>CM066036.1:359505890-360787973 GCA_033557465.1 Ichthyophis bannanicus | reverse complement strand
AATTACTCATCTGATCTGGCCAATAAGGTGGTTGGTTCTGGAACTTCTGCTCCATGCAGTTTACCCCTATACCTTTAATTTAGGGCTGTAACTGTCAGTCAGGAAAGGATACCACCATGCCTTCCGGTTATTTGTGTGATTTTTCATCTGTGCATGTGTTAAAACATGTGTGTGTAATTTTCGGTCCTATGAAAAGTTACATGAGCAAAAATAAATTTGCACTTGTCAGTTTAAAAACATGCAGGGTGATATTCAGCCTGAGGTGGTCAACTGCTGTTTTAAATGGCAGCTGCCATGAGCTAAACATACCAGCTGCTGAATATCCAGTATTTGCAGTGAACTCCAGCAGTTCTACGGTTAGCAGCAATGTCCAGGTGCTATCTGGATAGCCAGTACACATAGGATTGGGACAGCTGTGCTATGTAGATACTTATCCAAACAGCAGTGCTGCAAAATTTCTGCTATCTGGATTAGTCCAGCTTCTTCTCATCTCTGCCCACAAATCGCACCCATAGCATCTGGATAGTGCCACAGAATTCCGAGGGAATATTCACTCGCATGATCTGGATAGTGACACTGAACACTGAACACTAGCCTCACTGAGGTTTATCCAATTAGCAGATCCTGTTAACCAGATAAATCCTTTTAAATATTGGGCCCATGGACAACAGCAGAATGAGCCAGTGGCTCAATCAGCTAAAGATACACACACTGCTACAAACTCTACCCTCCCTACCTCCCACTCTTCTCACCCATACATCCTAAATCTCCTCAAAACAAATACCTCATGCCTATGTAAAAAGCTCCCTCCCCCCACATACATTCATGGCACTTACAAAAAGAGATCCAACAGAAAAAAAAAATGAAATTACTGGTAATAAATAATACAATAGTTAATGTAAAGAAAATCCTTTAGGGATAATTTTATAAAAGATACATGCCAAAAACCATGTAAAAGGGGCTATACGTGCATATATACAGGAGTATGCATTCAATGCTATTTTACAAAGGGAGGCAATGTGCATACATATTGTAAATTCTGGGGAAGGGTACAGGCTTACAAAATAGTTATATTCTGGGTGAAGAATGAGCATGGGTGTCAAAGTAGGTGTATCTTACATATTTTATTATGTTTCTATCTACCAATGTCATCAAACATGGATGCTCTCTTTTACATAAAGAACAGCCAAAATGTTATCTTTAGGGACCCGGAACATTGTTTGGTGGTTGGTACTAGAATTTGGATTGAGAGTTCATAATCAGTTCTCCTTTTCGTACATTTTCTCTCTGCCCTCTCTTATACTCTTTCCTACTCTCACACTTTCTCACCCTCTCCTATTCTCTCTGGCCTTCTCTTTCTTTTCTTTCTTCCTCTCCTTCTTTTGGCTCCTCCCTCCTGCTCTCTACCTGCTATTTCTATAGCCCTACTTCTTTGCCTTTCTTCTTTTACTTGGACTCTCTGGGCACAGTATTCAAAAGGCATTTACATAGTTTACAGCACAGTAAACCATGTAAATGCCTTAAATGGGGATATTCAACGGCACCTATATGGTTAGTGCCGTTGAATATCCCCAACTGTGTCCCCTACATGCCCCGATGCTATCTGGTTAGCATGAGGCGTGTTGGGACATTCCGTGGCAGAGCGGAGAATGTCGCTAACTGGGCAGCAAGAGTAGAGGATGAGCACAGGTGCTTTATTAAATCCCCAACGTGTTTCGGCCGATGTCTTCTTCGGGGGGTGGATACTTTAATACAAAACAAAATGCATTAAAAACATATTAAAAACACAATAGGTCAAAGAAAATGGAATTAAACGAGCATGTTGGTTACAATTAAAATGTATAAATATAAAAATAAAAACACAATAAATATTCAATGTGACTGATAAATAAAACCACATATACAAAAAAATGTATATAAAAGTATACAGAAAAGACGCAGGGCAAATGAGAAGTCTCAAATCAATGTAAAAACCAATGTGCAGACATAAATACAATATGTTACTCACATTTAAGCACTATGGGTACAAGGACCCTAGTCGTAGATCCTCTTATGTTGTAGTCCTCACCATAAGTTGGCAACTTGTCCAAGGTGGGCATCTTTGATCACAGATCCACAAGGGGAAATGATGAAGGTATTGGGAATCAGCTCCTTGCATTCCAGGAGGGGCCTCGTATTGGAGAATCTCGAGTTCATCTGCTTGAGGATCCTCCTCGGACTCCATTGGGAAAGCGAAAGCTTTGGACATATCTCGAACGAAGTCTCGAAAAGCCACGTCCTCTGGAGGAGATCTTCTCTAAGGCTCCGATACTGAGGAATTGGACGGAACATCTCGGTGAAGGCGAGTGTCCGGAGACACCTCGCCTTCAGACTCCCAGACAGAGGCCTCTGAGGAAGACAGGTGGCAGTCCTCAGGCCCAAGGGGTCAGGCCGCTCCAGCACTCGCTGACTTGCAGGTGACGATCTCCATCCCGAAGAACGGGAGACCAAGCAGGACCTCGGTCAAGGATCTACTCGGGCCCATAGGGCTTCGAGGATCGGCTCGGCCTCCGTGGTCGACTTCGTCATTGAACCTCCAATGATCTGGGCATAGGAACCAGACGTACTGGATACTAGTGCTCTTTGCTGCTTCAGGAAGGCAGTGATCCTGTGTTCCAAGGACACCATCCTGGACATAAGTTCGGGAGGTTCCGCAGCATCCGGCTCGGGTCCAAAGCCGGTTCCCCGGGAGGGGAGTCCTCGACTACGATAGGATGCGCTTGCCAAGGTCGATCTGTGGCCGGATCCTTCTGTTTGACTGGGTGCTCCTTCCCCGATGCCTCGGGATGGTGCTCGGGGCTCTGTGACCGGCCCCGCGAGGGACCTGGCCGTTCTGAACCATCGAGAGACGCAGCCGTCGAGGATTTTCTCCTTCTTTTCAGTTCCCTTGAGGGGGACCCCTTCTCTGAGGTCCCCCGACGTCGCTCGGGTTCGAAGCGTTCCTCCCGAGGCATGGAGGCTTCAGACAAGGCCCTGGCTTTCAGAGGCATGGGGAATCAGGAAAAAATTTTCCATGCTGCTGCTGGCGGCTTTTCAAGGCTTTTGAGGACATAAGTTTGCAAGGGCCACAAACAGCCGGGTCGTGGTCTGGGCTGAGGCACCAGAGGCAGCAGTCATGCGTATCGGTGAGGGACATAATTTTACCACAACTGTCGCACTTTTTGAACCCACTGGTAGCCATGGGGGGAAAAAGGACCCCAGCAAGGTCAAAGACCTTTTGGGAAAACAGAGGCAGAAATGCCCAAAAGGAAAAAAATAAAAGAGAAAAGAAAAAAGAGAGCCAACCCAATAACGGGGGTGGGCGGGAAGGGTACCAGTGCTAGCTGGAAAGAAAAAACAAGCCAAAAAGGCAAGAAGAAAATCGCTTTTTCCGGGACAGAGAACAGACTACGTCTGAAGGGCTCCGCGGAAAAAAGAAGACTGAGCAAGATGGCTCCTTTGGGCGGGAAGTGGACCACGCATGCGTGGTGACAACTCCCAAAGGCTTTCTTTGAAAGCTGGGAATTTGCTCCGCGGAGACTCCGTCGGCGCTGACGTAACCCATATGTGAGGACTGCTTGTTCCCAGAGAAACAAACCTCCTTCCCTCTCTTTCTAGCACCCCCTCCTGCTACAACTATTTGTTCTACCCTCTCTGGCCCCTCTATCCTATTAACTGATGGTGTATTTTCTAAATTCAATGATTTTATCAAGTGTAAACTGCCTTGCCTTTAAACAGAAAGGCAGTATAAAATGTTTAAAATAAACAAACATAAACATAAGCATGGAAGAGCAGCAGGCCTGGACTTCAGTAGGTAGCAGCCTATACAGACTGGTCCAAAGTATTATGTTTCCCCTACAAGGCATACTGGTCACTGTGGTAGTGAGGTATGCGGTGGGAAGGGATTTTCTGTTCAAACACCAGACAGTAGTTCAGGGAAAACAAAATTTGTTTTATTCAGACCCAGTTTGTCGCACCTTCAAAAAGCTAGTCTCCTGGCCCTTCCTCCAGCCCAGTTAAAGTTCCTACCTCAGAACTCCTTTGCACGGCTTGCCCTGGAAGGACTGCTGGCTCCATGGGCCTCTCTCTCTCCTGCAGCCTGCTAGGTTTTTAACCTCTCCTTATGGGCCATGGCCTCCCAGCCTTGAACACCAGGCTGCAGGCTTCCTTAAAGGGGCCTAGTGATAATCCCTCTGGAGTGGGATGGGCAACACTTTATAGACCCCATCACAGTCATTTTAAGGTTGTTCCCACCAATACAGCACCACTGGGCCTCTTCCCCACAACTGCACCCTTCTAGTCAGGTGTGTAGAGGGTGGTAGGGCAGCAGTCTAGTACATGCAGCACTGCTACCCTTGAGGATCTGCCATCATATTGCTCCTCTGAGACGTCTCCCTTAACACAGATGTGGACAAAACTGGACACAGGGTCAGACTGCAAGGGATACAAGACAATGTAGAGAGTTTAATGATGTGGATTTTATATGTGCCTTATTAAACTCTTTTATGATATGCAATTAACATGTGGAAATGTTATTTTCCATTTTATATAGGTTTCATGTGTTGGACTTGATATTTACTCATGATTCAGTTTGTTAACAATGGTTTTATACTACATGAAAAGAGGGGATATCAAGAGGTACAGCAAACAGTGAATTACACAGATGGACACTAGAAGGTAGCTAACCGAGTAAGACATAGACAAGTACTTAGGTTCTGTGGCAAGTGAGGAAGAGCTGTCCAGTTGGATGGCCCATGCTATTGTTGCATGGGGGTGGGTGGGTGGCACTTCTTGAGCCTGTGCAGCTTGCTTCACCATGGCTTTCTTGAGCAGAATCCTCCATTGTTTTCACAATCATGGTTATTATGAAAGATAGCATTTAGTTTCTTACAAATGGCCATCCAGACTTTCTGCTTCTGGTAAGAACTGGCTTTGGTAGAGGTAGGGCACTATAGTATTTTGTAATGCTTGGTCATTTACTTAACAAGGAGCTTGATGCCCCCAGATACTGTATGAAGTTTGCCTTGCACAGCACTGCTGTGCTTGGTAGCCATTCTGTGTGTACATACCATAAATATACATATACTTATAAAATAGAGGCATATGTGCCTACTTTCGGTTAGACTAGACACACAAGTCCCCAAGCAAAGAACACACACTTGTAAGTGCTCATTTCTCAAACAGATAAATATTTGGGAAGGAAAGCCATCAGCAACTATTTTCACTCATCCGTGGGGCTGAGTGCCTTCCCTGAGCTCTTCTGTTCAGAATTTCCTGATTAGAAGAAGAAATCTGCTATCTTACCTGGTTGTTTCAGCCATCTCCACCTGCTCAGATGGACTGTGCCATAGATTGTTTTTGTGGTCCAGAAAGCCTTTCCTCCTCACAGTGAGAACATTAGCTGGGCTTCCTTCATCATCTACAACAGAGGTCCCAAACTAACATCTGTGGACCTGTTGCAAGTTTCTATCTCGCTATGCTTTTCTTGTCCTCAAATCATATCCAGTCCCAGAACAAGGGCTTTCTTTGCAGGGAGGTGGGGAAGACGGGGGTTCCATCCTGCACCCCATCCATCCTCTTTGTCCCTCCCTACTGCACCTTGGGAATTTCAGTCAGCAAACTGTGAGCAGGCCAGCCTCAGTGGTCCTTCCCTCTCTACTTAGACTGCCTGCTGCTGAAACCTTCCTCCCCTCTACTATGATAGTGGGAAAAGGCTCAGGAGGAGGTGATGCTCCTCACTCTTGGTGATACAAGGCTGGGATCATGCAATGGCTTCCTGCTCAAGGAATGTGTACAAGATTTTTTCGCTGCTGAAGCTGCAAGACCAGAGTGCGTGCGTGTACAGGTGTACCCTGCTCCAGGACTGCAAGAACAGGGGAAGGAGATGGAGGTGTGAGAAAGGAGTAAGAGAAGACATAAAGGAGGGAAGGGAAGGAGATGGGGAAAAAGAGTGGAATAAGAGGATAGGAAAGATAAGAGTGAGTAAGAGAAAATGGATGCAGTAAAAAAGGCGAGTGAGCAGAGAGGAAAAGGAAGAAGAGAGTATATTGCAGGGGATGAGTGGAAGAGAATATGCCACACATCCTTTTCCACCCTGCTATTCAACCACCACCCTCTCCTCCAGTGGGCAGATACTGAGGAAAGGTGGGGGAAGGATAGGGGGTAAGGTTATCTGGAAACCACACCCTCTGCCTCCATCCTTCCTTACCAAAGAAACAAAAACTCCAAATTCACCCTCACACCAAATTCCCGTATCAAAAACAAAGGGGAAGATGAATAAAGCTCTATCAACCTGAGGCACCCATAAATGTTCCACACCTAAAATATAGGCATTAGTATTGTAATCAAACCTTTAAAGAAGAACACAGGGTAAAATATAAAGGCCTCAGTGCTAGAGGCTAATGACCAACTAGCGGCAATACTTATGTCCACTAGAAAGAAGCACATTGATAACGCCCTTTTATTTCATTCATCGGCCTTATTATAAAGCACTAGTGTTTTTTTTACAATTTTTATATGCATTTAAACAAACTGAAAAGCCACTTAGCAGCAACCCTGGTGAACCTCCAAGTTATGAGGTTCATCCTTCCCTAGCATTTGAAATCACTGAAAAGACAAAGCATGGTCCTCATTTCCTTTCTTCTTCCTCTCTTCTTAGATCAGCAAACTCCTCTCCAAGGGGGTCCCCATCTCCATATGGCCCTCTCCATGATTTGAAATGCCATCAAACTTGGATCCATCGACGCCAAGTAGTTATTAAATGGTACCTATTATCAGTTTTCTTGCTTAAATACTGCAAAAAGCGTAGTTACTCATCTGTAACAGGTATTCTCAGGGGACAGCAGGAATCAGTCCTCACATATGGGTGATGTTGCCACCGACAGAGCCCTTGCGGAAGCATCCCCCCAGCTTTCAAAGAAAGCCTTTGGGAGATGCCACCATGCATGCGGTGCCCTTCTTGCCCAAGGGTGCCATCTTGCTCAGTCAGATGACATAGCTAAAAGACGGCAAAAACAGAAGACGGTAAAGGAGCAACTTCAAGGGGAGGAGGGAGGGTTGTGAGGACTGATTCCTGCTATCCCCAGAGAACACCTGTTACAGGTGAGTAACTACGCTTTCTCTGGGAACAAGAAGGAAGCCAGTCCTCATATATGGGACTCCCCAACTACAGGCTACTGAAAGCCCATAGCAAAACCAGGCTTCCTCATGGGGAGCCGCAAGCAGCAGCAATTTAGTCTGTGACCACGGACCACAGTAGGACCCCTGTGTCCGATGAAACCATCACTCTGGTAGCTTGAACACAGAAGGGTCGGAGGGTAGGAGTTGCCTAAACCCTGAAAAGGTTATGGAGCAATGCCTGGCCGAAGACACTGTCCTGTCAGGCAGTAATGAGCTGTGAAGGTATGGACTGAAGACCAGGTGGTGGCCCAGCAGATGTCCATCATTGGGAGAGAGCGCAAGTTTGCCACCAAAGCCGCCATGGCCCTGACATGATGCGCTGTGATGTGGCCTTCCAGCAGGAGCCTCGCCTGCTCATAAGCAAGCACGATGCAGTCCCCCCACCCATGTGGACATGGTATCCTTAGTCACCGCCTCCCCCAGCCTGCTAGGGTCATAGGAGATGAAAAGCTGAGAAGCTTTGTGGTGGCCCTGAGTGTGTTGGATATAGAAGGACAAAGCTCTCTTACAGTCCAATGTGTGAAGAATCGTCACCACCTGATTGGAATGAGGTCTTGGGAAGAAGGTAGGAAACACCGCTTCCTGGTTAAGATGGAAGGGTGACACTACCTTCAGCAGGAATTTGGGGTGCATGCGAAGCACCACTCTGTTCTTGTAGAACCTGGTATAAGGCGCCTCCACCACAAGAGCTTGAAGCTCGCTAACTCTGCGAGCGGAGGTAAGCGCAACCAGGAAAACCACCTTCCAAGAGAGGTAGCGAAGGTGGCAGGTAGCCAGAGCCTCAAAGGGTGGGCGAGTGAGCTGCCCCAACACAATGCTGAGGTCCCATTTGGTTGTCGGAAGGTGAACTGGGGGTTTCGATAAGAGCAGGCCCTGGAGAAAAGGGGTCACTAGTGGTTGGACCGAGAGGGGCTTACCATCCACTGGATGGTGGTGTGCCACCAAGGCACTCAGGTGCACTTGGACAGAGTTAGACTTGAGCCTGGACTGAGAGAGGTGGAGAAGGTACTGTAATACCAGAGTCACCGGGCAGGAGAAAGGATCAGCACCATATTTGATGCACCAAGCTGAGAACCTGCGCCATTTGAGGGCGTAAGCCTTCCTAGTAGAGGCCAGCAGAATGTCCTCTACCTCAACCGGAAGGTTGAGAGGGGTCAGAGTCACCCTCTCAGCAGCCATGCTGTCAGTGAGAGGGACCCAAGGTTGGGGTGCAGGAGAGAGCCCCCTCCTGAGATAGAAATCCCGGGGCAGTCCCCAAGGAGATGGGGGCCTCCACCATCAGCTGCTGAAGAAGCAGGAACCACAGCTGCCTGGGCCACCGAGGAACTATGATGATTGTTTATTGTTTATTTCACATTTACTATACCGCCTCCCATTACATCGAGGCGGTTTACAAATAAAAATAATGGTTAAAGAGAAAGGAAATTACAATAATTAATAGGAGAAAGGAGAGTAAAGGCAGAAGCAATACAATTAGAGAGCAGAGAGAGGTCTTCAGGGGGGAAAAGCTAATGAGAAAAGATGGGTTTTGAGAAGAGAACGGAATTTGGGGTAGGATTCCTCTGTACGGAGGTTGGTAGGGAGGGAATTCCAAAGAGAGGGTCCTAGGTAGTAAAAGGCAGATTTTCTGGTGGATTGCAGGTGAGCTTTGGAGGGTGCTGGGAGGTGAAGACGGTTAATGTGGATGGACCGGAGACTGCGAGAGGGGTTATGGTAAGTTAATAAGTCAGAAAGGTAGGCAGGAGTTGAGTGATAAATGGCTTTGTGAACTAAAGTGAGAACCTTAAATGTTATTCGATAATCAAGTGGCAACCAGTGAAGGTGATAAAGCAGGGGGGTGATATGGTCACGTGGGGAAGCGTGGAGGATCATGCGAGCAGCTGTATTCTGGATCAATTGAAGACGGTGCTTTTGAGATTTAGGGAGACCGGCAAAAATAGTGTTACAGAAATCTAGTCTAGTGATAACCAACGAGAGCAGAAGAGTAGTGAGGGCCTGAGTAGACAGAAAGGGACGAACGGCACGAATTTGTCGAAGACATAGAAAAGAACAACGAGAAACATGGGAGATATCATCTTGAAAACTGAGAGTACTGTCAAGAAATACCCCAAGGTAGCGAAGTTTAGATACTACAGTGATGGAGGAGCCTGCAAGGGATGGAGCAAGAGACGGGACAGGAGAGGTGTGAGGGAACCAGATTGCGGCAGTTTTACTAACATTGAGCACCAAACAGTTAGTGGAAAGCCAAGTGGAAATAGTTGACAAACAATTTTCTAGAGGTGATAAATCAGGGTGGGATGATGAAGTGTGGTGCAGCAGAAAAATGTCGTCCGCATAGAAATAGCTGGAGATCCCAGCTTGTTGAATAATTAGCGCCAAAGGGGCAAGGAAGACGTTGAACAATAACGGAGCCAGAATAGAGCCCTGAGGGACACCACATGGGAGTGAGAAATGATTGGACAGTGAGCGAGAGGAGGAGACAGCAAAAGACCGGTGGCAGAGGAAAGAATGGAACCAGTGATAGACTAATCCACAAATACCCGCGTCCCGCAGACGAGAAAGAAGGAGGGCGTGATCCACCAGGTCGAAAGCTGCTGAGAGATCGAGTGATACTGCTAGTGTGATGTTGCCCTGATCATGAGAGGTATGAATTTCATTTATTACAGCAGTGATTGTGGATTCGACACTGAAACCAGGTCTGAAACCAGATTGTCTAGGGTGCAGAAACAGTGTAAAGGCAAGATAGTGAGAAAGTTGAGAGAAGACTACCTTTTCCAGAGCAAGGCCCCGTCGCAGAGGGTTCTGAACAAGGTCTTGGCGATCAGCGGCGTCAGAGGGAAGGCGCACATGAGGCCTTCCGACCATGAGACTAGCTAGGAACGTGTCTGCTTTCACCCTAGAGGTGTGGGCCTGCCGGGGAGCAGAAGCGGGGCAACTGAAAGTTGTCTGGACTGGTGAACAGGTCCATCACGGGTTCCCCCCAGAGACGGAAAAGCTGACTGGCTACCCTGGGGTCCAGCTGCCATTCGTGTGGCTGGAGAACACTGTGAGTCTGTTGGCCAGCAAGGTGTCCTGGCCTGGCAGGTACACTGCCCGCAGGAGGATACCCTGTTGGATTGCGTATGAGCAGAGGACCAGTGCCTCCTGACAAAGGGCACGAGACCCCGTACCCTCTGTTTGTTCACGTAGAACATCGCCACCTGGTTGTCGGTCTGGACCAGCACCGGCTGGTGACGCAGGTGGTGAAAGAAGACCCGTAGGGCAAGGTGTATGGCCTGGAGCTCCAGGAGGTTGATTTACTGGGTGCTCTCGTCTGCGAACAGTTGCCCTGAGTGCAGAGATCTCCAAAGTGGGCTCCCCAGCCAAGCAGGGAGGCATCCGTGGTGAGGACCCTCGAGTGACTTGGGGCCTGAAAAGGCATGCCCGCTTCGAGATGCTGGGGCGACTGCCACCAGACCAGGGAGTCCGCCAACTGGCGAGTCACCGAAACTCGGTCTCGGAGGCGGCCTGTGGCCTGAGACCACTGGTCCTGCAGACACTACTGCACCGTCTTCATGTGGAGGCGACCGTCTGGGGTGACGTGGACCGTGAAGGCCATGTGCCCGAGGAGGCGCAGAAGAAGCCAACCGGGCACCGAGGGATAGTGCTGTACGTCCCGAGCTAGAGATCTGAGATGATCAGCTTAGTCCTTGGGTAAGAAGGCCTTCAACTGGAGAGTGTCAATCTTTGCCCTGATGAACTCCAGGCACTGTGTTGGGAGGAGGTGAGACTTGGGGTAGTTTATGACGAAGCCCAAGTGTTGCAGAACCTGGATGGTGAGTGCGGTGGCCTGCTGCACCTCTGAGGCTGTGCCTCCCCTTATGAGCCTGTCATCCAGGTAGGGAAAAACGAAGATCCCCTGGAGCCGGAGGAAGGCGGCCACAACTGCCAGGCATTTTGTGAAGACCCTTGGGGCAGAGGCTAGGCCAAAGGGGAGCACCCTTTATTGAAAGTGCCTGCCCCCTACTACGAACTGCAGGTACTGTCTGTGGTTGGGGTGGATTAGGTTGTGAGTATAAGCATCCTTGAGGTCTAAGGAGCATAGCCAGTCTCCCTGCTGGAGGTATGGCAGCAATGTTCCAAGGGAGAGCATCTTGAACTTCTCCCTCACCAGGAATTTGTTGAGGTTGCGCAGATCAAGGATGGGCCTTAGGCCCCCTGTCCTCTTTGGGACGAGGAAGTATCTGGAGTAGAACCCCTTGCCCTTGAGGTGGTGGGGCACTCCTTGCCCTCAAGAACACCTGCCAATTCCTTCAAAAGATGGTCCTGGTGGAGGGGAAACCTGAGGGACTCTCCCGGAAAATAAGGGGGAGGTGTCTGAGCCAGGTGGAGGAGATAACCCTCCCTGACTACACTTAGTGCCCAGGAATCAGTGGTGATGGTCATCCACCACTGGGCATAGAGGGCTAGACGTCCCCCTGTTGGTTGCTGATCTCCTTGGGGTACAGAGGCTATGCTCAAGGAGTCAAAAGCTCCCCCCTAGCTTGGCCGAGGCAGGTGCCTGGGGTTTTGGAGCATTCTGCTTACGCGGGCCATGTCCATGTCCCATGGGCTGCTGACCTTGTTGGGGAGCTGGGGAGGCCTGATAGGGTGGGAAGTTTCGGTAAGCAGCCCCCTTCCTCGGGTAAAAGGGCTTTTAACCCAAGCCCTTCAGTCGGGGAGGGGCAGTGATCTCCTTAGAGAGCCTGGTCCTCGTCATGAATCCAGTCTCCAGCTCGGCAGCCTTGTAGGTCATGAGTTTGCCAAAGAGGTTCTCTCCTTGGCATGGGACATCGACCAATTTGTCCTGAACCCACTGATCGAGGTCAGACGACTGAAGTCAAGCTTGGCGGTGTGCACCCATGCCCGCCGCGGCTACCCAGGTTGCTGACTCAAACCCGTCATAGGCCGCTCGAGATGAATTTGGAGTGCTCACGGATGGCCTTAGCCAGGCTCTTGAACCGCTGCAAAGGTTCCTTGGAGAGACCAGCCGAGAACCCGGCGATTTCCTTCACCAGGTCTCTCAAGGACATGTCCATGTACAGCTGGTAAGCCTGGATGCGGTAGATGAGCATCGAGCCCTGGTAGCACTTTCTGCTGAGGGCATCCAAGGTTCGGGGGAGTGCGTCTTCTGACTTTTCAGCCGACGCATGGCCAACTCCACCACCATGGAGTTATGCGGCAGTTGTGACTTCTGGAAGCCCGGGTTCCGGTGGACCCGATACAAAAGTCGAGCCATTTGCTCACCACCGGCATCGACATCGGTGTCTCCTACATGCGGAGCATGAGCCACTCCAGGATGGGAGGGAGGGATGGGCACCGTGAGCGATTCCCACAGAAGGGCCTTGTACTGGAGGATCTCTAAGTCATCCGCCCAAGGGTCCTCCTCCGACTCGGTTGGGAATGCCAGGGCCTTAGACATGTCTTTGACAAAGTCCAAGAAGCACATGTCCTTAGGTGGGGACCGCCGCCGAGTTTCTGAGTCGGGAGAATCCGAAGGAATGTCGCAGTGGTGACAAGTATCAGGGGACTCCTTGTCCTCCATCTCCCACTCAAGAGTAGTTCATGGAAGACTCGTAGGGAGCTGCTCCGCACGCCTCGAGGGCCCCAATGCCCTATGGCCAGCACCCGGTAAACTTGTCGGGGATGACCGCGGTCCCATTGAGTGGGACTCAGAGCACAATCTCGGCCAAGGATTGACTTGAGGACTTCGAGGATCAGCTCGGCCTCCGGGGATGTCTTGGACATCGAGGGCCCGGTGATCGGAGAGGATGAACCAGTTGTGCCAGACAACAGCGCCTGTTGCTGGTCCATGAAGGCAGACAAACTGTGCTCCAGGGCCACTATTCTGGACTCCAGACCAGAAGGCTCCGCAGCCCTGGGCGCGGGCACCGAGGGACTCGGTCCTGATGCCGGCTCCCCCGAAGGGAAATCCTAGACGAGGGTGATGTTTGGGGACCAAGGAAGGTCCGCAGCCGGATCCTTCCGTGGGACCTTTGCAGGTCGCTCCTTCTCTGATGCTTCAGACGAGCGTCTTGTCCAGTCAGAGCCATCCAAGGACGCCATTTTCGAGGGTTTCTTCTTCTTCCTGGATTCCCTTTCTGAGGACCCACGATGAGGCTTGGGTTCAGAGAGTTCCGCCCGAAACGTCGGGGCCTCAGACGAGGCCCTGGCTTTTGGAGGCATAAGGGACTCGGGGAAAACTTTTCATGCTGCTGCTGGCGGCTCTTGAGGGCCTTCCTGGACATCCTCTTTCAGAGACTGCAAGCCGCTGGGTCATGGTCTGATCCGAGGCAATGAAGACAGCAGTCATGTGTGTCGGTCAAAGACATGATTTTAGAGCACCGATCATACTTCTTAAAACACTGGTAGCCATGGGGGAAAAAAGTACCCCTATGAGGTCGAAGACCCTCCGGGCTGCCAGCTGGAGAAAACAGGCGTGAAAGGTGCCAGAAAAAGAAAATAATGAAAAGACTACAAAATTAAACCGAACCCGACGGCGAGGCATCGAGGTCGGTAGGCGGGAAGAATACCAGAGGCGAGTTGGAGACTCGAGGAACAAAATAATCAACTTTTTCCAGGGACAAGCCAGACAACGTCTGAAGGGCTCCGCGGAAAAAAGGAGTCTGAACAAGATGCACCCTTGGGCAGGAAGGGGACCATGCATGGGTGGTGGCATCTCCCAAAGGCTTTCTTTGAAAGCTGGGAGGATGATTCTGCAAGGGCTCCGTCAGTGCCAACATCACCCATATGTGAGGACTGACTTCCTGCTTGCTCCCGGAGAAAGTAGTTTTGTACAAACTCAGGAGTCATCTCGATACGATTAATGTCCTTCATCCATATTGGTTTATGTTTTAAGACTATCATAGCATGGAGACTTGTCTTATTGCATTACAGAGTAAGATCAGTAAATTTCTGGAGGCAGGTAAATATGTCATTGTGTCCTTGGATGTCTTGGCCATATTTCACCTGATTGATCATAAACTTCCACTTGCCAGATTGGCAGAATTGGGATTCAGGGGCACTCTGCTTAGATGGTTTGGCTCCTATTTGACAAAAAGGTCCTTCAAGGTGATTACTAAAACAACTTCTTCTGGGCAGTGCCATCTGGGTATTACAAGGATCGATTTTAGCACCGCTATTTAATATTTTTCTTAGCTCACCTGTTACGTTTATATAGTTTAAATCAGTGATCCTCAACCTTTTTTTCTGTTGTGACACACCTGAGAGACCATATTCATGTGCGTGACACAGTGATTACTAAAATCCGAGGCTGAACAAAAAAAAAGCCCAAATATCATTTTATTGTAGTTTAAAAACAAAGAATGCCTAGGCTGGTGGCAACAGTGATGACTGGAAGAAACAAAATTAAAGAGTAGTTATAAAGATTTCAAGTACCTGGCTTCTTGCTTTGCACTTTCCCAAGCCTGTATACATCAGGCCCATAATTCTGTTTAGATGACTATGCGCCATGTCGCCGCCAACCTCTAACCCCAGATATTCAATGCCGAGGTCATATGCAATCCTGGCATTGAATATCCGGGGCTGCCGCATAGCCTCAAATGCCGCAAGAACTAACTGGGTAATGGCAATATTGCATCACTGCTCGGTTAACTCCCACGGGTAAAAGATAGGCCAGTTTTTGCTGCGTCTATCTTTTACCTGCAGTAGCTAACCGGGTAGTGGTGCAATATCTCCGCTACCCGGTTAGCCTCTGTTGCTGCCTCCGGAATGCCCACGACATGCCCCGATGCTACATGGTTAGCATCAGGGCATATAACAGCATTAGTTGGGGATATTCAGCGGCACTAACCATGTTGGTGCTGTTGAATATCCTGTTTAGCGGCACTTACACGGTTTACAGCTCTGTAAACCATGTAAATGCCTTGGAATATTGGGCCCATTTCTAAGGAAAGCTTGGGCTTGCTGTCTGTCAAATTTTTGATGGCACAGTGGTTGAGAATCACTAATGTAAGGAGTTAATCCTGTTTGCTTTGCAGATCATATTCTGCTGTTGTACCCTGTTGATCCTGAAATGCTTGAATTGAGTAAATAGTTGAGTCTCAGAAGTGGTATGATGTCTTGATATTCATCAGTTAAAGCTTAATCCATGGATGTCCCAAGCTATGTGGGACTGATCAGGATATTACATCAACATTTTTGCCTATTAGTTGGGCTTTTTAGTCACTTTTTCACTTCTCTTCCTATAATAGGAGTTCCACTTTATGTAGAACTAACTATGGAATTGCAGGTGACATTAGTGATCAAAGTCTGGTTTTGTGTATTACGCCATATTAGGGCCATTAAGCCTTTCCTCAACAAAAGAGTCCTGCTCCCATTGATACATGGGGTGTGTTTATGTGTCCTGAAATGTTTGCAATATGTACAACATGCAGTGGTAAAGTTGATATACAATGGGAATAGAGTGGACCATGTGAAGCCTTTACTAGTGAAAAAATATTGGCTACCAGTAGCCTATAGATGCAAATGTAAGATCTTAGTTTTGATTTATAATATCTTGTGTTTCGGGCTACCATATCCTTTGTTTAATGCTTTATTACCATATAACCTGGTACGATCTTTGCGATCTCAGAATGATAATCTCCGTACCGTTACGTCAGCTGCCTGAACATGCTGGGAAAGCACTAATAAGACAGCTTTAAGTCATTAGCCTCTTTATTACAGAATTCAATGCCACGTTATATGCAGTGAGTATCATCACTGTCAAGCTTTTTTCACAGCTCTACAATTTGTAAATGGAGCCCTCTGGGCTAGCATGCGGTTAGTACTAATATTTCTTTTATTTTTATATCTGTTATTTTTTGAGCTTTAATTGAAACTAATGTATATTTGTAAACCACACTGACTCTTTATGAAGCCTTTAATAAACATAAACATATGTGGCCCTTCATGCCAACAATTAGAGAACCCTGTTCTACAGAAAAGTATAGCTCTGAGTCCTGTCCTAAAGTCAGAGGGGGCTTGTCCACCATCTCTACAATGATGAAGGCACTTTTTCAGTAAATGAGGAAAAAGAAACCTTGTAAGCTCTGGGTCTGAAGTTTTGCCTTAAGCATTTCTATTTACCCGCTTGCCACTGTTGTGAAGAATAGTGTAGGTTGCCTTTAATGCCTGTCACATCCAAGCACAGTTGCAAACCTGTTTGACCAAATGCTGTAACTCACAAGATCTCCCATATTGAATTCTGTCTAATGGCCTAACATTGCAGCCAAGCTGCCATTTCTCAAAACTGGCTCCTCTTTCTAACATCATACTTTATGTTTTCAGTAGAGCAGTAGAAATCCATAAACAGCAAAGGTATCTGAAGCTTTAGGATTGGAAGCACAGGGAATCTGAGTTATTGGGGTTTCACAGCTTTTGTGCTATAAGTATGTAAACCAACTGTTAATTTCCTAGGCTGACTTGTGGTCCATCAACTTCATAAGAACATAAAATATGCCATACTGGGTCAGACCAAGGGCCCAGCAAGCCCAGTATCCTGTTTCCAACAGCGGCTTATCACAGATTCCATACTGCTTATCCCAGGAGTAAGCTTCATTGTGTGCCCCTAGTCTTTCTACTTTTTGAAGGAATAAATCACCAATCTATGTTTACCCATTCCACTGCATTCGTTATTTTATAGAACTCTATCATATCCCCTCTTAGTTGTCTTTTTTCCGAAGTTGAAGAGTTCTAACCTTTTAAGCCTTCCTCATAGGGGTATCCTTCCATCTCCTTTATTATTTCGGTGGCTCTTCTCTGTACCTTTTCTAATTCTGCTATATCTATTTTGAGATATGGCAACCAGAACTGCACACAAGTATTCAAAGTATAGTCGCACCTTGAAGTGATACAGAGGCATTACAATATCCTTGGTTTATTCTCCATTCCTTTCCTTATGATTCTATTTGCTTTCTTGGCCACTGCTACATACTGGGCAGAGGGTTTCAACATATTATTCACAATAATGCCTAGATCCTTTTTCTGGGCAGTGGTTTCTAATGTAGAACCTTGCAACGTGTAACCGTAATTTGGGTTGTTCTTCCCTAAGAGCATAAATTTGCATTTGTCCACAGTAAAATTCATCTGCCATTTGGACACCCAGTCTCCCAATTTATCAAGACCCTCTTGCAATTTTTCACAATCCTCTTGTTTTTTTAGCAACTTTGAATAATTTTGTATCATCTGCAAATTGTATCACTTCACTTGATATTCCCATAGCTAGGTCATTTATGAATATGTTAAAAAGCAGCGGGCCCAGGAGAGATCCCTGAGCTACTCCACATTTACCTTTCTCCACTGAGAAAATTGGCCATTTAGCTCTACTCTCTGTTTTCTATCTTTCAACTAGTTCCTAATCCAGAATAGTACACTGCCTCCTATCCCATGGCTTTTTAATTTCAAGAGTCTCTCATGAGGGGACTTTGTCAAAGGCATTCTGAAAATCCAGATATTAACCAGTTCACCTTTATCTACTTGTATATGCACACCTTGGCTAAATCCATGTTGGCTTTCTCCCCTTAAACCACAACTAACTATATGTTCAGTAATTTTATTCTTTATTATGGTTTCACCATTTTGCCAGCACTAATATCAGGCTCATTGGTCTATTGTTTCCTGAATTATCCCTGGAACTCTTTCTATAAATTAGTGTTACATTGGCCACTCTCCCATCTTCAGGTACTACAGATGATTTTAATGATAGTTCACAGATTACTAATTCTAGGTCTTCAATCTCATATTTAAATTCTTTCAGCACACTAGGATATATAACATCTGATCAAGGTGGTTTGCTACTCTTTAATTTATCAAACAGCGGTATATATCTTCCCATTTTATCGAAATTAGTTTGAGTTCCTCCGATATATCACCTTTAAATTCCATTTTGGGCATGGGTATCTTCTCTATATCTCCTTCAGTAAAGACCAAAGCAAAGAATTCATTCAGTCTTTCCACTACGGCCTTGTCCTCCCTTAGCGCCCCTTTTATTCCTCTATCATCTAATGCTGCAACTGACTCTCTCACAGGTTTCTTTGCTACAAATGTACTTGAAAAAAGTTTTATGTATTTTTGCTTCCACGGCCAGCTTCGTTTCAAATAGCCTTTTGTGATGTATTCTATAAAAATAAGGGGGGAACTGCCTTACTGTGTAATCTCTTGATTGAGCCATTTTTTTGGGAAAGGGATGGGGCCTCAGGGCATCAGGTCTTTTTCACACACACACACACACTTGATCCCCTGCTGTGTTCACATAGCTGTGTCTTTTCAGGGTACTGCAAGAGAAACCAGTGACAACAACTAGATAAATATTACTATTTCCTTCTGCCTGCATGCACTCTTTCAGCCTTACTTGTTCGATCCCACAGCCAGGGCTGCATCTACCCCCAATGGGGCCCTGGGCAAATTTTGGAGAATGGGCTCCCCTCCCATTCACAAGCCCTCGTCCTGTTTATGGGCCCCCCTCCCCCCGGAGCAGCACAGTCAGCTTCTATTTTTTTTCTGTTCCCTCAAGCTGCTTGCAAGAGAAGTGACGCTTTATTGAACAGAGCGGAAATGTGTTACTTGCAGCCAGTCTTACGGTATGAGCTCATAACGAGAGACTAGCCTGCAAGCAGGAAGTTATTGCTCTGTTCACTAACATGCCACTCACTTCTCTTGTAAACAATCTGAGGGAGCAAAAAAAGGGAACCAAATCCAGTGCAAAAGACATTCAGTGACCTGGACAGTATACTCTTTGGGGCTGTGGGCTTACCTCAGGCCTTGACAAATTTTGTGTGGATTTAGGAGCCAGGCCAAAATCTTAGGAGCCACTGTTTGTGACATCTTCATGCCCTGTCCCTCCCCCCACCCCCCCCCCCCCCCGGTTCTTTCGCACTGGTCTCATGTTCTCAAGTCTTGTGAGACCAGCACCAAAGTTCCTACACCCTGTGTCATCTTTAGATAACAACAATTATAGCTTCAAATAGCAAGTGTCTATGTGGGTGTGTGATGGAATGGTGGTGTGCCAGGCTGTGCATGGGATGTGGTAGTGGGTGCCTTTGTGTGGGTGGGGTGCAGGGCTGTGATGCATGTGGGTGTGTGATGCAAAGCTGAGTAGCCTGTGTGTGTGATGTGCAGAGGCGGTTATGACCATGAATGTGACTGTGTGTGTGGATTGAGGAGGTGAGGTTGCTATGTGTGTATGTAGTTTGGATCTGGGGTGCGTGTCTGTCTTACGAAGGTGGGGCACCTATGTGAGTGTATGGTGTGAGATGATTGTGTGTGTGTTCTGGGGGGAGGGGAATGCACCTTTCAGCAAATAGGCATTGTGTACTTCTGTCCCTATGCATTTATCCTTTTAACCTCCAACAGCTTGCAAACTTCCTTCTCCCCTCTAGCCCCTCCCCACTCTGTTCCCCTTCCAGACTCTTGCCCCTTCTCCCTCCCCCTAGCACTCCCACCCCCCTGCCCTCCATTCCCCACATATGCTTTCCTTTTTTTTTAAGTCACTGGCCCATTAAAGTTTTTCAGGTTCACTCCCCTCACTTCTACCTATTCTTATTTTTTTAATTGCAGGCCCAACAGGCTTTTCTCTTCTGCACACGGGAGATGGATCACCATGGGCAGCCTGCTGCCTTCCAGGATGCGATCTCGGCCTATCCCTCCTGTTCTGCCCGCAGGGATCCAATCTTCCGTAGGCAGACAAAAGGGATCTCTACTGCGATAGTGGCTATCCCCTTCTCCTCTGCCCGCAGGAGAGGGGATCCCCATGGGCAGACAGCTTACATCTGGGCCATGATCGTGGCTATGCCCTTCTCTGCTGCCCGCGGGGATCCAATACCATGTGGGCAGACAGAAGGGATCTTCACTGTGATCACAGCTATCTTTTTGCCCCATGATCACTTTTTTTTAAGCAGGGCTAAGTAAATCTCAGGTGCCAGGTGCGACCTGGCACTTGGGATTTGTCAAGCCCTGACTTACCTATGGGTAGCAGAGCCCCCATTGTGCAGGGGCCCAAGTTTCACCCATAGGTAAAAGCGGTCCTTCCTAAAGCAAGCAGAAACTGGAACTCTGAGTTAGCTCTGTTTTTTTGTAGCTGCATACAGTGGGTTGAGGCACAAGACTAAGCAGCAGCATTGGCCCTATGATATCTTGTCCTGGGCAGCTGCACTTCCAGGGTAATGGTCCAATTTATATCATATGACCTATGCAATACTTAACCTGAAGTAAAGGGGATGTTCTTGTCCCTCTAAAGGCATCTTTGCTTTGCTTGCATATTATCTAGGCATTTTATATAATAAGTAGTTCTTTTTGAGGGAGGGGATTTTTTGGACAGCCAGGTAAACAGAATATATTCCTACAAAATAAATGTGTTCCTTGTTTAACCTGTGGCAATGGCTTGAATAAAACCATTTATTATGAAGGATATAAACACTTTTTATAAAGCTACTGCTGTTTGTAGTCACCTTCTAACACGAAGAGAGGGCGCTGACTGGATCTAAAGGCTTATACTAGTAGCTGACAAAGGAAAAAGTATTGCCACAAGGGTGGAGCAAGTACAGAGAGGGCTATGCTAGAAGAAATCTAGATCATCAAGGCTAGCTATGAGGTTGGAGCTGTTGCTACATCAGAGTTGATTATGGCATATCACAGGCTGGCAGTTATCTGGCATTGCTTTGAACCCCAACACCTGCAGACATGATCACCAAGTTAGTGTGATCACATCTTGAGAGGGAAACCCTGGGCACAGCCAATAGCTGGACTGACACAAAAGACTTTACCCACTAAAAGGACTCATGGTAAAGCCTGCACCATCTGCTGTATCCCAGATGTGTACAGAAGGAGATCCCTAACAAAGATGAGTGTTCCATTTCTGAAGATGTTAACTGAGAGAACACATAATACTAAAAACTGCAGGGTCATGCACTTGGGCTGCAAAAATCTAAGGGAGTGGTACAGTGCAGGGGTGAAGTACTTCTGTCCATGAAAGAAGAGCAAGACCTGGACATGATTGTTTCTGATGATCTTAAGGCAGCTAAACAGGTAGAAAAGGCGACAAGAAAAGCCAGAAGGATGCTTGAGTGCATAGGCAGAGGAAGGGCCAGAAGTAAAAAGGAGGTGATAGTGCCTCTGTATATGTCTCTGGTGCAACCTCTTTTGGAGTATTGTGTGCAGTTCTGGAGACCACACCTTCAAAAGGATATAAAAAGGATGGAGTCAGTGCAGAGGGTGGCTACTAAAATGGTTAGTGGTCTTGAATGTAAAGCATGAGGACAGACTTAAAGATCTTAATATGTATAAGTTAGAGGAAAGGCAGGATAGAAGAGATATGATAGAGATCTTTAAATACCTCCGTGGCATAAATGCATAAGAGGAGAACTTCTTTACACTGAAAGCAAACTCTGCTGCGAGGGGACATAGGATGAGGGTGAAAGGGGATAGACTCAGAAGTAATATGCGGAAATATTTCTTTACGAAAAGAGTGGTAGATGCATGGAATAGTCTCCCAGTGGAGGTAGTAGAAACAAAGACAGTATCTGAATTCAAAAAAGCATGGGACATACACAGATCTCTTAAGTGAAAATGGAGACTATTGTAGTTGATATGGAAAGCCATGTGGTCTTTTTCTGCTGTCATGTTTCTATGTTACACAGAGGTTTTTATCTCCGGTTGGCAATTCTCACTCTGTCACTGAATGTGTATGTCATATCACCAACTAAATTTGCCTATTGTCAAGGCAGATGGGAGACCCTCATTAAAACCAGAAAAGGAAACATGACATTTGTTTCCAAAAATATAACCAACTTTTAATATTTTTGATAAAACTATTAGTAGAGAGAGATGGATATGGGGAAAAGTGTCTTCTAAGGAGTGAAAACAAAGCAAAAGGTCAAAGGACACTTGGGAGAGAAGGAGATATATTTATAGGGAGTAGGGTGAAATCATGGAGAGGAAGCCCTCATGTTCAAGACAGGTACCATAAGAACCATCAGATTAAGCACCATCCTCTCCATCTTCCTCACCCTGGGGCACAGTGGAGGGTGGCCTTAAGGAAGGGGGGATAACCAAAGTGGATGAGGGTTCTGGAAAGACAAAATACTGTATTTCTTTATTTCTCTATACCACCTCATTCTTCAATCAAAGCAGTTTACATTATGTAACCACTACAAACAGGTACTGGATACATTCCCTTGTCCCCAAAGGGCTCACAATCTATGTGTACCTGAGGCAATAGAGGGTTAAGTGGCTTGCCCAAGGCCACAAGGAGTGCCTATAGGACTAGAAACCTCAGTCTCTCCAGCCTGAAATTGCTGTCCCAAGTGGGACTTGAACCCCCAGCCTGTGGTACTGTGTCCTAACCACTAAGCCACTCCTCCCTTGGGTGGTTGGAGTTTCTGCTGCTGTTGCACTGGGTCCAGCCCTGTGACTTCCTTGTCTTCAGCTATAGAAGGTGGAGAAGCAGCCTGCAGTTTTCTTGAGAAATGAAAGGGAGTTGAATACACAGGACTAAGCTATGTTCTGTTGAGAAAGCATAGTTACTCACCTGTAGCAGGTGTTCTCCGTGAACAGCAGGAATAAGTCCTCACAGATGGGACTCCCAAGCCATAGGCTACCGGAAACAAAGGGAGATGAGCAGCCCAACCGGGCAACGAGAACTGGAGAAGTCAGGAAGACCAGAGAGGTAGTCCCACCAAGGGTGACGTCACCAATGAAGCCCCACATGGATTGCTCCCCAGCTTCCAAAGGAAGCTTTTTGGGAGGTACACCGCGCATGTGCTCCTGCCTTCCCACCCACCAAAGTGCCATATTCTCCAGTACAATACATAGCAGGAGTCAAAAAGGCAACTCCCCAGGGAGGTGGAAGGGTTGTGAGGACTTATTCCTGCTGTTCACAAAGAACACCTGCTACAGGTGGGTAAATATGCTTTCTCTGTGAACAAGCAGGAAATAAGTCCTCACATATGGGACTCCCAAGCTGCAGGCTACTGGAACCCGAGGGAAATGAGCAGCCCAACTGGGCAACAGGAACTGGAGAAGTCAGGACGACCAGAGAGGTAGTCCTACCAAGGAACTCATCTGATCCAGTATCCTCAGCAGACATCGACCTAAGGGGATTCTGAGCAGGTAGCCTGGATGGACAGAAGGGCTAGTGGGTAGGAGTTCACTCTAAGACCTAAAGAGATGCTAGAGCAGGGGTCTCAAACTCAAATTGCTTTGAGGGCCAAATGAGGACTTGTAAAGTAACCCGGGGGCCGCATAAGACGCGGGGCCTCATTTGCATAAGGGACCTCATTTGCATAAATATTTGCATAATGTTACCATACACTAACTTTTAGTAAACATGCCTCTTTAATGAGTATGGATAAAGAAAGACTAAAAGATTTAGAAACAAGAAGACAATAATTAAACTGGGAACCCCAAAAGCCAAACTTGGAATGTACAACAACACTGTAGAAATAAAACTATAAATTAATTTCCTCTTGTACTAAACAAAGCGCAAACATTAATGATGCACATTTCCCAGAGCTGACATATTCCAGTTAATAAATTCAAAATAAAGAGATATTTTTCTACCTTTTGTGCATTTTTTTCAGTTGCAATTGTTCCAGCCACTTTCTTCTGGTTTCTTCATGTCTTCTGCTAACTCTCCATCGTCTGCTTCCATTTGCCCTTTCTTCTCTCCTAGTTTTTTTTCCATTCTCTCTCTACATCTGCTTTAACATACTAATCTTTCTCCTTTTTCTCTTTCCTCATTCCTATTTCATCCACTCAAATTTTACCCCTCCATCCTCAATCCCCACTTACTCTCACAATACCTGGCCAATTGTAGATTTGTCTTCTCTCCCAGACAAAATATTTTTCCCCTCTCCATTTCACTTTCCCAGCTCCATCCCATTCTAATCCTCCCCCAACATCAGCTCCCTTCTAGTTCCAGCCCCACCCAGCATCCGCTCCCTTCTAGTCCCTGCATCAGTCCATTTCCAGTCCTATCCTAGCCTCACCATCAGCCCATTTCCAATCCTAGCCCCCCATCAGCCCATTTCCAATCCTAGCTCCCTCCCCTCACAGCCCATTTCCATTCCAAGCCCCCTCCCCATCAGCCATTTGCAGTTCAAGCCCCCTTCCACTCAGCCCATTTCCAGTCCTAGCAACCCCCCCAGCACATTACCAGTCTTAGACCCCCCATAGCCCATTACCAGTCATAACCCCCCCTGCCAATAGCCCACTTCCAGCCCTAACCCCCATTACCCCATTTCAGTCAGCCCCTCCATAGCTCATTACCAGTCCTAACTCCCCCCATCAGCCCACCTCCAGTCCTTCCTAACCCCCACCTGCCCATTTCCAGTCCTAGCCCCCACCATAGCCCATTTCCAGTCATAACCCCCCCCTGCCAATAGCCCATTTCCAGTCCTACACCCCCCCTGCCAATAGCCCATTTCCAGTCATACCCCCCCTGCCAATAGCCCTTTTACAGTAATAACCCCCCCCTTCCAAAAGCCCATTTAAAGTACTAACCCCCCCCTCCCAATAGCCCATTTCCATTCATACCCCCCCCTGCCAATAGCCCATTTCCAGTCATACTACCTCCCCCCCCCCCCCCGGTAAATAAAACAACAACCTGGCTTCTGCTGCTGGCTTCTGCTGCAGCAGAAAATCAGCTGTCCCGCGGCCCCTTTCCCTCTGCGCGAGAGCCCTGAGTGTGCTTCCTCTGCGGCATGCTTTTTAAGCCGCGAAGAGAGTATTTCCCTCTCGCGCGGCTTAAGCCTATTCACTTTTCAAGCCTCGCGAGAGGGAAATACTCCCTTCGCGGCTTGAAAAGCACGCCGCAGAGGAAGCACATTCAGGGCTCTCGCGCAGAGGGGAACGGGCCGCAGGACAGAGCAGCAGAAGCCAGTTTTTTATTTTTTTTAAATTGACCGTCGATTCTGCCGTTGCCACGGCGGCAACGGCAGCAGCAGAAGCCGTCGCGGGCCGCACAACCTTCTCCCGCGGGCCGCATGCGGCCCGCGTGTTTGAGACCCCTGTGCTAGAGTATGGCCTGGCCAAAATTGCTGTCCTGTTGGGAATCCCCATCCAGACAGTAGTGTACTGCGAAGGTATGGACCGAAGATCACATCACAGACTTGCATATCTCCTCTGCACGGACATTGTGAACCATGGCATGACTCTCAAAGCTCAACCCAGCCAGGGAATATGCATGAGCGATGCAGTCTGCTAGCCAGAAGGATAGTGTGTGCTTCGAGATAGCGACGCCCAGCTTATTGGGATCAAACGAGATGAACAGCTGAGTGGATTGGCGGTGTGCCTTTGTGCACTCCAGGTAGAAGGCCAATGCATGCTTACAGTCCAGCATGTACAAGGCTGCCTCACCACGGTTCACATGAGGCTGGGGAAGGAACGTCAGAAGGACAATGGACTGGTTGAGATGGAAAGTCTAGACCACTTGCGGCAGAAAACGGGGTGTGTACGGGCACCATCCATTTCTGGTGAAACCTGATATATGGACGGTGATCGACCAGAGCCTGGAGCTCACTGACACATTGCACTAACATGATGGCCACCAGAAAGAGGACTTTCCAGTTCAAGAATTTCAGCGGGCATTTGCCCAATGGCTTAAAAGGGGCCCACATCAGCTGGCTGAGGTCTACATTGAGGTTCCAAGCAACTGTATGGGGCTTGAGTGGAGGCTTTGAGAGAAGCAGGCCTCATATGATCCGGGCCACCAGCAGCTGGGACAAAATGAGCTTCCCCCCCCCCACAGCCGCGATGATACACCCCAATTGCGCTGAGGTGAAATCTCACCGAGTTAGACTTCAGCCCGGAGTCAGAAAGGTGCAAGAGGTACTCCAGCAGCTGATCCATGGGGCAGGAGAAGAGGTCTAGTGCCCTACTCGCAAACCAGATGGCAATGCCACCATTTGAGTGCATAGGCCTTGCACATCGTGTGCTTGCGGGATGCCAGGAGGATGTTGGTAACGCCCTCTGGGTTCAAGTTCTGTGAGGACTACCCTTTCAGCATCCAAGCTGTGAGCGCCAGGGGGCAGATGATGGGGTGCAGCAAGGAGCCACTCTCCTGTGAGATGAGATCTGGGTCAGAGCCCAGGTTAAGAGGCTTCCCTCAGCGAGATCTGCAGCAGCCGTGGGAACCATAGCTGCTGCGTCCAGTAAGGGGCGACGAGAATCATGGAGCCCCTCTTAGTCTGGAGCTTCAGGAGAGTTTTCGCCACCAGCGATAGAAGCCTGGTTGTATAGATAGGCATACAGCAGGCCCTCCCCCTGGTGGAGAAGGAAGTCATCGAAGGCCAGATGATCACTGGCCGGCCTTTGAGAGCACAACTGGGCTACCTGGGCATTTTGCACCATAATGAAAAGATCCACTACTGGGTTGCCCCATTCCTGAAAGATCCGTGCCACCACCTCCCTCTTCAGGGTTCACTTGTGTGGTTGAAGCACCTGGCTTAGCTGATTTTCTAGTCCGTTGAGCTCACTGGGTAGATAAGTCACCCTGAGGTCCATGCCATGGAGCAGGGCAAACTTCCAGAAGTGAACCGTTTTCCAGCACAGGAGGCATGATCCCGTGCCCCCCTGCTTGTTCACAGAGAACATTGCAACTAATTCACCAAGTGTGCATGAAAGGCGCAAAGAGCCTTCGCTATAGCTCGAACCTCGAGGAAGTTAATTTGTTGGAGGCTCTCCTGCTTAGACCACAGACCCTGGGTGCTCAGGGCATCCAGGTGTGCTCCCCAGCCGAGTTTGGATACATTTGTTATGAGCATCATGCAGGGACAGCAGGCTGGAACAGGAGGCCCAGAAGCAGAATGTCCAGCTTGAGCCACCATGCCAAGGGCTGTGCCAGTGGTATGGTGACCACCATCCTGTCCCACAGATGGCCATATGTCTGCCTCCATTGCATGCATAGGGTCCACTGAGCCTGCCGCATGGAGAGGTGGGCCTGAGGAGTGACATGCACCATGACAGCCATGTGTTTGAGGGCTCTCAATAGCCTGCGAGCTGTGGTGTGGCGCTGGCACTACAACATGCCCACCACCTTAATGAGGCACAGCAGTTAGTCCACCAGCAGAAAAGCCCTCGCTCGAGTAGTATCAAGGAGGGCCCTGACGAATTCCAGTTGCTGCATCAGCTGGAGATGGGACTTTGGATAGTTAACCACGAATCTGAGGCTCTCGAGCACCAGAATCATGAGCATGCTGGCCTGCTGGCTGGCGTGAGACCTTTGATAAGCCAGTCATCCAGATATGGGAAGATAAAGACCCCCCAGGGCTGGAGGAAAGCAGCTACTATCTCCAGACAATTCATGAAGACCCTGGGGGCTACGGCTAACACGAAGTGAAGCACCCAGTATTGATAGTGCTGGCCTCCCAGCACAAACCAAAGGCATTGCCTGTGATGCGGGTGGATTGGAATATTCATATATGCATCTTTCATATCAAAGGAGCACAGCCAATTTTCCTGTATAAGGAATGGGAGCAGTGTCCCAACGAGACCATTTTGAAATTTTCATGCACCGGTTGAAATTTTGCAGATCCAGAATTTGCCAGATGGACCTATAGAACCTTGGGAAAAGTGGGAAGTAGGAAATGCCCCGGACATAACGAGTATATATATATATATTTATCTGCTACTGAAAATAAACCTTACAATCAAATTCCTTTTTATGATTTTTTCATTGCTGCTTTGTTCTGGTACATAGTTATCACCGATCTTTGCAGTTAAGCTCTGTTGTCATCCTATGCAGAGTGTGTTACTTGCTATTCCTTTCTACAACTACTGTATATTGACCAGGGTTAGCTACACAAACAACAACCTTCAGGAAAGCTGGGGTTGGGTTAGGGAATATGGACACTGTCTGAAATCTTGCAGACAAGAGCCTCTCTTATCTCACCGGATCTCTACCTGGGCTAGCAAGCCCGGGCGGCTGTCACAGTATTTATTCTGCTAGTTACCCCCTTCCTTTGGTGCTACATAGCCTGAGGAGGGTGCTACATAGTGAATGAGATTACAGGAGAAGCCTGGTTGTATAGATAGTTGGGAAAACAAGATTGCTGGTGAGGAGGCAAAGATGCAGACTATGTATGAGGCAAGTGCAGTTGTGAAAGGCCACTATGAAACAGCCAATATGATGGGGCAGGTTTTTGAAGCTAACACAGATTCCTATGTGGCCGTAGCAAGTGTGAAATTCCGTGGTCAGGTGCCCTTTGAAGACTGACATGTATTTATTAGAAGCTGTGATGCATGAAGAGTGTAGGAAGAGTGGAAACATGGTGAATAGCCTTGACAGTGGCTAGAGGTGTTGGATACGTATGAGATAAGTTTATTTATTTATTTTATTTAGACAGTTTTGTATACCGCCTTATCCTTCAATCAAAGCGGTCACAACACAATTGGGGGATACATTTAACACATGGGGATATGAGACACATACACTAATACTTACAGGGAACATGGGCAATGGAGGGTTAAGTGGCTTGCCCAAGAACACAAGGAGCATCTGTGGGACTAGAAACCCCAGTCCTTCCGGCCCAAGGTTGCTGTCCTCTAGTGGGATTTGAACCCCCGACCTTCCGGCCTGAAGTACCTTGCCCCAACCACTAGGCTACTCCTCCCTTGTCACTGCTGTGGAAACTCTGTGCTTGCTGTTTTGCAATGAGCTGTAAAGGAAGTATGATCTTCATAAACGGCATGTAGTTTGGCCTACAGATTATGGCTTCTGCAAAGTTATTGCTTCAAGATGGATATTCCAGGAAAAAAAGAAGAAATATGCAGAATGGTTATGAATGTTGGTGACCTGTGATTAACGTCCTCACCTCTCTTATGCTCCATCTCCTTTGCCACCTCCTGTCGCCAGGCTTGGTGATGCAATAGTAGGTACTGAGTCCACATCTTCAGATACTCAATTTAGAGAGAGAAAGAGGGAGAGATCACTTTGAGTGAAACAAGATTCCTTAGGGATACATCCCATCTGGCATGTGCACCCTAGACCCCTGTATAGATATAGCAATATTTCCCTTGTGAACACTTGTGGCTCTCATGTATCCTTGCTCAGCTTTTGGTAAGTCACTTGGCCATGTCAAGCAGCAGGAGAACCCTATTTAGTATCTTATCACCCTTTCCCTGCAATTGGCAACATCTTCAGAGCACTGCTACCTTAGGGTTGCCAACTGGCTCCAGATGCGCCCGACAGGCTTAATCCAGTCCTGGGTTTACTCCATTGCATGCAGGGACAGGTAGTTCTGATTTCTCCATTGCACTCCATAAGAAAAGCAAGACTACAAATCCCTGCATGCAATGGGGTAAACACAGGCCTGGATCAAGCCTGTCGGGCGTATCTGGAGCCAGTTGGCAACCCTATGCTACCTGCATCTCTAGACTGCTGTATTTGTGTATTAACCATAGGCAAAGTACTGTTTGACTTATAGCACTTGGTTTCTTTTGGTGCCTTTTTGCCTGAATTGTATCTCTGACTTAGCTGAATTTTCTTTCTTTCTGTTGTTCTGTAAATACCTTATTTTTGGGGATATACCTAATAAAGATACTTTGAAGAAACTACCCCTGTATCGTACTTGAGATTTTTTAAAGTATAGACCAGTGAGAAATATTTTTCTAGTGTATTCTAATAGTCAGAGCTTTAGAACCCTGCACACTAGAACCCCATTTTTTGAATTGTACAAATTCTTTGCGTAGCATAGGTATGTGATGTTATGTTATGATTTCATTTTTTATTATGATGTAATTTGATGTAATATTATGTACACAGCCGTGGGTGGAGGTTTTCTACCTCCTGGGCGGCAGCAGAGTGTGTTCACCTGTAACTTAGGTTCTGGCTGGATCTTTATTACATCTGAATCCTAGTCCATATTACATTCCATGTTTCCTCAACTCTAAGGCCATGCTGGGGCTCCTAAGTATAACCCCATGTCAGCTCTTACCTCTCTCTGGAAGAATTCCCATTTATTAAATCTCTTCTAGTCACTTCTCCCTCCATGATGGGGGAAGAACCACTCTGGCCATTTTGCCAACAGCGGAGTGAGGAGGAGTGTATCCTTGGCACCAAAACTGAATTTTCGTGCCAGAGATGCCATTTTGCTGAGGTTCCTGTGCACATATATATATGTGCATGCACACTGTGCGCATGTTCATTGGAGGCATATAGCCACATGTTTTATAAACTGTGTGGCCCACACAGTGCCCTTTAGAAACTACAGGCGCATATGTTCAATTCGAGATCAATTCGTAATAAATGGCCAGTTGTCACAGACTTAATTGTATCCCACAACCTTGACATTCTTATGATAACTGAGACTTGGTTATCCGACGCAGATAATGTAATTCTCAATCAACTACTACCCACCAACTTCGCCATCCACTCCCGTCATAGAGAAAGCAAAAGAGGAGGAGGGGCCCTCATTCTGACCAAGACTGATCTGCATTTTCATATAACAGACTCCACCAGTACCGACAACTTGGATATACTATCCATTGCAAACAACCAATGCTCTATTAACCTTCTATATAGAGCACCCTCACCCTCAATTGATGATCTCTCCAACATCCTCGACCTAGCTGCCAACACTCGCCATCCCAATCAATCAAACTGGATATTAGGAGATTTCAACCTTCCATCACTCCACTCCAGTCACGCCACTGCCCTTTTAGAAGCGATTAATGAACTGGGATACAGACAAATCATCAACAAACCCACTCACACTAAAGGAAACATCCTGGACATGATTTTTGCCCCCCTGCCAGTACTTGAACCAAATGATGAACTTGTGACATCTCTCACCTCTGTACCATGGTCAGATCATAAGCTAATCAATTTCATTATTCCCATCAATAACAATTTACCACACAACAATAGAACACCATTCAACTCAACAAACACAACTTCTCGAAATTTCAGAGCCTTCAACAAAGATCTCATACTAGCAGAGACTCTCCCTCTATACAACAATGCAGCTCTCAACCTAGACAACTTAATCACTTCATGGAATAAGAGTTTTAGCTCTATTGCATGAAAACCAACCAAGAACAATATCTCAAAGAAAAGAAAACATTCTCCATGGTTCTCACCGGAACTACGTGTCTCCCGCTCACACCTACGGAAACTTGAGAAAAGATGGAGGCGTTCCCACTCCGCAGAAGACCAGGCAGCCTACAGAACTCACCTTGCAATCTACAGAGAAGCTATCCTAACAAATATGAAACAATACCATACCGACATCCTCAAAAGGTCACTAAATAAACCACGTGACCTTTTCGAACTAGTTAAATCATTCTCTAAGGAACCATCTCCATGTCGACCTGAAGAGATCCACCCACAGGAGTTTGCCAACCATTTACAATCCAAGCTACTTCAAACTGACAAAATTACTACGTTCATAGCGCAAGACACCTCCAATCTAATATCCCTATCTAAGTTCTCTACTCCATCCAAGAAAATGGTGGAAGATACCATTGCGGCCCTCAATACCACGACTGCACAAACTGACCCCTGCCCCGCATATTGGATTAAAAATTTACGAACAGAACTCAGCCCACTGATCACAAGAATGATGAATTTATCATTCACAACAGGATCCTTCCCTGCAGCACTCAAGCAAACATCCATCAGACCCCTTCTGAAGAACCCTAAACTTGACCCAAGCAAGGCTGAATCCTACAGACTCATAGCCAGTATTCTTCTTCTAGCCAAAATAATTGAAAAGGAAGCACAAAGACAAATTCAAGATCACAATGATACCGCCTCCCCACTAGACCATCGTCAACATGGCTTCAGGGAATACCATGGCGTCGAAATCCTGCTTACCTCCCTTTTCAACAAAATCGTCACAGGTATCGACAACATCCACCAAGGTTTCGCTCTCATCTTCATAGACATCGCTGCAGCCTTTGATTCTGTACACCATGGTCTGCTAGTAGAACGTCTAAAGGAAAAGGGCATAAATGGCGTCGCCCTGGATTGGTGCAGGTCGTACCTTGATGGCAGATGGCAGCATGTAAAATCAGGATCAGGAACTTCTGAACCCTTCCATCAACGACAGGGCGTTCCACAAAGGTCATCCCTATCATCTCTCTTATTTAATATCTACATGCAACCCATTTTCAACATTATCGGTTCATTCAAGGTCGACTGTTTAATATACGCCGATGACATCCTACTCTTCATGCCATTCTCCACAGAGCAAATGGACCTCTCGCCACTGATTGAATGTTTCAACGCAGTCTCCGAATGGCTTCTGTCCCAAAATCTTAGGATCCAACACAAAAAGTCTGAAGTGCTATTCATCACCAGAGACCAGAGTTTCTCACCTCCACCCCATATAAAGGTTAAAGAAGCTGAACTCCAAACCAAACCAACAATTCGGTACTTAGGGGTTACTCTTGATCAACGTTTAGACATGAAAATCCATATATCCAACATAGTCAGAGCCATATATTTCAAAATCCGGTCCCTCAGACACCTTCAATCCCTGCTAAACCCTGAAGACCTCCGAACAATATACCAATCCCTTATCTTACCACACTTTGACTTTGCCAACGCGATTCTTCAAGGCCTCCCTCAGTCAACACTTAATCCGTTACAACTTGCCATGAATGCCGCAGCTAGAGTCTTAGTGGGAGCAGCAAGATGCGACCATGTAACGCTTATCCTAATACAGCTTCACTGGCTCCCCATACAAGGAAGGCTTATGTTCAAATCCTTGCTACTCACTTTCAAATCCATCCATGGTATCACCTCCCCTTCACTAACTACATCATTCAGCTCATCCCTCCCATCAGAACAAGAAGAACCTCATCTACAAACGCGCTAGTAATCCCAAAGGCATCAACAAAGTACACAATCGCTACATCAAACAGAGCTTTCAGCATCTATGCCCCAAAATGTTGGAACGCATTACCACCAGGCATCCGTGCAATTACTGACCTGACAATTCAGAAAGGCTCTCAAATTCCATTTATTTACACAGTACTACCAGATTAACCTGACCCCTTCCTAACTTTCCCTCCTTTTACCTCCTCCAGATAACATCTCAATATTAGCACACAACCTCACTGTACACATGCTGCATCCTAAATTCTTAGCATTCAATCTCATTGTACATTTTAATTAGTTCAGTTTGTATCCCCTCGTTATCCAAGTTGTTACTCCTGTTCTCTGTAAAGCCAAACATGTTATCCAAGTTGTTACTCCTGTTCTATGTGAAGCCAAACAGTTGTTATGGTCATTTTGTTTTATGTAAACCGCGCTGATTCAAAATAGTGCGGTATATAAGAATTTGTAATAAATAATAATATGTAGGTGCCTATTTTCCAGCTGTACACATCTTTGTACCCATCTGCATACAAGATGAAAAGAGCATTTTTGTGAAGGCTCTTCAATGGCTGAGAGGAGATATGATAGAGGTCTATAAATTAATGAATGGCGTGGAACGGGTAAACATAGATCGATTGTTTACGTAATCAGAATATAGAAAGACTAGGGGATATGCAATGAAGCTACAGGGTAACCTATTTAAGACTAATAAGAGAAAATATTTTTTCACTCAACGTGTAATCAAACTCTGGAATTTGTTACCGGAGGATGTAGTAAAAGCTGTTAGTGTAGCTGGGTTTAAAAAAGTTTTGGCCAAGTTCCTGTAGGAAAGGTCCATAAACCATTATTAAAGGGACCCAGGATATCACCGCGTGACCCAGTACAAGCATTGTGAAACCTGTGCCTTTTGGGAAAACTGCTAGGTTCTTATGACCTAGATTGGCCACTGTTGGAAACAGGATACTGAGCTTGATGGACGTTGGTCTGACACAGTATGGCATATCTTATGTTCTTATGTTCACATTTTAGAAAGACCGTTTAGATACCAATTGGGATATCCATGTCAAAATGTCCAAAATTCTATGAGATGGGCAACAGAGAAGGTGGACACGTGTATATGCGTTCCAAAATCGACCTATGTCCACCTCAAAGATAAATGTTTCTGCAAACATTAAAGAAAATGGTAATGTGCAGAATAAGGATCCAGATTCCTATTTGTGCCAAGGAGTAGGTAAAGATTTGGATATGTCAAAAACATGCATTCTTCATTATGAGTTTTTCAAGGCTCTGTCCCTGCCTCTATGCTTTTTAGTATTTGTCTTGCTCCTTTAGCTGCTCTACTGCAAACATTTGGATTTACTACTTATATATACATATCTATATGCAGATGGTATTTAGTCACTCACTACTTTTAACCAGAATGATTCTGAGTGTGTTGTTGACATTAATAGTAATCTTAAGATAGTAGTTGAATGGATTAACACCAGCAAACTAAGGGAGGAAGTGATATCAGGGGTGGTCAATGCTAGTGCTCTGTGGGGTATTTTATTTATTAGGATTTTTATATTGCTTTAACATGTTAGTCAAAGCAGTTTACATTGTAACTTAAGCTTGGTAATGTACATTAAACAGGGATATTAACAACTTGAATGTTTTTGAGGCAATGCAGGGTTAAGTGACTTGTCCAAGGCCATCAGGAGTGCTAGGGGGAATTGAACCCTGGTCTTTTAGGTTAACAAGCCAGTGCTAAAAGCGTAGTTACTCACCTGTAACAGGTGTTCTCCAGGAGCAGCAGGAATCAGTCCTCACATATGGGTGACGTTGGCGCCGACGGAGCCCTCGCGGAGCAATTTTCCCCAGCTTTCAAAGAAAGCCTTTGGGAATTGCAGTGCGCATGCGTGGTCTCCTTCCCGCCCAAGGGTGCCATCTTAGCCAGTCTGATGACATAGCTAAAAGACAGCATAAAAATTAGCAAAAAAAACTTAAGCAGATGATTGCAACTCCAAGGGGAGGAGGGAGGGTTGTGAGGACTGATTCCTGCTGCTCCGGGAGAACACCTGTTACAGGTGAGTAACTACGCTTTCTCCAGGACCAAGCAGGAAGTCAGTCCTCACATATGGGACTCCCAAGCTTAAGGCTACCGGAGGCCCTAAGCACAAAAATGAGCTCCCTCTAGCTCAGCGGCACAGAAGGAAGGAATCTTCACTGAATTATTACCCACCGGTAGCCCACATCCGGGATGGAGGGTAGGAGTTGCTCAAACCTCGAAGAGATTTCGGAGGACTGCCTGTCCGAAAGCACTGTCCCTGCGGGACTCCCTCTCGAGACAGTAATGGACCGCAAAAGTCTGGCTCGAAGACCAAGTAGCGGCCCGGCAGATGTCTGCCAGCAGAACAGAGCGGAGGTAAGCCACTGACGTAGCCTTCGCCCGAACACAATGAGCCGTGACTCGACTTTCTAACGAGAGTCCGGCTGCCCCATAAGCCCAAGCGATACAGTCCGCAACCCAGATGGACAGAGTACGCTTGGAGACCGGGAGCCCCAATTTATTGGGGTCAAAAGACACAAAAAGCTGAGCAGCTTTACGGTGCTCCCGCGTACGGTCAAGGTAGAAGTTCAATGCTCTTCTACAGTCCAGGGTATGTAGGACCATTTCAGCTCGGCTGGAGTGAGGCCTGGGAAAGAAGGTCGGAAGTACCACCTCCTGATTGATGTGAAAAGGGGAGACCACTTTTGGAAGAAATCTTGGGTGAGTCCGTAGGACTACCCTATTTTTGTAGAACCGAGTGTAAGGGGGATCAGACACGAGGGCCTGCAATTCACTTACGCGTCTAGCGGAAGTGAGGGCTATCAGGAATAAAGTTTTCCAAGAAAGAAAACGGAGAGGACAGGTAGCCATAGGTTCAAAAGGCGGACAGGTGATCCGCTGTAAAACCACATTCAGATCCCAGTCAGGCGCTGGTGGGCGCAGAGGTGGTTTAAGTAGAAGGAGACCTCGGAGAAACCTCGCTACGAGAGGGTCGCTGGAAAGAGGTCTGCCGTCCACCGGCACATGATGTGCTGAAAGAGCACTGAGGTGAACTTTGACGGAGTTGGACTTAAGTCCCAGATTAGAGAGGTAGAGCAAGTACTGCAAGATCACCGACACCGAGCAGGAGAAGGGATCCTGAGACTGTTGGGTACACAAAAACGGAAAAGCGACGCCATTTAAGGGCGTAGCATTTGCGGGTAGAAGGTCGCCGAGAAGCTAGGACGACCTCTTCCACCTCTGCCGGCAGGAGAAGGGGAGCAAGGACTACCCTCTCAGCAGCCAGGCCATTAGATTGAGAGATCTGAGATTGGGGTGTAGCAGAGACCCCTGATCCTGAGTGAGGAGATCCGGTTGAAACCCCAGGGGGAATGGATCCTCCACCGCTAATTGCAGCAGGAGTGGAAACCACGGCTGTCTGGGCCAGCGAGGAGCGATCAGGATCATGGAAGCTTTGTCTCGGAGAACCTTGAAAAGAGTTCAAGAGACTAGCGGGATGGGAGGAAAAGCATACAGAAGGCTCTCCGACCATGAGAGTAGAAAAGCATCCGCCGCAACTCAAAGGGGATGTGGCTGACGAGAGCAGAAGCGAGGAAGTTGCCGGTTGAGAGGACTGGCAGAGATCCATCGTGGGGGGGCCCCACTTTAGAAAGAGCTTCTGAACTACCAAGGGATCCAGGCGCCACTCGTGCGGCTGGAGGATCCTGCTGAGTTTGTCCGCCAGGCAATTTTCTTGGCCTGGGAGATAAACTGCCTTGAGAAGGATGCCGTGACTGACGGCCCAAGAGCAGAGCTTCTGAGCTTCTCGGCAGAGAAGGAAGGAGCCCGTGCCCCCCTGTTTGTTCACGTAGAACATGGCCACTTGATTGTCCGTCTGGACAAGGACGGACTGGTGAGAAGTCAGGTGGGAGAAAGCCCTGAGCGCCAGACGAATCGCTCTGAGCTCCAGGAAGTTGATCTGTTGAGCAGACTCCCACGCGGTCCAAAGACCCTGAGTACATGCCCCTTGGCAATGTGCTCCCCAACCCAGGAGGGACGCATCTGTCGTCAGCACTTGAGCCGGCTGAGGTGACTGAAAAGGCATGCCGAGTACCAGGTTCGGCCGATGAAGCCACCACTGGAGAGAAGAGGCCAGCGGCTCGGAGATGCGCACTAAGTCGGCTAGACCGCCGGTGGCTTGCTGCCACTGCTTGCGAAGGCACCATTGAGCAGGCCGCATATTCAGGCGGGCATTGGGGGTCACATGGACGGTGGAAGCCATATGGCCGAGCAGTCTCAGGAAGCGCCTGGCGGAGACCAGGGACTGGCTGCGAAAACGGCCGGCTAGGTCCATGAGCCGTTGAGCCCTGTCGAGAGGCAGGAAAGCTCGCGCCTGAGGAGTGTGCAGTCTTGCGCCGATGAACTCGAGATCCTGTGAGGGGAGCAAAGTGGACTTTGCGAAGTTTATGACAAAGCCCAAGTACTGCAGAAGGGTCACCGTGCGGTGCGTGGCGTTGGTGACCTCCGGAGCGGACGCTGCTCTGATGAGCCAGTCGTCGAGGTACGGAAAGACATAGAGGCCGTGAAGCCGGAGATGGGCCGCCACCACCGCGAGACATTTCGTGAAGACTCGCGGTGCGGAGGACAGGCCAAAGGGCAGTACTCTGTACTGGTAATGATTTCCTGCCACCACAAACCGTAGGTATTGGCGGTGGCTTGGGTGGATGAGGATGTGCGTGTAGGCATCCTTTAGATCCAAGGAGCATAGCCAATCTCCCTGCTGGAGGTAGGGCAGAAGGATTCCAAGGGTAAGCATTTTGAACTTTTCTCGCACGAGGAACTTGTTGAGGTTGTGCATGTCCAGGATGGGTCTGAGGCCTCCTGTTCTTTTTGGTATGAGAAAATACCTGGAATAAAAGCCTTGACCTCTCAGGTGGTGGGGCACCGGTTCCACAGCCTGTTCCTGTAGGAGACTTGCTAACTCCTGAAGGAGTAAGTCCCTGTGCAGAGGGAGTCGTGGAGGTTCTCCCGGAAAATAAGAGGGAGGGGCCTGGTGGAAGTGGAGAAGATAGCCTTCTCGTACGACCTGAAGCACCCAGGCATCGGAAGTGATGTTGGACCACCTGTGGGCGAAGTGAACCAGCTGGCCTCCGGTGCTGGGAGGAGCCAGCGGAGGGGGAGAGGCTATGCTGATGTAGTCAAAAACCCCCACCCTGCTGAGCAGGGGCTGGTGGTGCAGGCTTGGGGGTTTGCTGCCTACGGGACCCGTTACCCGTCCCTTGGCCTGCTGGCCCTGTTGGGGAGCTGCGGAGGCCTGATATTGAGGGTAGTGTTTATAGGCAGCCGCCTTTCTCGGGTAAAAGGACTTCTTTCCCGAGCCCTTCTTTTTCTGGGAAGGGGCGGAGGTCTTTCTAGAAAGCCTAGTCCTGGTGAGAGTCTCCGTCTCGATCTGTGCAGCCTTTTCCGCCATGGGCTTGCCAAAGAGGTTCTCACCTCGGCAGGGGACATCGACCAACTTGTCCTGCACCCAGGGTTCAAGGTCAGACGACTGAAGCCAAGCCTGTCGGCGGGCACCGATGCCGGCTGCGGCCACTCGAGCCGATGCTTCAAAGCCATCATAGGCTGCTCGGGACATGAATTTGGAGCATTCCCGAATACCAGTTGTCAAGGCCAGGAACCTCCGCAAAGGTTCCTCGGACAATCCAGCGGAGAATCCGGCTAGCTCTTTAGCCAGGTCTCGGAGATACATGCCCATGTATAGCTGGTAGGTCTGGACACGACAAGCAAGCATAGAGCCCTGGAAACACTTCTTACCAAGGCCATCCAGGTTACGGGCCTCCCTGCCAGGAGGCACCGAGGAGTGCATCTTTTGGCTCTTAAGCCTATGCATGGCCGATTCCACTACCATGGAATGGTGTGGTAGCTGTGCTTTTTGGAAGCCAGGACTCTTGCGGACTCGATAGATGGAATCGACCCGCTTGCTTAAGACCGGCGAGGAGGCCGGACTCTCCCACATGCGGAAGAGTAGTCGTTCCAGCATGGGAGGAACCGGTATAGTAAAGTGTTCCCTGGCGGGAGAGTCATACTGGAGGGCGTCAAGCTCTTCGGCTCGAGGCTCCTCCTCGGGATCTGCAGGGAAGGCCAAAGCCTTGGCCATATCCCTGACGAAGTCCAAGAACCGGGCATCCTCCGGAGGGGACTGCTTCCGAGGTTCGGACTCAGGCGAGTCCGAGGGGACACACCGAGTCCAAAAGGAATCAGGTGACTCTTCCTCTTCCGATTCCCAGACCGACTCCGAGGAGGAATCGGTGGGGTCGGCTCGGGCGGGCGCAGACGTCGGCCGCCCCGACACCGAGGGAGTCGGCGTCGACGACCTCGGTCCTGAACGGGAGGCCGAGGGTGACCTCGACCGAGGATCGACTCGAGTTCGCATGGACTCGAGGATCGGCTCGGTCTCCGGGGTCGACTTAGACGTCGACGTCCCGGCGGTCGGGGCAGCGGCGGCAGCGAGGCTAGCGATCAGTGCCCGCTGCTGGTCCATGAAGGCAGACAGTCTGCTCTCCAAGGCCGTCAACCTGAGTCCGACCTCAGGTGACCCAGCAGCCCCCGACTCGGGCCCCGACGGCGTCGGGCCCGACGTCGGCAGTCTCGGAGGCGAGTCCAGGAGGACTACAGGACTTACCCGAGCAGGCAACTCCGACTCCAGGCGAGGTCGCTTCGGGAGGTGCTCCTTCTCCAAGGACCCGGGACGGCTATCGGGGCTATGCGACCTGGCCCTCGCGGAGCCAGGAGCGTCCACCGACGCCGCCCTCGCGGGTTTCACCTTCCGTCGATGGTCCCCGGAGGGAGAACCCCTGTCGGAGGAGCTTCGGCGATGGTCAGAGCTGGAACCTCTGGACGCCGAAGCCTCCGACGAGGTCCGGGTACGGCTGGGGTCAGCGACGCTGGTGCCACCGACTTCTCAACGCTTTGGAGGACATTTTGCCACAGGCCCCACAGATCATTTCTTCATGATCCGGGCCCAGGCAGCGGAGGCAATTATCGTGTGTGTCAGTGAGTGACATATTTCTGTCACACTGACCACACCGCTTGAAACCGCTGGCAGCCATCGGGGGAAAAAGGGCCCCTGCAAGGTCAAAGGACCGGGCTGCCAGTGAAAAACCGAAAACGAAACTGACTAAAATCAGAAAAACCGAAAAATAAGAGAAAGACTCGTGACGGCGTCGCGAGTCCGGGCAGGAAAAAGACCGGCGTCGAACCGAAGGAAAAAAGAGAAATATATTATAAAAATCAACTTTTTCGCGGGGACACGACGGGTACGTCTGTAGGGCTCCGCGGAAAAAAGAAGACTGGCTAAGATGGCACCCTTGGGCGGGAAGGAGACCGCGCATGCGCGCTGCAATTCCCAAAGGCTTTCTTTGAAAGCTGGGGAAAATTGCTCCGCGAGGGCTCCGTCGGCGCCGACGTCACCCATATGTGAGGACTGACTTCCTGCTTGGTCCTGGAGAACATTAAGGATTTGTGCTGTAACTCACCCCTTCCCAAACATTTGCAGCATTGCAGATTAGCGGGTATGTCAGTTCTCAAGCGCCTTGAAAACTTTAAATCCCTCTACACACGAGATAATAAAAATGGTGGTTGCACCAAGGAAGGCAAAATGATGGTGGTCAGCAGTTGCTTGGATGAAGACTGAGATGCTGACAAGAGTAAGGACACCCGATAGTGAAGTGAACTGTAGCAGTGATTCATGACCTCAACAAACTTATAGAATAGGTGAAACTGGATTTAAAGGAGGTGGTGGCTCAATTTCAAGAGATGGCTGAAATGGGTAGCAGCATGGACGACTTGGAGATGCATGTGGGACAGCAAGAATTGGAGCAGTTCATTGGAGTTTTACGGACATGGTGCATGAACAAGAGGCAATCAAAGAGAAATTTGAAGTCCTTGAAAACCGCTCCTGATGAAATAATATCAGGCTGTAGCAAGTCCCAGAAAGACAGCAATTTAAAAATTACCACAAAACAGTATGTTGGGTTGCAGAGAGAGTCAGAGGAAGCCCCCAGAACTAGAGTGAAGGTGGAGCAAGCTCACTGGAGCTTAGCATCTCAAAAGTCAGCTCAGCCACGGGACATTGTGGCTTGTCTAGTCTCTTTTGCAGATAAGGAGAAAGTGATGAGAAAAGCAGGAGTGCTGCAAAAAATCAAATGGGAGAACTGTGAGATTATAAACTTTAATGACTTATCTCCAGTTAAACTACAACACCAATTAGAATGAGAGAAGTGAGAGAGCTCCTACGCAGGGAAATATTTCTACAAATGGCTTTTTCTATTTGGTCTGCTAATTTACGGTGCGAGGAGCTCATAGGAAGGCAAAAACAGTGGAAGAAGCATGGCAAGATCTGCATAAGGAAAGATATCATGATTTGCCTACCAGTCAGGACACATGCCAAGAGGGAAAAAAGATGGGAATGATGTCCTCTCTCAAGTGGCAGCATATCCCAGAAAAATGGAAACAATTTCAACACAAATCAGGACATTTGGGGGTGCAAGAAGCACTTGAGGAGGGAATACAGTGATAACAGTGACGGTTGGGAACCAAAGAAAGAGCGCTGTTTTGAGTCTTGGTGAATTCCCTTTGTGAAAGGGACTTCTGATTGGACTCAAGAGGCTACTGTTATGTGGATGAATGTATGTGGTAATGTGGGGTATATGATGGAGAAGGGAGAGCGGAGGTGAGAGGAGATAGGGTGTGAGTGGATTGAAGATAAGAAAATTGGGAATGTGAATAGTTTGAATAGCCCCCAAAAAAAGGTGAGGAGGGAGCAGGGCCGGCCCGTCCACTAGGCGGCCGTCTAGGACAGCAGACCTCTGTAGGCAGCAGCCCATGTGTTTCAGTACACATTCTCTGCCGCCTCTGATGCCCCTCAGCCAGGAAGTTGTAGCAGAGTGGGATCAGAAGTGGCAGGCTATGTGTGCCGAAGTACATGGCCTGCTACAGGCTGCTGCTGCACCAAGCTGAGCCGTCCCACGCTGACGGAATCAGCGGCAGCGAGGGAGGGGAAGAGTTGGCATGGCCAAGGCTTCTGCCTCGGGTGGCAGAAACCCGTAGGCCAGCCCTGGGAGGAGTTGCACTGATTGGTAAGTGGTTATGTTGAAAATGTACTTAAGGCCAACAGATAAAACATAGTTACCTGTAACAGGTGATCTCCGAGAACAGCAGGAATTTAGTCCTCACATATGGGTATCGTCGGTACCGACGGAGCCTGCGCGGGAACGCTCCCCAGCATCCAATCAGAAAGCTTTTGGGAGCATCCCACAGCGCCTGAATGCTGCCTTCCCGCCTTTCCCAATTACCTCTCTCCAGTTGAGTTTTAAAGCTGAGACAAAGAGAGAGAGAGAGGGAAAGGAAAGAGACAGATAGAGAGATACAACTCCTAGGGGAGGTGGGTGGGTTGTGAGGACTAAATTCCTGCTGTTCCCGGAGATCACCTGTTACAGGTGAGTAACTATGCTATCTCCAGGAACAAGCAGGAATCTAGTCATCACATATGGGGACTCCCTAGCTTTAGGTGCCAGGGAGAGACCCCAGAAGTTGTGTGTCCCTGAGAAGGGCTCCACTTCCCCTCATGGATCTCTGGCATCCTATCAGGGATGGTGGGTAGGAGTTGATTAGGTATGGAACAGGTGTTGGAGAACAGCCTGACCAAACAAGGCATCCTGGTGGGAGTCATTGTCCAAGCAGTAATGGGCTGTGAAGGTATGAACAGAGGCCCAAGTGGCTGCTCGACAGATGTCGTCAATAGACACAGAGTTCAGATGAGCCATTGAGGCTGCCATGGCTCTCACATTGTGAGCTGTGACATGGCCCTCCAGAGAAAGGTTCTTACTCTGATAGGCGAAAGAAATACACTGAGCAATCCAGTTAGATAGTGTTCTCTTGGAGACTGGCAGTCCCAAATGAGAAGGGTCAAAAGCAACAAAGAGTTGAGAGGACTTTCTATGTTGCTGTGTCCTTTGTAAGTAAAAAGCTAGAGCTCTTTTACAGTCCAGGGTATGAAGATTCCTCTCTGCATTTGAAGCATGAGGTCCTGGAAAAAAGACAGGTAGGTAGACCTCCTGGTTGAGATGAAAAGGCGAGACCACCTTAGGCTTAAAGTGTGGATGAGTCCTAAGGACTACTTTGTCATGATGGAACCTTGTATAAGGTGGATTAGCTACTGGTGCTTGCAATTCACTAATGCGACGTGCTGATGTGATTGCAATGAGAAAGATAACCTTCCAAGAAAGGAATTTCAAGGAGGTGGTAGCTAAGGGTTCGGAAGGTGGCTTCATGAGCTGCCCAAGAACCAGGTTCAAGTCCCATGCCACCGGAGGTGGTCTAATGGGAGGCTTAGTTAGAAGGAGACCTCTCATGAATCTTGCTATAAGATGATGAGAGGAAATAGGTTGTCCATTTAGAGGCTTTAGGGAAGCTGCAATAGCACTCAAATGGACTCTTAATGAATTTGTTTTAAGGCCTGCATTAGACAAATGGAGGAGATACTCCAGCAAAGATTCCAGAGGTATGGCAAGGGGGTTAAGACCCTTTTCAGAACACCAAATAGTAAACCTCCTCCACTTGAAAGCATAAGAACGTCTAGTGGAAGGTTTTCTGGAAGCATAAAGAACATCTTTCACTTGCTGAGAAAGATGAAGATCTTGAAGATCTAAACCTTCAGCAACCAAGCCCTGAGATGCAGAGACTGAGGATTGGGATGCCATAATATTCCGTTCTCCTGAGATAGGAGATCTGGAGCAGACCCTAACTCCACGGAGGGAGCTTGAGAGAGATGTAGAAGCAGAGGGTACCACACTTGCCGTGGCCAATGTGGAGCTATGAGAATCATGTGGTCTCTGTCTCTCTGAAGCTTGAACAGGGTTTTGGGAATTAGGGGAATGGGTGGAAAGGCATAGAGGAAGTCTTGACCCCAGTGAAGGAGGAAAGCATCCTTCGCCTGAGCTCCCTGAGCCGGAGTTCTGGAACAGAACCGGGGAAGTTTGGCATTTCACGGACTTGCAAAGATGACTATGTCCGGGGTTCTCCAAAGTTGAAAAATCCTGGCTACCTGGTCTGCATATAGAGACCACTCGTGTGGAAGGAGAACTCGACTGAGTCTGTCTGCCCAAGAGTTTTGAACGCCTGGAAGATACACTGCCAGAAGATGAATCTGATGCTCTCTAGCGAGGGCCCACAGTCGCAACGCTTCGTTGCAAAGCGACAGAGAGCCTGTTCCCCCCCTGCTTGTTCATGTAGAACATGGCTACCTGATTGTCCGTATGAATAAGGACTGTCTTGTAGCTGAGCAGGGTGTGGAACACTCGCAGAGCAAGGAAGATTGCTCTGAGCTCCAAGAGATTGATATGTAGACAACTCTCTTGTGGAGTCCAAGTGCCTTGGGTGGAGAGGTCTTACAGATGAGCTCCCCAACCCATTGGAGAAGCATCTGTTGTAAGAGTTGCTTGGGGCAGGGTTGCTGAAAGGGGGACCCCAGCAACAGGTTTTGAGTGGACTTCCACCACTGGAGAGACAAAACGAGGCGACTTGTGTTTGCTATTTTGTCTGACAGGCAACCTGATGCCTGGGTCCATTGGGTGGATAAAGTCCACTGAGCTGCCCTCATGTGAAGGCGAGCATATGGTACCACATGCACGGTGGATGCCATGTGGCCTAGTAACTGTAACATTTCTTGAGCAGTTAAAAAAGGCTTTAGGACTGCTTGAGAAGCTAATTGCACCAAGCGAAGGCAACGGGCTCGGGGAAGGTAGGCCCTTGCCTTTGTGGTATCCAGCAAGGCTCCTATGAACTCGAGACTGAGTAGGAGTTAGACTGGATTTTGGGATGTTTATTACCAGCCCTAAATACTGAAGGATACGCATTGTGCAGGATAGAGAAGTCTTGGCCTCTGACTGTGTTGGAGCTCGAATGAGCCAGTCGTCCAAGTAAGGGAAGACGAATATTCCCAGAGTGCGTAGAAATGTTGCTACCACAGCCAGGCATTTCGTGAACACCCTTGGTGCAGAGGCCAGACCAAAAGGAAGCACCCTTTATTGGTAGTGCTTTCCTTGAAACAGGAACCGAAGGAACCTTCTGTGGGTTGGATGGATGAGAACATGGGTGTACGCATCTTTGAGATCTAGAGAACAAAGCCAACCCTGATTCTGAAGGTATGGAAGCAGAGCTCCGAGAGAAATAATTTTGAATTTCTCCTTGACAAGGAATCTGTTCAATTCTCTGAGATCTAAGATAGGTCTGTATCCCCCTGTTTTCTTTGGGATAAGAAAATAAGGGGAATAGAACCCTGTGCCCTGTTGATGAAGAGGCACTTTTTCTATCGCCCCTTGGGCAAGAAGGATGGCAACCTCCTGACCTAACAGGTGGATGAGAGAGGTCGGAGAATTGAACTGCTTCACTATTGTGGGAAGGGGCATGCTTGAAAAATGAAGTTTTTACCCCTCTCTTATAATGGAGAGTGTCCAATGCTCTGCTGTTATTTGCCCCCATCTGGGAGCAAAATGGCATAACCTTCCTGGAATGGTGGACGGTTCTGGTCCTTCCAGAGCCAGAAAGGCTAAGTTCTCTAGCTGAAAGTCAAAGGCCCTGAGGAGGCTGAGGCTGCTGGGCCGGTTGAGGCCTAGCAGCCTTTGCTTTCTTCTGTTTGGGTGGTTGCTGACGTTTGGTTGAAAACTGACCTGCAGAAGATGCCTGCTGACCATAAGCAGGATAAAATCTTTTCTTTTTAGAAAAAGGTGTTTTCTTGAACAACGTTTTCCTAACAGGATCAGCAGTAGACTTGGATAGTCTATCCAAAGTGGAATTTTCAGCATCCATTTCATTGGCTTTTTCTTGCCAATCTTTACCAAACAGGTTCTCACCAGTACAAGGGATATTTCCCAATTTATCTTGTACCCAGAGCTCTAAATCAGATGCTTGGAACCAAGCAAGTCTACGTGCACTTATGGCAATAGCCGAGGTTCTGCTTATACATTCAAAGCAGTCGAAGGCTGCACGGTTGGAGAATTTAGAGACATCTTGGGCATGTTTGAGCCAAGTGAGAAACTCCTGCCTTTTATCCTCAGAGATGAAAGGACTTAAAGTCAGTAGATGATCAGTAACTTCCTTTAGGAACATTCCCATGTAAAGACTATAGGAACTGATTCTTGCAGCAAGCATGGAAGCTTGAAAGACTCTACGTCCAAAAGCATCCAGAGTTCTGCATTCACGTCCCAGAGGATTAGAGGCATGTCTTTTTGCACTTCTAATCCTTCTCACAGCAGATTCCACCACAACAGAGTGGTGAGGAAGCTAAGTTTTATGGAAGCCAGGACAAGGAGGGACACGATACATAGTATCTAACCTATGAGAATGAGGAGAGGTGGTAAGAGGTGTTTCCCACATCCTCAACATGAGATCATATAGAATCTCATGAATGGGTAGGGTAGCTGCCTCCTTAGGAGTTTTGGGATATTGTAAAATATCCAACTCCTTGGCCCTTGGCTCTGTCTCAGGGGCCACAGTGATGGACAGGCCCCGAGCCACCTCTCGGATGAAGTCTTGGAAAGACATGTCCTCTGGAGGAGACATCCTGAGTTTAGGGGAGGAGGACTCCTGTGGAAGAAGCATCGCTGCATCGACAGAACTTTGAGTCCTCAGATTCTTCTGAGGAATCGAAGTATCGTCTGTCCGGATGCTCCTGCAGAGCCCGATACCCGTACTGAGCAAAATCGGTATCGGGAATAACTGGTACCGGGGAATCGGTACCGGCGGGCATCGGAGGACAGGGTGCCAGCATAGCAGACACCGATGCCGATGTCGATGCTATCGGTACCGGTTGCGATACCGATACCGATGCCGGTGCCAGTGCCGGTACCGGTGGAGTTGTCTGTTACGGTACCAAGGGCGTCAATGCCACAAGGAAAGCCGCTAGACTGCGTTCTATGGACAGAATTCTCTGGTCCATAGATGCTGCCAATGCCTGGAAGTCGGTACCGGTGGAAACCGCTGAAACCCCAGAGTATGGCACCAGGAGATCTGTCGAGGCCGAGCCATCGAGAACATCCTGGAATCCCGATGATGGTGCTTTGGAAGCCGAAGCCTCCCGCTGGGGTAATTTTGCCGGTGCAGAATCCTCGAGGGCAACGCCATAGGCATCTCGATGCTTAGAAGGAGATCTACCCTTTGAGGACCGGCTGGATTTATGTTTAGTTACCTGAGATCCATGAGAAGAAGAAGAAGCCCTGGAAGACGTCGATGCCACCAAAGCCGCATCAGAGGGAAACAGGGTACTGAGCTTAGCAGCTCGATTCTGTCGACCTCTCTTAGACATCATAGCACAGGACACACAATCTGTGATGGAGTGGTCAGGACCTAAACATTTTAAACACCATTCGTGGGTGTCGGTGATGAAAATGGTACTGCCACATTTTGTGCACTTTTTAAAACCTGAAGCAGGTTTTTCCATGTTAAGGAAAGTTTTTGGGCCTAAGGCCCAAAAAGGCGGGTGCACCTGAAGAAAAGGAAAAACAGATACTTTTTTTTTTTTTTTTTTTTTAAATAGAAAAGAAAGACCGGCGGTACCGGTAGAGCATCGGGGAAGGCAGACGCGACCACCAAAAGAAATAAAGAAATAAGGAAATTCTTCTGCGGTGACAGGAACACGACCTGCTGGCTCCGCGGAAAAAGAGGAACTGGAGAGAGGCAGTTGGGAAAGGCGGGAAGGCAGCACGCAAGCGCTGTGGGATGCTCCCAAAAGCTTTCTGATTGGATGCTGGGGAGCGTTCCCGCGCGGGCTCCATCGGTACCGACGATACCCATATGTGATGACTAGATTCCTGCTTGTTCCTGGAGATAAAGTTATTTAAGGTGCGGGGCTATGGCCATGTATAATGCAACTCTTACAGACTGGGACTTAAAGTGACACAGGTGGCAGTGCTGTTGAAAACTGATTTTCTTTGTGTGTCGAGAGGGTTTATAAGGACAAGCTGGGGCACTGTCTGGTCTTTAGGGGCTGCAGGGGGGGCTCCAATTAGATATGAGACAGATTTTGCTTGACGGTGGGTGCAGGGTATTTTCAAATGGTGGGAAGAAAAAAGGCTCCTTTGATTCTGTCAATTTCAGGAGGATGGAAAAGCAATCTTCTGAACAGAAATGCAAGAGAAATATCAGTTAGTGGTAGGTGACTTTCTACACATGTCAAGTACAGCAGTACATAAAAAGATGGACAATGGGAGGGGAGAAGAAAGAGGAGTTGAAGAAGTTAGAGTGGGTGTGGACTTCCATGAAGAGATTGAAGTTAGCTATCATGAACTTTTATCAGTATCTGAGGTGACAGGACTTTTGTAAGTAAACTTATGCTGGAATGGAAAAGGGATCTTGGGGAGAACTCGAAGGAGCAGAAGTGGAAAAGGGTTTTTAAAGAAGCATGGACAGGACTGCTGCAAGGATACTGGCTGCCCTAAGCAAACTTTAAGCTGTAGATTGACCCCTTCCCCAAGATTTTGATAATTAAAGAAGAAACACCGCAGAACACCTCCATGCTTCTCACACAGACCTCATGATTTACAACCAGTCAGCATGTGGCAGAGCATTCTCATTCTATGCTCCAATAATATGGAACTCCCTCCCTGTAAAACTCCGAACAGCTACATACCATAAGGATTTCAGGAAACTCCTAAAAATACACCTGTTTCAAATGCGCTTTCAGAGTTAACATAAGCAAGCAAACATAACTAAATGTACTCAGAGGCAACTCTACACCTTCATTCCTAAACAATGGCAGGACAATACCAAAATACCTTTTTGGTGTTTTGCTAATGTTTTGGATTGTTTACTAGTATTTTGTTATATGTTAGCAATGTTTTGGATTATTTACTGGTTCCTTGCAAAGTTATATGAAGAAATGATAAGATTGCCTCTCAGCAGAAACCAAGTGTTAAATCCCTCAATATTCCTTTGGCCTTATCATTTCTTCTAACCACTCTTATTCTCCGATCACTCTGGCCAGGCTCCAGAAACTAAACTTCAATACATTCACACACACATATCATCCTCTCTTTCCTTGCTCAACATAAATAATATAAAGAGGCCATTATAACTAGAAGAACATCTTTCAAAAAATGGGAAAAGGATCCGAATGAAGAAAACAGGAAACAGCATAAACACAAGCAAGTTCTCTGCAAAGCATTTTTCAGGTACATTCAAAGTAAGAATCCTGTATGAGTGAAGGGATCCTTATTGAGGGATTTAACACTTGGTTTCTGCTGCGATGCAATCTTTTTGCCTGTTGTGTGTGAATAGTATTCCTTTGTCTTATGCATAAAGACTCTTTTGCCTGTGTGAATTGAAAAAATTTCCCTTGTATCTATATTATTGTGGCGGTGATAACTAGCACAAGAAACATTTTCAACAGGGGGCAAAATAGTGATGGTCCAAGATCTTGGACCTTGAACATAGTTCTTGTGCTGGACACCATTTTTGCCTCCCCTCCTATTAGCTGTCACTAGTCTTAGGATGAATAATTGAAATAAAGCAGTATTGGTTCTTGATGTGAGATGATCATATTTATGTGATTTGTATGTACTACACCTGATAAGACAGCCCACAGTGGTTGCTATCTTTGTGACCAGCCACTCCTAAATGCACTGTGATAAGATAGTGAGTCTTTAAAATCTTTGAATTCTAATCTGTCATTCTGGGCGTGGACTAATGCGGCTGTCCTTTGGCTAAGAGCCCATCTCGACAGACATGTGCTGTCTTTCCTCCTGTAAATCAGTTAGAATGCTGGGACCATAAGAACTGTGAATGGTGTTCCGTGAAAATAAGCTCCCTTCTTCCCAACCCAAGTGTGATTGTGACCAAAACAGGAATGGAATCATGTGAAAGTATGAACTGAGTGAGAATGGGGGCCCAAAGAACCAATAACATTTCAATAACCCAAAGGAAACATCTACTAGTTATATTTCTCATATTATGGAGAAAACTCTTGCAGGTTTTTAAAAGAATGGAATAGGATGACCCAGGAGGTAAAGGGGAACTAGTTCCCAATTGAAGGTATCTTTGATTAGAAAAGATTACCCATTTGTGAAGGGCACTTGAGGCGCAGATGCAGTTGCATGCATTCTTTGATTCATGTACTGTATGGAAGCTACAAAAAGGTACCAGGATTCTGTGGTGAGAAGTCTCAGAGGATATTTTAAGGAGACAAAGGAGAAATTACAGGGACAGGTTAGGGATCTCTCAGCAGTATAATACAACTACTGGCCACTCAGTACCTCTGGCATCCTCAGTTTCTCTTTTTTCCTGAACTTACGAAGCAAGAGAAGGAAGATGACGAGTCCTCAGAGAATATTATTGATTTCTTATATGACTGCACCTGATGAAGCCTTAAAGACTCCCAAAAGGAATTACTAAAACAAATCAAAAATGTGTCTGATAAAATAGGGATATCCCAATTTCATAACCTATGTTCCCCGTCAACTCCTCTCTACCCTAGTTTTGTGCACACCTAGGACCAGATCTCTAGCAATGATCCCTCTGATGATCAACAAGATACTAATAATGTCTTCCTCAGCAGCAAATACTGTTATCGCTAGCTGTGCTGCTCCAATTCTGTGTCTGCACCTGTAACTGTCTTTTTTGGACTTAATTCTGAACAGCATGCTTTCCTTCTCAATCTTTTCTTGCCTGTAAATCTTTTTGTCAGAAGTTGCTTTGTAAGTTCAAAAGCACATTTTTCTGATAAGTCAGTAAAGAATTTTTTACCAATTGCATTGAGAGTGGAATTTAAAATGGCTCCTTTAAGAAATATCTCTGCGACAATGTCTGTCTCATAAAGAAGAAAACAGTAGCCAGAAAAATGTAGACATTCATCTGTGTTGCTGTCAGTTTAGATTATATCTGTATTCTGTTTTTTGCTTTGCTGTGCTGATGAGTCTTAAGAAAAAACTTTTTTCTGATCTGACACAATTACACCACATCTAAAAAAAAGCTTTATTTTTGTGGAATGCTGATGTCTTTTTGAGAAAAAAACTAGGCATTTAGAAAACAGATAAGCAGCCAACTCCAATGTGCCAACAGGTTATAGCACAAAATTACATTCTGAAGTCTAATTTCAGCCAGTTCTTTAAAGCAATATTGAACAGCTCATTAGTATACTGTATGTATGTGTGCGCATGTGTGTGATAAACAAGTTTTTTTTTAAATAATGCAATTAAATATAGACATTATACAATGAATCTACTTGTTAGGTAATTTTCTGAAATGTTAAGACCTTCCTATATCCAATTAAGAGGGGGTAATTATCAACAATTTCCCTCTTAACATGGGTTAAAGGGCAAAATTGTGAATTATTTCATTGTACATCACATTCTTTTACCCCAATACTATGGCGTAGCATATACCAAAACACAGAACGGTAGGTGCTGGTAGGTGCAAATATGGTGCAGTAAATGGAGGGGGCATGCCCAGTATCTGCCTTGTAGTTATTGCACAGGGCAGCCATTTACCACAATTACAATGTCTTACTGCTAGCTGTCAGTCCCACAAGACCAGCACCATTCTACAAGTTGCCAGAGATGGAGCAGGAACAAAGGGGGGCCGCCCCTGCCCTGATTGGCACTGGACCACCAGGGAGCCCCCAGTAAAGCTCAGGGAGAGGGGCTGAGGAGTAGGAGGACCAGCTTTGCCATAATGGTCCAGGAGGCAGGAATCGTTGGGGGGGGGGGGGGAGGTTATGGAGGATTCCCACTGTAGGTACTATCCGGGAGGGTGGTTCTGAAGGAGGTATCGGTGGTGGGGGGTCTTGAAATCAGAGCTGCTAGTCAGTAAACCCCTACTCACAGTGGGGGGTGAACGGGGGAATGCTGGTTCCACCACCATATGGCTTTGGCGATCATCTACGGCCACATGCTGGTAACATGGATGCAGTTACCACTACCTCTTGAGGTGGCATTCACTGCAGCCTCGCTATTGGCAGTCATGATAGCCAGCGTGTGGAAATGCACTGGCTGTCACCAGTTGCCACACCTTCTCTCCACCCTGATCCTACTTCATCCCACATTCAATATGCAGATAGGGCAGAAAATCGCTGTGCTATCTGCATTTCCCCTGCAGTATCCTCCAATATGGCCCAATAGCACGCATGTTGACAGGTACCACAGCTTAGTAAACATGCCCCGTAATTAGTCAATTGAATATGGTCCAAAAAGCACCAATATCTTAAAAAAAAATTAAAAGTAGAAAAGAGTACAAATACAGTACTTGGCAATCTGCCTTCAAAAAAATGAACAGAACCGAATCTGTTATATTGGTGGATGGCTGGGCTGAAGCCTGTTTTAGCCAACTGAATTTGATGTGTTGCAACGGTTGAACTATAATGGATAAGTACAGTTCCTCCTATCCCATTTTTGTTCACATATGTATATATAAAAATATTGAATAGAGTAATGATGACATGATTCTTTGAAGGCAGATTGCCTGGTTCAACATTTGAGCTCTTTTCTACTTATAAATATTTTTTAAGATGCTTTTTGGATCATACATGATTAATTAAGTGTGTCAAATATAGTGTATATAATCTGAAACCACAAATCTTTCTTTGTTGAAACTTTGACACAGTTTTTTGTGGTGTATTTTTAAGTTTTTGTTATTTGTTGCCTGTGCTAGAGACGGAAAATATCTGCTTCCTATGCTCTCTACAAGACCGTGGGATTTTTTTCTTTTCCTTTTTCTGTGTGTGAATAATGAATAGTGCAACTATGCCACAGGAGGAATCTAAATTTGAGAGACTCAGGATCTGATTCTGAGACACCTTGCGGGGCTGCATGTCCCTGCAAGCAGTCCTACCCCTATTCCCCCCCTCTGACTCTCCCTGCATGGCTAGAGCAGCAGGACAGGGAGAGCCGGCAGGGGGTGAGAGAGGGCGGGCCGAGGCAGCAGGATGTACAGGGCCAATTCCAGTCATGGTCCTGTACGTCCTGTGGGATCAGGGGGAAAGGACTGCTTATTCCACCTCGAAGGTGAAATAAGCAGCACAAATGGGGCGATCAAGGCCGGAACCCTCCCTTCGAGCCGGGTGTGGGCAAGTCCCCGCCGCCCATCCAGGCCCCAGCTGCCGAGCTGTAGGTCGGGTGGCAGGGATGAAGAGGGTCTGCGCTGCGGGAGCCTGTGGGGAAGACATCCCGCAGGCATGTAGGGGCTTGCCGGGCTGTCTTTAGGCCTGATTCTGTAAGCCGTGGGAACGTTTTGCTCACGCAGTACTGAATCGAGTCCTAACGGGCCTGTCCTGCTTGGGACCGTTTGGATGGCCCAGACGCGCCCCTTTCAGAATCGGGCTCTAAGATTATATTCCACATACGCTGGCTTAGAAGTGAGATTCATTACTGTCGAAAATGTATGTCGAAAATTAACCCATTTGGAGAAATTGCCCCCCCTAAGAACAAATGTGATGTCAGATTATTTGTCATGTTTATTTAAGTATTGTCTCTCTATAGAAGTACATAGTCCTGAGGATCATTTTACTTTCTTTTATTGGGTCTTAGTTAAATTGTGTTTATTTCTTTTATTTGGGGTTCTAAACTTTAAAAGTCCCTACTTCCCAAATGGAAGACAGTGTCTTTATGCTTGTTTAAGAAGATTCCCTGATCTCCTACTGAAAGCAAATAGAGACTATTTAATCTCCATACTGGGGTTAATTTATAAGGATGTACCTACTTTTAGGTGCTAAAAATGCATGTAATTGCCAGTATTTCAGTTATTTACACACAATAAATGGCTAAATTTGCATGTAAATGACCTATTATAAAATATTGACCAGTGTAAAAATATGCAGGTTAATTGCTTGGCACATCCTTTCACTGAAGGTTATGCACATGGGAATTTAAGAATAGCATGCACATGTTGATTATAAAATATGACAACTGATACATGTACTTGGAAAATGTAGCTCAATCACTTATACCAGCTCTAGGGTTGGTATAAGTTTGTGCCTTAATTTAAGATATATTTTCTATGACATACACTTGTATTTTATAAGAAAAGTAGGTGTCTACCTGTCTTTATAAAACAGGCTTAATTTAAGAATGTTAAAATGTGCTTTAACTAGGCACTCAAAGGCCTATGTCAGACTCTTCAGGGATCCGGTGCAAATATCTGACAAATAGTTGGCGTTATGGTACTTCCAAGTTGCAAAGCACTACTGCATAGGGGAGCACTGCAAAAAAGAAACAATCCCTGTTTTGTAGAGCTGACATGATGCTTGGGAAGGGTAGGCATGGAAAATTAATGATCACAGAAGGAGAGAAGGGAGGGAAGGTGAGAGCAACAGTGGCACAAGTGCGCAGGAGGAGACAGAAGGTAAAAGATATTTCTTTCTGAAGAGAGTAAGAAGATCTGCAGCTTCTAGTACAACTATGAAAGAGCATTTGTCCAGTCCCATCTTGTCAAAAGAAAGTTGAGATAGTGGAGGGATTGAAAAGAAGAGGCAGGCAAAGGCAACAGAGCAGAGAAGCAGGCATACCCTATTATCTGCTGAAAAGTGTATGGAGCTAGTCTTGACATATTCAGAATCTGAGGAATCCTCATGGTGGGATTTCCATCAGAATTATCAGATACTGAAAGCTTAATGGCTGAAGAGGGTTTTGATGATGTTAATGTGCTAAGTGGTGAGAAAGTAGGAAATGAATACTAGCAGTTCTAGTCTAAGAACATCTGACAGTTAGAGGAGACAGTACAGAATGGGAGGGACGCTGCTGGCCTTTCACATTGTTCATCCTTAGCCTCAGGTCCAGCAGTAGCAGCAATAGCAGCAGTCATCCCAAGGAAGTAGAGGGGGAGTCTCATAAAACCTCAGAGGTGTGGAGGCATTTTAAAGTGTTTGAGAATTTATGGCATGCAGAATGCCTTCACTGTAGGAAGCAGATTAGTAGAAGGAAGCTGATTCAGTCTGCAGCATCATGGTGCTCATAAAGCTGCAATTCGCATCAAAGCAAATCACTACAGTACAGATGAGAAGGAGTGGTGTTGGCAGCACTCTTATAGGGCAAGTGGCAGGCAACATCAAGGGTGGTGACGCAGTGCATTGCAGAAATGATCGTTCTAAATGACCAGACCCTGCAGGTGGCTGAGAACGAGGCGTTTAAGTGGCTGCTGCATCCCATAGCTCCCAATTACTACATGCCCTACAGGTGATCCAAAGCTGGCAAAGGCAAATGGTAGAAAACTGCATTTCACCAATAGTCAGAATGCTAAACACACCTATCTTTCCCTGACAGCACAATGGTAGCAGCTATATAAGGTATAAGGGAGGCGCAACAGGAGGAGGGTACCAGTGGGTTGTGCTGCATATTCAAGTGATTAATGATAGCTATATCTGGACACCTATCTTAATATAAATATGAACAATGCTGCAGGAATGGCAGATAGAGCACAAACAGAAAACCGGGCTTCTCGGTTTCTTTATAACAGATGATGGAACAAACATGTTTGGGGAGTGAAAGATGATGTCTCTTATCAGATTGGATATTTTGCACACTTGCTACACCTGATTATCAGAGATTTTCTAGGCCTGAGAAGCAAGGAAACCCGCAGTCCTGTTCTGAAGCCAATGATTGAAAAGTACTGGAAAATAGAGCATTTTCAACAGAGTGTGAAGGGTGGGTGTGAGTTGCATGAGAAGCAGAAAGCAATAGGATCATCTGAGTACTAGTTCATCCTGGATGTTAGCACCAAGTAGAATTCAACTTATCAGATGCTGGAGAGGTCGGAGGAGCAATGAGCAACCCTACATCACATGTTATTGGAGACCAAGATCAGGACTGAAAGTCTCTAGGTGCCCTAAAGCCTTTAAGGATGCCATGGTGAAACTGAGTACAAGAAGGGTTAACTTGAGACTTCTCATCCCACTAGTAAATATTCTACAGGCGAAATTAAGAAGATAAGAACAAAAGATTGCTGTATTGGATCAGACCAAAGCTCCATCAAGCCTGGCATCTTGTTTGCAACAGTAGCCGATTCAGGTTACAAGTACTTGTCAGGTTTGATCCTTATCCTGGGGTAAGCAGGGATTTCCCCAGTTGATTTAATAATGGTTTATGTACTTTTCCTCCAGGAACTTGTTCTAACTTCTTTTAAACCTAGTTACACTAACAGCTTTTACTACATCCTCTGGCAACAAATTCCAGAGTTTGATTACACATTGAGTGAAAAAATATTAAAAGCAAAGTATTCCATAATTGGAGACCACAAACTTATAATGCATGACATCTAGTCAAACATAATAGCATCTTTAAAGCTTGAGAACATAACCTATACCCACTCTGAGATTTAGCTGACAGCAAAGGAGACACTAATAGAAAATTTAGCCTAAACAAGGTTGGTTAAGGTCTTAAATCTTAATTGAGCCTCCATTGGCAACCAATGTAAGGATATCAAACTGGTGTGCTGGCAATCAGCCAAGATGCTGAATTCTGTGTCAACTGTAATACATGCAGTACTGACTTAGGCAGCCCCACGTACAATCCATTACAATAATCAATAAAAGGCAATACAAGTTGGTATACAACTCTAGCAAAATCAATGGCATGCAGGAAGCAACGCAAGCCTATTATAAGCAAAGCTTATAGAACACTTCCTAATCACATTTCTAACTTGCAGTTTCATACTTAGAATCCAAACTGACGACTTGCAGCCTATCCTGGTGCCGTGCTAGTGCTCTTTGTGTGTTTTAGAGTCTTACAGCTGATCTTAATGCCATGCGAGTTTTCTTTGGGTGTTTTAGGGCCTTGCAGCCAATTGAGGTGCTCTGCTAGTCCCTTTTAGGTGCTTTCAGGCCTTACAAATGATTATGATGCATGCAGGACTTCTTCAGGTATTTTGGGCATTTGCAGCCAATCCTGGTCCTATGCTGACCTTCTTTGGATGTTTTCGAGTCTTGCAGCCAATCAAGGTGCTGTGTTGGCTCTCTGCAACTTTTTTTTGGGCCTACTAGTCTATCTTCCTGCTGTCATGGCATTTCTCGGGTGTTTTAGAGCCTTCTAGCCTGTCTGGGCAACAGCATCACTATGGAACGGTGTTGGCGGAGACGGATCAAATTTCTGTGATAATGGCAGCAACACTGGCATTACTTGCATGGAAAAAAAGGCCTGGCAATTGACTTCCGTATCTTGCCATGAAAACATAATTGATAGTTAACAAAACAAACTGTGATATAGTGCTGGAAGATGAGACTCCCCCAGGTTGGAAGGCATTCAATGGGCTACTGGGGAAGAACTGAAGATTTTTGAGAGTAAAGCCAGCATTTATGATGTGGTTGGAACAAAGTTTTCAGAATGTCTGGCTGCTAATGTATCTGTGCATGAAAAGAGAGTCATAAGCTTCAAAGATGTCCTACATATTGGGACATGGAATGTATGAAACAAGGGAACCAAGGGAAGCTGGGGGTGGTCAAGAATGATATGGAATGTGTACAACTCAATCTGTGGGGTGTCAGTGATCTGAAATGGACTGGCATCAGAATCTGAAGATCACATGGTATACAATGCTGGAAATCAAAGACAAAGAAGAAATGGTGTTGCATTTAAAATTCAAAAGAAACTTGCAAGAGCTGACATGAAATACAATGCAATCAGTGAACACTTAATTTTTATTTGTCTATGAGGAATGTCCATCAACATAACAATTATTCAGGTATATGTGCCAACAACAGCTGCAGAAGAGGAAGAAGTTGATCAGTTTTATGAACAAGAATAGGCTGAAATTGACAGAACATGCAAACAAGATATATTGATAGTCATGGGTGACTAGAGCACTAATGTTGAGAACAAAGAAGTAGTCAAAGTGATTGGAAAATATGGACGTGGCAACAGAAATTAAGCTAGAGAAAGACTGATAGAATTCAGCACAACCAACATCTATTCATCTCAAACACCTTCTTCCGGCAACACAAGTGGCAATTATACACATAGACTTCGCCGAACGGATTATATAAAAATCAAATTGACTACATCTATGGAAGTCAATGATAGAAAAGCACAATAACATCAACAAAGACAAAACATGGAGTTTATTGTGATACAGATCACCAGCTGCTAGTTTGCAAACTTAAGCTAAAGTTGAAAAAGAGCAAGACGCTCATGATTGTAGCAAAATATGATCTTGAAAATATCCCACTGGAATTTAGATTTTGAAAATTCAAGTCACAACTTTGCACAAATGACAGAGCACCCGAAGAGTTATGAGATGACATAAAAAAAACTGCTTAAAGAAAGTGAAAACTTTCTGAATAAAGTGAAAAAGCAAACATGGCCAAAATGGATGACCAAAGAAACTCAGAAAATTGCTCAAAAAAGCAGAGAGGTTAAAGCCAGAGGTGAAAGAGAGGTAATCATGGAACTTAACAGAAATTTCCAATGTATACCAAATGAGATAAAGAGAAGTACTACAATAACACATGCAAGGAAACAGAATCAGAAACTATTACAGGAAGAACAAGATTGGCTTTCCTAAAGCTACGAGAGTTACACAGAAAATTCCAGACTTGAATTGGAATTGCTAAAAGATGTTGAATGATGCTGAGAAGGTCAGAAAAAGGTGGAAAGAATACAGTCGTTTCAACCTGGACCTTATGAATAGGACCCACTGGCTCCCGATACAAAGTAGACTCACATACAAGATCTTACTGCTTACATTCAAGGCCATCAAAGGGCTCTCGTCTGCATCACTAACAGAACTAATCCAGACGACACCCCACAACAGGGACAGACGGTCAGTGGCACTCAACACCCTGATAGTCCCAAAATCAATAACACAATGCACCAAGGCAACAGCAGGCAGGGCCTACCAATTCTGTGCACCAAGGTGCTGGAACAGCCTCCCTCATGGCATCCGAGCGATCCCAGACTTATTTCAGTTCAGAAAGGCCTTGAAGCACCACCTCTTCCTCCTGTATTACCCAGTAACCAATGCAGACACAGCACCAACCGCACAAACCACCCAAAACCCCCATGACTGAAACCAAAAAGGAGATCACGATTATGTTGTAAATTGTAAATAGTTACCCCTGTTATCCAAGTTGTATTACCTGTTCAACTGTAAACACAAAGTACCATTGGAAATGTGTAAATCATTGTTCATTATAAACCGCACTGATGCTGAATAGAGCGGTATAGAAGAGACTTTAAATAAATAAATAAATAAAAGAAGAAGTCGAAGCAGCATTGAAAGCATTATCAAAGAAAAAAGCACCAAGCATTGATGGCATTCCCAATGAAGTATTACAGCAATCAGATGCAGCTTTTACAATACTTACATGGACTTACCAGGAAATTTGGAAGACAACCTGATGGCCAAATGACTCAGAAATTGTTGGTGTTCATACCAAAATACTGAATAAAGGCAACTCTATTGATTGTGGAATTATTGCACTATCACTCTAATCCCATGTGCCAGCAAGATTCTATTCAAAATCATTCAATGGAGACCACAACCACATCTGGAATGAGAACTGCCTGAAGTGATGTGAGATGAATCCTTGAAAAGACAACAGAATACCATAAGGATATCTATATGTGTTTATTTACTACAGCAAGGCCTTCGATTGTGTAAGTCATGAAAAACTCTGGGCCACATAAGAAGCATGCGTATATCAGAACACTTGATAGTTCTCATGCACGATCTTGATATTGATCAAGAAGCAACAATTTGAAGAGAACAAGGAGAAACAGAATGGTTTAAAATTATCTAAGATGTATGTCAAGGCTGCATATTTTCCCCATATCTGTTTAATTTGTATGCAGAACAAATATCAGAGAAGCAGAACTGTAAGAAGACAACTGTAAGAATACCAGACAACTGTAAGAATACCAGAACTGTAAGAAGACAACTGTAAGAATACCAGATCATTGGCTAAAAGTGAAGATGATTTGAACAACTGCTTATCAAGATCAACAAACATTGTCTTAAAATGGGCCTGCACCTTAACATGAAGAAGACAATCATTCTGACACCAATCAAAATCAATAATTTCATCCTTGCATCAATATTCAATAAAGAAACAACAAGCAATCAAGAAATCCGATGAAGCATTCTTCTCTGCAGAATGGCTATGAAGAATCTAGACAAAATTCTCAAGGCAGATATATTCTTCCTGTTATAAGACATTGTGAAGTTAAGTCTGGCTGCTTGATCAATTGGTTTTTGCAGTTTGCCAGGTCTTGGTGGAGTGATGCTAACTGTTTGAGCCAAAAGTTGATCATTCCATCTGAGCCATGGTTTTTCCAGTTTGGGACTCGTATTAACCTGCTCTCCAGATCTTTTATTGAAATGTCATTCAGTGACAACAAAAGATCTGGAAAGCAGGTTAAAATGAGCCCCATACTGGAAGAGCCCTGGTCCAAATGGAGTGACCAACTTTCGGCTCAAACAGTAAACAGCACTCCACCAAGACCTGGCAAACTGCAAAAAACAATTGATCAAGCAGCCAGACTTAACTCCATAATGACTTATAACAATAAGAACAGTTCTCCTCCCAAAGGGGGACCCAAGTAGCATTTCCAAAAATTTCAAACCAATAAGCTGTTTACCTACAATTTATCAGCTTTTTACTGCAATAGATGCCGACAGAATATATGATCATATTGAGTCCAATAATATCATGGCAATAAAGCAAAAGGGCAATAAGAAGGGAGCATATGGTACCAAAAAAACTGTTAATGTTGAATAAGGCCATCATGTCCAGCACTAAGAAAACCACGAATCTCAGTATAGCATGGATTGATTATAAGAAAACTTTGGACAGCATCCTGCATGATTGGATAATAAATTGCCTTGAAATGTATATAATAAATCCTGGCTTGATAGAGTACATCAAGTGCACCATGACAATGTGAAAAACCACACTCTTTTTATAAAGTATGAAGATGATCAATACATCATTCCTAATATCCAGATCCAGCAAGCAATATTTTAGGGTGATTCCCTGTCGCCACTTCTGTTTTGTATGGCGCTTAATCCAATGAGTACTCTTATCAATTCTTTGGGATATGGATTTATCCTGAATCCTAAAGATGATAACAACCCAAAACTACCATCACACCTACTATTTGTAGACAACCTGAAGCCCTACAGTTCCAGCGACCAACAACAAGCAGAGCAAATCCATGTAGTGAAAAGCTTCTCAGATGACATCAGAATGAAATTTATCTTGACAAATGTGCTAAGGCAACTTTCCTTAGAGAAAAAGTGAGCAAAACAGAAAACATCTCTCTGGCTGAGGGCTGTGACATCACGTTATTGAACAGGAAAGCATATATAAGTATCTAGGAGTAGAAGAAAGAACTTTTCTGGCTTTGAAGTGAGGTTCATGACTGTCATGGTATGTGCAAAACTAACTCATTTGGAGAAACTACTCACAGAGATGTTGAAACATAGAAACATGACGACAGAAAAAGACCACATGGCCTCTCTAGTCTGCCCTTCCATATCAACCACTACAACATTTCCCTTTTTTCCTCTGTGTTTGTCCCATGCTTCTTTGAATTCAGATACTGTCCTCATCTCTACCACCTCCACTGGGAGACTATTTCACGGATCCACCACTCTTTCTGTAAAGAAATATTTCCGCATATCACGCCTGCATCTATCCCCTTTCACCCTTATCCCATGTCCCCTCATAGCAGAGCATGCTTTCAATTGAAAGAGGCTCTCCTCCTGTGCATTTATGCCACGGAGGTATTTAAACTTATCAATCATATCACCTCTATCCCACCTTTCCTCTAATGTGTACATATTAAGATCCTTAGGTCTGTCACCATATGCTTTATAATGAAGAACACTAACCATTTTCATAGCCACCCTCTGTACTGACTCTAGCCTGTTTATATCCTTTTGAAGGTGCGGTCTCCAGAATTGCATACAATACTTAAAATGAGGTCGCACCAAAGACTTATACAGAGGCACTGTCACCTCCTATCTTTTGCTGGCCATTCCTCTCGTTATGCACACAAGCATCCTTCTAGCTTTTGCCGTCGCCTTTTCTACCTGTCAGATCATCAGACACAATCATGCCTAGGTCCTGCTCTACTTTAGTGGACAAAAGTACTTCACCCCCTATATGATATTGCTCCTTTGGATAGCTGCAGCCCAAATGCATGACCTTGAATTTTTTAACATTAAATCTCAGCTGCCAAATTCTAGACCATTCATCAAGCTTAGCTAGATCCCTCCTCATGTTAGTTACACCTTCCTGGGTGTCTACTCTATTGCAGATTTTGGTATCATCCGCAAAGAGGCAAACCTTACCCGACAACCCTTCCACTATATCACTAGCAAAGATGTTAAAAAGAATTCGACCAAGGACAGATCCCTGGGGCGTACCACTGGTAACTTCCTACTCCTCAGAGTGAGCTCCATTTACCTGTATCCTTTCTCGCCTCCCACTCAACCAATTTCTAACCCAAGCAGTAACTTCAGGGTGCATCCCTAGGGTACTCAGTTTGTATGTAAGTTGCCTGTGAGAAATGGTGTCAAAGGCTTTACTGAAATCTAAATACACCACATCTAGGGCTCTCCCTCGGTCTAACTCCCTGGTGACCCAGTCAAAGAAATCAATCAGATTTGTCTGACAAGACCTGCTTCTGTTGAATCCATGTTGCCTCCGATCCTGTTATCCTCTGGACTCCAGAAACCTCACTATTTTCTCTTTCAGCAGCATTTTCAATAATTTACTCACCACCGAAGTTAAACTAACCGGCCTGTAGTTTTCAACCAATCCTTACTTCTGCTTTTGTGTAAAGAGACCACATGTGCCTCTCTCCAGTCCTTTGGTACCACTCCCAACTCCAACGAGGTATTAAAAAGGTCAGTCAGTGGAGCTGCTAGAATGTCCCCAAGTTCCCTCAGTATTCTAAGGTGTATCCCATCCGGTCCAATCGCTTTGTCTACTTTAAGTTTAGCTAGTTTCTCGCGAACACAGTCTGCTGTAAATTGTTCAAGATGCCCTTCGCTTCTGTTCATGTTTGTAGGTGTTTTCTGAGGTCCTGCTCCTGGTTCTTCATCTGTGAATACAGAACAGAAATATTTGTTAAACAATTCCGCTTTATCCTCATGAGCTTCCATATATTCCTCCCCTTCACCCTTGAGTCTGACAATACCACTTTTGCCCTTCCTCTTCTCACTAGCATATCTGAAAAATGTCTTATCCCCCCATTTTATTGCATTGGCTATTTCTTCCTCTCTTTGAATCTTTGCTTTCCTGACTACTTTGCTAGCTTCTCTAAGTTTTTCTAAATATAGATGCCTGTCTTCCTCTCTCTGTGAGCTCTTGTATTTCATGAGGGCCTCCCTATTTTCTTCAGCTTTTCAGCTACTTCTTTCGAAAACCATAGTGGTCTCCTTTTTTTTTCACCTTTATTTACCATTTTAACAAAAAGGTTGATTGCCCTTAAAATATCCCCTTTCAGTTTTGCCCACTGCTTTTCTACATCACTCAGCTGTTCCCATCCCGCTAACGACTCCATGAGGTATTGGCCCATCTTGGCAAAGTTAGTTTTCCTAAAGTCTAAGATCCTCGCTTTTGAATGGACTTTAACAGCCCTAGTCCTAATACTGAACCACACCATCCGGTGATCACTGGATGCAAAATGATCTCCCACTATAACATCAGAAACACTTTCACCATTGGCGAGCACCAAGTCCAGTATGGCCCCTTCACGTGTGGGTTCTGTTACCAGTTGCCTGAATAGTTCTCCCTGTAGAGAATCCAGGATCTCCTTATTTCTAGATGATACTGCACCAGGAATGTGCCAATCAACATCTGGCATTTTGAAATCCCTTTCCTGGCAATGCTGCGTATGTCTTCAATTAACTCTCCATCCACCTCTTCCTCCTGTGAGGGAGGTCTGTATATCACGCCAATGCAAATAGGTTTCTCTTTCCCTCTTTCTAATTTAACCCACAGTGCCTCCTCTCTCCCTTTTAAGATATGTAGTTCCCAAGCTTTATTATTATTTTTTACATATAGTGCCACTCCTCCTCCCCTTCTTCCTACCCTGTCCTTTCTGAATAAAGTATAGCCTGGTACAGTTACATCCCAGTCATGGTTTTCTGTGAACCATGTTTCTGTAACTGTCACTAAATCCAAGTCAGGCTCTCCCATTAAAGCTTCAACATCTGGGATCTTATTTCCCATGCTACGGGCATTTATACACACCGCTTTCCATATGTTGCCCCTTTTACCCATTTCCATAAAGGTATTTAATGTTCACTTACCTGGGGGCTTTCATTTACCTGAGGGCTTTCTTCACCCATCCCCAATGAATCTAATTTAAAGCCCTCTTCAATAGATTAGCCAGTCTGCTACTGAAGACATGTCGACCTTTCTTGGACAGATGGACGCCATCTCTGCTCTGCAACCCTTGGAACAGCATCCCATGGTCCAGGAAACCAAAACGCTCTCGATGACACTATCCATGCAGCCATGCATTCATCTCCAGGATGCGAGCTTCTCTGCTTTGGCCTTTATTCTCAACAGGGAAGATTAAAGAGAACACCATCTGTGTCCCTATCTGCTTCACCCTCTGTCCCAGAGCCATAAAGTCACTTTTGATACTCTCAGAGGGATACCTGGCAGTATCATTTGTGCCAACATGGATTAGCAACATTGGGTAATAGTCAGTGGGCTTGATAAGTCTTGGCAAACTCTCGTAACATCTCGGATTTTGGCACCTGACAGACAGCATACCTCTCTGGAGATCAAGTGTGGTCGGCAGATGGATGTCTCAGTACCCCTCCGAAGAGAATCACCAACCACTACTACCCTTCGCTTCCTTGTTGTCACTGACTCTGCAACTTTGGGGTGCTCAAGCTCTGGTTCTTCCCTTTCCAAGGATGCTTTCATCTCCTCCAATTCCAGGGCTGCATAATGGTTCTTCAATTCAAGGACTGGAGATGTTGGATTGTTGATTCTGCAGGCCCTCGTGACTTGTGTCCATCCTTCGTCATTCTGTAGGCTCCCATCTTCTCCTCTGCTGGACAGCTTGGATGTTGCAAGATGCAGCTCATCAATGTACTTCTGTCTTGAATGTTCCTCAGCCTCACCACATCCTCTCTGAGTTCCCCCACTTATTTCCTGAGAGCTTCAGCATGCAGGCATCCTGTTCATGGAACCGGAACTTTAACTGGCATCGGGTCCTCTGTCTGGACAGAGGGAGAAGCTGTAATGGGGCAACAGCTTTGGCGATACGGTTTTTCCCAGCCATTGTTCAGTTGGTGGAGCTTAGTTATCTGCTGAAGCAAAAGAGAGAGAGACCTACCAAAGTACCAACCGGTTTCCCATCTGTCCTTTCAGAGAAAAAGCAGTTAAATCTCTTTTAAGTGTGTTCAAAATGTGCTGTTCCAAATCCCTGTGTGTAGTGTCATGCCCTCACCACCCGCCTCTAGCCTAGAGGAGCGTGGTGGTATTGGAGGAACTTCTCTCGATTGGCTTGGGCAAACTAACTTTCCCCAGGCGTATCTTGGGATATGTAGTTTGCCTTCAAAAATGGCTTCAAGAAGAAGTTGTAGTCATGGTCCAGAGGTAAGGCAAAGTGACAGCATTTTATTACTTACGCAAAAGTTCAAGTACCCTGTACACAGGACTCCTTCTTATGCAGGATTATTGGTAATACAGCACTAGAACAGCATAACTGCTTCACAAGCTTCAAACACACACAGCTGCTTCAAATGTTTCTCAGCCCTGAAAAACAGCACTTCTTTAGCAAGGGTAAAAATGCCTCTTTTTAGCCTTGCCTTGTAAAACAATTAATAGCAACAATAAAACTTAGTCCCACTGGAACTAAAGCTTCTTCTTAACTCCCTTCCTGGATTAAGTTTAAACCAAAATATGGGAGACACGGGCAGCAAATATTCACCAGGCTTTTTAGCTTCTCTGCAAGTTTTCCTGGCTGCGTCTCAAACCTCTGGGTGCTAGAAAAAGTATCCCCGGCCTCCTGTCAGTTCTCTGGGTCTTGTTATTTCCAGCTTTAGGAGACCTTCTCAGAAAGTGTTAGCCCTCAGCATAACGGTTCAACGCACTTGGCTTGACATAAAGTACAGTCCATAGGAATATCCATAGCCCTCAAGTCATCCTCAGCAGTATCGACTTGCATATCTTCAATTGTTGGAGCAGTGTCCCGTTCTGAGTTCTCAAAGCAGTGCTCAGTAAACAGCTCCCCCTTGGGTCCTAGAGTCACTCCTTTTCCCAGCTCTACCTGAGACAGCCGGTCAGTACCTTCAGCCTTCGGCCCATCTCCTCGGCTGTGTTCCCCGTGGTTCAGCTCCTCCCAGGGCTCTCCTCTATGGCTCCGCTGCGTCTCCAGCTTCTCTTGACTCCCCTGAGCCTCTTGTTTCTCCAGCTCCCCTTGTTTCTCCAGCTTTTCTTGTTTCTCCAGCCTCTCTTGTTTCCCCAGCCTTAGCAGGGGTTTATATTTCCCCCTCCAGGGTTCCAGCCCCTCCTCCTCCCTTCTGACCCTTCCCAGGTGATAATAATCTCTTCTCATGCCTGCAGGGACCTCATAGGAGTCTGGGTGTGGCACCCTGGGTTTTCTTTCTCTCTTCTTTCTCTTCCTTCGTGGGGCCTGAGATCCAGGCCAGGCAGGGATTTCGTGGGTATCGGTGTACGCAGGATTCAGGTTACCCTTGAAATACTCAACTGGGCTCCCCCCTAAGTCCAATTCCATGTCCTTTTCTATTCTCATGGGTTCAAGACGGGCGTCTCTGTCACAGTAGTTAATTGGGGAGGGGCCTTATAAAGCAAGACTGCTCACTAGGGGTGGGTGGGAGTTGGGGGATAGGGAGGGAACTAACAACTGATGAGGAGTCAGTAGCTTCAATGAGCTGAGAAAGATACTAAAGCAGAGTTGTAAACCTACCCCATTAAAGAAAATATTTCCCCTTTTAAATTAAAGCATCAAAAAGAAGTAACTTTGTTTTAAAAATGTACCAAAACCCTTTTAAGCTCCCAGGCACAGAGCTAGTAATTTAAAAGGCACAATGCTTGAAATGTATAGCCCCTGTTAGGAATGCCTCTGCATACAAAGATTTGACTTGCCTAAATCATAGTATTTTCAATAGCATCATATGGATGTGAAAGTTGCACAGTGAACAAGAAAGACAACAGGAAGAATACTGATGTCTTTGAATTATTGTCTGGAGAAGAATACTGTATATACCATGGATAGTCCTAAGAAATAAACTGTTGGTACTAGAAAATATCAAACCCAAGTTTTCTCTAGAAGCTCAAACGACAAGACTTTGACTTTCATACTTTGGACATATCATGCAAAAAGAAAGCTCATTAGATCCTGCACCAGAGGATATACCAAGTGATGACATCACTGAAAGTTGCTCAAGTCTGCCTCCACTTGCTGGCACTTGTCTGGACTGGTCCAGCAGGATTTAAGGAAAGTAAATTATCAGGTATGTACAATTTATACGAAGAGAGAGATCATTAGAGAAAGACATCATGCTTGGCAAGATAGAAGGTCAACGCAAAAGAGGAAGGCCAGCAATGAGATGGATCGATACAATAACAGCAGCTATGGGTACCAGTCTGTCAACAATGAGCCACCTGACTGAAGACCGAACACAATTTAGGATAGCTATCCAGAGGGTCGCCATGAGTCGACTCCGACTCGACGGCACTTAACAACAACAACAATTTATACTCTAGATGAGTACTGCATGTCTGTCCAAGGGCTGCACATACAACAAAATTCTATCCTTTGTCTAACACAGATTCATATGTATCGGGGTCCTAATAGTTTTTCATCCCACAAACGCATATTTTATTTATTTATTTAATGTTGGGCTATTGTAATTTCCTCCCCTCACCCAAGAGGTTTTCCTTGTGGTGTATTAACCAAGGTTTGTGTGTGTAGATGGCAGCCTGTCTCGACAAATAGAAGGGTATGCTTCTAATCGGGGCAATTTTTCCAAATGGGTGAGTTTTGCGCATACCATGACAGTCATGAACCTTACTTCTAAGCCAGGGTATGTGGAGTATGATCTCAGTCTCTCAGATTTACTGCTAATGCTTGGTGTGGTACTTGCATAATGCCAAAGAGAGTCTCCTTCTGGAGTTCATAAGATATAACATATATGGGTAATTTATCAAGGTGTGCTTGGAAATTCTTCTTAATCAAGCCTGTGGCACCCAATACAATGGAAAATAACTCAGTATCTTTCTGCCACATTTTCTTGATCTGACTGCATTTTGTGGTATTTTAAGACCCTCTCCCTCTCAATGCAATTCACAGAAGTCACTTAGGACTGACACCTCTATAATCAATGCTGTTCTGGTGTTCTTCTCCTTTAGTATTATATCTGGCTTCCTTGCATATAGCTTTTTATTAGTTGGAATGGGAGCATCTCAGGAGATCATAACCTCTTCATTCTCTGTAATTATCTTAGGGTCATGATCCCATTGCTTTTCAGGTGCAGTGATGTTGTAGTGCTTAGTGGGTTTCCAAGGGAGGCGGGCTACTTTCTTGTGCCTTTCTGTACAGAACATTTGGGCCATCAGAACATACAGCCAACTATGAAATGAGTCACTGTTTCCAGCTGTTTTTTTACAGAATCAACATATGTCTGTTTTGCCAGTCAAGGCCAACTTAAGAGGTAAGCCTGTGAGGCACTGGCTCAGGGTGCACCACAATAGGGTGCAGGAAGCCTACCTCACTGGCTCGCTTCCAGCCTGTTCTCTGCGTCCCCAGCTGCGGCATTAATTCAGTCATGGGAGCATTTGCTTTTGCTCCTGTGCTATACTCAAGAAGACAACACCGCAGCTTGAGTATAGCAACTGCGCTGAGCATTAATTCGGCCGTGAGAGAAAAAGCAAATGTTCCCACAGCTGTATTAATTTTCAATGCAGCCGGGGGAGCACTGGTTTATGCTCCCACAGCTGTATTAATGTTTAATAAAGCCGCGGAAGGAAAAGCAAATATGTTGCTGCAGGGAGGGGGAGGGAAGGCTGATACAGGGGCTCTGGAGGAGGCAGGAACTGGGCTGAACTCTGACTGAGGGAGCTGGGACTGGGGTGAGGGGGACTGGAAATGGGCTGATACAGGGGCTGGGGTGTCTGACTGATACTGGAAATGGGCTGATACTGGGCTGGTGTTTAATTAATTTATTGGGCTCGATTTGTATGTTGATGAGCATAAGTGAAGGCAATGCAGTTATAGTGCATTTGGCAATGGCAGTTCTTGGTTTACTAGTGTCAAAAAAAGAAAAGCTGGATGGACTTTGTAAGAGCATTAGTCCACTCCCAAGAGAGGTTAAGGCTTTCATCACTGTAGGCATGAGGTCAAGGTGGAAAGTGTTGGTAGGTCAATGGATTGATTAAGGTGGAGATGAGACACTATCTACTACTACTACTATTACTGAGCATTTGTGTAGCGCTACAAGACATACACAGTGCTACACAGACATGTAAGAGACAGTCCCTGCTCATCAGAGCTCACAATCTAGTCAAGACAGACAACACAAGGGAAGCACAAGGAAATCATGTGAGTCAAGGTCCGAAAGCGGCAGCGAAAGAAGTGAGTTTTCAACCTGGATTTGAAAAGGTTCAGAGAAGGCCCTGACATACAGACACAGGTAGTTTGTTCCAGGCATAAGGTGCAGCAAGGTGAAAAGAGCGAAGACTAGAGTTAGCAATAGAAGAGAATGTACATAGTTTACCCTGTTATCCAAGTTTGTATCCCTGTTCGATGTAAAACCTGACAACTTGTCGTTATGGTAGTTATGTTATGATGTAAACCGTGCTGATACCGAATAGCGCAGTATATAAGAAACTGTAATAAATAAATAAATAAATAAATAAAATGGCACAGATAGAAGCAATTTGCCAGAAGAGCGGAGTTCCAGAGGAGGGATGTTGGGAGAGATGAAAAGTAGTGGAGAGCTGCAGAGTGAATGTACTTATAGGTCAGCAGGAGAAGTTTGAACTGGATGTGGAAATGGATAGAGAGCCAATGAAGTGACTTGAGAAGAGGCGTAATATGAACATGACGAGTCTGGCGGAAGATTAGCTGTGCAGCAGAGTGTTGAACAAATTGAAGGGAAGAGAGAAGATTCAGCGGGAGACCAGCGAGGAGTAGGTTACAATATCTGAACAATGAACTTTGTTGAAAAATTCTGTGTAAGGTGGATCAGTCACTAGAGCCTGGAATTCACCAACTCTGTGAGCCAGTTATCACCACCAAAAAGATGACCTTCCAGATCAGATATTTCAGTATGCTGGAATCTAGCAGCTTAGATAGAGCTTTCAACAGCTGGGTCAAATCAATATTAAGGTCTCAGGACAATGCAGGAGGCTTGATGGGAGGCTTCAATAAAAGCAGGCCCCACATAAAGTGAATAACTAAAAGCTGTAAGGTGATAGGTTTACCTTCTACATGATGATGGCATGCTCCAATTGTGCTAAGGTATACCCTAATAAAGGTGGGGTACCTGACTCTGATAGATGTAGAAGGTATTCAAGCATTTTGTGTGTAGCAAGCCTCTTCCATTTAAAACCACAGGACTTTCTAAAAGTCAGTAAGATTTATGACACGCTGTCAGACAAATTCAAGGAAGGTAAAGTGTAACGCCAATTTTTAAAAAGGGTTCCAGGGGTGACCCGGGAAATTACAGACCGGTGAGCCTGACGTCAGTACCGGGGAAAATGGTAGAAACCATCATAAAGAACAAAATTACAGAGCATGTAGATAGTCATGGCCTAATGGGAGACAGCCAACATGGCTTTAGACAAGGAAGATCTTGTCTTACTAATCTGATATGTTTTTTTGAAGGTGTGAATAAACATGTAGACAAAGGTGAGTCAGTTGATATAGTGTACCTGGACTTTCAGAAAGCCTTTGACAAGGTCCCTCATCAGAGACTTTTGGCAAAACTAAAAAGTCATGGGATAGGAGGCAGTATACTATTGTGGATCGGGAACTGGTTAAAAGATAGAAAGCAGAGGGTAGGGCTAAATGGCCAATATTCCCAATGGAAAAAGGTGAATAGTGGAGTACCCCAGGGATCTGTACTGGGTCCGCTACTTTTTGACATATTCATAAATGACCTAGAAAAGGGAATAACTAGTGAGGTTATCAAATTTGCAGACGATACAAAACTGTTTAAAGTTGTTAAAACCCAAGAGGACTGTGGAAAACTGCAGGAGAATCTGGATAAATTGGAAGACTGGGCATCCAAATGGCAGACGAAATTTAATGTGTACAAGTGCAAAGTTATGCACCTAGGAAAGAACAACCCACACTATGGTTACACGATGCAAGGTTCCACATTGGGAACCACCACCCAGGAAAAAGATTTAGGAGTCATCGTGGATAACATGTTAAAACCCTCCGCCCAGTGTGCAGTGGCGGCCAAGAAAGCAAATAGAATGTTAGGTATCATAAGGAAAGGAATGGAGAACAAAACAAAGGATATTATAATGCCTCTGTATCGTTCCATGGTAAGACTGCATCTTGAATATTGTGTGCAATTCTTGTCGCTGTATCTTAAAAAGGACATAGCGTTATTAGAAAAAGTACAGAGAAGAGCCACCAAAATGGTAAAGGGGATGGAAGGCTACTCCTATGAAGAGAGGCTACAAAGGTTAGGGCTCTTCAACCTGGAAAAGAGACGGCTGAGGGGAGATATGATAGAGGTCTATAAATTGATGAATGGAGTGGAACGGGTAAACGAAGATCGATTGTTTATGCTATCAGAACATAGAAAGACTAGGGGACATGTAATGAAGCTACAGGGTAAACTATTTAAGACTAATAAGAGAAAATATTTTTTCACTCAACATGTAATCAAACTCTGGAATTTGTTACCGGAGGATGAAGTAAGAGCTGTTAGTGTAGCTGGGTTTAAAAAAGGTTTGGACAAGTTCCTGGAGGAAAGGTCCATAAACCATTATTAAAAAGGGACCCAGGATAATCAATGCTTGACCCAATACAAGCATTGTGGAACCTGTGTCTTTTGGGGATACTGCTAGGTACGTATGACCTAGATTGGCCACTGTTGGAAACAGGATACTGGGCTTGATGGACCTCGGTCTGACCCAGTATGGCATATCTTATGTTCTTATCTCTCAACATCCAAGATGTGAAGGGGAGGGATTTGATGTTGAGATGCACAATGTTTCCTAAGCCTGTGTGTGATCAGAACTGAGGAACACCCAGCTTTATGGGATTTTTTTAAAGGACATTCTAGAAGAAGAACGAATCACTATAAGGAGATATGAGGATCATGTCCCCCTGATCCTACTGATTTTTTAAGAGAGTTTTATTATCAGGGGAATCATAGGATTCACATATAGAAGACCTTTCCCACAATCTAGGAGAAAGACATGAGACTAGTCTGCCATGTTTCCCTATCCTGGAACAAAGTGAAGAAATCCATCATAGGTGTATCTCACTCACAAAAGAACCTTTAAGCAATCTTTGAGCCCATGGACCATTTAAGCAGTTTGAATGCACGTTTAAGTTTGTCTGCCAGAGTACTAACCTTCTCTTCCAGATATGAAGTTCTGAGAGTCATCCCTTATGAGATGGCCCAGTTCCAGATTCTGATAGTTTCCCTTTAGGGCCTTCAATATTTCCAGAATATTTATTTGAAGAGACACCACAATCCTTGAGTGTGAAGCCCATCCACATGAATTCCCAAACCCAGTTTAAACACGTATGTTGTGAGGAATATGGAAAGACAATACCTTGCTAGATTGGATTCATTTATCTACCAGAAGAGGGAGTCCCAGAGAGGCTTAGTCATGCCGATTGTTTCTTGGAGCCTGTGAATGGCCCGAGTATAATACATGCTTAAGTTTCATTGAGTTTTTCTCATCTCGGGATGTGTCCAAGGTGTTACTTGTACTGAGGCCATGTGAAACAAAATCCTTAACATGCTCTATGTTGATTATCCGCTGAGTCTATACTATTTCCCTCACTATGATAAACAGTGTGGTTATTCTTTCTTGAGAAAGAAAGGCTTTAATCCGAGTGGTCACCAGCTAAGCACCTATGAATTCCAATTGAGGTGACAGGTTTAATTGGGATTTGAGTAGATTATGACAAATTAGCCCAGTGTGGTCGGCAGAGGATCACATTTCTTTGACAACGGCAACACTAAACTTAAACTGCGCAGAAGAAAGGCCTGGTAATCTACTTCCATATATTGCCATGAAAACCCAGTGGATAGTCACAACAAAACAAATTTCACTATAGTGCTGGAAGATGGGACCTCCAGGTCAGAAGGCACTCAACTGGCTACTGGGGAGGAGCTGAAGACTTTTCAGAGTAAAATCAGCATTTATGATATGGTTGGATCAAAGCTCTCGGGACATTTGACTGCTGATGTAGCTGCGCATGAAATGAGTCAGAAGCTGCAAAGATGTCTTACATATTGGGACATGAACGTACGAAGCATGACCAAGGGAAGTTGGAGATGGTCAAGAATGAAATGGAACGTGTACAACTTGATCTGTTGGGTGTCAGCGAACTGAAATGGACTGACATCGGGCACTTTGCATCAGATGATCACATTAAGAGGTATGTTTACTAAAAGCTAGTGCACGTTAACATTATGCAAATGTGCTTCCTTATGCAAATGAGGCCCCACATTAAGTGTACGCACATGGCCCTCTTGGGCTACCCCTGCTCTCTGAATGCTTAGTGCACTTTAGTAAAAGAGCCCCTATCTGTGAAAGTTTCAATGAAAAGAAAATACTGCAAAGATATGCAGTCTGACTGCCCTAAATATTACTGGGGTGCAGGAACTGCAGAGGGTGGGGCAATGGATGGGCTCTCTGGTTCTTAGGCCTGTCTCTCACTGTACAGAATTAGCTAAGGAAGACAGCTCTTGCCTCTACCCATACCCACACTCCCATCTTTGTTTTGACTACAGAACAGGGATATTGGAAAGGAGGCCTGAAAATAGTGAACTTACCAACACTGATATGGACATCTATGCTGAGACATACTAATTTATTTCAGTATACAAACTTAGGGAAAATAGTGTGATAATGCACCAATGTATATCTTTATTATACTGTATATAATCATGAGAGTAGTCATAATTCAAGGTTTAAAAGTTAGGTTTGACTTCCATGAGCTTGTATCCATTAGATGGAGCTATAGACTAAATACTTATGAGATGATTACATTAATTTTCTATGAATTTAAGATCAGTGTAGTGATGTCACTTGATATGGGCATAAAGCATAGTTACTCACCTGTAACAGGTGATCTCCAGGAACAGCAGGAATTTAGGCCTCACATATGGGGTATCGTCGGTACCGACGGAGCCTGCGCGGGAACGCTCCCCAGCATCCAATTAGAAAGCTTTTGGGAGCATCCCACAGCGCCTGTGTGCTGCCTTCCCGCCTTTTCCAACTGCCTCTCTCCAGTTGAGTTTTAAAGCTGAGACAAAATTGAGAGAGAGGGAAAGGGAAAGAGATAGATAGAGAGATACAACTCCTAGGGGAGGTGGGTGGGTTGTGAGGACTAAATTCCTGCTGTTTCCGGAGATCACCTGTTACAGGTGGAGTGGAGGAGTGGCCTTGTAGTTGGGGCAAGGTACTTCAGGCCGGAAGGTCGGGGGTTCAAATCCCACTAGAGGACAGCAACCTTGGGCCAGAAGGACTGGGGTTTCTAGTCCCACAGGTGCTCCTTGTGGTCTTGGGCAAGCCACTTAACCCTCCATAGCTCATGTTCCCGGTAAAATAGTTATCTCCAAGTTATAATGCCCTGTTCAATGTAATTTCAGTTTGTTCAATGTAAACCGCACTGATGCAGAATAGCACGGTATATAAGAGAATGTAAGTAAGTAACTATGCTATCTCCAGGAACAAGCAGAAATGTAGTCATCACATATGGGGACTCCCTAGCTTTAGATGCCAGGGAGAGACCCCAGAGGTTGTGCGTCCCTGAGAAGGGCTCCACTTCCCCCCATGGATCTCTGGCATCCTACCAGGGATGGTGGGTAGGAGTTGATTAGGTATGGAACAGGTGTTGGAGAACAGCCTGACCAAACAAGGCATCCCGGCAGGAATCCTTGTCCAAGCAGTAATGGGCTGTGAAGGTATGAACCGAGGCCCAGGTGGCTGCTCGACAGATGTCATCGATAGACACAGAGTGCAGATGAGCCATTGAAGCTGCCATGGCTCTCACATTGTGAGCTGTGACATGGCCCTCCAAAGGAAGATTCTTACTCTGATAGGCAAAGGAAATACATTGAGCAATCCAGTTAGATAATGTTCTCTTGGAGACTGGAAGTCCCAAATGAGAAGGATCAAAAGCAACAAAGAGTTGAGAGGACTTTCTATTTTGCTGTGTTCTTTGTAAGTAAAAGGCTAAAGCTCTTTTACAGTCCAAAGTATGAAGATTCTTTTCTGAATTTGATGCATGAGGCCTTGGAAAGAACACAGGTAGGTAGACCGCTTGGTTTAGACGAAAAGGCGAGACCACCTTTGGCATAAAGCGTGGATGAGTCCTAAGGACTACCTTGTCATGATGGAACCTTGTATAAGGTGGATCAGCTACTAGTGCTTGCAACTCACTGATGCGACGTGCTGATGTGATTGCAATGAGAAAGATAACCTTCCAAGAAAGGAATTTCAAGGAGGTAGTAGCTAAGGGTTGAAAAGGTGGCTTCATGAGCTGACCAAGAACCAAATTTAAGTCCCATGCCACAGGAGGTGGCTTAATAGGGAGGCTTAGTTAGCAGAAGGCCTCTCATAAATCTTGCTATAAGAGGATGGGAGGAAATAGGTTGTCCATTTAGGGGCATGAAGGAAGCTGCAATAGCACTCAAATGGACCCTCACTGAGTTAGTCTTAAGCCCTGAATTGGATAAATGAAGGAGGTACTCCACTGATTCCAGAGGTATGGCAATGGGGTTAAGACCCTTCTGCGAACACCATATGTTAAACCTTTTCCACTTGAAAGCATAAGAGCATCTTCTGGAAGGCTTCCTGGAAGCATAAAGGATATCCTTTATTTGCTGAGGGAGGTTAAGATCATGGAGATCTAGGCCTTCAGTAACCAAGCCCTCAGATGCAAAGACTGGGGATTGGGATGCCATAACATTCCGTCCTCCTGAGATAGGAGATCTGGAGCAGACCCTAACTCCAGGGAGGGAGCTTGAGAGAGATGTAGAAGCAGAGGGTACCACACTTGCCGTGGCCAATGTGGAGCTATGAGAATCATATGGCCTCTGTCTCTCTGAAGCTTGAACAGGGTTATGGGAATTAGGGGAATGGGTGGAAAGGCATACAGGAAGTCCTGACCCCAGTAAAGGAGGAAAGCATCCCTGGCCTGAGCCCCTGAGCCGGAATTCTGGAACAGAACCAGGGAAGTTTGGCATTCCACGGACTTGCAAAGAGGTCTATGTCCGGGGTTCCCTAATTTTGAAAAATCTTGGCCACCTGGTCTGCATGCAGAGACCACTCGTGTGGAAGCAGAACTCGACCAAGTCTGTCTGCCCAAGAGTTTTGTATGCCTGGAAGATACACTGCCAGGAGATGAATCTGATGCTCTCTGGCGAGGGCCCATAGTCGCAAAGTTTCGTTGCAAAGCGACAGAGAGCCTGTTCCCCCCTGCTTGTTCACGTAGAACATGGCTACTTGATTGTCCGTATGAATGAGGACTGTCTTGTAGCTGAGCAGGGTGTGGAACACTCGAAGAGCAAGGAAGATTGCTCTGAGCTCCAGGAGATTGATGTGTAGATGAGTCTCCTGTGGAGACCAGGTGCCTTGGGTGGAGAAGACTTGCAGATGAGCTCCCCAAGCCATCAGAGAAGCATCTGTTGTGAGAGTTGCCTGGGGTGCGGGTTGTTGAAAGGGGGACCCCAGCAACAGGTTTTGCGTGGACCTCTACCACTGGAGGGACAAAATAAGGCGACTTGTGTTTGCTATTTTGTCTGACAGGCATCCTGATGCCTGTGTCCATTGAGTGGATAAAATCCACTGGGCTGCCCTCATATGGAGGCGAGCATAGGGAACCACATGCACAGTAGATGCCATGTGGCCTAGTAGTTGTAGCATTTCTCGGGCAGTGAGACGAGGCTTTAGCACTGCTTGAGAAGCTAACTGCACCATGCGAAGGCAACGGGCCTGGGGGAGATAGGCCCTTGCCTTTCTGATATCCAGCAAAGCTCCTATGAACTCTAAAGACTGAGTGGGAGTTAGATTGGATTTTGGGATGTTTATTACCAGACCCAAATACTGAAGGATACGCATTGTGCAGGATAGAGAAGTCCTGGCCTCTGACTCTGTTGGGGCTCGAATGAGCCAGTCGTCTAAGTAGGGGAAGACGAATATCCCTAGAGTGCGGAGAAATGCTGCTACCACAGCCATGCATTTCGTGAACACCCTTGGTGCTGAGGCCAGGCCAAAAGGAAGCACCCTGTATTGGTAGTGCTTCCCTTGAAAAAGGAACCGAAGGAACCTTCTGTGAGTTGGATGGATGAGAACATGGGTGTACGCATCCTTGAGATCTAGAGAACAAAGCCAATCCTGACTCTGAAGGTATGGCAGCAGAGTTCCGAGAGAAATCATCTTGAATTTCTCTTTGACAAGGAATTTGTTCAATTCTCAGAGATCCAAGATAGGTCTGTATCCCCCTGTTTTCTTTGGGATAAGGAAATAGGGGGAGTAAAACCCTGTATCCTGGTGATGGATGGGTACTTCTTCTATTGCCCCTTTGGCAAGAAGTATAGTGACCTCCTGACCTAACAGGTTGATGAGAGAGGTCGGAGAATTGAACTGCCTTATCATTGTGGGAGGGGGCATGCTGAAAAAATGAAGCTTGTACCCCTCTTTTATGATGGAGAGTGTCCAGTGCTCTGCTGTTATCTGCCCCCATCTGGGGGCAAAGTGACACAACTTTCCTGGAATGGTGGAAGGCTCTGGTCCAATGAGAGCCAGGAAGGCTAAGTTCTCTAGCTGAAAGTCAAAGGCCTTGTGGAGGCTGAGACTGCTGGGACAGCTGAGGCTTAGCAGTCTGCTTTTCTTTGTTTGGGTGGTTGCTGACCTTTCCTGACAAGCTGACCTGCAGAACGTCCCTGCTGAGAATAAGCAGGATAATATCTTTTCTTTTTTATAAAAGAATGGTTCCTTGAAACATTTCTTTCTTGCAGGATCAGCTGTGGACTTGTATAATCTATCCAAGGTGGAGATGTCAGCATCCAACTCATTGGCCTTTTCCTGCCAATCTTTACCAAACAGGTTCTCACCAGAACAAGGAATATTTCCCAGTTTGTCTTGTACCCAGAGCTCCAGATCAGATGCCTGGAGCCAAGTAATTCTATGTGCACCTATGGCAATGGCAGAGGTTCTGCTTATGCACTCAAAACAGTCAAAAGCTGCACAGTTGACAAATTTAGAAACATCTTGGGCATGTTTGATCAATGTGAGAAAATCCTGCCTTCTATCCTCCGGAAGAAGAGGACTCAAAGCCTCTAAATCACCTGTGACTTCCTTCAGGAACATTCCCATATACAGACTATAGGAACTGATCCTGGCAGAAAGCATGGAAGCTTGGAAGACACGACGTCCAAAAGCATCCAAAGTTCTGGACTCACGTCCTGGAGGATTAGAGGCATGCCTCTTTGCACTCTTGATCCTTCTCATAGCTGATTCCACTACAATAGAGTGGTGAGGAAGCTGAGTTTTCTGGAAACCAGGACAAGGAGGGACTCGATACAGAGTATCCAGTCTACGAGAATGAGGAGAGGTGTTAAGAGGTGTCTCCCACATTCTTAACATGAGATCATGCAAGATCTCATGGATGGGCAAGGTAGCTGCCTCCTTAGGAGTTTTAGGATATTGTAAAATTTCCAACTCTTTTGCTTTGGTCTCTGTTTCAGGGGCCACAGTAATGGACAGACCCCGAGCCACCTCCCTGATGAAATCCTGAAAGGAAATGTCCTCTGGAGGAGACATCCTGCGCTTAGGGGAGGAAGGCTCCTCCCGGAGAAGTATTCCTGCATCGACAGAACTGTCAGAATCCTCAGATTTCTCGAAGTACCTTCTGTCGGGATGCTCTTGAAGAGCCCGATACCCATACCGACCGAAGTCGGTACTGAGGGGAATCAGTACCGGTGTAACAGTACCGTAAGGCATCGCATGACTGGGTGCCAGCAATGCGGACGCCGATGTCGATGCTGTCGGTACCGGTACCGATACCGGTGCCGGAGTCGTTGCCGGTTGAACTGTCTGACGCGGTTCTGAGGGTGTCGATGTCGCAAGGAGAGCCGCCAGACTGCGTTCAATAGCCAGGACCCTCTGGTCTATCGACGCTGCCGATGCCTGGATGTCGGTACCGGAGAAGACCGCCGGTACCCCAGAGCATGGCACCAGTAGTTCTGCCGAGGTCGAGGCCTCGAGAACGTCCTGGAGCCCCGATAATGCTTTGGAAGCCAAAGCCTCCCGCCGGGGCAATTTTGCTGGTGCAGAATCCTCAGAAGGAGATCTACCCTTTGAGGACCGGCTAGACTTATGTTTAGTTACCTGAGATCCACGGGAGGAAGACGAAGCCCTGGAAGACATCGATGCCACCGAAGCTGCATCAGAGGGAAACAGGGTACTGAGATTGGCAGCTCGGTTCTGTCGACCTCTCTTGGACATCATGGCACAGGCCATACATTCCGAGATGGAATGGTCAGGACCTAAACATTTCAGACACCACTCATGGGTGTCGGTGACAGAGATGGTACCACCACACTTGGTGCACTTTTTAAAACCTGAAGAGGGTTTTTCCATTGTGGAAAAAATCTTGGGCCTAAGGCCCAAAAAGGCGCGTGCGCCTGGAAAAAATTGGAAAAAAAGTACTAAGAAATTTAATTTTTTTTTTTAAAGAACAGAAAGATAGAAAGAAAAACCGGCGGTACCGATAAAGTGTCGAGGAAGGCAGACATGACCACAAAAAAGAAGGAAAATTTTCTGCAGTGACAGGAACACGACCTGCTGGCTCCGCGGAAAACAAAGAACTGGAGAGAGGCAGTTGGGAAAGGCGGGATGGCAGCACGCAGGCGCTGTGGGATGCTCCCAAAAGCTTTCTAATTGGATGCTGGGGAGCGTTTCTGCGCAGGCTCCGTCGGTACCGACGATACCCCATATGTGATGACTACATTCCTGCTTGTTCCTGGAGATCTAATCTAATGCTTTGTTACCATGTATGGAAATACAATAATAAGAAGGTAATATGTAAACCTGGAATTTGTTCCTCTATTTAGAGGCAGTGTTTCCCTTACTTTTGTGATTTGTTTTAAAAATACATAAGGAGAAAAAAAGAATGAAAAGTGCCTACAGCGGCAGCACTTTCCCTTGTTTTTCTTGCTTTGTGTACTTTCGCTTGCAGTGCTTCTCTGTATCTTTGTTTCTGTCATCTAGTTCTGTAAATATGTGCAGAAACCCACAAGTTAATAACAATAAAGAAAACATAATAATTATTCTATGAAGGATGTCTCCGTGTAATATCTAATGAAGAGATGGGGTCCTACAGATGGTAACAAAGATTCAAGGACTTTTCTTATGTGCTTATATTATTGTTAATGGTATTGTGCATATGCCTTTTTATGTAATAATGACATCCAACTAGAAATACCACTATAGATGGGCTATAACTATAAAAAGTGAAATAATCTCTTCACAATAACTATAGAAAAAGCAAGTGCAAATGGCTATGAGCACTTCAAAGCAACTACTTTCCTTTTAAAAATTGGCACAAAGTTCTGAGATTAAAAGTACTCACAATTTTGTCCTAATATGGATGATCTGAAATTTATGTCTCACATACACTTATGTAAAATGGTTCACAGGCTATGACAATAAATTATTGTAACTATTCAATATGTCATAAATTGTATGGATTTTTAATAATAAAAAGGTTTAAAAAAACATGCAGAGTCACATCCTATGAACCCCAGAAGGAAGCTTTTTTTGGTACGATGCAAGTAGTACAGAGAACATTAGTAGTAAATTTGAGAGACTGTGATCAATCTCCACATATTCTGGTTTGAAAGTGAGATTCATTATTGTAATTGTATGTGCAAAAAAATAAACATATTTGGACACATTGCCCCTGAGAGATATCGAGATTGTTAAAACTGTTTCTGTCAGGCTAAGAAATCACAATGTGTAGTTTGTGTCCTGATGAATTTTGAAATATAAGTATTAACAGGTTTAAACAAATATTCGTCAAAATTCACATTTTTTCTATCCCAATTTTTTTCTTTTAATTTAATTTAATTTAATTAGCAAGTTTTTATATACTGCACCTTCCATTGATCAGTTGCGGTTTACATGGAACAACAGTAAACAAGGCAATGCTGTTTTTACAGATAACAATGTGAAACTACAAAAAGTTCAATCTTACAATTAACAGTTGCAAACTATATACAAAGAACAGAATTAGAACTATATACAAAATATGTATGTTATCAAAAACATCGGTTTAGGGTTTCAGCACTTCTTTCCTGTTCAGAGATAGATTATGTCAGCTGGTGTAACTATCCTTTTTCTTGTTGAAAAGGTGAGTTCGACAAGGATCCATAGTATGTTGAGAATAAATGTGTTTTGAGTTTTTTCCTGAACTCCATGATTTGAGGTAGGGATCTTAATTCCGATGGAATGTTGTTCCAAATTATGGGGGCTGCATGAGAGAATGCTTTCTTGTTTGTTGATTTTTTGGCCTTTATAAATTCCTTTGGTGTTATTAATTTATTTTGTTGGTCTCTCCTTTGAAGATTATGATTGGGTTCTTTATTGATAAGGTTGTTTAAAGTAAGAGGTGCTGTATTATTTAGGACTTTGTATGTAGTTAAAAGAGTTTTATAATGGATCCGGCATTGAATCGGGAGCCAGTGTAAATACTCTAAAATAGGTGTTATATGTTGGAAAGGTGAGGCTTTCATGATGGTCTTGGCTGCTGCATTTTGTGCTAGTTGGAGGTTTTTTAAATTATGTTTTGTTACGCCTAGTAGGGTTAAATTTGCAAAGTCGAAATGGGGAGTTATTATAGCTTGTATTATTCGTTGAAAATCCTGTAGGTGCATTAGGGGGCGGAGTTGTTTTAATACTTTGTTTAAAATAAACTTTTTTTGTTATATTTCTTATGTGTGTGTCCATACTGAGGTGTTTGTCTAGTATTACGCCTAGGTAACGTACTTCAGTTTTTATTTTGATATCATTATTTTGCAATGTAATGTGTGATGGGGGGTGAAAGTTGCATTTTTAGTTACTATTAGGGCTTCTGTTTTTGCGTGATTAATGTATAAGTTGTTTTCATTTAGCCAATTGTTTATTTCATTGAGGCAGGTATTAATAAGTAGTGTAGGAATATTAGGTATTGTGAATGGGACATACATCATTATGTCGTCCGCATAAAGGTGATAGTAAACATTGAATTTTTTAAATATTTGACAGAGGTGTGGTAGGTCCATATTAAATAGTAGCGCTGACAGTGCAGAGCCCTGGGGGAGGCCTAGTTCCTGATTGTAAGTTTTTGAAGTGAGGTTGCCAATTCGTACCGTTTGAGTTCGGTCACTTAGGTAAGAGGTAAACCAGTTAAGAACAGTGGATTTTATTCCTATTTGTCTAAGTGTACTAATCATTGTTGCGTGGTGAACACTGTCAAAGGCTGCAGAGACATCAATGAATATGAGTAGGAATGTCTGTTTTGAATTATCAATACCTCTTACAAGGGTATCAATTAGAACTATTAGTAGTGACTCCACCCCGTGTCGAGGGCGAAACCCATACTGTTGATCATCAAGGGGGGCTGAGCTATCAATGTATTCTTGGGTCTGAATTTGTACCGCTTTTTCTATTAATTTAGCCATAAACGGGATGCTTGATATGGGTCTGTAAGATTTAGGTGATGATTTGTCAAGGGTGGAGTTTTTTAAGATTGGGCGGATCTGTGCATGTTTTAGTGTAGGGGGTAAGTACCCATTTTTTAGCAAAAGATTTATTATGGGGAGGATGAATTGTGAGAGGATAGGTAGAGAGTTCTTTATCCATGTTACTGGACAAGGGTCAAGGGGTAAGGTTGTTGTATTAATATTTGTTATGATGTTCTTGAGTGCAACGTTAGATAGGGGTTGGAAGTCAGTCCATTCATCTGCATAATGGATTTGAGATAGGTATTTAGATTTTGTTCATGTAGTAGTTTGCCAAGTTCTGTGGGGAGATTTCTGTAATTTCATTGCTGGAGTTGTGAGTGTTATTCGTTAGCTTTTGGGCTATTGAGAATAGTTCTCTAGGTCTGTTTATTGCATTGTTTAGGATGGAGCATGGTAATTTTTCTTGGCATTGTTAATTGCATCTTTATATGAGTTAAGTAGAGTGATATATGAATCTTTATTAATGGAGTTTTTATTTTTCCTCCATTTGCATTCTGCTTTCCTTAGATTTCTTTTTATTAGGTTTAGTGTATTATTGTACCAGGGGGCTTGACCAGCTTTAGAATGAGTGTTCTTCTTAGTGATCTGTTTATTAGCAGCTGCATTGTTGATGATTTCGTGCCAGTTAGTTACTGCTACATCAAGATTTTGTGATGAAGGAGATAAGTTAGGAATTATCGTGTCTAGGAACTCCTCTTCATTATATTTTTTAAATCTGGAGAGTGGAACGTTAGTTGGGATTCGTTTAACTGTTGTGTTGTTGATTGTAATTTTAAAGTTAATGAGATGGTGGTCCGACCAAGGGATTGGAGTACATTTGAGGGAGTTGGAGTTATAAAATCTGTGAAGTACATTTGGCAGGAGGACCAAGTCAAGTATACTACCTTTATTGTGTGTGCTGGCATTCACTATTTGGTGAAAATCCATGTCTGTGGTGGATTCTAAGAAGAGGGAGGCATATGACGCTGGTAAAGAGGGGAGGTTAAAGTCACCAAGCATTAGTATTGGATTTTGGTCAGTGGAAGAGCTAAGGAATTCAATTAAGGGGTCTAGGTTTTCTGAATGTTGGTTTGGTGGTCTATAAATTAGACAGATTTTTATGTTGCCAATTTTCATAATGATTGTGTCAATGTTTGTGGGTAAGTGTGATTGTAGTTTTTTAGCTTTTAGTTCTTTTTTTAACATTATTAGTACTCCACCACCTTTTTTGTGAGTTCTATGTGTATAAAAGGTGTCATAGTCATTATTGCTTAGTTGGTTTAAGTATACGTTATCTGAGTCTGTTAACCATGTTTCTGTTACACATAATATGTCTGGTGTTTGGTTGTCTAGTATATCTGTGAATATAGGCAACTTATTTTTCATTGATCTGGCGTTAATTAGAATTATTGATAAAGAATTTGGGCTTTTGCATGGATTAAAGTTTTTAGACTGAGGGGGTGAAGTGTAATTTATATGAATTAATCTATGGTGGTTTACTTTGGGATAGTGTTCTATGTAAGGTTGCCATGATGAGAGACTGTTTCTTGTTAGGCTGTGTATGATCGGGATGTTTTTAAAGTTATTATTATTTAGGCTGTGGGCAAGAATATTTAAGATAGAAATAGTGAAGCAAATTAATTGTATTCTAGATTTGGAAGAGTTAAGTAATGGCATTTTGGTTGGAGTAATGTAGGAATAAGTTACTGTCAACGGTAACAGAGTAAGGGGTAATGTAGGAGAAAGCTACTGACAACAGTAATTAAATGTGTTACTGACAACAGTAACAGAATCAGGCTGAGTGGTGTGAATCAGGGCTATTGGCAGAAGTGAAGAAAATAAGCAGAGTAATGTGTGAATGGATCACTGGCAACAGTTTTAAATTGGGCAGAGAAATTTTGGAATGGCTAAACACGTTAATTCTGATCACAGTAATGCATTCCTATAAGGTGTAGTAGTAAAACAGTAAAGCATTCATATAAAATGTAGTACTGACAACAGTAGTGATGTATTGATGATGTCAGCTATTGCAACAGACAATTGTAATTTCTTTTCCCAATTGTTTTCTTTTCTTTACGTCTCTTCTTTCAGGTGATCTTTAATTCTAGGGGGCATGTTTACTAAAGGTTAACACGCGTTAAATGAAGTTAGCATAGTTACACACCTGTAACAGATGTTCTCCGGGGACAGCAGGAATCCTCACATATGGGTGACATTGGTGCCAATGGAGCCCGCGCAGAAGCATTTCCCCAGCTTTCAAAGAAAGCCTTTGGGAGATGCACCACGCATTCGTGGTCCCCTTCCCACCCAAGGGTGCCATGTTGCCTCAGTCTAATGACATAGCTAAGATGGCAAAAATAAAATACGGTAAAGAAGCAACTCCAAAGGGAGGAGGGAGGGTTGTGAGGACTGATTCCTGCTGTCCTCCAAGAACACCTCTTATTGGTGACTAACTACGCTTTCTCCGAGAACAAGCAGGAAGTCAGTCCTCACATATTGGTCTCTCCAGCTACAGGCTACCAAGAACCTGTACAAAATGCCACAGGTGACCAGAGAAGGTGAGCGCTGAGCTACAGCAGTTGAGTCCCAACTGAGAGACTCTCGGAAGACCCAATTGTCTGGTGGGGAACCAGCACTCTGGTAGCCTGAACACAGAAGCGAAGTTGCCTACACCCCAAAGAGGCTAAGCAGCACGGCCTGGCAGAAAGCACTGTCCCTTTGAGACTCCCTCTCCAGGCAGTAGTGAACTGCAAAGGTATGGACTGACGATCAGGTGGCAGCCCGGTAGATTTCTGTCACAGGTATAGAATGCAGATTTGCTACAGAGGTAGCCATGGCTCTGACACGGTGTGCCATGACCCCATGGTCTAGTGAGTTCCCAGCCTGCTCATAGGCAAGGGCAATGCAGTCTGCCACCCAAGTGGACAGAGTTCACTTGTTTACTGGAAGCCCCAGTTGACTGGGGTCATAGCAGACAAAGAGCTGAGGCACTTTGTGGTGGCCCTGAGTCCATTGCAGATAGAAGGACAGGGCTCTCTTACAATCCAGAGTATGGAGAATGATCTCCACCTTGCTAGCGTGAGGCCTCAGGAAGGTGGGGAGCACCAACTCCTGATTGAGGTGGAAGGGGGACACCACCTTTGGCAGAAACTTGGGTTGTGTGCGGAGCACCACCCTTTTCTTGTAGAACCTTGTGTAGGGCGGCTCTACCATCAGAGCCTGGAGCTTGCTGACCCTGCGAGCCGACATGAGTGCCACGAGAAAGACAACATTCCAGGAGAGATACCACAGGTAGGAAGTAGCCAGGGGCTCAAACAGCAGCTTAGTGAGCTGTGAGAGCGCCACATTGAGATCCCACTCCACCGTTGGTGGGGAACGGGGGCTTGGGCAACAAAGCCCCACAGGAAATGAGAGATAAGGGACTGAGCCAAGAGGGGCTTGCCCTCGACAGTGTGGTGGTGCACTGCAATAGCACTCAGGTGCACTCTGAATGAGTTGGACCAGTCCCACCTGAGACAGGTGGAGTAGGTACTAAAGCACCAGCTGCACCAAGCATAATCAGTTTGCCTGCCTCTCGGCTCACCGCACTGAAAATCGACACCACTTGAAGGCGTACACCCTTCTCGTGGAGGCCTTGCGGGAGGCCAGAAGTACCTCTTCCACATCATGTGGGAGGTTGAAGGGAGCTAGAGGTACGCTTTCAGCAGCCAAGCATGAGTGAGAGGGACCCCAGTTTGGGGTGCAGAAGAGAGTCCTCCTCCTGTGAAAGTAGTCCTGGGGCGCAGCCCAGGGGAATCGGAGGTGCTGCCAACAGACAGAGAAACAGAGGGAACCAGGGTTGCTTGGGCCACTGGGGGGCTACCAGAATCAGTGATGCCCTGTCATGCTAGACCTTGACGAGGGTTTTGGTGACCAGCGGTGTCAGCAGGAAGGCATAATGGAGGACGTCCATCCATGGGATGAGGAACGCATCTGCCCCCACCCGGGATGGGTGTGGCTGGTGGAAGGAGAAGCAGGGCAACTGTATGTTGTCCGGGCTGGTGAACAGGTTCACTGGGGGGATGCCCCAGAGTCGGAAAAGCCAGGAGATCACTATGGGGTCCAGGCACCACTCGTGCGGCTGGAGGACTCTGCTCAGCCTGTCCTCCAGGGCGTTGTCAAGGCCCGGGAAGTAGACCACCTGCAAGAGCATCCTGTTGCATGTTGCTTATGTGGAGAGGGCTACCGCCACCTGGCAGAGAGAGTACGACCCCATGCTTCCATATTTGTTGACATAGAAAATTGCGACTTGATTGTCCGTCTGGACCAGCACTGACTGGTGCTGCAACCGGAGGCAAAAGACTCGGAGGTCCAGAAATATCGTCTGGAGCTCCAGGAGGCTGATCTACAACTGACACTCCATCTGGGACCATGTGCCTTAGGTGCAGATGTTCTCGCAATGAGATCCCCATCCTTGCAGGGAGATGTCTTTCATAATGATCCTCTGGGGGGTGGGTGCCTGGAAAGACATCCCGGCCTGAAGGTGGCAGGGGATCTGCCACCAGTCAATGGAGTCCGCCAATTGGCAGGTCACTTTTACTCTGTCTCGAAGCCTGCTCATTGCTTGTGTCCACTGGGGGCAGAAGCACCACTGAGCCACCCTCATATGCAGGTGGGCATATGGGGTTACATGGACTGTGGAACCATGTGGCCCAGCAGGTGAAGGAGAAGGTGAAGGGGCACCAACCAATGGTGTTGCACTTCTGTGGTTAGTGCCCTGAGGCATTCTGTCCTCTCCAGTGGGAAGAAGGCCTTGGCCTGGAGGGTGTCCAGCTGAGCCCCAATGAACTCCAGACACTGCGCCGGAGAGAGGTGGGAGGTAGTTGATGACAAACACCAGATGCTGCAGGACATGAATGGTGCCCTTGATGGCGTGGTGCACCTCTGCAGCTTTGCCTCCCCTTATGAGCCAGTTGTCCAGGTAGGGAAAGATGAAGGCCCCTTGGAGATGAAGGTGGGCTGTGACAACCGCTAGGCACTTGGTGAAGACCCTTGGTAATGATGCCAGCCCGAAGGGTAGCACCCTTTACTGGTAGTGACCTCCTCCTACCACAAACTGGATGTATTGTCAGTGGTTGGAATAGATCAGGATGTGTGTATAATCATCCTTCAGGTCTAAGGAGCATAGCCAGTCTCCCTACTGGAGGTAAGGCAGCAGTGTTCCAAGGGAAAGCATCTTGAAATTCTTCCTCACCAGAAATCTGTTCAAGTCCCATAGGTCCAGGATGGGCCTGAGGCCCCCTGTTCGCTTGGGAATGAGGAAATATCTGGAGTAGAAGACTTTGCCCCAGAGATGTTTTTCGCACTAGCTCCACCGCCCTGTCCATAAGAAGGCCTGCGAGCTTGCTGAGGAGCAGAGTCTGGTGAAGGAGAGACCTTATAGGTTCTCCTGGGAAAAATGAGGGTAGCGTCTATTGCAGGTGGAGGCGGTATCTCTCCTTGACTACTTGCAGTACCCAGGAATCGGTGGTGATAGAGGACCACCTGTGGGAAAACAGGATCAGATGCTTCACTGTGGGCTGCTGAGGGCCTCCTGGGGGAGAGGAGGCCATACTCAAGGAGTCAAAAGCTTCCTCCAGGCTGGGCCGGGGCCGGTGCCTGGGTTTAGGAGTCTTAGGCATGCGGGGGCCGTGCCCTTGCCCCTTTTACTGTTGTCCCTGCTGTGGAGCAGAGAAGGCTTGGGACTGTGGGGCATTACCAAACACCCCCTTCTTCCTTGGGAAGAAAGACTTCTTCCCCGGGGCCTTCTTACGGGGGTGCACCAAGGTCTTCTTCGAGAGTCTGGTCCTAGTCAGGAACTCAGTCTCTATCTCAGCAGCCTTGTCTGACATGGGTTTTCCAAAGAGGTTCTCTCAGGTGCAAGGGACATCGATGATTTTGTCCTGGACCCACTGTTCAAGGTCAGATGACTGCAGCCATGCCTGGTGTCAGGCCCCGATGCCCATGGCAGCCACTCTGGCAGAGGATTCAAAGCCATTGTATGCTACTCGACAGGAACTTTGTGCACTCCTTGACTGCTGAGGCCAGAGACTTGAACCACTGAAGAAGTTCCCCATCGAGGCCTGCAGAGAAACTGGCGAGCTCCCTTGCCAGTTCCCTTAGGTATATGCTGATGTACAACTGGTAGGATTGGACTCAGAAAACCAGTATCGAGCCCTGGTAGCATTTTCGGCAAAGAGCTTCCAAGGTCAGGGCCTCCCTACCTGGGGCACTGATGAATGAGTCTTTTGGCTCTTGAGTCACCGCATGGCCGACCATAGAATTATGAGGGAGCTGGGTTTTATGGAACCCCAGACTTCGGTGGACTCGGTGCATGGAGTCGAGTCGTCTGCTCACAATGGCCACCAACGCTGGTGTTTCCTATACATGGAGATGGAGGAGCTCAAGGATCAGAGGAATGGCACTGTGAGGGCCTCCTTTGGAGGGGCCTTGTAGTGGAGGATCTCAAGTTCCTCTGCGCAGGGGTCCTTCTCCACTTCAGTCTCGAACGTAAGCGTCTTTGCCATATCCCGCACAAAGCCAAGGAAGGCAACGTCCTTGGGCGGGGAACGGCACTGGGACACCGATGGAGATGGGTCCAAGAGCATGTCTCGGTGTCACCCGGCATCCGGGGACTCCTTGTCCTCAGTCTCCCAGTCTGACTCGAAGTCAGAGGAAGAATCCAAGGCTCTGCAGCTCCTGTGGTCAGGCCCTGGGCCCAAAGGCCCATGACTCCTGGGGGACCTGAAGTCCGAGCCACATGCACTCGTTGGAGAGGGCCGGTGTCCCGATGAACAGGACTGGGACCTCGTCCAGTGCTAATGGGTCTCTCGTGGTGGGTGGCGCTCGAGGATCGGCTCAACAACCAGGGAAGCCCTCGAGGTAAAAGGTTACGGTCATCTGGGCAGATGAACCGAACTTCAGCACCTGCTGCTGTGCCAGGAAGGCAGTGATACTGCGCTCCAAGGCCGCCATTATGGTCTCCATGCCAGATGACTACGCAGCCTTTGACGTAAGCTCCGATGGCTTCGGCCTGGCATCAGTTCCATCGAGGGTGAATCCTCAACCAGGATGGCCTTGGGGGTCCGAGGCCGGTCACCCGACGCTGACGACTCCTTCTAGGGCACCTTGTGAGGCCGCTCCCACTCTGACCCCTCAGACTCACTCCAGGGACTGCGGGGCCTGGTGTAGGATTTACCTATTTTTCCAGACCCATCCTCCAAGGCGGTCTTCGAGCTCTTCTTGTGTTCCACCTCCGGGAGTTCTTTTTGAAGAAGCCGCGGCCGTGGGACTCCAAGACAGCATGGGCATCAAGGGTCAATGAGGTACCGGAGGGGGCTCTGGAGCATAGTATCGCTGGAAACTCTGGCGCAGAGTCGGATCTATGGAACAACTTCTTCTGCTGCAGCTGGCGGCTCTTGATGGCCTTTGTGGACATGGACTTGGAAAGATCGCAGCCTCAGTTGTCATGGGCCGGCCCGAGGCAACAGAGACAGCAGTCACATGAGTCGATGAGGGACATCATCTTACTGCATCGATCACATTTTTTGAAGCCACTGGAGACTATGGGGAAAAACGGGTCCTTGAACCCAGGCAAGGGTCCGAGGCCTACCGGCAAAAAGGGCATGCAGCACCGGTCAAGGGACACCTCGTGAAAAAACAAGAAAATGAACCCAAGGAGCGACGTCGAGGTGTGCTGGCTCGGGGGCAGAATGAGGAACCGGTATGCATACTGGAAAGAAACATTTTTTTAATTTAAATTTTTATTTTCAATCAAAGCATATTATATTGTACACTGTGCAGCTTACACATCCTCTTATACACCTCTTATACATCTCTCTCCCCCCCTTTACACATATCTCCTTGAATTACGACCTACATGTCTCTTACTTAAGCAAAATCCAAACAGTCTATAGCAGCGATGGCGAACCTATGGCACGCGTGCCAGCTGTGGCACGCGAAGGCCTTGCAGCTGGCACGCGGGAAGGTCCGCATTTAAAAGGTCCCAAATTTAAAAAATAAAAAAACCAAACAAACCGGCTGCTTCTGCCGCGGCAGCCTCAAGAGCTCTGCCGCGGCAGCCTCAAGAGCTCTGCCGCGGGGCCCCCCCCCTGCCCGGCAGAGCCTCCCTGCATCATCTACCTTCAAGTCGCAAAACGCGGGCTTCTTTCAGAGCCGCGAGAGTTTCCTTTCTCGCGGCTCTCCCGCGAGAAAGGAAACTCTCGCGGCTCTGAAAGAAGCCCGCGTTTTGCGACTTGAAGGTAGATGATGCAGGGAGGCTCTGCCGGGCAGGGGGGGGGCCCCGCGGCAGAGCTCTTGAGGCTGCCGCGGCAGAGCTCTTGAGGCTGCCGCGGCAGAAGCAGCCGCTTTGTTTGGGTTTTTTTTTTTTAATTTGGGATGATAGGGGGGAAGGGGGTTTAGGACTGGTAATGGGCTATGGTGGGGAGGCTAAGACTGGAAATGGGCTGATGGGGGGGGGGGTAGGACTGGTAATTTGCCATGGGGGGGCTAAGACTGGAAAGGGGCTGATGGGGGGGGGTTAGGACTGGTAATTGGCCATGATGGGGGGGGGGCTAAGAATGGAAAGGGGCTGATGGGGGGGTTAGGACTGGTAATTGGCAGGGGGGGGGGTAGGACTGGTAAATGGCCAGGGGGGGGGGTAGGACTGGTAATTGGCCAGGGGGGGGGGTTAGGACTGGTAATTGGCCAGGGGGGGGGGCTAAGACTGGAAAGGGGCTGATGGGGGGGGGTTAGGACTGGTAATTGGCCAGGGGGGGGGGGTAGGACTGGTAATTGGCCAGGGGGGGGGGGTAGGACAGGTAATTGGCAGGGGGGGGGGGTAGGACAGTAAAATGGCCAGGGGGGGGGGTGATGAATGGGAATTTGCCGGGGTTAGGACTGGTAATTGGCCATGGGGGGGGCTAAGACTGGAAATGGGCTGATGGGGGGGGGGTTAGGACTAGTAATGGGCCATGGGGGGTGCTAAGGCTGGAAGTGGGCTGGTGATGGTGATGGTGATGGTGATTTGGGGGGGGGTAGGACTAGTAATGGGCTATGGGGGGGGGCTAAGACTGGAAATGGGCTGATGGGGGGGTTAGGACTGGTAATGGGCTGATGGGGGGGTTAGGACTGGTAATGGGCTATGGGGGGGCTAAGACTGGAAATGGGCTGAGTGGAAGGAGGGCTTGAACTGCAAATAGCTGATGGGATTGGGGCTTGGAATGGAAATGGGTTGTGAGGGGGAGGGAGCTAGGACTGGAAATGGGTGAGGGGGGCTAGGACAGGAAATGGGCTGATGGAGGGGCTAGAATAGGACTGGAAATTGGCTGTTGGGGGGGTGCTAAGATTGGAAATGGGCTGTGGTGGGGGTTTGGATTGAAATGGACTCATGAAGGGGCTAGAACTGGAAGTAGGCTCATGGGGGGCTTGGATTGGAAATGGGCTGAGTGGAGGGGAGCTAGGATTTGACATGGGCTGATGGTGGGGCTAGGAAAGGACTAGAAATGGGCTCATGGGGGGCTGGGTTTGGAAATGAGCTGATGGAGGGACTCGGATGGGACTGCAAATAGATGGGGGAGCTAGGACTGGAAATGGGCTTATGGGGGGTTAGGACTGGAAGTGGGTTGATGAGGGGGGGCTAGGACTGGTATTGGGTTGGGAGGTTGCTAGGACTGGAAATGGGTTGGGGGGCTGCTAGGACTGGAAATGGGCTGATGCAGGGACTAGAAGGGAATGGATGCTGGGTGAGGCTGGAACTAGAAGGGAGCTGGTGTTGGGGGAGGATTAGAATGGGATGGGGCTGGGAGAGTAAAATGGAGAGGGGAAAAATATTTTGTGTGGGAGGGATAAAAAATCTACAATTGGCCGGGTATTGGGAGAATAAGTGGGGATTGAGGATGGAGGGGTAAATTTTGAGTAGATGAAATAGGAATGAGGAAAGAGCAAAAGGAGAAAGATTAGTATGTTAAAGCAGATGTAGAGAGAGAATGGAAAAAAAAAACCAAGAAGACAGAAGAAAGGACAAATGGACAGCAGATGGAGAGTTAGGAGAAGACACGAAGAAACCAGAAGAAAGTGGCTGGAGCAATTGCAACTGAAAAAAAATGCACAAAAGGTAGAAAAATATCTCTTTATTTTGAATTTATTAACTGGAATATGTCAGCTCTGGGAAATGTGCATCATTAATTTTTGCGCTTTGTTTAGTACAAGAGGAAATTAATTTATAGTTTTATTTCTACAGTGTTGTTGTATATTCCAAGTTTGGCTTTTGGGGTTCCCAGTTTAATTATTGTCTTCCTGTTTTTAAATTGTGATTCCTTGTTTGGTGATGGTCTGTTCTGCATGTGTAACTGAGCTGAGGTATTCTGTTTATATAATTCCTATTTGACATTGCCACTTGTTCTTTCCCCAGTAGGTCATGTATTGTTGTTCTCTGAAATGTATTGGTTTAATATTTGCAGTGTTGCCTTTTGATAGTTAGGGTATGGTGCTTTGTGAGTCCTGGTAGTACTGTTAGGATACGGCGGGTTTGCTATGGGTTCTAAATGGGCAGCGTTTGTAGTAGTTCCTAATGTGCCTGGCGGTTGGTACTGGATTATAGTAATGTAGAAACCTTTTAGTCTTTCTTTATCCATATACTCATTAAGAGGCATGTTTACTAAAAGTTAGTGTATGGTAACATTATGCAAATATTTATGCAAATGAGGCACCTTATGCAAATGAGGCTTTAATGGACGTGCTGGCACTTTGAGGAAATTCTTTGGTTTTGTGCGGCAGTTTGGGCACTCGGGCTCAAAAAGGTTAGCCATCACTGGTCTATAGCAAGCTTTACCTATTAACTATACCCTACTTCTTCCTTAATTTCTACGCCACTCCCCATACCATCCCCATTCCCCCTCAAATTTAGGTACTCTTTCCTTTTTATGGGCGTCTATCTCACACATTGTCTATAGTTGATACAACCAAACCAGTACCTCTGCTCTTGTGGGTACCTCCGATCGCTTCCAATACTTCATCAGCGCCAGGCGCCCAGCTCCAATACAATAACCTAGAAAGAAATTAGCACAATTCCCATCCCCCAAAACATCATTTAGAATTACCATTTCCACAGTTAGCTTCACCCTTATAGATGTTATTTCCCAATACATCCGCTCCACATCCTTCCACAGTTTTTGTACATGTATACAATCCCACAGCATATGTTTCAAATCCCCCAACTCCCCACATTTTTTCCAACATTCTCCACTCTCCTGTTTACTAATCAAATTCAGCTTGACCGGAGTCCAATACATGTGCAATCTAACTTTTATGCTACTTTCCAGATACACCGTACCTGGTGCCAATTTCCTTTCTCCCATTATTATCCTCTCCCACCTTTTATCATTCCATTCTCCCCGCCCCCCCCCCCCCCCAGTGCACCTTCCCACTTCCGAAGTCCCCCCACTGCCCTTACTTCCTTGTCCGTTAAACCTTTATACAAAATGGAAAGCAATTTTCTCGGCACTCCTTCTTTTGCCATAAGCTGTTCAAAACTTGTCAATGGTTCTTTCCAATCTCTTTGCACTTCCTCCCTTGTCATAAAGTAGTATAGTTGCACATAAGCATAATAATCCCTATTTCCCAATCCATATTTCTCCCTCAATATCTCAAATGATAATACTGTCCCCTTCTCTGTTATTAGCTGTCCAATCCGTGTCAAACCTTTTCTCTCCCATTCCCTGAATATACCTCCTTCCATTCCCGGTGGAAATGCCGTCATCCCCCTTATAAACGCTCTTCTTGAAAAACGTTTCCCCTCTAGCAACTTCCTTCGTACTTTCTTCCACATTTCCTTCGTAAGTACTCCAAATGGATTTGCTTGCTCCCCATCATTACCTTGCCTCCCTTTCCCAAATTGCAGGTCCCACACCCCAAATTCCGACTCCCGCAACCCCCTCTCCCCCCCTGTTTCCATTTGCAGGTCTCTCCCCCTCTCCCTTCCATGCTACTACTGTTTTCAACACCGCAGCCTTATAATATATTTCCAAGTTTGGCATTCTCAAACCCTCCCCTCCTCCTGCATCATAAACATGATCTGTCTTGATTTGGGACATTTCCCTTCCCACACAAAATCCATGAGCATCTGCTGCATTTTCTTTAAATAATGTTTAGATAATGCACATGGTATTGAACTGAACAGGAACAAAATCCTGGGCAAGACATTCATTTTGATTGTGGCCATTCTTCCTAACCACGTTAAAGTTAATCCTTTCCACTTTCGCAAGTCAGTCCTTATGTTCCCCAATAATTTATTATGATTCCATTCTCTCAGTTTATAAATCGCATTGCCCATTTCTATACCCAGATACCTATAAGTGCTCTTAACTCACCTAAAAGGAAACTTTTCTTGGAGACTCTGCTCCAAAACATCCGGCAAATTAAACCCCAAAATCTCTGTTTTAGTTCCATTGATTTTATACCCCGAAACCTGCTTCCTAATCCAACTTTTTGCAGCACCTGTATCATAAAGGGCCACTCCACCTGATCAAATGCCTTTTCTGCGTCCACTGTGAACACTGCTTGCTCCCCATTTTGTCCCAATTTCCACGTCAAATTTCCAATCTTCCTAATACTGTCCTCACCCTGCCTTCCCCCCACAAACCCCATCTGATCCTTATGGACCAGCTTGGGCAAGATCCTCTGGAGTCTTTGTGCCAAAATCTTCGCCAATATCTTGGCATCTATATTGATTAACGATATTTTGCCTATAGGAGCCACAGCTAGTCAGATCCTTCCCTGGTTTAGGTATTAACGAAATTCCTGCCTCCCCCATCGTATGCGGCAACTTCCCATCCACTAAGCTGTCATTAAATACCTCCACCATGATCGGGCTCAATTGCTCCTGAAATACCCTGTAAAATTTGGATGTATACCCATCTAACCCTGGTGCTTTACCCAATTTCAATGCTCTAATTGCCTCCACCACTTCCAATTCCATAACAGGCCTATCCAAACTTTCCGCCTCTATAGGGTCCAATTGTGGCAATTCAACATCCTGAAGATATTGGTCACTTTTCTCTTTCCTGTTCTTAACCTCACTCTTATACTGTATAAGTGTTCATAGAACCCTTTAAATTCTCGCCTAATCTCATTGCTTCCCGTTTGGATCTTACTCTTCTTGTCTCTAATACCTCCAATGCTATTCTGTTGTACTCTGGCCCTAAGCCTACTCGCTAATACCCTACCCGCCCTGTTGCCCGCTTCAAAGTAGGACTGTTTGAGAAGACCTAATTGATACGCTATTTCACTCACCCTCAACTTTCCTAATTCCACCCTCAACAACTGCAATGTCTGTAAAGTTTGGGCATTCCTATCACTCTGATGACTACTTTCCAATTCTGCTATTTCCTTTAATAGCTGTGTTTCCTGCAATTTCTGCATTTTCTTTTTATATGCCACTATTCCTATTAGGTTCCCTCGCACCACTGCTTTGAGGCCATCCCATACACACCATTCATATTATGAGCCAAATACTCCTACAACACCTTCCGAATCTTGGCTATCGTATCTTGATCCCTTAATAATGAATCATTCAATCTCCAAAATTTAGCACCCGTATCTCTATATCCTAAATTGAAGCTGATACTTACTGGAACATGGTCCGCCTTCATAATGGATCCATGTTCCACCTCACTGATTCTTGATGCCCATATCCCTCCCACCCATACCATTGTCCAGCCTACTGTAGGCCTTGTGTGGGTTTGAAAAAAATGTATACCCTCTCTCCCCGGGGTGCCTAATCCTCCACACATCCATTAACCCCAACCGCTCTTTCAATTGTAGCAAATTTTCCCTCTCTCTCCTATTCCCTACACTGTCCCCTGCCCCCCACTATTATCCAACCTAGGATTAACTGTCAAGTTGAAATCTCCTCCCAGTATTATTGGTACTCCCCCCAACTTTTCTAACTCTTCCAACATCTTATCATAAAACTCCTTCCTCCTCTCATTCGGCCCATATAGGCTCAGCACCCAGATCTCCTCTTGTGCTATTGCCAGTTTTACTCCACCCACCTCCCCTCCTTATCTCAACGCTCCTCTACCACCCAATCTTTAACCCTGTTGCTCAACATTATTCCCACTCCCCCTTTTTTATGCTCAGCCCTTCTACCCGCCAACACATATTGGTATTTCCGTATTTGCAACAATCTTTCTTGACCCGCCTTCAAATGTGTTTCCTGTACACAAACTACATCTGCCTGCATATGCCCCCCTCACATTCTACTAACCTCCTTTTCCGCCACGTTTTTAGTCCCTTTGCATTTACAGTGATAATTGTGAGTGCTTGCTCGCCTATTTGCTTTCCTCCTTCTTTTCCAGCTCCCCCTTGTCTCCCCCCCCCACTCCCTCCTCCCTCCCCTATCCCTCCCTCCCCATCCTCTCATTCCCCTGCCTTCCTCCTCCCGCCCTTCCCTCCCTTCCATACCTCCCCCCTCCCCCTCCCTCACTCCTGAGGAACTCCCTGGAGTAGTGCTCATCATCCCAGATCCCAGTATCCGCTTTCCCATTATCCCAACCTCCTCCCCACATCTTCTCCCCCTCCCTATATACCTTTATCTCTTATTCCCTTACATACCCCACATTTAAACCACAACATACTTCCACACCCTTACCACTAATATCCCTTCTCTTTATCATTACATTATAACTTTATCTCCCTCCCCTCCCCCCTATACACCAGCAACCCCTTATATGACACAACATTTAAGTCCAAGGACACTACTCAACCCCCCCTTTTTTTTGTTTAGTGTCCTCCTTCCTGCCCGTCTGCCAGCTTTTCCAGTTCTTGTCCCGCAAGCCGTTCCATAATTCAATCACCTTCCTTATTGCCCATTGTTTCTACCTACAGTTCCTTTTTTTTGTGTCCACTCTCCTTTTTTTGACTTGGATTACTTGCTGCACCACAGATCCTTTTATTTGTATTCCCTTGTTCTCCCAGTTGCTGTTGTTCCTCCTCTATCTCCGGCAACTCTGCCTCTGCCATCGCAAGTTTTGCTTCTTGCAGATTTTTAACTCGCCACATTCTTGCTCCCTTGTTGAGCATTAACCCAAAGGGGTATAACCCTCTGTATTTCACTCCCTCTCTTCGCATCATCTGTGTCGCTGGCGCCATATCCCGTCTTCTTTGCAGCGTTCCAGCTGCTAGGTCTCCATATATTGCTACTTTATATCTTTGCCACAAGTAGTTGTCACTTCTGCACATTTTTGCCAATATAGTTTCTTTAACCTCAAAGTCCTTAAGGCATATCACAATGTCCCGAGGCCTATTTGGCCTGATGGGGCCCAGCGCCCTATGTGCTCGGTCCATTTCCACTTTTATCCATTGCTTAAGTCCACCGCCCTGAACAAGAATATCTGTTAAGATGGCTTCTGCCACTTTTTTACTGTCCTGAAAACCATGCTCTTCGGGCACACCCCTTATCCTTAAATTGTTTCTTCTGGTTCTATTTTCCAAATCTTCTATTTTGTTTATTATCTGCTCTTTCCACTGATTAATGGCCATAATGTCCTGCTGTTGCAGCTCACTTTGTTCCTGTATACTGTCCATTCTGTGTTCCTGTTCTTCTAGCTTTGACTTCATCTCCCCCAGCTCCTCTTTCATCTCTCCCAACAGCTCCCCCATCTCCTTCTTCACCCGACTGATTTCCTCCTTTAAGTCCTTAAACCAACCTTGGAGTTCTTCACGGGTTACTTTCTGTACCACCACTTCTGCTTTTCCTTCCTCCGTGCTCTTGCCGCCTTTCTTTTGCCGGGCCGATGTTTCTCCTCCACTCTGCCCGGCAGCCATTTTGTTCTCCAGTCCCTCGTGCTGCCCCAATCCTCCATACGTGTACTTGCATATATCTGCTGTCTTCTGTCTCGTCGCCATATTGTGCTCCTTTCTCTCCGCCACTGTTCAAGCTATTTCGCTGTGGTTTTTTTCGCTCTCAGGAGGGGGGCTCTGCCACTACCACCGGGTTTAGCTCCGGAGCTCCGGGCTCAGGCAGCCATCCGAGATGATCGGAAAGGAACTTTTTAAAGCAAAAAAGAGACAATTTTTCTGGGAAAATGGGACAGACATTTTATTTATTTATTTAACTGCATTTATATACCGCTTTTCACCGGGTCAAAGCGGTGTAACATATAACAAAAGGGGGGGGCAATACTTTAAAGGGTGGGGCCATCACCAGGGGGGCAACATTTATTGATTTGGGATGGACATAGACATGTACACTTCTGCTGTATCTAAATATTAGTTCATGCGGATAGGGTGGATTTTCTGTTCAGAGATGTTCACGGAATAGGATTGTTTTCAGCTGTTTCTTGAATGATGTGATGTCAGCGTTGTTTCTGATGTGGTTTGGCAGAGAGTTCCAGAGGGATGGAGCATAAAGTTCGAAGGCTCTGTTGCAGGTCCGTTGTGTGGATTTGGTTCTTTTGTGGGGGACGACGATGGAGTTATTTGAGGATTGTCTGGTTGGTCTGCTGTGTGATGGGCGAGGCAGTAGGGGGTGGAGTGAGGTGTTCCGTGTTTGGTGGATAGTCTTGTGGGTGAGTAGGATAGCTTTGTACTTGATTCTTGCTTCAATTGGAAGGATGTGGAGGTCTCTTAGGATTGGGGTGATGTGATCCCGTTTTTTCGCATTCTGAATAATCCTTGCTGTAGTATTTAAGGCAATTCGGAGGGGGTTGGTTTGTGAGGCGGGAAGTCCATGGTAGATTACGTTGCAGAAGTCCAGATGAGGGAGTGTCACAGCTTGCATTACTGTCCTGAAGTTGTGAGGTTCTAGGAGGGGTCGGAGGCGTTGTACAGTTTTAGCTTTGTAGAATCCATTGGGCTCTTCGGAAAAAGGGAGACTGAGGCAAGATAGCACCCTTGAGTAGGAAGGGGACCACGCATGAGTGGTGCATTTCCCAAAGGCTTTCTTTGAAAGCTGGGGAAATGCTTCCGCATGGGCTCTGTCGGCGCAGACGTCACCTATATGTGAGAACTGACTTCCTGCTTGCTCCCAGAGAAAATGCACATTAAGTGCTGCCACCTCCCATTCATTTCTATGGGCCATTGCAAGACTTAACATGTGTCAACCTTTAGTAAACATGTCCCAAGGAGTCACAAACAAACCACGGAAGGAAATGATTTCTTCTTGCACAAAAAAAGAGGTATTTTTAAAATTAACAGTAAACAAAGACTGTGAGGACTATCTAATCTTGTCCATTTCTTTACTTACTGCAGTACCACAGACTGCACTTGATTTTCAGCTTATACCTTAGCTCCTCCACATTTGAGGATCTTCTAAGCTTGTTCCATGCTTTCTTGAGTTCAGCTTGTTGTGAATTATTATTTTTTTTATACCATGCTCTTTAGAATCAGTGCAGTTTTACATGTATACTAACAGATACTTTTTATGCCCTTGTCCAATCTAAGTGTACCTGAGGCAATGGAGGGTTAAGTGGCTTGCCCAAGGCCACAAGGAGTGGCCATGGGACTAGAGACCCCAGTCTCTCTGGCCTGAAGTTGCTTGTCCCCATGCAGGAATTGAACCCCCAACCACTGAGCCGCTCCTCCCTCCTGCAAAGAGCAGTGGAAATAACTATGGCTAAGAAACTACAGGAGGTGGGGGTGGGGGTGAGGGGATATTCAGCAGCAGCAGCTATCCATTTTAATGCGGCTAGCTATCACTACTGAAACTAAGACCCAGATATTCAATGCTGGGGTCATAGCCGGCCACCAGTAGTGAATATCCGGGGTCGGCCAGACAGTAAAGCTGATCAGGCGGCGGAGATATTCAGACACTGCCCTGTTAGCTTTGGTGGCAAATGTTAGGCCACCCTTTCAGATTCCTAACTTTCTCCACTTTGCGATAACCAGATAGCGGCTCAATATCGCCACTACCCAGTTATCATTGGGAGACGCCCCTGGAATGCCCCACTACTAGCCGGCTTGCATCGGGGTGTTCAACGGCACTAACCGTGTTAGTGCTGCTGAATATCCTGGTCAATTGTAGTTAACATGGTTAGCAGGTCTGCTAATTGTATTAATCGTATTGAATATCCCCCCTACATAATGTTTCTTTTGAGGAGGTTTAAGTTTTTGTCAGTTTATGGCTTCTTTGCAGGGCTGTTGCAAGGGTGTTAGATACTCTAGGCAAAACCTCAGCCTTGCGCCCCCCTACAAATGAGCTTTTAGACCTCTAGCGCCCCCTCCTAAGATTTTAATTATTAAGCTCAATTATAATCATCTCAACATCATCCCTCCCAGAACAATCCTATAAAAATGTATATTTGGACATCACGTTTTTAAATATTAAACTTTGTTTCATAAATATGTACACAATGAGGGCGATTTCAAAAAGCCACTCACAAGAGTAAATGGACTGTTTGCATATTGCCTATTCTTCCTGCAGGTGAAAGTACACACTGACAACTCTGAGTTTTGTATGGCTGCCAGGACCCATTGCTTTGCTTTGACTGTAGCTGCTCTTTATTGTACCTGCTCCCAAAGCTGCTGCCCTAGGCAGCTGCCTAGTTTGTCTGGTGATTGTCTGGCCCTGCTTCTTTGAAAAAATAAAAATAAATTATAGTATTTTTGTCAAAAAAGGAGCTATAGTCCCCAAACACCTTGTTCATATAAATGTGCATATTTGAAGGATGTGTTATCCACTGTCTTTATTCTAATGCAAATAAAATAAGTTAAAAAACACCATTGGGCATGTCTGTAGAAGACAAAGATATCAGAGTCAGATTAAAGAAAAGAACTGATCCAGATACTTAAGTTAATTGCCAAGACTGTCAGTGAGTAGGAATATTTTAAAATAGGCACAGGGGCATGTTTACTAAACCATGCTAGCTGCTAGCATGGGGTTCAGCATGCAGTAATGTACCATGCTAAAGTTTAGGGCGGAGTCCCATGCTAAAAAATCCCTTACTAGCAAGTTATCATGAATGAGTGGAGGCATGGCGGGTTGGGGGACAGAACATGGGTGTCAATGACACATCGGGGTTAGCATAGGCATGATGGGCATGCACTAAGCGTGAATGTTGCCATTAATGCCACCTCAATGAGTGGTAGTAATAGTAGTATTAGTAGTCGTGGTATTAGTCACCCGTGTGCCGGGTTTCTACGGTGCTGTTCACTAGCAATGTGCCAAAGCAGGGGGTTGGATGCACAAACCCCTTAAAGTTGGCATGGGTCTCCATGCTGGTTTTGCCGCCCATGAATGCGCTCTGGTGCACTATTTAATAAACGTGTCCCACAGTAAAGTAAATATTTAATGGTCTGGTGAACAATTAAAAATATACGGATAATAAGTTATCTGCATAATGCTATTCCTGCTGTTTATGCATCCAGACTTAAACATAGCAGCTGAATTTTGCCATTTTCCATATAACTTCTGGCCTTGTACTAAAGACTGCCCCTAATCCCAACATAACTTGGAAGGATAAATTTAGATTTTATAGCAACCTATGCAGCCAAATTTATCCACCGTCTGCCCCAGTTTTGTTTTTAAAAAGCCCTGATGTACTCAGCAGCCAGTGTGGGCTGTATAAGGATCTTTGATTATTGCCCCTAGTGTTCTTTCACTTCCCCTGAATTACTACATACCGCAGCACTTTCCAGATCTATCCTAGTGACCCTAGAGCTGGTTGAGTTTTCATGATGTTCGCCATGAAACTGCAAGATAGATTTGCATGCACTGATTCTTCGATGCATGCACATTTATATCAAGCATATTAATTGCAGATATTCTGAAAAAATGACTAGACCCAATCTAGGAATTGCTGATCTACAAAGAGCTGTTATGCATTTAAAAGGAGGTGGGACTCAGTAGATCTCTGCTCTTCTTTCAACCTTAACTATGTAACTATTCTTAATACAACAGTTTAGCTTTTCCAAACTGAAATGTCACAGAAAAACAGTAAGGAGGCCATTCCAGAACACGAATAAGGGTTTTGTACAAGCATGCGGGGAGTTTATCTGCCAAAAACATCTCCAACCATATTCTGAAACACCGCAGATATGCACATCCACTGCACTAGCAGAGGGATCTCAGAACATGCCCTGAAGGGGGGGAATGGGGACATAGTCAGCCGCAGAGATGTATAAAGCGTATTCAGGAAAGGCCCATGTATGTTTTCAGTGTTTCCTGCAGACGTCTCCGTTATTCCTGCGGAAACGTGGAATAAGGGCAGGATTTAGAAAAAATTCTGCTCTGCTCTTCAATGTGTCCCACATTGAAGAATGATTGTGATAAGTATGTTTTGAACTGGTGTGTCTGCAGTCTGGAAAAACACAAGATGCAGTTTTAAAGAAAATAAAGCAGATGTGAAGGAAGGCTGTAACATTAATAAACACCCCTACAGAAATATTAAGAAGAGCAATAGTGTTTATTCTAGCTATGCTGACATTTGCTGTTTGTGCTAAAGGAGCTAATCTAGGGCTCCCTAACAATTCTTATATTCTGAAACATGGGACTGTTGATGTAGGGACAGGATGTGAGTGAGTATGGAAAAGATTCTTGTTTGGGTGAGAAACGCAGATCAGCTGTTCTTGATAGGTGAGGACATCTTTTTGGCAGAAGTATGTTTTTGTGACTGCAAGTGAGAGTGTGTGTGGTTTGAGAGTTGCACGAAGGATCTGGTGTGCTCATCTGCAATTCTGGGAGGACATGAATACCTGGCCAGTACCTAGACTGTAGGGATGACCACAGCATCACCAGGTGCCAGTATGATGGGGCATAAGATATTAGCAAAGGTTCTCTATAGCAAAATGCAAAACATGTCCCTGTCAATAATAAGAGACCCTCAGAATGAGAGCATGCAACAGTGCAAACAGCACTAAGAAGACATGCAGCAGCATCGGTCTCCAAAAATGTGCACATTTGTAGAGACCACGGATGATGGTGCTTTTGGGCATGTATTAGTGCTGTTTGCGCTTTTGCATGCTCTCATTCTGAAGATCCCTTATTGACAGGGATATGTTAAGAATTTTGCTATAGTGAACTTTTGCTGGGTTCTACTGGTCCTTACTTAGCATTGTAAAGACTGTTATCAGAGATGCCCAATGCAAGCATAACTAAGATGACTTCTACTGCCATGTATGCAGACTATGTCAGGACAGACATATCAACTTCTATTTGTTCTTATAATATCTTTGCATGTTCTGAGCATGCAACAGACTAGTATATATTGTCTGGTTGGCATTACCATTTATGTACCATCAGTAGTCATGTGTAGTTTGCATGAGCACAACACTGTCTGTGAGAGAAGCAGCTGAGGAGATGCATGTAGAGGCCTGGCCACATGGAAATGGTCAGGATTGGAAACGTGCATCCTTTCAAAATACGGTGAGCGTGGGGACATCCAAGCCATTTGCTGCGTCTACCTGTGTTCTGACAGGGAGGGCCCATGTTTCTCCATAGTAGTTTGTGTGAGTCGTGCCGGAAATGTCTATGCCCCCGATTCCAGAATTACAGGCGCGTCTATACCCACTGTTGCAGAATTGGGTTTAAATTGGGCCTGTCTTCGATTTGGATGTGTCTGTGGGCCAGACATGCATGTTATGGAATTGAGCTTCATGTCTCCTAAAGTGGAACCATTCTCGAGGTAAGAAATGGCATCATTATGTCTAAAGCTTCTATTGTACAAATACAGCACACAAAAATTCTTCTAATAGTGATGAGACTGCAGATGAGCTTCATTTATTTAACTGAAGATATTTTGAGCAACAGATACAGGCACACATTCATGATACTACTTTGTGAGTTAATGTGGAATTGCTAGAGAACTGGCACAGCAGGCAAAACACAAAATAAGAATGAGGAACTTACAGCATGCTGATGCGGGGATACACCCACCGAGGAGGCTCCATATAAGCCAGAGAGGTATGATGAATGACTCTACAGTGGGAGAGAAACTGATCAGTTGAAGTTGCACTGGACAGCAGCAAACCAGGAATTGGACCATTTTCAGGAAAAGAACAGCATACAGATGTTCAATATTATAACAGGGCACCTAAGCAGAAAGGCACATAGGTGCATATGCTATGCTTGTTATATAAAGGCACCAATCAATAGTTCCAAATTACCCCACACAAAATTAATTTTATGATGGACCATCAAAAGGAACACAATAATGGATTAATCCATCAAAAAATATGCTGTTTAACTTTCATCATCGGTCCAAATTTTTATGACCCAGTGGAAACCAACTGCATCAGACACTTCATAAGACCAAATATCCAAATAAATAAAATTAGTATTACTTAGCGCCAGTCCATTAAAGTTGCAGTACTTCAGAACAATCCATTGTAATCCAGCATGATATCATGTTTCAAATTAATTACAATTCTGCTTTAGGGTTTAGGTCTCCTTATGTTGTCACCATATTTCTAAGCGGGGCTTATTTGAGGAGGTACATGGTGGTACAAAATACCAGCATCCATTTCATTGCCTGCTAAAACTAACCCATGTTCCTCATGTATTAATGAAAGAGCCCGAGAAACCAAACCAAAACCGTGGATGTTGTAGGAAGAACTCGTTTATTGGTAAAAAGCCAACCAGGCCCGACACAGGCCGTGTTTCGCAACACCTTCTTCAGGGGCTCATTGGCTAAACATACAAATATTAAAAACAATAAAAATAAATGTAACCTATACATTCACAATGTAAATAATATAAAAGAGGAATTAAGAATAATCAAAAGTTCATATAGACTACGTAAACCATAAGAAAGATAAAACCAAATTATGAATTACTTAAGAAATACATAAAAACCATAAAATTGAACTATAGGTGGAGCACTATAAACATACATACCACTGGATGCACCATGAACCACTAAAAATAATGATAAATGCATACACATATAAAACATACCATAAATAATTAATAACAAGTCTAAAAATATAAATAAATAAATAATATCATATTGATGGCTAATAACTTATCTTAGAAATGTTAAAATAATAAACTAAAGACTCAAGAAAGGAACTGCCGGAGTGTGACAACAACCAAAAAGACTTTTCAGAGAAACCCCAAAGGGGAGAGGGACAAAGGAAGAGTAATAGTGCAATCGTAGAAGGCATACTTAAAAATTGTAAATGAATAAATAACAATAAACATTTATTTAAAATTATATGTGAAACAATAAAACCATAAAAGATGAATAAAAAAGACAAAAAAAGAAGAACCATTGTTAATACATGCCTGTTCTGGGAACCTATTTGTGGTGTCTTGATGGATATCCAGATAATCTAACCCAGAATGTACAAAAAACAACATTATATGTATTGCATATCACATTGTGAGATCAATAAACAGCCCAAAAAAATTTTTTTATAAACCAAGAATATTATATATGCTAAAAATAATAACTATACCTAGCACAAAAACCACGTTGAAATAAATAAAATGGCTATGACTAATAACTAAACCGGCCATTAAGTATGTGACCTTTCAATTGAACCTAAAAACTAACATCAGAATCTATCCACCTAATAAAAGGAATGCTTAAATCGATGCAGACCAATCCTTTATATGGGGCACATCACTCTCAGGGCACATGTGAGCACCATTCTCAAACGGGGTTGAAAAACTGTGTGCACATTAGCGAGATCTAGGACTTTCACTATCATGAAAGAATCTACCGACTAGGTGCATATCGTTATATCATGACCCTCAAAGAAAAAATTAAAATAAAAAGTACTCAAACGGGGTTGTAAGACTGTGTGCACATTAGCGAGATCTAAGACTTTCATTATCATGAAAGAATCTACCGACTAGGTGCATATTGTTATATCATGACCCTCAAAGAAAAAATTAATTAATTAAAAGTACTCAACATTGCCCTGTTGGTCACACTCTCACTGGTGTGAGAAGGGACCTAAAGTAGCAAAAAGGAGGATTTAAACACGAACCGCTAATACTTTAAAAAATATATAAGAAGTTCTAAAATTTGAAGGAAACTTTGATCCAGGAAAAAAATTATCTGTAAAAACTGGATATCGTTCTGGCTCAACTAAAAGACAGTATAAGTAAGTTAGATAGGGGGAAAAGGATGTTGCAATGGATTGCGAGTATAAATAAATAATTATAAAATTGAAATGTTCATACTGCCCAAATGATCCGCACAATTGTTTAAAATGCACTTACTATAAGAATATTCGGCTCGTATCGACCGCTGCGAAATAACCATAGATTGTGCGCTATTCCTTCTTTCCTTACATGAAAAACGCCGACGCATGCGTAGGCGGGTACAAATCACCGATGTAAGTTGACGTAATCAACGTCATATGCAAATACTAGATATGCTTGCTAAACCAACTTAAACCAAAGTAGACATTAGATAATGTGCTGTAAGGGGCAAAATGAACTCCAAAAGGTGAAAAATGATCTGAAAAATAAAAATTGTAAAAGTCATTAACGAAATTAAAAGAAAACAGATAGGATATAATGACATCAAAACCCAAATTATTCTCCATAAATGAAATAGTTCTTCTATTATGGACCTATATATATATAAAACTCACTGGCACCCTTAAAGAAGAGGAGAAGGTACCAAAAGAAGCCCTTCAGGGACAAGGGCAAAGAAAAAATAAATAAATAAATATAAATATATATCAGTACCTGAATATACACTGCTTTGACTAGTAAAAAAGCAATATATAAGCCTAAATAAATAATATTTTAATAGTATGTTCAAAGGTATACAACAAAAAAAAAGATGTCTGTGCAACTTAGACGCACTAATTTCTGAGAAAAAAAACAAAATATAATCTGGAGAGAAATAATGGCACCCTTCACTAATATTTGGTTGCACAATCCTTGGCAGTGATGACAGCCTCCAAACATTTCTTGTAGCCACTTATAAGTTTAGTATATCTGTCTGCTGGTAGTTTCTCCCACTCTTCAACTGTGAACTGTTTCACGTCATGAATGTTTCCAGGATTCCTTGTACCAATGGCAGATTTCAGCTCTTTCCCAATGTTCTTGATTGGACTGAGGTCAGGACTCATTGCTGGCTAAAACACTCCATTTTCTCCTATTAAACCATTCTTTTGTACTTTTGGATGTATGTTTTGGGTCATTGTCCTGCTGAGGACCCATGACCTTTGACCCAGACTTAGCTTTCTGACACTAGGTAGCACATTTTGCTTCAAAATATCTTTGTAGTCCTCTGACTTCATGATTTCTTTAATATGTACAAGGTTTCCAGTTCCTGAGGCAGAAAACCAGCCCCACAGCATTATGGAACTTCCACCATATTTAACTGTAGGAAGGGTGGTGTTTCCTTATAAGCTTAATTTCTATGCTTGTGAATGTATCGCTGGTCTGCATTGCCAAAGAGCTCAAGTTTGATTTTATCTGTCTACAGAACATTTTCCCAAAAGAACTGTGGTTTCTCGAGGTGGGACTGGGCAAAGATCAGGCGTGCCTTTTTATTTCTGTCTTTGAGCAGTGGGGTCCTCCTTGACTTTTGCCCATGAAGTCCTTCTTTATTTAGTGCATGGCATAGGGTGCAGGCTGAAACCACCACTCTGGATTCCTCCAAGTCAGCCTTAAGCTCTTTGGATGTTGGATGATGTTTTTCCAACAGTTCGCCCTAACCTTCAAAGACTTCTTGGATTAATTTTCCTCTTACCACCACGTCCTGGGAGGTTCTTAACAGTTCCATGAGTATAAAACATCTTAATAACATTGCAAATTGTAGACATAGGAATCCGTGCTTTTATGCAGGTCTGGTCCCTCCCTCCCTCCTCAGATGTAGGTCGCATCAGAGGAGGGAGGGACCATACCAGCCATTCACACGCAGAATTGCAAAGACCCGCATTTGAATTGCTGGTCTGGTCCCTCTCTCCTCTGATGCAAAACTATGTCAGAGGAGGGAAGGATCAGATTTGCATGCAAGCATGGAGTTGAAAGACCTGTGTGTTTTTTTTTTTTTATTTGAAGTCAGCTCTGCTCCGCTGCTGCTGATGAGATGAGAAAACACAAAAAGTGGTGGTGGCAGGGCAAGGGCAGGCAGCTGGTTGGACATGGAGGTCTGGGTAAGATGGGGAGATGGGGGGGCACGCCAAATGTGCAAGTCGCATAGGGCACAATTATGGCTTGTACAGCCATGTCTATTCATGCCTGGAGCAGGTATAAACGTTGACGTGGCTCAGGATGAGCAGGCTGTTTCAGAAAGTGGGCAAGGGTGCCAGAATTTTGGGAATGTCCCAGACATGCCTGCACCATGCCCCCGTTCCGACTTGGACACCGTTGCGCCAGGGACATCTTTAAAACCGCTTTCTAAAATGGCTCTGGGGATGTCTCTGTGCCTTGGATGTCTGCATTCCCATTTTTGGGCATCGAAAACACGAATAGGGTTTCTAAACTAATCCGCTTGGTCTTATGAAGTGTTTGACACAGTTGGCTTGCACTGGGACATAAAAATTTGAATGGATGATGAAAGCATAACAGCACATTTGTTTGACAGAGAAATCCATTATTGTGCTTCTTTTGATGGCCCATCATAAAATTTAAATTGATGTATATATTGTATGTGGGCTAATTTGAAACTGTTGAATAGTATTTTGATTTCACCTCCATATGTACATGCATTGCTACTAGTGTTTTATAAAGGCAGCATATTCACATATGTGTCTTTCTAAAAATAGACTATCTGAAAGCTCCCAAGCCAAGTTATTCAAGTCAAAAGTGGTGCATATAAGTGTACTTATAAAATACATGCATAAGTACCAATCCCACCCTGCTCCACTCATTCTCTGGCCCAGGAATGCCTATGCATACAAGGGGTAAATTCAAAAGGACTTGAGCATGTAGGTGCACAAGATATTATGGAGAGGGGGTAGGTGTGGCACTTATGTGTATATTTTTCTAAAGTATGTGCTTATGTGCCTATTCTTAATGGAAAATGCATACGCACAATTACACCTACCTTGGACAGGGCGTAAATATTTGTGCCTGCATTCCCTAGTGTAACTTTATAGAGGTGCACAGTCACATATGTTGTCTTTATAAAATCAGTGTTACATATGTGCCTATGTGTTTTAACAGCCTGTGTGCCCTGTTATAAAATTACCATTCTGGAGGATAATTTTATAACAGATGTATCTAAGCATGAAGAGCAAGTATGCACCTATTTTGGGCCTATTATATCAAGACACACTGTCCCACAAAAACTGCAGAAATTGTAGATATATGAAAGCTACGTACAATTACATCATGTTGAAAGCTAGGGTAATGTACATGCATTCCATATGTGTGTAAATAGCAACTCCATCTAGGCTCTGTCCATATTCCACCCCCAAACACGCTTGCACCAGAATTGCGTATACATTTTCGTCATCGTGCATACTTGTATATATAGGGTAATATAAGCAGCATTTTACATGTCCATACCAGGATATACGGAAGAAAAAGCCTTTAAAAAATTTCCCACCTATTGTATAAAAGTAGGTGGGAAATAACACTCCCTGTTATTTTTATTGGTGCCTACTTGAGTGTGCTAAACATCATTCTTCACAAGCAAGTCACATAAAATTCCCCCAAAGATTCCTAAAAAGAGACCAAAGTCATTTTGTGCTACTACTAAGAGAAGGAACTGGAGAGGAAGCATTCATTAAAGAGCAGAGGTAAACTATTCTGGGCCAGTTAAACCTCTAACTGCAATATTACTGTTACTACAAAATAAAATACAAACATTTTTAATTACTAATATTGATGGAAAAATACTTTATAAAACACTGGTCTTCCTTTCGGAAGTTTTTGTTGATGATCAAGTTAGAAGTTTGTTTTATCTTCAACCAATGGCTTGGTTGGATCACTATCTAATAACGTTTAAGTTACATTGGTCATTAATAGGTCAGAGGGGTAATAGTATACGCAATGGGGATTATTCTGAGACATGAATAGCGGGGATGGACGTTCCAACGGGGCATCCATCCCCGCTATTCGTGCTGGCTGCATGCCCCAACTAACTTCCTTGCCGGTTGTGCAGGGAAGTTAGTCAGGGTCGGGGTAGCGGCTGCCTGGGGACGGAGAGTGGGCGGGCAGTGGATGGTCGCCGGCCCTGGACATACAAAGCCGATTCTAATGTCAGCCCTGTACATCCAGCGTCGGGGGAGTGGAAGGAGCTGGGGGGAGGTAGAGTTAATTCCCCGCAGCCCAATCCTGGCCTTAAGAGACTGGATCGGGGGTCGGACTGCGGGGAATTAACATTTTTGGCGGCGGCTGGCATCACGGCTTTTAAATGGAGCCGCGGTGCCATGGCAACAGGATGCCATGACGCCGCGACTCCATTTAAAAGCCCTGGCTGAGTTACCCAGGCTATGGCTGTATGTGCAGTCCGGGACTGAATCACAGTCTCGGCCTGCACGTACAGACCTGTTCGCGATTCTGATCCCGTGGGGCTAGATGTGCCCCGCGGGATCAGAATCGCTATCTCCTTTGTAGGTCCGGGTCAGCCCAGACATACAAAGAAGATGTATGTCGGGATCAGAATTGGGCCCAATGGGTCTCATACAAAAATTTATCTAATCCAATTTAAAGAGCCTTTTCTAAAGTAAGTCACTGATAAAATATGGCCTTCTAATTTGAATGAGATTAAAGAATAGAATATGTCCATCATTGGGGTGATGAATGCAGTAGCAGTTGCTAAGGACAAAGAAATGAAACAGGCGTAGTTATGTACCATGGTATTCTACTATTCTGACTAATGCTAAGAAAAGCATGTGTAGACTATAGCATCAATGGAGATAGACTAAAGCCGATGCTGATAAATATGTTTATTTGTAAGAACTAGTGAAATATCAGAATATGGAGGCCGCAAAGTGTTTTTTAATGCAAAACAGATTAATCAAGCCACGCATCACCCTACTGTCTTTTTTTCTAAAGTTAAATCTCTAGCTACTAGGGTTGCCAATTGGCCGGTTTACATGGCAAGCCTGCTGCTAGCAGAGATGTAAGACCGGCCCTTGAAAAGCCGGTGTTTTGCTCTGGCCGCGGGACCGAGAGCGGCCAGAGTAGAAAACCAGCTTTTCATCTGGGGTTCTTGTCCCCACCAGTGCAACCTCACCTTCTCCTCTGCTGTCAGCCCCTTCTGCCACCTCCTTCCCCTTGCAGCCACGGCTCCTTCTTCTTACAGAGCAGAGGCTGCATTAAAGCTAATTTAAAAACAAAATGAAACCAGTGCGGAGCCCTCTGGCTCTATGGAACCCCTGCTGCAGCATCCCGCCCCCTGTAGCGTTACTTCCTTTTGAGCGTGGGACGCTGCAGCAGGGGTTCCATAGGGCCAGAGGGCTCCACACCAGTTTCATTTTGTTTTAAATTAGCGCTATTGCAGCCGCTGCTCTGTAAGAAGCAAGAGCCGTGGCTGGAAGGGGAAGGAGGTGGCAGAAGCGACTGACAAGGGGGGAAGGTGGAGGTAGGGAGGCAGCTGAAAGAGGGGGAAAGGAGGTGGGTGGAAGGGAGCTGACATGAGGGAAGATGAAGGCTGGAAGGCAGCTGAAAGAGGGGAGAAGGAGGTGGCTGGAAGGGAGCTGACATGAGGGAAGGAGGGGGCTAGATGGCAGCTTAAAGAGGGGGGAAGGAGGTGGCTGGAAGGGAGTTGACATGAGGGAAGGTGAGGGCTGGAAGGCAGCTGAAAGAGGAGAGGAGGTGGCTGGAAGAGAGCTGAAAGAGGAGGGAAGGTGAGGGCTGGAAGGCAGCTGAAAAAGGAGGGAAGGAGGTGGCTGGAAGGGAGCTGACATGGGGGGAAGGTGGGGACTGGATGGGAGCTGACATGGGGGAAGGTGGGGACTGGAAGGGAAATGATGCAGGGGGAAGGAAGGAGGTGGCAGGAAGGGAGCTGACAGAGGGGGAAGGAGGGAGCTGACATCAGGAGGGGGGGACTGGAAGGGAGTTGACACCTGGGGGTGGGACTGGAGAGAGCTGACACTTGGGGATGGGACTGGTAGGTGGCTGGCTAATGGGGGGGGGATGGAAGGGAGGGGGCATATGGGGATGGCACTGGAAGAGGGATGGACAGAGGGGAGGGTGCTGACAAGGGGGTGGCACTGGGAGTGGACGTGATGATTCCTGGGTATGGTACTTGGACTAGAAGGGGCTGGACAGTGGGGAAGGAAGGGGACTGGAAAGGAATGGACACCACTGGAAGTCCTGGGAACACAAGGGGGTTGACAATGGAAGGTAATGGGATGGTAGGACTGGAAAGTTGGATGATACTGGGGAGGGTTATTGGGACTGAAAATAGGCTGATGGAAGGAAGTGAAGAAAACAAAAAAAGAGACAAGAAATGGCAGATGGACTATAGACCATAGAAAGACAGCTAAGAGAAGACAGGAAAGCAGAAGCTCAGATCGGGACCAGCATGATCAGAGAATAAAACGGTCAGACAACAAAGGTAGAAAAAATAATTTTATTTTCAATTTAGTGATTGGACTTTGTGCTATCTTTATAATTTACACAGTATGGGGAACTGCATCTCTTATTTTCTGATGTTGCACTGCATGCGGAATCTGGCTTCTTGGAGTTTCAGTTTAATTTTTGTCTATTTATTTCTTTTTTTATTTTGTGCTCATTTATTGATGAAGACCTGTCTGTATTGTGTATGTATTGCTGGGTATTCTGTTAGTATGGAATTTCTGTTTAAGAATGTGTAGCAATCTTGCTTGTTCAGTTTGCACATTGTCCTCTCTGCGATTATTTTTTGGGACAGGGAGTGAGGCAAGGATGGGGTAGGAGCAGGACAGGGGGCGGGGAAAGGGTGGGAAAGGGGCAGGGCAGGGGTGGGGAAAGGGAGGAGCGGAGTGGGCATGGGCGGAGCATGACTAGCCACAGGTAGCAGGTTTTTCTCTTTCAAAAAGTTGGCAACCTTACTAGCTACGAAGGCCCTTCTGAGCTTAATGGTAGTTTTCCTCTCATGATTTTGCTATATTTTTTAATGATAAAGTTCAATCTATTTCTCAGGATATAGAGCAGTATAGGGTTAATGAGCTGCAGGAGCACAATGACTTGTGGTATGTATATGAAGTGGATTTTGATCCATCACTGCAGAGCATTTTGCCAATAAAGTGGAAGCATTTTGATACAATAGGAGATGAGGAAGTTTCAAGGTGATTAAGAATTTGTGAAATGCTACTTGTATGCTTGGCTCTTGTCCCACGTGGGTTATTGAAGGGTCTAGACAGCTTATGTGCCAATAATTACACAAATTGTTAACTTGTCTTTAATCATTGAAGTTATGTCATCAGTAATAAAGAGACCACTGATTAGACCTGTTTTAAAAAGTTCTGCTGCTAGTCAATGGAATTAGGGAGTTATATTTCTGGGTAAGATTCTTGAATGAGTTTTTTATTGGAAGTTACAAAATTATACTAGTGAGAATCATTTGCTGGATGAGTTCCAATCTAGCTTTTGACCAAATCATGACAAAGCAATATTGCTTGTGTTGACTTTAAATGTTTTGTTGAAGAGCTTGGGTATCAACACTCCTCATCAGCTACTGCTTTTAGACATTTCTTCAGCATTTGACACAATATCTCATGATATTATTTTGGTGAGATTGCATCTTATAAATATCAAGTCTGTTGTATTGGAGTGGTTTAAGTCTTATTTGTAAGGCAGAACACAATACTTCAGCGTGGATGCAAATGATGAGAGTCATTCCCCAGGGGTCGACACTCTCAGCCATTTCGTTTAATTTGTATTTGATCCCAATATGTTTTTTTTAGTTCCAACATTTCATTAATTATATTAAGTGTACATACACAGGGACATGACAAGTCCTGTTTGCCATGCTCCAGGAAAACAAATTACAAAACATAAGAAAGGAACAAAACCTGAACATTCAAAGTAGTCAGAATAAAGAGAGACTTACAGTCCAATACTTCCAGCAGTATAAGGGGAGTATAGAATTAGCAAATAATTGTCCAAAGGCTACCAAATCTTCACTATTGTCCTAGCACTCTTGGATTTTTCCACAGCTTTCATCTCATAGTTTCCCATTAAACAGTGTTCCATCAAAAGGTTTCATTCAACCTCCTGGAGTCCTTCCAGTCAGCAAAGATCATTTACAAGACCAGTGAGATTAACACATCAAAGAATCATTTGCAAGATTTTGATATTGATATCCCATGCCCAAGATATCTGAAAACCACAGTTTCTAAAGACAGATCTACCTGAGTATTTACTATTTCAGTAATGCGTGGCCAAATGTCATTCCAAAATATTTCCACAGACAGACATTTATAATTTATATGGGTTAAATACCAGGCTTAGAAGAACAATGCCAACACAACTTAGATCTGGTTAAACCAGCCTTCCACAATTATCATGGTGCCCACAGGAATAATGAGCAAAAATGTACAAAGGCTGAGCAAGGCTGATAGACAAATTGACTAGTTGATGCTCCACCAAAAAGATTTCCAAACTATGCTATCCTGGGGAACTTTGCTAAATACCTCCCACACATGACTGCCAAATACTGGATGTACCAATAGTCCCCCTAAAAACATTATAGAAGGCTGACATAACATAGCTCCCAGCCATCACTTGCCCACAGCATAACATTAGGTCACATTCTTTGTGGAGGGCCTGATAATCTATAGAACTCTTAGTAATACAATGCACCAGTTAATACCACTGAAAAGCTGCAATAGGAGGAAGCTTGAACTTAGAAATTAGCTCAGGGAAAGACTACAGGCACTGTCCTCAACCAACTGGTCAAGTGACCAGATGCCAGCTCTTTGCCACCCCTGCCGAGAGTATGTTTTTTATTAAGACATCTTGATCTGTACTATTGCACTTATGACAGTTGCTGTGTGGGGAGCACTGGATGAGGGTGGAAGGGGGAGGGCCCAAGTTGGGGAGTGGGGTGAGCAGGGGAGGGCCGGAAGCACCCAGATGTACAGGGCCAATTCAGGTCATGGCCCTGTACATCCAGCAGGGTTGCGATAGACCAGGGCCGGGATCGAGCTTCAGGGACATCCCTGCATCTGCCCGGCTTGCCTGGAGGGGCTGCCTGGCCTTATCCCCACAATCGGTGGGACTTATTCCACCTCCGAGGTGGAATAAGTCCCACCGATTGTGGGGATAGGGCCAGGCAGCCCGGGAAGATGCAGGGGTGTCCCCGAAGCTCGATCCTGGCCCTGGTTGCCCGCGCCAAGGGTTGGGCGGCAGGGAAAAGATATTTTCCTCCCTGGCAGGCTTTCAGCGCTCCTGCTGGGCATACCAGTGCCATGGCGATGGGACACCACAGCACCAGCACACCAGCAGGAGCACAGGGTGAGCTGGACAGGGTGTTGGGTGGACATCTCGCAGCTGAGAATCGGGGCAGCGCCAGGCCATCTAAGTGTTCAATTCTGCAACCACGGGACCGTGAACCCTTATGGAAGCTCGTTTGACTTTACAATCTTGTTGGAGATATTGTTAAAATCTGCTTTTTATAATTTATTTTTGTTAAGATGTCTTAAACTACAGTATATCTGTCTCAACATGATTTGCATTTATTTTTTAGGCCTTATTGTTGTCTGTCATTGATTATTGTAACTCAGTTTATTTGGGTTTGCCAAAAAATACTCGAAGGCTTTGCAGATTTTGCAAAATTTGGCAATTAGGATGATTTTTGGTCTTCAGAAGAATGTACACGTGATACCTTATTTGGCTGATTTGTATTGAATGCCTGTGAAATATAAAATTTACAATTCTATCAACAATGTTGTTGTGCAACTTCCATCTGCCTTCCATGTGTGTAAGTTGCAAATTGGACTTGTTTGTGTATGTTATAGGGCTTGTACCATTTATTGATTCTTACTTTGTAAACCTCAATGATGCATAAACATGTCCAAACTGTGGTATATCATGCATATAAATAAAGATAGGAACATAGTAACATAGTAAATGACAGCAGATAAAGACCAGTATGGTCCATCTATTCTGCCCAGTAAGATGGCAGGAGTAGGTGCTCCTTCCATTCTGTGCAGGCTACCCCTTCCCATGTCTTTGTTTAGGGGTGAACCCGTCACTCCGTGTAGGACACCCCTATTTGTTGAGAAATTAGATGGTTCAGTTTATTTTGATTTTATCCTGTTGCTGTAAAGGGACCCACTGTGTCTGTCCCATGCCACTCTGAACTCCGTCACTGTGTTTGCCCCCACCACTTCCATCGGGAGGGCATTCCAAGCATCCAAACCCTTTCAGTGAAAAAGTATTTCCTGACATTGCCTTTTAATTTACCACCTTGCAGCTTCATGTTATGTCCTCTAGTTTTACAGCTTCCCCGTCTTTGGAAGAGGTTTGTTTGTTCATTATTTCTCTTTAAGTATTTAAAGGTCTGAATCATATCTCCCCTATCCCTCCTCTCCTCCAAAGTGTACATATTTAGGTCTTCAAGTCTCTTCTCATAAGGCTTCTGACACAGGCTCCAAATCATTTTGGTCTCCTTCCTCTGAACAGTTTCCAGTCTTTTTACATCCTTTGCAAGATATGGTCTCCAAAACTGAACACAGTATTCCAAGTGAGGCCTCACCAGTGACTTATACAGTGGCATTAGTACCTCTTCCTATCTGCTGGTAATTCCTCTTTGTATGCAGCCCAACATCCTCCTGGCTTTTGCCACCGCCTTGTCCCACTGTTTTGTCACCTTGAGATCTACATAAATAATCACACCAAGGTCTTTCTCCTGATCCGTGCACACCAACCTCTCGCCCCCTAACGCATACATTTCCCTTGGATTTCTGCTACCCAAGTGCATGACACTAAAACTTTAAGATCTTACATGGCAATGCTCCAGCCTATTTTATATATATAATGCATTTATGCACTGGCTAGAGCAAAGAAGTCAGAAAACCAAAATCTGTTGCAAACTCTGCCTGTTAGGAGTGTTCACAAGATGGAAATCCTCTAGTGCATGAAAACACAACCAGATGTTCTTCCATCTTCTATAGAAATAACTATTTTTAATTACTTATTGAAGCCTTTAAGGTATCTGAAATAGAGAAATTTGCATACTATAAATACTCCGGGCATGCAAATTTATCTCATGTATATTCGCAATGGATATCCTGAAAACCTGACTGGCTGTGGGCTCCCCAAGCAGGTTTGTGAAATTCTGATGAACAAGATTTTAAAGAATTAAGAAAGACTTGATTTTTTAAAAACTTTTTTGGGGTGTGTTTACTAAGCTGCGCTAGCTGTTAAAACAACAGCAGACTGCAAACGCTATCTGGGCACGTTAACAGATAGCACAGTGAAAATACCTGCACAAACTGCATTTGCTGCATGAGTGGCATGAAATGGGTGCAGAGAGCGCATGTCTGTGATGTGCGGTTACTGCATGTAGTCCCTGCATGGAAGAACATCTGGTTGCGTTTTCATGCTCTAGAGTATTTACATCTTGTGAACACTCCAGACAGCGTAGGTGCACAAAGCGTAGGTGCAGATAGCATAGTTACTCACCTGCAACAGGTGATCTCTGGGAACAGCAGGAATTTAGTCTTCAAATATGGGTATCGTTGGTACCGATGGAGCCTGCGCGGAAACGCTCCCCAGCGTCCAATTAGAAAGCTTTTGGGAGCATCCCACAGCTCCTGCGTGCTGCCTTCCCACCTTTCCCAACTGCCTCTCTCCAGTTGAGTTTAAAGCTGAGACAAAGAGAGAGAGAGGGAAAGAGAAAGAGATAGAGAGATACAACTCCTAGGGGAGGTGGGTGGGTTGTGAAGACTAAATTCCTGCTGTTCCCGGAGATCACCTGTTACAGGTGAGTAACTATGCTATCTCCAGGAACAAGCAGGAATGTAGTCTTCACATATGGGGACTCCCTAGCTTTAGATGCCAGGGAGAGGCCCCAGAAGTTGTGTGTCCCTGTGAAAGGGCTCCACTTCCCCCCATGGCTCTCTGGCATCCCAAAAGGGATGGTGGGTAGGAGTTGATTAGGTATGGAATAGGTGTTGGAGAACAGCCTGATCAAACAAGGCATCCCGGCGGGTGTCCTTGTCCAAGCAGTAATGGGCTGTGAAGGTATGAACCGAGGCCCAACTGGCTGCTCGACAGATGTCATCGATAGACACAGAGTGCAGATGAGCCATTGAAGTTGCCATGGCTCTCACATTGTGAGCTGTGACATGGCCCTCCAGAGGAAGATTCTTACTCTGATAGGCAAAGGAAATACACTGTGCAATCCAGCTGGACAGTGTTCTCTTGGAGACTGGAAGTCCCAAATGAGAAGGATCAAAAGCAACAAAGAGCTGAGAGGACTTTCTATGTTGCTGTGTTCTTTGCAAGTAAAAGGCTAAAGCTCTTTTACAGTCCAAAGTATGAAGATTCCTTTCTGCATTTGATGCATTAGGCCTTGGAAAGAACACAGGCAGGTAGACCACTTGGTTAAGATGAAAAGGCGAGACAACCTTTGGCATAAAGTGTGGATGAGTCCTAAGGACTACCTTGTCATGATGGAACCTTGTATAAGGTGGATCAGCCACTAGTGCCTGCAACTCACTCATGCGACGTGCTGATATGATTGCAATAAGAAAGATAACTTTCCAAGAAAGGAATTTAAATGAGTAGTAGCTAAGGGTTTGAAAGGTGGCTTCATGAGCTGACCAAGAAGCAGGTTTAAGTCCCATGCCACCGGTGGTGGCCTAATGGGAGGCTTAGTAAGAAGAAGGCCTCTCATAAATCTTGCTATAAGAGGATGGGAGGAAATAGGTTGTCCATGTAGAGGCTTGAAAGAAGCTGCAATGGCACTCAAATGGACTCTTACTGAGTTAGTTTTAAGTCCTGCATTGGATAAATGAAGGAGATACTCCAGTAATGATTCCAGAGGTATCGCAAGACCCTTCTGCAAGCACCATATGGTAAACCTCTTCCACTTAAAAGCATAAGAGCGTCTTGTGGAAGGTTTCCTGGAAGCATGAAGGACATTCTTAACTTGCTGAGAGAGGTTAAGATCATGAAGATCTAGGCCTTCAGCAACCAAGCTCTGAGATGCAGAGAGTGGGGATTGGGATGCCATAACATTCCGTCCTCCTGAGACAGGAGATCTGGAGCAGATCCTAACTCCAGGGAGGGAGCTTGAGAGAGATGTAGAAGCAGAGGGTACCACACTTGCCGTGGCCAATCTGCAGCTATGAGAATCATACGCCCTCTGTCTCTCTGAAGCTTGAACAGGGTTTTGGGAATTAGGGGAATGGAAGTCCTGACCCCAGTGAAGGAGGAAAGCATCCCTGGCCTGAGAGCCCTGAGCCGGAATTCTGGAACAGAACCGGGGATGTTTGGCATTCAACGGACTTGCAAAGAGGTCTATGTCCGGGGTTCCCCAAATTTGAAAAATCTTGGCTACCTGGTCTGCATGTAGAGACCATTCGTGTGGAAGCAGAACTCGACTGAATCTGTCTGCCCAAGAGTTTTGTATGCCTAGAAGATACACTGCCAGGAGATTAATCTGATGCTCTCTGGCGAGGGCCCACAGTCACAAAGCTTCCTTGCAAAGCGACAGAGAGCCTGTTCCGCCCTGCTTATTCACGTAGTACATGGCTACTTGATTGTCCGTATGAATGAGGACTGTCTTGTAGCTGAGCAGGGGGTGGAACACTCGAAGAGCAAGGAAGAATGCTCTGAGCTCTAAGAGATTGATATGTAGATGAATCTCCTGTGGAGTCCAAGTGCCTTGGGTGGAGAGGTCTTGCAGATGAGCTCCCCAACCCATTGGTGAAGCATCTGTTGTGAGAGTTGACTGGGGTAAAGGTTGTTGAAATGGGGAACCCAGCAACAGGTTCTGAGTAGACTGCCACCATTGGAGAGACAAAATAAGGCGATTTGTGTTTGCTATTTTGTCTGACAGGCACCCTGATGCCTGGGTCCACTGAGTGGATAAAGTCCACTGGGCTGCTCTCATATGGAGGCGAGCATAAGGAAGCACATGCACTGTCGATGCCATGTGTCCTAGTAGTTGTAACATTTCTCGGGCAGTGAGATGAGCTTTTATCACTGCTTGAGAAGCTAACTGCACCATGTGAAGGCAACGGGCCTGAGGAAGATAGGCCCTTGCTTTTCTGGTATCCAGCAAAGCTCCTATGAACTCCAGAGACTGAGTGGGAGTTAGACTGGATTTTGGGATGTTTATGACCAGACCCAAATAGTGGAGGATACGCATTGTGCAAGATAGAAAAATCCTGGCCTCTGACTCTGATGGGGCTCGAATGAGCCAGTCGTCTAAGTAGGGGAAGACGAATATTCCTAGAGTGCGGAGGAATGCTGCTACCACAGCCATGCACTTCGTAAACACTCTTGGTGCTGAGGACAGGCCGAAAGAAAGCACCCTGTATTGGTAGTGCTTTCCTTGAAAAAGGAACCGAAGGAACTTTCTGTGAGTTGGATGGATGAGAGCATCAGTGTACGCATCCTGGAGATCTAAAGAACAAAGCCAATCCTGACTCTGAAGGTATGGCAGCAGAGTTCCCAGAGAAACCATTTTGAATTTCTCTTTGAATAGGAATTTGTTCAAGTCTCTGAGATCTAAAATAGGTCTGTGTCCCCCTGTTTTCTTTGGGATAAGGAAATAGGGGGAGTAAAACCCTGTACCCTGTTGATGAATGGGTACTTCTTCTATTGCCCCTTGGGCAAGAAGCATAGTGATCTCTTGACCTAACAGGTTGATGAGAGAGGTCTGAGAATTGAACTGTCTTACCATTGTGGGAGGGGGCATGCACAAAAAGCTTGTACCCCTCTTTTATAATGGAGCATGTCCAATGCTCTGCTGTTATCTGCCCCCATCTGGGAGCATAGTGACACAACCTTCCTGGAATGGTGGAAGGCTCAGGTCCATTGAGGGCCAGGAAGGCTAAGTTCTCCAGATGAAAGTCAAAGGCCTTGTGGAGGCTGAGACTACTGAGACGGTTGAGGCTTAGCTGTCTTTGATTTCCTATGTTTTGGTGGCTGCTGACCTTTCTGGGTAGGCTAACCTGTAGAACGTCCCTGCTGGGAATAAAACCTCTTCTTTTTTGAGAAGAAAGAAGTCTTTCAAGAAACCTTTCTCGCGGGATCAGCTGTGGCTTTGGATAGCCTATCCAAAATGGAGTTAGCATCTAATTCATTGGCTTTTTCTTGCCAATTTTTGCCAAATAGATTCTCAACTGTACAAGGGATATTGCCCAGTTTGTCCTGCACCCAGAGCTCCAAATCGGATGCCTGGAGCCAGGCAATTCCATGTGCACCTATGGCAATGGCAGAGGTTCTGCTTATGCACTCAAAACAGTCAAAAGCTGCACAGTTGACAAACTTAGAAACATCCTGGGCATGCTTGACCAGTGTGAGAAAATCCTGCCTTCTATCCTCAGGAAGAAGAGGGCTCAAAACCTCTAAATCATCTGTGACTTCTTTAAGGAACATTCCCATATATAAGATAAAGGAACTGATCCTGGCAGAAAGCATGGAAGCCTGGAAAGTACGACGTCCAAAGGCATCCAAAGTTCTACACTCACGTCCTGGAGGATTAGAGGCATGCCTCTTTGCACTTCTGATCCTTCTCATAGCTGATTCCACTACAATAGAGTGGTGAGGAAGCTGAGTTTTCTGGAATCCAGGACAAGGAGGGACTCGATACATGGTATCCAGTCTGCGAGAGTGAGGAGTAGTGGTGAGAGGTGTCTCCCACATTCTCAACATGAGATTATGTAAAATCTCATGGATAGGCAAGGTAACTGCCTCCTTAGGAGCTTTGGGATACTGTAAAATCTCCAACTCCTTAGCTCTGGGCTCTGTTTCAGGAGTCACAGTAATGGACAAACCATGAGCCACCTACCTGATAAAGTCCTGAAAGGAGATATCTTCTGGAGGAGACATCCTACGTTTATGAGAGGAGGGCTCCTCCGGGAGAAGTATTCCGGTACTGACAGAGCTGTCAGAATCCTCAGAGTCCTCTGAGGATTCGAAGTACCTTCTGTCCGGATGCTCTAGAAGAGCCAATACCCGTACCGACCAAAGTCGGTACTGGGGGGAATCGGTACCGGAGCGCATTGCATGACTGGGTGCTGGCAAAGCTGACACCGATGTCGATGCTATCGGTACCGGTACCGATACTGGCATCGGTGCTGGTACCGATTAAACTGTCTGACGTGCTTCCGAGGGCGTCGATGCCGCAAGGAGAGCCGCCAGACTGCGTTCAATAGCCATGAACCTCTGGTCTATCGACGCTGCCGATGCCTGGGTATTCGTACCAGAAGCAGCCGGTACCCCAGAGCATGGCACCAGTAGTTCTGCTGAGGTCGAGGCCTCGAGAACGTCCTGGAGCCCCGATAATGCTTTGGAAGCTGAAGCCTCCCGCCGGGGCAATTTTGCCGGTACAGAACCCTCAAGGGTAATGCCAGAGGCATCTCGCTTAGAAGGAGATCTACCCTTTGAGGACTGGCTGGACTTATGTTTAGTTACCTGAGAACCATGGGAGGAAGACGAAGCCCTGGAAGACCTCAGTGCCACCGAAGCTGCATCGGAGGGAAAAAGGGCGCTGAGCTTGGCAGCTCGGTTTTGTCGACCCCTCTTGGACATCATGGCACAAGCCATACACTCGGAGATGGAGTGGTCAGGACCTAAACATTTAAGACACCACTCATGGGTGTCGGTGACGGAGATGGTACCACCACACTTGGTGCACCTTTTGAAACCCGAAGCGGGTTTTTCCATACTGGAGTAAATTTTGGGCCTAAGGCCCAAAATGGCGCGTGCACCTGGAAAGAAAAGTTTGGAAAAAAATAGAATATATATATATATATTTTTTTTTTAAACAAAAGAAGAAAAGAAAAGAGAACCGGCGGTACCGGTATAGCATCGAGGAAGGCAGACGCGACCACAAAAAAGAAGGAATAAGGACAAAATTTTCTGAGGTGACAGGAACAACGACCAGCTGGCTCCACGGAAAACGAAGAACTGTAGAGAGGCAGTTGGGAAGGGTGGGAACTGGGAAGGCAGCACGCAGGCGCTGTGGGATGCTCCCAAAAGCTTTCTAATTGGACGCTGGGGAGCGTTCCCACGCAGGCTCCTTCGGTACCGATGATACCCATATGTGAAGACTACATTCCTGCTTGTTCCTGGAGATAACACCAATGCAATGGCTGCCGAGCCACTCTCTCTGCATTTTTAGTGTGGTATCTGCTGGGGAAATGCTGCATACACCCCCAACATTGGCTGCATGGCTTTTACAGCCAACACTGCGGTATTTGCACAAAATGCTGCATTAGCTGCAAAAGCCTAACACAGTTTAGTAAGCATGCCCCAAGGAACCTAAACCAAAAAGCTTGCTAGTACGGGCAGCAATCATATAGTTCTTTGGTCCATAGAAAGAAACATTTTTTTAAAAAAATTATAAAGTCATTGGAACTTTGTCTCCTTCCTAGTGATATTTCTACTTCTTGATCGGCTGAGATATCAAAAAGATAGTCAGATGTACAATACTCAAATTGTGGTCTTGAGGTTCACAATAAATTTTTCACCCCACCAAATATGATGGAAACTTGTAAAGAAAAATGTGAAATGCAATGGGTGGAGAAGATGCAGAAGGGAGTTCAGTTGTTATCAGCAAAACTAGATCTGCCCAACCTAAAGTAGCCATCGTCACTTCACATCTTTTTCCATACTGTTATATGGAAGCTCAGGAACTCTGGTCCTTTCGATTATTTCCCTCCCTGGCAGGCTTTCGGCACTCCTACTGGTCATACCAGTGCCATGGTGATGGGACGCCACAGCACCGGCACACCGGCCTTTCACATTATTGGTCAATGCCAACCATTTGTTGTAACAATATTCTTGCCGTTTATGAAACTGTTACCACAAACATTACATTTTGTTATATATTAGATTCTATTAGGTACCTGAGCATAAATATCATTGGGGCAATATTCAGTCCGTGACGGTTGGCTTTTTTTCTAAATGCTGGTTGTCATAAGCAATAAAATCCAAATATTTAGTGGCGTTATTGGATAATAGGTGCTGCTGAATATCCAGATTATATAGTCACTATTGGGATAAGTGCCATCATTATCTGGATATAGGCAAATTTCAGCCACTATCCAGATAGCACTTAGGACATCTTTCCACATGTCTTAAGGTATCTGGATAGTGCCGCTGAATACTGCTAACCAGATGAATGCTTTTAAATATTGAGCTCCATGTTAATGAAGGATGCAAAATACATATCTTAAAACATCTCTGAAGCAATATTTCAATTTCTATAATGCTTTATATTCATGCCTGACGTTTTCTTAAAGGCATCTTGCTGCTCTGGGTCCATTGGCTTCCAGTACTGGTGCCAAGAGCTACTTACAGAATAAGGATTATATGAGGCAGAAGCTGCAGGAGGTCCATGAGTCCCAGCTGAAGAGGGAAGCAAAGAGAGCCCTGTTGAAAAGATGCCCAGAGTACTGAGGTTCAAGCCTGGGATAAGATTTGCTTGTTGCTGCAAAGAAAAGATGCATTCTTTTTAGGAGATTTTTCAAGGCTATTAATTTCTTTGATGCCTAAGGCTTTAGCTGAGTTATTAGAAAAGCAAGCTTAAGGAGCTGATCTGACGAATCAGTGACAATGCTGCATTTGGTTCAATTCCTGGGTTAGGTCTTCTGCTTCTTGGGTCAGCCCTTCTTTATATACAATTCTAATGTGTATTGCTATAGATACTGAGTATTGTTATGATTATATTAAGAAAAATGCCAATAAAGAACAGAATTCACAGAAAATCAGCAAAATAGTTAAGTAGACAGTAATACTACCAAAATAATTTAACTCTTTTCTGAAACAAAAAGAAAAGCAAAAATGTTGGAAGAGACATTGCAGTGTTTTGAAGAACCTTCTGAAGACTGTTAAATTTCCATGGGTGAATAACTTACATTAACAGCTAAAACGTCATTCTCATAGGCCTCTCGGAGCTTCTTCAGGATTTCAACTTCTGCATTGGAGCAGGCTTCAATGGAGCCCTTTACAGTAATGGTCCTTTCTGGATTATAAATGGTTAAATCCTGTAAACTGTTTAGGAAAAACAAGAAAATGTTAGAACCTAATGCTGAGTAACAAACACAGGAGAAAGGACAGAAAGCTGCAAACTGGAAAGCAATCAGAAAACAATAAGCAGGCTGAAGAACAAAGCTGTCCGTTATGCAAATCCCAAATATGTTGTATATACTGTAGTTGCAAAAAGTGAATGGAAAAAAATTCAATTATGGTATAAAAAAGTTCAAACAAAATTATTTAAAAAATCTAAACATTCATAGAATAATAAAAAGGATAATCACAAAAAAGGAGTTTAGCTTTATTATTCAGATATGGACCTCTAGATATAAACATTTCTTCTCAATTTTTGCCAGTTTTTAAATTTCTTCTCTAACATGAAAGCCCACAATGAGCAAATATGCAAACTTAAAGTGCAAAATATTTCAAAATTATTTAAATATATTGATTAGATTAATTAAAAACCCACAGATACTTCCAAGAGAGACCAGTAGAAACACTGCTGAATGAATGACATGAAACCATAATCTGAGGGGTCCATAAAATATTATTGGCCATAAATCCTGCCAAATCCTGACACAGACCATGTTTCAGCATCTGTCACCTGCTTCAAGGGAACTTTAAGTTCTTCATGAATGGTAATTCAAAGAACATCCTAAATTTTGGTTGCTTACGTCAGATATAGCATAGTTACTCACCTGTAATAGGTGATCACCGGGAACAGCAGGAATTTAGTCTTCACATATGGGTATGGTCGGTACCGACGGAGCCTGCGCGGGAACGCTCCCCAGCTTCCAATTAGGAAGCTTTTGGGAGAATCCCACAGTGCCTGCATGCTGCCTTCCCGCCTTTCCCAACTGCCTCTCTCCAGTTGAGTTTAAAGCTGAGACAAAGAGAGAGAGAGAGGGAAAGAGAAAGAGATAGATAGAGAGATACAACACCTAGGGGAGGTGGGTGGGTTGTGAAGACTAAATTCCTGCTGTTCCCGGAGATCACCTGTTACAGGTGAGTAACTATGCTATCTCCAGGAACAAGCAGGAATGTAGTCTTCAAATATGGGGACTCCCTAGCTTTAGATGCCAGGGAGAGACCCCAAAAGTTGTGTGTCCCTGTGAAAGGGCTCCACTTCCCCCCATGGCTCTCTGGCATCCCAACATGGATGGTAGGTAGGAGTTGATTAGGTATGGAACAGGTGTTGGAGAACATCCTGACCAAACATGGCATCCCGGCGGGAGTCCTTGTCCAAGCAGTAATGGGCTGTGAAGGTATGAACCGAGGCCCAAGTGGCTGCTCGACAGATTTCGTCGATAGACACAGAGTGCAGATGAGCCATTGTAGCTGCCATGGCTCTCACATTGTGAGCTGTGACATGGCCCTCCAGAGGAAGATTCTTACTCTGATAGGCAAAATGAAATACACTGTGCAATCCAGCTGGACAGTTTTCTCTTGGAGACTGGATGTCCCAAATGAGAAGGATCAAAAGCAACAAAGAGTTGAGAGGACTTTCTATGTTGCTGTGTTCTTTGCAAGTAAAAGTCTAAAGCTCTTTTACAGTCCAAAGTATGAAGATTCCTTTCTGCATTAGATGCATGAGGCCTTGGAAAAAACACAGGCAGGTAGACCGCTTGGTTTAAATGAAAAGGTGAGACCACCTTTGACATAAAGTGTGGATGAGTCCTAAGGACTACCTTGTCATGATGGAACCTTGTATAAGGTGGATCAGCTACTAATGCCTGCAACTCACTGATGCGACGTGCTGATGTGATTGCAATGAGAAAGATAACTTTCCAAGAAAGGAATTTCAATGAAGTAGTAGCTAAGGGTTCGAACGGTGGCTTCATGAGCTGACCAAGAACCAGGTTTAAGTCCCATACCACCAGTGGTGACCTAATGGGAGGCTTAGTTAGAAGAAGGCCTCTCATAAACCTTGCTATAAGACATTGGGAAGAAATAGGTTGTCCATTTAGAGGCTTGAAAGAAGCTGCAATAACACTCAAATGGACTCTTACTGAGTTAGTTTTAAGTCCTGCATTGGATAAATGAAGGAGATACTCCAGTAATGATTCCAGAGGTATTGCAAGAGGGGTTAAGACCCTTCTGTGAACACCATATGGTAAACCTTTTCCACTTGAAAGCGTAAGAGCGTCTTGTGGAAGGCTTCCTGGAAGCATAAAGGATATCCTTTACTTGCTGAGGGAGGTTGAGATCATGATGATCTAGGCCTTCAGCAATCAAGCACTAAGATGCAGAGACTGGGGATTGGGATGCCATAACATTCCGTCCTCCTGAGATAGGAGATCTGGAGCAGACCCTAACTCCAGGGAGGAAGCTTGAGAGAGATGTAGAAGCAGAGGGTACCACACTTGCCGTGGCCAATGTGGAGCTATGAGAATCATACGGCCTCTGTCTCTCTGAAGCTTGAATAGGGTTTTGGGAATTAGGGGAATGGGTGGAAAGGCATAAAGGAAGTCCTGACCCAAGTGAAGGAGGAAAGCTTCCCTGGCCTGAGAGCCCTGAGCCTGAATTCTGGAACAGAACCGGGGAAGTTTGGCATTCAACGGACTTGCAAAGAGGTCTATGTCTAGGGTTCTCGAAATTTGAAAAATCTTGGCCACCTGGTCTGCATGTAGAGACCATTCGTGTGGAAATAGAACTCAACTGAGTCTGTCTGCCCAAGAGTTTTGTATGCCTGGAAGATACACTGCCAGGAGATGAATCTGATGCTCTCTGGCGAGGGCCCATAGTCGCAAAGCTTCGTTGCAAAGCGACAGAGAGCCTGTTCCGCCCTGTTTGTTCACGTAGAACATGGCTACTTGATTGTCCATATGGATGAGGACTGTCTTGTAGCTGAGCAGGGGGTGGAACACTCGAAGAGCAAGGAAGATTGCTCTAAGCTCCAAGAGATTGATATGTAGATGAGTCTCCTGTGGAGTCCAAGTGCCTTTGGTGGAGGGGTCTTGCAGATGAGCTCCCCAACCCATTGGTGAAGCATCTGTTGTGAGAGTTGCCTGGTGTAAGGGTTGTTGAAATGGGGACCCCAACAACAGGTTCTGAGTCGACTGCCACCATTGGAGGGACAAAATAAGGCGATTTGTGTTCGCTATTTTGTCTGACAGGCACCCTGATGTCTGGGTCCACTGAGTGGATAAAGGCCACTGGGCTGCTCTCATATGGAGGCGAGCATAAGGAACCACATGCACTGTAGATGCCATGTGGCCTAGTAGTTGTAGCATTTCTCGGGCTGTGAGATGAGGTTTTAGCACTGCTTGAGAAGCTAACTGCACCATGCGAAGGCAACAGGCCTGGGGAAGATAGGCCCTTGCCTTTTTGGTATCCCGCAAAGCTCCTCTGAATTCTAGAGATTGAGTGGGAGTTAGACTGGATTTTGGGACGTTTATGACAAGACCCAAATACTGAAGGCTACACATTGTGCAAGATAGGGAGGTCCTGGCCTCTGACTCTGATGGGGCTCGAATGAGCCAGTCGTCTAAGTAGGGGAAGACGAATATCCCTAGAGTGCGGAGAAATGCTGCTACCACAGCCATGCATTTCGTGAACACTCTTGGTGCTGAGGCCAGGCCAAAAGGAAGCACCCTCTATTGGTAGTGCTTTCCTTGAAAAAGGAAACAAAGGAACTTTCTGTGAGTTGGGTGGATGAGAACATGAGTGTACGCATCCTTGAGATCTAGAGAACAAAGCCAATCCTGACTATGAAGGTATGGCAGCAGAGTTCCCAGAGAAAACATCTTGAATTTCTCTTTGAAAAGGAATTTGTTCAACTCTCTGAGGTCCAAAATAGGTCTGTATCCCCCTGTTTTCTTTGGGATAAGGAAATAGGGGGGAGTAAAACCCTGTACCCTGTTGATGAATGGGTACCTCTTCTATTGCCCCTTGGGCAAGAAGCATAGTGACCTCTTGACCTAACAGGTTGATGAGAGAGCTCTGAGAATTGAACTGTCTTACCATTGTGGGAGGGGGCATGCACAGAAAGTGCAGCTTGTACCCCTCTCTTATAATGGAGAGTGTCCAATGCTCTGCTGTTATCTGCTCCCACCTGGGGGCAAAGTGACATAACCTTCCTGTAATGGTGGAAGGCTCTGGTCCAATGAGGGCCAGGAAGGCTAGGTTCTCTAGATGAAAGTCAAAGGCCTTGTGGAGGCTGAGACTACTGAGACGGTTGAAGCTTAGCAGTCTTTGCTTTCCTTTGTTTAGGTGGTTGCTGACCCTTCCGGGCAGGCTGACCTGCAGAACGTCCCTGCTGGGAATAAGAGGGATAAAACCTCTTCTTCCTTGAGAAGAAAGAAATCTTTCAAGAAGCCTTTCTCGCAGGATCAGCTGTGGCTTTGGATAGCTTATCCAAAGTGGAGTTGTCAGCATCTAATTCATTGGCTTTTTCTTGCCAATTTTTGCCAAATAGATTCTCACCTGTACAAGGGATATTGCCCAGTTTGTCCTGCAACCAGAGCTCCAAATCAGATGCCTGGAGCCAGGCAATTCTACGTGCTCCTATGGCAATGGCAGAAGTTCTGCTTATGCACTCAAAACAGTCAAAGGCTGCACGGTTGACAAACTTAGAAACATCCTGGGCATGTTTGACCAGTGTGAGATAATCCTGCCTTCTGTCCTCAAGAAGAAGAGGGCTCAAAACCTCTAAATCACCTGTGACTTCTTTAAGGAACATTCCCATATATAAAATATAGGAACTGATCCTGGCAGAAAGCATGGAAGCCTGGAAAGTACGACGTCCAAAGGCATCCAAAGTTCTACACTCACGTCCTGTAGGATTGGAGGCATGCCTCTTTGCACTTCTGATCCTTCTCATAGCTGATTCCACTACAATAGAGTGGTGAGGAAGCTGAGTTTTCTGGAATCCAGGACAAGGAGGGACTCGATAAATGGTATCCAGTCTGCGAGAGTGAGGAGAGGTGGTGAGGTGTCTCCCACATTCTCAACATGAGATTATGTAAAATCTCATGGACAGGCAAGGTAGCTGCCTCCTTAGGAGCTTTGGGATACTGTAAAATCTCCAACTCCTTAGCTCTGGGCTCTGTTTCAGAAGTCACAGTAATGGACAAACCACAAGCCACCTCCCTGATAAAGTCCTGAAAGGAGATATCTTCTGAAGGAGACATCCTACGTTTAGGAGAGGAAGGCTCCTCCGGGAGAAGTATTCCGGTACCGACAGAGCTGTCAGAATCTTCAGAGTCCTCTGAGGATTCGAAGTACCTTCTGTCCGGATGCTCTTGAAGCGCCCGATACCCGTATCGACCGAAGTCAGTACCGGGGGGAATCGGTGCCGGGGTATCGGTACCGGAACGCATCGCATGACTGGGTGCCAGCAAAGCCGACACCAATGTCGATGTCGATGCTATCGGTACCGGTACCGGTTGAACTGTCTGACACGGTTCCGAGGGCGTAGATGCCACAAGGAGAGCCGCCAGACTGCATTCAATAGCCAGGAACCTCTGGTCTATCGACGCTGCCGATGCCTGGGTATCGGTACCGGAAGCAGCCGGTACCCCAGAGCATGGCACCAGTAGTTCTGCCGAGGTCGAGGCCTCGAGAACGTCCTGGAGAACCGATAATGCTTTGGAAGCCGAAGCCTCCCACCGGGGCAATTTTGCTGGTACAGAACCCTCAAGGGCAACGCCAGAGGCATCTCGATGCTTAGAAGGAGATCTACCCTTTGAGGACCGGCTGGACTTATGTTTAGTTACCTGAGATCCATGGGAAGAAGACGAAGCACTGGAAGACGTTGATGCCACCGAAGCTGCATCGGAGGGAAAAAGGGCGCTGAGCTTGGCAGCTCGGTTTTGTCGACCCCTCTTGGACATCATGGCACAAGCCATACACTCAGAGATGGAGTGGTCAGGACCTAAACATTTAAGACACCACTCATGGGTGTCGGTGACGGAGATGGTACCGCCACACTTGGTGCATTTTTTAAAACCCAAGGCGGGCTTCTCCATGATGGAAGAAATTTTGGGCCTAAGGCCCAAAATGGCGCGTGCACCTCGAAAAGAAAAGTTTGGAAAAAAAAAATATATTTTTTTTAAAAAGAAAGAAAGAAGCATCGAGAAAGGCAGACACGACCACAGGGAAAACATTTTCTGCGGTGACAGGAACACGACCTGCTGGCTCCGCGGAAAACGAAGAACTGGAGAGAGGCAGCTGGGAAAGGTGGGAAGGCAGCACACAGGCGCTGTGGGATGCTCCCAAAAGCTTCCTAATTGGACACTGGGGAGCGTTCCCGTGCAGGTTCTGTCGGTACCGACGATACCCATATGTGAAGACTAAATTCCTGCTTGTTCCTGGAGATGAATCATTTATCCATGTGAGGACCCATTGCAGTGATGTTTCTGAAAAGTATACTGCATTTTGAAAGACTATTATCTGTTAGCAAAAAAGGGGAAAGGTTCAAGGCTGTTTATTTGAAAGCCATTTCCATTTGCTATAAAGGTAATTTAGTACAATGGCATGAGGCAAAATGTCCTGGTGCAGATGGAGAACATATTGTCAAAGAATATATTGTGTGTTACAATGTATTGAGTTCCGTTTTGATGTAAACTGCTTTGACCATAAGATAAAGTGGTATAGAAAAGCTGTTGAATAAATAAATATTGACAATGGGAGTTGCGTGACAGAAAAAGAAATTCTTTGAAACCTTGGAAAATTAAATCCGAATGTTCTCGAAGAGTCAGAAGTACTTTTTTTTTTTAAGTATTTAGCTCACGCCTTTCCAGCAGTAGTTCAAGGCAAGTTTACAATCGGGCATTGGAGGTATTTTTCTGTCCCTGGATAGCTTACAATCTGTTTGTAGCTGAGGCAATAAAGGGTTAGGTGACTTCCCAAGGCCACAAGGAGTGTGAGAGGTACTTTGCTTCAGAGAATCCTTGCCAGGAACTTGTGACCTGGATTGGCCACTATCAGAATGTTGGGCTTGATGGATCTTTGGCTTGACCCAGCATGGTGATCTTATTATGCTCTTATGTTCTTATACTTGACTGAATGCTCAGTAGTAGTAGTAGTAGTACTTGTAGTGGAGAGACATGGAGAGGTGGGGAGATCTAAGAAATAGAAATTACACTTACCTGGTAATTGTCGTTCCTTGAGTGACGACAGTTTAGTCCTCTACTTCTGGGTTGTGCACCTCTTCCTGCAGCTAGGAGACTGGGCATGTCAAAGTCGTGACATCACTGGATATAGCCTGCTGGTATCTCCCATCAGCCTCCAGTGTACTATTGACAAAGCAAACTCAAAAGAACAACAAATAAGTAACTATACCATAACTTTAAATAACTCCCCATTCCTCAACCGGAGGAGCCTTTTAAACCGTATCCGTCTTATATATATATATATTTTTTTTTAAACTTTACATTCATGTCCCCCCTATGCAAACATGTATCCTATACCATCACCTCGTTTAAATAAGAGAAAAGAAAGAAAGAACAGAGAGGGATACTCACTGCGATCTAGAAACTGAAAGGATCTGTCTACTCCTTGAGATTGATGCTCTGTGTAATTTCTATTTCCTTATCGTTTCTCCAGTTTAGTCCTCTACTTCTGGGATGTAACAGAGCAGTAATCATTGGGAGGGACCTATCCAGCCAGCTCACCACACCGCCGACCCGGAACAGGCCTCCTTTACTGCCAAAACATTTAGGCAGTAGTGAAGGGACGACCTGGAAGCTGCTCTACCAATCCCCCCTGGTGGAATGACACAGTGATTCACCCATGAAGCCGCTTGTGCCCTGGTAGCAAGAGTCAGAACGCCCCCCGGAATCATACAACCTCGCCAGCAGAAAGCTGAGGCAACCACCGCCTTAACCCAGTGCGAAATGGCCGCCTTCGCTACTGCTTCCCCTTTGTGGGGACCTCCAACCAGCACACAAAAACAAAGAAACGAACATCGCACCCTGCATGTAATGTTTCCTATCGGCGTAAGCTACGAATAAAAACCTCCCCTTCCAGAAAAACCGAGAACTGGAAGAGAAACCAATAGGCTCAGGAGAAAAATCAGAAACCACCTGTTGGAAGGACGACAGGACTGCTCGCAAACATCACCCTCTATCCAGAAAGGGTGAAAACGGCTCATTACACGACAACGCCTGAAACTCCGAAACATGAGCTATCAAAGCCACTGTCTATAACAGCAAATCCTTTACCGACGCCTGGAGTAAAGAATCAAAGGACTCTTGAGCTAACGCCTCTAAGGCCCAATCGGGATCCCCCGGCGGCACCCGAACTCTCCTTGAGGAGCGCAGTCGGATCCCAACTTAAGGAAACGCTACACATCGATCCGAACACCTAGCGCTATTCCCTTCACAGACCTCTACAGCCGGAAACAGTCGCCTGCTGGATCCTCTAAGGAACTGGCCGCTAGTTCCTTCAGACACTGTCCTGCAGAGAACTCAGACCAAGGATACAGACACCTTTGTCGCCCGGACAAGCCGCCGTGAACAGCAGCCTTCCAAAAGGCGCTAAGCATGGACCTACGTAGCAGAAGCAGCCTGCCTCCTTGCTCTCAACAAGGCGGCGAAGACTGCCGCAGAATAACCCTTCTACTTGAGCCCCGCCCATACAAAGGCCAAACCGTAGGCGGGCACCGATCCACCTGAGACATTCGTCACGGACCTAGCCGCAGCAGAACGTCTGCTACCGACAACTTCTAGGAAAACCTGTCGAGTAGGCGAATGAGAAAAGCCTAGTAGGCCGTCTCGCCCAACTGGGCGCTACCAAGAGCGCCTTTCTCCGAAAGCCTCGATACGCCAACTAGTTGCCCTATGAGAGCCCACGGGGAAAGGACAAGACAAAGACTTAATTGGGAGTTTACTGACCCTCGACTTGGACGAACCATCAGCTGCCCCATTCCTCCACCAGAGAGACCTCTGGGTGAACCCCAAGGAAGCCAATAATATTAGCTAGCGCTTGAATTAAGCCATAATGCACATTTGCCCCATAAAGCAAATCAGGCTCTAGTCGATTCAACTCCCTGATCCTTTCCTGTTCCAGGCGAGTAGACTGCCGTAAACACTGCGACCACCTGAAGCATGCTCTTGCCTCCCCAGGCTCCAAAAATGGGAGCTTGTAAGGCCAGAGCATTGCCCCCAACGATCGCTTCAGTGAACCATCTACTTTCCCATCGTGCGATAAAGAAAATTGCTAGGGCTCTGTTCCATACAGTGAGTCCGCACCCCCTGGTAGTGCAAGGTGTGCACCCACCCACGTAGTACCCAGGCCTGCCCCTGCTTAGCCTCAAAATGTCAATCAAGAACAGGCGAATTCAGGACAGCTGAATACTTTCTTTATTTTCTTTCTTTATTTTTATTTTTTATTTAGTTATTTATTCATTTACTTTTACAAAGACACCTCTAAACCAAAAATGCCATCAGCATATGTTAAGAGACGCTCTTTCCGTGCCAACAATATGAAGTAGAAAGAACTCCCAAACACAGGCATACTAATCCACGGCCTTCCTGCTAGAGTAACGCCCCATTCCGTCTGACTGCACAAAGATGGACTTCATATTTTAAGTTCAACTAGCACCTGGTGATATGAAATACAGCTCTCATTCTGCAGTGGCAATTGAGTCAGCAATGAAGAAGCCGAGAAACTGCAGACAAGTTCCCATTATACCACCTGATAAAGACTCCACTTTTAGACCACTGAAGCAAAAAAGCATGCGAGCGTGCCTTGTGTCCTGCCAACAGCTGATCGAATTGAAGGGATTCAGTGTATGCAGGGCATTGTCCAGAGAACGCAAGGCCCCTCCTCCAGGCTGACTCCACATCCACAGTCTAAACCGGCAGTCACCTTGGCTGATGCCGATCAGCGCGGAAGCCATCTTGCAAGCCCAGCATATGAAGTATGCCTACTAGAGTCTGAGCCGCTGCCATTGCTGCTAGAGAAATAGCCTAGCTGCTTCTGGCCCCCCATTAAGGCATTCAATGAACACTAGCAGAGACTCTCCGTACTGGAGAACTCTGAGAAATGGAATGGGAGCATAGATAGCTCCAAAGGCCAGAGTTCTATTTTGCAATCCCTCTTCGCTGAGCTGCCTTTTCCATATGTAAAATTAAACCACATATAGCCAAAATTAAGACATTACAAATCTACCGTAAAATCATATAATTTGGCAAAGTCAAACTAAACGGGAACATTTTCCATTAAGAAACCACACAACTATAAAATTCTTCCCATGACATTATGCTTATAGCAGAGCATTCCACATCTGTGGACTGGCCATGGCGCTCACCCAAGCACCTGTTACAACTGTCCAAGAGAGTTATCACCATAATTCCTTTTGACTGGAATATGTTTACAGCGGAACATAGCGCTATATCACAGCAGTTAACCCAAAATATTATCCTGCCATATAAACCGACTTTAACGCTTTATAGGACCTTCTATGGATAGCGGAAGGAGATTCTGGTAAATCAACATAGCTATGCCCTTTTTTCTTTGCTTTTTTTTTTTTTTTTAAAGGATAGGACTTCAAAAACCAAGTTTCCGCCAACTCCAATAAAATCAAAGCAGATCCGCTAAAATTACCCGAACTGCTACTATAGCTTTGCAAGAAGCTACCAGCCCCCGCTGCACCCAGTTGTCCTTCCCCCCCCTTATCCTGGGAGATTCTGCATTGCAGGAGGCGTTGCCCACCCCCTGCCAGCCTACTGCATCTGTCAGGGAGCTGAAGAGCAAAATAGAAAGTAGAACCCCTGGAAGCAAACAGTGTCCCGTCCTTGGGATTCAGGTGCAAAAGGTAAAAATCAAAAGTAAAATCAACAGTGTTAGCTAAAAATGAACAAGGCTATCTCTCACTAAAGCGAGTTTCTTTTTCTTTTTGAAATCCCACCGAAGTCCGTGGGACCCAAGCTTTCGAACACAGCCCCTGACGGTGTGCATTAACCACAACCAGAGAAATGAAATGAAATGATACCCTGCTCTAGTAATAGATGAGAATTTCCTGGGAAGGGCCTGCTAAGTGTTGCTATGAAACACACAAGCACCTCCCCAGGCCTTCCTGCAGTCAGAGAAATAGCAGTGGAATACACCGACCACCTTGCAAATGGAGGTCTGAGAGGTTGTTGCCTGTGTGAACCTGATGAGTAATATGATTTTGTATTGTACCACTCACCCCCCAGGGATGGGGGCACTGAATACTATATGTGATTCATGAGCAGCGCTGTCATTGGGTGGCCTTTAGGGCAGCAGAGCCCGACCAATGATACAGAAATTAAGAGCTTTAAACTTGGTCATATAAACTGGATTCTCAGACCTTACATCACATCACCGAGGCTCTGTGGCTCTGTGGTGATTTTTTTCCTGACCGGCAGATAATGGCTGCATGCCCACAGTCATAGAAAGGCACTATTGAGTGTACCAGCTGCCCTCTGGTGGCCATAGACCGTAGCACAGGCACTTCCTGGTTGACAGTTTAACTGCCAGTCTATTTTTTTATATCCTAAGGTTTCCTAAACCTGTCCCTGTGAATTTTGGGCAACTTTCACTATAGAATACATAAAGGCACACTTCTAGGCTTTCCCTCCTGCCAACTACAAGTTAGGGCTCTGCCCTTGAACTTAAAAGCTGGCAATTTGCCTAATATCCTGGGCCTTAACAGATGCTCCTCAGAGACATGATTAGGAGGGAAAGACCATGTGGTATCAGAGATCAATGCCAAAACTGCTGTCCTGTTTAAGTTTATTCTTATTTATTCTATAAAGAGGATTGACAACAGTCCCCCTTAATGCTGAGGAACCCCCTAAGCCTAAAAAACAAACAAACCTACAAACAAAAGAAAGAAACAAACACTAGGCCCAAAAATTTAGCTATTCTGCCTGTTTTCCTCACACAGGCAGCTCACTGCAACTCTCACCATGCGGTCCAAATACCTAGAGAGGAAATGGCCGCCCCTTCGCCAATGAATTTTAGCGCCAAGAACAACAGCCGCTGCAAAAAGGAGGCCTCAGCAGACCGACCGAGCCCGAAGGCCTTACCTGCAGGGCCAAAAGCCACACAGCCTGCTCCTACCTCCTTGAATTCATCCGATCCTCAAGCCATGCTGACGTGCCTGGCAGCCACGGCGAGGATCACTCAGCCGGTTCCACAGAGTAAAATTAAATCCCGCAGCAACGGAGAGGCTCCGTCTCACACAGCTTCAGTGTGGCTGTACGGGTCCCGGAGCTCTCTCCCGTACAGTCAAGGGAGAGAGATCCGCACCGGCAAATGCCTGCAGCAAGTGAAAATAACTGACAAGGAGGGAAGGCGAGAACTGCTACTAATTTAAAGAGCCAGGCTCAAATTTAAAATTACTGTAAATAAGGAAATTTGCTCCTAACTAAAGGGAACTAATCCCTGATTGCCAATTAACCAAAGGTAACTGAATTAAAAGTAAAATTAAAAGTAAATTAAAGGTAAAAATCAAAAGGAAAATCAGAATTTGTCACACTAAATGCTCCTTATCTGTTCCCCCCAAGTGAGCCCAGAAGCTAGGCTCACTATGTCCTCCTGTTGCAAGGAGACTGGACACACTGGGGGCTGATGGGAGATACCAGCAGGCTATATCCAGTGATGTCACGACTTTGACATGCCCAGTCTCCTAGCTGCAGGAAGAGGTGCACAACCCAGAAGTAGAGGACTAAACTGGAGGAACGATAAGGAATGGCTAATTGTGTCATCCAATTCATCATCGGGCTACAAATATTTATGGAGGTGGAGGAAAGTAGTAAGTCTGGGAGTCCTTGTAGATGAATGTAAAATTATATGCAGGGAAGGGGGTTAGAAATGTATTTGTAGCAATGTTTTCTTTGTTTAGTATTAGGTTTTCATAAAGCAGGCCAAAAAAAGAATTTTAAAAAAATTTCCCATATAGGCAAAAAAACTAATTATACTACTAGAAAACCAATAGGTATAAGCGACCCCCAGGGAGGACAAGGCCATAGCTGAAAAACTAAGGGGTCTAGTTACTAAATTGTATTAGGGGTTTTAGATGTTTCTTAATACATGTGGAAGGTAATTTTATAAAGTTCTACTTAATTAATACACATTTCCTTGAGCCTATGCCAAACCTATTTTATAAAGAAAAGTAAACACCTACTTTTCTTTAAAGAGTACTAGCATAAGTGGTCAAATATGTACGTAATAATCTAAGGCGCAATTTCTTACACTAGCCCAAGAGATGATGTAAATGCTGTGCCCAGATTCGTAAAGAATATACATAAATTATGGTATTTTATAGTTTAAATACATACTTGTGTACTCCTTCCATGTGTATGCCAACAATGGAAATATTTGCCATCAGTCCAATGTGCATACTTTCAGAATAGCGACCGCCTCGGTTATGTGCATAAATGCCCATTTACGCATGTAAATCACTAAAATACTGTGATTTACAGGAATAAATAATATATAACTTTAGGAAGTTTCTTATAAAATTACCATCAGAATATGCAGTACAGCAAAATTCCCTATCATATGTTAATCTTATATTAATTAAACTGTTAAATGTTAACACTCAAGAAAAATTTGAATGATACAGAAATCAGGAAACTACAAATGACAAAACACATGGAGGCCAATTCCTATCGGGGCCTGTCCGGACATCCAAAATCTGGACAGGCCGGTTGTGCACCTAATTCTGCACCAAGCAGAATCGGGTGCAACAGGCCTGGATGGGCAGGACATGCCCCGATTCAGGCCCGCTGTACGTCCAGCCTGCTCCCCTTACACATGCCCCAAGGCTCCTGCATGGAGCCCGGTGCCATGGCTGGAGTCCTGATTGCCAGCAGTCTTCTCACGTGCACATTTCCCCGCTGCTTGATCCCCGATCGAGCCTGCCATGACCGGGATCGGGTGGTGAGGAACCCCTGCTGTACTTCCCCTGACTTCGGCGGCCTCCAAGGTGGAATAAATACCCCGTCTAAGTCGGCAGCCCCGGATGTACAGGGCCGCAACTGGAATTGGCCCCGTACGTCCAGGGTCAGGGTCAGGGTCACGCCTCCGGACCGCCCCCACTCCTCCTCTGGCCCGCCCCCTCCTGCCCCTGTCCAGAGCTCCCTGCACATCTCCACTGTACATGCAGGGAGCTCTGAACCGGTAATCAGCCCCAGGCATTTAGTGGGGATGTACATCCAAACTAGATGTACATCCCCGCTAAACAAGGCGCAGAATCTAACACATAAGGAAATATATAATCATTACTATTTGAGCTCCATATTTTAAATCCTGAATTAAAGCACCTAACCTGGCATTGTATGCTAACACAGGCAAGGGGGTGAGAAAGAAGCAGGGAAGGGGCAAGAAAGGCATCACTGATGTTTATGTGCATCACCTCCACTTTACCACCTTGATTATGCTTTCTTCTGTTTGCACTATTGCCATCCAAATTACATTCCCTGTTTATAAGCAGGTAGCATCAGGACGTGTATGGAAGAATATCCATGTTAGAGGCTTTTACACGGTTTACAGGACTGTAAACTGTGTAAATGCCTTTTGAATATCGGGCCCTAAGTTACTTATCTGTACCAGTTGTTTTCCGGGGACAGCAGGATACAAGTCCTCATAGATAGGTGTCATCATCCATTGGAGCTCATGCAGAGAAGCTTTCCCATGCTGTATAAGCAGGTGAATTCTCATTTGTTGATGTTTCATGGGATTTCTCCCACTCTCAAATACAGCTTAGAGTAAAAGGTAATTCCTAGGGGTGGTGAGTAGGTATGTGAAGACTTGTATCCTCTTGTCCACAGAGAAGAACTGCTACAGGTAAGTATATTGGTTTTCTCTGAGGATAAGCAGGATAGCAAGACTTCAAAGACGGGACTCGCTAGCTACAGTCTGCCTTCAACAGAAAAGAGAAATAAATATAGCAACTAAGGTTCTGGGGGAGGGTCCCAAGATGGTGGCAGCAAGAAGGCATTGCTAGGAATGTTTCCTTGATGGAGAAGAGAAAAAGGAAAACAGGGAATCATCCTTCTGACCCCTGGCTACCTACTTCTCATTCCACAATGGACAAATTTCTGTAGCATCCTGGTGGGCAAGAGCTGTTAGGGATGAACTTATGTCAAGAGTGGTGTCAGTGTACTCGGTGTCTTCCTTGGGTCTGAACATGTCACTCTCCGCTGATGGAAGTCCAACCAGCACTCAGTGAACCCCGACTGGATGGAGTATGCATCTCACTCCCCCTGCTAGCTTTGAGTGGGGTGAGTGCTGGAGGATGCAACTCTGGCACTGTGAACTCGTAATCATAGAGGGAACAGCATACAGTTGGAGCGTCTGGCCTGGGAGACAGCGGAGCTCGGTGTTTCAACTGGTGGAACAGGGCCTGCAATTTTCTCAAGTGTAACAGGGCAGCCAGAGACCATATGTCTGATATCAACAGTTTCTAATGTTTCCTTTTCAGTGTCTGGCGGAGTTCTCCCTTGAGATGATTTGGGAAGCATTTTTCCAGTTGGGGAATACTTTGCAGTCCCAACTACAGGCAGTTTCCTTAAAATCTCATGAAAATGCCTCTCAAGTAGACTCATGTCAGAGACATTGCAGTCTTGCAAAATTTCTCCAAAGAACACAAGCTGAAGAATATTTCACCGCAAGGCTCTGAATCTGCAGTAATTAAGGCTAATACCTTTCTTAAGAATAAAATTGAGATTTTGGAAAACTCGGCAATGCCTGCAAATATAAGGGTCTTGAATTTTCTTACATCTCCTGTGGTTTTGGCCAAGGAGATTTTTAAAACTTATATGATGGATGTTCTAAAGGTCCCTAGAGAGACACTATTACTTATTTCTAAGGCACATTATCTACCAAGTACCAAGAAGAGTCTATGTGAGAGTTCTCCACAACCTAGTCAAGAAATGGATGTGCTAAATGAGAGTGATCTGTTAGAAAAATCAGATTGAAAGTGTTAACATCAGCTACTTTGCTGGTTACATTTGCTTTTCTGCAGATTGGGATTAGCTTTTACAAATATTATTTCAGGAATCAGTAGGAGCTTTTCTAGGGTCTAAATGTTCAGATTCTTCCCACTTTATCTAGGGAAATACAAAGAAAAAGGTAAGAATTCCTTCTTTGGAAGTGTAGGAAAATTTGATTTAAAGTCTGCCTTGGGTCTGCTTATATATGTATATATTGGCTTTATATGACTGAACTCTTGCCTGGTGAAACTACACAGGAGGATGGATGGCACAGAAGACAAGAAGACAGACATGAAGACAATAGCTGTATGAGAGTATATGCTTGCCATAAGAAAATGGATGCGGCCTGTTATGGAGGATTCTGGGTAACCATATTCTGCATAGGAGTATGCAAAAATATTGGGCCTAGCAGTATTTGAGCCTAAGCAAGAAACAGGCTAAGCCAGGAATGCAATGAATTCAAACTTATGAGCATAAACACACTCTCCTACCCTGAAGGTTTCAATTAGTGCCAAGAAGAAGGAAAAATACAGGAAGGGTCAAAGGTCACAGACCATGCATAGATAAATAGACCTAAAAGCACAGAGGTCACAGGCCATGCATAGATAAATAGACCTAAAAGCATTTCCAGATGTATAGAGGTCATAGGCCATGTATAGATAAGCAGGTCTAAGAGCAAAGTCCAGATGTACACATGTAAGGAGATTCTCCCCTGGGAAAAGTGTTGCAGAACCCTGAGGCCCTGCTGACACTTAAGAATGAATGATGGATTACTGAACAGACATTTGAGACGGAGAGAAATGTATATAAGGCAATTATTTTTCATGTAAGAGTGGGCAGTATTTTCTTCCCCTTCTCAGAGAAAGAAAGTACTGTCTGCCATCTCTAGATAGGCATTTGCTGTTTGCTATTTTATAATCACTTTTGTTATTCTAAATAAAAGTCTTTTGAGCTAAAGCAACTGCCGTCTAAGTAATTCTCTGATTGGTGATATTCTGGGCAACCGTTGTGGGAACCAGAAGCTACAGAAGGTGGAAATTCTGCAGCTGGGTGCTCTTTTCTTCTTAAATTTCCATGCAAATGCATGGTAAACTTAAATTGTCTCTTTTTTCTTTGAGCTTGCTCAACTGCTCACCTTTATAAATTCTAGAACTGTTATTACTCCTGCTCCAAAATCTCCATAATTTTTGTGTAATTTGCCCTCTATGCATATTTGTTATAGGTCCGTTCCATAATTGTGGGCTAAAGTGATGGGGAATTTTATTTTTAATACATTTTGGATTTTTTAAATTATGATTATAATTTTCTATATTCCCCATTTTTCTGTACAAGTGTTTACTTGGATTTAATTAAACTTATAAATAAAAAATGCTAAAAAAAGACAAGAAAGATGTTACAACACGCAGGCACCAAACAAATTTTGGTGGCAATTAGACTTTTTATAGCCTTTTATCGATTTTTATTGTTTTCTTTTTTTGAAGGCATCCTGGAAATGAAGAAAAATCTGACTGGGAAGGGGGAAAAGATGACTCAAGGGGTTGTAGCACCCTGAGCCAATATTTTGCTTTTGCACTCCCCCTTGGGTCCAATCTTTCAGTGCAAGCTATGCAAACAGAGGTAAGTTTTCAACACACTGGCTTGTTAAATGCCACCCTCTCATTTAACTTAATCTGTGTATTCTATGTTGCAACACTGAATATATAGAGAGTAATAATGTGGGGCCCATGTAAGGGCCTTATCTGGAATATTCGAAGGGCACCTACATGGGTAGTGCCCTTCGAATATCCCAGCTAAGTCCCTAATGCGCCCAGATGCTATCCGCATAGCATCGAGGCGTGTTAGGGGCGTTCCAGGGTAGAGGAAGGGGCTACACGGGTAGCAGCGATTTTCTTTGCTACCCATGTAGCCCTCACCTATCTTTAAGACACAGAGGCTATACAGGTAGCAATGAAAATTGCTGCTACCCATGTAGCCTCTGCAGCTGCCGGGGCATCCAGGCTAACCCAGATATTCACTTCCACCGGTGCGGAAGAGAATATCCGGGTTAGGGGGATCGGCAGGCAGGCTATGTGCTGCCGGGGCACATAGCTTACCCAACCTAATATCGGGCCCATGGTCATTATATTATTTGTTTAGGCTAGGCCTGATATTCTGCAAGCCTAAACTAAACATGTAACTTACCTGAATAGTGATTGAATACTGCCATTATCTGGATAATTTTCTGGCCTATTGTTGCTCCTCCTAACATGCCCCACAAGTATACAGATAGAGGACTATTCACTAATTGACATCCAGTCCATGTATGTCGCCTCAGAATCGGGTCTACTGGCTTGTACGTGCAGGCCAGGCCCCGATTCTGACAGGCTGCACATCCAAACACATCCAAGTCTACCCCTGATAGGTCCCTGAATGGAGCCGTGATGTCATGGTGTCCTGTCGCCATGGCACCGCGGTTCCTGAATGGAGCCATGATTGCCAGCCACCACCGAGACTGTCCTTTCCCGCAGCTAGACCCCCAATCTGGCCTTCCATGGCCAGAGTAGAGCTGCGGGGCTCCCCCTGCACGCCTCCATGTTTTGATCTGTTGGCTGCCGCCACTACTCCACCGCACCTAAGCCCTCCTTCCCGCCTGCCACTGCAGTGCCATCTTGGATCAGTCTGATAATACAGCTGTAGCAAACACAACTCCTTGGGGACGTGGGAGAGTTGTGAGCACTAATTTCTGCTGTCCATGTTCAACACCTGCTCCGAGTGAGTAAGTATCTTTTCTCCGTAGACAAGCAGGAATGAGTCCTCATGTATGGGACTCCCAAGCTGCAGGCTACCTAAAACCGAAGAGGTCACCGAGAGCCCCAACAGGGGCAAAATTCAACTGTGGCATGGCGAAAGGCCATAACCATTCAACTACAAACTATGTACAAAATGAGTGATTCTCTCTTCCCTTTTTTTTGGTAACATGTTCAGAATAACATGGACCTATGGAGGATGGAGTTAGATTCTAATCCCCAAACAGATTCCATAGTACAGTTTGGCCAAAGTTGCTGTCACGTCAGGCTCCCCTTCCAGACAGTAGTGAGACATGAATGTGCAGACTGAAGACCACACTGCAGCCCTGCAGATCTCTTCCATGGAGACCGAATGTAAGTTGGCTACCGATGCAGCCATAGCTCTAACATTGTGAGCTGTGACATGACCATCAAGGCTCAAGCCTGCCTGGGCATAAGAGAAAGAGATGCAGTCTGCCAACCAAATTGAAAGAGAACATTTGGAAATGGCAGCCCCTAGCTTGTTGGGATCAAAAGAAACAAAAAGCTGGATGGACTTTCTATGGAATTTTGTCAGCTCTAAGTAGAAGGCTAAGGCTCGCTTGCAGTCCAACATGTGCAACACAGCTTTCCCTTTGTGGGCATGAGGTTTCAGGAAAAATGTTGGAAAAACATTTGACTAATGAAGATGGAAATCCGATACCACTTTTTGAAGGAATTTAGGATTAGTATGAAGGACCACTATATTATGATGGAATTTGGTGTAAGGCAGATGTACTACTAGGGCCTGAAGCTTACTCACTCTGCGTGCTGAAGTGACCACCACCAGAAACAATACCTTCCAGGTCAAGAATGTCATTGAGCAGCTCAAAGGGAGCTTTTATGAGCTCTGCAAGAATCACATGGAGGTCCCAAGATGCTGCGGGAGGCTTGTAGGGAGGCCTCAAGAGAAGCAACCCCTGCATAAAGCAAACAACTGAAGGCTGTACCGAGATGGACTTTCCTTCCACACCTCGATGATAAGCTCCAATTGCACTGAGTTGACCTTGACAGAAATGGATTTATGTCCCAACCCTGAAGGTATTGAAGAGGTTTTTGTGTGGAACAGATGAAAGGATCTAGGCCCTGGCCCTCACATCAGACAGCAAACTTCTTCCATTTGCAAGAGTAAGATTTTCTCATATAGGCCCTCCTGAAGGTCAAAAGGATTTTAGTTACACCATCCGGCAGGATGAGCTCAAACAGCATCAGCCTCTCAACATCCATGCCATGAGGGCCAAGGACTGGATGTCGGGTTGCAACATCGTCCCACTATCCTGCGATATCAGAGCTGGTGCATGGCCAAGCCGGAGCAGCTTGTGACTGGAGAGCTGTAGCAGGAGAGGAAACCAGGGCTGTCTGGACCAGTAGGGAGAGATGAGAATCATCGTACCCTTGACTGTTTTGAGCTTTAGGAGGGTCTTTGCAATGACAGGTATTGGAGGATTTGTGTACAAAAGATTCTCCACCCAATTTAGGAGGAAAGCATCCAAGGCTAGTCTGCTGTGCAATCTTACTCTGGAGTAGAACTGATACACCTGGGCATTCTGCGGCAAACAGGTCTATCGAGGGGGTACCCCACTCTTGAGAGATGCGAGTCACAACCTCCCTGTCCAGCATCTACTGGTGTGGCTGGAGGACTCGACTCAGTCTGTCTGCCAGTGTTTTGCTCACCTGGAAGGTATGTGGCTCTAAAGTCCATGCCATGCGTGATAGCAAACTTCCATAACCTGACTGCTTCCCAACACAGGAGGTACGAACCCGTTCCTCCCTACTTGCTTTTGTAGAACATGGTGACTTGATTGTCAGTCTGAATTATAACAATTTGGTTGGCCTGTCGATCTCAGAAAGCCTTTAGAGCATTTGCCACCACTCTTAGTTCCAAGAAGCTGATCTGATGCAGACTTTCTTGGATGGACCAATCGCCCTGAGTGTGCAACCCATCGAGATGAGCTCTCCACTATAGCTTAGATGTGTCTGTCGTCATAGCTCTTTGGGATGGAACTATTTGTAAAAGAAGATCTTTGAGCAAATTGTGGTGGACTGTCCACTGGTGTAATGACTGAATGAGAGAGGCGATGACATACAGATGATCCCTGAATCGACCCATGGCCTGGGTCCATTGAGGCCTCAGTCTACTGAGCTTGCCTCATCTGGAGGTGTGCCAAGGGTGTAACATGTACTGTAGAGGTCACGTGTCCTAGTACAGTCAACATCCTGTGAGTTGATACCTGCTGACTCAATTGAGTTTCTCGCACAAGTGCCATCAATCTGTGAAGTTGGTGGTGTGGTGGGAAGGCTCTCGCCTGAGTCCTGTCGAGCAGGGCTCCTATGAATTCCAATTGTTGAGTGGGGTGAAGGTGGGGCTTGAGGTAATTTATAATGAACCCTAGTAGTTCCAGTACCTGAATGGTCAATCGTGTTGATTCCTGGACTCCTTCCGGAGTGGTACTCTTGATCAGCCAATCATCCAGCTAGGGGAAACAAACACTTCCAGCATTCAGAGGTATGCTGCTCCTACCGCAAGTCATTTTGTGAACATGTGTGACGCTGAGGCTAGGCCAAAAGGCAACACTCACTACTGGAAGTGTTGTTCCCCCAGGACGAATCTGAGATATCTCCTGTGAGTGGGATGCATCTGTATGTGGGTATTCGCATCCTTCAGATCCAGGAAGCATAGACAATCTCCTTTTTGAAAGCAAGGAAGCAGAGTGCCTAGAGAAATCATTCTGAACTTTTCTCTTACCAAGTACATGTTCAGATCTCTTAGGATGGGACTGTATCCCCCCGTTTTCTTGGGGATCAGGAAGTACCTGGAATAAAGCTCCTGACTTCTTTGCCTGGTGGCACGAGCTCGATTGCGAGATCTAACAAGAGGGTGGTGATTTCTCTCTGAAGCAGTTCCTGATGCAGAGGGTCAAGATGATATACCCTCAGGGGCAATTTGGTGGAGAGTCCAAAAAAAATGTAGCTTGTAATCCATGAGTCTGAGGTTATGAGGGAGCCTTCCTCCGACTGGATGGTTTCCCACTGTGGTTATTGGCAGACTGGCTTTGCTACAAAGGAACCAGTTAAAATCCTGCTCCAGGTTTTCGCTGAGAAGCTGGCTGGACCCCCTGCTAGAGGAGGTCGGTTCGAACGTGTGCCTTGAGAGATTACAAAGGGTAATGTGCTGCTTTTCTATGAAGCCAGCCTTCTCTTTGACCTGTTCCTCAAAAAGATTCTCTCCATGACACAGCATATTAATAAGCATTTTTGCACCAATTTTTCCAGGTGAGTCTCTGGGCGACAATGCCTATGGCAAAGGCTCTTGATGCCGTTTCGAAGATGTCATAAGTTGCTCGGACCATGAAATTTGAGCAGTCCGTGCTGTAAGCCACTAGGGAACGATAGCTCCATTTTCTCTGGAGGGAGAAACTGAGACAGCTCAGCGAGGTCGCACATGTTCTTCAAGAGGAGGTAAGAGGCTATGCGGGCTACTAGCATGGAGCTCTGAAATACCTTCTCCCTAAAGAATCCAATGTACAAGCCTCCCTCCACAGGGGCACCAAGGAATGAGTCTTGGTACTCTTAGACCTCTTTAGGGCAGATTCGACCACCAAGGAATAGTGAGGAAGCTGAGGGTTCTTGAATCCAGGAGCCTGCTGAATTCGAACAAAAGAACATACATCCAGACTGCAGTATTTTCAGGTTTGGAGAAACCCCTTTATTTATTGTCCCCTATGTGTTTCGGCCTCCAGGCCTTCTTCAGGGGGATATTTTGAGGGTGCAAATCTCAAAAAGACAAACAATCATAATTAAAACAAAATAAATAAACAATATCAAAATTAAAAGTAATTAAAAGTGATAAAACAAGCAAAAGATAAAAATCATAATACAGCAACCAAAAAACATTGCCGCTAACATTCATATCCATAAAAATCATAATCAAAAAGGAGAGGACACATATGTAAAACATGCTCTGAATCTATTGTCACGCCCTTAGCCCCTTACCTTGGTATGGGGGGCGTGGATTTTGTTTTTGTCACTGTGGTGCTTTAACTTTCTGGCCTTTTCTAACTGGATGCCTTTACATGCATTCTGGGAAAGGTAGTTCAGTTAGATCTCACTTGGGCTCAGATAAAAAAAAAACACCTTCTTTGTAGTTGGGTTTGAGTGAGTGCAATTTATTCATTAGCACAAAATAAGACACACTAGGTTCACAGATCCACCTTTTAAAGATATTTTCATCCAGGAATTCTTGCAACTTATAACAGGATAACTTAAACTGAAACAAAACAGCTTCCCTCAGCCTTAATTAGCAACACCTGCCTTCAGCAGAGCTTGCCCTGAGGATCAAAACAAACAGAAAGAAACTTTTAAACCAGGTTTCTTTTCCTTGCCAGTCCAGAGCAAATACCTGGCTATCTTGTATGCTTAACTTCAGCACTTCATTCAGATAGTCCAATTCATACAAGCAATAAAACTCTTTTCCAGGTTTTCTCAGCAGTTAAACAAACCAAAAGCATTTCTTAACTTCCTTCAATTGAAACGGCATCAAAGGAGCTCTGCACTGCTCACAGCTGTTTCTCAAAAGACAATCAGGAAGCTTCAGCTTTTCACTGCGTAACATTTCTCCTGAGCTTAGAACTTTAACAAGCAAACACAGCTCTCAAGGCTTTGGACACTGGAGGTTTCTCTTTCCAGTTGACATTCCCCCTTTACCATTCTTAATTGGCAGACTGGCATGCAGAGCAATCCATGTATGAGACCTCTTCCTCACAAGGTAAATCTGACTCCCCCAATTCCATGGGTTCACTCTCTAGCTCAGATTCAGATAGCTTACTTGACTGCCTTCTACTATGATTAAGGCTGTCTCTGGCAAATACGTATTGCTCCTTATTAGCTAAGCTTCTGGGACTCATACCTTGATCCAAGCCTGTAATAGCTTCACTTCTTACATGCTCTGGCCACCATCTAGCACGTCCTGTGCTCCAATTAGTGCTTCTGGCTCTCACTGCTCCATTCCTTGAGTAGGCAAAACTTCTGCTCTCTCTTTCCCTCTGGTTAGCAGTTACCGCACTCTCTGGTCTCAGGAGTCCTTCCAATTCCTCTCCATGTGTCCTGCTTGTCCCTCTTCGTCTTCCTCCTGCTGGACTCTCACCTCCTTCTGGACTGCCTCCTCTAACTGACCTAACTGAGCTAAACTTAAACCCCTCAGGCTCCTGCTCCACCCTCTCCCCTCTCAGGTGAGAAAGATTAAACTCCTTCGTGGCAGCTGTGTGATTAGGGGATGCAGTGATGTAAGGGTTTCTTACCCTGGGCCTGTATTCCCTATCCTTTCCACCACTAGGGGCACTCTGTTCCTCATTGTAGCCAGGAATTACTGGCTTTCTAGGAGCAAATGGAGTTTTAAGTCCTGGACCTTTTAAAATGGGTCCCTTTATTAAGGTAAATTCCTTCTTTTTACCCCTCTCTTCTAGGTCCTGATAAGCTTCCTTATCACACTATATGCATATTAAAATACAACAAAGAGATGAGGAGGGCATAGATAAAACATAAATATGTCTACCGATACCTTCACTGCAAAAGATTTCTGTCAAATAAAGTGCATATGTCACTAAAATGAATAAAAATAGCCAATACATATCATATAAAACACTAAAATGATTAATAAAAACAATAGATTAAATTAGTACCATATGTTTGTCTTTTTGAGGTTTGCACCCTGAAAATATCCCCCTGAAGAAAGCCTGGAGGCCGAAACGCGTAGGGGCCAATAAATAAAGGGGTTTCTCCAAACCTGAAAATACTGCCAGTCTGGGTGTCTGTTCTTTTGTCCTATCGTACCCTACAGATACTTTGGTTGCTTTCTTCAGTCTTTTTTTTTTAAATTTCTATTTATGCATTTTAACATTGAATCAAGCATCACACTTGTACAGTAATTAACCTGTCAACATAATTACAAAATTACATCTGAAGAAAATAAGACATATAGACAGTATTATCATTAGTCCCCAAATTGAGGGAGAGAGACAACAGAATGTACAGAGGTCAGGAAACTCCCCTGTAAACATAAAGGAAAAAACTTGTTTCAAAATACCAAGAGGAGGACAGAGAACCAAGCATATTTCTATCGATGGGAATTACTACTGATTGAGAGAAGAAGTTACAATATGAGCACTAATGAAAGAGGACAAATCCTCTGGCTGGAAAAAAACATACTTATGAGATTGAAATACTATAATGCATTTACAAGGATATCTAAGCACAAAAGAAGCACCCATTCGAGTCGCCTCTGGTCGCAAAATTAAAAAGGATTTGTGTCTTCTTTGCGTCTCCCTGGACACATCAGGGAAAACTGCAATTTTTTTACCCATGAACAAATAGGCACGCATTTTGAAATAAAGCCTGAGGAGCCAGTCCCTATCCGATGGTAACGCCAAGGAAACAATCAATGTAGAAACAGGTAGTTCATCGTCCTTAGGAGTTTGAAGCAAAGCTGAAACATCCAAAAAGTTCATATCTGAGAGACCAGCTACCTTCTCCCCTGTTTTCTTTCCAGAAGGCAAAAAATAAGCTTTGGTTATTGGAGGAATTAACTCTGATGACACCTTCAATGTTTCTTGAAGATATCTCTTAAAGAGATCCACTGGAGAAACCACGGGAACCATAGGAAAGTTAAGCAAACGAATATTTGAGGATCTAGTAGCATTCTCCAAAACCTCCAGCTTCAGCCGCATAGCCATATTTTCCTTAACTAAGGACTCTGTTACATCTGAAACCTGTGATAATTTCTGCTCAACAATAGTTTTAATTTCCACAACCTCCACTTGGAGTTTAGAACAGGAATCTTCAAGCTTTGATACTCGGGAAATAGCCAACACCAGTTGCTGACTCACTACTGAGGCCAATTGAGAGATCGCGTCCCAGATGCTGTCCAGGGAAATAACAGAAGGACGCGGCAAGGTAAAACACAATGGCGACTCCAAATCTGTCAATAAAGGCAGGGGAGCTTCCTCTACACTAGGCTCAATCATTCCCTGAGTAGCAATTGCACCTTCCGGAGTTTGCACCACCACCGAGCCTTTTGCAGCAGTAGCTGTAACCAGCTGCTTATCGGACTTCACCTCGAGAAGGCCCCGCTCACACGCCACTGCTCCCACCGCTTCGGAGGGACTCTCGGCTGCACCTAGAAGAGGAGATACCGGTACGCTCGGGGCCGAGGGCGGCACACGCCCATTGGGGGAGAGAGTAACATCCAGGGTGGGAAGTGCCGAAGTTTCCTGGACCGGCACCTCCAATACTCCTCTTATCTCCCTGACTTGCTGCTTGGTTAGCTGGACAAAGCGATCCATAGGTCCTGCACTAGCAGAGGGAGAGGGTTTCGCTGGAGAAGGCTCCGCGGGAGGAACCTTCTGCTTACCCTTCCGTTTAGGCATTCCAACTCAATACTGCACTGTCGCCATCTTGGAAATTAGCCACTCCCCTGCCACAGGCAAATTTGAGACCCCCCCGCTTTCTTCAGTCTTGCCATCTGAATTCGGTACATGAAGTCAAGCCTTCTAATGACTGGAGATCCAGAGAGGGGGTTCTCCCACATTCTCATCTGCACTCTTTGCAAGATGTGGTGCACGGGCACTGTCACCACTTCCTTAGGGGCCTAAGAGTACTGCAGGATCTCCAATTCTTCTGCCCTGGGCTCATCCTCAGTCTCCAAAGATAATGGTATGGCCTTTGCCATATCCCTCACAAAATCCTGGAAGGTCTCAGGAGACCTGTCCCCCAATAGGTCTTCCAATTCCATATCTGTCAACCAGCCTTCTGACTCAGACTCAGAGAGGAAGTCAAAGTACTTCTGCCTGGATCTCTCTTCTGGTTTGAGGGGATCAGAAGCTCCTTTGGAAGTGATGATGCACTGATGCTCTTTTAGATCTCAAGGGTGCATTGAACTCTGAAATGCTAAAGTAAGATATTGGCTGGGCAAGCACTGGAGTCAGGGCACTTCAATACCCCGATGTCAATGCATCTACTGCAGGCAAGGTGTACATCTCGAGGATTGGCTGCATGATGGCCGATGTCATTGCCGCCAATGTCAAGGCCCCAGCATGCTGCACTACAAAGAGCACCACAACGAGCTCCTTGAGAGCTTACAGAAGGTGGTTCTCTAAGGCTGCTGATGCCAAAGACTGTGGGTCCGCTGTTACTTTGCCCTGTGTATCTGGTAACTGTTATCGGCAGCTTGGTCTCGGCTCTCGGTAGGCTGTCAATGCCCCTCTGATGTTTTGGAAGATGAGCTCTCTTCCCTTTGAGTCAGCTTTGAGGGGTTGCTCTCACAGACTCTTATCGTTCTCAATGCCGGAGCTCCAACGCCGATGCACTAGAGTCTTCAATAGGTGCTCAGTTTGATCACTACTTGGCAGCATTGAAGCCGAAGTTGAATACTTACTCATCTTCGGGTGGAGATCAATTGATGGCCAATGCTCCGGGGCTCTACGAGTGCTCAGCGCTGAATGGCTTGAGAACTCCTCAATGTCAATGCACCTCCAGCATCCAATGCAGCCTTTGAAGCCATGGATTCCAGTGCCGTCGATGCCAATGATGCTGGATCGGACTTATGAGCGCCAAAAAGTGATTTGCACTGCTTCTCTCAACCTTTGAGGACTCTTTTTGTCATCTACAAACACAAATTACAAGAAGAGGGCTGATGATCGGGTCCCAGGCACTGGAGGCACCAGCTATGAGTGCCCGTAAAGGATATAGTTCCAGCACACTGGGTACACTTTTTAAATCCGCTGGCCTGTTTCTGGGACGTTGCCCTAGAAAATAGCTGCAGCGAAATCAAATGGCTCGCTTTTTGAAGCAATGCCCGACCAGAGCACCAGCACCTAAAGGGGCAGAGGTGCCATGGAAAAAGAAATAAAAATAAACAATCGAGGGAGAAAAAAACTTTAAAGGGTAAAAGAGAACTGTGACAGGCAGGCAAAAGGCAAAACTCAAGCACAGAAACCCCACAGGGGCAAAGGAAAGTTTATCAAGCAGAGAACATCAGGAACAAGCTCCATGGAAAACGAAAGACTGATCCTAGATGGCACCACAGCGGCAGGTGGGAAGGAGATGCACAGGTGCGGTGGAGCCTCCCAAAAGCTTCCAATAGATTTTCCGTTTACAAACTGTATCACCTAAAGGGCTCAATTTGGAACAAGTCTGGTGGAGTCTAATTTGATTTTCTGTGTTTCAAGTTCTCATTTGTATTTGAAGTCCTGTCAGGCTAACCCTATGGTTTAGGGATTCCCTTATCTGTGTTGGCCCCTCCTCTGCAGCTGCCATCATTTTTCCAGCCTATTACGAAGGCCGCAGGCACTACATATCTTTATGTAACTGCCAGCGTCTTTATACCCGGATATTCACAGATCCCAGCTCATAGCCGTTTTCACACTTGAAGCAGGGACCTATGTTGGCCCGAAACATGCATGTTGTGTATTGGCATTTGATTGCTACTGAAGGGATGTTTTCCACCACAATGTTCGTCACTTTCAGATAAGTTCTTTCACGATATATCAAAATTATTAAAAGGGTTTCGCAACCATATGAGCAGAGCGTTTTTCTCAGCTCTCCTCCTGTTTGTTTAACCCGACAAACATTTAGGTATATATTTGTAAGCTTGGTGCACTGGTGCGTTTCAGGTGACCTTTTCTTTGGATTCTATTGTTGTGTTCATTCTGTTAAAAGGTTTATGACTGACAGATCTGAGGCACTAGCAGCCCTTCTCTGATCAGTAGAGTGCTGCTGTCTACGGGCAAACAGAACAACAATTTGCTCTGTCCTCCCCTTACTCTTACCATGGATTACACAATCTCTGCACCAGCAGGTACTACGAGTACAAACTATATCGTAATGATAGAGCTGATCAAATTGGTGGAGGGGTTGCGCTCTATGTTAGAGAGGGCATTGAGTCAGAAAGGATTAAAGTTTTGCAGGAAACAAAATTTGCTGTAGAATCTCTATGGATTGAAATTCCATGTAAAAAGGGGAAGGCGATGGCAGTGGGGGTGTACTATCGACCGCCTGGCCAGAATGAAGAAATGGATGATGAAATGCTCAAAGAAATCAAGGAAGCTAACAAAAGTTACAGCGCAGTAATAATAATGGGTGATTTCAATTACCCCGGTATCGACTGGGTGAGTGTCACGGCAGGACATGCTAGGGAGATAAAGTTCCTAGATAGCACAGTTACTTACCTGTAACAGGTGATCTCTGGGAACAGCAGGAATAAGTCTTCACATATGGGTATCGTTGGTACCGACGGAGCCTGCGCGGGAACGCTCCCCAACGTCCAGAAAGAAAGCTTTTGGGAGCATCCCACAGCGCCTGCGTGCTGCCTTCCCGCCTTTCCTAACCGCCTCTCTCCAGTTCGAGTTTTAAGCTGAGACAAAGAGAGAGAGAGAGGAAAGGAAAGATAGATAGAGAGATACAACTCCTAGGGGAGGTGGGTGGGTTGTGAAGACTTATTCCTGCTGTTCCCAGAGATCACCTGTTACAGGTAAGTAACTGTGCTATCTCCAGGAACAAGCAGGAATGAGTCTTTCACATATGGGGACTCCCCAGCTAGAGATGCCAGGGAGATCTCCAAGATTGTGAGTCCCTGAGAAGGGCTCTACCTCCCCCCATGGATCTCGGGCATCCAACCAGGGATGGGGGGTAGGAGTTGATTAGGTATGGAACAGGTGTTTGAGAACAGCCTGACCAAACAAGGCATCCCGGCGGGAGTCCTTGTCCAAGCAGTAATGGGCTGTAAAGGTATGAAACGAGGCCCAGGTGGCCGCTCGACATATTTGGTCGATGGACACAGAGTTTAGATGAGCCATAGAGGCTGTCATGGCCCTCACATTGTGAGCTGTGACATGGCCCTCCAGAGAAAGGTTCTTACTCTGGTAGGCGAAGGAAATACACTGAGCAATCCAATTGGACAGAGTTCTCTTAGAGACTGGAAGTCCTAAATGAGAGGGATCAAAAGCAACAAATAGTTGAGAGGACTTTCTATGTTGCTGTGTCCTTTGTAAGTAAAAAGCAAGTGCTCTCTTACAATCCAGGGTATGAAGATTCCTCTCTGCACTTGATGCATGAGGTCCTGGAAAAAAGACAGGTAAATACACCTCCTGGTTCAGATGAAAAGGTGAGACCACTTTAGGCATAAAGTGTGAATTAGTCCTGAGGACTACCTTGTCATGATGTAACCTTGTATAAGGAGGATTAGCCACCAAGGCTTGCAGCTCACTGTTACGGCGAGCTGAGGTGACTGCAATGAGAAAAATCACCTTCCAGGAAAGGAATTTCAAGGAGGTAGTGGTTAAGGGTTCAAAGGGTGGCTTCATGAGCTGGCCAAGAACCAAATTCAAATCCCATGCCACTGGAGGTGGTCTAATGGGAGGTTTAGTTAAAAGAAGGCCTCTCATGAATCTTGCAATAAGAGGATGAGAGGAAATAGGATGTCCATTGAGAGGCTTAAGGGATGTTGCAATAGCACTCAAATGGACTCTTACTGAATTCGTTTTAAGGCCTGCATGGGATAAATGCAGTAAATATTCTAGTAAAGAATTCAGAGGTATTGCAAGAGGGTTAAGACCCTTCTCTGCACACAAAATGGTAAACCTTTTCCATTTAAAAGCATAGGAACTTCTAGTGGAAGGCTTTCTGGAAGCATGAAGGATATCCTTCACCTGCTGAGAAAGATGCAAATCTTGAAGGTCTAGGCCTTCAGCAACCAGGCCCTGAGATGAAGAGACTGGGGATTTGGGTGCCACAACGTTCCCTCCTCCTGGGACAGGAGGTCTGGAGCAGATCCCAAGTCCAGGGAGGGAGCTTGAGAGAGATGAAGAAGTAGAGGGTACCACACTTGGCGTGGCCAACGTGGAGCTATGAGGATCATAGAGCCCTTGTCTCTCTGAAGCTTGAACAGTGTCTTGGAAATTAGGGGAATGGGTGGAAAGGCATAGAGGAAGTCTTACCCCCAATGGAGGAGGAAGGCATCCCTGGCCTGAACTCCCTGACACGGAATCCTGGAACAGAACCGGGGAAGTTTGGAATTCCACGGACTTGCAAACAGGTCTATGTCCGGGGTTCCCCAAATTCTAAAGATCCTGGCTATGTGGTCCCCATGGAGGGACCATTCGTGTGGAAGCAGAACTTGACTGAGTCTGCCCAAGAGTTTTGAACCCCTGGAAGATACACTGCCATGAGATGAATTTGATGCTCTCTGGCGAAGGCCCACAATCTCAAAGCTTCGTTGCAAAGCGACAGAGAGCCAGTCCCGCCCTGCTTGTTCACGTAGAACATGGCTACTTGGTTGTCCGTGTGGATGAGGACTGTCTTGTAGCTGAGCAGGGTGTGGAAGACTCTGAGAGCTAGAAAAATTGCTCTGAGCTCCAAGAGATTGATATGTAGAGATGTCTCCTGTGGAGACCAGATGCCCTGGGTGGAGAGATCTTGTAGATGAGCTCCCCAACCCCTTGGAGAGGCATCTGTTGTAAGGGTTGCTTGGGGTAGCAACTGTTGAAAGGGGGACCCCAGCAACAGATTCTGAGTGGACTTCCACCACTGGAGAGACCAAAAGAGGCGACTGGAGGTTGCTATTTTGTCTGACAGGCACCCTGATGCCTGGGTCCATTGGGTGGACAGAGTCCACTGAGCTGCTCGCATGTGAAGGCGAGCGTAAGGAACCACATGCACGGTGGATGCCATGTGGCCTAACAGTTGTAACATCTCTCGAGCAGTTAAATGGGACTTTAACTGAACTTGTGAGGCTAACTGCACCAATCGGAGGCAATGGGCTTGGGGAAGATAGGCCCTTGCAGTTGTGGTATCCAGCAAGGCCCCTATGAACTCTAATGACTGAGTAGGGGTGAGATGTGATTTTGGGATGTTTATTACCAGTCCCAGATACTGAAGAACATGCCTTGTGCAGGCTAGGGAAGCCTGGGCCTCTGTCTGGGATGGAGCTCGGATGAGCCAGTCGTCCAGATATGGGAATACAAATATTCCTAGAGTGCGTAGAAATGCAGCTACCACTGCCATGCATTTTGTGAACACTCTTGGAGCAGAGGCCAGACCGAAAGGAAGCACTCTGTATTGGTAGTGCTTTCCCTGATAAAGGAACCGAAGGAACCTTCTGTGTGTTGGATGGATGAGGACATGGGTGTACGCATCCTTGAGATCTAGAGAACAAAGCCAATCCTGACTCTGAAGGTATGGAAGGAGAGCACCGAGAGAAATAATCTTGAATTTCTCCTTGCATAGAAACTTGTTCAATTCTCTGAGATCTAATATGGGTCTGTAGCCCCCTGTTTTCTTTGGGATAAGAAAATAGGGGGAGTAGAACCCTGAACCCTGTTGAAGAAGGGGTAAGAAGGGTAGCAATCTCCTGGCCCAGAAGGTCGAGGAGAGATGTTGAAGAATTGAACTGTCTCACCATGGTGTGAGGAAGAAGGTTTAAGAAATGAAGCTTGTACCCCTCCCTTATGATGGAGAGGGTCCATTGCTCTGCTGTGATTTGTTCCCATCTGGGAGTAAAGTGAGCTAACCTTCCTGGAATGGTGAGAGGCTCTGTTTCTTCTAGAGCCAGAAAGGCTAAGTTCTCTAGTTGTAAGTCAAAGGCCCTGAGGAGGCTGAGGCTGTTGGGCCGTAGCAGTCCTTGCAGCCTTAGGCTTGGCTTGTTTAGGTTGTTGCTGACACTTTGCAGCAAAACGACCTGCAGAAGATGCCTGGTGACCATAACCAGTATAATATTTCCCTTTTTTGGGAAAGAAAGTCTTTTTGAATAACCTTTTTCTAACACGAGCAGGAGTAGACTTTGAAAGTCTATCTAAGGGAGAATTCTCAGCATCCATCTGAGTGGCCTTTGCTTGCCAATCCTTGCCAAAAAGGTTTTCACCTGTACAAGGAAGATTTCCTAATCCATCCTGGACCCAGGGTTCCAAATCATAAGCTTGTAACCAAGCAAGTCTGCGTGCACCTATGGCAATAGCCGAGGCTCTGCTGGCACACTCAAAGAGTCAAAGGCTGCACGGTTGGAAAATTTGGAAACATCCTGGGCATGTTTAAGCCAGGTGAGAAACTCCTCCCTTTTATCTTCTGAGACAAAAGGAGATAAAGTTTGCAGATGATCTGTAACTTCCTTTAGAAACATCCCCATATAGAGACTATAGGAGTTGATTCTGGCAGTAAGCATATTGGCCTGGAAGATTCTCCGGCCAAAAGCATCCAAGGTTCTGCATTCTCTTCCTGGAGGATTAGATGAGTGTCTTTTTGCACTCTTTATCTTCTTCATAGCAGACTCCACCACAATAGAGTGGTGAGGAAGCTGAGTCTTATGAAAGCCAGGACAAGGAGGAACATGGTACATGGTGTCCAACCTGCGAGAATGAGGGGAGGTAGTAAGAGGTGTCTCCCATATGCCCAACATGTGATCATAAAGGATCTCATGAATTGGTAAAGTAGCTGCCTCTTTAGGAGCCTTAGGATATTGTAAAATATCCAATTTCTTGGCTCTAGGCTCTGGTTCAGGGGCCACTGAAATAGAGAGGCCCCTGGCCACTTCCCTAATGAAGTCTTGAAAAGACAAGTCTTCTGGAGGAGACATTCTTCTTTTTGGAGAAGAGGGCTCATGAGGAAGGAGTACCGATGCTTCGACAGAAGCCTCTGATTCATCAGAGTCTTCGGAGGAATCGAAGTATCGCCTGTCTGGATGCTCTTGCAGGGCCCGATACGCGTACCGAGTGGTATCGACATCGGGAGTGATCGGTACCGATTCGGTACCGATGGGCATCACAGAACAGGGTACCGCTGCAGTCGACACCGAAGCCGATGTCGATGCAATCGGTACTGGCACCGGAACCGATATCGGTGCCGGTGCCGGAACCGGTACCGACAACGGAGTTTGTTGCGGTACCGGAGGCGTCGCAGCTTGTATGAATGCCATAATGGCACGCTGCATGGTCAGAATATTCTGATCCATTGACGCAACCAATGTCTGGATGTCGGTACCGGTGGAAACCACCGGTACCCCAGAACATAGCAAAAGGTGATCGGTCGAGGCCACGCCATCGATGTCAACCTGTGACCCCATAGATGAAGCTTTGGAAGCCGGAGCTTCCCGCCGGGGTAATTTTGCCGGTGCAGGTTCCTCGAGAGCAAGCCCGGAGGCATCTCGATACTTAGAGGGAGATCTACCCTTCGAGGACCTGTTGGACTTATGTTTGGTTACCTGAGATCCATGGGAGGAAGAAGAAGCCCTGGAAGATGTCGATGCCACCGAAGCTGCATCAGAGGGAAACAGGGTACTGAGCTTGGCCGCTCGATTCTGTTGACCTCTTTTAGACATCATGGAACAGGACTCAGAATCGGTGATGGAGTGGTCAGGTCCCAAACAGTTTAGACACCAGTCATGGGTGTCGGTGATAGAAAGAGAAACCGCTGCACTTCGTGCACTTTTTAAACCCGGAAGCGGGCTTTTCCATGAGGAAAATTTTGCTAGGCCTAAGGCCCAAAAGGAAAAGTTGCACAGAAGTGGGAAACGGTAGTTTTTTTTTTTTTTAAAAAGAAAGAAGAAAAGACCGGCGGTACCGGTCCGACGTCGAAGAAGGCAGACGCGCGACCAAAGAAATAAAGAAAAATAAAGAACTTCTTCAGCGGTAACAGGAACACGACCTGCTGGCTCCGCGGAAAAGAAGAACTGGAGAGAGGCGGTTAGGAAAGGCGGGAAGGTAGCACGCAGGCGCTGTGGGATGCTCCCAAAAGTTTTCTTTCTGGACGCTGGGGAGCGTTCCCGCGCAGGCTCCGTCGGTACCGACGATACCCATATGTGAAGACTCATTCCTGCTTGTTCCTGGAGATGACATAAATGACTGCTTCTTGGAGCAACTGGCTCATGAACCGACCTGAGGGGAAGCCATATTAGACCTAGTCCTTAGTGGAACACCAGATCTAGTGCAAGAGATAAGGGTGTTGGGGCCACTTGGCAATAGTGATCATAGCATGATCGCCTTTGATTTAATTAGTGGAGGAGGGATAGTATGGAAATCCACAGTACTACCTTTTAACTTTAGAAAGGGAGTCTATGATAAAATGAGGAAAATAGTTAAGAAAAAACTAAAAGGAGCAGTTGCAAAGGTTAAAGACTTACATCAAGCTTGGGTGTTGTTGAAAAATACTATCTTGGAAGCCCAGACCAGCTGTACTCCACTCTTTAAGAAAAGTGGAAGGAAGTCCAAAAAACTGCCAGCATGGTTTAAAGGTGAGGTCAGAGAGGCTGTTGTTGCCAAAAAGCATCTTTCAGGAAATGGAAAAAAGAGCCAAATGACGAAACCTGGAAACAGCACAAGCACTGGCAAGTCAAATGCAAGGCATTGATAAAGCAGGCAAAGGGAGAATTTGAGAAGAAGCTTGCTGCGGAAGCAAAAACGCGAAATAAAGATTTTTTCAACTACATTTGTAGCAAAAAACCTGTGAGAAAGTCAGTTGGTCCATTAGATGATAGAGGAGTTAAAGGGGCACTAAGAGGCGACAAGGCGATAGCGGAGAGACTGAATAAATTCTCTGCTTCGGTCTTTACTGAGGAAGATATAGGGATGTTACCCATGACTCAAGTGGTATATAAAGGTGCGGAAGAATTGAAGGAAATATCGATACATCGGGAAGATGTATTACAACTATTAAATAAACTGAAGAGTAGCAAATCACCTGGGCCGGATGGTATACATCCAAGGGTGTTGAAAGAACTGAAATATGAGATTGCAGACCTGCTATTAGTAATCTGTGAACTATCATTAAAATCATCTCTAATACCTGAAGATTGGAGGATCGCCAATATAACACCAATTTTTAAAAAGGGTTCCAGGGGTGATCCGGGAAACTACAGACCGGTGAGCCTCACATCAGTACCGGGAAAAATGGTAGAAACCATCATAAAGAATAAAATTACTCAGCATGTAGATAGTCATGGCCTAATGGGAGACAGCCAACATGGCTTTAGACAAGGAAGATCTTGTCTTACTAATCTGTTATGTTTTTTTGAAAGTGTGAATAAACAGATGAACAAAGGTGAGTCGGTTGATATAGTGTATCTGGACTTTCAGAAAGCCTTTGACAAGGACTCTCATCAGAGACTTTTGGCAAAACTAAAGAGTCATGGGATAGGAGGCAATGTACTACTGTGGATCAAGAACTGGTTAAAAGATAGAAAGCAGAGGGTTGGGCTAAATGGCCAATTTTCCCAATGGAGAAAGATGAATAGTGGTGTACCCCAGGGATCTGTGCTGGGTCGGCTGCTTTTTGACATATTCATAAATGACCTGGAAAGTGGAATAACGAGCGAGGTTATCAAATTTGCAGATGACACAAAACTATTTAAAGTTGTTAAAACCCAAGAGGATTGTGGAAAATTGCAAGAGGATCTTGATAAATTGGAAGACTGGGCATCAAAATGGCAGATGAAATTTAATGTGGACAAGTGCAAAGTTATGCACCTAGGGAAGAACAAACCAAACTATGGTTACACGATGCAAGGTTCCACATTAGGAACCACCACCCAGGAAAAAGATTTAGGCGTTATTGTAGATAACATGTTAAAACCTTCGGCCCAGTGTGCAGCGGCAGCCAAGAGAGCAAATAGAATGCTAGGTATCATAAGGAAAGGAATGGAAAATAAAACAAAAGATATTATAATGCCTCTATATTGTTCTATGGTGAGACCGCACCTTGAATATTGCGTGCAATTCTGGTCGCCGTATCTTAAAAAGGATATAGCGTTATTAGAAAAGGTTCAGAGAAGAGCCACCAAAATGGTAAAGGGGATGGAAGGATACTCCTATGAAGAAAGGTTGAAAAGGTTAGGGCTCTTTAACCTGGAAAAGAGACGGCTGAGGGGAGATATGATAGAAGTCTATAAATTAATGAACAGAGTGGAATGGGTAAACGTAGATCGATTGTTTACGTTATCAGAATATAGAAAGACTAGGGGACATGCAATGAAGCTGCAGGGTAAACTATTTAAGACTAATAAATAAATAAATAAATAGTTTACCCTCCCATAACTAAAGAGACACTAAAAAACATTATCACCAGTCTCAACACCACAACTTCATATCTAGATCCATGTCCAGTAACATGGATAAAAAATACCCTACCAATTTTATTACCCTACATTCTCTCAATAGTGAACCTCTCACTAACCCAAGGCTACCTCCCACCATCACTCAAACACGCACAAATACGGCCAATCCTCAAGAACAGCAAACTTGATAAAACTTTACCTGCATCATATAGACCCATTTCAAGCATACCATTCTTGGCTAAAATAATTGAAAAAGTGGTTCAATTACAGACACAGGACTTTCTAGACTCATCTTACCCTCTTGATGAGCAACAGTATGGCTTTCGGCCACGCCATGGAGTTGAAACACTCCTCACAGTTTTAATAGATACGCTCCTAAGAGGAATTGACAATAATAAACAGGCCTTCATTCTACTTTTCATTGATATATCAGCTGCGTTTGACAGCGTACACCACACAATAATGCTCAATAGCTTGAGACAAATAGGCTTAAACTCTACAGTACATAAATGGTTCTCATCCTACCTAGATAATAGAACGCAAAATGTAAAAATTGGAAATCAAAAGTCAACCACATATAAACAAGAAATTGGATTACCACAAGGTTCAGCGCTATCAGCCCTGCTTTTTAATATCTACATAAAACCAGTCTGCAACATTTTCAAAAAATTTGGAGTAAAATATCATCTATACGCAGACGATATTATGATGTATATTCCATTCACGATACCCAACCTACCGCTACAACTCCTATCGGACTGTTATAATGAAATTACTACTTGGCTAAAAGCACAAAACCTCCACATAAACCACACTAAAACTGAAGTTCTAATCGTGACCAAGAACAAATCCTATATCCCCCCAACACACATAAGACTTCAAAACCAAGAAATTAAAATAAAAAACGAAATAAGATATCTAGGCGTAATTCTAGACATACACCTTACGATGGAAACACACATTAGCAATACCATAAAGAAAATTTATTTCAAACTCAAAACCCTCAAACAACTTCGTCCGCTAGTATTTACACAAGACTTTATCAACATAATCCAGGCCACCATAACTCCACATTTTGACTTTGCCAATCTAATTCTAATAGGCATATCAAAACAAAACATCAAACGATTGCAATTAGCGCAAAACGCAGCGGCCAGAATCATATTGAAAATTAACTCACTCCAACACATATCACCAATACTAGCCTCTCTCCATTGGCTACCAATTCAAAGTAGAATAATCTACAAAACAATAATAACTTCATTCAAGGCCTTATATGATATGGCCCCAAATATGCTATGTAACTTAATACACAAAGAACCATCTAAGTCCACACACAGAAAAGGACAATTGAACAGATTAAAGATCCCGAAAGATTATACAAGAGCCCATAAATCAACAAATAACAGAGCCTTTTCCCACATAGCCCCAACGATCTGGAATTCCCTCCCAGAGGAGCTACGAACACTAACGGAGATCATGGAACTCCGCAAAAAATTAAAAACTTATTTGTTCACCAAATACTATAACATAGATAACTCACAACCTGCTTTAGACAAAGGTTAAACAGGTATCTATCTGCATCAAGCAAAAACCCTAACCCACACAATTGACACACAATCATGATGACTTCACAGCTTATGTCCTTTCACTTCCATGTATATAAATACATATATAAAACTGTATATAGTTTATTCTGTTCTGTATTATCCCACATTGTTTAGACTGTATATTCTATATATAATATGATGTTCCTTGTAAATATGTTCTGTTATAATATGACGTTCCCTGTAAAACAAACTTGCTTTGTTAACTATTGTTCACTGTAAACCGCAACTGAACTTTGGAAGATGCGGTATATAAATGTGTATAAAATAAAATAAATAAATAAAAATAATAAAAGAAAATATTTTTTCACTCAACGTGTAATCAAACTCTGGAATTTGTTACCGGAGGATGTAGTGAAGGCTGTTAGTGTAGCTGGGTTTAAAAAAGGTTTGGACAAGTTCCTGGAGGAAAGGTCCATAAACCATTATTAAGAAGGGACCCAGGATATCAATGCTTGACCCAGTACAAGCATTGCGGAACCTATGTCTTTTGGGGAAACTGCTAGATACGTATGACCTAGATTGGCCACTGTTGGAAACAGGATACTGGGCTTGATGGACCTTGGTCTGACCCAGTATGGCATATCTTATGTTCTTACGTCAGTTCCCACACTCCCTGTCGATGCAGGGGTCATGGCTCAATGCAGTAATTGCAAAATCTCTGTGGTGGCTGCAGGGTTGGAGCTGGACATTCCCCCTGCATATACCACACCATTTTTGCAGTTACCACATGGCATTATTACATATTAAATTCAAAATCTTAATGGCAACCTTTAAGTTACTTAACTACATAGCACCCTCTTTTCTATCATCCTTAATTCTCCCCTCAGAAGACATTAGAGCCAAAAGAGAATGTTCCCAGAACATCATTAAAATCCCCTTGATCCTCCGCAAAACAAAACAAGCCACAAGCAACAGAGTGTTTTCCTATATAGCCCCATTCCTCTGGAATTCCCTCCCAGACTCTTTGAGATCGATCAAAGACCTTCAAACTTTCAGGAAACAAATCAAAACATCTCTCTTTATTGAAAATTACAGCAGTATTGACAACATGCACGATCTTTATCCAACATAAATACACTCTATTAGACACACTCAATTCTCCAAACAACCTCCCTTGTTTCATGGACATCTCTACCCACCTCTTGCCCACATAATCCTTTAATGTATTAATTATGCAACATTTGTAAATAGCTGCCATGTAAATAATTTACCCAGTTATATTATTGTTATCCACTTGTTTGATGTAACATTACCTTTGTTTAATTCAAAAATGTTTAATGCAAAATGTTCGTTAAATGTAAACTGCCATTGATCTTGGGAAAGGGAGTTATAGAAAAGCTATACAAATAAAAAAAATAAATATACCATATGGTAGCTGCAAAAACAATTACTGAAGTTTAGTAAACAGGCTCCTAAATATCAGTGTTAATAACCAGTCAAATAACTTTGTTTATTCAAGCTCTTTACTGGTGATTCTCTTGAGAGAGGTACTCACGGAGATATGGTTATCTTGGTCTCAGTATCCTGTTCTATTTTTTTCAGGTTCCGTCCTTCTTTGCCAATTAACCTTCCAACCAAACTATTGTGGGCTAAGATTTTTAGGGGAATTTCTTCAGTGCTGAAAAACACAGAATGTGGTTAGTGACAACCCTAACTGTCTTTTACACCTTCTCCTGTCATGTTCAGCTTTCAAGTAGCTCCTCACTGTTTACTATCCAGATATCTGGGAAAACCATAAGGCATAGCTTTTTTCATACCCTCAATACATCGCTCATCAGACAACCATTAGGTATAGCCTCAGTCTATGCTTCATCCAGCTCTCATCAAGCACTGTCCTACAATGCTTCTACCCTCACTCTTTATTACCCAGCTCCAATCAAGGAGTAATCAGCAAAGCTTCTTTTCTTCCAAATAGAACTTTAATCAAGGATTCAACACAAGCATTTTTTCAAATATTTTCCCAACTACTATCCTCTACTAAGTCTCTTGAACAGACATATAAACAAAACAAATAAAACATTAAGGAACCATATTTAGCAACTCGCACTCTCATACTTTGAGGTTGTCTGTGCAAGCAATAATGGCTAGCTCCCCGCCCCTTCCTTGTGCACTCACCATTTGGTGTCATTGGCTTCTTTCTGCATGATCTGAAGAATCATTCGACAGGCAGCAGAGCACCCATCTGGCATGGCATGGATGGTGATGGGCTTCTCTGCTGCACCAGCATTTTCTTTCCTGTGAATGTCAACCCTGTGGAAAAGAACAAACACAACCACCCTCAGAAAACATCTCAAGCCAACTCCTGCAGCAACACTGCAATCCAAACCCCTTTGAACAAGCTAGAAATATTCTCATATGAAGAAGAGGCATTAAAGCATAGCATAAATGTATCATCCAATTGAGCTATTATTGTCACAGGGAGCACATTCCTGCCTATACTGTTTCCCTGACCTTGGATGCTGCAATCTATCAGAGTGTATTAAGGAGTACAGTCAACATGTTGAACCAAGCAGGGAGGGAGAGGAAGCTGAGATGCATTATGCCCTGAGACCCAGCCTAAGTACTATGGATCTGATATTCAAAGGCATTTACACAATTTGCAGACCTGTGACTGGTGACTGCTGCCAATGTACAGATAGCAGTGATATTCAGCATTTTTGTTGTCCTAAATTAAACTCAATAGCTCTATGGATAGTGACTGGATATGGCCAATCATCCATAGTCTTCGGCAGAACACACACACTCTGCTCTCACTCCACTCTGGCATTATTTGGATAGTTTGGAGTGGCCTGTAAAAATTTCGAGAGACACTATGGGGGTTATTCTGTGTCATGAATAGTGGGGATGGACGTTCCAACGGGACGTCCATCCCCGCTATTCGTGCCTTCCCCCGCTGACTTCTAACCTTCCCACCGGTTGTGCGGGGAAGTTAGACAGGGGGTGGGGAAGGGGCGGCTTGGGGACAGAGTCTGGGCAGGTAGTGGGAGATTGCCGACCCTGGATGTACCGGGCCAATTCTAATGTCGGCCCTGTACGTCTAGGGCCGGTGACATGTGCGGGGAAGTTATTCCACCTCCGAGGTGGAATAATTTCCCTGGACATGTTTTGTCTTTAATGCTGGGGTGCGGATGGGGCATGGGGGGGGGGTCAGAGGACATTCCCCACAGCCCAACCCTGGCCTTAGGAGGCCAGATCAGGGATCGAGCTGCGGCGAATAAACACTTTTATCTGGTGGTCGGCATCGCGGCTTTTAAATGGAGCTATGGTGCCATGGCAACCGGACGCCATAGCGACGTGGCTCCATTTAAAAACCCTGATTGAGCTACTCGGGCTTGTCATGTACGTGCAGGCTGGACTGAATCGCAGTCCTGGCCTGCACATATATGACTGATCGTGATTCTGATCCCGCAGGGCTAGACGTGCCCCACGGGATCAGAATCGCGAGCCCCTCTATATGTCCGGCTCAGACCGGACATACAGAGGGGCTGGACGTCAGGAATGGAATGAGCCCTTATCTGTATAGCGCTGCTTAAAATACATAAAAAGTATTCTTATCTGTATAGCATCTGCCACTATACAGATAAGTGCTTTTGTATATTGGGCAATACAGGTGTGTAGGCCTCACTTCATGGACTTAGCAGAATTTTCAAAATAAAAAACACTTCATGGACTTAGCAGAATTTTCAAAATAAAAGTATGCATGCACTTTCACTTTGAAAACTGATAAACTGAAGAGTAGCAAATCACCTCGACCAGATGCTATACATCTTAGGGTGTTGAAAGAACTGAGAGATGAGATTGCAGACCTAGTATTAGTAATCTGTGAACGATCATTAAAATCATCTGTGATACTTGAAGATTGGAGAATGGCCAATGTAACGCCAATTTTTAAAAAGGGTTCCAGGGGTGATACGGGAAACTACAAACCAGTAAGCATGGCATTGGTAGCGGGCAAAATGGTAGAAGCCATTATAAAGAATACAGTTACTGAACATGTAGAAAGTTATGGTTTAATGGGAGAAAGCCAAGATGGATTTAGCCAAGGAAAGTCTTGTCTTACTAATTTGTTATATTTTTTTGAAGGTGTGAATAAATAGGTAGACCAAGGTAAGCCAGTTGATATAGTATACCTGGATTTTCAGAAAACCTTTGACAAGATCCCTTTTGAGAGACTCTTGGTGAAATTAAAAAGTAATGGGATTGCAGGCAGTATACTATTGTGGATCAGGGACTGCTTAAAAGATAGAAAACAGAGAGTAGGGCTAAATGGCCAATTTTCTCCATGGAGAAAGGTGAATAGTGGAGTACCATGGGCTATCTGTGCTGGTCTGCTGCTTTTTAACATCTTCATAAATGACCTGGAAATGGGAATAACGAGTGAGGTGATCAAATTTGCAGATGACACAAAATTATTCAAAGTTATTAAAAGTCAAGAGTATTGTGAAAAATTGCAAAAGGACCTTGATAAATTGGAAGACTCGATGTTCAAATGGCAGATGAAATTTAATGTGGACAATTGCAAAGTTATGCACCTAGGAAAGAACAACCAAAACTACGGTTAAACGATGCAAGGTTCCACATTAGGAACCACCACCTTGGAAAAAGATTTAGTTGTCATTGCAGATAATATGTTGAAACCCTCCACCAAGTGTGCAGCAGTGGCGAAGAAAGCAAACAGAATGCTAGGAATCATGAGGAAAGGAATGGAGAATAAAACCAAGAATATTATATTGCCTCTGTATTGTTACATGGTGTGACTGCACTTTGAATATTGTATGCAATTCTGGTCGCCATATCTTAAAAAGGATATAGTGGAATTAGAAAAGGTACAGAGAAGAGCTACCAAAATGGTAAAGGGAATGGAAGGATACTCCTATGAGAAACGGCTTAAAAGATTAGGGCTTTTCAACTTGGAAAAGAGACAGCTGAGGGGAGATATGACAGAAGTCGATAAATTAATGAATGAAATGGAATGGGTAAACGTAGATCGGTTGTTTACACCATCACATAGTAGAAAGACTAAGGGACATGCAATGAAGCTACAACGTAACCCATTTAAGACTAATAAGAGAAAATATTTTTAACTCAATGCATAATGCATAAAAGGCCATTTTGAAAGACTCCTCCTATCCAAGCAAGGACTGTTAATTACCCAGGAAGTTGGTCACAGCTTATTTCAGCAGCACAGGCATAAATAGCTCAACCAGAGCTCTGTGATCCTCTGTCTTGAAGGACTAAAAAAAGGGACTGTTACTTCTGGAGAGAGATCTGCAACTGTGAGTATATACAGTACTTCTGGTAATTTTCTAAAAGGAATTCTTTGTATTAAAGCTAATTAATCTGTGAACCCACTATTTTTGTTAAATCAGTCAGGGCCTAGTAGCAGCAGTTTACTTTTAAATTTAAAACACAGAGGAGAACTTTCTGGTTACATTTCATACCCAGCAGAGAGCTTGTAGTTTAAATTTAATAGTCACTCAGGGCCTAGTAACAGCAAAGTACTTTTAGTTTAAATTTAAAACACAGAAGAGAGCTTTCTGGTTACATTTGGAACCCAGCACAGAGCTTGTAGTTTACATTTAATAGTCACTCAGGGCCTAGCATCAGAAAAGTACTTTTAGTTTTAACACACAGAGGAGAACTTCTGGTTATATTTCATACCCAGCAGAGAGCTTGTAGTTTAAATTTAATAGTCACTCAGGGCCTAGTAACAGCAAAGTACTTTTAGTTTAAATTTAAAACACAGAAGAGAGCTTTCTGGTTAGATTTGGAACCCAGCAGAGAGCTTGTAGTTTAAATTTCATAAAAAGTTAGAGCCTAGAAGCAGCTAAGAGCTATAATTTAAATCAAATCAGAATTTAGCTTACCTCAGCAGCACAAGACAGGGTACTGTGTGGCAGCCCTCTTTTAATAAGTGTTATCTCCCTCCCCACACCCACCCACCCCTGGGATAATCGTAGCTTTATAGGTACTTACACATCTTAAAAGGCAGGAGGTGCTCTCAGGTGAAGCTCATTACCCAAATCAGTCATACACTAAGGACCTGAGATTAGTTAAGCTTCAGGTGAACAAGGTATCTTACACGTATTAGGTACAGCTTTATTAGTATAAATATCCATAGCAACCCTTAGTAAGTAAAGAACTTAGAACTAAACACAAACTTAAAACTGAGATGCAGACAGCAGTCTAGCAGTGGGATGGGGGCTTTCCAGTCTTTTGCATTGAGTGTCACATGTACGATTTTCTCCCAGTTGGTGAGAGGTCTTACGTGTGCACTAGGTGCAAGGAGCTCTTTGCTCTCAGGAAACGAGTCCGTTCTCTAGAGGCTAAAGTAGCAGACTTGGAAAGCATAAGACAGACAGAGAGGGTCATAGACGAGACCTACAGGGATATAGTCCTGAAGTCCCACCTCCAGTCTCGCAGCATCCCTGTTGCCATGGAGGAGAGAGGTCACGTGACAGGAGAGCATCACCCTGGTGTGGCAGGAAGTGATCCTGTAACTAGGACCTGTCCTCCAGGTGATGTAAAACACTCTCGCACTGAGGAAGTTTCTCCAGGGCCATGTGCCCATGAGGGAAGGGTTAGGACAGCCGTTATAGTCGGTGATTCGATAATTAGGCATGTAGATAGCTGGGTGGCTGGTGGACGTGAGGATCGCCTGGTAACATACCTGCCTGGTGCGAAGGTAGCGGACCTCACGCGCCACCTAGATAAGGTCTTAGATAGTGCTGGGGAGGAGTCTGCTGTCTTGGTACATGTCGGTACCAATGACATAGGAAAATGTGGTAGGGAGGTTCTGAGGCTAAATTTAGGCTTTTAAATAGGAAGTTGAAATCCAGAAATTCCAGGGTAGCATTCTCCGAAATGCTTCCTGTTCCACGCGCAGGACCCAAAAGGCAGGCAGAGCTCCGGAGTCTCAATGCGTGGATGAGACAATGGTGCAGAGATGAGGGTTTTGGATTTGTTAGGAACTGGGGAACATTCTGGGGAAAGGAGGGGCTCTTCCGAAGGGATGGGCTTCACCTTAACCGGGATGGGACCAGGCTGCTGGCATTAACCTTTAAAAAGGAAATAGAGCAGCTTTTAAACTAGATATTAGGGGAAAGCCGATAGTCGCCCAAGAGCGGATGGTTCGGAAGAATGTATCTTTGAAAGATACTACCAAAAGCAGAGAGGTTCCACAAAAGGGTAAAGTAGCCCAAATGCCCTCAAGTATGGAGCAGACAGAGCTTAAAGATCCCAAATTACCCATGTCTAACAATAGCCAAATTAATATGAATGGCAGTGGGGGTGTACTATCGAGCGCCTGACCAGAATGACCAAATGGATGATGAAATGCTCAAAGAAATCAAGGAAGCTAACAAAAGTTACAGCGCAGTAATAATAATGGGTGATTTCAACTACCCCGGTATCGACTGAGTCAGTGTCACGTCAGGACATGCTAGGGAGATAAAGTTCCTAGATGAAATAAATGACTGCTTCTTGGAGCAGCTGGTTCATGAACCGACCAGAGGGGAAGCCATATTAGACCTAGTCCTTAGTGGAACACCAGATCTAGTGCAAGAGATAAGGTTGTTGGGGCCACTTGGCAATAGTGATCATAGCATGATCGCCTTTGATTTAATTAGTGGAGGAGGGATGGTAAGGAAATCCACAGTACTACCTTTTAACTTTCAAAAGGGAGACTATGATAAAATGAGGAAAACAGTTAAGAAAAAACTAAAAGGAGCAGTTGCAAAGGTTAAAGACTTACATCAAGCTTGGGTGTTGTTGAAAAATACTATCTTGGAAGCCCAGACCAGCTGTATTCCACGCTTTAAGAAAAGTGGAAGGAAGTCCAAAAAACTGCCAGCATGTTTTAAAGGTGAGGTCAGAGAGGCTGTTGTTGTCAAAAAAGCATCTTTCGGGAAATGGAAAAAAGAGCCAAATGACGAAACCTGGAAACAGCACAAGCACTGGTAAGTCAAATGCAAGGCATTGATAAGGCAGGCAAAGGGAGAATTTGAGAAGAAGCTTGCTACGGAAGCAAAAACGCGAAGTAAAGACCTTTTCAAGTACATTCGTAGCAAAAAACCTGTGAGAGAGTCAGTTGGTCCATTAGATGATAAAGGGGTTAAAGGAGCACTAAGAGGCGACAAGGCGATAGCGGAGAGACTGAATGAATTCTTTGCTTCAGTCTTTACTGAGGAAGATGTAGGGATGTTACCCATGACTGAAGTGGTATTTAAAGGTGCAGAAGAATTGAAGGAAATATCGATACAGTGGGAAGATGTATTACAACTATTAGATAAACTGAAGAGTAGCAAATCACCTGGGCCGGATGGTATACATCCAAGGGTGTTGAAAGAACTGAAATATGAGATTGCAGACCTGCTATTAGTAATCTGTGAACTATCATTAAAATCATCTCTAATACCTGAAGATTGGAGGATCGCCAATGTAACACCAATTTTTAAAAAGGGTTCCAGGGGTGATCCGGGAAACTACAGACCGGTGAGCCTGACATCAGTACCAGGAAAAATGGTAGAAACCATCATAAAGAATAAAATTACTCAGCATGTAGATAGTCATGACCTAATGGGAGACAGCCAACATGGCTTTAGACAAGGAAGATCTTGTCTTACTAATCTGTTATATTTTTTGAAGGAGTGAATAATCAGGTGGACAAAGGTGAGTCGGTTGATATTGTGTATCTGGACTTTCAGAAAGCCTTTGACAAGGTCCCTCATGAGAGACGTTTGGCAAAACTAAAGAGTCATGGGATAGGAGGCAGTGTACTATTGTGGATCAGGAACTGCTTAAAAGATAGAAAGCAGAGGGTTGGGCTAAATGGCCAATTTTCCCAATGGAGAAAGGTGAATAGTGGTGTACCCCAGGGATCTGTGCTGGGTTCGCTGCTTTTTGACATATTCATAAATGACCTGGAAAGTGGAATAACGAGTGAGGTTATCAAATTTGCAGATGACACAAAACTATTTAAAGTTGTTAAAACCCAAGAGGATTGTGGAAAATTGCAAGAGGATCTTGATAAATTGGAAGACTGGGCATCAAAATGGCAGATGAAATTTAATGTGGACAAGTGCAAGGTTATGCACCTAGGGAAGAACAACCCAAACTATGGTTACACGATGCAAGGTTCCACATTAGGAACTACCACCCAGGAAAAAGATTTAGGCGTCATTGTGGATACCATGTTAAAACCCTCGGCCCAGTGTGCAGCAGCGGCCAAGAGAGCAAATAGAATGCTAGGTATGATAAGGAAAGGAATGGAAAATAAAACAAAATATATTATAATGCCTCTATATCGTTCCATGGTGAGACCGCACCTTGAATATTGTGTGCAATTCTGGTCACCGTATCTTAAAAAGGATATAGCGATTTTAGAAAAGGTTCAGAGAAGAGCCACCAAAATGGTAAAGGGGATGGAAGGATACTCCTATGAAGAAAGGCTAAAAAGGTTAGGGCTCTTTAACCTGGAAAAGAGACGGCTGAGGGGAGATATGATAGAAGTCTATAAATTAATGAACGGAGTGGAACGGGTAAACGTAGATCGATTGTTTACCTTATCAGAATATAGAAAGACTAGGGGACATGCAATGAAGCTACAGGGTAAACTATTTAAGACTAATAAAAGAAAATATTTTTTCACTCAACATGTAATCAAACTCTGGAATTTGTTACCGGAGGATGTAGTGAAGGCTGTTAGTGTAGCTGGGTTTAAAAAAGGTTTGGACAAGTTCCTGGAGGAAAGGTCCATAAACCATTATTAAGAAGGGACCCAGGATATCAATGCTTGAACCAATACAAGCAATGTGGAACCTGTGTCTCTTGGGGAAACTGCTAGGTACATATGACCTAGATTGGCCACTGTTGGAAACAGAATACTGGGCTTGATGGACCTTGGTCTGACCCAGTATGGCATATCATATGTTCTTATGTTCTTATAATCAAATTCTGGAATTCGTTACTGGATGATGTAGTAAAAGCTGTTAGTGTAGCTGGATTAAAAAAGGTTTGGACAAGTTCCTGGAGGAAAGGTCCATAAACCATTAAAGAGGACTACAAAAGGGGACCACTACTTCTGGAGAGAGACCTGCAAATGTAAGTAGTTACTTCTGGGAATTTTTCTAAATCTTTGGGAAAAATGTATTCTTTAGATTAAAGCTGATTAATCTGTGAACCCAGTGTATTTGTTAAATCAGTCAGGACCAAGTAGCAGCAAAAAGCTTTCAGTTTAAATTTAAAATACAGCAGAGAGCTTTCTTCTTCTTCTTCTTCTTCTTCTTCTTCTTAAAGACTTATAAAGCGCCGCAACATACGAAGCGCTGTACAAACATAGAAGAGAGACAGTCCCTGCTCATCAGAGCTCACAATCTAATAAGACAGAAAACAAAATAAGTTACATAATACAAATAACAAAAATTTACAGGACAAAGTAAGCAAATGTTACATAGAAACATGATGACAGAAAAAGACCACATGGCCTATCTAGTCTGTCCTTCCATAACAACAACTACAACAGTCCACTTTTTATCTTTAGAGATCCTCTGTGTTGGTCCCATGCTTTTTTGAATTCAGTTACTGTGCTCATGTCTTCCATCTCCACTGGGAGACTATTCCATGGATCCACTACTCTTTCTGTAAAGAAATATTTCCGCATATCACTCCTGAATCTATCTCCCTTCACCCTCATCCCATGTCCCCTCGTAGCAGAACTTGCTTTCAATTGAAAGAGGCTCTCTCCCTGAACATTTATGCCACGGAGGTATTTAAACATCTTGATAGAGAGATCAAGATAGGGTAAGACAGGAATGGAAAGCAATAGTGAAGAGGTGGGATTTTAGTCTGGACTTGAAAATGGCCAGGGAGGACGCCTGGCGCACAGAGATAGGAAGACTATTCCAAACAAAGGGTGCTGCCAGTTGGAAGGAGAGAAGTCTGGAATTGGCAGTACGAGTAAAGGGCACAGATAAACAAAGACTGTTAGAAGAACGAAGCAACTGAGCTACAACAAACTTCTCCCGCCACCATCATTAGCTCTCCCCTCCCGCAGCGGAGCAGGCAACCACATTTGAAAAGGCAGCGCGCCATTAGGCGCTACAAGAGACTTCTCCCGCCACCATCAACAGCTCTCCCCTCCCGGGGATCGGAGCCTCCAGCAGCGGGAGCAGCAGCGGCCATCCCTGCCCAATCGGGGCAGGCAACCACGTTTGAAAAGGCAGCGCGCCATTAGGCGCACCCGTGCCTGGCGGGCCCGCGCCTGAGGGCCTCGCCAGAGGGCCCTTTGGCGTGGCCCTTAGGCGCGGACCTGTATGCAGAGAACGATCGCATCTGTCCTGATCCAGAGTAAAGGATCTTATTAACTTCAACTACCACCAACTCTCCAATTTCGAAGCAAAGTGCTGATCTGTGGGCCTCCTCTTCGCCTATGCAGATTTCACCGGAGTAAGGCTCCCTCCCACTAAACCCGGAATACTCCCGACGAAACAGCACTCTTTCCTATCCCATTGGAGCAGCCCCCACCTCCTAGCAGAGCACACCTGACGAGGCATAAACACTGCACAGAATTAATCATAGATCAAACGCCCTCTCAGAAATCGAACACGAGAGCACCTGAACCATCAACCCCTGGAGGTATAAGGTAAAACATCCTTAACATTTTAACTGGCTAGCAAATGCCCAGCTCTAAGTGACGGAACTACAAGTAGTATCTTCCTCAAGTGACTGTACCACTAGAACTTTTAACAATGGAGCTGCTTAATGTCATATTACTGTTCTTACTATATCTAACAGCATGTACTTATAACTGCTTTGCAAACCCAATCTATATCCTCCCATACATAGGGGTAATGTTGGTTGGCGGAAAAGGTGAGGAATCTGGAGTAAGGATCAAATCAAGCGTACGACCTGAGGAGTGGGTGGGACAGGTCACATGTTGAACAAGAGAGAGATCACTAAAGAGGGACGAGAGTGATTTGTCGCGATGCCGTAACTGGGAGTCAAGGTGGACATTAAAATCTCCCAGAACAACAAGATGGGGAGAGAGAAGGACTGCCTCAGAGAGGGAAAGAAGGAGGGAATCCCAAAGATCAGCGCGCAGTGATGGGGGTGCGTATAGCAACAGGAAATAGATAGGAGTCGGGGAGATAAAACGAAAAAGGAGAGATTCAGGGTAGTGGGGCGTGGGTAAAACAGGAACAACCGGGAAAGACGTCCGGTGAATAACAGCAACTCCTACCCCCGTGCGGTGGAGACGGGGGGTGTGGAAAGCAGTATCACCAGGGGGAAGACAGTGAAAAAGAATACCATCTTCTCCATCATGGAGCCACGATTCCGTAAGAAAGAGTACGTCAAGAGAGTGTTGGTCAACAAGGTCGTGGATGAGATGCGATCAGGAACTGTTTAAAAGATAAAAAGCAGACGGTAGGGCTAAATGGCCAATTTTCCCAAGGGAGAAAGCTGAATAGTGGAGCACCCCAGGTATCTGTGCTGGGTCCGCTGCTTTTTGACATATTCATAAATGACTTGGATAAGGGAATAACGAGTGAGGTTATCAAATTTGCAGAGAACAGAAAACTATTTAAAGTTGTTAAACCCATGAAGATTGTGGAAAATTGCAAGAGGATCTTGATAAATTGGAAGACATTAAATGGCAGATGAAATTTAATGTGGACAAGTGCAAAGTTATGCACCTAGGAAAGAACAACCCAAACTATGGTTACACGATGCAAGGTTCCACATTGGGAACCACCACTCAGGAAAAAGATTTAGGCATCATCGTGGAAAACATGTTAAAACCCTCGGCCCAGTGTGCAACGGCGGCCAAGAGAGCAAATAGAATGCAAGGTATCATAAGGAAAGGAATGGAAAATAAAACAAAGGATATTATAATGCCTCTGTATCGTTCCATGGTGTGACCGCACCTTGAATATTATCTGAAATTCTGGTCACCATATCTTAAAAAGGATATAGTGTTATTAGAAAAGGTTCAGAGAAGAGCCACCAATATCATAAAGGGGATGGAAGGATACTCCTATGAAGAGAGGCTAAAAAAGTTAGGGCTCTTCAACCTGGAAAAAAGACGGCTGAGGGGAGATATGATAGAGGTCTATAAATTAATGAATGGAGTGGAACGGGTAAACGCAGATCGATTGTTTACGTCATCAGAATATAGAAAGACTAGGGGACATGCAATGCAGCTACAGGGTAACCTATTTAAGACTAATAAGAGAAAATATTTTTTCACTCTAAATGTAATCAAACTCTGGAATTTGTTACCGGAGGATGTAGTAAAAGCTGTTAGTGTAGCTGGGTTTAAAAAAGGTTTGGACAAGTTCCTAGAGGAAAGGTCCATAAACCATTATTAAAAGGGACCCAGGATATCACTGTTTGACCCAGTACAGACAGAGCTTTGCAAGTTTTAGACTAAGAGATTTCCTTTCTCTCTTTTCAAAGCTTTCAGCTATCATGAACCTGAGAACTGCTTCCTGAGATTCTTCCTAGTATTTTACTTCTTTCAATCAGCAGTAACACATAGAGCACATTCCATTTCAGAGCAAGTGGAATCAGGGTCATCTTCCTTATAATCCACCTCCATTTCTTCCTCTGCACTGCCTGATTGTGGAACTTGAATACGTTCAGGTACTTTAAGGTTTATATGCTTTAACAGCTTAAACAGTTTCTCCCATTGAACTGCCTTTCTTTCTCTGGTAAAACATTAACAGGCTTTGTTTGCTTGGTTTTATCTACAAAACCCTTCTTCCTGTTCTGCGTGCTAGCAGGTATAACTATCTCCTCAGTATCTGAGTCAGAGTTATAAGCATTAACTCTTTCCAACTTTCCTCTCCTACCTTGGAGCTTAACTGTGGGAGTTTCACAGCTGTGACATCTGTTGGAGGTAGCGTCCTCTGAGTCAGAGCTGCTCAGGGAATCACTGCAGGATTTTCTTCCAGCTTTCCTGGGCTTTCTCAGCCTGAAGATTTGTCTTCAGAAGAAGCTGAGCCTTCCTGTTCTAGCTTTCTGTAGAGGTGAAGCGGGGCGCCGGGCTTCGGGCGTCCCCGGCTCCCTCTGAAGGCGGACAGATAGGCGCGTAGTTTTCCCAGTGGCGGTGAAGATGAGGAGCTAGAACTGGAAATGCGCTGATGGTGGATTCTCACTCATTCCTCAGAATACCTGTCCAAGTTTGATAAATGACCAGAATCCATCTTCATTATCTTCATACTGCAACACTTTACGTGCGTTCAGTTACCAAAGGTGGTATCATTTTCAGTACAACTGTATTAGCTTGTTCTAATATGGTTATTCCAGCATAAGGTGAGCCAGCCCCTGAAGAAGATCTTATCGAAACACGGCCTGTGTCGGGTCAGGTCTCCCTTTATATGTTTGGATTAATAAAGGTTTGGTGAGAACTTACACCTGCTACGTTTTTGTACTGTGTTTGCTGATATCTGCGTGGCAGCGTGCTGCTCTTGGTGTCCTCAGCCTGTCCTCTGGCCTTTCCCCAGCTGCTGCTTCTCAAGCTGTTCCCGTGGCTTCCAACACCTCCAAGGCTTCTAACAGTTCTACCGCGTCTATCACTTTCTGTTTGCTTAACCTTAAATGCTGGGCAGTGTGCCTCCCCCTCTGGCTCCACCCACAGGTGTCCCTTATCCTTACTTAGGGTTGCCATGGAGTCTGGGTGTGGCTTCAGCCTAGCTCTGCAAGCGTGGTTTCTTTCACTGCTTTTACTTTTACACGTGTTTAGGTGAGCCCATCCCCCTTAAAGAAGCAAAAGTTCCTTTTTCCTCTATTTCCCAGGGCTGTGCTACACTCTCCTTACCACAGTATACATATTTACTTCTTCAAATCTCTTCTCATACATCCTCTGGTGCAGGCTCCAAATCATTTTGGTCACCTTCCTCTGAACCGTTTCTAATCTTTTTATATCCTTTGTGAGATATGGTCTCGAAAACTGAACACAATATTCCAAGTTGAGGCCTCACCAGCGACTTGTACAGTGGCATTAGCACCTCTTCCTTTCTGCTGGTAATTACTTTCTGTTTGCAACCCACCATACTTTTGGCTTTGGCCACCGCCTTGTCACACTGTTACGCCACCTTGAGATCCTCAGAAACAATCACTCCAAGATCCTTCTCCTGGTCCGTGCACACCAACTTCTTGCCCCCTATCACGTACAGTTCCCTTGAATTTCTGCATCCCAAGTGCATGACACTGCACTTCTTTACATTAAATTTGAACTGCCAAGCATTAGACCATTCTTCTAGCTTGATAAGTCAGACCCTTCATGTTCCACTGCACAGTGTCATCAGAAGTCAGTGGTCCCTCTCCTCCTTCTCCTACTATCTCCAGAGACCTTTTAAAGTTGCACCTCAGGCAGTTTCTTTATTGTTTTGCATATTAGCATGCCCTAGTGATATGCAAAACAAAAAAGGTTTCTCTCATATTCCCTCTTTCCCAGCCTTCACCCAGTCTCTCTCATTTCCTCATTTATTCATTTATTTCCAAGCATTTGTTTTACCACTTTTTAAAAGACTGTTAAAGTGGTATAAAAAATTAAAATAACAGGCAGACAAAAACAGATGTACTTGGTGAAAAAAGGCAAAGGCAAAAGGAGAAGAGGGGTTATTAAGAAGAAAGGGAGGCCAGGAGGAGAAAGGCACAAAAAAGGAAGCACTGGCTCAAACACCTGGCTAAAAAACAAAATCTTAAGGCCAGTCTTGAATTTTTTGTAATTGTATTCAATGTGGAGTTGAGTTGGGAGTTCCATATTAAAGGGTCAAAAAAATAAAAAGCTATGTATGGGCATTAGATGTGGTGAGAGACAGAGAGAGAGCAGAATAAAAGGCACAATGAACTATGTAGGGAATCTTAAACTTAGCATGATAAATAACAGGGTGACAATGATGGAGTATGTAAAGAGGAGTAAGGTGATAATGTTTCTGAGAGCTTTATGGTAATGTTTTGCATATTCTGGAGATGTTTCAAGACGCAAACAGGAAGACCAGAGTCAATAACATTTCCATAATCCAATCTAGAGAATATGAGTGCCCATGCTTGCTGGGCAGACTGGATGGACCATGCTGGTCTTTATCTGCTGTCATTTACTATCTTTCTATGCTGTGGTTGTAAGGGCATTCTAAGTCAAATGAGATTAGATAGAACAAATACAACGGAGATGAAAAAAAATAGGATTTGATGATAGATGAAATCTGTGACTCAAAGGAGATGGAGGGGTCAAAGAAACAGCCAAGAATTTTGAGAAAATCAGTCAAGATGAGTTCTACACCAAGAATCTGGGGAGCAATCGTAGGCCACGTATCAGTCAGAAATCCACATTGCATAAAATTTGGAGGCATTCAGTTTGAATTTGTGGGAGGCAATGGCATCTAAGCAACTATTTATAAGGAAGAGATCAGGCAAGCAGAAGTTAGCCATAAAAATAAGCTGGAGTCCGTGTAATTTATTTATTTTATTTATTTACATTCTCTTATATACCGCGCTATTCTGCATCAGTGCGGTTTACATTGAACAAACTGAAATTACATTGAACAGGGCATTATAACTTGGAGATAACTATTTTACAGGGAACATGGGCTATGGAGGGTTAAGTGGCTTGCCCAAGACCACTTAAGTAAGTAAGCATTAACACCCATTGACTGGATCAGAGTTCAAGAGGACTGAGAAAGATGTTGATAAGGGAGAAGGAGAGAATAATGCTCTGAGGGAAAGAACAATGGAGTGAACAGGACGAGGATGTTGTGAAACATAAAGGAACAGAAAATTTACGGTCACACAGAAAGGAAGAGGACCACTTAAGAACAGTGCCCTCCCAAAGCAAGGTCTACAAGGTGAATTAGAAGAAGGGAGTGTCTGACAAGATCAAAGGCCACAGAGTAGTCAAGAGAAACAAGTAGAGCAGTCTCCTCAAGGTCCAGAATAGTGTAGATATTACTAAGCATTGCAGCAAGAGTGGTTTCCCTGTTGAAGCCAGACTGCTTTGTGTGGAGTGCATTGCAATCTTCAACATACTACATGAGTTGAGTAAGAACTACTTTTTCCATAAACTCAGAAAGGAAGGGTAAGTTCAAAATAGGACAATAGTTAGAAGGATCAATGGAGTCAAGATCAGGGTGTTTCAAGTAGAGAGGACTGTGGCATATTTCCAGGCAAGGAGTACTTAACGAGAAGCAAGGGAATTCTCTATCATAACAGAAATGGTGTTGGACAATCCTGAAGAGAACATTCTTCCCTGCAACTTTCTGTACTGTAAACATGCCTACAGTTTCTCTGATATCTGAACCTTCTACAGAGTGGAGTATTCAGTACAGCCTCCATCAAGGACATTTCCTTAGCTAAAGGCTTTGTCTGAGTTACTAAATCTGGTGTTAACTCTTTCAGTAATATACTATTATTGAGTACCTTCACAGACAGGCCTCCTTTCAGTAACCTTACATGGAACAAAGTTAAACAGTGTGACTTAAAGTTAACAAGAACTAAAGAAGATAAGTACATAAAGCTAATTATGTTAGACGGTACATGGCGCAAATAATGATGGCAATCATAGAACTCAGGGGATTGAAATAGGTTGAGATGGATTTAAACTTAGGCAGAAGTGTCAGTGTCCAAAGAAACAGAACTGGGTGAGGGGACAGGAGGTGGTTGAGTAAGGTGAGAGATAATAATAAAGAGTTTCTTTATGTGATTGTTATGTGTTGGTGTTATAGAAGAGTAATGGTCTCCTTAGGAAGGGCAATGGTTTTAATGTTGTCAGAAAAAATTTCCTTAAAAGCGATGAGGAAAAAGGAGAGGAGTGTTTATACCAGAAAATTTTGGCCCTCTCATTTAGCCTCCAGGTAAGTAAATGCTCGTGTGATATCAGGGATGGCACATTTTGGTTTTGATATTACAAAATGTAGCAGAGTTGCAAAATCAAGAGCCTGAGAGAGTAGCTGATCCTAGGTGGAAACCTAGTCAGAGATAGATAAGGTAGATAAGGTGTGTGTGTGGGGGGAGGGGGGGGTGGATTGCTATAGTATGCAGCAAAGAAGTCAATATCAAGGGATCTGAGGCTCCTAGACCAATAGCTAGAGAAGCAGGGGACAGAGAGGAGGAACATAAGGGGAGGATAAAGGCTAAGAGAAGGTGGTCAATCCAGGGGTATGATAAGGTTGAAAGATTTGAAAGGGGCAAGTAGGGAGGTCAAATGACAAGGCAAATCTTATGCCCAGCAATGTGGGTCAGCATATGAATATACTGGCAGGGAAAGAGATCATCCAGAAAACAGAAGAAATCTCTATTCATGACCCCTAGAAAGGCTGTCCATTGGGATATTGAAATCACCAAAAATTAAGAGATTTGGGAATTGTGCACTAAGAAGAACTATCAGGTTATAGATTTCATCTCACTGCTGGGCAGAGAGCAAAGGTGGACAGTAGAGAAGGAAATGAAAGATAGAGGGAAATCCAATGGAGAAAAGGAGACTTTCAGAGAGGGAGAAAATAGGAGAGTCTAAGCATTTAACCTGGTGGAATTGAGAAAAGATAACAGCCACATCCCCACTAGCATGAGTAAGCTGACTGAAGAAGAGGAAAGAAAAATTGGCAGAACAATGTAGTAAAGTGAAGGAGTGCCGTCCTTTAGTCAAGTTTCAGTAAGACAGATAAAGATGAGTTTGTTAGTGACAACAACCTCCCTACCCCCAGCCTTCACCCAGTGTCTCTCTCTTAATCTCTATTTTTCCCCCCAGCCTTCACCAATTCTCTCTTCCTCATAACCTCCCCCAAGTCTTCACCCAGTCTCTCTCTTTCTCTCTTATATAACTCCCCAGCCTTCAGTTAGTTTCTGTCTCATTCTCCTACCCCCCCAGCCTCCACCCAGTCTGTCTGTCATATAACAGCACCCAGCCTTTACTCAGTCTTTCTTTCTCATAAACCTCCCCCCCCCAGTCATCACCCAGTCTCTTTCTCTCATATAACAGAACCAAGCCTTTACCCATTCTTTTTCTCACTCAGTGATTCCTCTGCTTTATTGTTTCCAGCTGCTGAATAATGCCAAGGGGGGTCATTTTAGAAGCCCTATTCATGATTTGGGCATCCAAAAATGGGCATAGGATGTCCAAAGAACAGAGACATCTCCAGAGCAATTTCAGAAGCTGGTTATGGGGACATCCAAATCTTAAAGGGGGTATGGTGGAGGCATGGTCAGGGTATTCCCAGGAAACTGGAAGTCCTCATCTGACTTTAGAAAGAAAATGGGTGTCTGGCATTGCGCCTAATTTTAGACCTGCTCAGGCACCAACAAGCATCTGAAAAGTGCTCATTTTGACTGAGAAACATCCAGAGGGTATAGAGATGAAGACACTCCATTATCCCCAGTACTCATCACAATGTCAATGATAATAGCAGTGGGCTTTGAATCCTAGCTGACCTGTTGCTAATCCACTACTCTAACCATTATACTATCCTAGAGGTCCAGGTTCTGAAATACAATCTAGGGATGTCTATGTAGATGCCTCCACAGACGTCCATCTTGTGCACATCCATGTTTGTGAAATTGTGTCTGCACCTGGATGTGCCTGCATTTTTTCAGATGTTCTGGCTTAAACATCCCAGATTTCACTTGGACATCCCTTCTAAAATTCCCATCCATGTTTCTGACTTTCCCACTGTGATAGGTTCTCTGAAAGCTTCATCCACACGATGGAGGAAGGTTCAAGCTGCTGTCATGATTTCAAGTATTGCAGGACATGAAACCACAACATCAGTATGAACATCCTCCAGGATTTGTCATGCCCTGCCCTACAATATGCAAAAGTGCACAAAAACTTTCACTACATGCATAATTTATCTAGTATAGGGTAAGAAATTTTCTTGAAGTCTATTTCTGCAGGTAAAGCTTTGAAATAGCTTTGAAAATTACTCTTTTAGGAGCAATTTCTCCAAATAGATTAGTTTTGCATATACCATGATAATAATGAACCTCACTCCTAAGCTAGGGTATGTGCAATATGATCTCAGTTTCTCACATTTACTACTGAACTTCACCATAGTACTTGAATCATACCAAAGACAGCTTCCATCTAGAGTTCATAAGATATAATATGTATAGGCAACCTATCTAGGTGTGACTGGAAATTCTTCTTCAACAGGACTGTGGCTTCCAGTATGATGACAAATATTTCTGTATCTTTCTGCCAGATTTTCTTAGTCTCTGACTGCATTTCTTGGTACTTGAGCATCCTCTTCCTCTCACATGAGCCACATAAAAATCACTTGAAACTGACACCTCTATAATCAATGTTGTTCTGGTGTTTTTCTCCTTTACTATTATGCCTGGTTTCCTCACATCTAGCTTTTTATCAGTCAGAACGGGACGTCACCATATGATCATTCCCTCTTCGTAATTTTCTTAGGGTAGTGATCCCAATGCTTTTCCAGTACAGCAATGCTGTAGTGTTTACAAAGATTCCAATGAATGAAATGTGACAACTTATTGTGCTTTTCTGTATAGAAAGTTTCTGCCATCAGACCTTGCAGTCCACTATTAGATGAGTAACCATTTCCAGCTCTTTCTTATAGAATCTACATATATTTAAAAATACTATCTTAGAAGTCCAGACCAGATGTATTCCACACTATAAGAAAGGTAGAAGGAAGGCCAAAAAAACATCTTTCAGAATATCGAAAAAGGAGCCAACTTATGAAAACAGGGAACAACATAAGCATTGATGAGTTAGATGCAAGGTATTGATAAGTCACACAAAGAGACAATTTGAAAAGAAGCCTACCAAGGAAGCAAAAACTTTTTTATGTAATGTGTAGCACAAAACCTGTGAGAGACTCAGTTGAACCATTAGATAGGCAAAAGGGGCACTAATAGAGGTCAAGGCCATACAAGAGAGACTGAATAAATTCTTTCCTTCAGTCTTTACTGAAGAAGATGTAGGGAAGTTACCCATGCCAGAAATGACATTTAAACGTGATGGTTCAGAGGAATTGAAACAAATCTCAAAAAAACTGGGAGATGCAATATATGAATTTGATAAACTAGAGTAGTAAATCACCTCGACTGGATGATAAACATACTATTAATAACACAGGTACACTACCAAAAATCTGCCTCCAGTTTTGCAACTGATTCCTATAGATTTTGGGGTGCTGAATCCAGGGAAAATAGCCAAAATATTCCATCACGTCACGTTTTCTTGCAAAATTAGATTTCTTACCCATATAAGGAATGTTCACATAATTTCTTTTTAGCCGACTGCAGTTTATTTTCTTGGCCCAAAATAGAGGTTGTAATGGTTAACTAACTAGAAACACTCCCTCATGATATTTTAGAGTGTTTTGTATTCATTTTATACATTAACAGGACAACTGGGAGGCGGGGGGCTAAATCCAGTACTCGCGCTGGCGCATGTTCTTTCCTGTTCGCCTCGCCTCGTTCGCTCGCTCGCTCAAACACGGTAGTTGCGACATGAACGTTCCTGTCAAATTTCAGTTTCTTGCAAGTTCATTATTACCTTTTGTTTGCTCAGTCGTAATCCAGCTTTATTCCGAAGTGGTTCACTACAGTTGTAGTTTGCAGTGCTGTGTATTTGTGATGGCTCACAGAGCCAGAGGTTGCGTCAACTCTCCGGACAGTTTTTGTTTTATTTGTGGGGAATATACCGTGAAAAAGCGGCAGAGGAACATTTCTGCATTTATTTAAAAAGTATATTTCGCCTATTTCGGTTTGAAGTTAGGCGATCAAGACAAACCGTGGGCTCCTCACAAAGTGTGCAAGACATGTGAGGAAGATCTACGCTTATGGATGAAAGGTAAAAAACAAGCATTTCGTTTCGGAATACCTATGATGTGGCGTGAACAAAGAGACCACAGCAGTGACTGCTATTTTTGCTCTTGCATTGTGAAGGGATACAACTTAAAAAATAAGAACGTAATAAGTTACCCCAACCTTCCCTCAGCAATTAGGTCTATACCTCATAGCAACGAAGTACCTGTGCCTGAACCACCAAATTCTTTGGATCATATTTGTGTGGACGGTTCTGATCATGATGAGACTCATCAGATGGCTTTTCCCGATGAGTCCAGTACTTCCGAGTTTGAAACTGAACCAGATCCGAAACCTGAACTTTTCTCTCAAGCTGAATTGAATGATTTAGTCCGGGATTTAGGACTCCCAAAAGATGCTGCCCAACTGCTAGGTTCTCGGCTTAAACAGAAAAATCTATTGTCACCAGGAACAACTTTTTATTGGTACCGCAACCGCGAGACACAATTTTTGAAGTATTTCAGCAAAGAGGAAGATTTGGTATTTTGCAACGATATATACGGAGTGATGGAAAAGTTTAAACTCAAGTATGATCCTGCTGAATGGCGGCTGTTCATTGATTCGTCAAAAGACAGCATAAAAGGTGTTCTTCTTCATAATGGCAACACATTCGCTTCAGTTCCTATTGCTCACTCTGTTATTCTCCAAGAAAAATACGAGAATTTGGCCCTGATTCTTCAGAAGATTCGTTATGATGAGCATAAGTGGATGATTTGTGGAGACTTTAAAATTCTATCCATGCTATTAGGGCAGCAATCCGGTTTCACCAAATATCCCTGCTTCCTTTGCTTGCGGGATAGCCGGGCCCGCGACCTACACTGGGGGAAAAAAGACTGGCCAATTCGGGAGTATTTAAGACCCGGTGAGAAAAATGTTCTTCATGAGAGCTTGGTACCTCGTGATAAAATTCTATTACCACCTCTCCACATTAAGTTGGGTCTCATTAAGCAATTCATCAAGTCCCTTCCAAAAGATGGTGAGTGCTTTCGGTACCTTTGCTCAAAGTTCCCCCGACTTTCTGAAGCAAAGCTAAAGGAAGGAGTGTTTGTTGGCCCTGATATAAGGAAACTCATTTCAGATGGAGCATTCGCTGAAACGATGTCTGAGAAGGAAAAAGAAGCCTGGGATTCCTTCAAGGATGTTGTTCTCAAATTCTTGGGGAACAGGCGGGATGAGAACTATAAGGATATTGTTGCCAGGATGCTCAATGCCTTCAAAGAACAAGGCTGTAACATTTATTTATTTATTTATTTAACTGCATTTATATACCGCTTTTCACCGGGTCAAAGCGGTGTAACATATAACATAAGGGGGGGGGGGCAATTTTTTCAGGGTGGGGCCATCACCAAGGGCAACAATTATTGATTTGGGTAGACATAGACATGTGTATTTCTGCTGAATCTAAGTATTAGATCATGCGGAAAGGATGGTATTTCTTTTCAGAGGTGTTCACAGAATAGGATTGTTTTCAGCTGTTTCTTGAATGATGTGATGTCAGCGTTGTTCCTGATGTGGTTTGGTAGAGAGTTCCAGAGGGATGGAGCATAAAGTTCGAAGGCTCTGTTGCAGGTCCGTTGTGTGGATTTGGTTCTTTTGTGGGGGACGGCGATGGAGTTATTGGAGGATTGTCTGGTTGATCTGTTGTGGGATGGGCGAGGCAGTAGGGGGTGGAGTGAGGTGTTCCGTGTTTGGTGGATAGTCTTGTGGATGAGTAGGATAGCTTTGTACTTGATCCTTGCTTGAATTGGAAGGAAGTGGAGGTCTCTTAGGATTGGGGTGATGTCATCCCGATTTTTTGCATTCTGAATAATCCTTGCTGTAGTATTTAAGGCAGTTCGGAGGGGGTTGGTGTGTGAGGCGGGAAGTCCATGGTAGATTATGTTGCAGAAATCCAGATGAGGGAGTGTCATAGCTTGCATTACTGTCCTGAAGTCGTGAGGTTCTAGGAGGGGTCGGAGGCGTTGAACAGTTTTAGCTTTGTGGAATATTGTCCCGGCAGTTTTGTTGATTTGTTGTTTAAAGGTGAGAGCTTGGTCGATGATGACGCCTAGATATCTTATTTGGGGCTGGATTTGGATTTGCGTGGTTCCCATGTTGAGGTGGGTAGGTGGTTTGAAGTCAGGTTCTTTTGTCACTATAAGGGCTTCGGTTTTCTTTATATTGATGGATAGATTGTTCTCCTGTAGCCAGTTGGCCACGTCGGTGAAGCAGGCTGATAGCTGGTCATTTTTTGGGTTGGTGGTTGTAATCGGTGCGTAGAGCATTATGTCATCTGCGTATATGTGGAAGTTGATGTTGTGGGTGCGTATGATTGAGCATAGCGGACTGAGATATATATTGAACAACATGGCTGATAGGGTGGATCCTTGGGGTACTCCTTGATGTTGTTGGTAGGGGGGCGAGGTCGTGGAGAAGGTGCGTATCCGTTGCTGTCTGTTGGTTAAATAGGATCTGAACCATTGGAGTACAGTGTCTTTGATTCCAATTGATTGGAGTCTGCGTATGAGGATTTCGTGGGAAATTGTGTCAAATGCCGCTGATATATCTAGGAAGATCAGGATGTATCCTGATTGTTTCTCTTGGGTTCCAATGATGAGGGTGTTCATTAGAATGGTCATGAGGGTCTCGACTCCATGTAGTGGCCGGAATCCGTGTTGCTGTGGGTCAAGTATGTCGTTGGTGTCAAGATGATCTTGAAGCTGGCGTTGAACTATCTTTTCCATTATCTTGGTGGCGAGGGGGAGGCTCGCAACTGGTCTGTAGGAGGTGGGGTCCAGGGGGTCCAGGTTGTTCTTTTTTATGGTTGGTCGAATGACTGATGTTTTGAGGGCATCTGGTATGTATCCTTGTTTAAAGGATTCGTTTATGATGTGGGTTAATGTGGCACTCAGGTCTTCCTTGGTTTTCTTTATCCATTCCATAGGGCAGGGGTCTAGCAGGGAGGTAGTGGTGTTCAGACAGGAGATGGTGGAAGATATCTCTTCTTTTGAGGTTTCATTGAATGTCTTCCAGTCTGCGTTTATGGTGGTGCAGGGATTTGTCTTTGTGGTTGTAGCATAGAGGTGAGGTTGTTGAGGTTGTTGAAATTGTTTGTATTGTCGGGCCAGAAGATCCGAGGGGATATCCGGGAGTTGATTGGAAGTGGTCGGTGCCTTTGTCAATTTTTTGGCAATTTGGAAGAGTTCTCGAGGTTTATTTATAGCTGTCGTGATGATTTTGGTGTGGTAGTTTCTCTTCGCGTTGTCGGTCTCCGAGTGGTAGGTAGTGAGTTCATAGAGGTATCGCTTTTTGTCCATTTCATTTTTGGTTTTCCTCCATTTTCTTTCTGCTCTTCTAAGCTTTGTTTTTTGTTTCCGGAGGTCAGGGGTGAACCAGCGGGCCCTTGATGATATGGGTTTGTTGCTGGTTTTATTTATAGTTGCGCTGGATGCTGAGGAGATTGTGGTGTTCCAGTTATTTATGAGGTCATCAAGGTTGTCGGAATTCGTAAGTAGGTTAGGTAGGGTTAGTGTCAGGAAGTCTTCTTTGTTGAATGCTTTGAATCTCCGTGTGTGTTGCGTGTTTCCTCTGTTTGTGTTTGGTTGATATGCGTGGGAGAGGTGGATGATGTATTGGTCTGACCAGGGTACTGGTGAGATTGTTGGGCTGCTGCATGAGGAGTTGGGAGTTCAGAAATATGAGGTCCAGTGTGTTTCCTTTTTCATGCGTTGGTTCATTTATGATCTGTGTTAGGTCCATTGCTGTCATGGCGTTAAGGAATGTTTCTGTTTGCGTTCCTTGAAGGGATGGGAGGTTGAAGTCTCCCAGGATAATTGGTTCTTTTGAGAGATGAGGTGTAGTATCCTTGGTAGGTCGGAGTTTGCAGCGGGTGTTCTGTAGATCAGGCATATTGTGAGGTGTTTGTTAGTGAGTGTGAGGATGTCTGCTTCATCGGAGGTTTCAGAGGCGTGGGTCCATAGGTGGAGGTCGTCCTTTGCAATGATGGCTACACCTCCGCCTTTTGCGTGTGTTCGGGAGCAGTGATGAAGGCTGTATCCGGTTGGTGTCAGTTGGTTCATTATTACCGTGTCGATTTCTGTCAGCCAGGTTTCTGTTATACATAGGATGTCAATCTTCTCCGATATGATCAGGTCTTGGAGCATGTGGTATTTGTTCCTGGTGGAGCGTGCGTTTATGAGTGAGATGGAGAGGTGCAGGTGGCTGGTGTGATTGGTAGTATGGGGTGGAGTGTGGTTGTGTGTGGTGCCGCAGATGTTTGCGGGTTGAGGTGCTGTGGTGCCTGTGTATGGAAGGTTAATGTGTGCGGTTGGGTGAGGGTATGGCGTCTGTGTAGAGGAGGTTGTGCAGGGTAGTGTGTCTGCGCTGAGGGGATTGCTGATTGTGTTTGGATGGGGGTATAGTGTTAGTATAGGAGTGAGAAAGTAGATGGGGGTTAAGAAGGGCGGCATGTTGTACCAGAGTACCTGGATGAGCCTGAAAGTCCATTTCTTGCACTCCCATGTGAACTACTTTCCCGAAAACTTGGGGGCGTACAGTGAAGAACAAGGTGAAAGGTTTCACCAGGACATCAAGGACACAGAGAGAAGGTACCAAGGAAGAGGGAACACCACTATGATGGCTGATTTCTGCTGGTTGCTGCTGCGGGAAACCCCAGATGAAAAATACGCCAAGCAGCGCACCAAGAGAAGCATTCGGGGGAAGAAGAAACGGGCCCACCAGGAGATTGATTGACCCAAGAATGACTTTAAAATCTAAACTGTGTTGACAAATATCGTGTTTTTACTAAACTTTGAAATAAAAATTTGCTAGTTATTACCACAGTGTCGGATCTCATTTATTAGAATTTTATTTTCACACCATCGGGTGTTTGTCTTCATGTATTGCAATGGTGCGGTTTGCGTTTTCTATTCTTACATACATACCTGTACAACATTTTTTGCACATTTCTTTGCTTTGCTTTGTGTCTAACCTCGCTCTTATATGCTCAATGTTTGTGCACATGTATGTGGCTGTTTTAAGTGCAGACAATTTTGCTACCATCACAGTGTGTTTTGTTGACATTACTCTATTCTTATGTGCTGCCTTGTTACAATTTTCTTTATTCTTATTTGAATAACTACTAAACAATTAGTATAAAGAATTCATCCAAGAAACTTTTATCTCGATCGCACTCAATCTGAAACGTTCACCTCAAACTGCTAACCCAATGTAGCAAAAAATCTGTACGTGATGGAGCAAATTGGTTACCAGATTTGGATTCAGCGCACCAAAAAACGTAAAAATCAATCGAAACATTAGAGGCAGTTTAAAAAAAATTTTTTTTAGTGTACCTGTGTAATCTGTGAACTATCATTAAAATTGTCTATAGTGTCGGCGCTCCCCCTTGTGGTCAGGCAGTTGCCTAGGTGTAAGGGGGCGCCCCGATCGTCCTTCTTAATAAAACTGGCTTCTTCGCATGTAGTTGTGTCTTTACAGATTAGAGCCGAGATTGAAGGTCACAGGAAAATTTCTTTTATTTTGGAAAAATAAAGTTCTACATAAACAAATTAAATTCTTTGGTTAGGAATTCAGTTGCTACAAACAAAACTCAGGATGCTTCTCCATTCACATAAACATAAGCTTTGACACACAGTCCCTGGCTTGGCCTTGTTTCTGAGGCTTAGTTTAGAACCCGTCTCCAGAATCAATCCTTTACACACAGAAATCTGTTCCAGGTCTCCAGGATGCAGCACTGCACTTATCTGTTTCTTTCACAGGTTTAGCGGTACTTTAACTTCCTGGTCCACCAACAGTTTAAAGGTTAAGACCTTTTCTTTCAAAAAGGTGCTTTCACACTTTTAGCTTTCACAGGCATCTATTAACTCTTGAAGCTTATCAAACCAGCTCTCATTAATTGCCAACTAAAAGTCATGAGCTTCAGCAGAGAATGTTCTTTACTTAAAACTTCTGGGTTTTCACAAACACTTTAAAACCCCTTCAGTTTCCTATTTCTGTCTGGCACAGAAAGAACATTCTATTTCCATATCTGAGACATCACTCTCTTTACAACTGTCTCCTATTTCCATATCCTCTTCAGTGGATTCTCCTAGTGACTTGCTATTCACAGCGTCTGCATGGGAAGGCTTTAAGTGCTGTAATACTTTTATCAGCTGTTCCCATTGAGTTCCCTCACTACGTGAGGTTGTGGGGGAAGGGCATGAAAGAGCCTGCTTATTCAGTAGCTTCTTAAGAGCTTGTAATGGGCTCACCTTGCTAGCAGTAGTGTGTCTCCTTTCAGACCCTGCCACAGATGTACCTTTGTTCTCTGGTCCTCCCAGGAATATTCCTCTCCTCTGCTCCCCAACAGTACCTTGTTTGAAACCAGCTTTCCAAGGCTCCATGTTAGCTGCAGACTTCCTGTCAGCTGAACTACGTTCTAGGCTTGAGCTATCTCTGTACTGTTTGCAGGAGGAATCCCCTTTAAGGCTTTCAGTAAGGTCTCTGCCCCTCAGCCTTGTCCCTCGAGGCTCCTTACTCTTTGTATGGCCAGTCCACCAGCTTCTAGAGAATATCTCTTCCTCAGAGGATTCTTCCCCAGGGCTTGCCTCTGACCTTTTCTCAAGCTTTCTTTCAGACCTCCTCCTTCCACTACGATGGAGATTCTCTTCTCCAGTTCCACGCTGTTTCTTTTCTCTGCCACACCCACATCCACTCTCAGACACGCACTCTCCTCTTCCTTTGCTTTTGCTTCCTTTCTGACTGAAACTTCCCTGCCTAAATGTTTGGGGCTGTCCTATAGCACTTGACTCCGCCCCCAAACCTCTCCCATCACCTCCCTCGGTTTCCATGGGGACTGGGTGTGTCTCTGGTTCTACACTTCTGTGCAGGGAGTTTTTAGCTTTGTTTAGAGTTTTAACCCCTGCTGTGCCTGCAGTTCTGTTGGGCTCAGGGAAAAAAGACTGTTTTTCCCCCTTTTCCTTCCACTCTAAACCTGCTTTGCCACCACAATAGTAACCGAAGATTGGAGAGTGGCCAACCTAATGCCAATTTTTAAAAAGGGTTCTAGGGGTGATCCTGAAACTACAGACTAGTGAAGCCAACATGGATTTATCCAAGGACAATCTTGTCTCACTAATCTACTATATTTTTTTGAAGATGTGAATAAACAGGTAGATAAGGGTGATTCGGTTGATATCATAGCACATTTTACAATGGGACATCCAAGTGCAGTCTGGGAAGCCAAAGCCAGAGCGTCTGAAAAAAAGCAGGCGAGTGTAAGATCAGGCACGATTTCAGAAACGTGGACATGCCCTATATGAACGTCTATAGAGACATCTACATAGACATCCCTGGAACAGTACCTCAGACCATGGACCTTTAACAGCATAATGGTAAAAGTAGTGGGTTAGGAGCAGAGTAGCCAGGGTTCAAATCCAAGTGTAGGTCTTTATGATCTTAGACTACTCTCTTCTCTCCATCTTTTCTACACTTTCTGGATGTTTTAAGCCCAAATCAAGCACTTTCCTGATGCCTATTCGCGCCTGCAGCAGATATAAATGTGAATATGCACACAAAAATTCCCGTTATTCCTGAAATTGAACAGAGACGTGTACGTAAACAGCACCTCTCCTTACATGCCTTCACCATGGCCCCTTGCCTACTTGGATGTCCCTGCACTGATGTCTATAAACACTGTTTGTGAAATGACTGCGGAGACATCTCCGTGATTTCGATGTCCATGTACATGTCTTCAAACATCTTACATCACAACTAAGCCTTTTAAAATGACCTCCATACTATATCTGGATTTTCAAAAAGCCTTTCACAAGTCTCTCATGAGAGACTCTTGAGAAATTAAAAAGTCATGGGATAGGAGGCAGTGTATTATTGTGAATTATGAGCTGGTTAAAAAAAAAACAGAAAACAGAGAATAGGGCTAAATGGCCAGTTTTCTAAATGGAGAAAGGTGTACCCCAGGAATCTATGCTGGGCTTGCTGCTTTTTAATATAATTGTGAATGATCTGTAAATGATAAGCAATAAGTGAGGTGATCAAACTTGTAGATGACAAAAAAAACTATTCAAAGTTGTTAAAACAGAAGAGAATTGTGAAAAATTGCAAGAGGACCATTAGAAATTGGGAGACTGAGCTTCCAAATGGGAGATAAAAATTAATGTAGACAAGCGCAAAGTTATGCACTGAAAGAACAACAACCCAAACTACTGTTACAGAATGCAAGGTTGCACATTAGGGATCATCACCCAAGAAAAGGATCTAGGTGTCATTGTGGATAATGTTGAAAACCTCTGCTCAGTGTGCAGCAGCAGCCAAGAAAACAAATAGAATGCTAGGAGTCATAAGAGAAGGAATGGAGAATAAAACAACATACAGTGGAACCTCGGTTTTCGTGATTAATCCGTTCGAAAAAGTCTGACTAAAACCGAATGTATGAAAACTGAAGCAATATTTCCCATAAGAAATAATGTAAATCCAATTAATCTGTTCCAGATACCCAAAAATATTAACAAAAAATACATTTTATAGATAACTATATTTTTACATACAGAAAACAATGAGAAATAAATATAAATGACTAATGAAATGGATAAATGAACATTTAACATCACTTTTACCTTTATTGAAGACTCTTGTTGGCATATGGAAGACAGTCAATCAGCAAGAGAATCAAAATAAAGAAAATCCCACTTCTGGCCACAAGATGGTGCTCCATTTTCAACTGTATGAAAACCGAGACAATGTACGAAAACTGGGACAAAATCTTGACGAAAAAAGTCAACAAAAAACGAATCGCACGAAAACTAGGGCATATGAAAACCGAGGTTTGACTGTATATTTTAATGCCTCTCTATGGTTCCATGGTGTGACCACGCCTTGACTATTATGTGCAGTTTGGCTGCCATATCTGAAAAAGGATATAATGATATTAGTAAAGGTAGCTTGAAGAGAGACCAAAATGTTAAAGGAGATAGAAGGATACCCATATGACGAAAGGCTTAACTAATTAGGGCTCTTCAGCTAGGAAAAGAGACAGCTGAAGAGAGATATGATAGAGGAGTAGAAAGGGTAAACACAGATCAGTTGTTTACTCATTCAAAAAGTAGAAAGACTACGGACCATGCAATTAAGCTACAATGTAGCACATTTAAGACTAATCTGAAAAAATATTTATTCACTCAATACGTAATCAAAATCTGGAATTTGTTGCCAGAGGACATAGTAAAAGCTGTTAGTGTAGTTGGTTTAAAAGAGGTTTGGCCAAGATCCTAGAAAAAAAGTCTATAAACCATTATTAAAGTGGACTGGGGGAAAAATCCACTGCTTCCCCTTGAGATAAGCAGCATGGAATTTCTCTACATTTTGGGTACCTGGCAGGTACTGGTGACCTGGATTGGCCATTGCTTGTATTCGTCTTCATTGCATGCCTACAAGGCACGTTAAGGTTTTGTTGGGGTTTTTTGCACCTGCACATTCATAGGTATATGTGTGTATTAGTGATTTGCATACACTCTTATTTTTAGGTGGCACCTAATGAGCCTGAAATGCATATGCCTACTGTACAGTAGAACATACAATATCTTCACAATAAAAATTACCAATCAATCATAGGATTCATGGCAGATTGTGAAACCTTTACTGAATGAGTGTACATGTGAAGTGGCATTTTAAAAAAGGACGTCCAGGTGAAATCTGGGGTGTCCAAGGCAAAATGTCCAAAAAAACCATCAGGGATGTTTGTCAGCCCGATTTTGGAAACTTGGATGCCCTTGAAATGGACAGCTGTACCAGCAGCCATATAGATGTCCCTGCTAGAAAAAACGAGGTCAGGGGTGTCTATCCTATGCTGAACACAAGCTATTTTGCATACAGGGATGTATATTAGCATACTAAACAAAAATAAGCATCCTAGTTGCCCTGCCATTTTTGTTATCATCAGTAAAATTATAGGGCGTATCAGAGTACACTCTTCTCTATGCCCTGCGTGTGTCTGGATGGCAGAACAAGAGCTTTTCTGATGCCTATTTTTGCCCTGAAACAGGTATAAACTTGGACATAACTTGGGGCATGCAGGGCATTTCTGAGATCAGATGAGGAAATCCAACTAATTGGGAATGCCATGGACATGCTTAGACCAAACCCCCGTACAGCCTTGGATGTCCTTATGCCAGGGATGTCCTTAGAATGGCTTTCTAAAATGGCTCCAGGGATGTCTCCATGCTTTGGACATCTGTATACCCGTTTTCAAATGTCCAAAGCATGAATAGGACTTCTAAAATAACCTTAATAAACTTTTGAAACAACGTAAGTCCCTTCTTCAGATATCATATTATCTGAAGAAGGATCAATGTGATATTAATAACTCATGATTGCCTTACATTGGCCACCAGTCAGCAAGCAATCTAAATTTAAGTTATTTCTAATGGTAATAAAAGACAGCTTAGGGAAATGTCACTTGTACCATCCTTTGTGCCTATTACACTCATCTCAGAATGTTTTATTGACATTTCATCTTTCAGAGTGTCCAGTAAACAATTTGTGTGAATGTGGGTTTTACCTTTATGATGTTACTGCTATGGAATTGTCTACCACATGTTTGCAGCTTGAACAGGATATACAGGCATTTAGAAAGTAGTTGATGATATTTTTATTTACAAAACTTTTATTCTTCATGTCTAATATTAGATTGAGTGTATAATTTTTTTATGTTCGTCTATCTATTAACATTATTTCAGATATTAAATTGTACCCTGCCTAGATGGTTTGATTGGGAGATTATAAATAATTAAATGTGCATTTCTGAATAAATTAGTTAGAAAAAAACTAAAAGGAGTGGTTCCCGAGGTCAAATGTTTGCACGGACGTTCTTTAAAAACACCATTTTGAAAGCCAAGAGAAAATATATTTCATGCATTAAGAAGAACTGAAAAAGACCAAATGATGGTCAGCATAATTTAATGGTGAGATGGAAGAGACAGAGAAAGAAAGAGGGCAACATTCAGAAAATGGAAAGCAGACCCTAATGAACAAAAACAGGATAAGCACAAGTACTGGCAAGTTAGATTTATTTATTTAGACAGTTTTTGTACACCGCCTTATCCTTCAATCAAAGAGGTCACAACACAATTGGGGGATACATTTAACACGCGGGGATATGAGACACATACACTAATACTTACAGGGAACATGGGCAATGGAGGGTTAAGTGGCTTGCCCAAGACCACAAGGAGCATCTGTGGGACTAGAAACCCCAGTCCTTCCGGCCCAAGGTTGCTGTCCTCTAGTGGGATTTGAACCCCTGACCTGCCGGCCTGAAGTACCTTGCCCCAACCACTAGGCTACTCCACCCTTCTTTAGATGTAAAGATCCAACAAGGCAGGGCAAGAGATACTGTGAAAAGAAGCTTGCTGTATAGGCAAAAAATAATTCTAGAAACTTTTTCAAGTACATCCAAAGCTAAAAGCCTATAAGTGAGATGGATAGATTGAAGGGCAACTAAGAGATAAAAGGATGCACCATCTCAACAAGTGGGGAAAGCATGCAGAGCTTGACTCATGGAATTCTTTCCAACCCTTCTGTGCGCGCGCGTGTGTGTGTGTGTGTGTGTGTGTGTGTGTGTGTGTGTGTGTGGGCACACATCCATCTGTATCTGTATTGCCTATGTGTATGTGTTTATGGGGCCCTTTTTCTTAAGTGCACCTGACATGCAATAGAATGCAGAATCATGGCGCGTTAAGAGCAACACTACTGCGTTAACTGCCAGGAACGCGGAAAGTATGTTCCCATGAGTTAACCACCTTGAAGCATGAAGCTAAAAGCGGGTAACCTACAATAAAACAAACGTGTAGCACCATCCCTTAACATGTGCCACATTAGTGTGAATGAACTTACCTCTACCTATTGAGGCACTCTTCCCACCCACACTGTCCCAATCCCACTCACTTGCTCCCATAATATACCATGGACAATTAGCACGGAAATCCAGCCACACTAACATTCATGGCCCCATGTTAGCAGTCAATGCACGTCCCAACACCCCTTCAGTATATGCCAGAACATGCACAGACAGCTAGATCTCTTATTTTTATGTCTATTAGTTTTGTTTGTGTGTATATATCTCTATTTTGCATGTGTTTCTGTATCTGTATGGGTTGGTATGTCTGAGTATGTTTATATAAATATATATGTGTTTATATGTCTCAGTGAATGCATGTCTGTGCATGCTTTCATGTGTTTGTGTGTGTGTGTGAATGCTTGCATGTTTGTGTCTCTGTGCCTGCATGAACACGTTAGTATATGTTCAATGTGTATGCATTTCTATCTGTGTTGGTCTTCTGTGTGTCTGTGATCATGAGAAGAGATCATTTATTTATTTGCAGAATTTCTATATCACTAAGGCATGAACATCCTAGCGGTTTAAAATATAAATAAATCAACGGGAACATATTAATATACAGCAACAAATGTAGGAGGCGTGAGTACAGGGGAAAAGAAAAAAAAAAGGACATAGAAACACCAGGGAAGGTAGTGATTGTTGGACAACAATATTTAGCAGGACAATGTAACATATAGCCAGAAGAAACATAAGGGAGGGGAGTCAGTAACTAGCAGCCCAGGAATTAGGTCTGGAAAAGTAAAGTTTGCTTAATTCAGGTCTGCTACAAAGACAGATTCATTAGAAGGCTTGTCGAAAAACCAGGTTTTCAAGCCTGCCTTAAATTTCACGAAGAATGATTCAAGATGGAGATTCGTGGGAAAGGGAGGGGGTGGAAAAACAGACGACCATAGCCATTCATACTGTTCCTCATAGGAGGCTTATCAATAAACTGAACAGCCTGGGGATGAAATGGATCAGAAATTGGTTGACTGACAGACAACAGAAGGTGATGGTAAATGGAACTCACTTGGATTAAAGGAAGGTCTTTAGTGGCATGCCCCAGGGATCAGTCCTGGGACCAGTACTGTTCAATGTATTTGTGAGTGATGTTGTTGAAGGATTAAATGGAAAAGTCTGTCTTTTTGCAGATGACACAAAAATTTGTAACAGAGTGGACTCCCCTGAGGGAGTGGATAACATGAGGAAAGATCTACAAAAGTCGTAAGAATGGTCTAATGCTTGGCAGTTAAAATTTAATGTGAAGAAGTGCAGTGTCATGCACTTGGGATGCAGAAATCAAAGGGAATTAAGAACATAAGAAATACCATACTACTGTAGGTCAGACCAAGGTACATTAAGCCCTGTATTCTGTTTCCAACAGTGGCCACTCCAGGTCACAAGTACCTGGCAGGTACCCAAAGTCCACAGCTTCCATAATGCTTGTTCTGGGGTAAGCAATGGATTTCCCGGGCCCTCTTTAATAATGGTCTATGGACCTTTCCTCCAAGAACTTGTCCAAGCCTTTTTTAAACTCAGCTACAATGACAGCTTTTACTACATCCTCTGGTAACAAATTCCAGAGTTTGATTACACGTTGAGTGAAAAAATATTTTCTCTTATTAGTCTTAAATGGGTTACATTGTAGCTTCATTGTGTGTCCTCTAGTCTTTCTACTTTTTGATGGTTTAAACATCAATCTATGTTAACCCGTTCCACTCCATTCATTAATTTATAGACTTCTATCATATCCTCTCAGCCTTCTCTTTTCCAAGTTGAAGAGCCCTAACCTTTTAAGCCTTTCCTCACAGGAGTATCCTACCATCCCCTTTACCATTTTGGTGGCTCTTCTCTGTACCTTTTCTAATTCTGCTATATTCTTTTTAAGATATGGCGACCAGAATTGCATACAATATTCAAGGTGCGGTCGAACCATAGTTTTTCCTCGCCTATCTTCAGGCGCAGGGGCTAAGTGGGTAGCATCAAAAATCGGTGCTACCTGGCTAGCTCCTGCAGCTTCCAGGGTGTACGGTAAGACATAGATTTTTCAATGCATATGACACCAGCATTGAAAATCCAGGTTAGACGGATGGCGAGCGGGCTATGTGCCGATGCAGTGCATAGCACCAACCAGATGAAAATCAGGCCCTATGTTACTATATTTCAAGGTGCAGATTGGATTTTGAGGAGATAACTAAAAGGTTCTGATTGGCAAACCACAGGACATGGGTGGGGCAGTAAGGACAAGTTGAGAGTGGAGATAGCGGGGGAGACCGGTATAGAAAGCACGATGTGCTAGTAATAGTGTTTTATACTGGATCCGGAAGGGGACTGGAAGCCAATGCTGCTCGTATAGTAAAGGCGTGACATGATCCAACTTTGCATTATAGATGAGCTTGACTGCAGTGTTTTGAATTAACTGAAATTTGTAATTGTTATTGTGAAGTGCCAGCCAATAAGAAGATGCAATAGTGTAATTTGTTAATAACCACTGAGTGTATTACTGTTTTTAGTGTTCTATTGTCGAGAAAAGGTTTGACAGATTTTATTTTGTATAGAGAGAAAAGGCTGCTTTTTACTATCTTGGAAATGTAAGATTTAAAGGACAGCTGATCGTCAGTAACGCCACCTAAGGAGCAGATGACTTTTATTTATTTATTTAACAAGTTTTTTATACCGCCCTATCTTCCATTCAGGGTGGTTTACATTACAACTTCAACATTTTTACAATGAACATGTGAATTAACTTGGATGGGTATTAGAATAGGCGGGAAGAGATATTTGGATAGTGTGGCCTGTGATTAGGAGAGAGCTATAGGGCTTCTGTTTTTGCTGCATTAAACACCATTTTGTATTGATGAAGCCAATCTATAATATAATCTAGTTTTGCTTAGAGGTTAGATTGGAAGACAGAGTACCGGCTGTCATGTGTGATGACAAGTTGGATATCATCAGCATAGAGGTAGGAACTGATATTAAGATCCTGGAAAACAAGGGCTAGCAGTGAGATAAAGAGGTTAAAAAGGGTAGGGAATAGGAGAGAGCTTTGTGGGACACCTGAGCTCTGGAGATGAGGATGTGAATGAGAGCCATCAATCGATACTCGAAAGGATTGAAGTGAAAAATAAGAACGGAACCAGTACAGGGCAGAGTCATGGAAACCTGAGTCAGCGATACGATTTAGAAGGAGGGAGTGATCGATTATCAAATACAGCACTGAGATCCAATTGGATTAATAGTATATCTCTAAAACTATCAAGGGAAAGGGCAATCTCGTTTAGCAGAACAGCAAGAATTGTCTCTAGGCTTGACAAGGCCAAAACTCCAGACTGGCAGTGATGGAAAGAGTTGTTTGCATGCAAGTTAGAAGGGCTCTTTAAAAGTTGCAATTCTGTAATTGCTATGTTACCGTGAATCAGTCTCACTATTCTGCAGCTGGTGGAGCTTCTTTTCTCACAGAAATGCATTGAAACATTTTTGGGGGGAGGGGAGTGGGCTTCATTTTGTTTCCATTTGCTACCATATGCAGAAAGTTCAGTTGCACAACAAAAAAACTTCCCCCAGCTCACACCCTCCCTTTCTGTAACTAGAACAGCATTCCAATGCTCTACACCAGAGGTTTTCAACCTGTGGTCCGCGAGGAGCTTCCAGGGGGTCCGTGGACAAGCCAAGGAAACGATAGATTTTTTCTTGCAATTTCTTGCTTGATTGATTGGTTAGCAGCAAATTAGCAGTTAGCTCAGTAGACCCATGTCGTCTTGACAATTTTTCTTACTTACTCATACCTGCGCTCTGACGTCACCGTTAAACCATCCGGATGTGCGCAAACGCGGCAAGCATTGTTTGCACCCGACATGTTGCAACAGTTGCCGCCACTTCGCCACAATTGCCATCGCTACTACCACTTGCACGACGATTGACTTCTTGATTGAACAACGGTGCTCCATGCAGCAGTGTGTGGTGAAAACCATTGCAAGCAACGCGGCAAGTGTGTGCATTGTTGATATTTTTTACCATTATTTTGTTTATCAATATTTGTATAAGTGTCCAAGCCCACTAACATGAATAAATTTGTGAAGAGGAAAGCTGACCAGGATTTGGAAGATTCTGATGATAACGCAGCCAAAGATGAACGAAAAATAAAACGACGCAAGTATGATCCGGAATATATATCATTCGGCTTCATCGCAGTGGGGACCGATGCTGAGCAACCTCTTTGTGTCGTGTGTTTGCAAACATTATCGAACGATGCGATGAAGCCTGCGAAATTGAGGCGCCATTTAACTACAATGCATTCGGCCCTTGCCAGTAAACCGAAGGAATATTTTGAGAGGCAGAAAGAGGTCTATTTGAAACAAAAAGGCAAAATGACGGCCTGCACTACTGTGAATGGGAAACTTCTTCGAGCGTCGTATTTGGTAGCATTACGAATAGCGCGTTCCAAAAAACCTCACACAATTGCAGAAGAGTTAATTTTACCAGCAGCAGTCGACATGTGCGAGGTCGTTCTAGGAAGGGAATACAGTCAAAAACTGAAAGCCATTCCAATGTCTGATAACACAGTGAGCAGACGCATTACTGACATGTCTGAAGATGTTCGCTGTCAACTGGTTGCACGCCTTCAGCAGGTCAAATTCGCAATTCAGCTTGACGAAAGTACAGACATTGCAAGCGCAGCCCAATTGTTTGTTTACGTTCGATACTGCTGCGAGAGTGAAGTATTGGAAGACTTTTTGTTCTGCAAGTCGCTGCCGGGGCGTACAACTGGCGAAGAACTTTTCCGTGTACTTGATGCATTTTTTGAAGAATCAGGACTGGCCTGGACACAATGTGTTGGTGTGTGCACGGACGGCGCGGCTGCGATGACTGGTCATAAATCAGGTTTGGTCGCACGAATAAAACAAGCAGCGCCTCACATACTATCAACCCACTGCATGATTCACCGTGAGGCCTTGGCGGCAAAAAACATGAATGAAGATCTTGCTGACACGTTTTCCACATGTATTAAAATTGTTAGCTTCATCAAAGCTAGGCCACTCAATCACCGTTTGTTTGAAAACATGTGCCGGGAAATGGAAGCCGAACACAAGCATTTGTTGCTACATACAGAAGTCCGGTGGCTATCACGCGGTCGTGTTGTGCAGCGTGTTTATGAATTACGAGACGAGCTGCTTATTTTTCTAAACCAGCATAACAAATCGATGGCACACTTCTTTACTGATGAAATATGGGTTGCCAGACTAGCTTATCTTGCAGATATTTTCAACATTTTCAACAGTTTAAATCTGTCATTGCAAGGACCTGACACAAATGTTCTGAAAACGCATGGCAAAGTCGATGCCTTCCGGAAGAAACTTCGTATATGGAAGAAAAGATGTGAAGAGGGCACCTACGATATGTTTCCGTTGTTGGCTGACTTTCTTACAGTGAACGATATTTCGACAAGCGTCATTTCTGACACGGTTTTGAACCACCTACAGCAGCTGTCGCATTACTTTCATCAGTATTTCGGCGACGATGATATCAACACATTTGATTGGATTCGAAATCCCTTTGAATGCAAGCTGACCGATTTAACTGGTCGCGAACAGGAACAATTGGCTGAATTGTCGTCTGACAGGACATTGCGCTTGCAGTTCAGCAGACTGCCACTGTTGTCGTTCTGGCTAGCCTGTGTCCAGGAGTACGCGCTGCTGTCAGACAAAGCCATCAATGTCCTGCTACCGTTTTCAACGACGTACTTGTGCGAAACTGCATTCTCTGCTGTTACTGCGATAAAGACAAAGTACAGGTCCAGGCTGGACATTGAACATGACATACGCGTGTGTTTATCACGCATATCACCACGTTTGGACAAACTCTGTAGCGCAAAACAGGCACAGCCTTCACACTGAACAGAACACTGTGTGTAATTAATCATACCATTGGAATATATTATCGGTGACTGTTTCACTTTTTGAATAAATATAGCTATTCCGGTGTGTGAACTGACTTTTACATGTTGCGCGCGTAACTTAAACTAGAGTTACTATAGGCCTATACCGTTTAGCAAAATTCAAAGTCGATTGCATGCAAATAAATAAGACATATTTTGGCTCAATCTGAGGTACGAAAAGTTGAGGCCAGGGCGCCTTGGGTTATGGGGGTCCGCCACCCGAGCTTGAAGTATCTGTGGGGTCCACAGTACAAAAAAGGTTGAAAACCTCTGCTCTACACCTACAGTTACCTTCCACGATTCATGCCTCCATTTCCTTCCCACTGGCTGTTAGTTACAATGAAAAGAGGAAGAGCAAGTTGAAAAATGTGCCAATTCATTACTCATATTCCTAGCATCTTGATGGTGAGGCAGTTGCAGGGGTACTTAAGAACTTACAGCAAGAACATAAGACATGCCATACTGGGTCAGACCAAGTATGTTTCCATCAGTGGCCAATCCAGGTCACAAGTACCTAGCAGGTTCCCAAAAGGACACACAGGTTCCACAATGCTTGTCCCGAGGCAAGGAGTGGATTTCCCAGGTCCTCTTTAATAATGGTTTATGGACTTTTCCTCCAGGAACCTACCCAAACATTTTTTAAATCAAACTTTTACTACAGCCTCTGGTAACAAATTCCAGAGTTTGATTACATGTTGAGTGAAAACATATTTTCTCTTATTAGTCTTAAATGGGTTACATTGTATCTTCATTGCATGTCCCCTAGTGTTTCTACTTTTTGATGCCGTAAACAACCAATCTAAGTGGCAAAACAGTGCGACAAGGCGGTGGCAAAAGCCAGGAGGATGTTGGGCTGCAAACAAAGAGGAATTACCTGCAGAAACGAAGAGGTACTTATGCCACTGTACAAGTCACTGGTGAGGCCTCACTTGGAATACTGTGTTCAGTTTTGGAGACCATATCTTGCAAAGGATGTAAAAAGACTGGAAACTGTTCAGAGGAAGACGACCAAAATGATTTGGAGCCTGCGTCAGAAGCCTTATGAGAAAAGACTTAAAGACCTAAACATGTACACTTTGGAGGAGAGGAAGGACAGGGGAGATATGATTCAGACCTTTAAATACTTAAAGGGAAATAATGAACAAACAAACCTCTTCCAAAGACGGGGAAGCTGAAAAACTAGAGGGCATAACAGGAAGCTGCAAGGTGGTAAATTGAAAGGCAATGTCAGGAAATACTTTTTCACAGAAAGGGTAGTGGATGCTTGGAATGCCCTCCCGATGGAAATGGTGGGGGCAAACACGGTGACGGAATTCAAAATGGCATGGGACAGACACAGTGGATCCCTTTACAGCAACAGGATAAAATCAAATTAAACTGAACCATCTAATTTCTCAACAAATAGGGGTGTCCTACATAGAGTGGTGGGTTCACCCCTAAACAAAGACATAGGGAGGGGTGGCCTGCACAGAGCGGCAGGTGCACCTACTCTTGCCATCGTACTGGGCAGACTAGATGGACCATACTGGTCTTTATCTGCCATCATTAACTATGTTACTATGTTAACCCGTTCCACTCCATACATTAATTTAGAGACCTCTATCATATCTCCCCTCAGCCATCTCTTTTCCAAGTTGAAGTGCCCTAAAATTTTAAGCTGTTCCTCATAGGGGTATCCTTCCATCCCCTTTACCATTTTGGTGGTTCTTCTCTGTACCTTTCTAATTCCACTATATCCTTTTTAAGATGCGGCAACCAGAATTGCACACAATATTCAAGGTGTGGTCGCACCATAGAATGATACAGAGACATTATAATATCCTTGGTTTTATTCTTCATTTACACCGGAGCAACCCAGCACCCCGATCAGTGTCGGGCGAGGGAATGGGAAGGCAAACCCTTCCTCGCTCACTGGTCCAAAGCCAATCAGGGCTGAAGAGGAGAATCTTTAAAAGCGCAGCACCATCGGGCAGCAGAAACAGCATATCAGAGCAACCCAGCACCCAGATCAGTGTCGGGCGAGGGAGCGGGAAGGCAAACCCCTCCCCGCTCACTGGCCCAAAGCCAATCAGGGCTGAAGAGGACAATCTTTAAAAGCGCAGCGCTATCGGGCACACCCGCGCCTGAGGTCATCGCCAGAGGGCCCTTTGGGGTGGCCCTTAGGAGAGGTCCAGGGCGGCAGCAACACCCACTCCAATCTCCACATTGCCAAGAACTAGAAAGCAGCATTAACACAAAAAAAGCACCACCTGCCTTCATCTCCATCTACAGCTCCCCCACTCCTGATGGAGGTTTGAGCAGAGGCACGCATGGCCAGACTCCACTCATCATCAAATCTTCCGTCTACACAACACACTGGTCACTGAAGCTCCTTCATCCAACCCATTTGCAGCTCACAATTAAACAGCTAAAGATGATCTCTGCACACAGGCCAAGACTCTCAAGAACCGACAGACAAGAATAGCGACGACAACCCTCCGCAACACTGAAGTATTAAAGTCCCTGCAATGGGAGAGGTATGCAACTATATTTCTTAAAACGCTTAGGGCAAACGATATATCCCAAAACTGTATCTCACTCAAAGGATCAGAACTGCACATGAAACGTTCTAATGTAAACTACTTGCTACAAAGTTATTCAGCCTCATTCTTTGCTCAACCCATTAAAAAGGCTGTGAGTAGCTCAAAAGAGATGTAATATCGAATCCAGCAAGTTCGGGCAAGGTTTAAAACTATACAAATATTTTCAAGATTATTAACCAATGCACAGCAGATGTTCTCCATCCCTTATTAATTAAAGAGACAAACAACCACCCCAGGAGATCAAGCATGTAAAAGGGGGTGCTTGTTATGAAGGTACCACCATCTTGGCAAGTATGTAAATTAACTGTCTTGCAAAGGATTGTGGTTACTGAAGTCCATTCACACACAAAGCTTGCCTTTTTTAAATGAATGAAAACTCTTGTAGTTGGTCGAGTGTAAGGCAAAATTAGAATTTATTTATGGGGTGATTATCCCACACACAGATATGCCTGGTAACACCATCCAGATAACTTCTCCAGGGTTTTCAACAAAAATAAGGCAACTGAAATAACTTATGCAAATAAGTATCAAAATCCTTTATGGAACAAAAAGGCTTCTTTCAGCTAATAAACTCCTTAGCAGTGCTGAGGGAAAAACAAATCAAAAAGGAAACTTCTTTATACAAAAACAATGCTCACTTTCTCCATACAGAAAAGAACTTTTAAAACCCATGTGTGCACGGCTTGTGCTGGGCTGTCCTTTACCAACAGGTGACAATTAACTGCAATCAGTAGCTTGATTTCAGCACACGTGCAAACTTTCCAACAAAGCTTTTTTCTCTTCAACAAAACTTTATGGGAAGCCAATATTTAGAATGTTTCCTTTTGATGTTTGCTCTGATATTTAGGATTTTCCTAAAATAACAACCTACTCAAAGAATAGTCCATATAATCATCCTCTGTATCAGATATTAAACCTTGCTCTTGAAATTGCATAGATTCAGTTTCTCCGTCTGACTCAGAGGGCTTTAGGAACTGACCTCTACATGGAGAGAAACTGTTTCCCTGCTGTTTGCACTGCTCAAAGCTAGAGAAACGTTCACAGTTCCTACCTGAATCCAGGCAAGCGTCAGGCTGCTTCCTCTGGTATTCTGGCCAGTATGCAATAGAGCTTCTGTGTCCTGTCCTCCAGTTGGTATCTCTGGACCTCAGGATCTTTTCTCCAGACGTCCTCCAAGAGGTGTTTGGGCTCCTTTTCTCCTTAGCTGCAACAGACCTCTTCCTAGGTGCTGCTTGAGGGTCCCTGGCTGTGGATTTACAGACATCTGGCTTTCTCCAGTCCTCTGAACCTTTCCCCCAGGTATCTCTCCAGGCATATGTATTGCTCTGAGCTCCTCTCTTGGACCGTCTGCTTCCTTGTCCTTGCTCCTTCAGGTTCCGGTTGTTCTTCCTTCTGTTCTTCTGATTTCCCGTCTCATTCTGTGCCTCCGTCTGTCTTCCTGAAGATTCCCCTCTAGCTTTAAAGGGCTTAGATTGCAACTCCACCTTTGCATTCTTCAGGTGTTGTGGATTAAGCATTCTTCTAGAGGCTGTTTGATTAGGGATGACATAATGCTTTCTCTGATTAGACTCATGCTTTTCCACTCTAGCTCCCCTAGGGACTTTCTGCATACTAGTGCATTCTGGAACATGTAGTCTTTTAGGGAAACAAGCTGTCTTATTTCTATAACCTGCCAGCTCAGGTCCCTTGATCAGAGTAAATTCTCCTCTATTGTTATTATTCCCTGAGCTTTGATAAGCTTCCTTATCACAAGCAGTAACAATAAATTACGTATACCAATTGGATTTCAAAAAACAAAACAATTTACCTCTGCCAGAGCTTTATCTTTATCAGCACCAGCCCTTTGGAACTCACTCCCGGATGATTTACGGGCCACAAAAGACTTAAAAGACTTCTGCAAATCACTTAAAACCTTCCTATTCATGGAATATTATGATCAATTAGACAGTGAACTTCATTAACAATGCATGATTCTAATCATAAAGTATTGTTATAATAAGTTCTTTTATAGTATCCCTTTGTAAGTTGTGTTACCTCTTATCCAATGTTATGTCACTCATTTTATGTAATTTATTTTGTGTAACCAACTACTTTGATTGTAGGAAAAAGTGGTATACAAATCTAAATAAATAAATAAATAAAACAAAAAAATGCATCCCATTTATACATTAATGGCCCTTAGCCTGCTTATTTCCCTGACATTATCAACCACAACACAGGCCTTTTCTTCATCTGGCTACCCAATACCTGTCATCCCCTCATCTCACCGACTAAATACTGCAGCAAAAAGCTTCAACCCTTTTATTAAACAAGCAGAACACAAACAACAACTTATTCAGATCAACCTCAATGAATTGGCTCATTACAAAACCATTCCCAGCAATTCCACACCCAGTTTAAAATGCTCTCTCATCAACCCATGCTCTATCAGGAACAAAATCCCACTGATAATTGACCACATCACTGATAATAATCTGGACATTCTTTTCATAACTGAATCATGGCTAACGGCTAACGACACAGTGTTGATTAATCAACTAAAACCAACAGGATACGACATATTCAACCACCAAAGGTCAAATAAAAGAGGAGGAGGAGTAACTATCCTAGCAAAGAAGGAATTACAACTCTAAAAAATCTCAAATGAAATTTCACAAAACATGGACGTCATCCCATGTAGAAAATAAAAACATGCACATATGTCTAGTTTACAGGACCCTTTCATCAAAAGGAGAAGAGCTTATCAACATAACAGATTACCTATGCAACATAAATAATTCAAACAAATTCACAACTGTTCTAGGTGACCTAAACCTGCCTTCCACATCAACACATCTAGCCCTAGGATTTATGGAGGCAATGGAAGCCCTGGGTTTTAAGCAAATAATTCAAGATCCTACACTAATTAAGGGAAATACCTTGGACCTCATATTTATTCCGCAAGAGCTGACAAACAATATCTTCAACCCAAAAGTAAAGATCCAACAAATTACCTGGTCTGACCACCACACTATCCAATTCAACATACCAGTCATTCCCAGCGAGGCAAATACAAAGCAAATCAGCTATCAACACAGGAAATACCGTAAATTCGAAAAGGAAATTTTCTTAAAAGAAGTCTTACCACAGCTTCAAATAGACACCAAAGACACCGAACTACTCATAAACAGATGGAATTCAATAATAAACAGAGCAGCCACCGTTTCAATCAGTACCACAACCCCCATCAATCACCCAAGAAAAAGCGCAGTTTGGTACACTAAAGAAGTACGAGCCTTAAAAAGACAACTAAGGAAGTTAGAAAGGAAATGGAGAAAATCAAAAAATGTAGACGACAAAGTATCATTCCTTATCACTCTGAAAGAATATAAGACATTAATTAACAACAACAAACGTGATTACCACACCAAACTAATAATGTCAGCGCTGAATAGGCCAAGAGAAATGTTTGATATTCTAAAATCACTAACAACCACCCCAAAGGAAGACAACTCCACCATAGCCCCTGAGGCCAATACAATGCCAAATATTACAAGGAAAAGGTGGGAAGGTCAGTACAATTCAATCATAAATTCAAGACAACCGCCTCTCCAATCAAAAAGGTCTGGAAACAATTTACTCCTATCTCCGAAAGGCAGCTGGATGACATAATCAAATCTTTAAACACAACAACATCAGCACTTTACCCTTATCCAGCCACATGGATACATTATCTCGCGACCGACTGGCCCCACATATACTGAATCTAATCAATGCCTCCCTAGAGCAAGGCTATATTCCAGAAGAATTAAAAAGTGCCTCTGTCCGTCCCATCTTCAAAGGCAAGGATTTGGACAAATCTACACCAAGCTCTTACAGACCAATTTCAAGTCTACCATTTATGACAAAAATATTAGAAAAAGCAGTTCAGCTCCAACTACTAAGCTACGTAGACAGCTTCACCCCGCTTGATCTCCAACAACACAGATTTAGAACAGGTCATGGAGTAGAAACCCTCCTCATGATATTAACAGACAAGCTCCTAAAAGGAAGTGAAACCCCTAACTCCGGTTTCATCTTAATATTCTTGGATATTACAGCAGCATGCGACTCCATAATACATGATTATCTGTTAGTCAGACTACAAGAAATCGGTCTTAAAGATAAAGTATTGCAATGGATCAAGTCCTACCTATCAAGCCGAACCATACAAGTAAAAATGGGTAATATTATGTCAAACCCATTCTTCCAAAAGATAGGCATACCCCAAGGCTCGGCGTTATCAGCTCTTCTTTTTAACCTATATATTCAGCCTATTTACAGTATAATCAAGGGTCACGGCATATATTATCATTTGTATGCTGATGATATTATGTTATATACCCAAATCAACCCCAAACAACCATCACTGGAAAAAATAGAGGAATGCTTCAACAGCATCACATCTTGGTTGGAGGACCACAACTTTCAAGTAAATTATAAAAAAACAGAAATGTTAATCATAACAAAAGACAACTCCTATACTCCTCCAGAATCAATCAAGCTAAAAGATACGAATATCCAAATCGAAAAAGAGGTGAGATACTTGAGAGTCACACTAGATCACCAATTCAGTTTCTCCAAACATGTGAGCAACATAACCAAGTCCATCTACTGAAAGCTAAAAATGCTAAAACATTTAAGACCTCTCCTCTCTACAAGTGACTTCAGAACAGCAGTCCAAGCAATGATCTTCCCGCACTTGGATTTCTGTAATGCATTACTAATAGGGCTCCCAAAATAAGTCATCCACCGACTTCAACTAGCACAAAATACAGCGGCTAGAGTAATTGCACAAGCCCCAATCAAAAATCACATTACCCCAATATTAAAACATCTCCACTGACTTCCAGTAGAAAGCAGAATAAAATTCAAGGCTATTCACACAATTTTCAAAACCCTCCAAACAGAAACACCAAACTGCCTGAAGACACTTATTCTAACCACTCCAGAAAACAGACCACAGAGAAACAGAAACAAAAATTCACTTGTGGTACCCAGTGAATACAAGACATGCAAGTCCTCCACAACAAAGAGAGCCTTCTCTCTCTATGCACCAATCCTGTGGAATTCACTGCCTGAAGACTTAAAAGAGTCTAAGGACCCAAACACTTTCCGCAAACTACTAAAAACATATCTGTTCAAGGAACATTTCTGGGAGATAATTACGTAATAAAAAAACGTCATTAAAGGCTTGCTGTAATACCAAACAAACCGCAAAAAAAAAAATATTTTTAGTCACAATCTACAATATTTACTAATCTCATTGTAATCAAAAGTTCATATTGCACTCCTTAGATATGAATATGCTTCATTCCTTGAATATAGTTATATCTGACATTATTTCCTTTAACATTCATCATTCCTTTTTCCAATGTTTCCCTGTATAAACTGTTAAATATGTTAATATGTTAAATTTTTAATTATGTTAATATTGTTAAATGCACTATATCAAACGTTGTTCAATGTAAACCCTAAATTTTGAGTTCTTTGTAAACCGCTTTGATTCCCGAAAAGCGGTAAATAAGCACAAATAAATAAATAAATTAAATAAATTCCTTTCCTAATGACTCCTAGCATTCTACATGCTCTCTTGGCTGCCGCTGCACACTGGGCGGAGGGTTTCAATAAGTTATCCATGATGACGCCTAAATCTTTTTCCTGTATGGTGGTTCCTAATGTGGAACCTTGCATTGTGTAACCATAGTTTGGGTTGTTCTTTTCTAGGTACATAAGTTTGCACTTGTCCACATTAAATTTCATCTGCCACTTGAACGTCCAGTCTTTCAATTTATCAAGGTCCTCTTGCAATTCTTCACAGTCCTCTTTGGTTTTAACATCTTTGAATAATTTGATGTCATCTGCAAATTTGATCACCTCACTCATTATTCCTATTTCCAGGTCTTTTATGAATATGTTAAAAAGCAAAGGCCCAGAATAGATCCCTGGGGAACTCCACTATTCACCTTTCTCCACTGAGAAAATTGGCCATTTAGCCCTATTCTCTGTTTTCTATCTTTTAACCAGTTCCTGATCCACAATAGTACACTGCCTCCTATCCCATGACTTTTAATTTTGCCAAGAGTCTCTCATCAGGGAATTTGTCAAAGGCTACTGAAAGTCCAGATACACTGTATCAACCGGCTCACCTTTGTCTACCTGTTTATTCACACCTTCAAAAAAATATAACAGTTTAGCAAAACAAGACCTTCCTTGGCTAAAAACAAGATTTGCTTTCTCCCATTAAACCATGTCTACGCGTTCAGTAATGGTTTCTACCATTTTGCCCGGTACTGACATCAGGCTCACAAGTCTGTAGTTTCCCGGATCATCCTGGAGCCCTTTTTAAAAATTGCCATTACACTGGCTATTCGCAAATCTTCAGGTACTACAGATGATTTTAATGATAGTTCACAGATTACTAATAATAGGTCTGCAATCTCATATTTCAGTTTTTTCAACAATCTCAGATGTTTACCATCCGTCCAGGTGATCTGCTGCTCTTCAGTTTATCAAATAGTTGTAATACGATCTTCCCAGTTTATCAATATTTTTTTCAGTTCTTCTGATGCATCACCTGTAAATACCATTTCAGGCATGGGTAACTTCCCTACATCTTCTTCAGTAAAGACCGAAACAAAGAATTCATTCAGTCTCTTTGCTATGGCCTTGTCCCCTCTTGGTGCCCCTCTTACTCCCCCAGTCATCCAGGGGTTCAATTGACTATCTCACAGTTTTTTTTCTATAAATGTACTTGAAAAAGTTTTTATTATATGTTTGTGCTTCCACAGTAAGCTTTTTTTCTTATTTTCTCTTTGCCTGCCTTATCAATGCCTTGTATCTAACTTGCCAGCACTTATGTTGTTTCTACTTTTCATCATTTGGCTCCTTTGTCCATTTCCTGAAGATGCTTTTTTGGCTACAGCAGCCTCTCTGACCTCACCTTTAAAATATGCTGGCAGTTTTTTGGCCTTCCTTCCATTTTTCTTAAAGCATGGAATACATCTGGTCTGGGCTTCCAAGATAGTATTTTTAAATAATGTCCATACTTGATGTAAATCTTTAACCTTTGCAACTGCTCCTTTTCGTTTTTTCAAAACTATTTTCCTCATTTTATCACAGTCTCTCTTTTGAAAGTTACAAGGTAGTACTGTGGATTTCCTTGCTGTCCTTCTTCCGTTTATTAAATCAAATGTGATCATGCTGGGATCACTATTGCCGAGTGGCCCCAACACCCTGTGTTCCACTAAGGACTAGGTCCAAAATAGCTTCCCCTCTTGTCAGTTCATGAAATAGCTACTCCAAGAAGCAGTCATTTATTTTGTCTAGAAACTTTATCTCCCTAGCATGTCCTGCCGTGACACTGACCCAGTCGATACCGTGGTAATTGAAATCATCCACTATTATTACTGAGTTGTAACTTTTGTTAGTTTCCCTGATTTATTTTTGCATTTCATCATCCATTTGTTCATTCTGGCCAACAGCCGGTGGTACAACCCCACTGCCATCGCCTTCCCCTTTTTACATCGAATTTCTATCAATAAAGATTCTACAATGTATTGTGTTTCCAACAAAACTTTAATCCTGTATGATTCAATGTCCTCTCTAACACAGAGCGCAACCCCTCCACCAATTTGATTTACTCTATCATTCCAATATAGTTTGTATACTTGTATCGCAGTGTCCCATTGGTTGTCCTCCTTCCATCAGGTCTCTGAGATACCAATCATATCTTAAAAAAGAGTTCAGGAAGGCACTCAAATACCATCTTTTCCTGCAATGCTACCCAACTACCAATGGCACCTAGACATCCCCCCTGAAGAAATGACCCACTTTGGAAACAACCCTCACTTGCATTATGATATTTTTACTCATTGCCATGTAAATATCTCATGTATATAATTGACCCCTGTTATCCAAGTTACTCTTTACCATGTAAATATCTCATGTATATAGTGACATATCTCATGTATATAGTGACCCCTGTTATCCAAGTTTGGACCCCTGTTCGATGTAAAACCAAACAGCTTGTTGTTATGGTCATTGTGTTATAATGTAAACCGCGCTGGTGCCGAATAGTGCGGTATATAAGAAATTGTAATAAAATAAATAATAATAAGAAAAATATAAAGAAAAGACCATGTAGCGAATCAAACCAATCACCCTTTTTAAACATATTACACATATCTATCATGGTCTACTTGGAAGAATAAATGGAAAAAATTAAAAATTGAAAGAAGAAGGTTAATTATTATATCCATAACCAACTTTAACCTACTTGGATCAACTATCAATAAAGAAGCAACAAGCAGTCAAGAAATCAAATGACGCATTGCTCTTGACAGAATGGCTATGAAAGACCTAGATAAGATTCTCAAAAGCAGAGATAACTCTCTCCATACAAAGATTCGACTTGTTCAAGCCATGGTATTTTCAATAACATCATATGGATGTGAAAGCTGGACAGTGAAAAAGATAGACAGGAAGAAAATTGATGCCTTTGAATTATGGTGCTGGCGGCGAATACTGTGTATACCATGGACTGCCCGAAGAACAAACCAGTCGGTACTAGAGGAGATCAAACCTAAGCTTTCTTTAGAAGCTCAGATGACAAGACTTCGACTTTCATACTTTGGACACATCATGCGAAGAGAGAGATCATTAGAGAAAGACATTATGCTTGGCAAGATAGAAGGTGTACGCAAAAGAGGAAGGCCAGCAATGAGATGGATCGATACAATAACAGCAGCTACGGGTACCAGTCTGTCAACAATGAGCCGCCTGACTGAAGACCGAACACAATTTAGGATAGCTATCCAGAGGGTCGCCATGAGTCGACTCCGACTCGACGGCACTTAACAACAACAATCCATAATCAAATAGAGGAGTACTAAGGGCTATGTTTCCCAAATGGCGGTAAAGGAGCAAGTGTTGTTAGCGAGTGCTAACTGCGCATGTGCACACTTAACGTGTGCAAAAAGACACTTTAGCGGGCGCTAACGGCACCAGCAGCGTAAAGTGCCCTGTAGGTGGAGAGAAGGCGTGCACAGGGCGGAGAGTGGAGGTCAATGGATGGGGAGTGGGCAGGAACAAGGCTTGCTCCCTTAATGCAGGCACCTTAACGTCAGGAACCATAACGCAATTCAAAAACTAGCGGAAAGGGTGTTTTTTGAAGAGAGAGAGCCTATTTTACGTCTGCAATGTGATGCACAGGGAGGGGAGCTCAAAAAAGTGATAGTAGTGCTCCATTAGCTGCAACAGCATAGTGCCCAAATATGAAAGAGCACTATGTTGATGGTGCAAATGGGGGCAAAGGAGGTGGCACATTGGTCATACAGTGGGGGCTGCTGTTGCACAGGGGGGACCAGGCAGCTGTCTAGATGGCACACAGGAACATAAGACTACAAAATATGCCAAACTGTGTCAGACCAATGTCCATCATGCCCAATATCCTGTGCCCAACAGTGTACAATCTAGGTCACAAGTACCTAGCAGTTTCCCCAAAAGACACACAGGATCCCCAATAATGGGGCAACAGTGCACAGCTTGGATCCTGTTAGGAATGGTTTATGGACCGTTACCCAGGAACCCGTCCAAACTTTTTTAAACCCAGCTACACTGACAGCTTTTACCACATCCTCTGGTAATGGATAGTAAGGTTTGATTACACGTTGACTAAAAAAATATTTTCATCTAGAAGACACAAATGGGTTACACTTTAGCCGCATCGCAGGTCCCCTGTGTCCACAGTCTGATGGCATAAAAAAGTGATCTACATTTACTTGTTCCACTCCAGTCAATAAAGCGTAGTTACTCACCTGTAACAGGTGATCTCCGGGAACAGCAGGAATTTAGTCTTCACATATGGGTATCATCGGTACCGACGGAGCCCATGCGGGAACGCTCCCCAGCATCCAATAGGAAAGCCTTTGGGAGCATCCCACAGCGCATGCGTGCTGCCTTCCTGCCTCTGTACCTCTCTCACTTCAGCTGAGTTTATAGCTGAGACAAAGGAGAGAAAGAGAGAAAGAGAGAGATAGAAACAACTCCTAGGGGAGGTGGGTGGATTGTGAAGACTAAATTCCTGCTGTTCCTGGAGGTCACCTGTTACAGGTGAGTAACTACACTATCTCCAGGAACAAGCAGGAATGTAGTCCTCACATATGGGGACTCCCCAGCTGAAAGATGCCAAGGGGTGACCCCAGCTAGCTGCGAACCCAGGTGAGATGGGTCATGCTTCCTCCCATGGACCTTAGGCATCCAAATTGTGGATGGTGGGTAGGAGTTGTGTTAAGTATGGAAGAGATGTTGTAGAACAGCCTGGCCAAACGAGGCATCCCGACGGGTGTCCTTGTCTAAGCAATAGTGGGCTGTGAAGGTACTGTAGGTACCGAAGTCCAAGTGGCTGCTTTGCAGATGTCATCAATAGAGACAGAACGAAGGTTAGCCGTTGAGGCTGCCATTGCTCTCACATTGTGAGCCGTGACATGGCCTTCAAGAGAAAGTCCCTTACTCTCATATGTATAGGATATGCAATCTGCAATCCAATTTGATAGAGTTCTTTCAGAAACTGGAAGTCCCAAATGACTAGAGTCAAAAGCCACAAAAATCTGAGAAGATTTTCTATGTGACTTAGTTCTTTGGAGATAACAAGCCAAGGCTCTTTTACAATCCAATGTGTGAAGATTCCTTTCCACACTGGAGGCATGAGGCCTAGGGAAGAATATAGGAAGATAAACCGACTGGTTTAAATGAAAAGGTGAAACCACCTTTGGCAGAAAGTGAGGATGAGTCCTGAGGACTACTTTATCATGGTGAAACCTTGTATAAGGAGAGTCAGCTACTAACGCCTGTAGTTCACTAATGTGTCTTGCAGAAGTGATGGCAATTAGGAAAATAACTTTCCATGAAAGAAACTTTAGGTCTGAAGTGGCTAAAGGTTCAAAGGGCGGCTTCATAAGCTGACCAAGAACAAGATTTAGATCCCATGCCACCGGTGGTGGTTTAATGGGAGGTTTTGTTAAAAGTATTTCAATAGCAGGTCTATAGCACCATAACATTCTCAGAAGTTCTACCTATTTATGGTATGGGAGAAGAAAGACTGAATCACACAACCAACTTTAAGTTACTCCAAACCTGGTGGTGGTTTGCATGCCATTAGTTTGCTGCATTGGGATTAAAAAGGGTTTTTTGCATGTACATTGGAATGCTGTGTACTGAAGGTTTGCACATCGCTCTAATGATCGATTTATTGCATCAACCTCTTAATCCGTGGTTCTCCAATTCTCCCCTCTATGTGAGTAAGCCTGCCCTGCCTGCTTCCTGTGTAACTAGAAGCAGAGACTGTGTGTAGGACCTAGCCAATGGGAGGGTTAAGGGGGTGGTGCATTGGAATGCAGTTCTAGTAACAGAGAGTGTTAGTAAGATCCAGCCAATGGGAAGGCACTCAGGCTGGGATAACTTGAAGGCAGCTCTAGTCAAAGAATGGGAAGACGTAAGCTGGTGGACAATCCTGTGCGTATGTGAGGTTTCTGCGTGTGGTAGGTGTAGGGTTGCCAACTTTTTCACCGAGAAAAACCTGACATTTTCCGTCCCTAGTCCCACCCCTGCCCCGCCCCCCAGCCCCACCCACAAAAATTACCGAGGATTCAGTCACACCCCCCCTCAGTGTTGGTTCTCACACACCCCCTCCCCTCAGTGCTGGTTCACTCACTCACCCCCCCTGCTGACTCACTCACCCCCCTCCCCTGCTGGTTCACTCACCCCCTCCCCTGCTGGTTCACTCACTCACCCCCCCTCCCCTGCTGGTTCACTCACCCACCCCCCGTCACTCACTCACCCCCTCCCTTGCTGGTTCACTCACACCAACCCCCCTCCCCTGCTGGTTCACTCACACCACCCCCCCCTCCACTGCTGGTTTACTCACCCTCCCCCCTGTCACTTACTCACCCCTCCTGCTGGGTCACTCACTCACCCCCCCTCCCCTGCTGGTTCACTCACACCAACCCCCCCCTCCACTGCTGGTTCACTCACACCACCACCACCATCCCCCCTTGCTGGTTCACTCACACCATCACCCCCTCACCTGCTGGTTCACTCACACCACCACCACCCCCCTTGCTGGTTCACTCACACCACCCCCCCCCCTTGCTGGTTCACTCACACCACCACCACCCCCCTTGCTGGTTCACTCACACCCCCCCCCCCTTGCTGGTTCACTCACACCATAACCCCCCCCCCTTGCTGGTTCACTCACCCATCACCCCCCCCCTCTGCCCAAGCCGCTGCTTCTGCTTTGTACAGAGCAGCGGCTGCAATACACTTACTTTGAAAAGTAAAAACAAACTGTGTAAGGAGCCCTCTGGTCATCGCAGAGCCCGAGGAAGTGATGTCATGGGGGCGGGCTCCTCACAGGTTGTCTTTCCTTTTCAAATTAACTTTATTGCAGCTAAAGTTAATTTGAAAAGGAAAGACAACCTGTGAGGAGCCCGCCCCCATGACATCACTTCCTTGGGCTCTGCGATGACCGGAGGGCTCCTTACACAGTTTATCTTTAGTTTTCAATGTAAGTGTATTGCAGCCGCTGCTCTGTACAAAGCAGAAGCAGTGGCTGCGCTGCTATGGGGAATCGCGTTCGCGTTCGCGCCGCGGACTTCGGCACAAAAGCCGTTTTTTTGCTCTGGCCGCTCCCGATCTTGCGGCCAGAGCAAAAAACCGGCTTTTCAATGGCCGGTTTTACATCTGTGCCGGCAGCCGGCCTGGCCATGGAAAAACCGGCCAGGCCGGCTGAAAACCGGCCGGTTGGCAACCCTAGGTAGGTGGGCGGAAAAGAAATGAAGTCTTCTGAAAATTCCCCAGTGCCTTTCTATAGGCGAAGCAGTTCCAACAGATGCAGCATATTGTACATATACTGATTCATTGTAATATAAAGCTTATGGAATTGCGCCTTTCAAATGGTCCCTCCCCTTTCATTTTGTCTCCTAATCACTGGCACACAGAAAGCCAACACAGATATAGATAAATGCACACACACACATGCAAACATGCCCATGCATGTATACACATACAAAAAACATGTATGCACAAGCACACACAAACATGCACGCACACATACACAAACAAAACAGATAAAGATACAAGAGAGACACACATGCATCACACATGTAAATAAACAGACAAAATAAATCAGGTTTTAGGCATGTTTTGCCATCTGTCTGCCCATCTGTCCATGTGAGGTTTGTTTGTGCATATGCAAATAATCCTATGTAATATGCAGAGCAGGAGGAAGAGGGGATAGTCACACACAGGCAGCATAGATACAAACACAGATGTGTGGATGCGCATACATGCAAATGTGCAGCAGAGAGAAGAGTTGGAAAGAATTCCATGAGTCATGCTCTACATGCTTTCCCCATTACTTTTTTAAAACTTTATTGTTCGGACTTCCGGTGACGTCAACGGGGCTGATGGCGGCGTGAACACTCGGCGCCGCCAAAGCCTGTGCAAAAAGGGGATTTAATACCCCTGAAATGTGGGAATTTGCGCGCCCCAAGTAGGGGTAACGCAGGTGAAGAGCCCCGAGCCGTCCTGCCTCTGCGGCGAAGTCAGCGGCCGCGTTGAGGAGCCGGAGCGCGAAGTGCTGGTGAGCGGCGAGAGAGGCCTTGCTGACCGCGTGGTGAGCAAACCCGGCGGTAGAGAGAGCGGTACAGTGGCGGCCTGCCTGGCGTGAGGGGGAGCGGTAGAGACCCGGAGACCAGGCGTTCGGAAGACCCGACGCCGCTGGAAGCTGTCCCTCCCGACTAGGGAGGAGGTGAAGAATCGAGCGCTGGGAAGCTGCCGGGAGCGGAGGTAAAGCCCCAACGTCGGAGAGGAGGCGGGACACCGCACTAGCAGACGGAGGCAGTCGGTGGCCGCTGCAGGGCCCGAGGCCAAGTCTGACCCCGGAGAAGAGGCAAGTGCTTAGAGCCGCTGACAGCAGTGCAAGTGTCAGTGAGAGGAGGTCAGCAGAGATCCAGAGAAGCCAGGAACACACACCCCACCCCGGGGAGACAAGCAAGAGAGCAGCCCGGAGTGCAGAGCCAGAGGGCGGCGGGACAGAACGCCGCGGAGTCTGAGGTCTCAGGAGGCAGACCAGGGGGGCAGCCGCGTGCGGAGTGAGCTAATACCGAGGCCCTTGATGATGTTGTCAAAGAGTGCTATTAGCAGGGTTTCTACTCCATGGTGTGGTCTGAACCCGTACTGATGGTCATCGAGGATTTTGTTGTCATCTAGGTGGTCCTGTAGTTGTTGTTGGGTCACTTTCTCGATAATCTTTGCAAGAAAAGATATACTTGATATCGGACGGTATGAGGTTGGATCTTCTTTGTTGAGTGCCTTGCTTTTTAGTATAGGTCTGATTAGTGATCTTTTCAGATGAGCAGGCATGATACTTTGCTGCAGTGATTGATTCACTATGTGCGTTAGAATATGTGCAACTTCTTGTTTCGTAGCTTTGATCCATTCTGCTGGACAAGGATCCAGGAGTGAAGTTGTTGTATTTAAGTTTGAGATGGTATGGATGATGTGCTTCTCATCAATTGTCTGGAATGTAGATCAACTTTCTTTCGGCTTATTGCTTGTTTCCTCGCTGTTTGGCTGATTTGTGGAAATGCCCAGGGGTTGTCGAGGGGGATTTAGTTTGGTAGCATAATGATCAGCCAAGTCTTGGGCCGTAATTTTGCCATTGCAGTCCTGTTCGGGTAAGGGGTTTGTGAGTCCCCTAACTAGCTCAAACAGCTCTCTGGGTCGATTGATGGCTTTATTGAGTAAGTTGGTGTGGTGCGATTTTTTAGCAAGGTTAATCTCATGCTTGTATTTGGCTAGGAGTGCCAGGTATTCCAACTTGTGCGGATCATTTTTAGACCGTCTCCATTTTCTCTCCAATTTTCTTAATTCCTTCTTCATTTTGTGCAGCAGTGGTGTGTACCATGGTTCAGTTTTTGTCTTTGTCGGTCTGGCTAATGCCTTCCATCTTGGCTCCGAGTTGGCTTCTATTGAAGAGGTCCATTGTTGAATTAGGTCCTCGATGTCTGTGTTGTTGTGGGTTATGTGTTCTTCAAGAGAGTTTATTAGCGCTTCCTTGTTAAATTGCTGGAACCTTCTTCGATGTTGTTCAGCTGAGCCAGATTTGATCTTGTCTGTGGTGGAGCATAGATATAGAGTGAGGTGTATTTGGTAATGATCGGACCATGGTACTTGGGTGACACAAGTTTTGGGTTGCTTTCCCTCTGTTTGCAGTGGTATTTTAGGTAGGAAAATCAAGTCCAGAGAGTGCCCTTTATTATGGGTCTCCACTTGTATCACTTGTTTATACCCGAAAAAAGGAGGTGATAGTGCCTCTGTATAAGTCTTTGGTGCGACCTCATTTGGAGTATAGTGTGCAATTCTGGAGACCATACCTTCAAAAGGATATAAACAGGCTGGAGTCAGTACAGAGGGTGGCTACTAAAATGGTTAGTGGTCTTCATTATAAAGCATATGAGGACAGACTTAAGGATCTTAATATGTACACCTTAGAGGAAAGGCGGGATAGAGGTGATATGATTGAGATGTTTAAATACCTCCGTGGCAAAAATGTACAGGGGGAGAGTCTCTTTCAATTGAAAGCATGTTCTGCTACAAGGGGACATGGGATGAGGGTGAAAGGAGATAGTCAGGAGTGATATGCGGACATATTTCTTTACGGAAAGAGTGGTGGATCCGTGGAATAGTCTCCCAGTGGTGGTGGTAGAGATGAGGACAGTATCTGAATTCAAAAATGCATAGGACAAACACAGAGGATCTCTAAAGGAAAAAAGGGGACTGTTGTAGTTGTTGATATGGAAGGTTAGACTAGATAGGAAACACAAACAGGAGCACTGCTCGCAGAGCAAACTGAAAAACCACAAAGGCGAGCAGTATTGGAAGTCACAGGCGCTTTATTATTTAATTAATTGATGAACCCCAACGCGTTTCGGCTGTTGCCTTCATCAGGGGGTACTAGAGGACAGCAAAACAGAACATCAAAATAAATAAAAATACATAGAAACATAAAAAATATATATTAAAATAAATACAGATATGAATAATAATATTAAATAATTAATCCATAAAAATTAGAGCAAATATATATAAAAAAAATAAAAATATATAAAAATATATACCATATAGATAAGAAAACCAACAATACATATTAAAAAATGTATATATCATACTTACAAATGAAGCGCACAAAAGCAATAAAGATATGGCACAAACCAATCAATGGTGGATAATGCTAAAAATCAATATAAAAAACATTAATATGATACTTGAACAATTAGAGACATCAAATATAACCATGCGACACTACACATAACCTAAAGGGGAATAAGTAAATAGAAAGTTAAGAGAGAACACAATGGAAAACCCAGACCTACGGAGAGATCAAAATAGACTTATGACAGGCAAAATAACCAATGGAGATAAATCATCCTTAAAGCAAATAGTCTTTTAAAATATCTTATTTAAGCAAAAAATATATTGAACACAGAACATGTACATCATTGGACAAACACTAGCTGAAGGGAACTAATACTAAACAAAAATAAAACTGTGTGCTTTTAAAAGTGCAACATAGCTAAACAGCAAGTAAAAACATGGGTGCAGGAGTATAGAGCAACATATAGTATTTCAGAACAACGTTTGAGCAACATTACATAAACCCGTTTAAAAATTGTAATCTGAATTTACCAAATGTCTACCGAGAGAACTACCAACAAGAATTTGGACTACCAACATCTAACTTTTATGTCGACCCATGATGTTTAAACCCATATTGCTGCTCAAACTAAACATGCAACCTATGTGGTATACCAAAAAGAAGAAGAAGAAACATTGAGCATCCCAGTTGATTGCCTTCATAACCAAACCTTATGCGCACGTTCTTAAAGCGCTAACAAATGTCAACCCATAAAGAACTTAAAAACATAAAAGCATTTAAAACAAAATTGTGTGAACAGTAATGACAGCTCGAAGAGCAAATACCTGACCACCAACGGCCAACTATGCAAAATTCTTGAGAACGCCGACTTTGGTGCGCATTTTAATTGACAGGCTGCATCATGACACTGCATATGCATGAGATGACGTCAAATAGCTTCTTGTATTACCAGACACAGTAATGCACCACTGAATATCAACCAAAAAGTCAAATTGAACAAATATAAAAGCAATTATAATAATACAAATAAATAATGAAAGAAGGAATCACTGAATCTCACAGGCACCGAACATATCGTCATGGTTAACAACTCAACCTGATCTAAAAACAGCGATTTGGCGCGTCTGTGAAAATAAATCACATAATTTGTTTGAACCACACAATGAACGTCTTGTAAAGACTTGAAAATAAGCAATACATTACTTGTGGCAACCTTTTTCATCATAAAGGGGCATACAAGCCAATCCTAAAAACGACAAACTTTCCGTGTTTAGAAACTAAAAACGACGAAATGAATACAATGCAGTGATACAAAAAATAAATAATTAAAATTTCTAAATCACTTGTTGTAACGCTAAAAATAACATAAGCAAATCAGACCAAGAATTCATTCAAGGATAATGATTAAAAACGGTCTTACATGAAAAATACTCTCATAAGGGACAAAAGCTGAGAAAGCCCATAAATATGTAACAAATAAAAAAAAACCCTTAAAAATATATTTTATCAATGCATTATCCAAGGAACAAGTAAAAGGAGAGAAAAGAAACCAACAAACATTGCTTAAGATACACACAAAATAAAATTGTTAAAATTATATATACATATATATACAAAAAATTACATAAACATATCATATAAAAACACCGTGTAATATATAATGTATAAAACATACCACACATAATGCAACATTTAACATGTATTATATAAAACAAATTATATAAAATGAATATATGTACATGTACACCCTCTCTTAGTTAGGAAAACCATGCATGCTGAAGTCAAAGTTCACAAATAAATACCATTCAAAAATAGCAATATAAAAGTATAAATATATGTATATATATGTATATAAAGATATAAATAATGATAATAATAATAGAAATAAAAATAAAAATGAAAATAATAATAATAATAATAATGAAAATAAAAATAAAAATAATAATAATAATAATAAAAATTTGGTTATTTAACAATACAATGGCCTAACATATAAACTAAAAATTACAGAAAAACTGCTAAATTCAGATCCTGATTCAGACCCAGAGGGTCCACTGACTGTAACTCATAAATGAACCGCTGTTCGAGTTTAAGTAATATTGAATCTATATTGCCACCCCGCCAGTGTGGATGAACCACCTTTAAAACAAAAAACTTTAAATCTGACACAAGATGGCCCTTCTCACTCCAATGGGCAACCATGGGTTTGTCTGCAACACGCCTTCCTAAGCAACTTTTGTGTTCGATAATGCGTGTCTTAACCGGCCGGGAGAGAGTGTTATCATTTCAGTCAAAGCGGATAATGAAAACGGTTCAGAGGAAGGCGACAAAAATGATTTGGAACCTGTGGAAAAAAAGACGTATGAAAAGAACAACTGCCTAGTACCAAGATCAAGGATTCGATTCCCACTGGCACTCCTTGTGACTTTGGGCAAGTCACTTTACCCTCCATTACCTCGGAAGAAAAGACTGGCAATCTACTTCCAGTGATACATTGCCAAGAAAACCCAGAGGTAGCTGGGTCACTATGATTCAACACTGACTTGATTGTACTAAAAAAATATATATATAGTTTGAGCTTCTACAGCTTCCAGAGCCTCCACACAGCTAAGCTTTCAGTCTTGTATATTTTTTGCCTGTCTTGTTGTTGTTCTTGTTGCTGTTGCTGATATAACATCTAACTATTGGTTATACATTCATTTTTGGGAATATTCTGACTGCCTACATTCCTTGTGTAGCCCTTCAATCAGATATCTACGTGTGCCCTCAGTTCATGTAAGGCCTACTGGCTAAGGACACTTGTGATATAAAGCTACTTGGAATAGAAATACTTTGATCTGCAGGGACCTGGTCTTTCACCTGAGTCTCCCACTTACTTTAGAAGCAAAGGTATCATTTAAAGTTACAGGGACCTTTGCACAGTAGGCAGATACATAGAAGTTAAACGTTCAGTTTGACTATTTCTGCTTCCATTGTTTGAATTGTCTGTTGCAAGCCTACTCACAGGGCAGGGCTAATTAAATTATCTTACGGCCCTTCCACAAGTACCAGGTCAACCCTAGTCTTCATAGCTTCCAGAGCCTCCACACAGCTAAGCTTTCAGCCTTGTATCTTTTTTGCCTGTCTTCTTGTTGTTGTTGCTGCTGCTGATATAACATCTAACTATTTGTTATACATTCATTTTTGGGAATATTCTGACTGCCCATGTTCCTTGTGTAGCCCTTAAATCAGATATCTAAGTGTGCCCTCAGTTCATGTAAGGCCTACTGGCCAAGGACAGTTAGGTTTCCACCCACCCTACCCCTCACCCCACCCACCCCAGGGCAGCATTTCCTATATAATGGTCACATATATTGACACCTATCCTTTCAATTTGGTGTTAAGCCCACCTTTTCTTCTTCTCCTTCTAGGACCGCTTAATCAGCATGTCTTGTATTCAGTGCAATAACTGTGGTGCCTTCATTCTGAGAAGAATCATCTAGAACCTAAGAGCTTGTCCTATATTTTTATTTATTTATTTATTTTATTTAACATTTCTTATATACCGCCTTTCATGATATCAAAGGCGGTTTATATGCCTCAAGTTAGCCGCCGTGCATAAAGAATTGACTCTACTAAGGGAAGAACTAGCTGCAATGAAACACACCTCTTCTAGGATACAAACCAAAGTCCATCACCACTCCCACAAAGAATCAAACATCCCAGGAACAAATGGATCACAGTGGGCTCTGGTAGATTGCGAAATATAACGCAGAGACACCCTATACATCATATCCCTGCATAATGCCTTCTCTGCTTTGATTAATGAGGATGCCCAATCCATGGAAACTGAAGGGCCCTTAAATGAGACAGTCAATGCCCAATCTCCAGATAAAGCATCAAATATGAAGAAAAACATACAGAACAGAAAACTACTACTACTTGGTGATTCCATCATCAGAGGCACCAACGTGGGAACACAGTTCAAAGGAGAGAAGATAGTCAAATGCCTCCCAGGCTCTTCAGCCAGCAGGAATACAAACCAAATTGTTGATGTACTTAGCACTGAAAGTGAGCACTCCAAAATTGATGTTGTCATCCACTTGGGTACAAATGACCTGACTAGAAACAGTGCCTCTACAGTTCAAAGGGACTTCCAAATTCTGGGAGAGAAACTCAAGCCCATTGTTAACATGGTAGCATTCTCAGAAGTTCTACCTGTTCTTGGTAAGGGGGCAGAAAGGCTACATCGGATAAACAGCAGGGGCAGCTCTATAATGAGGCGAAGTGAGGCGGCTGCCTAAGGAGGCAAAGTCTTGAGGGTGGCAAAAAATGCCCCCAATATAGCTGCCTCACTTCGCCTTCAAAAGCTAAAAAAAAAAAAAAAAAAAAAGAAGTGCACAAGTTGCTGCCGAGTCCGCTTCTCGGCAGCGGCAAACTCACCCTCCTTTTCCAGGCAGCAGCAGCTCCCTGCCTCATAGAAAACCGCGGCTGTGCTGTGATCTGCAGTTTTAAATAGAAACGAAACCGGTGTGGAGCTTTCTCACCTCCGTGAAGGACCCCGTGGAGCTTTGTCCCGCCCCAAAGGATGTTACATGTAACTTCCTTTGGGGGCGGGACAAAGCTACACAGGGTCGGTCCTTCACAGACGCGGGGGGCTAGGACTGGAAATGGGCTGATGGGGGGGTTAGGACTTGTAATGGGCTATGGGGGGGCTAGGACTGAAAATGGGCTGATTGGGGGGTTAGGACTGGTAATGGGCTATGAGGGGGGCTAGGACTGGGAATGGGCTGATTGGGGGGGTTAGGACTGGAAGTGAGCTGATGGGGGGTAGGGACTGTTAATGGGCTATGGGGGGGCTAGGACTGGAAGTGGGCTGATAGGGGGTTAGGACGAGATGGGCTAAAGGGGGTGTTTAGGACTGGTAATGGGCTATGGGGGGCTAGGACTGGAAATGGACTGATGTGGGGGGGGTTAGGACTGGTAATGGGCTATGGGGGGCTAGGATTGGAAATGGGCTGATGGGGGGTTAGGACTGGTAATGGGCTATGGGGGGGCTAGAACTGGAAATGGGCTGTTGGGGGGTTTAGGACTGGAAATGGGCTGATGGGGGGTTAGAACTGGAAGTGGGCTGATGGAGGTGTTTAGGACTGGTAATAGGCTATGTGGGGCTAGGACTGCAATTGGGCTGATGGGGGTGTTAGGACTGGAAGTGGGCTGATGGAGGGTGTTTAGGATTGGTAATGGGCTATGGGGGGCTAGGACTGGAAATGGGCTGATGGGGGGTTTAGGACTGGAAATGGGCTGATGTGGGGCTAGGACTGGAAATGGGCTGATGGGGGGGGGGGTTAGGACTGGTAATGGGCTATGGGGGGGGCTAGGACTGGAAATGGGCTGATGGGGGGATTTAGGACTGGTAATGGACCTTGGGGGGGCTAGGACTGGATGTGGGCTGATGGGGTGTTTAGGACTGGTAATGGGCTGTGGGGGGCTAGGACTGGAAATGGTCTGATGGGGGGGTTTAGGACTGGAAATGGGCTACGGGGGGCTAGGACTGGAAATGGACTGATGGGGGGTAGGACTGAACGTGGGCTGATGAGGGTGTTTAGGACTACTAATGGGCTATGGGGGGCTAGGACTGGAAGTAGGCTGATGGGGGGTTTAGGACTGGTAATGGGCTATGGGTGGGGGGACTAGGACTGGTAATGGGCTATGGGAGGGCTAGGACTGGAAATGGACTGATGTGGGGTGTTTAGGACTGGTAATGGGCTATGGGGGGCCATGACTGGAAGTGGGCTGATGGGGGGGTTAGGACTGGAAGTGGGCTCATGGGGGGTTAGGACTGGAGGTGGGCTGATGAGGGGGATAGGACTGGAAATGGATTGGGACTGGAAATGGTCTAATGGGGGAGGAGAGTGCTGCTGGCCGTGGAAGAAAACTAGGGACTAGGGCTACAAATGGGCTGATGCGGGAGGATGGTAGAATGGGACTGGAAGGGAGCGGATAATGGGAGGGTCTGCCAGGGGAAGGAGGGGGCATGAAGGGAGCTGATACGGGGGGAAGGAGGGGGCTGGAAAGGAGCTGACACCTGGGATGTACTGAAGGGGGACTGGAAGGGAGCTGACACTTGGCGATGGGAGTGGTAGGTGGTTGGGTAATGGGGAGGAGGTTGGAAGGGAGCTGACATGCAAATGGCACTGGAAGGGGGATGGACAGAGGGTAGGGTGACTGTAAGGGAGCTGACTGGGGGGATGTCACTGAGAGTGGACGTGAGCTAATATCTGGGATGGTATTTGGACTAGAAGGGGCTGGACTGTGGGGAAGGAGGGGGATTGGAAGGGAATGGACACCAGTTGCAGTCGTGGGAATGCAAGGCAATTGACATTGGAAGGTACTGGGAGGGAAGAACTGGAAAGGGGGCTGATACTGGGGAGGGTTACTGGAACTGGAAATGGGCTGATGGAAGGAAGTGAAGAAAACAAAAGAAGAGATAAGAAATGGCAGATGGACCATGGACCATAGACCACAGAAAGAGAGCTAAGAGAAGACAGGAAAGCAGAAGCCTCAGATCGGGACCAGCATGATCAGAGAATAAAATGGTCAGACAACAAAGGTAGAAAAAATAATTTTATTTAATTTTAGTGATTGGACTTTGTGCTATTTTTATATTTTACACAATATTGGGGAACTGCATCTCTTATTTATCTGATGGTGCATTGCATGTGAACTCTGGTGTCTTGGGGTTTCAATTTAAATTTAGTCTACATATTATGATTTTTGCTTTAGATTGTGGTTACTTATTCTGTACTTGGTGAGGGTCGATGTTGCGAGTGTGTGACTGAGTTCAGGTGTTTAGGTTTAGGTTTATTTATTTGATATAACTGCCTTTCTGAGGCAATCAAAGCGGTGCACAAATAGTAAAATACATAAAAATTCATAAAATACATAAAATAGATAAATTATACAAAAATGTAAAAGCATAATACATAAAAACTTTGGCCATAGCCAGAAAGGAAAGGAAATGTACAAATTGTATAAAGAATAGAGACTAACATGCAGAGAATACGAGACAGGGTACAACAGGTGGGTGGGTACAGTAGGGACAGAGTCATACAAAAGGGGAGGGGATATTGAATGCCAGTGAAAAGAGGTGGGTTTTAAGGTTTTGTTTGAAAATTGCGAAGTGTGGTTCCAGGCGGAGGGAAGCGGGGAGAGAGTTCCAGTGTGCGGGACCAGCAAAGTAGAATGCGGATAGACGTGTGAATTGGAGGTGGGCACGGGAGGGGGAGGGGAGAGCGAGACGGTTGAGATGGAAAGAGCGGGGTGCGTAACGTGAGGAGTGGAAAGATAGAAGGTCAGGCAGATAGGATGGGATACCAGTGTGATAGACTTTGTGAAGCAAAGTTAGCAGTTTAAACTGAGAACGGAATGAGATCGGCAGCCAATGAAGATGAAGAAGTAAGGGAGTAACATGATCTCGAAGGGTGGAAGAAGTAATAAGGCGTGCAGCAGTGTTTTGTATTCTTTGGAGCCGGGTCACCTGGTTTTTGGGGAGACCAAGGAACAGTGCGTTAGAGAAATCCACCCGTGACATGACTAAGGACAGTACTAGTGTGATCAGAGCAGAAGGGGAAAGAAAAGGGCGAATTGAACGGATCTGTCGGAGAAAAAAGAAGGAGGTTTTAGTGATGTGAGAAATATGAGAGTGAAAGGAAAGATCCGAGTCGAAATGGATGCCTAAGTAACGGAATGTAGAAACCAGAGGGACTGGGGAATTAAAGAAAGAAGGGGCTAAGGTGGGGGGGGGGGGGAGCACCATAAGTAAACCAGATAGCCAAAGTCTTTGTGAGGTTGAGATGAAGGCAGTTGGTAGTGAGCCAGTTGGCAACAGAGGAAAGGCAAGAATTCAGAGGGGTGAGATCAGGGCAGGAGGAAGAAGTGTGGTGGAGTAGAAGAATGTCATCCGCGTAGAAAAAAGCTGAAATACCTGTCTGTTGGATAAGGAGTGCAAGGGGAGCGAGAAACAGATTAAAAAGAAGAGGGGCAAGAACGGAGCCCTGCGGAACCCCACAAAGGATGTGCTGCGGATCAGAAGAGGGAAAGGCAGAAGAAGAAGAGAGGACCGTGCAGGAACGAGAAGAGAGAAAAGAGTGGAATCAGTGATAAACAGTGCTACAGAGTCCAGCCTCGCGAAGTCGGTGAAGAAGAAGGGAATGATCAACTAAATCGAACGCTGCTGAAAGATCCAAGGCAACCGCCACCGATATATCACCCCGATCGTGAGCTACGTGAAGTGCATTAGTGAAAGCCAGAAGAACAGTGTCGACACTATGCCCAGAACGAAAACCTGATTGACGAGGGTGAAGGAAATTGATAGAATCAAGGTGATGGGAAAGTTGTGCAAAGACAAATTTCTCCAGGAGCTTAGACAGAAAGGGGAGGTTAGAGACAGGACGATAGTTAGACGGAAGAGAGGGATCAAGAGAGGGATTCTTCAAGATGGGGCGAACCAGAGCATGCTTCCAGGGAGAAGGAAAAGTCCCGGTGGAAAGACTAGAGTTGAACATAGTGAGGATATAAGGAAGGACACCCAGGGAAGGAGTGAGAAGCCAAGAGGAGGGAATAGGATCAGACGAGCAGGAGGTCTTGCGGGATGAGGAGATGAGATGATGGAGTTCGGGTGCAGTAATGGGTGAGAAAGTGGCCCAGAAATGAGAAAGCTGAGAAACAGGTGGAGGCGAAGGAAGAGGAGGGGGGGAGGAGATAGGAGCAGGACATGAGGGCAAGGAATCCCTCAAAGAGACAACCTTCGAGGTGAAGAAGGAAGCCAACTGCGATGGAGAGGGGGAAGACTGGGTAGTGGTAGTTGATGAAGGGGTGTGTAGGGAGGTGAGAGAGCGGAAAGTAGAATACAGGTGTCGGGTTTGGTTGGGTGCCTGTAAAATAGCATTGGAGAAAAAATCACGTTTAGCGGAGTGGAGTTGAGTGCGGTAGAAGGAGTGGTGGGATTTGAAAACAGATAGAGTGGTGGGGGAAGGGTCCTTGCGCCAAAGGTGCTCGGCCCTTCGGAGGTGAGTCCGTAGGAGTCGAAGGCCACCATGGAACCAGGGATGAGAAGGACGTCGACGGGAGGGATGAGGACGGAGAGGGGCTAGCCGATCAAGTGTAGCAGAAAGGGAAGAGAACCAGCAGGCGGCTTGGGAGTTTGGTGAGAGGAGCGAGAAGTCACTAGGTAAAAGAGGCAGGGGGGAATTTTTGTAGAGTGAGAGGGGTAAGAGCCCGGGATAGAGGTACTGGGGAAGATGACCTAGAAGAAACTGGGGTGATAGAGGAAGAGACTCCTGGGAGAGAGCAAGACAAGGTAAGATAAAAATGATCTGTCCAAGGAAGGGACGTGGCGGTTGGAACTGATAGGGTGAAAGGAGAAGAGGCAGGGGACAAGAACAGATCAAGGATGTGGCCAGCTTGATGAGTGGGGATAGAGACGTGCTGAATTAAAGAAAGATCCCGGAGGAATGAAAGAAAAGAGAGCTCCCTTGATGAAGAGGGGGAGTCCATATGAAGATTGAAGTCGCCCGCTATGATTAAATGGGGAAAAACTAAAGAGACGTCAGTGATTGTTAGTAAGAGGGCGTCCCAGAGTTGAAGGCGAAGGGCGGGAGGAGAGTAAATGAGGAGTAAATGGATAGGAGGAGAGGTGTGGAGACGAAGAAGAAGAGCCTCAGGATAGTGCAATGACGGGGAGGAGATTGATGTGTAGGATAAGGAAGGGTGAAAGATGGCAGCCACACCACCCCCGGACCGCCCAAGGCGGGGAACAGAGGCAGCAGAGAAGCCAGGGGGAAGGCAGCGTGCGAGAATAGCATCCTCACCATCATGGAGCCAAGTTTCTGTGAGTCCGGGAGAAGATCTGAGAACAAGATCTTGAAGAAGAAGAGTTTTATTCCGCAGAGACCTACAATTAAGGAGGCCGATAGAAAAGAAAGTTTGGGAAGAGCTGGGGAGGATTGGAACAGTGGAGGAGGAGGAGGAAGATGAGAGGGAGCACAAACGTAAATTAGTGCTACAACGAAAGCGTTGACTGGGAGGTTTAGCAGGCCGCCTGCCCCAGAGTATAGGGATAGCAGCCATGGGAGAGGAAAGGGGACAATATAGAGGATCGTGAGGAAGAGGTACCTTTTGAACGGCTGGGCCAAAGACGGGCCTGAATGTTGGTAAAAGGGACAAAGGAGGGAGAGAGGACCCACCAGAGAGGGAGGTGATAAAGAGAACAAAGCAGATACCAATTGAACTAGAGAGCCAGGAGGGGGCCCTCGCTGCCGGAGCGGTCCCAAGGAGCGCGCCTAAGGAGCACGTCGTGTTCTGTTAACATGGAGTTTGTACATAAAGATCTATACTGTACTGTAGTAATTTGACTTGTTCAGCTTTTCAAATATGTGTATGGATGTTCCAGGGCCCACTATAGTATTTATAGCGATGCTTTTTTTGGATGGGCTCCTTATGTGAGTTTTGGAAGTTTGTGCTGATATGGTATGGTATGGTATGGTAGGTTTGCTCTTTGTTGTAAGGTTTTGTATTAGTTCACAATATGCCAACAACAACCACTGGAGAATAGTGGTTGTTGTTGTTGTTGTTAGTGAAATAATCAGAATCAGATTTTTTTTTTAAATATTGAGTTCTGTGGGTGAATGCCCTGGTTCTGCTCTCCACCTACTGTGGATGCAAAATATATGTTGAAAAAGAAAAAGCAAGAACCATAACGCAGTTTATAAAAACAAAATAAAAATGAGTTATAATTTAGTTTTATAAACCGTGCTGTTAGTTCTTGTTGTCTTTTAATTCCTTGGTGTGCAAATGGGACCGTACCTAGCCCTGTGCAAGCGGTGCAACCGCACAGGGCGGAAAGGCTTGGGAGGCGTATTTCGGCTGTCTGCTGTTGCCCTGCCGCCGCTGGGAGGACAATAGCAGGCAGCCGAAATGCACTCCCCAAGCCTTTTCGCAGCACTTTAAGCAGGTCTGGTCCCTCCCTCCTCCGACTCGATGTCAAGGAAGGACAGATCTGTTTAAAGTGCCGGTGCCTTTCAGATCGGGCGCATGCCCCCCTTCTCCTCCCCATACCTCCATCCAGCGCTGCCTGCTCGTTCCCTGCTGCTGGCGCCTCCATGAAAAAAACAGAGGGCAGCGGCAGCAGGGAAAGAGCAGGCAGCGCTGGACGGAGGTATGGGGGGAGAGGGGGGCATACGCCCGAGCTGCAAGTCTCAAAGGCTGTGATTGCAGCTCGATAAGGCCCTGTGTGCAAACATCTTGCATTTCCTCCATATAATCTAACTGGCTTTTTGGTTTGGTTCAGTCTCTGATTGGATTTCTGAAAAAGCCCCGCCCCCCTCTAAGGAGGGGGGCGCCTTTTCATACTTCCCCTCAGGCAGCAGATTGCCTTGAGCAGCCCCGGATAAACAGCTTTAACATATGGCTCCAGATCTGGTGCAAACAAGAAGGATTCAGATTTATAGGCGACTGGGGAAACAGATGGACAACAAGAGACTATACTGTGCTGATGGACTACATCGCTCTGTCGCAGGGAAAAGAATCCTAAGTGAAAAATTCAGGAAGTATGTGGATATACATTTAAACTAGAAAAAGGGGGTGACAGGTGGGGAAGGACAAGTTCAGGACGTCACTCCAGGCAAAAGCAGAATAACATCAGAAACAGCCACACTTTTAAACCACACATCAAAGACAAAATACATGCAAAATACATGCAAGCCAGTTAAAGCTGGAAAGCAATGAGCACAAATGCTCGAAGCTTAGCCAACAAAGTTCCTGGAAGCCCTAATGGTGGAAATGGACTTGGATATTGTGCCCATTAAAGAAACATGGTTTAATGAATTGCATGATTGGGATATAACCATAGCTGGCTATAATCTATTCAGGTGATCGAAAAAACTGCGTCCCTCCACTATAAATAGAGATTTCCACCACAGTTATTGCACTACTACCCCTCAAAAAGATGCTTTATAAATATTACACTAGCTCTCAAGTAAAATAGCAAATCAATTTTAGACGGAACCAATGGTCTCAGTTTGAAATCGGCAATGCCTGGAATTTTTCTCCGTCAAAAAGCATGCCTACATTACATCAACGACCATTATATGGTTCCTGTAGTTGTATAGTAGAAAAAAGGTGTATCTCAGTATTTCTCAATTTTGAATCTTATACAAAGTATTGAATGTCTCAAATGCTGCTCTTGAATTTCTCCATCCTAGAGATCACGGTTGTTTTTTAAAAAACTGTAATTGTAGAAATTTCTGTGCTTACACAGAGTTTGTGTTTAACTTAAAGACTGCTCTTGGCACTTATCTTAGAATCCGTTAGGAGCTGTTCATAAATTTCCCCGTTAGGAGCTGTTCATAAATTTCCCCAACGCCACCTTCCAGGTACCGCTCTTGCGTTTCAGTTCTTTCTTCAGGAGGCAAATTTAAGGATTAGCTCTATCTTATCATTAAAGGATATTCAACCTATAGAATTGAATATCCTTTAATGGTAAGATAGAGCTGTTGAATGAACAGAAATGTTTTCAATTCCTTTCAGAACAATTGGAGGTCTTTAATTTCCCTTAGTGTTTCCAAGAGGGCATTCCATTGGGTGGGCACAACATATGAGAATGCACTATTATTCGTTATTTGCTTAGTTTTCTGGATAGAGGTAGGCATTGTGAAGGTGTTAAGGTTGTTCTGTCTTCTTGCTTTGATGTCAGAGGGTGTCTTGATTAAGGATGTAAGGAAAGAAGGTGACATAGTAACATAGTATATGACGGCAGATAAAGACCAGTATGGTCCATCTAGTCTGCCCAGCAAGGCGGCAAGAGTAGGTGCACTTGCCGCTCTGTGCAGATAACCTCTCCCCATGCCTTTGTTTAGGGGTGTATCTGCCGCTCCATGTAGGTCACCACTATTTGTTCAGATATAAGAGATACTTATGTTTATTTTGATTTTATCCTGTTGCTATAAAGGGATCCACTATGTCTGTCCCATGCCATTTTGAATTCTGTCACTGTGTTTGCCCCCGCTGTGTTTGCTATATTATTGATTAGTTTGAATGTTGTCATTATGGATTTTTATTTTATTCTACTGGCGATTGGGAGCCAGTGGAGAGTGTACAACATGGGGGTGATGTGATCAGATAAGCAGGCCTTAAAAATTATTCTAGCAGTGATGTTTTGAGCCATTTGGAGTATGTTTAGATTCTTTTCGGTTGTTCCTTGAAATATGCCATTACAGTAGTCAAAGTGGGGAGTGATTAATGCTTGGACTACTGATCTGAAGTCATCTGTATCAATAAGGGGTCTGAGTTGTTGAATGGTCCTTAATTTTAAGAAAATGGTTTTGGCCGTTTGTTTTATATGGGCAGTCATGTTGAATTTTGTCAAGGATCACTCATAAGTATCTTACCTCCTGTTTGACTGGGAGTGTGGTGTTATGCAGGCTGACTGTTTAAGAGGGGTTGAAGTTAAGATTTCTTGAAGTAAATAATACTTTTGTCTTGTTGAAATTGATGGTCATGTTATTTGAATAGAGCCAGGTTTCTGCTTCCATGAGGCATGCTATTAGGTTGTCATAGATGGGGTTTGCCGTGTCTAATGGGGAGTACAGCATGATATCGTCTGCGTATATGTGATATCTAATTTTGCGTTTTGTGAAAATAGAGTATAATGGTTGGAGATACAAGTTGAACAGAAGGACGGATAATGCAGAACCCTGCAGAATTCCTTGTTCTTGGGGGAATGTTGCTGATGAATCCTGGTCTATTTACACATATTGAAAGCGGTTGGAGATATATGATTTAAACCAATTGTGCGTTGTTCCTTTTATACCTATTTGATTATGTCTAGTGAGGAGAATAGTATGATTTACATTGTCAAATGCCGATGTGATGTCAAGAAAAACAAGTGTAAATGCTTGTTTAATGTTGTCCATTCCTCAGATGAGGGTGTCAAAGAGAGCCAATAAGAGGGTTTCAACCCTGTGGAAAGGCCGAAAACCATACTGTTTTTCATCTAGAGGTTTGAAGCCCCTCCAAGGGACTTTTCAAGGGGTGATCCTGTATGATGGCATCTCTAATCTACATCTAGCCATGGAACGCTATCATTGATCAGAGACATGATATTGTGCCTATAACAAGGACTGCCAACCACCTGCCCTGACATATCTCACCAGTATTGCGCTCTGGCTTCTACATGATCACATCCAGTATGTATTACATTGTGAACAGATAAAGTGTGAAGGGTTCCACAGGTGGGGCGGAGGACGCTATTGTGTATACATAGCCACTCAGGACCTCTCATCTTCGCCACACTAACACACCTCTAGGCCAGCAGCATCTGCAGCATTGGGAGCATCCACAAACAGGGTAGGCTGAACAGGTCTATTACACCAAATGCTGGAGATCCTACCTGACTTGACTGCCCCAGCATTGACATATTGGCCCTGGCATTATGGTACACATCATAAGAACATAAGATATGCCATACTGGGTCAGACCAAGGTCCATCAAGCCCAGTATCTTGTTTCCAACAGTGGCCAATCTAGGTCATACGTACATAGCAATTTCCCAAAAAAAGACACAGGTTCCACAATGCTTGTATTGGGTCAAGCAGTGATATCCTGGGTTCCTGTTTAATAATGGTTTATGGACCTTTCCTCCAGGAACCTGTCCAAACCTTTTTTTTTTTAAATTTTATATTTATCATTTTACAGCTATAACAAGCAAAACACACTTGTACAGAAATGATGCAATTTGTAGGAAAATAATTAGAAAAAAAATTGTGACAAAGTTCATTATCAAAATACAATTACATCATTAGTCCACATTCAAGGGGGTGGGTTAATAAGAATACAATTGGGGGAAGGAGAACCCCCAAGACCACAAAGGAAATATTTATAGGCAATAAGGTAGCTTCAGGAGCCGACAACCCCACTTCACATTTAGAACAGGACAGAAATTTAAGTGGGCGAAGATGTTACAGCACGAGAAGTGATAAAAGAAGATAATTCACTGGGCTGAAAAAAGACAAACTTCTGAGAATGATACAATATAATACATCTACATGGAAACCTTGATATAAAGGAACCCCCCCATCTGAGGCACCCCAGTACGTAATAACAAAAAGGCTTTACGCCGCTTCTGCGTTTCTCTTGAAACATCGGGGAAGATAGATATCTTCTTACACTAACAGCTTTTACTACATCTTCCGGTAACAAATTCCAGAGTTTGATTACACGTTGAGTGAAAAAATATTTTCTCTTATTTGTCTTGAATAGTTTACCCTGTAGCTGCATTGCATGTCCCCTAGTCTTTCTATATTCTGATGACGTAAACAATCGATCTAAGTTTATCCGTTCCACTGCGTTCATTGATCTATAGACTTCTATCATATCTCCCCTCAGCCGTCTCTTTTCCAGGTTAAAGAGCCCTAACTTTTTTGCCTTTCTTCATAGGGGTATCCTTCCATCCCTTTTACCATTTTGGTGGCTCTTCTCTGAACCATTTCTAATAAAGCTATATCCTTTTTAAGATACGATGACCAGAATTGCACACAATATTCATGGTACAGTCACACCATGGAACGATACAGAGGCATTATAATATCCTTTGTTTTATTTTCCATTCCTTTCCTTATGAGACCTAGCATTCTATTTGCTCTCTTGGCCACCGCTGCACACTGGGCGGAGGGCTTTAACATGTTATCCACAATGACGCCTAAATCTTTTTCCTGGGTGGTGGTTCATAATGTGGAACCTTGCATTGTGTAGCCATAGTTTGGGTTGTTCTTCCCTAGGTGCATAACCTTGCACTTGTCCACATTAAATTTCATCTGCCATTTTGATACCCAGTCTTCCGATTTATCAAGATCCTCTTGCAATTTTCCACAATCCTCGTGGGTTTTAACAACTTTAAATAGTTTTGTATCATCTGCAAATTTGCTAACCTCACTCGTTATTCCCTTTTCCAGGTCATTTATAAATATGTCAAAAAGCAGCGGACCCAGCACAGATCCCTGGGGTATACCACTATTCACCTTTCTCCATTGGGAAAATTGGCCATTTAGCCCTACCCTCTGCTTTCTATCTTTTAACCAGTTCCTGATCAACAATAGTACACTGCCTCCTATCCCATGACTCTTTAGTTTTGCCAAAAGTCTCTGATGAGGGACCTTGTCAAAGGCTTTCTGAAAGTCCAAATACACTATATCAACCGACTCACCTTTGTCTACTTGTTTATTCACAATTTCAAAAAAACATAACAGATTAGTAAGGTAAGATCTTCCTAGTCTAAAGCCATGTTGGCTATCTCCCATTAAGCCATGACTATCTACATGTTCAGCAATTTTGTTCTTTATGATGGTTTCTAACATTTTTCCCGGTACTGACGTCAGGCTCACCGGTCTGTAGTTTCCCGGATCACCCTTGGAACCCTTATTAAAAATTGGCATTACGTTGGCCATCCTCCAATCTTCAGATGATTTTAATGATAGTTCACAGATTACTAATAGCAGGTCTGCAATTTCATATTTCAGTTATTTCAACATCCTTGGATGTATATCATCCGGTCCAGGCAATTTGCTACTCTTCGGTTTATCAAATAGTTGTAATACATCTTTCCGATGTATCGATATTTCCTTCAATTCTTCTGCACCTTTACCACTTCAGTCATGGGTAACATCCCTACATCTTCCTCAGTAAAGACCGAAGCAAAGAATTCATTCAGTCTCTCCGCTATCGCCTTGTCACTTCTTAGTGCCCCTTTAACCCCTCTATCATCTAATGGACCAACTGACTCTCTCACAGGTTTTTTGCTACGAATGTACTTGAAAAAGTCTTTATTACGCGTTTTTGCTTCCACAGCAAGCTTCTTCTCAAATTCTCCTGTTGCCTGCCTTATCAATACCTTGCATTTAACTTGCAAGTGCTTGTGCTGTTTCCAGTTTTCGTCATTAAGCTCTTTTTTCCATTTCCTCAAAGATGCTTTTTTGGCAACAACAGCCTCTCTGACCTCACCTTTAAACCATGCTGGCAGTTTTTTGGACTTCCTTCCACGTTTCTTAAAGCATGGAATATAGCTGGTCTGGGCCATCCAAGATAGTATTTTTAAAAAACACCCAAGCTTGATGTATGTTTTTAATCTTTGCAACTGCTCCTTTTAGTTCTTTCTTAACTATTTTCCTCATTTTATCATAGTCTCCCTTTCAAATGTTAAAAGGTAGTACTGTGGATTTCCTTACCACCCCTCCTCCACTTTCATCCCTCTTGTTCAACGTCTATATGCAGCCTATCTGCGATATCATCAGGTCCTTCAATGTGAAATGTATGATATACGCCGACGATATCCTACTCTACATGCCATTTTCCACAATGCAAATGGACTTATTGCCTATAACAAACTGCTTCGATGCAGTCTCACAATGGCTCCTGTCACAGAACCTCCGCATTCAGCATAAGAAAACTGAGGTTCTCTTTATCACAAGAGACCCCAACTTCACCCCACCACCACATATAAGTGTCAAGGGAGCTGACCTAGGCACCAAGGATACAATAAAATACCTCGGAGTCACACTAGACCATAGACTCGACATGAAATCACACATAAACAATATCGTAAAATCTGTATACTTCAAAATACGCACCCTCAGACACCTGCGTCCCCTACTAGACCACGAAGACTTCAGAACCATCTACCAAGCTCTGATACTGCCGCATTTCGACTTCGCCAACTCCATTCTACAAGGACTACCACAATCCACCATAAGCTCCTTGCAGCTCGCAATGAACACCGCTGCCAGGGTTCTTCTAGGAGCGGCCAGAAGTGAACACATCACACCTATCCTCAAACAGCTCCATTGGCTCCCTATACACGGAAGACTTACATTCAAAACCCTCATTCTCACATTTAAGGCCTTAAATGGTTTATCGTCCACATCACTTACCGCACTCATCCAATCCGTTCCATCAAATAGAAATAGGAGACATGCAGCATTAAACTCACTAACAACCCCAAAGGCTATTACAACGTGCAGCCTATCAACATCAAACAGAGCTTTCATGTTTAGCGCACCAAAATACTGGAATTCTCTCCCACCTGATCTCCGTGCCATAACCGACCTAACCCAGTTCAGAAAAGCCCTTAAATTGCACCTTTTCATCAAATACTACCCCACATGAACCGTAACATAACAACCTCACCCTAGCACATTCCACAATATCCCTCTTGTCCCAAGCACCCCTGCTAATTCTATGTAAATAGTTTGAGCATGTTATCTAGCTAATAGATTATATACTCCATGTAAATAGTTATCCCTTGTTATCCAAGTTGATACTCCTGTTATATGTAATACCAAACAGCCTGTTGTTCTGGTTTCTTTCTGTTATTTGTAAACCGCACTGATGTCAAAGAGTGCGGTATATAAGAAGTTGAAATAAATAAATAAATAAATAAATAATGAAATCAAACGTGATCATGCTATGATCACTATTGCCAAGTGGCCCCAACACCCTTATCTCTTGCACCAGATCTGGTGTTCCACTAAGGACCCGGTCTAATATGGCTTCCCCTCTGGTCGGTTCATGAACCAGCTGCTCCAAGAAGCTGTTATTTATTTCATCTAGGAACTTTGTCTCCCTAGCATGTCCTGCCGTGACACTGACCCAGTTGATACCGGGGTAATTGAAATCACTCATTATTATTACTGTGCTGTAACTTTTGTAAGCTTCCTTGATTTCTTTTAGCCTTTCATCATCCATTTGTTCATTCTGGCCAGGCGGTCGATAGTACCCCTACTGCCATCGCCTTCCCCTTTTTACATGGAATTTCAATCCATAGAGATTCTACAGCAAATTTTGTTTCCTGCAAAACTTTAATCCTTTCTGACTCAATGCTCTCTCTAACATAGAGCACAACCCCTCCACCAATTTGATCAGCTCTATCATTACGATATACAGTCAAACCTCGGTTTTCATTTGCCCCGGTTTTCATACGCTTCGGTTTTCAACGTCTTTTCTGACTGAGATTTTGTCCCGGTTTTCATGCATTGCTTCGGTTTTCAACGTCTTTTGACTGAGATTTTGTCCCGGTAGCAGGGAAGAAAAGCTGTCAACGTAAGCAGGAGATGTTGCATGAATGTGGGAGGCAGTTCTTTCTCTTGCAGGGTACGTCTGAAGCTATATCATTAAGATTTTCTGCCATTCTGAAGCATTGAGCAGATAATGTAAAGGTATTTTAATGGACTGAATTCAATGTGATTCCGAAGAGAGCTGGGCACAGCAGCTTGTCAGGGGTGGCTAAGGCCAGATGTTAACATACTGTACTGTACAGTACTGTACTTAGCTTGCTTTCAGTGATGTTAAATGTTCATTTATCCATTTCATTAGTCATTTATATTTATTTCTCATTGTTTTCTGTATGTAAAAATATAGTTATTCTCTATAAAATGTATTTTTTGTGAATATTTTTGGGTGTCTGGAACGGATTAATTGGATTTACATTATTTCTTATGGGAAATATTGCTTCAGTTTTCATACGTTTCGGTTTTAGTCAGACTTTTTCGAACGGATTAATCATGAAAACCGAGGTTTGACTGTAGTTTGTACCTAGGTATCACACTGTCCCACTGGTTGTCCTCCTTCCACCATGTCTCTGAGATTCCAATCATATCTAACCTTTCATTTAGTGCTATATATTCGAACTCTCCCATCTTATTTTTTAGACTTCTAGCATTTGCATACAAGCATTTTAGAGACTGTATTTTATTCATATTAATCTGGCAATTGGTAGGCATGGGTAATTTGGAATCTTTAAGCTCTGTCTGCTCCATACTCAAGGGCATTTGGGCTACTTTACTCTTTTTTGGAACCTCTCTGCTTTTGGTAGTATCCTTCAAGGATACATTCTTCCAAACTATGCGCTCTTGGGCGACTATTGGCTTTCCCCTATTATCTAGTTTAAAAGCTGCTCTATCTCCTTTTTAAAGGTATTTCTGCAGCCTAGGATACTCTGTAGAGCCTCAAGCAGACCGGAGCCGCAGCTATCACACATTGTGCTTCCATACACAACCCATGCTGAGGCAGTCCACCACCGTTGCTGGCTACCCCGTGGGTTCTGCAACACCAGAGCTGCGGACTACGGTCATCATCACATATCTGATGTTAGCTATGGCAGTTACAGCAGGTCAACATGCCCAGAGTCCACAACATGCCGCACCCACAGTACACCAGTCCATCCTTGTCGGGGAGTGCTACAACAGCGTCCCTCACCTGTGCCTCCTTGGATACACATAGGTCTACACTGGTGCAACCTATAACAGCCATTCCTTTCCACCAAAGCCAGTCCATACACGCACAGCGTGATGAGCCCACAATCCCATACACTCCTACCATCCGTGCTTCATAGAGGACGCCTGCATTAGAGGGCAAATGTCACTATTAGTGGAGTCCTGTGGGAATGATATCGGTATAGTGTGAGTATCCACTGCCACGCAATTGAGGCATTACAGCCACTGGGATAGTATGGATGGCAACCATGCCATCACGATTGTTCCTGGAGTCGCACTGTGGAAAAGACAATTGCTACAGCCTGAGCTTGCTTTGTTTGGCGTTGCTCAATGGGTGAGGCAGCAACACAGTTCTGCTTGCTGCTCCTACAAATTGTCCCAGTCAGCTGATCTGCTTTGGCAGAGAGCTCAGGGAGGGTTAATACTACACTGCCCGTGTGTATGTGTTGATCCTAGGGGCATTAGGTTACGTGTGATCTCTAGCAAGAGGTGTCAGAACAGCTGGCCATGGTGTCTGTTTTTGACTGCTCCCCATGCTGCAGCTGCATCTGCCGTCGGTGTGTCTCAAGGGGCACTGCTGCTGGGTTGGGTGTGGCTGCGCATGATCATATGGGGCATCTGCTCCCACCCATTGGAAGGTTTACACTCGCCCTGACTGTTTCTCAATACTGATGGGATGTGGACATACCTGTCAGGACGCTTATGAGCTTGTTTCCTATCTTGTGCAAATGGTACTGGGTCCGGCTGTTTGTGCCCTGTGTATCAGCACACATTTTGGTTTAGGGTGACCCTGTTTTGGGGTCCATTTTGGAGTAATTCTGGGGTACAATTTGCAGTGTCATTGGTGCTTTTTGCCTGTCGCTATGTAATCTGTGCAGTCTATGCAGGGGACAGCTACAGACGTCGCCCTGTGCCCTTGTGGGACCCTTCACTTGTCTGCCCCTGTCATGCATACAGTCATCTGGTCAGTGTCGCATCCTAGTGAACCTGGAGCCTCTGGGTGTCATTGGCACTGTGTGAGCGGGGGTAGGATGACACTGGGATTCACACCACCAATCAACCAATGCCTGTGCAGGTGCATTCCACACTCGGTTATACCATCGCTCAGTTCTGGGTCTGGCAGGGATGAGTCCCACTGCCTGGGTCGTCTTCTGTGCTCAAGTCACCCAAATGATGTTTTCTGCACATGCCCCAGCAATACCCTCATCCTGTTCCTGCACATCTGTTCACTGCTGCTACTAGTGGGGCACAGCCTGCCTGCAAACCCACAGCCCCCCATGCTCTTATACTCCTCAGAGACACAAGGAGCAAGAGGATGGTGGTCACATGTGCTTTATTGGGGTTTTTTAATACAATAAAGCGCATGTGACCACCATCCTCTTGCTCCTTGTGTCTTTGAGGTCTCTGCAAGTAGGTGCTCTTTCTTTGTTGGTTTTGCTTATACTCCTCAGGGCAGTCCTGTGCAGGTGTCCACTTACCTAATAGCTAGCCACCAGAGATGGCACCACCCTCAAAGGCAGCATGTATCTCAGACTGGCAGAGTATGTATGAGTCATGGCACAAGTCTGGGTAGCATGCCACTACATCAGTGATCTCTGCCTGCACATTACAGACAATCTGCATATTCATCAAGTGGTATGCCTTCCGATTCCTATACGTGGCCTCGTTCTGGCGTGGCGGCCAGAGGGCCACATGTTTATAGTCTATGGCCCCAAGGACTGATGGAAAACCTGCAACCTCATGGAATTGCACCATGACCTGTTGCCACTACTGTGGCATTTGTGGTAGGGTGATGAGTGCGCGGCACGTCCCACAAAGGCATTCAGGAACTGTGTGATGCCCCATGACACAGCTGCCTGGCTCAGAACTGCATCTGTTGCAATCACCGATTGGAATGACCCTGTTCCCAGGAAGCTCAGGATGGTGAGCACCTTCACATGGACAGGCACAGCTTCCTGTCTGAGTGCAAGGAATGTGAGTTGTGCCTGCAGCTCCTGGCGCAGGTCATGGATGGCTGTGTCATCAAACCGGTACCTGGTCACACACAGTTCATCGGTCAGGTCCAGGTACTGATTCTTCAGCCTGGGCACCCTTTCATATGGCCACCTGTGTGCTTCCCTCCGCTGTTCCTGGTCAGTGCACTACAGCAGGGCCACTGCAGGCATTGGTCTCCTCCAGGGATATGTTCTCTGCAGGGCACCGCAGCCACTCACACCTGCAGGGGAACGTGAAAAAATGTGTGTGAGGACAGGTGTCTGGAAGTACACATCAGCCGCTATGCTCATGCTCCTGTACAGACATGGACATTGCTAGGCAGGCATGTTTAAGCACTTACGCATCTATGGTCACAACACGCATGCCTGTGTATGGATATGCAGATTGCCATGACCACCATGCATGCCCATGTACGCACGCACCTATACCGTGCATGCCCGTGTATAGGCATGCAGATCACTGCCACAAATTGAGCCTGGCCACTGACAGAATGACACCCTACAGTACACTCCTGTTCCACACAGCACACATAGGTACTGTGGAAGAGGGGGGAACAACCCATGCCAACCTGCTGTGCTGTATGCAGCATCCGCACCATGGTCACATGGGTCCTGTGTAGGAATTGGGCTGCATTTGGAACCACTGTGCTACAGCACCACTACAATAATAGTTGTTCTGGCCAGTGGTCCTATGATAGCATCGCTGGCTTGACTCGCTGCACAGGGGACAACACTCCACAGGGTCCTCAGATCTGATACTGTGTGGGAGAGGCATGGGGTCTGAGGGGTGCTTTCATCTGCTGGCCCTGGCTCATACAGCTGTCTGACATACACTCTCTGGTTCACCCATCTCTCTGACATCATCTGCCTGACATGTGCTATGGATGTGTGCAGGGTACGTTGATCCTGCCCCTAGGCTGTTGCCCACCCCTGTCACCCACAGAGGCACCTGCACTGCGCACCTAGTGGCTGAGGCCATGGTTCAAAGGCACCACCTCTCAGAGCTACACGTTTTCAACTTTGCTCATTTGCCACCTTCCTCGTCTGTACCACTACAGTTGAGAGATCCTCTGAAGGTGTGTCAGATGTGGCACCGGCACAGATATTGCCATTGTAGCAGGGATGCGGACATAGGCATGTATGCTATTTATGCGTGTGCATGTATGCACATACATGTGTGTAATATATTCTGGTCATTTGTACGTAGCCATGCCTGCATGTCTACATGCTATAAATGTGTACATTGTCAATGTCCATGCCCCTGTGGTTTATACGTGACCTTGATCTTGTGAATTGTGTGTGCCATGGCTCCAAAGGTGTCTTAATGCAAACCCAACTTTACTGATGGGTAACTGACATTCCTCATTGAGGTAATCCTTGGGGACTTTGGGATCCTCATGGGTACAGAGGAGACCGCCTATGCCACAAGCTAAACGCCATATTCCACAACAACAGGGATATTGAGGATGTTAAGTGGAAATGGCGGTAGGTGTGGAGGGATATCTGCAAGAAGGCGCGATGTGTGGGACCAGATGGGTAGGGACTGCAGCTGACTGACCTGGAACAGTGGGTCCTGGCTACAGTAGACCCTACATCCATGGATGGCATTGGGCACCTGGACACATCACAGTCCTCATCCAACCAGGGTGAGTGGCAGATATATGATCTATGCCTTCACACACAGGATCTGTCCCAGACCTGTCTCTCTGTTTCAGGAACCACTTCCACCCACCATTGCACTCTGCACATTTTTTCCTTCTGTGTTCCTGTGGTCTCCACAAAACTCCCATCTACCTGTTGGGATTGCTGCTCACCATGACCGTACATACATTCTATGTGGCTGCCACTCACCAGTGTGGTACAGGTTATCCAGGTTTGCACACCATATCAATGCCTGTGGACATCTCTTTTCCCATATTTCCTTGTTCTGTCATCAGTATGGGGAACAGTTTTTTTGAGTACAGTGTTCACAGCTGCAGTTGTGACATACTTTGTCCCTCCTGTTGACTGGCTGCTGCGGTATTGTGTGTGGTTTGTGATCTGCAGCTGCTGCACCTAGGCAGGCTCATCAGGGGTTCCCAGTCACAGAGGCCTGTGGGTATCTGGGTGGGCATCAGCATTTGTGCAAGTCATAGGGGGCAGGCACTGCTACCTGCAGGTGAGGGCTTGGGGCATGCTCAGGGCATGCTGTTCAGACATGTTGTCTTCTGCTGCCTCAATGGGGGGCTCTGTGGTTGGGGGTATGTTTCACACTGCTACATGGCGCACTGGGCCACCAGATCCCACCTAATGCTATTCTCCCATTTCTGTGGTGTCATGTCTTTGGGGTTCTCTGCTACACCGATGTTCATGTGAGTGTGTGCTGGGCACATCATTTGGTGTTGGACACTTCTTTCCTACCTCTGTCCACAGGTGCATATGCTGCTGTGGGATCCAGCAATGCCCGCATGCCTGCATCCACTCCCGCCGACCCTCCGATGGTGCAGTCTGTTCCTCATGCTGCCACCTCTGTGGAGACACACGTGTGGGTAATCCTCATACTGTGGGCCCAGCTGATGTGATACCAGAGGCTGACATTGGTGTGCAGCAGGGGGATGTTGGTTTCAGCAGTGCTGAGGAACAGCTCGCACCATCACCTGAGCCCCCTGGAAGGCAGGGAGCGGCAGCATGCCGCGATCACCACCACCAGTGCATGTCAGAGCAGCTGCTGATCTGTGCTGAGTGCCTGCTGGCACAAAATGAGGCTCACGGGGAACAGTGAAGTTCAAACTCTTGCGCTGTAGTGCGGCCCTGCAGGAGTGCCAGCTGGCTGCTACAGAGCACCTCGATGCCTCTGTGTGCCGCCTGCACACCAGCATTGATCACCTGCTGGCCCAGATGGACAAGACACAAACTGCTCCGTCCCCTTCCCTCTACCTATGCTGGCCTGTGAGACCTTCCAGCCAGTGGCTCAGGCTCCACCTTCAGCCAGTGGTGGATCTGCAGTGCACCTTCCGGTGCTGGCACTCCTGCACCTGCTTCTGTGCCATCCACTAGCAGAGTCTCCACGCGCGCCACTATGAGGGCAGAAACAGCTACAAGATCCATCACCATGACACACTCCATCATTTTGGGCCCTGTTTCTCGAGATGTGGGGCCTCCATTGATATTCCCACCCTTCCATGAGGCTTTGGGGGAGGGGAGGGGAGACAGCAACAGCTCAGGGTCTGATAGCCTTTCACTCTCATCTCCAGTGAGAGTCATGGCACCCACACTTGCCCAGGTGCCCTCTAGGAGGTGGAGATCCAGGGGGAGGGCAAGGGTTGGGGGGGGGGGCAAAGGTAGCACTCATATGGGGGGCCTGGTATGTGTGCCTGAATGGAGTGTGGTAGCTGTTCTGTTGTTGTGGTTGGGGGTTGTGGGGGTCGCTGGGGGGTGCTGTGCAGCAGGCAGTAGGAGGGCATTTGGTTGTGTCTGTGGGTACAGTCATATCATCTGGTATCACATGGGTGTGACTGTGGGGTGGCCTGGGACAGGCATTTGTCATATCCAGGATATAAAAGGCATCTTGGAGACCTGGTGGAAGAATGATAACCAATGGGACGGACACTGTGATATCAGTGTACAAATTATATCAGAATGATAAGATGGATTAAATAGGTGGAAGGGTAGCATTATATGTTACAGAGAGCATTAAGTCAAATAGAATAAAAGTTCCTGCATGAAATAAAATGCACCATTGAAATTTTAACAAGAGAAATTCCATGTATGAAGGGGAATATACTACCATTCACCTGGACAGAGTGAGTGGACAGATGATGAAAAGTTATCAGAAATTAGGGAAGCTAATAAATTTGGCAACACAATAATAATGGATGATTTCAATTAACCCAATAACACAGGTACACTAAATAAATTTTTTTTAAACTGCCTCTAATGTTTCGATTGATTTTTACGTTTTTTGGTGCACTGAATCCAAATCTGGTAACCAATTTGCTCCATCACGTACAGATTGTTTGCTACATTGGGTTAGCAGTTTGAGGTGAACGTTTCAGATTGAGTGCGATCGAGATAAAAGTTTCTTGGATGAATTCTTTATACTAATTGTTTAGTAGTTATTCAAATAAGAATAAAGAAAATTGTAACAAGGCAGCACATAAGAATAGAGTAATGTCAACAAAACACACTGTGATGGTAGCAAAATTGTCTGCACTTAAAACAGCCACATACATGTGCACAAACATTGAGCATATAAGAGCGAGGTTAGACACAAAGCAAAGCAAAGAAATGTGCAAAAAATGTTGTACAGGTATGTATGTAAGAATAGAAAACGCAAACCGCACCATTGCAATACATGAAGACAAACACCCGATGGTGTGAAAATAAAATTCTAATAAATGAGATCCGACACTGTGGTAATAACTAGCAAATTTTTATTTCAAAGTTTAGTAAAAACACGATATTTGTCAACACAGTTTAGATTTTAAAGTCATTCTTGGGTCAATCAATCTCCTGGTGGGCCCGTTTCTTCTTCCCCCGAATGCTTCTCTTGGTGCGCTGCTTGGCGTATTTTTCATCTGGGGTTTCCCGCAGCAGCAACCAGCAGAAATCAGCCATCATAGTGGTGTTCCATCTTCCTTGGTACCTTCTCTCTGCGTCCTTGATGTCCTGGTGAAACCTTTCACCTTGTTCTTCACTGTACGCCCCCAAGTTTTCGGGAAAGTAGTTCACATGGGAGTGCAAGAAATGGACTTTCAGGCTCATGTTACAGCCTTGTTCTTTGAAGGCATTGAGCATCCTGGCAACAATATCCTTATAGTTCTCATCCCGCCTGTTCCCCAAGAATTTGAGAACAACATCCTTGAAGGAATCCCAGGCTTCTTTTTCCTTCTCAGACATCGTTTCAGCGAATGCTCCATCTGAAATGAGTTTCCTTATATCAGGGCCAACAAACACTCCTTCCTTTAGCTTTGCTTCAGAAAGTCGGGGGAACTTTGAGCAAAGGTACCGAAAGCACTCACCATTTTTTGGAAGGGACTTGATGAATTGCTTAATGAGACCCAACTTAATGTGGAGAGGTGGTAATAGAATTTTATCACGAGGTACCAAGCTCTCATGAAGAACATTTTTCTCACCGGGTCTCAAATACTCCCGAATTGGCCAGTCTTTTTTCCCCCAGTGTAGGTCGCGGGCCCGGCTATCCCACAAGCAAAGGAAGCAGGGATATTTGGTGAAACCGGATTGCTGCCCTAATAGCATGGATAGAATTTTAAAGTCTCCACAAATCATCCACTTATGCTCATAACAAATCTTCTGAAGAATCAGGGCCAAATTCTCGTATTTTTTTTGGAGAATAACAGAGTGAGCAATAGGAACTGAAGCGAATGTGTTGCCATTATGAAGAAGAACACCTTTTATGCTGTCTTTTGACGAATCAATGAACAGCCGCCATTCAGCAGGATCATACTTGAGTTTAAACTTTTCCATCACTCCGTATATATCGTTGCAAAATACCAAATCTTCCTCTTTGCTGAAATACTTCAAAAATTGTGTCTCGCGGTTGTGGTACCAATAAAAAGTTGTTCCTAGTGACAATAGATTTTTCTGTTTAAGCCGAGAACCTAGCAGTTGGGCAGCATCTTTTGGGAGTCCTAAATCCCGGACTAAATCATTCAATTCAGCTTGAGAGAAAAGTTCAGGTTTTGGATCTGGTTCAGTTTCAAACTCAGAAGTACTGGACTCATCGGGAAAAGCCATCTGATGTGTCTCATCATGATCAGAACCGTCCACACAAATATGATCCAAAGATTTTGGTGGTTCAGGCACAGGTACTTCGTTGCTATGAGGCATAGGCCTAATTGCTGAGGGAAGGTTGGGGTAACTTATTACGTTCTTATTTTTTAAGTTGTATCCCTTCACAATGCAAGAGCAAAAATAGCAGTCACTGCTGTGGTCTCTTTGTTCACGCCACATCATAGGTATTCCGAAACGAAATGCTTGTTTTTTACCTTTCATCCATAAGCGTAGATTTTCCTCACATGTCTTGCACACTTTGTGAGGAGCCCACGGTTTGTCTTGATCGCCTAACTTCAAACCGAAATAGGCGAAATATACTTTTTTAATAAATGCAGAAATGTTCCTCTGCCGCTTTTTCATGGTATATTCCCCACAAATAAAACAAAAACTGTCCGGAGAGTTGACGCAACCTCTGGATCTGTGAGCCATCACAAATACACAGCACTGCAAACTACAACTGTAGTGAACCACTTCGGAATAAAGCTGGATTACGACTGAGCAAACAAAAGGTAATAATGAACTTGCAAGAAACTGAAATTTGACAGGAACGTTCATGTCGCAACCACCGTGTTTGAGCGAGCGAACGAGGCGAGGCGAACAGGAAAGAACATGCGCCAGCGCGAGTACTGGATTTAGCCCCCCGCCTCCCTATTGTCCTGTTAATGTATAAAATGAATACAAAACACTCTAAAATATCATGAGGGAGTGTTTCTAGTTAGTTAACTATTACAACCTCTATTTTGGGCCAAGAAAATAAACTGCAGTCGGCTAAAAAGAAATTATGTGAACATTCCTTATATGGGTAAGAAATCTAATTTTGCAAGAAAACGTGACGTGATGGAACATTTTGGCTATTTTTCCTGGATTCAGCACCCCAAAATCTATAGGAATCAGTTGCAAAATTGGAGGCAGTTTTTTGGTAGTGTACCTGTGTAATGATTGGATAAGCATTGTGTCATGATAAGTTTGGGGGGTAAAGTTCCTAAATGAAATAAATGACTGCTTCATGGAGCAGCTGGTTCAGGAATTGACTAGAAGGAGCTGGTCAAATATGAATTAAAAATTAAAGTGGATATACAATAGAAATCTACTGTGTCAGCATTTAATTTTCAAAAGGGAGACTATGATTAAATGAGGAAATGGTTAGAATACAAACTAAAGATAAAAGCTGCAAAGGTATTGCATAGAAGCTGTTTAGAAATACAGGGGACCATTTTCAAAGGTTTCAGACTGCACAGGTAACCCTTACCTAACTTTCGCCGCGTTAGCTAACTGGGCAGCAGCTCAGTATCGCTGCTACCAAGTTAGCCTTGCAGCAATCCGGCAAACCCATATATTCAAAGCCAGGGCTGGATATGACCCTGGCTTTGAATATCCAGGTTTAACTCAGCGCTGGCAGCTATCCACGTTAGTAGCTCTAGCCGCCAGCAATGAATATCCCCACACACAATCCTGAAAGCTTAGACCAGAACTATCCCAAGCATTAAGAAAGGAGGTAGGAAGGTGAAATGACAACCAACATGGTTAAAAAGTTAGGTGAAAGAGATTATTAGAGCCAAAAGAACATTTTTTAAAAAATGGAAAAAAGAACCAAATTAAGAAAACAGCAAGTTAGGGGGCATATTTACTAAAAATCACCCCAGTAGTGAACGACTGGGATGCAAAACTAGAGCAGATGTCCACACCAAATTCAGGGGGAGTGTGCACCCATCTTTATGCCATTGTCTCGTTGCTAATGCTTGAAGAATGGTCAAGAATTTGTCAGCTGAGATTTAATGCTAAAAAATGCATTTGGGCTAAAAAAAAAAAAAAGGGAGTGGTACAGTGTAGAGGGTGAAGTACTTCTGTCCACGAAAGAAGAGCAGGACCTAGGCGTGATTGTTTCTGATGATCTAAAAGTGGCTAAACAGGTAGAAAAGGGGACAGTGAAAGCCAGATGGATGCTTGGGTGCATAGGAAGATGAATAGACAGCCAAAAAAAGAGGTGATAGTGCCTCAGAAGTTCTACCTGCTCATGGTAAGGGGGCAGAAAGGCTGCATCACATAAACAACTTTAATACATAGCTCCAAAACTGGTGCAAACAAGAAGGATTTAGATATATAGGAGATTGGGGAAACATATGGATCAACAAAAGACTATACCGTACTGATGGACTACATCTCTCCGCTGCAGGGAAAAGTATCCTAAGTGAAAAATTCAGGCAGTATGTGGACAGGCATTTAAACTAGGAAAAGGGGGTGATGGATGGAGAAGGACAAGTTCAGTACGTCACTCCAAGCAAAAGCAAAATAACATTGGAAACAGACACACTTTTGAACAACACATCAATGGCAAGCGGGAAGGGGCGTGTAGAACAAATCCCATGCAAAACGCAGGCAAGCCATTCAACAAATGCTGGAAAGCAATGAATACAAATGCTTGAAGCCTAGCCAACAAAGTTCCCGATCTGGAAGCCCTAATGGTGGAAATGGACTTGGACATTGTGGCCATTACAGAAACATGATTTAACGAGTCACATGAATGGGATATAGCCATAGTTGGCTATAATCTATTTAGAAGAGATAGACAGGGTAGAAAAGCAGGAGGAGTAGCCCTATATGTCAAAAACAATATTAAAGCTGCTGAAATGCAGGGGACATGAGGAAAAGAAGAAGCGCTCTGGATTGTGTTGGAAAGAGGAGATGGCACTGTCATCCATACTGGTGTGGTCTACAGACCTCCAACTCAAATCGAAGAAATGGATAGCAATATGTTGATATTGCAAAGATTGCCATGAAAGGGGAAGTGATCATATTGGGTGACTTTAATCTACCCGATGTGGATAGGAGTGTTCCTTCTGCAAATCTGTAAAGAAGTAAAAAAATTGTGGATGCCTTCCAAGATGCATTACTTAAACAAATGGTGATGGAACCGACCAGGGAGAGCTAGATTTGGTGCTCACCAACAGAGATAGCGTGTCGAATATCCAGGTGGATGCCCATGCGAGCAGCAGCGTTCATCACACGGTGTGGTTTGAGATAAAAGCCAAGGTGGAATCCAATCATAGCAAACTCAAAGTCTTAGACTTCAAAAACGCTGACTTCAGTAAAATGGCCAAGTACTTGAAGGAGGAGCTGGTAGGGTGGGAGGGGTAAAGGGAACTGGAATTGCAATGGGCTAAGCTAAAGAAAGCAATAAAAGGTGCAACAGATACATATGTAAGGAAAGTAAATAAAAAACAAGAGGAAAATGAAACCTATTTGGTTCTCCAAAGAAATGGCTGCACAAATAAAGGCAAAAAACACCGTTTTCACAAAATTCAGAAGGTCACAAACAGGTGAACACAGAAAAGAATACAAGGTCAAACTAAAAGAGACAAAAAAGAGAAATAAGGATAGCAAAATCAAAGGTAGACGAAAAGATGGCTAAAGATGTGAAGTGTGGCGACAAGACATTTTTCAGGTATATTCGGGAGAGGAGGAAAATCAGAGGTGGAATTGCAGGACTTAAAAGTGTGGGAACGGATTTGTGGAAAGTGACATTGAAAAAGTGGCAAAGATAAACAAATACTTCTGCTCTGTTTTCACTAGAGAAAATCCTGGAGAAGGACCACCTGTGATTGACAAATATACAAATGGGAATGCAGTAGATACCACACCATTCACAAAAGATGATGTATTGGAACAGTTTGCAAAACTGAAAGTGAACAAGTCTATGGGACCAGATGGGATACACCCCAGGATACTGAAAGAGCTCAGAGAGATTCTTGCAGGGCCTTTAAATAATGTTTTTAATAGATCCTTGGAAACAGGAGAAGTTCCACAGGACTAGATAAGTGCTGATATGGTACCTCTCCACGAAAGTGGTAATAGGGAAGAAGTGACAAACTACAGGCCAGTAAGGCTTACCTCGGTGGCGGGAAAAGTAATGGAGGTACTCCTGAAAGAGTGAATAGTGGACGTCCTCGAAAAACAGGTTGCATGATCCCAGGCAACATGGTTTTACCAAAGGACAATCTTGCCAAACAAATCTGATTGAGTTCTTTGACTGGGTGACCAGAGAACTAGATCAAGGGCATGCGATGGATGTGATCTACCTAGATTTCAGCAAAGCCTTTGATACTGTTCCTCATAGGAGGTTTATCAATAAACTCAACACCTGGGGATGGGTCCCAAGAAGATGAACTGGATCAGAAATTGGCTGACTGACAGACGACAGAAGGTGACGGTAAACAGAACTCACTCGGATGAAAGGAAAGTGATTAGCGGTGTGCCCCAGGGTTCGGTCTTGGGACCAATGCTGTTCAATATATTCGTGAGTGATATTCCCAAAGGGCTGAATGGAAAAGTCTGTCTTTTTGCAGATGACACCAAAATTTGCAACAGAGTGGATTCCCCAGAGGGAGTGGGGAACATGAGGAAAGATCTACAAAAGCTGGAAGAATGGTCTAATGCTTGGCAGTTAAGATTTAATGTGAAGAAGTGCAGTGTCATCCACTTGGGATGCAGAAATCCAAGGGAACTCTATGCAATAGGGGGCAAGAGATTGGTATGCATGCACCAAGAGTAGGACCTCGGTGTGATTGCTTCTGACAATCTCAAGGTGGCAAAACAGTGTGACAAGGCAGTGGCAAAAGCCAGAAGTATGCTGGGTTGCATACAGAGAGGAAGTACCAGCAGAAAGGAAGAGGTACTAATGCCACTGTACAAGTCGCTGGTGAGGGCTCACTTGGAATATTGTGTTCAGCTTTGGAAACTGTATCTCGCAAAGGATATAAAGAGGCTGGAAGCGGTTCAGGAAGCTGTAAAACTAGAGAGCATAACATGAAGCTGAAGGGGGGTAAACTGAAAGGCAATGTCAGGAAATACTTTTTCACTGAAAGGGTGGTGGATGCTTGGAATACCCTCCCGATAGAAGTGGTGGGGGCAAGCACAGTGACAGAATTCAAAATGGCATGGGACAGACACAGTGGATCCCTTTATAACAACAGGATAAAATCAAAATAAGCATAACTATCTCTTATATCTGAACAAATAGGGGTGACCTACACGGAGCGGAGGGTACACCCCTAAACAAAGACATGGGGAGGGGTGACCTGCATGGAACGGCAAGTGCACCTACTCTTGCCGCCTTGCTGGGCACACTAGATGGACCATACTGGTCTTTATCTGCCGTCATATACTATGTTACTATATGTTACTACGCCTCTGTATAAGTCTCTGATGCAACCTCATTTGGAGAATTGTGTGCAATTCTGGAGACCACACCCTCAAAAAGATATAGACAGGGTTAAGCCCACAGAAAGATGGCAGCAAGATAGAAAAGCTCTGCACCCAGGTTCAGCAATAGCACCAAGAAAAATATACTTCTGGTAATTTTCTAAAAGGAATTCTTTGTATTAAAGCTAATTAATCTGTGAATCCACTATTTTTGTTAAATCAGTCAGGGCCTAGTAGCAGCAGTTTAAGTTTAAATTTAAAACACAGAGGAGAACTTTCTGGTTACATTTCATACCCAGCAGAGAGCTTGTAGTTTAAATTTAATAGTCACTCAGGGCCTAGTAACAGCAAAGTACTTTTAGTTTAAATTTAAAACACAGAAGAGAGCTTTCTGGTTACATTTAGAGCCCAGCAGAGAGCTTGTAGTTTACATTTAATAGTCACTCAGGGCCTAGCATCAGAAAAGTACTTTTAGTTTTAAAACACAGAGGAGAACTTTCTGGTTACATTTCATACCCAGCAGAGAGCTTGTAGTTTAAATTTAATAGTCACTCAGGGCCTAGTAACAGCAAAGTGCTTTTAGTTTAAACTTAAAATACAGAAGAGAGCTTTCTGGTTACATTTGGAACCCAGCAGAGAGCTTGTAGTCTAAATTTAATAGTCACTCAGGGCCTAGCATCAGCAAAGTACTTTTAGCTTATATTTAAAACACAGAAAAGAGCTTTTCTGGTTAAATTTAAAACCCAGCAGAGAGCTTGTAGTTTAAATTTCATAAGAAGTTAGAGCCTAGCAGCAGCTAAGAGCTATAATTTAAATCAAATCAGAATTTAGCTTAGCACAAAAGGCAAAACAGGGTCTGTACTCTTTGAGCAACAAATAAAGTCTTCTAGAGACCTTTACAAAGAGGCCTTCTACCTAGGGGGCAAGAGACCTGTGAAACCTTTTCAATAGGTGTTATCACCAGGTGGCAGATCAAAAGGCCATTTTGAAACACTCCTCCTATCCAAGCAAGGACTGTTAATTACCCAGGAAGTTGGTCACAGCTTACTTCAGCAGCACAGGCATAAATAGCTCAACCAGAGCTCTGTGATCCTCTGTATTGAAGGACTAGAAAAAGGGACTGTTGGGGACAAACGGAGAGACGCTGAAGGAGACGGGGCTTGAGATCAGCTCTGGGACTGCTGCTGGCTTCCTGGTGTGCAGGGACTCTGTGCTTCAGAGGATCGGGCAGGCGCGCGAGGGGCACCCTCCTATCCGGCGGGGTCTATTGGACCTTTAAAACCACCTACCTCTGGAGTTGTTCTTTGGGACAAACGGAGAGACGCTGAAGGAGACGGGGTTTGAGATCAGCTCTGGAACTGCTGCTGGCTTCCTGGTGTGCAGGGACTCTGTGCTTCAGAGGATCGGGCAGGCGCGCCCAGGGCACCCTCCTATCCGGCGGGGTCTTTTTTTCTTTTTCTATTTCTTTTTACTATTCTCCTGACCGCGGAGCGTGTCCGCGGGGCGTGGCTCGAAGGGGCATGATCAAAGGGGATAGTCAGGCCCCTTGAGCGCCCCTTTAGCATCACTGAGGCGTCTGTGGGATATCGCTTGCCTTTTCACCCCGTAGTTGCTCTATGGGGAAGTGGAAGGCAAAAGGAGGGAATAAAGTTCAAGAGGCCAATGTCGGCGATAAACCGACCGGTCCCCTTGACAAGCATTTCCCTCCTATCCCTCTTGCGCAGTCCTTCCCAGAAGGGGTCTCCCTTGCCTTTACCATCGCAACCGCAATGGTCGTCCAGAGAGTCTCCAGAAAGTGCAAGTATCTTTAAAGTTAATGTTACTTTTCCTTTGCCTGTGACATTCAATGTTTCTGATAGTTTGTTGCAATCTGTCTCTAAGCCCCCCGACGAGGAGATTACGTTAAAAGATATATGGACTGCTTTGCAATCCATTGATAAGAAAATGTCTTTAACATTAAATGCATTATGTGTCTTCTCTCAGGAGGCTGTCGTATCTCTTCGACAGCTCGATGAGAGGGTCACTTCTGCAAATAAGGTTGTCGGGAAGTTGAGTTCTCAGGTTAACTTGCTTTCAGCGGCCAATACAGCCGCTGTTAAGGATTCGTTGATATTATATTCTAAAGTGGAAGCTTTAGAGAACTCCACCTGGGCTTGTAATCTGCGTTTCTTAAATGTCCCCCATTCCTCACTGCTATCAGCTGAGATTCTTCTTGATAAGTACTTCAAAGAAATATTGCATTTTTCGGATCCAATTAATATCTCTCATGCTTACTACTTATTGCCGAGTACTAAGCGTGTTAATAGAGCAGAGGGTGGCTTGGATGAGATTATTGCTCCTATTTCAGATTTGACTGCCTTTCTGGAGGACTCTTCAGACCTGATTACTACCAGGTCTATGCTAATTGTTACATTATCTTCGCTTGGTCTTAAACAGCGCATTTTACGTGCGTTTTTTAAGGCCAAAACTGTTAAATTTTGTGGGCAATCTATAAATATTTTCCCTGATGTATCCCGTGAAACGCAATTCAGGAGGCGTCAATTCCTTCAGCTGAAGCCTAGAGTTTTAGCGATGGGAGCAACGTTCTTCTTACGTTTTCCCTGTAAATGTGTGGTTAGTTATCAGATTCTTTTGTTTTTGCAGATGTCTCACATTTGGGAAAATTTGTAGTAGATCGGGCTAATGTTGGGTAAGGGAATAGTTTCTGGGTAATATATATCCTTCTAATGGTTGGCCTTAGTGGCCTGTTTTCTTGAGCAGTTTTTTTATTCTATTGTCTTTGTTTTTTCCCTTGATGTGGACTATATCCTTAGTGTATTTTCTTATATATATTGTATTAAGCGTTAATTATTTTCTTTATTTAGTGATGATGTATTTCGCTGAAAATTTATAAATAAAATAAATATAGAAAAAGGGACTGTTACTTCTGGAGAGGGATCTGCAACTGTGAGTATATACTTCTGGTAATTTTCTAAAAGGAAGAGAGCTTTCTGGTTACATTTGGAACCCAGCAGAGAGCTTGTAGTCTAAATTTCATAAGATGTTAGAGCCTAACAGCAGCTAAGAGCTATAATTTAAATCAAATCAGAATATAGCTTACGTCAGCAGCACAAGACAGGGTACTGTGTAGCAGCCCTCTTTTAATAAGTGTTATTTCCCTCCCCACACCCACCCACCCCTGGGATAATCGTAGCTTTATAGGTACTTTCACATCTTAAAAGACAGGAGGTGCTCTCAGGTGAAGCTCATTACCCAAATCAGTCATATACTAAGGACCTGAGATTAGTTAAGCTTCAGGTGAACAAGATATATTACACGTATTAGGTACAGTTTTATTAGTATAAATATCCATAGCAACCCTTAGTAAGCAAAGAACTTAGATCTAAACACAAACTTATAACTAAGATGCAGACAGCAGTCCAGCAGCGGGATGGGGGCTTTCCAGTCTTTTGCATTGAGTGTGACATGTATGATTTTCTCCCAGCTGGTGAGAGGTCTTACGTGAGCACTAGGTGCAAGGAGCTCTTTGCTCTCAGGGAACGAGTCCGTTCTCTAGAGGCTAAAGTAGCAGACTTGGAAAGCATAAGACAGACAGAGAAGTACATAGACGAGACCTACAGGGATATAGTCCTGAAGTCCCACCTCCAGTCTGGCAGCATCCCTGTTGCCATGGAGGAGAGAGGTCACGTGACAGGAGAGCATCACCCTGGTGTGGCAGGAAGTGATCCTGTAACTAGGACCTGTCCTCCAGGTGATGTAAAACACTCTCGCACCGAGGAGGTTTCTCCAGGGCCATGTGCCCATGAGGGAAGGGTTAGGACAGCCGTTATAGTTGGTGATTCGATCATTAGGCATGTAGATAGCTGGGTGGCTGGTGGACGTGAGGATCGCCTGGTAACATGCCTGCCTGGTGCGAAGGTAGCAGACCTCAAGCGCCACCTAGATAAGGTCTTAGATAGTGCTGGGGAGGAGTCTGCTGTCTTGGTACATGTCGGTACCAATGACATAGGAAAATGTGGTAGGGAGGTTCTGGAGGCTAAATTTAGGCTTTTAGGTAGGAAGTTGAAATCCAGAACTTCCAGGGTAGCATTCTCCGAAATGCTTCCTGTTCCACGCGCAGGACCCAAAAGGCAGGCAGAGCTCCGGAGTCTCAATGCGTGGATGAGACAATGGTGCAGAGATGAGGGTTTTGGATTTGTTAGGAACTGGGGAACATTCTGGGGAAAGGAGGGGCTCTTCCAAAGGGATAGGCTTCACCTTAACCGGGATGGAACCAGGCTGCTGGCATTAACCTTTAAAAAGGAGATAGAGCAGCTTTTAAACTAGATATTAGGGGAAAGCCGCCAGTCGCCCAAGAGCGGATGGTTCAGAAGAATGTATCTTTGAAGGATACTACCAAAAGCAGAGAGGTTCCACAAAAGAGTAAAGTAGCCCAAATGCCCTCAAGTATGCAGCAGACAGAGCTTAAAGATCCCAAATTACCCATGTCTAACAATAGCCAAATTAATATGAATAAAATACATTCTCTAAAATGCTTGTATGCAAATGCTAGAAGTCCAAAAAATAAGATGGGAGAGTTAGAATATATAGCACTAAATGAAAGGTTAGATATGACTGGAATATCAGAGACATGGTGGAAGGAGGACAACCAGTGGGAAACTGTGATACCTGGGTACAAACTATATCGTAATGATAGAGCTGATCAAATTGGTGGAGGGGTTGCTCTCTATGTTAGAGAGGGCATTGAGTCAGAAAGGATTAAAGTTTTGCAGGAAACAAAATCTGCTGTAGAATCTCTATGGATTGAAATTCCATGTAAAAGGGGGAAGGCAATGGCAGTGGGGGTCTACTATCGAGCGCCTGGCCAGAATGACCAAATGGATGATGAAATGCTGAAAGAAATCAAGGAAGCTGACAAAAGATACAGCACAGTAATAATAATGGTTGATTTCAACTACCCCGGTATCGACTGGGTCAGTGTCACGTCAGGACATGCTAGGGAGATAAAGTTCCTAGATGAAATAAATGACTGCTTCTTGGAGCAGCTGGTTCATGAACCGACCAGAGGGGAAGCCATATTAGACCTAATCCTTATTGGAACACAACATCTAGTGCAAGAGATAAGGGTGTTGGGGCCACTTGGCAATAGTGATCATAGCATGATCGCCTTTGATTTAATTAGTGGAGGAGGGATAGTAAGGAAATCCACAGTACTACCTTTTAACTTTCGAAAGGGAGACTATGATAAAATGAGGAAAACAGTTAAGAAAAAACTAAAAGGAGCAGTTGCAAAGGTTAAAGACGTACATCAGGCTTGGCTGAAAAATACTATCTTGGAAGCCCAGACCAGCTGTATTCCACGCTTTAAAAAAAGTGGAAGGAAGTCCAAAAAACTGCCAGCATGGTTTAAAGGTGAGGTCAGAGAGGCTGTTGTTGCCTAAAAAGCATCTTTCAGGAAATGGAAAAAAGAGCCAAAGGACGAAACCTGGAAACAGCACAAGCACTGGCAAGTCAAATGCAAGGCATTGATAAGGCAGGAAAAGGGAGAATTTGAGAAGAAGCTTGCTGCGGAAGCAAAAACGCGAAGTAAAGACCTTTTCAAGTACATTCGTAGCAAAAAACCTGTGAGAGAGTCAGTTGGTCCATTAGATGATAAAGGGGTTAAAGGAGCACTAAGAGGCGACAAGGCGATAGCGGAGAGACTGAATGAATTCTTTGCTTCAGTCTTTACTGAGGAAGATGTAGGGATGTTACCCATGACTGAAGTGGTATTTAAAGGTTTTGAAGGAAATATCGATACATCGGGAAGATGTATTACAACTATTAGATAAGCTGAAGAGTAGCAAATCACCTGGGCCGGATGGTATACATCCAAGGGTGTTGAAAGAACTGAAATATGAGATTGCAGACCTGCTATTAGTAATCTGTGAACTATCATTAAAATCATCTCTAATACCTGAAGATTGGAGGATCGCCAATGTAACACCAATTTTTAAAAAGGGTTCCAGGGGTGATCCGGGAAACTACAGACCGGTGAGCCTGACATCAGTACTGGGAAAAATGGTAGAAACCATCATAAAGAATAAAATTACTCAGCATGTAGATAGTCATGACCTAATGGGAGACAGCCAACATGGCTTTAGACAAGGAAGATCTTGTCTTACTAATCTGTTATATTTTTTTGAAGGAGTGAATAATCAGGTGGACAAAGGTGAGTCAGTTGATATTGTGTATCTGGACTTTCAGAAAGCCTTTGACAAGGTCCCTCATGTTAGACTTTTGGCAAAACTAAAGTCATGGGATAGGAGGCAGTGTACTATTGTGGATCAGGAACTGGTTAAAAGATAGAAAGCAGACGGTAGGGCTAAATGGCCAATTTTCCCAATGGAGAAAGGTGAATAGTGGTGTACCCCAGGGATCTGTGCTGGGTCCGCTGCTTTTTGACATATTCATAAATGACCTGGAAAGTGGAATAACGAGTGAGGTTATCAAATTTGCAGATGACACAAAACTATTTAAAGTTGTTAAAACCCAAGAGGATTGTGGAAAATTGCAAGAGGATCTTGATAAATTGGAAGATTGGGCATCAAAATGGCAGATGAAATTTAATGTGGACAAGTGCAAGGTTATGCACCTAGGGAAGAACAACCCAAACTATGGTTACACGATGCAAGGTTCCACATTAGGAACCATCACCCAGGAAAAAGATTTAGGCGTCATTGTGGATACCATGTTAAAACCCTCGGCCCAGTGTGCAGCAGCAGCCAAGAGAGCAAATAGAATGCTAGGTATGATAAGGAAAGGAATGGAAAATAAAACAAAAGATATTATAATGCCTCTATATCGTTCCATGGTGAGACCACACCTTGAATATTGTGTGCAATTCTGGTCGCCGTATCTTAAAAAGAATATAGCGATTTTAGAAAAGGTTCAGAGAAGAGCCACCAAAATGGTAAAGGGGATGGAAGGATACTCCTATGAAGAAAGGCTAAAAAGGTTAGGGCTCTTTAATCTGGAAAAGAGACTGTTGAGGGGAGATATGATAGAAGTCTATAAATTAATGAACGGAGTGGAACGGGTAAACGTAGATCGATTGTTTACCTTATCAGAATATAGAAAGACTAGGGGACATGCAATGAAGCTACAGGGTATACTATTTAAGACTAATAAAAAAATATATTTTTTCACTCAACGTGTAATCAAACTCTGGAATTTGTTACCGGAGGATGTAGTAAAGGCTGTTAGTGTAGCTGGGTTTAAAAAAGGTTTGGACAAGTTCCTGGAGGAAAGGTCCATAAACCATTATTAAGAAGGGACCCAGGATATCAATGCTTGAACCAATACAAGCATTGTGGAACCTGTGTCCCTTGGGGAAACTGCTGGGTACATATGACCTAGATTGGCCACTGTTGGAAACAGAATACTGGGCTTGATGGACCTTGGTCTGACCCAGTATGGCATATCTTATGTTCTTAAAAATGGCAGAAAAGCTTTTTTTGATCTGCTATTAAGCTTGGAGGTCTCTAGTAAGAGTGCTTGTGAACCCTGGCCCCGCTGCAGTGCTGATCGGCAGATCCGTGCTATTATAAAGACACCCGATGAAAGCGCCGATAGAACCAGATGCATGACCGATACCCCTGCTTAAAATCTGGTGAGCCTGGTGTAGGTAATGAACCCTTGCAAGTCTTTGCTGCCCCGTGCCATCTCATGCACTGACTAAACCTGGCTCCTTTGATGCCACTACTGCTTTGAAGCGTCTGACATCTGGTATCCTGCTTAGCTAATTGCCCTGGGGTGAAGGAGAGCGCCGGAGTTCTGCTATAGTTAACTGATCATCCTGAAAGTGGTGTGCTGCGAAGATCTGACGATCGGGTGGAATGTGGGAGTGGTGCCTTTTCCCCTGTGTAAGGCTGCCTTGCTGTAACTTCAAGATCGTGTGCTGCTGCAGCCATTGACACGAGGCTCTGGAAAGCATCACTGAAACGCAGGAGTATTTTTATTGAGCAGGAAGAGCCTGTTTCCGGCGGCTGCGGCTCCTTTCCGATTAGTGCCCTGAATGAAGTATCTTTGCAGATTTGTGTGGACAGATGATCCCTTATACTTGCAGTGCCCGTTTCCTTTCTCCAATGCCTGAGTGAGGACCTGAATACTGGTAACTAAATTTGTGCTGCTTTCAAATCTCTGTTTTAACTAGCTTAGAGGAACTCTGTGCACTTAGCAAGCTTGGAGTGCCTTCTGGTGGCAGACAGTGGGACTTTGCCTGTCTGACAATGTTTCTCATGTGCCCTGGCTCACATACTAATGGATATCTACAAACTGCTAAAAGTCTGGATAGCGTGCTGGCATTGTCCTTGAGGCAACTGGTGGACTGGATCCTTCTTCCTGCAGCCCAGCGGAGGTAAAAAGCTTCAGAAAGGGCCTGTCTGAGTCGGAGAGTCGCTAAAAACGGTACTGCATGGTGCTGGGAAGAGCTGGAAATAAATGGCTACAAAAATTAAGGGACTAGAAGAGAAAGAAATGCCACATGCTTCACAGCGGTTGATGAGTAAGGATGGACTGCATGGTGGTTCCCCACAGAGGCAGGTGTCAGAGGAGTCTGGGGAGGAAACCTTAAGTGAACTAGAGCAGGGACCTGCAACAAACTCCACACAATCTCTCCTGCAGCGAGAACTCCGAAGAGGCTTTGAAGAGCTGGCCACCAAGTTCCAGTTTATGTGGGAAGAGGTGATGACTACGATTGCGGAGCTCCGCGGAGATATTAAAGAACTGGGACACAGGATGGAGGAGGTGGAAACTAAGATAGAGGATCATGCTGAGACTATGGTGAGCTTGCAGTGCACGGCAGACAGGCAGCGTTCGCAGGTGGTGGAACTTACATATAAGATTGATGATATAGAAATCCGGGCACGCAGAAACAATGTGCGCTTCAGAGGAATACCGGAGGCTACTGGTGGGGCAGAGAACTTGGTGGAGGTGATACGAACATTGGCTAGCAGCCTTTTAACGGCAGAGGAGTTTGCATCTCGTGGAACTGACATGGAGATTGAGAGGGTACATCGGGCGTTGGGAAAGCCTCCCAATAATCAACCAAGGGATGTCATTGCTCGCTTCCTGCGATACTCTGATGCAGAGCTTTTGCTGAGGAGAGGCCGTGAGAAGAAGACAGTCCAGTATTAGGGTGTGGCTTTCTCTCTATACCAGGATCTCTCGGGAGATGAAGCCGATTATAGAAGTGTTGAATAGAGAACGGATCCACTATTCGTGGTCATTTCCTTTTTGAATGAATTTTTTACTGGGAAATACAAAAATTTCTGCAAAGGATCATACGGAGGCGTGGCGATCTCTCCGCCAAGCTGGCCTCGTGGAGGATAATGCACCACCAGCAACTGAGGCTCCCAAATCCCAGCATGTGAAATGGAAGCGGGTGGGAAGAAGCACTCAATAATTTCAGGGATAGAATGATCCTGCAAAGCTGACATTTGGAAGAAAGATGGATCGGAATGCAGGAGACATGGTGGCTATATACTGAGATGATGGCTGAGGCTGTTGAAGATGTGGAGATACATGTGGACAAACCCTATTGGGGGGTAAATACTTGGACTAAGTGTATTGGTCAGATGTTTTGCCTTTTTCCTAATTGGTGTTTTCTTTTTCTTATTCTGATATTCTGGTAATTGTTGGAAATGTTGGGGTTGTTGATTAATGCTGTAAGGGTTGGGGTGAAAGAAGGGAACCTGGGTGACTTAGCTTTCGAGTCATCCATTTCATGACCAGTCAAGTTGGCAGGCAAGTGGTGATGATGGGGAGGGAGGGTGGAGATATAAGGGGGGATGAGGGACAGGGAGAGGGTTGGAAGGGGTGGGAAGGGGAGAGGGTTTGGGAAGGGTTTGAGAACAATAGACTGGGGAGGGGGGAGGATGGAGCTCAAGGGGAAGTTGGGAGGGGGCAGTTGATGCAGGCTAGGGAGGAATGGCTGATAGGGTTTGAAGTCCTGATAGACTGCATGGGGCAGGAGCCAATAAGAGGTGGGAGAAGGGGGGAAGATGACATATTATGCTGAAGGTTGTCTCCTTTAATGTAAAGGGCCTCAATTCTTCTCGAAAACATTCGCTGTTATTTAAGGAGCTGAGGTCCTTGAAGGGGGAAAGAGTATTTCTGCAAGAAACACACCTTCGTAGCAATAACCAGGGTTGGCTAAAGTGTAAGCCCTACTCTGAAGTGTGGGTAGCATCAGATGAAAGAGGCCGGAAGAAATGTGGAGTAGCCATGTTGTTTCATCAGGCTCTGTCCCTAAGGGTAGAGGAAGATAGGAAGGATAAGCTGGGGCGTTGGCTCCTTATGAATGCCCGTTTGGATGGGCATCTTATCACCTTGGCTAACATATATGCGCCTAATGAGAGCCAGGTGAAATTTTATGCACGGCTGAAGGTTCTCTTGGCAGAATTTGCAAAGGGCCCTATCATTTTGAGGGGAGACTGCAATGCTCATATGGTGGCGCATTTAGACCCCATGGGGAGGAATGTGGGGGAAGGACATGGGGCTAGTCAAGCGTTACTGACGTTCATGACTGATTTGGGCCTGCGGGATGTTTGGAGGGATACTCATCAGGGGAAAAAAGCTACACATACTATTCACCAGTCCATCAGGTACATACGCGTATTGATTACTTTTTGCTGGACCAGCATCTGATGGATGGAGGTGGTACATGATGCTTTGATGTGGTCAGATCATGCTCCATGCTGGGTTTCCTTTCCGGGTGATCTGGGTGGGGAGCGGCAGCAGTTGTGGAGATTGGACGGGAGATTTTTCTGTCAGGTCCACGCAGTTCAAGATCATAGATGATTTATACAAGAATTCTTTGAGCTGAATGACACTAGGGAGGTTACATTACCGGTGGCTACAGCTCATGGCCGCCTGATGGCTGAGGCAGCCCGAACTAGGAAATTTGGGCACGGGAATCTCAATGTTTAGAAGAGGAAGTCAGGCACCTCCAGTTAGAACATGCACGGACTGGCTCTAAACATGTATGGCGCTAGTGGTGTGAAACGCGAGCCTGATTGGATGCCTATATGCAAAGGGATTTAAATAATATGCGTCGTGGACTGCGGCAAACTTTCTATGAAAGGGGGAATAAAGTTGGGCGATATCTTGCTCTTCGACTCTGGCAGCAACATACCTCCCGACTGGTACGTGAGATTCAAGACTCATTGGGGGGGCTTGCGGGTGGTGTCCCGGGAGATACGCGCAGTGTTAGCAGATTACTTGGCACAACTGTATAAGGTTGAACCTTTTGACTCAGCCCAAGTGGATGGTTACCTAAGTGATATATCTCTGCCATACCTGGCTGACCTGGCTAAGGAACAGATAAAGGCAGAAATTACAGCACAGGAAGTGGCTGGGGCTATTTGATGTTTGAAGGCTGGGAGGGTGCCGGGTAGTGATGGGTTTCCTTCGGAGTATTATAAAAAGTATAGCGCCCAGTTATCACCCACTCTGGCGGTGCTCTTTAATGAAATGTTACGAGGATTGCCATTATCCGCTACACAACGGGAAGCTGTCATTATGGTGATACCTAAGCCGGGTAAACCAGCTCAAGATGTGGCCTCTTATCGCTCTATTTCCTTGCTAAATACTGATGTTAAAATATTGGCCTCTGTGCTGGCTGCTCAGTTAAACCGGGCCCTTCCTGATCTGGTGCATCCTGATCAAGTTGGCTTTGTACCTGGCCGGCAGGCCGCAGATAATGTCTGACGGATGTTGCAAGTGATACATGCCGCACGCCAGGGATCCCAACCGACATTACTGGTGGGCGTTGATGCAGAGAAGGCGTTTGATCGGGTTAGCTGGGGCTTCTTATGGCATGTATTGAATAAGATGGGGTTTGGACCTAATTTCACTAGATGGGTGCACAGTCTTTATCAGGGGCCTAAAGATAGTGTTCAAGTTAGTGGGGGTCAATCGCAGAGTTTTGCATTGGAGAGGGGAACTCGGCAGGGGTGTCCATTGTCACCGCTGCTCTTTGCGATGGTGATGGAGCCTCTGGCGCAAAGCTTTTGCAAGCACCCGGAGGTAGCTGGAGTGAAGGTGGGCTCACGTGAATACAAAATAGCACTTTTCGTAGATGATATTATACTATCATTGGCAAACCCTGAAGCCTCCCTGCCCAAGGCAATGCAGCTTTTTGCGGCCTTTTCACAGGTTTCAGGGTTTAAAATTAATTATGCTGAGTTGGAAATCTTGAATGTAGGGCCTGTTTCCCTTTTCGATGGGTAGATAAATCCCCTTGTTATTTGGGTGTGAATCTTACGGTAGATAGGACTGCGTTGTATTGGGAAAACTATGGACCCTTAATCCAACAAGTTAAATGGGATTTGGAATCTTGGGCAGGCCTGATGCTGTCCTGGTTTGGGCGTATTGCTGTAAGGAAAATGGTGGTAGTTCCGTGATTTTTGTATCTCTTCCAGGTGCTCCCTGTACCCCTGCCACATGGGGCCTTGGAGTCCTAGAAGGCGCTTATTATGATGTTCATATGGAAGTTCAAGCACCCTCGAATAGCTTGTAAGATTTTATATGCCCAATCGGGACGAGGGTGCATGGGGATCCCAAACCTTCATTGCTACTATGCAGCGGTGCAGTGTCGTGTGCAGGGGTGGAATGGATGAACTCTACTAGCTCTAAGTGCTGGGTACAAATGGAAATGGATTTAGCGGGAGGTGCTGGGTTGGGGGATCGGTTGTGGCTTGTGATAAGGAAGCTTATCATAGTTCAGGAAGGAGCTATAATAGAGGTGAATTGGCTCTGAACAAGCAACCTGTCTTTGCTGGTAGAAATACTAAAACAGAATGTTTTCATAAAAGACTACCAGTCCCAGAATGCACCAGGTTTCAAACAGCCTCTAGGAGAGCTAAAGTGGGGAAACGTGTGTTCAATCAGGAGAGCTATGAGGTAATCCCCAATCACTCATCTCTAAGGGCAGGGCTTGATTCAGCACAGCTGAGCTGTGCTAGGGTGGAGTATCCCTCTAAACAAGTTAAAAGTAAAACATATTCTACACAGAATCAGATGGAGATCAGACAGATCAGGAAGCAGCAACAACGTGGAAGGAAGAAGAGAAAGGCATCTTGGAGGTCTAAAGAAGGAGTCCACAGCAGTATGTGTGTTGGGAGTCATTCCAGAGGCAAGCATACTCCATTGGACTGGAGGAAGCCAGAGGAGTGTGGTTACAGAGCCAGGAATTCCCAGACGGTACCTGTGAAGGAGACGGCTGCATTTGGAAGGGGCACTAAGACCAATGCAAGAAGGTATGTGAAGAGAGACCCAGTGTCCAGGGATCTTGATTGGAAGGCTGGACATAAAAGCTGGACTACTTACTGGTCAGGATATCTGGAGAGGAACCCTAACAGCAAAGGAAGCTCAGGTATGAACTCTGATCTATGCCCTAGCTCTTTACCTGGAAGACAGCAGGGAAACAAGTGTTATCCTGAGAGTGATCCACTACGGAATTCCTCTGAGCCAGACCATGATATTGATTCTATGATATTTGAAGAAGAAGGAGATATTTTAAATGATCAGAATGAATACATGGATTGCTCTCTGACTAGGCTGCTGTGGTAAAATACTTTCACAAATACAACAACCATCAAAAGGAACTATAACTTGTTCTTTTATCTACCCAGAAAAGCCTGCAAGAAAGCTTTAGGGTAGGATTTGAGCCACGTAGAGAAAGTGAACCAGCAAAGGGGTTTGCAGCTGGCTAATTATTGGTAATTAAGCCATGCACAGTTGCACGTGAGCTCTGAAAGGAAACTACTGTTTGTGTGTGAAAATAGAAGAAAGTTATCCTTGAAAAAGAACAGTTTTTGGTTACTTTTTGGGTTTTGTTTTTGCTTTTGGAGCACTGCTAAAAGTTATTAGCAGGAGCTCTTAAAAAGACCTTTTCTGTTTCCCATCAAGGTCTTTAATGTTTGATTGCTTAACCCCATAAAATATATTTTTCTTTGCTTACACTCGAGCAACACAACTCATTATTTTGTGAATGGCTGTTTCTGGTATGAATGGACTATATTCCCCACAATCCTTTGCAAGTCATAATAGTATTTTGCCTTTGCCAAGACTGTGGACATTCACGCCCAGCGCCCCCGTTTACAGGCTGTGCCCTAAGTTGCGGGGGGGGGGGGGGCGTGCTACTAAACCATATATAACTCATACTCTCCACTGCTGGGATCGATTTTTTTGGCCACGAGGGGTGGTGTTGTCCCCATTAGCACCTATAGTTAATAATAATTCCTTCCCTCTGAGTATGAGTAACTTAGCTTTTCGATAGTGGGAGCATAAAGGACTTAGTCGTATGGGCCAACTATTTAAGAATGGTGTGCTCTGTCCATTTTGCGAACTGAAGGTATCCCTGACCAACATGTTTACCAATATGCACAGGTGGCACATTGGGTGGGGAATCGAGATGTTAGGCAGCAAGTTGCTCGGGACTTGACAGATTTTGAAAGCCTATGTGAGGAACACACAGCCACTAAGGGCCTCATTGCAGCCCTGTATGCACATTTACAGAAACATTTTGGAGAAGGCAAACATAGGGTTCAGTGGATGCAGGAGCTGCACCTTTCATACACAGAACAGCAGTGGGAACAGATTGAAGGCCGGCTTTGGAGAAGTTTGGTGGCTGTTAATGCCCAAGAAACTAACTCTAAACTAATTTATGAGTGGTATATGATACCAGTGTGTGTGGCTCGAGCCTTCCCGGGGGTATCTGATTTGTGCTGGCGGAACTGTGGTGAGAAGGGCACCTTGGTGCATGTATGGTGGTTTTGCCCTCGTGTTCAAGTTTTTTGGAGGGGGATACAGTATAGCCTGAAGCAAATGGTGGGTTTGGACATCCCTTGGGACCCAGGTATTTTTCTCTTTGGGAAGAAGGTCCCTGGTGGACGACTCTCCCAGATGGCACTGGTTCGCCATACTTTGAATGCGGCTCGACTGACCCTGGTGGCCGCATGGAAACAGGCATCACCTCCGGCATTATCACGCTGGTTGGAGCAGATATGGGATCTATATACAATGGAGCGGGTGGTGGCGGTCGGGAGGATGCACCTGCCCCAATTTGAGCAGGTATGGTAGGCCTTTGTTATGAAATATGGTTCACGAGCTGGGATGCCTCTACATTAGAGGGGGGTGTAAGATGAGAACCTCCCCCCCTTTTCCTAGTGTTGTTAGATTGATAGAATACCCCCTTAACATATAGAATATGTAGCAAAGGGGAGATGGGAGTGGAAGGGGATGGGGAGGACAGGATGGGAGGGGGGAGGGGGGAATGGAAGGGGAGGGGGTGGGGAGGGGAGGGGAGGGGTGGGGTAGAGGGAAGTAGGGAAATGAGCGGATGGTGGGAGAGGGGAGGGTGAGAGGGGGGAAGTTGGGTGATAATGAGGTTTTGAGCATAAACAAAAAAAAAGGCTGTGATGTAGCAAATGTTCTGGTTGAAGATTTTGTGTTGATATCTTGTGCAAGTATTCCATGTGCGATTTGTACAGATACTTCTTTTTGTACTTGTATACAAGCCTTTAAATAAAAAAAAAATATATAGACAGGATAGATCTGTGTAGAGGGTGGCTACTACAATGGTTAGTGGTCTTCGTTATAAAGCATATGAGGACAGACTTAAAAATCTTATGTATACGTTAGAGCAGAGGCGGCCATCTCTGGTCCTGGTGCAGCACAATCCAGCCTGGTTGTCATGATGTCCTTAATGAATATTCATGGATATATATGCATACAGTGGGAGGCAGTGGATGCAAATATATTTCATGAATATTCATTAGGGCCATCATGAAAACCAGGCTGGACTGTGGTACATCAGGACTGGAGTTGGCCACCCCTGCGCTACAGAAAGATGGGATAGAGGAGATATGATAGAGACATTTACATACTTCCATGGCATAAATGCAAAAGAGGAGAGCCTCTTTCGATTGAAAGCAAGCTCTGCTACAAGGAGACAGGGGATAGACTCAGGAGTAATATGCAGAAATATTTCTTTATGGAAAGAGTGGAAGATGCATAGAATAGTCTCCCAGTGGAAGTAGAAGAGATGAGAAGAGTATCTGAATTCAAAAAAGCATGGGACAAACACAGAAGATCTCTAAAGGAAAAAAGGGGACTATTGTAGTCAATATGGAAGGGCAGACAATAGCCCATATGGTCTTTTTCTGCCATCATGTTTCTAAGCGGGGGGGGGGGGGGAGTGAGGAATCTTAGGATGGCACTCCGTTATTGCTTGATGAATAGGGTAAATCGAGATATGGATCGTACCTGGAAAAATTCTTTGAATTTAGCAATAGGGCGGGGAAACCTCTGGCTTCTCAGTTATAAGCTCAGAGGAAGAGATACCACATTTTCCAGCTTAGACAGAAGAATAGAGAGCGTTCGGTTCTAGTGGAGGAGATCCGGGATTGTTTTGTGGATTTTTATTTTGAACTACTGTATATACATCTGAGGGTGAGAGTTCGGGGAGTGAGGAGGAGGCTTTTCTAGCATGCTGTGATCTTCCAATATTGGGGGCTGATCAGCGGTTGGTACTGGAGGCTAAGATTTCCAGTCCACAAGCCATTAACTTAATGTGAAGAAGTGATGTGTCATGCATTTGGGATGCAAAAATCCAAGGAAATTGTAGGCAATAGGGGGTGAGAGGTTGGTGTACACGGACCAGGAGAAGGACCTCGGAGTGATTGTTTCTGAGGATCTCAAAGTGGCGAAACAGTGTGACAAGGCGGTGGCCAAAGCCAGAAGGATGCTGAGTTACATACAGAGAGGAATTACCAGCAGAAAGGAGTGGTACTAATGCCACTGTACAAGTCGCTGGTAAGGCCTCACTTGGAATATTGTATTCAGTTTTGGAGACCATATCTCACAAAGGATATAAAAAAACTGGAAATGGATCAGAGGAAGGCAACCAAAACGATTTAGTGCCTGTACCAGAAGACAAGAAAAGAGACTTGAAGACCTAAATATGTATATTCTAGAGGAGAGGAGGGACAGGGAAAATATGATGCAGACTTTTAATCTGCAGGTCCCTAACTGGGCAGAATGCAATATTGCTGTTGCCCAGTTAGGGACTGTCACCAGCTCCGCTCCTCCTCGGAATGCCCCTTACATGCCCCGAAGCTAAGCTGTTAGCATCGGGACACATAAGGGAGAAGAGAGGGGATATTAAGTGGCACTAACCATGTTAGTGCCGTTGAATATCCTATTTAGCGGCAGTTACATGGTTTACAGTTCTGTAAACTGTATAACTGCCTTTCGAATATCAGGCCCTTTATCTATAAATTATGGGTGGGGGGGGGATTTCAAAGTCATTTAGGTGGTTTGCAGACATGCAAACCACCTAAAGGACACTTAGCGGGATATTCAGCCACACCAAAGCAGAAGGTATACCCACAAAACTTAGAAACAGCATAAGCAAGAATGCATGAAAAGCTATTAAAGAAAATGGAAGCTTTGGGGGGATAAATACTCTTTTCCAGGCTGCTGGAAAACATAATAAAGCAATGAGTAAACCAAGATGTTTATAATTTACATAAATCTGCTAGGATACATTTAAAAAAAAAACAAGACAATTGTGTCAAATATGGATGCACAATGTCAAGCTGATTTGAGTTGAGCTGATTTGAGTTGATATATCTTCCTTCTCCAATTACAACAGCAGCTACAAATATACCTTAACAGTGGTAGGTGTCTTTTCAAAATATGCATGGATCTTGAGTTTAAAATAAAGATTGACCATGAAGTGACCAAAGCATTTAAAAAATTATTTACTTCAGGCTGTACACCCGAAAAAATAAAACCCAACAAGGGTGAAGAATTTTTAAATAGCTCACTGAATAATTTATTAAAACGAAGTTGGGGTTGATTCCTTTGAGACCAATAATAACGTTAAAGATGCAAAGGCAGAGAGGCCCAGTGGGACTTTAAGATTCAACATGTGGGGAAACTTTACGTTCAAGTATTTATTTTATTTATTTATTTATTTATTTAACATCTTTTATATACCACGCTCTTTGTTATCAGTGCGGTTTACAGTTAACAATGGTTGCTCAATTCAGTCGAACTGTCTTGTGCTTACATTGTAACAGGATATGTAACTTGGAGTAATTACAGGGTAAACTATTTACATATTAACTATTTACATATTAACAAAGAACATGGGATTCAATCATTGGTCTATATATAAACTTCAATTGGTATTCTCATCAGTATTGTCGCGCATACTAATGGGTAGTTCTGCTATTGCTTCAGACCTAATTTGTTTATGTAGTGCATGGAGCCGCTTGTGAGGATTGGGGGGTGTTGAACGGGGATGGGGTGGTTAGTTGTGAGAAGTGTAGGAGGAAGAGGTGGTGCTTGATTGCTTTCCGGAATTGAGTGAGGTCTCTGATCGATCTTATTTCAGGTGGGAGGTTTTTCCAGCACTTTGGGGCGTAGAAGGCGAAAGCTCTTTTCCTGGTTGTTTGGGTGCACTTTATGGATTCCTTGGGGATGATCAGCGTGTTGTCTGCTACTGTCCTCCTCGCTCTGTTTTTAGGGGTAGGGGTGAGGAGGTCTGTGAGTGTCATGGGAGATAGTTTATTATTGATCTTGAAAGTGAGGAGTAGAACCTTATATGTTATCCTGCAGATTATAATTATCGGTAGCCAGTGGAGCTCCTTAAGGATGGAGGTGATGTGATCTCTTCTGGATAGTCCACAGAGAACACGGGCAGCGGCGTTCATCGCAAGTTGAAGTGGGTTGAGGGTGTTCATGGGGAGAGCGTGTAGAATGACGTTTGCATAGTCAAAGTGTGGTAGTACCAGTGCCTGGAATACGGTTCAGAAATCGTCGGGGGGGGGGGGGGTAACATGGGTCTAAGGTGCCTTAGTGTTCTGATTTTATAGTATATGGTCCTGGTTGTGTTTCTTATGTGCTCCTTGAAGTCCAGCTGCTGGTCCAGCATAACACCAAGGTAGCGTATGGAGGGTTTACTTGGAAGCTCCGCATCTCTTACCTTCAAGGTGGTTGGAGGGGAGAAATTTTTGTTCCTTGAGATGAACAGGACTTCGGTTTTCTTGAAGTTTATGCGCAGATTCTGAATTAGTAGCCAGTCTGTGATTGCATTGAAGCATTCGACGAGCTTGGTGAAGTCTGGGTGTTTGACTTTGAATGGCGTAAACAGCGGGACATCATCTGTGTAAATCAGATTGGAGATATTGTAGGAGCGAATGATTTTGCATATTGGCTGCATGTATATGTTAAATAGCAGCGCAGATAGAGAGGAGCCTTGTGGAACGCCTTGCTGCTGTTGAAATGGTACAGATGTGTTGACACCGACCCGGACATGTTGCCATTGATCCATTAGGTAAGATCTATACCACTCCCAGGCGAGGCCGTGGATTCCCTTCTCGTGGAGCCAGGTGAGGAGTTGGTTGTGATTGATGGAATTGAAAGCGGCAGCGATGTCCAGGAAGATGAGAGCAAAGCTGATCTCGATGTTGTCTATTCCTCTGTTCAAAGTATTGGTTAGGGTGGCGAGCAGTGTCTCGACTCCGTGAGATTCCCTAAACCCATGCTGGTAGGGGTCAAGAGGGGCTGCTATGTCTATGTGTTGCTGGATCTGTCTTTGGACAACCTTCTCAATTATTTTGGCTAACAGAGGTATGCTCGAGATTGGGCGATAAGATTCAGTCTTCAGTGGGTCTAGTCTGTTATTCTTCAGGAGTGGTCTTATTGACGACTGTTTGAGAGATGTGGGGAACGAGCCTGTTGCGAAGGATAGTCCTATGATGTTCACTAGCATTGGACTGAGTTCCATGCTCATGGCTCTAATCCAGTACGCTGGGCAGGGATCATTTGGAGCTGTGGTGGTGTTGATGGTGGCAATGAGCTCTTGGACGTTTTTCTCAGCTGGAGGGGTAAACTTTGTGATAGGTGGTTGTAAGGGGGGAGTATGGTTGGAAGTGGGTTCTTGAGTTTTATCAGTTTTAAGGGTCTTGGATTGGAGGTAGTCAGCGTATAACTGGGGATGTATTGGTTCATGCTGAGGAGGAGATGGTTCCTTAATTAAGGATTTTGCTAGGCTGAAAAGATCCCTGGGTTTGTTAAGTGAGCGAAGGAGAAGCTTGGCATGGTATTCACTCATTCTGGCGTATATTGTTTCACGGTGAAGCTTTAGGTGTTCAAAGTATGCTGATTTGTCTGTTGAGGAGCGGGAGCATCGCCATTTCCTTTCATGCCTTCTAAGGACGAAAAGAGATGCCCGTAGTTCTGCTGTGAACCATGGAGCTGGTTGTCTTTTTCTTTCACATCTGTTAGGTGTTGCTGATTTGTCCCTGGTTGGTAGCTGGGCGAATGATTTCAGTGTGGTGTTCCAGCTGGTGATCGCTTCATCGAGGTCATGTGACGTCTGATTGAGAGTTGGGAGAGCGTTTTTGGTGAACTCATCTATATCAAGAGGTTTGAAATGCCTAGTATTTGTGGAGTCTGTTTTTGTGCAGCTGGGTGAGGTTTGATCTTGATGTGAAGGGATCTGGAAAGTGATTAGTCTATGGTCAGACCAGGGGACCGGGGTGATAGAAATGTTGAGGTTATGCTTATGTCTTGTAGCAGAGTGAGGAGCGAAGATTAGGTCTAGTAGATTTCCTTTGAGATGGGTGGGGGCATTCACCAGCTGATCGAAGCCAAGTGCGTTCATTGCTTCAAGGAAGGAATCAGCTTGGTTGGGTTGCAGAGATGACAAGTTGAAATCTCCAAGCAGCCAGTTGGGGTTACGTGGGTTAACAGGGTTAACAGGGTTGCAGGCTAAGTCGATTATGGTGGAGATGTCTTCTGGAGGGGAGGATGGTGCTATATATATGAGGTTTATGGTATTATGTTTGTTGGCTATGGTGACTGTGTCTGTGTGTGTGGTGCTCTTGGAGGAGAGCAACTGATATTCGAGCTCTGTTTTTGCAAAGATGAAGACTCCGCCACCTCTGCGGCTAGTTCTGTGGCAGGCTTGTATGGAGAAATTGGGTGGGACGAGTTGGTTTAGGAGGGCTGTGTCAGTATCAGTAAGCCATGATTCTGTAACCATGAGGAGGTCTAAATTATGGACAGCTATGAGGTCAGTGATGGCAGACCATTTCTTGTGAGTTTATGAGGGCGCATTTCAGGATATGTTGTGTTTTTGATGAATCTGCTTTAGTGTTCTCTGGATGATTGAGGGTCACATACAGTAGGTGTGAGTGTCGAATATGGTGTGGGTGTGGTGATTGGTGGTGGGGATTGCCATGATTTTTCTTACGTAGGTGGGGCAGGATAGGGATAGGGCTATAGCCATTTGAGAGAGCGATGGTGTCTTGTATGGTGTTCGCTAGGAGGTATATGGTAGTGAGGGTTAGTAGTGAGAGGGCCATGTTGGGCTGGTGAGTGTTGAGTCGGCCTTTTGTCGTGTGCGATATGTGATCTACCTGCTCGTGGACAAGTTGAAGAGCATGGATAAAATAGTATAGGAACAATATAGAATAGTAGCACAATGGTAACCAGGATGTAATACAGCGGCACAATAGGAGTATTTACTTAGTAGCAAGGTAGTATTTGAATGGTAGCAAGGGTGTAATACAGTAGTACAATAGGAGGTGTAATACAGTAGCACAAAGGAGTATTTACTTTTATTTTATTTATTTTATTTATTTATTTATAGTTTTTCTATACCGCGCTATTTTCCATCAGCGCGGTTCACAGGCAACAAACTCGCACAGCAGGAAAAGCCATACTGCGTTTTACATTGAACAGGGAATTGCACACATTTTACATTGAACAGGTATTGAACATGGAACACAGGCTAACAATATACATCGTGGAACTATATACAATATGGGATTATATACAGGTTGATAACAGTAGTAAGATATCAACTAGGCATTTTTCAACATAAACATGGCTTGAGGGGAACTGTCGTATTTTAGCATGTTAAGGCTAATTTGCTGGGGGCACAGGAGTGATATTAAGGAAGAGGGGATAAAGGAGGAGTGAACAGTGGTTGGTTATGTGATTTCTTCAGAGTTGAGGAAGTGCTGAAGAAAGAGGTGATGTTTCAGCTCCTTCCTGAACTGAGAGAGGCTGTTTATAGCTCGGATGTTTGCTGGAAGCGCGTTCCAGCAATGGGGGGCATAAAGTGCAAAGGCTCGGTTTCCTGTAGCCTTATTACATTTGGTGAATGCTTTTGGGAGGCATAAGGTGTTGGCAGCAGCAGCTCTTCTCAGTCTAGCGGGGGGATGGGCCGGATAAGTTCGGAGAGGGAGCTAGATGTGCAGTTGTTAATGGCTTTGAATGTCATTGTCAGTATTTTAAAAGTGATTCTGCTGTGAACAGGGAGCCAGTGTAGATCTTTTAGGATAGGGGTAATATGGTCTCTTCTGGATGCTCCGTATAGGGTCCTTGCTGCAGTGTTCATTGCTATCTGCAATGGGAGGAGTGCACTCTTTGGTAGACCATGCAGAATGGAATTGGCATAGTCAAAGTGAGGCATCACCATTGCCTGAAACACTGTTCGGAAGTCTTTTGGCTCTAGAAGTTGTCTCATGTGTCGCATCATCCGGATTTTATGGTAAATTGCTTTTACTAGATTACTTATATGGGCATTTAGGTCCAGGTGTTGGTCGAGGGTTATTCCGAGGTATCGTAACGAAGTCTTAGTAGGAAGCTCCGCACCACGTACCTTCAATGATGTAGGTGGGATGAATGTCTGATCTCTACTGATGAAAAGCACATCAGTCTTTTTCAGGTTTATCATTAGCTTCTGGGAGTGTAACCAATCCGAGACTGCATCGAAGCAGGAGGAAAGCTGAGATAAGTCTGGGTGCTCAGTGGAAATTGGAGTAAACATAAGGACGTCATCAGCATAGACTAAGCAGTCGATGTTGAATGATCTAATGATGGTGCAAATAGGTTGCATATACACGTTGAAAAATAGGGCTGAAAGAGATGAGCCCTGTGGGACACCTCTGGTTTGAGGGAAAGGGGTGGACTTGGATGTGCGAGAACGAACATGCTGCCATCTGTCATTAAGGTAGGAGGCACACCAGGCTAGAGCATTTCCATGAATTCCCTTCTCATTTAGGCGTAGCAGGAGTAACTCATGGTTGACAGAGTCGAAGGCAGCTGCAATGTCAAGGAACACTAGAGCGAAGCCTTGTCTGATGTTATCCAGACCTGTTATCAACGTGTTGAGTAGAGTTGTTAACAATGTTTCGACACCATGAGCCTCCCGGAAACCATGTTGACAGGGGTCGAGGGGAGCGTTGTTCTCGATGTGGTGGTTCAGTTGACGCTGGGCTATTTTTTCCATGATCTTAGCTAGGAGTGGGATACTGGAGATGGGTCTAAATGAGTCCATCTTTTCTGGGTCCATTTTATTATTCTTGAGTAGGGGTCTAATAGAAGTTTGTTTTAGCAGGAGTAGCGAAAGTTGTGCTCGGGGGGAACAGAGGGGGGTTAAAATGCAGCTGAGGTTTCAATGTGACTGAAATTACCTTAGTTCAGTCTTAAGTTCCATATACTGATTGTCGCTGAATTTTAGAGGTGGTAGTTCTCAGCGTAGGGGAAAGCTCAGGGCTGGTTTAAGAGATATCCTTGGTCCATGGCCTTTCGAGCCACGCCTAAGGGCCACGCCAAAGGGCCCTGTGGCGAGGCCCTCAGGCGCGGGCACGCCTTCAGCGTGCAGCTGCTTTTCTTGTGTGCTGCGAGGCCCCAATTGGGCTGGAGGAGCTGCGGGCGGGGCAAAACGTGCTCTGACCTCTCTCAGGTGATGAAGCAGGAGTCCGATGGTGCTCTGAAGGTGTCCAGTGGCAGAGAGGGACTCCCAGCAGCGTGCAGCTGCTTTTCATGTGTGCTGCGAGGCCCCGATTGGGCTGGAGGAGCTGCGGGAGGGGCAAAATGTGCTCTGACCTCTCTCAGGTAAAGAAGCAGGGGTCCGATGGTGCTCTGAAGGTGTCCGGTGAAAAGTATCAATACATGTTACAAAAGATACGTCTATAGTGATAATATCAAATTGAATATGCAGAGATTCTTTTACTTATTTTTATATTTAAAATTTTGAAATATCATCTTTCTAAAAGAAAATCAAAACTGCTTACAACATTTTGCAAAAAGAAGACCATGCTAGACTATTAAAAACTAAACAGAAATTTGAAAAAACTGAAAGGCAACGTCAGGAAATACTTTTTCACTGAAAGGGTGGTGGATGCTTGGAATGCCCTCCCGATGGAGGCGGTGGGGGCAAATACAGTGACAGAATTCAAAATGGCATGGGACAGACATAGTGGATCCCTTTACAACAACAGGATAAAATCAAAATAAACTTAACTATCTAATTTCTCAACAAATAGGGGTGTCCTACATGGAGTGGTGGGTTCACCCCTAAACAAAGACATGGGGAAGGGTGGCCTGCACAGAGCGGCAGGTGCACCTACTCTTGCCATCTTACTGGGCAGACTAGATGGACCATACTGGTCTTTATTTGCTGTCATTTACTATGTTATTATGTTACATGTGTCCTGCAAGGTAAGCTACAAATGCATTATTAGGGTGGCAGTGGGCTACAGAACCACTGTAGACAGTAATAAATGTGCTTCAGCCACATCTACAGGAAAGTAATAACTGGCCAGTTCAGAATACAGAGATATGACCAAGAACAGACATAATTAGCTGCACAGCTCAGAGCAATATGGATAAGTACAAGAGGGCAGGGCATGCAAATCAGGAAAGCAAACACAACTGTGGAAGACAGGATGCAGATGATATATCTGCAGATGTAGTGGGCCTTCTACAGAATTAGGCAGAGTGTCCACAGTGTCTATCATGTGTGAACAAAAAGGAGTTTTTTAGACCATTAATTGATACTAAAATTATTTCTAGAAACTAATAAGGGATAGAGCGTTTGAGGTCTTTTCGCCTTTCAAATATAAAAATTTCTTGATGTTTTGGAATATAAGATTAATGAAGTGAAAGAGGTTGTTGGTTTTGGACAGAATCATAACCATTGTGAAGAGTGTCCTCCATGTGGGTAAAAGGAAGTTCTAAAGCCATTATGTTTGCCAAGCACTCATCACACCTCTGCTTGATTATGGAAACTCTCTATATCAAGGCCTCCCCCAGCAGACCTTACACCCACTTCAAATGGTGCAAAACATTACAGCACGCATCATCACTGACACCCCAAGGTCAGAATACATCACCCCTATCTTGCAGCAACTACACTGGCTACCAGTGGTAGCCAGAGCAAAATATAAAATAATCTTGATCATCTTCAAGATCATCCACCATCTTTCAGCAGATGTACTACAAGAAATTGTAACAAGAATATCAGTAACAGACCAAGAAGGAACAATTATGACAACATGATCAGCACACCTTCAGGATATCACAAGACTAAACAAATTACATCAAGAAGAGCGCCATCACTAATGGCATCAACAATATGGAATTCCCTCCCAATGAGCCTAAGGGAATTAGAGGACATCACAGACTTCCGCAAGGCCCTTAAAACCCTGCTCTTCACAGAAACGTACGAGCAGATAGACAACAGTCCTCACCAGATACACAACATCCTCCCACCCGAGCGGGATAGCAATGTAAACTCCACTGCAAGCTCAACACTTAACTAACCCAGCTAGACTCACGACACCATCATGATAAATTAACCCTCATGATAAATGTAATCCTCAACCAGTGTTGTCTTAATGTTGTTAAATACCCTCATGTTAAATGTTGTAAAGTACCCGCATGTTGAATGTAACCCAATTATGATGTGTTGTAACCACTTTGATTTTAGGATAAGGTGGTATACAAGTATGTCTAAATAAATAAATAATGTTCAATATTACATTCATTTTGTTGTATGTAAATCACTCTTGCACGCCTGTTAAATTGCACATTCATTTGTTGCACACCAAGTTCATTGTAAACCATTTTGACTTTTAGAAAAACAGCATTTAAAGATGTTAAATAAATAAATAAGGTTCTGGAGGCCAACCACAAACAGCACACATGCCCTGGACAGCTTGCCAGCCAACACATAGGATTCAGAAGCACCCTAATGGCCCACCATATAGAACACTCATTCCTGTGACTTGACATTTACAATGGGGTGTGCAAGGCAGTCCACCCACATAGGGCACCCATGGCCCCCCCCCCCCCACACTGAAAAGAGCTCTGGGGGAACACTGCATGAAGGTGGCCAAATCCAAGCAGCCCCCAGGCTGAGCACCCCAGCTCTCAGGAAACCACAGGTTCTTGGAAACCTACAAGAGCTCCCTAGATCTAGAAAATAACTCCTTCCCTTGGGATGGGGACCAGAGAGGGGGCACTGATCAGTGAGCTCCAACAAAACATGCCCATGTTTAGTGCTAGAAGTATTATGTAGCTGCTCTGAGCCAGTAGGTTTCAGCCATATCCTCACTTGGTCAGAGTGAGGGGACATCTACCCACAGGAACGTGGCCCATGGCAGTAGAAGGGCCCACCGGGTGCATGCATGCACTGCTACACCCCCCCCCCCCCATGAAGGGGTAATGGGGGTCACAAAGCACCTTTTTTATTATGTTTAAATCTCTTTCCTTTAACAAAATGGCACAAGAAAAGGTATATTACATAAGCAAAGATACAAAATAAAAATACTAAAGAATAAGCATTATCACTAACCCACCATTAATGGGGAACATTTTTGCGATCATTCAAGAAAAAAAGGAAACAATTGAGTTAATAAATTCACCTAATTGGCAGCAAAATTCATAATGGCTCTAAAACAAACCACAGGAGAAACAATTATATAACAAGGATTAGGAATTGCTTATAGCGCCACCTTGTTCCTTCTCCAAAAGGAACCACTCTAAATACGAAGGATCAACAAATACATACCAGTTATTTTAATAAGACAGAAGAATTTATTCAAGGATATTTTAAAAAGGAGGTGGCATCAAAGGCAAGAACTCTCGCCCTTAGGGCAAAAAGAAGTTTCCTACATTCCCGTGTCTTGAGACATCAGAAAAAAAATCAAAACCTTGGAACTACAAAAAAGATATATATTTTTTTTAAGTAAGCTCTCAGAATGCTCTGCTTATGATCTTCAGATGGAAAGGTGACCAGCAAAGTGGCCCTAGTAGCAGTTTAGTCTTGAGAGTCCTCATGAAAGGCTGCCAAATTAAATTCAGGAAAGGAGCCCCAAGAACCTCACTAGTTACATGGACACCAACTAGCTCCTGCGAACAATCGAAAACACAGTAACACTGAAATAAAAACATTTTCAGCAATGAATAAAACAAGAACCTCCTTAAAGTATTTTTTATAACAGAGATTCAGGACAAAGCAAATTAAGTACAGGAAACTGCAAAAAAAGCAAGTTCTTATTCCTCAAACTGTACTCCAAATTTAACATTTTATGATGTAAAGTCAGAGACTCGTTAATAAACGATATAAATGTCATCTGTACTGAGCTAACATTGGGAATTCAAATAACAACCTCCTTATTGAGGTTTTCAAAATGACCATCAATCTCAGAAAAATTTGTAACACAATCTTGTGTAAATTGGCAAAGCTGAGAAGTAGTATTAACTATTGAGAATTCAATCCTAATAGTAGCCAGAGGACCTTAAACATAGAAACATGATGACAGAAAAAGACCACATGGCCTATCTAGTCTGTCCTTCCATAACAACAACTACAACAGTCCACTTTTTACCTTTAGAGATCCTCTGTGTTGGTCCCATGCTTTTTTGAATTCAGTTACTGTCCTCATCTCTACCACCTCCACTGGGAGACTATTCCATGGATCCACTACTCTTTCTGTAAAGAAATATTTCCGCATATCACTCCTGAATCTATCTCCCTTCACCCTCATCCCATGTCCCCTCGTAGCAGAACTTGCTTTCAATTGAAAGAGGCTCTCTCCCTGAACATTTATGCCACGGAGGTATTTAAACATCTCAATCATATCACCTCTATCCCGCCTTTCCTCTAAGGTGTACATATTAAGATCCTTCAGTCTGTCCTCATATGCTTTATAATGAAGCCCATTAATCATTTTAGTAGCAACCCTCGGCACCGACTCCATCTTGTTCACATCGTTTTGAAGGTGCGGTCTCCAGAATTGCACACCATACTTCAAATGAGGTCGCACCAAAGACTTATACAGAGGCATTATCACCTCCTTTTTTCTGCTAGCCATTCCTCTCCGTATGCACCCAAGCATCCTTCTAGCTTTTGCCGTCGCCTTTTCTACCTGTTTAGCTACTTTAAGATCATCAGACACAACCACGCCTAGGTCCCGCTCTTCTTTAGTGGACAAAAGTACTTCACCTCCTATACTGTATTGCTCCCTTGGATTGCTGCAGCCCAAATGCATGACCTTACATTTTTTAACATTAAATCCCAGCTGCCAAATTCTAGACCATTCTTCAAGCTTAGCTAGATCCCTCCTCATGTTATCTACACCTTCCTGGGTGTCTACTCTATTGCAGAATTTGGTATCATCCGCAAAGAGGCAAACCTTACCCGACAGCCCTTCCGCTATATCCCTAACAAAGATGTTAAAAAGAATCGGACCAAGGACAGATCCCTGGGGCACACCACTGGTAACATCCTTCTCCTCAGAGTGAGCTCCATTTACTTGTACTCTTTGTCGCCTCCCACCCAATTTCTAACCAAAGCAGTAACTTTAGGGTCCATCCCTAGGGTGCTCAGTTTGTTTATAAGTCGCCTGTGAGGAACAGTGTCAAAGGCTTTACTGAAATTTAAATACACCACATCTAGAGCTCTCCCTCGGTCCAACTCCCTGGTCACCCAGTCAAAGAAATCAATCAGATTTGTCTGACAAGACCTGCCTCTGGTGAATCCATGCTGCCTCGGATCCTGTAATCCACTGGACTCCAGAAACCTCACTATTTTCTCTTTCAGCAGCGTTTCCAATAATTTACTCACCACCGAAGTTAAACTAACCGGCCTGTAGTTTTCAACCACATCCTTACTTCCTTTTGTGTAAAGGGACCACATGAGCCTCTCTCCAGTCCTTTGGCACCACTCCTGACTCCAACGAGGCATTGAAAAGGTCAGTCAGTGGAGTTGCTAGAACGTCCCCAAGTTCCCTCAGTATTCTAGGGTGTATCCCATCCGGTCCCATCGCTTTGTCTACTTTAAGTTGAGCTAGTTTCTCACGAACACAGTCTTCTGAAAATTGTTCAAGATGTCCCTCGCTTCTGTTCTTATTTGTGGGTGTTTTCTGAGGTCCTGCTCCTGGTTCTTCATCTGTGAACACAGAACAAAAATATTTGTTAAGCAATTCCGCTTTATCCTTATCAGCTTCTACATATTCCCCCCTGCACCCTTGAGTCTGACAATACCACTTTTGCCCTTCCTCTTCTCACTAATATATCTGAAAAAATGTCTTATCCCCCCCATTTTATTGCATTGGCTATTTCCTCCTCCTTTTGAATCTTTGCCTTCTTGACTACTTTGCTAGCTTCTCTAAGTTTTTCCAAATACAGATGCCTGTCTTCCTCTCTGTGATCTCTTGTATTTCATGAAGGCCTCCCTCTTTTTCTTCACTTTTTCAGCTACTTCCTTCGAAAACCATAGCGGTCTCCTGTTCCTTTTGCCTTTATTTACCATTTTAACAAAAAGGTTGGTTGCCTTTAAAATACCCCCTTTCAGTTTTGCCCACTGTTTTTCTACATCCCCCAGCTGTTCACATCCCACTAACGACTCCCTGAGGTATTGGCCCATCTTCGCAAAGTTAGTCTTCCTAAAGTCTAAGATCCTCACCTTGGAATGGATTCTAACAGCCCTAGTCCTAATACTGAACCATACCATCTGGTGATCACTGGATGCAAAATGATCTCCCACTACAACATCAGAAACACTTTCACCATTGGTAAGCACCAAGTCCAGTATGGCCCCTTCACGTGTGGGGTCTGTTACCAATTGCCTGAATAGTTCTCCCTGTAGAGAATCCAGGATCTCCTTACTTCTAGATGATACTGCAGCAGGAATGTGCCAATCAACATCTGGCATATTGAAATCTCCTATCAGTAGCACTTCCCCTTTCCTAGCAATGCTGCGTATGTCTTCAATTAACTCTCTGTCCACCTCTTCCTCTTGTGAGGGAGGTCTGTATATCACACCAATGCAAATAGATTTCTCTTTCCCTCTTTCTAGTTTAACCCACAATGCCTCCTCTCTCCCTTTTAAGCTATGTAATTCCAAAGCTTTAATAGTAGTTTTTACATATAGTGCCACTCCTCCTCCCCTTCTTCCTACCCTGTCCTTTCTGAATAAAGTATAGCCAGGTATAGTTACATCCCAGTCATGGTTTTCTGTGAGCCATATTTCTGTAACTGCCACTAAATCCAAGTCAGCCACTCCCACCAAAGCTTCAACTTCAGGGATCTTATTTCCCATGCTACGGGCATTAATACACACTGCTTTCCATATGTTACCCCTGTTACCCATTTCCATAAAGGTATTTAATGTATCACCTACCTGGGGGCTTTCATTTACCTGGGGGCTTTCTTCACCCATCCCCAATGAATCTAGTTTAAAGCCCTCTTCAGTAGATTAGCCAGTCTACTACCAAAGATGCGTTGACCTTTCTTGGACAGATGGATGCCATCTCTGCTCTGCAACCCTTGGAACAGCATCCCATGGTCTAGGAAACCAAAATGCTCTCGATGACACCATCCACGCAGCCATGCATTCATCTCCAGGATGCGATCCTCTCTGCCTTGGCCTTTACCCTCAACAGGGAGGATTGAAGAGAACACCACCTGTGCACCTAACTGCTTCACCCTCTGTCCCAGAGCCATGAAGTCACTTTTGATACGTTCCGAGGTATATCTGGCAGTATCATTTGTTCCAACATGGATTAGCAACATTGGGTAATAGTCAGTGGGCTTGATGAGTCTCGGCAAACTCTCTGTAACATCTTGGATTTTGGTACTAGGCAGACAGCATACCTCTTTGGACATCAAGTCTGGTCGGCAGATGGACGCCTCAGTACCCCTCAGAAGAGAGTCTCCAACCACCACTACCCTTCGTTTCCTTCTGGTCACTGATTCCGCAACTTTGGGGTACTTGAACTCTGGTTCTTCCCTTTCCAGGGATGCTTTCACCTCCTCCACTTCCAGGGCTGCATAATGGTTCTTCAATTCAAGGGCTGGAGAAGTTGGATTGGTGATTTTGCAGGCCCTGGTGACTTGTGTCCAACCATCGACATTCTGTTGGCACCCATCTTCTCCTGTGCTGGAGAGCCTGGTTGCTGCAAGAAGCATCTGATCAATGTACTTCTCACTGTCTTGAATGCTCCTCAGCCTCGCCACCTCCTCTCTGAGTTCCTCCACTTGTTTCCTCAGAGCTTCAGCATGCAGGCACCCTGCACATGGAACCGGTCCTTCAACTGGCATTAGGACCTCTGTCTGGACCGAGGCAGAAGCTGTAACGGGGGCAACAGCTTTAGCAATACGATTTTTCGCAGCCATTGTTCTGTTCGTGGAGCTTAGGTATTGTTTGATCTGTGGAGCACTGGTTAGGAAAAATTGAAAAATTGGAAGACTGGATGTCCAAATGGCAGATGAAATTTAATGTGGACAAATGCAAAGTTATGCACCTAGGAAAAAACAACCAAACTGCTTACATGATGCAAGGTGCCACCTTAGAAACCACCACCTTAAAAAAGATTTTGGCATCATCATGGATAATATGTTGAAACCCTCCGCCCAATGAGCAGCAACAGCCAAGAAAGCAAATAGAATGCTAGGTATCATAAGGAAAGGAATGGAGAATAAAACAATGGATATTATAATGCCTTTGTATCGTTCCATGGTACGACCGCACCTTGAATAGTGTGTGTAATTCTGGTTGCCATATCTTAAAAAGGAAATAGCTGAATTAAAAAAGGTACAAAGAGCGACAAAAATGGTAAAAGAAATGGAAGGATACCCCTATGAGGAGAGACTTAAAATTTTGGGGCTCTCCAACATGGAAAAGAGACAGCTGAGGGGGGATATGATGGAGGTCTATAAATAATGAATGGAGTGGAACGGGTAAACGTAGATCAGTTGCTTAACTAGAGGACACACAACGAAGCTACAATGGAACCCATTTAGACTAATAAGAGAAAATATTTTTTTACTCAACATGTAATCAAACTCTGGAATTCGTTACTTGAGGATGTAGTACAAGCTGTTAGTGTAGCTGGGTTTAGAAAAGGTTTGAACAAGTTCCTGGAGGAAAGATCCATAAACCATTTTTAAAGAGGACCCGGGAAATCCACTGCTTACCTCGGGTCAAGCATTGTGGAACCTGTGTGCCTCTTTGGGAATCTGCCAGCTCTTTTGGCCTGGTTTGGCCACTGTTGGAAACAAGAGATTGGGCTTGATGGACCTTGGTCTGACCCAGTACAGCATTTCTTATGTTCTTGTGTTAGCCAAATATCCTGAAATGAAATCTTCACAACATTATCTAGTAATGAAGGAACGTTTATAGGGTCCTAAGAGACTGCACAGAGAACAGGACTCAAAGAAACCGTTTGCCAGTATCCCAGCTGTGGCCTTCTCAATAGAGGAACTAGTAGGTAGTGACATATCTGGTGGTAAGGGTGGTGTGCACTCGATAAAACTTAAAGATGTACTTTCTAGCACAGTACTCGGCAAAGCAGCTTCTCCATGCATATTCTCATTCTTATCCATCGGCCTAGATTACATTTTCCTGACTGTATGGGGCTTCTTTTTCTTGTTTTCTCTCTTAGCTTTTGTTGACATCCCAGCATATACTCTTCAGCATTCCGAATGTGCTCCAAAGGGGTTCTATAGCCCCTTCAGGCATGGCCCTGGCTGCATGCCAACAGCTCTGCCTACTACTACTACTACTACTATTTAACACTTATATAGTGCCACGCACGCAGCGCTGTACAGACATACAAGAGACAGTCCCTGCTCATCAGAGGCTTGCTCGTCCGAGCTCACAATCTAGTCATGACAATATAGAGCATTATTCAATCAGTGCAAAGTAAAATATGTTTTTTACAGTTCACTCATGAGGTGAGGGTTAGGTTAAGATGAAGGATAGAAGCCAGGATCTGAACGCGACAGTGAAGAGGTGGGTCTTTAACCTGGATTTGAAGAGGGCCAGGGAGGGTGCTTGGCGTATAGACATAGGTAAGCTGTTCCAGGCGTGGGGTGCAGCGAGGTGAAAGGAGTGGAGTCGGGAGTTAGCGGTGCGAGTGAAAGGACTAGACAGAAGTAGTCTGTTAGCAGAGTGAAGTTGCCGAGTGGGGATGTAGGGAGAGATAAGAGACGAGAGGTATTGAGGGGCTGCAGAGTGAATGCATTTATAGGTCAGTAGGAGGAGTTTGAAATGGATGCGGGCTTGGATGGGGAGCCAGTGAAGCGACTTGAGAAGAGGAGTAATGTGGGCATGGCGAGACTGGCGGAAGATTAGTCGAGCAGCATAATTTTGTACAGATTGAAGGGGAAAGAGATGGCTCACGGGGAGACCAGCAGGGAGTATGTTGCAATAGTCGAGGTGAGAGGAGATTAAGGAGTGGACAAGCGTTTTGGTAGTGTGTTCAGACAGGAAGGGGTGGATTTTGCTGATGTTGTAGAGAAAGAAGCGGCAGGTCTTCGCTACGAGCTGGATATGTGTGGAGAAGGAGAGAGAGGTGTCAAAGATAACCCCCAGATTGTGGGTTGAGGGAACAGGGAGGATCGTGGATCCATCCACGGACACTGAGAAAGGGGGAAGAGGAGGGGAGGAGTTGTGGGGAAAGATGAGGAGTTCAGTCTTGGCCATGTTCAATTTCAAACAGCGATGAGACATCCAGGCAGCGATGTCAGAAAGGCAGACAGAGATCTTGGTCTGGATTGCTGGAGAGATATTGGGTGTAGAGAGGTAGATTTGGGAGTCATCGGCATAGAGATAGTACTGAAATCCATGGGAGGAGATAAGCACCCCAAGGGATTGGGTATAGAGAAAGAAAAGGAGGGGGCCCAAGACGGATCCCTGGGGTACACCGACATGGAGTAGGGTGGGAGAGGAGGAGGAGCTGCCAGAGCATACACTAAAGGAACGATGGGAGAGGTAGGAGGAGAACCAGGATAAAGTGGAGCCCTTGAAACCAAGTGAAGAGAGGGTGGTGAGGAGAAGATTGTGGTCAACAGTGTCAAAGGCAGTGGAGAGGTCGAGAAGGATGAGGACAGAGTAGAGGCCCTTAGACTTAGCGAGGAACAAGTCATTGGAGACTTTTGTAAGAGCCATTTCAGTGGAGTGTAGGGGATGGAAGCCGGATTGTAGTGGTCCAGGAGGTGAGGAAGTCAAGGCAGGGGCGGTGGATTGCTCGTTCTAGTAGTTTAGATATGAAGGGAAGGAGGGAGATGGGTCAATAGTTAGAAGGACAGGTGGGGACAAGTGAGGGTTTCTTGAGGAGAAGTGTGACAACAGCGTGTTTGAAATCAATGGGGACAGTTGCAGTGGAGAGTGAAAGGTTGAGAATATAAGAGATGGAGGGGACAATGGTGTAGGAAATTGGATGTAGGAGATGGGTGGGGATAGGGTCAGAAGAACAGGTGGTGGGTTTGGAGGAGGAGAGAAGGAGTGTGGTTTCCTCTTCGGAGATCGCAGGGAAGGAGGACAGGGTAGCAGAGGGAGTATGGATGGGGGGGGGAGAATTGAGGAAGGGGGGAGGAAGATGAGGGAGTGGAGAATTGGAGGGTAATCTTGTGGATTTTGTAATGGAAGTAGTCGGCTAGGGTTTGGGCAGAAAGGGAGGGCGGGACTGGGGGCGGGGGCACCTTGAGGAGAGAATTGAGGGTATTGAAGAGGCGGCACGGATCGGAGGCAAGGGAGTTAGTCATGTGGATGTAATAATTTTGTTTGGCAAGTGCTATGGCTGATTGAAAGGAGCCAAGCATGAATTTGAAGTGTAGAAGGTCTTCTGGGGAGCGGGATTTGGTCCAAGCACATTCCGCAGAATGGGCACAGATGTATAAATAGTGGGTTCTGGATGAAAGCCAGGGCTGGGGAGCAGAATGTCTAACAGGATGTGGGGTGGGTGGGGCCAGAGTGTCAAGAGCCGAGGATAGTGCAGCATTATAGGAGGATACTGCCTCGTCGATGGACTTGGAGGACATGATGGAGGAAAGAGATGGGGAAATGGTGGAGGAGAGAGTCAAGGGATCAATATTATGAAGGTTTCTAAATAGATGAGAGGAGACAGGACGAGGTTGAGACAGCGGAAGCTGAAGATTAAAGGTTAAGAGGTGATGGTCAGATGAGGGAAGGATTGAGTTGCGGACGTTTGAGGGAGAAGAGTTAGAGAAGAGTATCAGGTCAAGGCAGTGGCCGTGCAGGTGGGTGGGGGCCATGGAGCAAAGTTGGAGGTTAAATGAGGAGGTGAGGGCAAGGAATTTTAAAGCATGGGGATCGGAGGTGTTATCGACGTGAATGTTGAAGTCGCCAAGAATAAGAGTGGGGGAGGAGGGATCACTTACATCAGGTGCTGCTCCCTGCAATGCCTGCTGCTGCTCCAGCTTACTCACAAAGGTACACTGCACAGTAAGCACTGTCCTGCAGCAAAGCCTCACCACGACACCTAATTTTATTGATGTGGTCACTGTGATGCCTGCTGCTGTTCTGGTATTCCTCACGGATTATCAACATGCACCTTTAAGAGATCCTGCAGCGCAGAGTTCAGGGCTAGGAGGGCGTGGCTCACAGGAAGAGGTTAAAAATCCTGTAAGCTGCAGGAGGGAGAGAGGTCCATGGAGCCAGGAGTTTCTTCAAAGCATGCAGTACAAAGATAGGAACTTTAACTGGGCAATGAGGAGCTTTAAATGGGCTGGAGGAAGGGCCAGGAGACCATCTTTATGAAGGTTTAACAAACGGGGTCTGAATAAAATCACACTTTGTTTTCCCTGAACTGCTGTCTCTTTGGTGTTTTAACAGAAAACACCTTCCCACCACATACCACATATGGTGGCAGCTTGGGGATTTTCTCTACCATATGACTGAGGGCAAAACCATGTTCCTCTAGAGTTGGGCCTCTACAAGAGGTCAGGGATTTTTGTTTGTGTGGACTAAGAGCATTAGCCTCGCCCTAGTTAGGGAACTTTAAGAAGGATTAGTTAGTGCCGGAAAGGCAGGCTTTGTTTTGGCCACCAGAGGTTGCTAAAAATTTGTTGGAGCTGGAATACTGCAGGGTTAACTCAGCTGAAGAAAAGTGAGATGTGGTTGTTTGCGAGAAAACAGTGACAAGTCAGAATGGAGCGGCTCCTCCAGATTTTAGTAGAAGGGCAGCAGCAACAATTACAATGCTAGCAGCAGTTTCAACATGGCCTGCTGTATGGGCAGCTCCACCCTTCAGCACAAGCACTACTTCAAATGACAGTAGAAGATGAATCAGATTACTTTTTGATAAACTTTGAACGAACTGCCTGCATGTCCAGGTGGCCAGAGGCAACCTAGACTACTTAATTGGGGAATCTGCTGACAGATAGCAGTCAGGCTGCATTCCAGGATGCCAACCCTGATGTGCAAACACACTAATACTCGGTCTTCTTTGGAACGATAAACTATACAAACTGAAAAAATAAGTCGTTCACTAGAACTCAAATAAGCATTTAGAAGATTTTTTGACTTCAACTGGAACTTCAATAAAAAAAATCTTCAATGAAAAAAACTTAGCTCAGTTATGAAACAAGGTCTCAGACTTATCCGGTACTACTTTCCGACTCTCGTCCTGGAAAGAAAAGTACCTTATCGCATCAATGACCTTATAAAAATTCACAACGAGTGAGCCAGTCCTGTGTTTCAACAATTACAAACTTCAATATTCACTTCCACACGTATACCAAATAACACTGGGCTGGACTCTTTCGCTGTGTTGGAACTCTTTTCCTGATCCCGACGCTTGCCTCAGGTACCAATCCCGCGTTTCACATTTATGGTTCCTCAGGGGATCCTATAGCTAATCTCATAACAGTGTTCCTCACAAAGGAATGTGGATGTCGATCTAGGTTAGGAGATGTAATGTGTTGCGATTTGCAACTGTTCTGCTTGATTACTTTGAGTGGTGGTTTAGACAGTTTAGATTATTTTAGTGCGAGTGCTATAGCTTTGACATTTCCCGGGATGGGAGGAGCTTTTGGCATTTAATGATTAGCGGGGTTTTAAATATGGAGGAGGGCTGCTCATTCCGCATGCGCGGCGTTTCTCTCGGCTTGAAAATGAGATTGATAGAACATTTGAGGAAGCGGGCCGTGTTTTAAAGGTTGAACGTTGGCAGCATTTGCGGTAAGGATTTCAATGGTTTTGTATAGGTGGTGGGATTTTTTATTGAATTGAGGCATTATAGGGGAATGTTGGATGAGGGGTTAGAATATAATAAACATGATTTTGTTTTTATGCAGCACTGTTATGAGATCAGCTATAGGATCCCCTGAGGAACCATAAATGTGAAACGCGGGATTGGTACCTGAGGCAAGCGTCAGGATCAGGAAAAGAGTTTCAACACAGCGAAAGAGTCCAGCCCAGTGTTATTTGGTATACGTGTGGAAGTGAATATTGAAGTTTGTAATTGTTGAAACACAGGACTGGCTCACTCGTTGTGAATTTTTATAAGGTCATTAATGCGATAAGGTACTTTTCTTTCCAGAACGAGAGTCGGAAAGTAGTACCGGATAAGTCTGAGACCTTGTTTCATAACTGAGCTAAGTTTTTTTCATTGAAGTTTTTTTCATTGAAGTTCCAGTTGAAGTCAAAAAATCTTCTAAATGCTTATTTGAGTTTTAGTGAAACCTGATATGCAGCTGTCAAGACTGCCATATTGGTACACCAGAGAACCTACTGCCAACACTTCAGAAAGGGGGGACTCCAGATAAAAGAGAGTCCTCGGAGCTTCCTCTGTCAATTGAAGGAGCTCACATGGAAGTGGATGAAACTAGAGGGAAAGATCGGGCCTGAGATAGTCAAGATTATGCTGTTGGAGCAGTTTTTGGGGGCTTGCCTGCCCCGATGAAACAGTGAGTACGTCAGCAACCCAAGCTTACACTGGAGAGTGTACTGGAAATACGAGCGTAGCTGAGGGGTACCATGAAGCCCAGCCAGTGACTGAAGCAGACAGTAATGATTTGGAGCCTGCATCAGAAGCCTTATGAGAAGAGACTTGAAGACCTAAATATGTACACTCTGGAGGAGAGGAGGGACAGGGGAGATATGATTCAGACCTTTAAATACTTAAAAAGAAATAATGAACAAACAAACCTCTTCCAAAGATGGGGAAGCTGTAAAACTAGAAGGCATAACATGAAGCTGCAAGGGGGTAAATTGAAAGGCAATGTCAGGAAATACTTTTTCACAGAAAGGGTGGTGGATGCTTGGAATGCCCTCCCGATGGAAGTGGTGGAGGCAAATACAGTGACAGAATTCAAAATGGCATGGGACAGACACAGTGGATCCTTTACAGCAACAGGATAAAATCAAAATAAACTTAACTATCTAATTTCTCAACAAACAGAGGTGTCCTGGGTTCACCCCTAAACAAAGACATGGGGAGGGGTGGCCTGCACGGAGCGGCAGGTGCACCTACTCTTGCCATCTTATTGGGCAGACTAGATGGACCATACTAATCTTTATCTGCCATCATTTACTATGGGGCTTGTTTACAAAGCCGCGGTAGCAGTTCGCAATCGTTATCGGAGCCGCGGCCCCATTGATTTCAATGGGGCCCTGGCTCCGATAATGACCGCGAACCGCTACCGCGGATTTGTAAACAAACCCCTATGTTACTATGTAAGAAGGGGATGAAGTCAGGAAGATGGAAGGGGAAGCCCAAACAGATGTTACCTTCTAGATGAGCAGCAAAGTTATCTCTTAGGTGAGAGCAGGGTCCCAGCCATGATCTCTTCACCTGTTTTAGGTGCGAAGCCTGGGGTCACTTTGCATGGGAGTGTCCCCTCAATGCAGAAGAACCCATGGAGGTCAGCCTAACCACTTCTTGCGCTTTTGTGAACAGTGGGGCACAGAACTTTGTAATTCCTCTGGAGCTAGAGGGACCCTCCTCCAGGCCTTGATAGACTCTGGGAGTGTACGGACCCTAATTTGCTGGAAAACAGTAATTTGATTTCAAATTGACTATGCAAAGACGATAACACAAACCGGTACCAGGGCACCAGATGAAACAGCAGCAGCAGAGCCCCAAGGGAGAGGAAGCACGATCTGCCTGCTCAGTCCAATGCCAACAGGCTGCCTGATTCAGCACAAAGGTGAGCAGAGCTGAACTGTTGTAACACCTCTGCTTCCTGTCCTCCAAAGACCTCTCTGTGCAGCACGAGTTCCCCAGCTCTACCTCCCACTCAGCTCCGGTCATCGGGGAGTGCTTTTAAATTCAAGTATGGTTTGGCACGCCCGCACCTTGTGGGCCTGCGCCCGAAGGCCTCGCAAGAGGGCCCTTTGGCATGGCCCTTAGGTGGGGGTCCTTGTGGCAGAGGCAGCACAAAATCATCAAGGAAGCCGTCACACTACCAAAGAACATAGCTCCACTGTTATCTCTAAGTAGCTCCACTATGGTAAAATTCTCATCTCTGGTTTTCTAATAGGCTCATGCGATTTTCTATCAGATGCTCTTATTGTCTTTCATATGCTGCTTCCATGTCATTGCATAAGGATTTCCAGCTGGCACCAAAGGGTCATGAGGGCAGTTAAAGTCTCCAGCCAAAACCTGCCCCTCCCCCCTGCTGAGGTATTGTTGTAGACCTCCATTTCCTATCCTGCACGTGGGCTTGCTCAGATTGCCTTTCTGTTCCTTGAGAAGAGCAGGGCTCTCCAGAGCTCTCCCAAAAGGTGATTTTTGCCGAATTTGCTGCTTAACTGTGAGTTCTATCTGTCTGTCTGTTTGTCTCCACATATTTATTTATCTATTTGTCCTTACTGGTGGGTTCCCTTACCTACTCCATTGCTGTAGAGTTTAAACTAGTTTCCTCTTAGTCTACCTGAGTGACTACCCCTCCCCCTGCTAAGGTATTGTTGTAGACCTCCATTTCCTGTCCTGCATGTGGGCTTGCTCAGATCGCCTTTCTGTTCCTTGAGAAGAGCAGGGCTCTCCAGAGCTCTCCCAAAAGGTGATTTTTGCTGAATTTGCTGCTTAACTGTGAGTTCTATCTGTCTGTCAGTTTGTTTCCAAATATTTATTTATCTATTTGTCCTTATTGGTGGGTTCCCTTACCTACTCTATTGTGTGTGCCCACAGTTCAGGAACAGCCTACTGCCCAGAGGCACTTAGGTTCCCGCCCACCCTACCCCTCACCCCACCCACCCCAGGGGCTATATTGCCTATATAGTGGTCACATACGTGCCATCTATCCTTCCTAACTTGGGTTAAAGCCCACACCTTCTTCATCTTTTCTTCTTCTTCTTCTTCCTCTTCTGGGGCTGCTTAATCAACATGTCGTGTATTCAGTGCAATAACTGCGGTACTTTCATTCCAAGATGAATCATTTGAAACCTAAGAGCTTGTCCTATATGCCTCAAGTCAGCTGCCATGCATGAAGAACTGACTCTACTAAGGAAAGACCTAGCTGCCATGCATAAAGAAGTGACTCTACTGAGGGAGGAACTGGTTGAAATGAAGCGCACCTCTTCTAGGATACAAACTGAACAAAGTCCGCCACCACTCCCACAAAGAATCAAACACCCCAGGAACAAATGGATCACAGTGGGTTCTGGCAGATTGTGACCTGTAACGCAGAGACATCCTATACATCAAGAGATATCCCTGCACAATGCCTTCTCTGCCTTGGCTAATGGGGATGCCCAATCCAAAAAAACTGAAGGGCCCTTAAATGAGTCAGACAATGCCCAATCTCCTGCTAAAGCACCAAATATGATGAAAACCTCACCAAACAGAAAACTACTACTACTTGGAGATTCCATCATCAGAGGCACCAACTTGGGAACACAGTTCAGAGGAGAGAAGATAGTCATGTGCCTACCAGGCTCTTCAGCCAGCAGGAATACAAACCAAGTTGTTGAAATACTTAGCACAAAAAGTGAACACTCCAAACTTGATGTTGTTATCCACTTGGGCACAAATGGCCTGGCTAGAAACAGTGCCTCTATAGTCCAAAAGGACTTCCAATCTCTGGGAGAGAAACTCAAGCCGATTATTAACATTGTTGCATTCTCAGAAGTTCTACCTGTTCTTGGTAAGGGAACAAAAAGGCTGCATTGCATTAACAGCTTTAATACATGGCTCCAGACCTCGTGCAAACAAGAAGGATTCAGATTTATTGGCGACTGGGGCAACAGATGGACCAACAAGAGACTATACTGTGCTGATGGACTACATCTCTCTGTCGCAGGGAAAAGAATCCTAAGTGAAAAATTCAGGCAGTATGTGGATATGCATTTAAACTAGGAAAAGGGGGTAACGGATGTGGAAGGTCAAGATCTGCATGCCCCCCCCCCCCCGCAAAGCAGAACAACATCACAAACAGCCACACTTTTAAAGCACACATCAAAAACAAGTGGGAAGAAGTGGGCAGAACAAAATCAATGCAAAATACACACAAGCCAGGTAAATGCTGGAAAGCAATGAGCACAAATACTCGAAGCTTAGCCAACAAAATTCCGGAAGCCCTAATGGTGGAAACGAATTTGGACATTGTGGCCATTACAGAAACATGGTTTAATGAATCGCATGATTGGGATATAGCCATAGCTGGCTATAATCTATTCAGAAGAGACAGAGAAAATGGAAAAGGAGGGGGAGTAGCCTTATATATCAAAAGCAATATTAAAGCTACTGAAATGCAGGGGACATGGGGAAAAGAAGAAGCGCTCTGGATTGTGGAGGAAAGAGGAGATGGCACTGTCATCCATATTGCTGTAGTCTACAGACCCCCGACTCAAATTGAAGAGAGAGATAACAAATTGATTATAGATATTGCCAAGATAGCAACAAAGGGGGAAGCAATCATATTGGGTGACTTTAATCAACCTGATGTGGATTGGATTACTCCTGCACATCTGGAAAGAAGCAAAAAAATTGTGGATGCTCTCCAAGATGCGTTACTTAGACAAATGATGATGGAACCAACCAGGGAAAGCTCAACGTTGGATTTATTGCTCACCAACGGTGATAGCGTGTCAAATGTCTGCGTGAGTGCCCCTGTGAGCAACAGTGATCATCATACGGTGTGGTTTGAGATAAAAGCAATGGCACAGGCCAATCACAGCAATCTCAAAGTCCTAAACTTCAAAAACACTGACTTCAATAAAATGGCCGAGTACTTAAAGGAGGAAATGACTGGGTGGAAGGAGATAAGGGAATTGCAATGGGCTAAACTAAAGGTGGCAATAAAAGGGGCAACAGATAAATATGTAAGAAAAGTAAATAAAAACAAGAGGAGAAGGAAACTTATTTGGTTTTCCAAAGAAGTGGCTGCTCAAATAAAGGCAAAAATCACAGCTTTCGCAAAATTCAAAAGCTAGCAAACAGAAGAACACAGAAATGAATACAAGATCAAGCTTAAAGAGTCTAAAAGAGAAATAAGGATAGCAAAATCAAAGGCAGAGGAAAAGATGGCTAAAGATGTTAAGGGTGGCGACAAAACTTTCTTCAGGTATATTCGGGAAAGGAAGAAGATCAGAGTTGGAATTGCAGGACTCAGAAGTGCTGGGAAAGGACTCGTGGAAAGTGACATTGAAAATGCGAAATTGCTAAACAAATACTTCTGCTCTGTTTTTACTAAAGAAAATCCTGGAGATGGACCAGCTGTGACTCCCAAATATAAAAATGGAAATGAAGTAGATATCACACCATTCACAGAAGATGAGGTGTTAGAACAAACTTGCTAAACTGAAAGTGGACAAAGCGATGGGACCGGATGGGATACATACCAGGATACTGAAAGAGCTCAGAGAGGTTCTTGCAGGACCGTTAAAGGATGTCTTCAACAGATCCTTGGAAACAGGAGAGATTCCTCAGGACTGGAGAATGGCTGATGTCGTACCTCTACACAAAAGTGGTGACAGGGAAGAAGTGTCAAACTACAGGCCCGTGAGCCTTACCTCGGTGGCAGGAAAAGTAATGGAGGCACTCCTGAAAGAGCGAATAGTGAACTTTCTCAAAATCAATGGGTTGCAAGATCAAAGGCAACATGGTTTTACTGAAGGACAGTCTTGCCAAACATATCTGATTGAGTTCTTTGACTGGGTGACCAAGGAACTAGATCAGGGGCATGCAATGGATGTCATCTACCTGGATTTCAGCAAAGCCTTTGATACTGTCCTCATAGGAGGCTTGTCAATAAACTCAGTAGCTTGGGGATGGGTCCCAAGATGGTAAACTGGATTAGAAATTGGTTGACTAACAGACAACAGAAGGTCTTGGTACATGGAGCTCACTTGGATGAAAGGAGGGTGATTAGCGGGGTGCCCCAGGATTCGGTCCTGTGCCTGGCACTGTTCAATGTATTTGTGAGTGATATTGCTGAAGGACTGAATGGAAACGTCTGTCTTTTTGCAGACGACACAAAAATTTGCAACAGAGTGGACTCCCCCGAGGGAGTGGTTAACATGAGGAAAGATCTACAAAAGCTGGAAGAATAGTCTATTGCTTGGCAACTACGATTTAATGCGAAAAAGTGCAGTGTCATGCACTTGGGTAGCAGAAATCCAAGGGAAATGTACGCGATAGGGTGCGAGAGGTTGGTGTGCACGGTTCAGGAGAAAGACCTTGGTGTGATTATCTCTGATGATCTCAAGGTGGCAAAACAGTGTGACAAGGCGGTGGCAAAAGCCAGGAGGATGTTGGGCTGCATACAAAGAGGGATTACCAGCAGAAACGAAGAGGTACTTATGCCACTGTACAATTCACTGGTGAAGCCTCACTTGGAATACTGTGTTCAGTTTTGGAGACCATATCTTGCAAAAGATATAAAAAGACTGGAAACTATTCAGAGGAAGGTGACCAAAATGATTTGGAGCATGCCTCAGAAGCCTTATGAGAAGAGACTTGAAGACCTAAATATGTACACTTTGGAGGAGAGGAGGGACAGGGGAGATATGATTCAGACTTTTAAATACTTAAAGAGAAATGATGAACAAACAAACCTCTTCCAAAGACGAGGAAGCTGTAAAACTAGACGGCATAACATGAAGCTGCAAGGTCGTAAATTGAAAGGCAATGTCAGGAAATATTTTTTCACTGAAAGGGTGGTGGATGCTTGGAATGGCCTCCCGATGGAAGTGGTGGGGGCAAACACGGTGACAGAATTCAAAATGGCATGGGACAAACACAGTGGATCCCTTTGCAGCAACAGGATAAAAACAAAATAAACTACCATCTAACTTCTGAACCATCTAACGTCTCAACAAATAGGGGTATCCTACATGGAGTCGTGGGTTCCCCCCTAAACAAAGACATGGGGAGGGGTGGCTGCACAGAACGACAGGTGCACTTACTCTTGCCATCTTGCTGGGCAGACTAGATGGACCATGCTGGTCTTTATCTGCCGTCATTTACTATGTTACTATGTTGGAGTGGAGGAGTAGCCCAGTGGTTAGAGCAACTGCCTAGTACCTAGAAGAGCAAGGGTTCAATTCCCACTGCCAGTCCTTGTGACTTTGGGCAAGTCACTTTACCCTCCATTGCCTTGGAAGAAAAGGCTGGCAATCTGCTTCCAGTGATACATTGCCAAGAAAACCCAGAGGTAACTGGGTCACTATGAGTCAACACTGACTTGATGGCACAAAAAAAAAATGTTACTATGATATAAGTTACTCTCTGTTGTCCATAGTTAAATTACTCGATACTCTGTAATTCACTATGGGGTATGTTTACTAAACCCTCTTAACGTGCGTGCCATGTTAGTTTGCAGGATGCCATAAAAGGAGTGGGCGGTCCAGTCAAAAGTAGCAAAACGGGATTAGCGCACGCTGCGCTGCGCGCTCTTGTGCGCTGCGCACATTAGTGCACGAGAAACGTGCGCGGGAAGCATAAGCAGGCGCGCTGATGTGCAAACAGAGGAACAGGGCTGCAGTACAATGGTGAAGACACTGACAGATGGTGCAGGGGTCATGGGTTCAATCCCCCACTATGCCCAATGAAGAAGGCTGGCTGAGGCACTAACATTTATGTGTAATATTGCATTATAAGGCTTTTTAATTTTATTTTAATTACTGCTGCTAGCAAACGCACTCTCAAAGCGCTGTAACCTAAGGTGCTGCATAAGGCACCCCATAAGGTACCCCAGAGGGCACATTTTAAAGTGCACTGTCCGCCACGGCACTCTACAATGTTGCTTAAAGGGTGGCCTATAGGGCGCCATATAGGGTGCCCTAAGAGGCATGGCAAGGTCATAGCACTGTTTTTGATGGCAGCACTGTGCATTTAAACGTATGGAAATCTTAAGTAGGTGCGCTGACATGTAAGGAGGAACAGCAGTGTAGCACAATGGTTAAGGCACTGACTGATGATACAGGAGTCATGAGTTCGATCCCCAGTGTGCTTAATACTTAAGGTGGGCAGAGGCATCAGCTTTGACATGTAAGTATTGTTTCCTGCGGCACTTTATTTGTATTCTATTAATTGCTGCCAGCAAACACACCCTCACGTGCCGTAACCTAAGGTGCCGCATAAGGCACCCTATAAGGCACTCCATAGGGCACATTATAAAGAGCACTGTCCGCCACGGCACCCTAAAATGTCCCCTATAGGGCACCCTATAAGTCGCTCCATAGGATACTGTATAGTGCACCTTATATTTATTTATTTATTTATTTAACAGCTCTTATATACCGCGCTATTTGACATCAGTGCGGTTTACATTAAACAAAATACACTCAGATTTAGAGAACTTGTCCAAGTTACAGGTAACAGGGGAATAAAACAAGGATTAACTGGGGAATAGCATATAAATAATTAAATAAAAGCAATTACATCAGACTAGAGATCGGTAACCATAAGGTGCCCTATAGGGCGCCCTATAAAGCGTCCTCTGAGGCACCTTATGGGTACAGTACCCTGAGGGTGTTTTTGCTGGCAGCACTAATGTACATTAAAAATAGATAATGCTTTGGACAGCCCTATCAAATAAACCCACTGTGGGTTTGAACCCATGACTTTTGGCTCCACAGGCAGTGAAGTAACCAGTGGGCTACAGCTCTATAGCTGCTAGCAAGCCCCTGACTGGCTGCAGAAGGACTGCACGTCACCACACAAACAGTCTGCTGTGGTCACCAGGATAGGGTTAGCCCACCCATACCCATGATGCACTGCACATGCAAATCAGCCGTCTACAGATGAACACAAGATGGGGTATGCACCCCCACAGCACCTCGGCCTGGTAGGGGGAACTGACCGTGTGTGGTACTGGCACAGAGTAGCTACACACCGTCACATTGTGCAGGTACTGCACTCACCCTGAGGGTGAGGTGGGGCGCCCAGCACCAGGTCCACAGCAGAGATTGGCCATGCTGCAGGTCCCCAGCAGTGCTAATGTGTGAGATAGGTAGTTTCTGCAGACACACCTTGGATATATCTGTATGTCTCAGTCAGGTGTAGCCCCTATGGACCCCTAGGAGGATTATGTACCACCACCCTCCTCCTCCTCTAGGGCTGAGGGTGGTAAACAGGGTCTCCCACCAACAGATCCACATTCTACCTCCCTGCAATGGTGGCAGTAGAGGGGACCATCAACCCCAGTCCTTCTGGGGAACAGACACCCTACAGGGCAGTCAATGCAGCTCTGTACACATCCATAACGCAATAGCAGACAGACATTAGGCCTGGATATGCTAAGCTGCACCCCACCACTATCAGATATTCTCCTGCAGCAAGCCTTCAGCCGCTGCACCCTGCAAGGCACTCCATCAAGACACATACCAGCTGTAGACAGTCTGCTAGCTAGTCCATAGTGCATGTTCCTGGTGGAAATGCGTGCACCCAGAACTGGGATGTCAGCATACACAACAAGCAGATAAGTCAGTGACTGGGCCCCAAAAGAAAACCCATAAATATCACATGAGAGAAATACTATATAGCACTATGGGTGAGCCTAGCCATGCTGTGGTCACTGCACAGTCAGGGTGAGAGTGATCTCCCAGCAGGACATGCTGTGGCCACCCTGTCTGTGCAGGTGGTGGCCGGGCACTACAATGTCCCAGCCAGTGCCCTATGCCCTGTGCAGATGCATCCTGGCCAGGCCACCCTGTCCGGGCTATACCCATGGTACCTTGCTCCTCATTATGCACATTGTTAGGCCAATACTGGCAACAGTGCTGGCAGTGTGGGCTGTGGAGGCTGTTTGCAGCCACCACACACTGGATAGACAGACACACACTCCCACAAATATGCCAGCATTGTGCTACTATAGAGGAGTTTAGCAGCCCTGGCCACCACACCAGTCCTGGGCACAGTGCAGGCATGGATATGGTACGCAATACTGTTGGGGGTCACTCCCCAGGGTGGTAAACACTGTCAGAGACCAGACCTGAAGCACACTCCACAGACATCAGAAAGGTTACTATGATGGAGCTCAATCAGCAAACTGTGCTTAACGTAGGAATTGCTATCTGCCAGTAATCATAGCAAACTTTTGATAGCTGTGTACCGTATTCCCAGGTGTAGGGTGGCATTGCTAAGGTATGCAAGTGCTAGTATTGGGAGATGCACGCAGGGCCCAATGTCCTGCTTCTCCAGGGGGCATTGGCTAATAAAGCCTGTGGGTGTGGGTGTGTCTGCCCCTGTTGGGCCCTCATCAGTTGCTGTTTGGCTGCTGTTCAGTTTCAGCATTCCTAAGTGCCACCTAGGCATCTGCCCTCTGTATCCCCTTCCCCAGCATCTGTCCAGTTGCCCATTCCGACATGCCCGCCCTGCTATTGTGGAACATGTGCATGCCATAGGTAACCTGTCCAATGGAGAGGGAAACCCTGATCAGTGCTATTTCACTGTGGGATCATTCACCTTGTATGGGGACGGAGCGGACCCTTCCAAAATTCATATTTATTTTTTGGGGCTTTCTTGGGAGTGTTTTTTGATGTTTCCCATTACTATCACTATTGCCCAGCTTGATTATGATTTTTTTTTATTTTGTTGGGGTCATTTTCAATGTTTATTTGCACTTTTGTTCCGTGCACATGTATCACACTTATCACTTTTTTGTAGGTTTCCCTGGCTTTGCTGTACATTGCTGACAGAAATGGTTTCTTTTCCCTTTAAATCAGCTCTAATGCGAGGTTTTCACTTGCGTTAGTTTTGGCCTCGAATTTCACATCGTTAGTGTGCGGGGAGCCTCTCCCCTCCCACTCTCCACCCATTGACCCCTTCTCTCCGCCCCTGGGGAGCCTTCCTCCGCCCTCCGGGAGCCTTTACCCGCCTTCAGTGCTCGTTTGTGCCGCTGCGCGCGTGAGCGCGCACTAAAGCGCATTTGTGCCCCGTAAAGCATCATTAGCGCGCTAAGGTACCTTAGCGCGCGATAACTGCACAGCGCGCACGTTAAGAAGGTTTAGTAAACATAAACCTTTATGTTCTGTACTAAAACATTTTATCTGAACATCTTTCTTCACTGCTACTTTGTTACTTGGAGTGGAGGAGTAGCCTAGTGGTTAGAGCACTGGCTTGATAACCAAGCAACCAGGGTTCAAGTCCCACTAGCACTCTTTGTGGCCTTGGGCAAGTCACTTAATCCTCCATTGCCTCAGAAGAAAGGCCTGGTAATCTACTTCCAGTGACACTGCCAAGAAAACCCAGGTGCTTCTGGGTCACCAGTAGTCAGGACTGACTCAAAGGCACACATTGCATATACTTTGTTACTAAGGGGTATGTTTACTAAACTCCGTTGCTGTGCAGGTCCCCGTTAGTGTGCTGGTGCCATATAAGGAGTGGGCAGGCCAGGCAGAAAAAAGCAAAAAACCGGACCGTACGTGTGTGCGTCGCGCTAATGTGCGGGGCCCACATTAGCGCGTGGGAAGGCTAAGTGGGGCGCTGCTGCAAAACCAAACAACAGAGCCGTAGTACAACGGTGAAGACACCGACCAATGGTGCAGGGGCCAGGGGTTCAAACCCCCATTGCGCTCAACAAAAAAGACCAGCTGAGGCACCAACATTTATGGGCAAAAGTGGTTAGGAGGCATATTAATTTTGGGCGGCAGAAGGCGGCGCACTGTTATTTTTATTACGGCATGAGGCGGCGCACTGTTTAGTGTGGGCGGCAGATGGCGGCGCATTGGTAGGTTTGGGCAGCAGAAGGCGGTGCGCTGATAAATGTGGGCAACAGAAGGCGGCGAGCCGGTGGGCAGAAGGCGGCGCGCTGATGTGTGAGGGGGCAGTCCAATAGTGGGAGGGAGAAGTGGCGCGCTGATGTGCAAATAACAGGAACGGAGCCATAGCACAATGGTTAAGACACTGACCACTTGTACAGGGATCATGGGTTCAATTCCCCACAGTGCCCATTGAAGACAGCTGGCTGAGGCATTATTTTAGGGGCATTTCCATGTTGTGCAGCATAAGGCGGCGCGATGTTAATTTAGTGCGCCACAAGATGGCGCGCTGATGGCTACAAGGCTGCGCGCGGATGCACAAACACAGGAACAGAGCCACAGCACAATGGTTAGGACACTGACCAATGGTGCAGGGGCCAGGGGTTCAACCCCTCACAGTGCCCAGTGAACAAGGCTGGCTGGGGCAGTATGTATCATGGTGAGGAGTGCTGTAGGAGGCCTTCCATTTATATTTTATTTCCCACCACTAGTAAACCCGCTCTCACAGTGTGTTAACATACGGATGCCCGTAAGGCACATGTTACAGTGCACTGTCCGCCAAGGCACCCTAGAATGTCCCCTATAGGGCACCATGTATGTTGCGACACAGGATAATGTATAGTGCACCCTATATGGATGGCAACCATAAGGTGGCCTATAGGGCGCCCTATAAAGCACCCTCAGAGGCACCTAATGGGTATAGTAAGCTGTGTGTGGTTTTGCCAGCATAGACATGTGTTCAGTAAATAAAAATAAAACTGTGGACAGCCCTATCAAAGGGCCCCACTGTGGGTTTGAATCCATGACCTCTGGCTGTACAGGGAGTGATGTAACCATTGGGCTATAGCTCTATAGCTGACAGCAAGCCCCTGGCTGGCTGCAGAGAGCCTGCACGTCACCCCACAGACAGTCTTCTGTTGTAGACAGGATAGGGTTAGGCCACCCGTACCCATGATGCACTGCACATGCAAATCAGCTGTCCACAGATGCACACAAGATGGGGAATGCACCCCAACAGCTACCCGGCCTGGTAGGGGGAATTGTCCATGTGCACCCACACAGCACCTCGGCCTGGTAGGGGGTCCTGAGCGGGTGGACTACCAGCAAAGAGTAGCTACACACCGTCACATTGTGCGGGTACTGTGCTCACCCTGAGGGTGTGATGTGGCGGCCAGGACCAGGTCCACAACACCAGCCATGGCTGGATGAGGCCATGACAGAGCTCCAAAACAGTACTAACCTGTGAGATAGGAAGGTGCTGCAGAAACATGTTGGATATCTCTGTCTGTCTCAGTTAGTGGAAACCCCCATGGACCCCTAGGTGGTCAAAGTACCCCCCCCCCTCTCTCTCTCTCTCTCTCTCTGAGGGTGACAAACAGGGGGGCCCCCCCCCCCAACAATGGCAGTAAAGTGGACCATCAAACCCCCAGTCCTGCTGGGGAACAGACACCCTACAGGGCAGTCTAAGCAGCTCCACACACATCCATAACACAATATCAGACAGACTTTAGGCCTGGATATCCAAAGATGCACCCCAGCACTATCTGATATTCACCTGCAGCAAGCCATCAGCCACTGCACCCTGCAAGGCACTCCATCAAGACACATACCAGCTGTGAACAGTCTGCTGGTTAGTCCTGATGGAAATGCATGCACCCAAAACTGAGGTGGCAGCACACACAAGCAGAGAGCTCTGTGAGGAGGCCCCAACAGGAAACCCATATATATCACAAGAGAGAAACACAATACAGCACTATGGGGGTGCCTAGCCATGCTGTCATCACTGCACACTCAGGGTGAGAGTGCTCCCCCAGCAGCACATACAGAGGTCGGCCTGGCACTACAATGTCACAGCCAGTGCCCTATGCCCTGTGCAGATGCATCCTGGCCAGCCCACCATGTCTGACCTATACCCATGGTACCTTGCTGCTCATTATGGACATTGGCAGGCCAATACTGGCAGTAGTGCTGGCAGTGTGGGTTGGGGAAGGTGTTTGCAGCCAACACACACTGTATAGACAGACACACACTCCCACACCTATGCCAGCATTGTGCTACTATTGAGGGGGTGATTAGCCTTGGCCACCACACCGGTCCTGGGCACGGCACAGGCATGGATATGGTACGCAGTACTGCTGGGGGTGACTCCCCAGGGTGGTGAACACCGTCAGAGGCCAGGCCTGGAGCACGCACCGCAGACACCAAACAGATTGTTCGGATGGGGTCAACTAGCAGTATGTGCGTAACGTAGGGATATCTATCAGCCTGTACTCTTAGCAAACGTTTCAGAGCTGTGTACCTCAGGTGTAGGGTGACATTGCTAAGGTATGCAGGTGCTGGTATTGGGAGATGCACGCAGGGTCCAATGTTCTGCCTCTACAGGAGACATTGGCCAATGGGGCCTGTGGGTGTGGGTGTGTCTGCCCCTGTTGGCTGCTGCTTTACGGCAGCGCTTCCCCACTCCAGCCCAGTTTTGCATCACACTGTTCGGGTCTTCCTGCTGTCCCTCATGAATATGCATGAGCTACATCTACATGCCGTGGGGGTGGTACATAGATATACAGCACAGGCATTTGTATGAGTGGCAGCATGGAATCTGACTGGTGTGTGGCCCACCAGGACTGCATTTGGGGGATTCTGCTGTAGGTTCTGCCCCTGTTCATGGTGTCTGTGCTCAGTGGGGTAAAAGATAGACGTATTACCATTGCATATGTCCTCGTCACGAAAGGTGTGTCCTTACTGTCACTGTTTATTTGTGGGGAAAATATGTGGGCAGGATTGCTGGTAGCCCCAGCTGGTCTTTGAACCTATGACCTTCTGTTCTTGCATGCACTGTCTGTGTACACTGCACCACTGTGTAGCCACAGCTTGGCTGAATTCCCTGGATAGTCCATGACTGTGGATCTGGCAGGGCCTGTCTGTTGCTGTGGACTGTGCCAGCCTGCACATGGCTAGGCCTCTGTCTTCTGTCGCTAGCAGCCACTGCCCCCTGCACCACATGTACTTGTCTGCCAACATGCTGGCATGAGCTTCTCCCATAAAAAGCAGGTGACCTGATTGGAATGTGGCAGTACGGGACTGCATTTGGGGTACTTGGCTGTGGGTAATGCCCATTGTTGTGGTGTGTGTGCGTTGTTGGGTAAAATATGGGTGTTTTCCCCATGCTTATGTCCCCTGCAATACAGGGGTGTCTGCGCTATCTGTGTTTAGTGGTGGGTAAAATATAGGGACTGGGCTGGCAAGTGCCCCAGCTGGGCTTTGAACCTCTGGTCCTAGAGGTACTGACTCTGTCCGCTGCACCACACTATGGCCACACAGACAGTGCAGCCCCTGGAGGTAGTAAGCCTTGCAGGATGGAGTCACAAACCCTGCTCTACGCAAATTTACTGTGGGCATATACACCCTGTCTGGTGACAAACGTGCACATAAACCCCGGAAATGACCACGGGAAATGGGGGACAAAATATCACCACGCTGGGCAACAGTGATATTAATGGGCAACCATAGCAAACACTCCCAGGAAAGCTCCACAAAAGGAAATGTTTTTTGGAAGAGTCTCCGCTCCGTAAACCCTTCCAAAATTCATTTCTTTTTTCTGGAGCTTTGCTGGGTGTGTTTTCTGTATTTGCCCACCACTATAACTGTTCCCCAGCTGAATTACTATTTTTAATAGTTCTGTTGTGGTCATTTTCTATTTTTATTTGCACTTTTGTGCTGTGCACATGTATCACACTGCTCACGTTTTGCTGGTTTCCCCGGTTTTCCTGTACATTGCTGACGGAAATGGTTTCTCTTCCCTTTAAATGCTTTCTACCGCGAGTGTTTCCCTCGCGGTAGTTTTTACATGCAAATTCGGGCCCGATACTGTGCGGGGAGCCTCTCCCCTCCCACTCTCCACCCATTGACCCCGTCCCTCCGCCCCTCCGGAGCCTTCCTCCGCCCTCCTTTAGCCGTTCCACGCCTCTATCGGACATTTGCGGGCCTGCACTTGTAAGGGGCCCGTTAGTGTGCCGCGCACCTTTGCGGGGGTGACACGCACATGTACGGGGTGTTTAAACGCGTTTATTAGCGTTTCAGTGCCGCGTTTCCGTGCGCTCTTTTGCGGCGCGCACATTTCCGGTTTTTAGTAAACATCCCCCTAAGCATCTATTCAATATTGTGAATTACCAACTTTTCTCAATGTTACAATCTCTCCCTCTATTTAACCTTCACCTCTTCTCCATTACTTTTTCTCTAAAAACAACTATTCAATTTGATTCTCACCACTAACTGACATTACAATCCTAGTTATTTTCTGCTGATTAACCTCCAAAATGCATTCTCAACTATTGGCTCCAATAATTTAATCATTCTCTCATGCCTAACAATAAAAGGCAATGCGCAATTCTTCTCACTCACACAACCAGAAATAATCCCTTTTGTACGTTCACAACTTTATTCACATAGACCATATCACAGACCATCAAATAACACCAGCACCCGCAGACTTATATACATTAGTCCATCACACATAAACACCAACAGAACTTGGAAGGCCCCTCAAAAAACCTCCCTGCTTCAATGTTCATATATAAATGCAAGGTCGATAAAAAAGAAGACCCTATCATTTTTGATTATGCAAACGCTACCAACCCTGATCTAATATTTATAACTGAAGCCTGGCTCTCTGATCTTGATAACATTATACTAAACCAACTATGCCCACCCAACTATAAAATATTTCAGACCCCCAGAACAGTTAAATGGGGTGGAGGCATTCTAATTTTAATTAAAGACTCTTTAGGTCCACAACTACACCACTCTGCCTCCACACTGGATGCTGACCTTCTAATAATCATTACCGAGACAACAGCTTTCTGCCTTGTATACCGACCACCAACTGCTGACCCTGATGGCCTTACAAACATCATTGAACAAATTGTTAACATCACACCAAATAAAAATCCTGTGCTCTTAGGGGACTTTAATCTCCCTTCATTTCAAAATTTGCACTCGGCCTCTTTCATCAGTGCAATGGAAGATTTAAGTTATAAACAAATTATTTCTAATCCTACACACAAGAAAGGTAACATACTTGATCTTTTATTTATTCCTCAAGAAATTCAACTACCTCACGATTCCCCACCTTGGATAACCCCAGTTCCATGGTCTGATCACCACCTCATTGAATGCACCCTTGAGATTAAACAACTACAAACCCATACTGAAAGAAATCACTCTAAATCCTATTCTAAATACAAACAATTTGATAAAGACATCTTCATTGAAGTGCTTCAAAAGTCCGTTAACCTCAATTCAAATGATCTTGCTGCAATTATAAACAACTGGAACACCTCATTTACTGACATAGCTACCAAACCACTTAATTCTAAAAACATGTCAAAAAAACATTTTAAACAATGGTACACGCATGAGCTTAGAATTATGAAAAGAGAGCTTAGAAAGCTAGAACATTCCTGGCATGCCAATAAAACAACTGTAAACAGGAACTTACATAATCATGCTCACCAAATATCGGCACCATATTAATTCAACTAAAAAGGACTTTCATACAAAACTCCTCATGAGATCAATTAATAAACCAAAAGACCTATTTGCTATAGTTAAGTCCCTTTCATCTACATCTACAGACATAGCACCTCAAACACTTGCTGATTTTTACATGTCCAAATTAAACTCCCAAACACACACTACTAGTACAACTGTCCACAACTCATCACAGACTACAGAACTATGGAAAAAGTTCCATTCAATTTACCCTGAATCCCTTAAGAAGATAATTGCATCTATGAACACCACAACATCTAAAGCAGATCCATGCCTAGTTAAATGGATCAAGGATTCTATTGCAGAAATTGCCCTTATTATATAAGCAATTGTAAATAAATCACTATCCCAAGGCTACATGCCTCTAGAGCTTAAAAAAGCTAACATTCGGCCAATCTTAAAAAACAAAGCACTGGACAAATAATGCCCATCTTCCTACTGATCTATCTCCAGTCTGCCTTTCCTCACTAAATTAATAGAAAAATATGTTTGCATTCAATTGCAAGATCACATTGATCTCTATTCACCCCTAGACGACAAACAATTTGAGTTTAGACCTTACCACAGTGTGGAGACATTGATGCTAACCATATACAACAAAATCTTTAAGGCAATAGATAACAATAACCAAGCCTATATGTTAATCTTTCTCAATATAGCTGCCGCATTCGACTCTGTCATCCACTCCCTTCTAATTCAACGGCTAATGCAAATAGGTATATGTGATATCATGCGTAAATGGTTCACATCCTATGTCTCTGAAAGATTTCAAAAAGTAACCATTGGACACACATCATCTACCTCCTACCCTCAAACTACTGGCCCTCCTCAAGGATCTATCAGCACTATCAGCACTCTTGATTAATATTTATATTCAACCAGTCTCTCAAATAATTAAACAATTCAAAACTGATTATGCCATCTATGCAAATTCACCCAACTTTGACCCTATAACATCTTGCTTCAAGAAAATCACAATACAGCTCAAAAACATATCAATTACAAAAAAACCACAGTCTTAATAATTACTAGGAACCAAACCTATATCGCACCACAGTCCATACCAATTGATGATGTTTTACTTGAAGTTAAAGATGAGGTCACATATTTAGGGGTTACTTTAAGCACTTATCTTTCCATACCCACATCAAGAATACTACTAAAGCAATATTCAACAAAATCCGTCTACTGCAACATATAAAACCCTTAATACAGCCATCAGACTTCAGAATGATAATGCAGGTAATGATAACCCCACACATAGGGGTATGTTTACTAAACCGTCCTAACGTGCGCTCTGCGACGTTATCGCGCGATAAGGTACCTTATCGCGCGATGATGGCGCTTTTTAAGGTGCACAGGTACCATATCGCGCGATAACGCGCGCTGCAGCGCAAACGAGCGCTGAAGGCGGGGAAAGGCTCCCGGAGGGCGGAGGAAGGCTCCCCAGGGGCGGAGAGAAGGAGTCAATGGGTGGAGAGTGGGAGGGGAGAGGCTCCCCGCACACTAACGATGTGAAATCTGAGGCCAAAACTAACGCCAGTGAAAACCTCGCGTTAGAGCTGATTTAAAGGGAAAAGAAACCATTTCTGTCAGCAATGTACAGCAAAACCAGGGAAACCTACAAAAAAAGTGATAAGTGTGATACATGTGCACAGAACAAAAGTGCAAATAAACAGTGAAAATGACCCCAACAAAATTAAAAAAAAAAACATAACCAAGCTGGGCAATAGTGATATTAATGGGAAACATCAAAAAGCACTCCCGAGAAAGCTAAAAAAAAAAGATATGAATTTTCAAAGGGTCTACGCTCCGTCCCCATACAAGGTGACTGATCCCACAGTGCAATTGCGCTCATCAGGGTTTCCCTCTCCATTGGACAGGTTACCTATGGCAAGCACATGTTCCACAATAGCAGGGCGGGCATGTCGGAATGGGCAACTGGACAGATGCTGGGAAAGGGGATACAGAGGGCTGCAGGCGGCACATGCTATAGTGCAGCTGGGGCACAGTGCGGACTAGGTAGATGCCTAGGTGGCACTTAGGAATGCTGAAACTGTACAGCAGCCAGACAGCAACTGATGAGGGCCCAACATGGGCACGAGAGTGTTTATCACAGTGTCAAAGGGGATAGTACCCAGTAGGTACCTCCAAGGGCACAGACCATTGGCAGGCGGTGTTGGGGGGAAGCGTGGACGCCTATGCAGGCACCCCTACCCCAGAACACGCACCATAGGCAGACGCCTACCTGCATACTGGATGGCTTGAGACTGCACACCACCATCACCACCAGCAGAAGGGCATGTCAGCATGGTGGCAGAGGGGTACTGGTGGTGGAGGGGGGCAGTGGCAGCTGCCAAGAGCAGACCATGGCCTAGCCCTGTGTAGGTGGGTGCCATGCACTGCAACAGACAGGCCCTGCTGGACAGTCATGGTATCACCTGGGAATGCACTGTCTCTGTGGCAACACGGTGGTGCAGTGCACACAACCAGTGTGTTTGGAGGCAGAAGGTCACAGGTTCAAGTTCCAGCTATGGTGCCTGCCAACCCAGTCCCCATATTTTACCCACTACTACAACGTGCTAATACAGACAGAACCTTTATTGCAGATGACGTAAACATGCCCAAAACACCTACATTTTATCCTAGAGAGCACAGACTCCATAAACAGGCGCATTACCTAGAGCAGAGTCTCCCAAATGCAGTCCTGGAGGGCCAAACACCATTCAGGTTCCATGCTGCCTCTAATAAAGATGCCTGTGCTGCATATCTATGCACCACCCCCATGATATGCAGATCTATCTCTTGCATATTCATGAGGGACAGCATGAAAACCAGAACAGTGTTTGGCATACCAGGAATGGAGTTGGGAACCTCTGCCGTAAAGCAGCAGCAAACAGGGGCAGACACACCCACACCCACAGGCTCTATTAGCCAATGCCCCCTGGAGAGGCAGGACATTGGGCCCTGCGTGCATCTCCCAATACTAGCACTTGCATACCTTAGCAATGCCACCCTACACCTGGGAATACGGTACACAGCTATCAAAAGTTTGCTATGATTACTGGCAGGTAGCAATTCCTACGTTAAGCACAGTTTGCTGATTGAGCTCCATCATAGCAACCTTTCTGATGTCTGTGGGGTGTGCTTCAGGTCTGGTCTCTGACAGTGTTTACCACCCTGGGGAGTGACCCCCAACAGTTTTGCGTACCATATCCATGCCTGCACTATGCCCAGGACTGGTGTGGTGGCCAGGGCTGCTAAACACCTCTATAGTAGCACAATGCTGGCATAGGAGTGGGAGTGTGTGTCTGTCTATCCAGTAGTGTGTGGTGGCTGCAAACAGCCTCCACAGCCCACACTGCCAGCACTGTTGCCAGTATTGGCCTGCCAATGTGCATAATGAGGAGCAAGGTACCATGGGTATAGCCCGGACAGGGTGGCCCGGCCAGGATGCATCTGCACAGGGCATAGGGCAATGGCTGGGACATTATAGGGCTTTATAGGGCGCCCTATAGGGCACCTAATGGGTACCGTCCATATAAGGTGCACTATACGGTATCCTATGGAGCGACTTATAGGGTGCCCTATAGGGGACATTATAGGGTGCCGTGGCAGACAGTGCACTTTAAAATGTGCCCTCTGGGGTACCTTATGGGGTGCCTTATGCAGCACCTTATGTTACAACTGAGAGTGCGTTTGCTAGCAGCAGTAATTAAAATAAAATTAAAATGCCTCATAATGCAATATTATACATAACAGGTAGTGCCTCAGCCAGCCTTATTCATTGGGCACAGTGGAGGATTGAACCCATGACCCCTGCACCATCAATCAGTGTCTTCACCATTGTACTGCAGCTCTGTTCCTCTGTTTGTGCATCAGCGCGCCTGCTTATGCTTCCCGCGCGCGTTTCTCGTGCGCTACTGTGCGCAGCGCACAGCGCACATTAGCGCGCGATAAATGGAAATTACACTAACCTGGTAATTGTAGTTCCTGGAGGGTCCAGTTTAGTCCTCTACAATTGGGTAGTGCCCCTCCTCCTGCAGCCGGGAGACTGGACCAATCAAATCTTCTGTAGTATATATGCAGCAGGAGCTCCCAGAAGTCCCCAGTGTACTAGTAACAAAGCATACTTACCGAAGCAACACATTAGATTAATATACAAAATGACCTAATTAAAGAACAATTTGTTCCCCCCCAAGAAATATCCAACCCCCTCCCCAAACGAGGAAGTCAGAACACTGCATTGCGCCGGCACCGACGCCGCAGGAATCAAAACACCGCTCCCCACCAGAAGTTCAGGAGCTGCCTGAACCCCCGAGACAGGGAAGAGCCTCAGCAAAAAACGCGGCTGCAACAGAGGGACCGAACGGCAAAAGGAATCGTCTTATTATCAACCGTTCGGAAAAGCGCGCCGCACTACATTAGCAGATAGTCGGGAGGGAAGGAGGACTAAAATGGACCCTCCAGAAACTACAATTACCAGGTTAGTGTAATTTCCATTTCCTGTTCGGTAATCCAGTTTAGTCCTCTACAATTGGGATGTAACAGAGCAGTTAAGACCGGGCGGGACCTTGCCATCCGGCGCGCAGAACCGCCGAACCAAAACAGGAATCCCGAGCCGCTGACACATCTAAGCGATAGTGTCTACTGAAAGCATGCAGAGACGACCAAGTGGCCGCCCTACAGATATCTGCCGGCGGAACCAGGCTATACTCCGCCCAAGAGGTCGCTTGAGCCATCTCGCAATGGAGGCTTTAGCCGCCGCTTCCCCTTTACGCGCGCCCCCGAAGAGCACGAAAAGCCAGTCAGATTTCCGAAAGGACTCTGTAACCTTTAAATAACGATGGAGCATGCGACCCACATCGAGCCGGAGAAGACCCTTGTCCGTTGACCCGACAGATTGCGAAGAAAGTACTGGAAGAAACACTGCCTGATTCATGTGAAAGGGAGACACCACCTTTGGCAGAAAGGAAGGAACCGAACGGAGAACGATCCGATCCGCGGAAAAAGACAAGAAAGGCTCTCGACAGGACAATGCCTGCAGATCCGAAATGCGCCGTGCCGAACAGATGGCTACAAGAAAAACCGCCTTCAGCGTGAGATCTTTCAGAGACGCCCTGCGCAGGGGCTCAAAAGGTTCACGAACCAGGGCCCTCAGAACTAAATTCAAGTCCCAAGGAGGAACGAAAACTCTGCGGGAGGGCCGCAAATGAAAAACAGCCGTAAGGAATCGGCGTACATCCGGATGAGCCCCGAGCCGACGACCCAAAACCTTGCCGCGGTAACACGAGATAGCCGCCAGCTGGACTTTTAGGGAACTAGCCGCAAGGCCCTTATCGAAACCATCCTGAAGAAAACTTAAAACGACGGGCACTGAAACCGTCGCCGCCCGGACTCCCTGCCGGGAGCACCAGTCTTCAAAAATCCTCCAAATCCGAACGTAAGTAAGAGAAGTGGACGTTTTCCTCGCCCGCAGCAGGGTAGAGATCACCGCGGGGGAGTAGCCCTTCCTTTTCAGCCGAGCCCTCTCAATGGCCAAACCGTAAGCGAGAATCGATCCACTTGGGGCATCCGCAAGGGACCCTGAAGAAGAAGATCCGGTAGAGCGGGCAGGAGCCAAGGAACCCCGTCGCGCAACCGGACCAGATCGGCATACCAGGGCCTCCGGGGCCAATCCGGCCCACCAGTAACACGCGACCCCGGTGGCTCTCGATACGTTGTATGACCCGGCCGATCAGAGCCCACGGAGGAAAGACATAAAGAAGACCGGACGTGCGCCACGGCTGAATGAGAGCGTCGAGCCCCTCGGACATGCGCTCCCTTCGCCTGCTGAAGAAGCGCCCTGTCTTGGCTGATTGAAAGGTCGCCATGAGATCCATGATGGGTGGACCCCACCGCCGGACGATTTGTGCGTAAACCTGTGGGTTTAGCTCCCATTCTCCGGGGTCCACCCGCACTCTGCTGAGAAAATCGGCCTGGACATTGTCTACGCCCGCAATGTGAGCCGCCGAGATTGCTGGAAGGCGAGTTTGCACCCAGTTGAACAAGGCCGCCGCCTCTGCCTCCAGGGCCACGCTGCCGGTACCCCCTCGGCGATTGATGTAAGCTACAGTGGACGCATTGTCCGACAGGACTCTCACCGGCCGTCCGAGAACCAGGGTCTCCAGGTCCACCAGGGCTAGCCGGACTGCCCGCAATTCGAGACGGTTGATCGACCAAGAGGCCTCCAGGGGAGACCATTCCCCCTGAGCAAAGCGGAACTCGCGGTGAGCCCCCCAGCCGGTTAAGCTCGAATCCGTCGTGAACGGAACCCACAGAGGAGGCTCCAAGGGAATCCCTCGTGACAGGTTCTCGGCGGAGAGCCACCACCGGAGGGATCGGCGAACCGTCTTTGGGCAAGGCAATCTCTTGTTCAACGAGTCAAACTGGTTGGACCAACGTCGCAGAAGAGCACTCTGCAGCGGACGCATGTGGAAGCGCGCCCAAGGCACCACCTCCAAGGTCGCCGCCATCGTGCCGAGGAGCCGCAGGTACCACCACGCCGACGGAGCTGGCATCCCCCGGAAGAGACGGACCAGAGCCCGCAACGCCAGCACGCGGCGCTCCGGAAGGCACACCAAGCCCCTTGCTGTGTCGAAGTGGACTCCCAGATACTCGAGATCCTGTGTCGGAGACAGACAACCCTTGCATTCGTTCACCACCCATCCGAGGGACCGAAGGAGATCCACCACCCTGCTCGTGACTTGCACACACTCCCGACTGGACTTCGCTCGAATCAACCAGTCGTCGAGATATGGATGGACCAGGATGCCCTCCTTGCGCAACGCCGCCGCGACTACAACCATTACCTTTGTGAAGGTGCGGGGAGCCGTGGCGAGTCCGAACGGCATGGCCCGGAATTGAAAATGGCCCCACGGGAGCGCAAAGCGAAGAAACCGTTGATGGGAGGGCCGGATGGGAATGTGTAAATAGGCCTCTGTAAGATCGAGGGATGTCAAAAATTCCCCTTGACGCACCGCTACGATGACTGACCGCAGGGTCTCCATGCGAAAGTGCGGTACTCTGAGAGTGCGATTCACGTCTTTGAGATCCAATATCGGACGAAGGGAACCGCCCTTTTTGGGAACCACAAAATAGATGGAGTAGCGACCTGCGCCTCTTTCCCAAGGCGGGACCGGAACCACGGCCCCCAGAGAGAGAAACCGATCCAGGGTCACGCGGATGTCCCGCGCCTTTTGAGCTCCCTTGCTGGGAGACAGAACAAACGAATCCGGAAGTGGGTGCGCAAACTCTAGGGCATAACCTTCTTCTATAATCTGCAGCACCCACCGATCTGACGTAATTTGGGCCCAAGAAGGAAGAAAGTCGCGCAAACGACCCCCGATGACCGGGTCTTCCTCTAGAGCCCGCCTCGTTTCATTGTGGCTTGCGATTAAAGGAAGAGGCCGAGGAAGAGGCGGCTCTGGAGAAGCCCCTTCCCGCTCTTCTGAAACCACGAAACCCTTGATGACGGGTTCCAAAACGACCGCGCTGCGAAGTCCACAGCCGGGAAGAACGAAATCTGCGCGCATCCCGAAACTGGCCGCGCGCTGAGGTGGACGACCTATTAAGCTTAGGCTTATCCTCTGGAAGTCGACCACCCTTCGACTCACCGAGATCCTTCACCAACTTATCCAGAGCCTCCCCAAAGAACAACCTGCCCTTAAAGGGTAGATTACTGAGGCGAGACTTGGAAGAACTGTCGGCCGCCCAATTGCACAACCAGATGGACCGTCGTGCTGCTACCATGGAGGCCATGCTATTAGCTAGGGAGCGTATTAAATCATAACACAGATCCGCCAAGTAGGCCGATCCCGACTCCACGCGGGTAACATCCAACAGCCCCTGTTGGTCCATACCGGACCCCGAGCGCAGGTGCTGCGACCATCGCAAACAAGCTCGAGCTACCCACGCCCCACATATAGAAGCTTGCAACGATAAGGCGTTGGTCTCGAAGGCCTGCTTCAACAAATTATCAACCTTTTTGTCCTGAACATCCCTCAGGGCCGCGGCCCCTTCAACCGGGATGGTGGTTTTCTTAGTCACTGCCGAAACGGCAGCATCCACCCGTGGAGACTTAAACAAGTCCCTGTCCTTGTCGGCAAGGGGGTAAAGACGATTCATGGTCCGAATCCCCTTCAAAGCGGATTCCGGTTGCTCCCATTCCGCATGGATCATCTGCTCAACTACTCGGTGCACGGGAAAAACTACCTGGGCATCCCTGACCGCCTGAATGAGAGGATCCTCGAGACCCTCCTCCTCCAGCGGCCGCACCGCAGAGAGGTTAGGTGCTTGGAGGGACTCCGTGACCAAAGGTACCAGCTCGTCCCTTCGAAACACCCGAATGATGCGAGCCTGATCTTCCGGCTCTGGAAGCTCTCCGTCTTCTAATTCCTCCGCCTCCATATCTGGATCCCCCTCAGCCTCGGAATCCGGGAGGCAAAGGGCGTCCTGATCCTGGTCCCCCAACCTGGGCCGCTTGACAGCGGGTTGAGAAGACCGCTGAACCCCCCCTGCGGGAGCTGGGGGGAGAAAGGCGGGCCAAGCCTCCGGCAAATGACCAGCCCAGCTTAAGCGGAAGGCCTGATGCATGAGAAGAACAAAATCCGGGGAAAAGTCTATAGGCGACGCCACCATAGCCGCCTGCTGGAGCTCAGGGACCGACGTATTAGACGCCGGGCCCAGACCAGAAGGAAGGATGCTCGGTGAAGGGCCACTGTCCCCCGAAAGAGAAGGGTCCCCGGGCACATGCTGTTCCTTAATTTCAATAGGCAGCTCCAGTTCTGAAGAAACTGCAGCACAGCTCTTACAGATTCCAGAGTCAGTCATTGTACCTCTGCGGGAGCCACAAATTACACACTGAGGTTTGGCAGCCATGCCAAGGCCACGTGCTCTCAGGGAAAAATAAGGCAACAGGAACAGGGAAGCCCACACCAAGGGGACTAACCTTATTCAATTCAGCACAGTATTAATTTTAAAACCTTTTTTTTTTTTTTTTTTTACAGTAAACAAAATACTCCCCAGAATCCTAGGGGTGCCCTGAGCAAAATCACCAGCAAAAGAAACTCCAAAAACCCCAGGGGAACCCGTGCGCAAGTGTTAAAAAGTGCCCTTAAAAAGCACACTTTAGAAATCCAAAATGGCCGCCGCACTTTTTCACCCGCGGTAAAAAACGGCGCGAAAATACAAAGGTACCCAAATAATATGGAAAAGAAAGAAAACGACCCTCTAATACAGGGCAAGCGAAAAAAGGCAGGAAAAAGTGCAATTTGGAAGCCAGGGGAGCCGACAGAGCCTCTGCCCAAGCAAAGAACAGAGAGCTGAAAGCTTAAAACAAGGAAAATTCCTACCAGCTCTGGGAACAGCAAGGAACTCAGCCCACTTCTCCAAGTGACAGGCAATGTTGCAGCCGGTATGGCTCTTCCCCGAACAGCCTTGGGGAGAGCTCAACCCAGGCTTCAGAGATTCCCAGGCAGAAAGGCAGGAGCCCAAGGCAGGTCTGGCTTTCCCCAGAAAGTCCCCTGTGTCTTTTTCTTTTTTTGTTTTTTAAAGATACAGCTACCTAGCAAAAGAAATAGAATATAAAGGGCCAGAAATAAACCCCAAAAGAACTAACTAACTAGTGTTGCTCCTTCAAGTGTCACTTAGCGTGCCCAGCAGGGGCACAGAAGTCCTCCAGCTGCAGGGAGACTGGACACACTGGGGACTTCTGGGAGCTCCTGCTGCATATATACTACAGAAGATTTGATTGGTCCAGTCTCCCGGCTGCAGGAGGAGGGGCACTACCCAATTGTAGAGGACTAAACTGGATTACCGAACAGGAATCACGGTTTGCTATTTTAAGACTGAAACGCCCACTCCTTATATGGCATCCTGCACACTAGCGCCGGGCGCACGTTAGGACGGTTTAATAAACATACCCCATAGACTATTGTAATAGTCTACTGCATGGTCTCCCGAAGATATCCCTGCATCCACTTATGATGGCACAACATGCTGCTGCTTGAATCATTCACAATACATGTCGAATTGACCATAATACACCGGTCTTGTATGACCTACACTGGTTACCCATCTATAACCATATAAAATACAAGTTACTTATGATCACTTTCAAAACCCTCTCGCAATTAATCAAAGTCGTACCTAACAATCGACAAAGATGAGAGCAATTGTATAACACCCTGGTTACTCCATCTGAATTCCATAAAACTAAAAAATGCACAAGCAATAGAGCTTTCGAATATATCTCCCCTATGCTCTGGAATGCTTTACCAACTAGCCTTCGAAACATCACAGACCTCACCACCTTTCATTCCCACCTCAAAACTCACTTCTTTACTGATCATTTTGGTCAAAGCTCATCACAATTCAACATGGATCCTATATAAATAATTACTCTCCCCCTACTATTCAAACTATACAAACCCATAATATAACAATCTCCCCCGCCAGAACCCCTGAACTTACCCTTTTGCATCTTAACATTTCTTGTGTATTAATTGTAAGTAAGTTATTTTCTCCTGAATCATGTAACCCAAAACAAACCTCTCATAGTACTAGGGGACCCCAACATTCCAACATTATCCACCCAGAATCAAGATACCTTCATGGAAGCAATGGAAGATCTGCAATACATCAAACTAATAAATACCCCAGCCCACAAATTGGGAGGAACCCTCGACCTTGTATTCGCACCAAACCAACACTACATCAATGACATGATAACACACATAACAGTCACCCCAATCCCTTGGTCAGACCACCACATGATCAACTTCTTCACAAATGTACCCATGATGAGCCAAGCATCTGAAACATACCTCAAGGAAAAAGATTTCAAACCTTCCACAAAGACAAATTCCTGGAAGATGTAATACCAGAACTAGAGTAAAGCATAACAGACCTTGATATCACCATTGCCAAATGGAACAAAACTCTACATAATGCAGGAATCGCACCAAATAAACCAACCCATGACAACACAAGAAAACACTATGCCCCCTGGTATTCAAGTTAAATCAAGTTGAAAGACTAGAAAAGAGAACTGTTACTTCTGGAGAGAGATCTGCAATTGTGAGTATATATTTCTGGGAATTTTCTGAAAGGAATTCTTTCTATTAAAGCTATTTAATCTGTGAACCCACTATTTTTTGTTAAATCAGTCAGGGCCTAGTAGCAGCAGTTTAAGTTTAAATTTAAAACACAGAAGAGAACTTTCTGGTTACATTAAATACCCAGCAGAGAGCTTGTAGTTTTAATTTAATAGTCACTCAGGGCCTAGTATCAGCAAAGTACTTTTAGTTAAAATTTAAAACACAGAAGAGAGCTTTCAGGTTAAATTTGGAACCCAGCAGAGAGCTGTAGTTTACATTTAATAGTCACTCAGGGCCTAGCATCAGCAAAGTACTTTTAGCTTAAATTTAAAACACAGAAGAGAGCTTTCTGGTTAAATTTAGAACCCAGCAGAGAGCTTGTAGTTTAAATTTCATAATAAGTTAAAGCCTAGCAGCAGCAAAGAGCTATAATTTAAATCAAATAAGAATATAGCTTACCTCAGCAGCACAGGACAGGGTACTGTGTAGCAGCCCTCTTTTAATAAGTGTTATTTCCCTCCCTCCCCACACCTCCCCACCCCTGGGATAATCGTAGCTTTATAGGTACTTACACATCTTAAAAGACAGGAGGTGCTCTCAGGTGAAGCTCCTTACCCAAATTAGTCATACACTAAGGCCCTGAGATCAATTAAGCTTCAGGTGAACAAAGTATATTAAACGTATTAGGTACAGTTTTATTGATATAAATATCCATAGCAACCGTTAGTAAGTAAAGAACTTAAAGATCTAAACAAAAAACTAAAAACTAAGATACAGACAGCAGTCCAGCAGCGAGGTGGGGGCCTGCCAGTCTTTTGCATTGAGTGTCACATGTATGATTTTCTCCCATTTGGTGAGAGGTCTTACGTGTGCACTAGGTGCAAGGAGCTCTTTGCTCTCAGGGAACAAGTCCGTTCTCTAGAGGCTAGAGTAGCAGACTTGGAAAACATAAGAAAGACAGAGAGGTACATAGACGAGACCTACAGGGATATAGTCCTGAAGTCCCACCTCCAGTCTGGCAGCATCCCTGTTGCCATGGAGGAGAGAGGTCACGTGACAGGAGAGCATCACCCTGGTGTGGCAGGAAGTGATCCTGTAATTAGGACCTGTCCTCCAGGTAATGTAAAACCCTCTCGCACCGAGGAAGTTTCTCCAGAGCCATGTGCCCATGAGGGAAGGGTTAGGACAGCCGTTATAGTTGGTGATTCGATCATTAGGTATGTAGATAGCTGGGTGGCTGGTGGACGTGAGGATCGCCTGGTAACATGCCTGCCTGGTGCGAAGGTAGCGGACCTCACGCGCCACCTAGATAAGGTCTTAGATAGTGCTGGGGAGGAGTCTGCTGTCTTGCTACATGTCGGTACCAATGACATAGGAAAATGTGGTAGGGAGGTTCTGGAGGCTAAATTTAGGCTTTTAGGTAGGAAGTTGAAATCCAGAACTTGCAGGGTAGCGTTCTCCGAAATGCTTCCCGTTCCACGTGCAGGGCCCAAAAGGCAGGCAGAGCTCCGGAGTCTCAATGCGTGGATGAGAGAATGGTGCAGAGATGAGGGGTTTGGATTTGTTAGGAACTGGGGAACATTCTGGGGAAAGGAGGGGCTCTTCCGAAGGGATGGGCTTCACCTTAACCGGGATGGAACCAGGCTGCTGGCATTAACCTTTAAAAAGAAGATAGAGCAGCTTTTAAACTACATAATAGGGGAAAGCCGACAGTCGCCCAAGAGCGGATGGTTCGGAAGAATGTATCCTTGAAGGATACTACCAAAAGCAGAGAGGTTCCAAAAAAGAGTAAAGTAGCCCAAATGCCCTCAAGTATGGAGCAGACAGAGCTTAAAGATCCCAAATTACCCATGTCTACCAATAGCCAAATTAATATGAATAAAATACAGTCTCTAAAATGCTTGTATGCAAATGCTAGAAGTCTAAAAAATAAGATGGGAGAGTTAGAATATATAGCACTAAATGAGAGGTTAGATATGATTGGAATATCAGAGACATGGTGGAAGGAGGACAACCAGTGGAACACTGTGATACCTGGGTACGAACTATATCATAATGATAGAGCTGATCAAATTGGTGGAGGGGTTGCGCTCTATGTTAGAGAGGGCATTGAGTCAGAAAGGATTAAAGTTTTGCGGGAAACAAAATTTGCTGTAGAATCTCTATGGATTGAAATTCCATGTAAAAAGGGGAAGGCGATGGCAGTGGGGGTGTACTATCGAACGCCTGGACAGAATGAACAAATGGATGATAAAATGCTCAAAGAAATCAAGGAAGCTAACAAAAGTTACAGCGTGGTAATAATAATGGGTGATTTCAATTACCCCGGTATCGACTGGGTCAGTGTTACGGCAGGACATGCTAGGGAGATAAAGTTCCTAGATGAAATAAAAGATTGCTTCTTGGAACAGCTGGTTCATGAACCGACCAGAGGGGAAGCCATATTAGACCTAGTCCTTAGTGGAACACCAGATCTAGTGCAAGAAATAAGGGTGTTGGGACCACTTGGCAATAGTCTTGAAGGACTAGAAAAAGGGACTGTTATTTCTGGAGAGAGATCTGCAACTGTGAGTATATACTTCTGGTAATTTTCTAAAAGGAATTCTTTGTATTAAAGCTAATTAATCTGTGAACCCACTATTTTTTTGTTAAATCAGTCAGGGCCTAGTAGCAGCAGTTTAAGTTTAAATATAAAACACAGCGGAAAACTTTCTGGTTACATATCATACCCAGCAGAGAGCTTGTAGTTTAAATTTAATAGTCACTCAGGGCCTACCATCAGCAAAGCACTTTTAGCTTAAATTTAAAACATAGAAGAGAGCTTTCTGGTTAAATTTAGAACCCAGCAGAGAGCTTGTAGTTTAAATTTCATAAGAAGTTAGAGCCTAGCAGCAGCTAAGAGCTATAATTTAAATCAAATCAGAATTTAGCTTACCTCAGCAGCACAAGACGGGGTACTGTGTAGCAGCCCTCTTTTAATAAGTGTTATTCCCTCCCCACACCCACCCACCCCTGGGATAATCGTAGCTTTATAGGTACTCACACATCTTAAAAGACAGGAGGTGCTCTCAGGTGAAGCTCATTACCCAAATCAGTCATACACTAAGGACCTGAGATTAGTTAGGCTTCAGGTGAACAAGGTATATTACACGTATTAGGTACAGCTTTATTAGTATAAATATCCATAGCAACCCTTAGTAAGTAAAGAACTTAGATCTAAACACAAACTTAAAACTAAGATGCAGACAGCAGTCCAGCAGCGGGATGGGGGCTTTCCAGTCGTTTGCATTGAGTGTCACATGTATGATTTTCTCCCATTTGGTGAGAGGTCTTACGTGTGCACTAGGTGCAAGGAACTATTTGCTCTCAGGGAACAAGTCCGTTCTCTAGAGGCTAAAGTAGCTGACTTGGAAAGCATAAGACAGACAGAGAGGTACATAGACGAGACCTACAGGGATATAGTCCTGAAGTCCCACCTCCAGTCTGGCAGCATCCCTGTTGCCATGGAGGAGAGAGATCACGTGACAGGAGAGCATCACCCTGGTGTGGCAGGAAGTGATCCTGTAACTAGGACCTGTCCTCCAGGTGATGTAAAACCCGCTCGCACCGAGGAAGTTTCTCCAGGGCCATGTGCCTATGAGGGAAGGGTTAGGACAGCTATTATAGTTGGTGATTCGATCATTAGGCATGTAGATAGCTGGGTGGCTGGTGGACATGAGGATCGCCTGGTGACATGCCTGCCTGGTGTGAAGGTAGCGGACCTCACGCGCCACCTAGATAAGGTCTTAGATAGTGCTGGGGAGGAGTCTGCTGTCTTGGTACATGTCAGTACCAATGACATAGGAAAATGTGGTAGGGAGGTTCTGGAGGCTAAATTTAGGCTTTTAGGTAGGAAGTTGAAATCCAGATCTTCCAGGGTAGCGTTCTCCGAAATGTTTCCTGTTCCACGCGCAGGACCCAAAAGGCAGGCAGAGCTCCGGAGTCTCAATGCGTGGATGAGACAATGGTGCAGAGATGAGGGTTTTGGATTTGTTAGGAACTGGGAAACATTCTGGGGAAAGGAGGGGCTCTTCCGAAGGGATGGGCTTCACCTTGACCGGGATGGAAACAGGCTGCTGGCATTAACCTTTAAAAAGGAGATAGAGCAGCTTTTAAACTAGATATTAGGGGAAAGCCGACAGTCGCCCAAGAGCGGATGGTTCGGAAGAATATATCTTTGAAGGCTACTACCAAAAGCTGAGAGGTTCCACAAAAGAGTAAAGTAGCCCAAATGCCCTCAAGTATGGAGCAGACTGAGCTTAAAGATCCCAAATTGCCCATGTCTGACAATAGCCAAATTAATATGAATAAAATACATTCTCTAAAATGTTTGTATGCAAATGCTAGAAGTCTAAAAAATAAGATGGGAGAGTTAGAATATATAGCACTAAATGAAAGGTTAGATATGATTGGAATATCTAACCTTGAAAAGGAGGACAACCAGTGGGACACTGTGATACCTGGGTACAAACTATATCGTAATGATAGAGCTGATCAAATTGGTGGAGGGGTTGCTCTCTATGTTAAAGAGGGCATTGAGTCAGAAAGGATTAAAGTTTGCAGGAAACAAAATCTGCTGTAGAATCTATATGGATTGAAATTTCATGTAAAAGGGGGAAGGCAATGGCAGTGGGGGTGTACTATCGAGCGCCTTGCCAGAATGACCAAATGGATGATGAAATGCTCAAAGAAATCAAGGAAGCTAACAAAAGTTACAGGGCAGTAATAATAATGGGTGATTTCAACTACCCCGGTATCGACTGGGTCAGTGTCACGTCAGGACATGCTAGGGAGATAAAGTTCCTAGATGAAATAAATGACTGCATCTTGGAGCAGCTGGTTCATGAACCGACCACAGGGGAAGCCATATTAGACCTAGTCCTTAGTGGAACACCAGATCTAGTGCAAGAGATAAGGTTGTTGGGGCCACTTGGCAATAGTGATCATAGCATGATCGCCTTTGATTTAATTAGTGGAGGATTGATAGTAAGGAAATCCACAGTACTACCTTTTAACTTTCGAAAGGGAGACTATGATAAAATGAGGAAAACAGTTAAGAAAAAATTAAAAGGAGCAGTTGCAAAGGTTAAAGACGTACATCAGGCTTGGCTGTTGTTGAAAAATACTATCTTGGAAGCCCAGACCAGCTGTATTCCACGCTTTAAGAAAAGTGGAAGGAAGTTCAAAAAACTGCCAGCATGGTTTAAAGGTGAGGTCAGAGAGGCTGTTGTTGCTAAAAAAGCATCTTTCAGGAAATGGAAAAAAGAGCCAAACGACGAAACCTGGAAACAGCACAAGCACTGGCAAGTCAAATGCAAGGCATTGATAAGGCAGGCCAAGGGAGAATTTGAGAAGAAGCTTGCTGTGGAAGCAAAAACGCGAAGTAAAGACCTTTTCAAGTACATTTGTAGCAAAAAACCTGTGAGAGAGTCAGTTGGTCCATTAGATGATAAAGGGGTTAAAGGAGCACTAAGAGGCGACAAGGCGATAGCGGAGAGATTGAATGAATTCTTTGCTTCGGTCTTTACTGAGGAAGATCTAGGGATGTTACCCATGACTGAAGTGGTATTTAAAGGTGCGGAAGAATTGAAGGAAATATCGATACATCGGGAAGATGTATTACAACTATTAGATAAACTGAAGAGTAGCAAATCACCTGGGCCGGATGGTATACATCCAAGGGTGTTGAAAGAAATGAAATATGAGATTGGAGACCTGCTATTAGTAATCTGTGAACTATCATTAAAATCATCTTTAATACCTGAAGATTGGAGGATCGCCAATGTAACACCAATTTTTAAAAAGGGTTCCAGGGGTGATCCGGGAAACTACAGACCGGTGAGCCTGACATCAGTACCAGGAAAAATGGTAGAAACCATCATAAAGAATAAAATTACTCAGCATGTAGATAGTCATGACCTAATGGGAGACAGCCAACATGGCTTTAGACAAGGAAGATCTTGTCTTACTAATCTGTTATGTTTTTTTGAAGGAGTGAATAATCAGGTGGACAAAGGTGAGTCAGTTGATATTGTGTATCTGGACTTTCAGAAAGCCTTTGACAAGGTCCCTCATGAGAGACTTTTGGCAAAACTAAAGAGTCATGGGATAGGAGGCAGTGTACTATTGTGGATCAGGAACTGGTTAAAAGATAGAAAGCAGACGGTAGGGCTAAATGGCCAATTTTCCCAATGGAGAAAGGTGAATAGTGGTGTACCCCAGGGATCTGTGCTGGGTCCGCTGCTTTTTGACATATTCATAAATGACCTGGAAAGTGGAATAACGAGTGAGGTTATCAAATTTGCAGATGACACAAAACTATTTAAAGTTGTTAAAACCCAGGAGGATTGTGGAAAATTGCAAGAGGATCTTGATAAATTGGAAGACTGGGCATCAAAATGGCAGATGAAATTTAATGTGGACAAATGCAAGGTTATGCACCTAGGGAAGAACAACCCAAACTATGGTTACACGATGCAAGGTTCCACATTAGGAACCACCACCCAGGAAAAAGATTTAGGCGTCATTGTGGATACCATGTTAAAACCCTCGGCCCAGTGTGCAGCGGCGGCCAAGAGAGCAAATAGAATGCTAGGTATGATAAGGAAGGGAATGGAAAATAAAACAAAAGATATTATAATGCCTCTATATCGTTCCATGGTGAGACCGCATCTTGAATATTGTGTGCAATTCTGGTCGCCGTATCTTAAAAAGGATATAGCGATTTTAGAAAAGGTTCAGAGAAGAGCCACCAAAATGGTAAAGGGGATGGAAGGATACTCCTATGAAGAAAGGCTAAAAAGGTTAGGGCTCTTTAACCTGGAAAAGAGACGGCTGAGGGGAGATATGATAGAAGTCTATAAATTAATGAATGGAGTGGAACGGGTAAACGTAGATCGATTGTTTACGTTATCAGAATATAGAAAGACTAGGGGACATACAATGAAGCTACAGGGTGAACTATTTAAGACTAATAAAAAAATATATTTTTTCACTCAACGTGTAATCAAACTCTGGAATTTGTTACCGGAGGATGTAGTAAAGGCTGTTAGTGTAGCTGGGTTTAAAAAAGGTTTGGACAAATTCCTGGAGGAAAGGTCCATAAACCATTATTAAGAAGGGACCCAGGATATCAATGCTTGACCCAGTACAAGCATTGCGGAACCTGTGTCTTTTGGGGAAACTGCTAGGTACGTATGACCTAGATTGGCCACTGTTGGAAAGAGGATACTGGGCTTGATGGACCTTGGTCTGACCCAGTATGGCATATCTTATGTTCTTAACGAACATAAAAAACACCTAAGGAAAATGGAAAGACAATGGAGAAGAACCAAAAGCCATCACCTCTTGACAAAATACAATGAAATGCAAGCCACATACCATAATATGATAAATAGTCACAAGAAGGAATATCACTCAAAACTGATAATGAAATTAATTAACAAACCAAGGGAGCTCTTTTCTATAGTAAGCAAGCTCACAAAAGAACCGATGAAAACAGATGATTCAAACTCCATTCCACCACAAGACCTAGAAGACTATATACAACTCAAATATACACAGATACCACTCAAGAAACCAACCAAATCTAATATACAGCATATAAAGGATGAAACATGGGACACATTCCACATCCCATCAAGAAAGAATTTGGACATCTGGATGGCCCGGACATGCCCCAAAGGGAATTGGCCTCTGCATCTTCAAAAAGATATAAACAGGATGGAATTGTTCCAGAAGTCAGCTCCCTTCAATGGTTAGTGATATTTGTCATAAAGAATATGTGGATAGATTTAAATATGTATACTTTGGAAGAACGGCAGGAGAGGGAGATATGATAGAGACATTTAAAAACTGCCAGGACATAAATGCACAGGATGTCGGCCTCTTCCAATAGAAAAGAAGTTCTGGAACAAGAGAGCATAGGATGAAGGTAAAAGGGGAGAGAATCAGGATTAAAATGATGGAAATATTTCTTTACTGAAAAATTGGCAGCTACGTGGAACAGCCTCCTAGTGGATGGACCATGTGGTTTTTATCAACTGTCATTTTCTCTGTTTCTGTGTTTAACCTGTCTTTAGTTTTGGAGTACAAAAAATTCTATTTGATTTTAAAAAAACTTCTAGTAAGGACCCCTTGCCAGTTAAGCATATTCAGGCTGTAGCAGAATAAGGCTAAGATGATCTGACATATATGACTAGTCTCTCATTATCAATAGGCATAGTCCCATCAGATTGGAAAAAGGCAGTTGTTACACCAGTATTAAAAAAGGGAGTGGGATCGGGAAAGGAGCTTTTCTATTACCATTCTGGGTTGAATTACCCCCGTTGGCAAAAATAGCCAAAAATGTTGTACTTGAACAACTCTGTAAGTTTGTTAAATGCTGGGAGATGGAAAAAGGAGCCACATGGCAAAAACGGGAAACAACATAAGCACTGGCAAGTTAGATGCGAGGCATTAATAAGGCAGGTAAGAGAGAATTTGAAAAAAGGCTTGCCATGGAAACATAAACACAAAATAAAACCTTTTTCAAGTACATTCATAGCAAAAAACCTGTGACAGAGTCAGCTGGATCTTTGGATGATAGAGGGGTAAAAGGGGCGCTAAGGGAGGACAAGGTCATAGTGGAGAGATTGAATGATTCTTTGCTTCGGTCTTTAATGAAGAATATGCAGGGAAGTTACCTATGGGTGAAATAGTATTTAAAGGTGATATATTGGAAGAACTGAAAGAAATATTGATAAACCGGGAAGATGTATTACAATAATTTGATAAACTGAAGAATAGTAAATCACCTGGACTGGATGGTATACATCCATGGGTTTTGAAAGAACTGAAAGATAAGATTGCAGACCTACTATTAGTAATCTGTGAATATTTATTTATTTATTTGAAGGTTTTTTATACCGCCTTTACAAAGATCGAAGCGATTTACAATATAACATCATTATACATACAACATGGGGTAGTAACAAATTAAACATATTGAGCAGTAGTACCTGAAGACTGGAGAATGGCCAATGTAATGCCAATTTTTTAAAAGGGTTCCAGCGGTGAACCAAGATTCTACAGACCGGTGAGCTTGACATCGGTACTGGGCAAAATGGGCACTATAAAGAATAAAACTACTGAATATGTAGATAGTCATAGTTTAATGGGAGATAGCCTACATGGATTTTGCCAAGGAAAGTCTTGTTTTACTAATCTGTCTGGATTGGCCGCTGTTGGAAACAGCATACCGGGCTTGATGGACCTTGGTTTAACCCAGTATGACATATCTTATGTTCTTATGATTAGGGTTCAGATGCCCAGACTGTGCATTTAAATTTAATTGCAATTTTGGACACTGTTAATCCTATTATTCTGTTAAGTGCAATAGGAATGACATCACAAAGGTTTCAGGGATTCCTAATAATATTACTGGAAAAAATTGTTTTCTAGGCCATTTCCAGTTAAATATGGACTTGCCCAAGGCTTGGTCTTCTCCCCTCTTCTATACATTTGTGGTCAACATTATTAGCACCCTTGCAGTTCAATCCCTTAATGTACAATATCTCCTAAAAATAAGTGGCCAGTGAAATGGCTTTGGACCATTTATGCACACATAATTGACACATAAAAGATTCAAATAAAACAAGACCAATTAAAAAAGGAACTAGCAGGAAATAGTATAAAAATTGGGACATTGCCAGGACATGATTATTGTCATCCTTATAAACAATTCAAATCAGTTTGAACAGAAGAAGTAAACGCTGCTAGTATCAATTGTCAGTGCTCACATGACATGAATTAACCAATGAATGATGGCTCTAATGCAGGGGTCTCAAACTCAAATTGCTTTGAGGGCCAAATGAGGACTTGTAAAGTAACCCGGGGGCCGCATAAGACGTGGGGCCTCATTTGCATAAGGGGCCTCATTTGCATAAATATTTGCATAATGTTACCATACACTAACTTTTAGTAAACATGCCTCTTTAATGAGTATGGATAAAGAAAGACTAAAAGATTTAGAAATAGGAAGACAATAATTAAACTGGGAACCCCAAAAGCCAAACTTGGAATGTACAACACTGTAGAAATAAAACTATAAATTAATTTCCTCTTGTACTAAACAAAGCGCAAACATTAATGATGCACATTTCCCAGAGCTGACATATTCCAGTTAATAAATTCAAAATAAAGAGATATTTTTCTACCTTTTGTGCATTTTTTTTCAGTTGCAATTGCTCCAGCCACTTCTGGTTTCTTGTGTCTTCTGCTATCTCCATCGTCTGCTGTCCATTTGTCCTTTCTTCTCTCTTATAGTTTTTTTCCATTCTCTCTCTCTACATCTGCTTTAACATACTAATCTTTCTCCTTTTGCTCTTTCCTCATTCCTATTTCATCCACTGAAATTTTACCCCTCCATCCTCAATCCCCACTTACTCTCCCAATACCTGGCCAATTGTAGATTTGTCTTCTCTTCCAGACAAAATATTTTTCCCCTCTCCATTTCACTTTCCCAGCTCCATCCCATTCTAATCCTCCCCCAACATCAGCTCCCTTCTAGTTCCAGCCCCACCCAGCATCTGCTCCTTTCTAGTCCCTGCATCAGTCCATTTCCAGTCCTATCCTAGCCTCACCATCAGCCCATTTCCAATCCTAGCCCCCACCATAGCCCATTACCAGTCATAACCCCCCCCCTGCCAATAGCCCACTTCCAGTCCTAACCCCCATCTGCCCATTTCCAGTCCTAGCCCCCACCATAGCCCATTACCAGTTATAACCCCCCCCCCCCAGCCCATTACCAGTCATAACCCCCCCCCCCTGCCAATAGCTAACCCCATCCTAAGTTTTAGTAAACATGCCCCTAAGTGTCAAAGGTACCATTCTCTATCAGCTGGTAAGAGGTTATATATATGCATTCAGTGGAAAGAGCTCCTGGCTCTTGGAGAACAAATATGATCACTGGAGGCTAGATTGTCAGACCTGGCTGAGGCAGACAGAGGAGACCTTCATATCCAGTCTGGCAGCCTCTGTGCTACCTTGGAGGAGAAATGTCACCTAGGACAGCATCGCCTTGCTGTGGCAGAAAGCAATCCTGTAACTGGGACCTGTCCTCAAGGTGATGCAGTATCCTCTGGTACCAAGGATGCTCAGGAAAGAAGGGTCACTACCGATGTAGTTGGTGCTTTGATCATTGGAAATGTAAATATCTGAGCAGCCGCTAGATTAGAAGGACTGCTTATTAATGTGCCCACCTGATGCAAAGGTGACACACCTCATATATTATTAAGAGGTATGTTTACAAACCTGTTACACTTTTGCAGCTAGAGTGCTGTTATTATGCAAACAGCACTGTGTGCTATCGTTTGGGGGCATGCACAGCATTTCTCCAGCAGATAAGGCAGCCCGGCAGCACTGTGGATGCAAAGAATGCCACCCCATTGAAGTAGTGTTCTCTGTAACTTTGTGACTGCGCGCTGTTGATGCCGGCGGTAACCCCCATGCCCACTCTCTGCCATATCTCGCCCATTCTTGCTCTTGGCCGCGTTAACAGGTAGCGCTCCTTAATGCGATGCATTCAGTAACACCTACTGAGCTGGTATTACCTGCTATGCAGTTAACATGCAATAAAGACATTTCCTCGGAGGAAAGATACTGAAAATGGCTCTCGTATGACTTAGCATCAGGCAAACGGTAAGTATTCTACTATATAGCACACCTGATCAGGTCCGATAGTACACCGGCTACTATAGTCAGTTCCTCTTCCCTCTCTCCCTCCTTCCAATGCTGCAAGCAGCGTCCGGCTACTGTCCCTATGACCTTCTAGAACTCCATTTCCTTCGGGCGCCTCTTTCCCTTGGGAGAGCTCAAGCAGCAAAATCAGCTGTCCTGCGGCCCCTTCCCCTCTGCCCGGAGATCCGAGTCTGCTCTATCAGCGGCGTGCTTTTCAAGCCGCGAAGAGAGTATTCCCCTCTCGCGCGGTTTAAGCCTATTCACTTTTCAAGCCGCGCGAGAGAGGGGAATACTCTCTTCGCGGCTTGAAAAGCACGCCGCTGATAGAGCAGACTCGGATCTCCGGGCAGAGGGGAAGGGGCCGCAGGACAGCTGATTTTGCTGCTTGAGCAGCAGAAGTCAGTTTTTTTTTTATTTGACAATTGATTCTGCCGCTGCCACGGCGGCAACGGCAGAAGCCAGGGTTTTGGGGGTTTTTTTTGTTTTCCTCCGTGGCGGGCCGCACAAAGTTGTCTCGCGGGCCGCGTGTTTGAGACCCCTGCTCTAATGTTTAAAATGGCCACATCACTCCCTGTTCCGTTTTTACAATAGTGATGACAAGAGAGCTACTTGAGACCTTCAGAAAAGCCATTATCATGAAACATCGAACTTCAAAAAGGTACATGGCCATCTCCAAAGACCTTGGGATTCCTGTGTCTATAGTTCACAATATTATTAAGAGGTTTTCTACTCATGGAACTGTCAAGAACCTCCCAGGACATGCTGGTAAGAAGAAAATTAATCCAAGAAGTCTTCAAAGGTTAAGGCAAACTGTTGGAAAAACACCAGGTACAATATCCAAAGATCTTAAGGCTGACTTGGAGCAATTTGGAGTGATGATTTCAACTCGTACCATACACCAAGCACTAAACGAAAAAGGAATTCATGAGAAAAAGCTAAGGAGGACCACATATTTAGAGACTGTCATCACCGCCAAGGGTTGTGAAAGGCGCCATTAATCCTGTCCAGGTCATATTTTGTTTTTTTTCTCAGAAATTACTACAGTACGTCTAAGTTGTACAGACATCTTTTTTTTTGCTGTATACCTTTGAACATACTATTAAAAATATTATGATGACAAATAGTTGGAATATTTCCAATAATTTCTCAAGATATTGGGGCATGTTTACTAAACTGCGGTAATGGTGTATAACACGCATTATGTAATGTTAACGATCATGTTAACACCAATTCCTGCCCCACACACCACACACACCACACACTGTAAATATTCATTTGTATAAAGTTTAATATGTTTGCTTTATTACCTATAAATGTTATATTTACTGTTTAATGTAAATAGTTGATTTCTATTGTTCTATGTTCTATGTAAACTGTATACAAACTGTGTACATGACTGTTAACTTGTTATATGTAAACCGCCCTTGATCTCTGGAAGGGGCGGTATAAAAGAAATAGTTAAATAAATAAAATAAATAAATAAAATTAAGCAACGTTAACGCGCACTATGAGACGGTAACGATCGTTAACGTCTCGTAACGCGCGTTAATGTGGCTTAATGATCGTAGACGTTCCGCGGCACGGTAAAATACCGCAGAAGGTGGAGAGAGGGCGGAGAGAAGGGGTCAATGGGCGGAGAGTGGGCGGGGAGAGGCTCCATTCACACTAACGCGCTGATCTGAAGGGCTGAATTCCAATGCGATTGAAAACCTGCCATTAGATGCACATTTGCAGGGGAGAGAAACCATTTAAGTGTCAGCAATGCACAGCATAGGCAGGGAAACCTACAAAAAGTGAGAAGTGTGATACATGTGCACAGAACAAAAGGGCACATAAACAGCGAAAATGACCCCAACAAACTGGAAAACAAACACAACCAAGCTGGCCAATAGTGATATCAATTGGAAACAGCAACCCCCCCCCCTCCCCCCCGAGAAAGTTCCAAAAAACATTATTAATCGTGGAAGGGTCTATGCTCCATCCCCATACAAGGTGAATGAGCCCACAGTGAAATAGCGCTGATCAGGGCTTTCCCTTGTGATTGGACAGGTGTCCTATGGCGTGCACATGTCCCGCAACAGCAGGGTGGGCATGTCGAAATGGCAACTGGACAGATGCCGGAAAAGGGGATACAGAGGGCCGCAGGCGGCACATGCAGTGGTGCAGCTGGGCCACAGTGTGGACTAGGGTGATGCCTAGGTGGACCATACGAATGCTGAAACAGCAAAGCAGCCAGACAGCAACAGCTGAAGGCCCAACATGGGCACGACTGTGTTTCCCACGGTGTCACAGGGGATAGTACCCAGCAGCTACCCCCAAGGGCACGGAACATTGGCAGGCGGTGCTGGGGGGAAGCGTAGACATCTATGCAGGCACCCCTACCCCAGAACCCGCACCATAGACAGCCGCCTACCCGCACACTGGATGGCCTGAGACTGCGCTCCACCAGCACCACCAGCAGAAGGGAATGTCAGCATGGTGGCAGAGGGATATTGGTGGTGGAGGGGGCAGTGGCAGCTGCCCAGAGCAGACCATGGCCTAGCCCTGTGTAGGTGGGTGCCATGCACTGCAACAGACAGGCCCTGTCTGACGAACAGTCATGGTATCACCAGGGAATGCACCAGCTCAGTGACAACACGGTGGTGCAGTGCACAAAACCAGTGTAATCAGAAACAGAAAGTCACAGGTTCATGTCCAAGCTGTGGGTCCTGCCAACCCAGTCCCCATATTTTACCCACTACTAAAACGTGCTAATACAGACAGAACCTTTATTGCAGATGACGTAAACATGCCCAAAACACCTACATTTTACCCTACAGAGCACAGACACCATAAACATGCGCATTACCAGAGCAGAGTTTCCCAAATGCAGTCCTGGAGGACTAAAAATCATTCAGGTCTCATGCTGTGTCCAATATAAGGACATGTTAGCATGGTGGCAGAGGGGTACTGGTGGCGGAGGGGGCAGTGGCATCTGGCTGCAGCAGACCATGGCCTAGCCCCGTTTAGGTGAGTGCCATGCACTGCAACAGACAGGCTCCGTCTGACAAACAGTCATGGTATCTCCAGGGAATGAACTGTCCCTGTGGCAACACGGTGGTGCAGTATGCACAGCCAGTGTGCTCAGGAGCAGAAGGTCACAGGTTCAAGTCCCAGCTGTGGTTCCTGCCAACCCTGTCCCCATAATTTACCCAGTAATAAACTGTGGTAAGAAAGATGGAACCTTTATTGCAGATAACAGAAACATGCCTGGGACACCTACATTTTACCCTACAGAGCACAGACACCACAAACATGCGCATTACCCAGAGCAGAGTCTCCCAAAGGCAGTCCTGGAGGGTCAAACACCATTCAGGTCCCATGCTGTCGCTAATAAAGATGTCTGTGCTGCATTTCTATGCGCCACCCCCATGGTATGCAGATATCTGCCATGCATAGTGTGGTAAGGAGAGTGCAGCTCAGCATGGAAATAAAAGAGAAAGAAGAACTTTTTCTTCTTTTCGGGGGATGGGTGCACTAGAACACATACACCACAGCAAAATCCCTGAGAGAAACCAAGAGGGTAGAGCTAGATTTAAGCCACTCCCAGACTCCATGACAAACCCAGGTAAGAGTAGGAGGTACAAATGGGTGGAGTCAGGAAGGGAGGTGCCCTGCTCAACGTTTAAGTTTGAGAAAACAAACAAAGTTGAGAGAAGCAGTCAAGGGAGAAGTAGTCAAGGGAGAAGCAGCCAAGAGAGAAGCAGCCACAAAGAGAGCAGCAGCAGAGACAAGAGCAGCCAGCACTGCAGCCAAGGAAGCTACAGATAAGGTTCCAGGCAGAGGACCAAACAGACTGGCAAGAGGGAGAAAGAGAAAAGGTTGGCTTTGAGAAGGCTAAGGCAAGAGTGCTTAGACTCCTCTAATGAAGGGTCTGTCTGCAGGCAGCAGAAGCCCCAGGAAGGGAAGTGGAGGTCTGACCCTGATTCCCAGTCTAGCTCAGAGGCAGAGAGAGTCACAAGCCATAGAAGCCTCAGCCAGGAAGGTGCTGCAACAAGACTCCAAGGTAGGAGAAAGAAAGCAGTAAAGCCAAACCCCTGTGTTTCTTGCTCTGACTCTGAAGAGAGGTTTAGGCCTGAGAAAACCCGGATTAGGAAGAAGGGGTTTTCAGGAGAAACTGAACAGGAGAAGCCCGTTGAAGTCCTACCTAGAGGAGAAGGGGCCATTCAGTGGAATAGTCTGTTTAACCTGTTAAAGAACATTAAGCATAAAGTGCCTGAGCGTTTTCAAACTTTGCCAAGATACAGCTCAGCAGAAAGCATGGAGGTAGAAGGTAAAGAAAGTGACCTGACTTCAGCTTGTTCTGAGATGGACTGTGATATGTGCATTGTGGCTAAGTAATGAAAGCCTGAGAGCAGTGAGAGAAAGCCTGTGTAAATAATTCTACTACAACACTGGTTGTAAGCTTTGCTTTAATGGGAGAAGATTATCCTTTATTTTCTTTGACTTGAGTGTACAACTGCTTGAAAGATTTGTTATCCGCTTGCCACGGAAGCTAATAAAATTCCTGTGTGCTTTGAAACAACCAATTGGTTCATTTATCTCTATACACAACTACAATCCTTGGTAAAGAGGAATTCAAGATGGCTTCCCGTCCCTACTAGGTGACTGCCTGGTAGGGGCGCGACCGCCACAATAGTCATTAGGGACAGCATGAAAACCCGAACAGTGTGTGGCCCACCAGGACTGGAGTTGGGAACCCCTGCCCTAGAGCAGCGGCCAACAGGGGCAGAAACACCCGCACCCACAGGCCCCATTAACCGAAGCCTCCAGGAGAAGCAGGATGTTGGGCCCTGCGTGCATCTCCCAATACTAGCACGTGCATACTTTAGCAATGCCACCCTAAACCTGGGAACACGGTACACAGCTATCAAAAGGTTGCTATGATCACTGGCAGATAGCAATTACAAAGTTAAGTACAAATTTCTGAGTGAGCTGCATCATAGCAACCCCTCTGATGTCTGCGGTGTGTGCTACAGGTAGTGTATCTGACAGTGTCTACCACCCTGCGGAGTGACCCCAACAGTATTGCGCACCATAGCCATGCCTGCACTGTGCCCAGGACTGGTGCGGTGGCCAGGGATGCCAAGCACCCCTATAGTTGCACAATGCTGGCATAGGTGTGGGGAGTATGTGTCTGTCTATCCAGTGTGTGGTGGCTGCAAACACCCTCCACAGCCCACACTGCTAGCACTGTTGCATGTATTGGCCTGCCAATGTGCATAATGAGAAGCAAGGTACCATGGGAAAAGCCTGGATAGGGTGGCCTGGCCCAGATTCATCTGTACAGAGCATAGGGCAATGGCTGGGACACTGTCGTGCCCGGCCACAACCTGCACAGACAGGGTGGCCACAGCATGTCCTGCTAGGAGGTCACTCTCACCCTGACTGTGCAGTGACCACAGCATGGCTGGGTCCCCCCACAGTGCTTTACAGTGTTCCCATAAGTGATGTATATGGGTTCCGTTATCTGGGGCTCAATCACTGACGTATCAGGAACAAGCATGATGGAGTAGCTAGCAGACTGTTTGCAGTTAGTATGTGTGTGGCTGGAACACCTTGCAGGATGCAGCGGCTGGTGACTCACTATGCTTGCTGCTGGAGAATGTCAGATGGTGGTGGGGCAGCTGTGCATTTCCAGGCATACTGTCTGTCTGCCATTGCCCTATTTATGGATGCGTACAGATCTGCATTGACTGCCCTGTAGGGTGTCCCTCCCCCAGCTGGACTATGGTTGATGGTCCCCTCTACTGTCATCATTGCAGGGGAGTACATTGTGGATCTGTTGGTGGGAGATTCCGTCCCCAACCCTGAGCCGGGGGGGGGGGTACAGAACCTGCCTGTGGGTCTAAACACCCCCTTCACCTAAATCATGTGACCATGGCAACCACACAGGGTATGCACTATCCTGGGTGCATCATAGTCCACTAGGGCTAGATGTGAAATACAGATGGACACAGGCATAGCCTAGGGGTGTATGCACGGACCACCTATCACACACTGCCACTGATGGAAACCTGCAGCACAGCCTATCTCAGCAATGCCAGGTGCTGTGGAAATGGTGCTGGGCACCCCACCTCACCCTCAGGGTGAGCACAGGACCCGCACACTGTGATGGTCTGTAGCTACTCTGTGCCAGTAACACACACAGTCGGTAGCCCCTACCAGGCCGAGGTGCTGGGGGGGTTCATTCCGCATCTTGTGATCATCTATAGACTGCTGATCTGCATGTGCAGTGCATCATGGGTATGGGTGGTTCAACCCTATCCTGGTAACCACAGCAGATGGCTTGTCTGGTGACCTGCAGTCCCTCTGTAGCCAGCCAGGCATGTAGTAGCAGCTATAGAGCTGTAGCCCACTGGTAACCTCACTGCCTGAGGAGCCAGAGGTTATCGGTATGATCCCACTGTGGTGTCACTTGGTAGGGCTGTCTGAAGCATTTCCTTTTATAATTCAAAATAATGCTGCCAGCAAAAACACCCTCACAGTGCTGTAACCTCAAGGTGCCTCTTAAGGCGCCCTATGAAGCGCCTTATAAGGTGTCCTATAGGCAACAGTAGATGTGCCTAGGCCGACAGTGCACTTAATAATGTGCCCTCTGGAGTGCCTATAGGGCACCTCATGCGGCACATGAGGTTACGGCAGTCCCCCAATGCCTGACACCTAGTACGACCCCATAATGCCTGACACCTTGTAACACCCCCCCCCCCCACACACACACACAGTCCACAAGAGGATGGCCCACCAGAATGTTAGATATGTAGCGCAGTGGATAAGCAATAGAGCAGAGTACAATGCCGTTTGTGTCCAAGCCACAGAAGGCCATATGTGAATGGGCCAGAGATGGGTTTAGGGGGATGGGGATCGGGAATGTCAGAAACGAAGAATCAGCTGTACACAGATATAGAAAGGGATATCATCAACAAGAGTGAATAGAGCGTCAATGCATGGCAACGAACGTTGCAAAGAAAAAGCCCTTACACGCATAGATAGGTGGATGTGCGCCCCTACGCGCGCAGGCCGTCCACACGCAAGTACGTATGCACGTACCTATGCACGTACCTACGCACGCTGTGCGTGTCATACATACAATCTGCGAGGAAATGGCTGCCATGTCCAGGAAGCCTGCCTTCACACAGGCAGACCTTTACCTCCTTGCAGAACTAATCTGCCTCCACCAGCAGCGCCTCTTCCCTGGCTCCTCACAGAGGCAGAATCTGGCCAGGGTCAGGAGGTCCTGGGAGCGCCTCACCACGAGGTACAATAGAGCCTCAGATTACCCACGTGAGGTAAGTGCATGGGGACAGGCACCCCAACCTAGGATGTGACAGAGAACACCCTGTAACCAAACCACCTACGAGCCACACACTGCCAGGGAATGCCAGGTGTTGGTATGTCCAGCTGGTAGTAATGTCTGCCCCCCCCCCCCCCGACAGATCCACCCTGCCCCCAGGGGGTAGCTACGACCATCACAGAGAAGGTTTACCCAGTACAATGGTATGGTATGTGGCACTGTTGCAGTGTCAGTGATGTGTCCAAACCACAGGACGCCACAGGCCCACCACAGAGGCCCAATAGCCACACAGGGGTATGTCACCTGCCCCTGTGTGCGATTACAAGGCTCAACTATATCCCCAGGATGCTGCAGGCCTCACTACAGGGGTCAATCCCCCACCCTGGTGCTATGGAACCTGCCCCTGTGTGTGAATTCAGGGCTCAACTATATCCCCAGGATGCTGCAGGCCTCACTGCAGAGGCCCACATCCCATCCTGGTGCTATGGAACCTGCCCCTCTGTGCGAATTCAGGGCTCAACTATATCCCCAGGCTGCTGCAGGCCACACTACAGGGGTCCACCTCCCATCCTGGTGCTATGGTACCTGCCCCTCTGTGCGAATTCAGGGCTCAACTATATCCCCAGGATGCTGCAGGCCTCACTACAGGGGTCCACCTCCCATCCTGGTGCTATGGTACCTGCCCCTCTTTGTGAATTCAGGGCTCAACTATATCCCCAGGATGCTGCAGGCCTCACTACAGGGGTCCACCTCCCATCCTGGTGCTATGGTACCTGCCCCTGTGTGCGAATTCAGGGCTCAACTATATCCCTAGGGTGCTGCAGGAAGCACATCAGAGGCCCACCCCCCCATCACGGCTTTAGCGTATGGGCACTGGCAGATGTGTGGAGGTGGCCTATACAAGTGTACTGTGTCCGGGTCGGAGGGGCCCGCACACAGGGTACATAGGGGCCAATCCAGACATGTGCAGACACAGTGCATACATGGGGGTGGCCCTGGCAAAGGCCTGGGGCATGAATGTAGCACACATTAGGGGCAGGCACCTGTTGCACGCAGACACATATATGTGGTGCGCCCCTGGCTGTTAAAGGGTGTGTACCCGCTAATGTCCATGCGCATTGTCTCTCCGACAGGTGGAGGACCTGCGCAAAAAGGCCCGGGAGCTGAGGGCCAGGTACCCCCAGTTTATCGCAATGGTACAGCGGGAACGGATGGCCCAATGTAACGGTGAGTGATGTGGTATGGCCCTGTGGGGCAATGGCCGGCAGATCCACAGGACGCATGTGACTGCCGTGGCTGATGTGAGACCATGGAGATAATTCGTGTTCCCCTCTTCCACAGTGGACACACGTGCTGACGTTGAAGCAGCGGGGCCGGAGGAGGATGCCCAAGTGGGCCCAGCAGAGGAGCCGCCGGAACACATGGCAGTGGCCAACGACGGGGAGGGCGAGGGGCAGAGCGGCGCAGGACGCAGCGAGGGGGAGGAGGGAGGAGGGGGGAGAGGGGGAGGGGGATGGGGAGGAGGGGGAGGTGGGTGTGGGGGAGGTATGGGGTGGGGAAGCAGGGGATGGGGTGGGGGCGGGGAGTGGGACCAGTCCCCATTGGCATGGGCCGCCACAGGGCAACGGGGGCACCAGCTACCTGCCCAATGATGCCGGCGATGCACCCCTCCTGGACATGTGCCTGCAACACATAGCCGCTGACAGGCGCACCGTGCATGCAGCCACACAGACAAGGGAAGATGTGTGTCTGTGCAGCTGGATGTGCGGTCTGCGCCTGGCTGTGGCTGTGCGTGCCCAGGCGCACGCCCAACAGCAGCACGCCCACATCATGGGGCAGGTGCTGGCAACCCCGAATGTGGTGGCTAACCGGCTGCGAAGGCTGGAGGAGCGCAGTGTTGGGGGCGCACCCGGCCAGCCACCATGTGATGGGGGTCCCCAGGGTGTGTAGTGTGGGGACACACATGGCACACCCACCCTATGCCGGCCCGTGCCATGGCCTGGGACACCCACCAGGGACGTGAATGGTGGAGCCCCCTACCACACAGGGCCCCACAGCTATGACTGTGGGCAGCAATGAACATTGTTCACCCTGTAAATAAATATGTACATACGTTATACATACCTACAATGGTCAGATGTCCCTCATTGCTATGTCTCAGTATTGTGTGAATGACAGGTGTGAGCACCCACATGCATGTCTGTGTGCACTACAACGGGCAAGCGCATGGTACTGTACCCATGTCAGGGGTGAGGGGAGACCATGGGCATCGCACAGGGTGGCACCACAGATGGACAAATGCACACATATGGCACGGTGGGTATGGGGCAGCTGTGGTGGACCATGCAAGGGTATGGGCAGCAGTGGCGATGGGTACAGACCAGGGCAAATGCCGCAATGGACAATGCCAGAGGCATAATAGACACTGGGGCGAGCAGTGTGCATGACTAGGGGTGGACCCAGGGACCAGGGCCATGGACGCAGGGGGACAGGGGATGGGTGGCGAATATGGGGCATGGGGGGTGGGGCGGGATTTGCACAGGTGTGGCCAGACAGGCGCAGATGGGGAGGGTGGCAGGATGTACCTGGGGCCTGGGGTGGGGTGTATTGTGGTGGCAGCGTGCAGTGAGGAACCCTAAGCAGGATCCACAGTGCACCTATCACAGTCCTGTAGACCGTTGAGGGCCCTATGTGGCGGGGGTGATGTGGCCCGGAAGTGCAGCATGCGTCTGCCCATGTCCATCAGTAGTGTCCAGGCGTGTCAGGGGTTGGGCCCGCGGGGTGGGGGCACCCCCCATGGCACACAGTGCAGAGCTATGAACGGTGGTATACATAATACCAGCAGTGCGCTACCAGGGTTGGGTATGTGGACAGGTCAGACAGCATGCACATGTCAACAGACGTAGTGGCAAGGAGGCCCAACAGAGGCATGAGGTGGGGCAAGGTGACAGGGAACCACGTCTCTCCCTGGTGAGCTCTGTCCTAATATTGCGCTTGATGTCGCAGTACCTCTTCCTGAGGCTCTCGAAGTCCCGATGGGGTCCCCCTGCTGCTGCCACCGCTGCCTGCACCTCGGCCCATGCTGTGTTGCGTGTGGCAATGGTTGTGGTGGAGCTTTGACGGCCAAACAGCACCTCATAGTGGTCTAGTATGCTGGCCAGGAGTATGTCATTCTCTTCCTGGCTGAAGCGCACCGCCCTCTTCCTGGCCTCCTCCACCACCAGGGTTCTGCGGCGTCTCTGCGCTGGTGCACCTCTGGCCTGTTCTGTGACGTGTTGTGGGGCCCCAGATGGGCCTGGCCTCTCGCTCTCCCCCTCAGGATTGGGCACTTGTGGTTGTGGCATGTGTTGCCCCCCATCCTCCTGTGGTCCTCCATTGCTACCCTCCATAATGTGGCAGTTATGTGTGCTGAGGTGTTTGCCATTTCGTGTTTGCTATACTTATATGTGTACCCTGGGTGTGGTTTAACGTGCGTTGTACATGCGTAGCGCGCATTCCCCTTACGCACGCATGTACGTGCCGTGGAGATGGCGTATCCTACGTGTCTTACTGTGGATGGAAGACAGCGTTCTACACTCACTGTCCTGGGATCCTTCAGTATCAGCACTATTCGTGTGCATACATCAGCCTCCATCGTGGGTCCTGCTGCATACTCGCACGCTGTGCAGGAGCTCATTGTTTGGGGTGTGACGGCATCTTCCCACGCATGTAGGAGGATCCTACAATGTGTATCATGCACACTACGTCAGATGTACGCTTCACGCTACGTGTACGCGCGTGGGAACACGTCTTGTGTTCCTGTCGCACCTTGGCTTCTCGGTGTGATGCGGGATGTAGAAGGCTGTATCACTGCACCCTGCTGCATCAGAGAAACATGCCACCTACTCCCCTCCCTCTCATCCAATGTGCCCAATCACGTACATGCATTTAGGTGGATGCATTGTGGGAACGCATGCTCCCCCACGCGCTGCGTCGATATGCCTCTGTATGTACAGGGTGTTGGTTCATGCTGTGGTTGGTGGACATTCCCACCTCACCAGGTGTGTATTGTTACTGTGATTTCTGTCCCCGCCCCACACCCTATTTCCCAGCCACCTGTCCTCCCTCCCGTGTCTATCATGGCTCAGACTGTGAATGCAGGTTGTGCGGTGGTTGCGTTGGTGAAGCTGGCTGGGCTGCGGTTTCCGGTAGAGGGAGGTGATGTACCTGGGGCTGCGGCACTGGGCATGGGTGCTATCCCACTGCAACTCCGGCCTGCAGCTGTGGGGGGTCCACAGGCGGGTGTGGGACAACAACGGTGCCATAGGCGTGCTGAGGCATGGCCCCACCTGCAACGCCTCTACAGGCCCAGGCCCATGCTCCAGGACATGAGAGAGGACCAGGTAATCTCCCTCTACCGTCTGGGCACAGGGGCTATTAGGGAGCTCTACGAGGTTCTCAGACCTGACCTCGCACCCCAGACTGCCCGGTCACATGCTATACCGGGATTGGCCAAGCTCCTGGCTGCCGTACATTTTTTTGCTTCTGGCTGTTTCCAATCCTCAGTGGCCACAGTGGGTGGAATGAGTAAGCCAACATTCTCTCACTGTCTCCACCAGGTACTGCGGGCCATGGTCAGCCGAGTTGGGAATTACATTGCAATTCCCAACAGTAGGCAACATTGGGAGGCCCTGGGAAAGGCATTCCAGCAGATTGCGGGGATTACCACACGTGATGGGAGCTATAGATTGCACACATATTGCCCTGGTCCCACCACGCGACAGGGAGGTTGTGTACCACAACCGCAAACACTTCCATTCCCTGAATGTGCAGGTTGTTTGTGATGCAAGTATGCGTATTCTGAATGTGGTTCCACGGTTCCCAGGGTCAGCCCATGACTCCTATATCCTGCAGCACTCGGTGCTGTTCGGCCAATTTGAGGCCGGACAATATGGGGGCTACGTCCTGCTGGGTGGGTATTCACCATATTTAACGTGCGCCTACCATATATGGTTGACGGGACCCCATTGTCACCTGTGTCCTCTGCATGCCTTACATTGCGGGTGTATTTTTGGGTGCAGCCTATTCCGTTGTAGATCGGGTTGCAGAAATCGAGTATGGGGGTTATGAGCGCTTGGCAGACTGTGCGGAAGTGTTCATGTGAGAGTAGAGGCTTGAGGCGTCTAATTATTCTCATTTTGTAGTATGCATTTCTGGTGGTTCTTCTGATGTGTGATTGTAGGTTCAACTCTTTGTCAAGTGTTATTCCGAGGTATTTCACTTCGTTCTTTAGTGGTATTGTTGTGTTGTTGGTTTTGATGAATGGTGGGGGGCTGAAGTTAGTGTTTCGTGTGATGATGAGTGCTTCTGTCTTGTTGTAGTTTATGGCTAGGTTGTTGTGCATGAGCCAGGTGGACATGCTGTCGAGACAGTTTGTTATCTTGGTGTAGTCGGGGTTGTCGAGGTTGATTGGCGTGTAAATCATGATGTCATCTGCATAGATTGTGTAGTCTATTTTGTGGGCTGTCATGATGTCGCAGATTGGTTGGATGTATAGATTGAATAGTAGTGAGGATAGTGCGGATCCTTGTGGCACCCCTTGCTTGATCTTTGCGGGTTGTGAGGTTTTGGTTCCAATCTTGACTTGGAACTGTCTGTCTGTTGGATTCATAGTGCACGTACTGTGATGTCACTGTCTCCTTTGTAACCTGCTGGTGTGTGTGCCATTCCCTTACCTTTTCTTTACCCCTTTTCACACAGGACACAGCCACTATACATGGCACATCTACTACACTGCATCTGGAGACCCCATCGACCAAATGTGTTTGGACACTGTGAAACTGTCCCTGGGTGTTGGTGGCAGTCTGAGATGGACCTCTGCGAGCTGGAGACAGGTCTTTTTCAGACCTCATTGTTGACCTGCTCTTTTGCCTGTCACTGGGGGGACTGACACACCATCACTGCCATGAACCTTCTGGATGTTACGTTGGTTGCAGCTGGGGGGATCACCTTTCCATTGTTGTGGAACACTGATATGTCACTAGTGACTTTGCATGGTCCCTGTTGACTTTGCGTGCTTTAGCCTGGGTCTGTGGGAGTTTGGGGATGGTGACTGCTGTACATACGGTGTGGGTGAGCTCATGTCGTACATGGCATCATGGAGACAGGGGTAGAGTGTGGGGCTGCCAGTAGGGGTGTGCTGCAGTGGTGGTGGGTGCCTGCCTGGGCACAATGTTTTCAGGGGTTGTTGTGCGGGAAGTTGGCCGGTGAGGGGTGGTGGGTCACCACGGAGTCTCTGCATCGTGTTCCCTGCAGGGGAGGTCTGCCATGGGTTTGGTAGGGGTTGGGGGGAGGGCTTTGACGTGACCAGACAGGGGAGATGCACCCATGACTAGCATGGCACATGGTTGGATGCAGGGGGCAGACTACTGATGTACCAATTGGATGCAATTGGCCAGTGCATGGCCGTATTGGTGGTGTGTTCAGGGTGGATGAGGTGGGTGTCCCTGGTGTTGTGGGGGAGGGGGTGGGTGCTAGCTACCACATGGCTGTGTGTCGCGGACAGGGGTGGGGTCCAGGGATGGCCATGGATTGCAACCTGGGGATGCTGGGGGAGTTACAGGGTTATCCACAGACACCGACAACGGCGGATGGGGCAGGGATGTGTTACAATGATGGATGTGAGGTACAGTCATGGCCATATCCGCTTCCTGGCCATGGTGAGCCAACCAGGTGCTGCTGTCGTGACAGGCGTCAGTCGGGGTTGGGTCAGCCAGGGTAGATGAGGTGTGCGTAGCTGGCTCTGTGGGCCATCAGTATCCACCTGCTACAGCCAGCCATGGGTGCTGATGGCGACACTGGGGGACTGTGTACGATGGTGAGCAGGGGTATCACTGCAAGGTCATTTAGGTGCGGCATCCGGGTGCGGGGGTGTGGGGGTGGGGCTAGGTGTTGTTGTGGCTTTTCTGGGCTTCCCCTTACATTCTTTGGGGCTTGTCCATTTTCTGCTTTGGCTGTTTGTGTTCGACCACAACATACATATACAGGACTTTGATTACTTTGTTCATGCCACCATAGACGCATGGGGTTTGTTTTATTATGATTTTGCCAGGCCTGTCACAGCAGGCTTTGCTTTACTAAGGTATAGATTTCATTTCCAATCCATGGTGTAACAAACAGAGCACCTAGCTTAGGTATGGTCAGTCCTGGGGACGGGGGGCAGCTTCACTCCAGTGAGATCAGCTATGTCTGTGCATCGGGTACTCTTCTCCATGTTTCTATCCACAACTTTATGGCAAATTGTTTCCTTTCTTTTCTTCTTGTGCATTATTGTTCATAGAGAGTCTGCTTCCCAATATATCTCTCTGTTGCATCCTGTCTCCAGGCTTGACTTTTGTATCCTGTTCTCACTCGCTGTGTGCTGACCTGCGAGTCATGTTTCCTGCAAATAAACTGTGGATAATGATGTTTGTCTTCTTTGTTTATGTATTCCTTTGTTCTTTTGTGAGGCCCATGTTGGCCATGTGATAGCCTTTCATTGGCTGTATAGTATTTGGGGATTCTCATTGTGTAAGCTCTCTGGAACAGGGTCTGGGTTCAGTTCATTGCTCGATCTTTGCTGCGTTTGCAGTTTCAGTGTGCTGTGGTCAATGCAGGCTGTTCCTTGGACCTTAGATATAGACGTTGGCACAAGTGGGATTCAACCTGTCATCACGGTACCTGAGGGGCATCATTCTTATCCCCACAATGTAGAGGTATTGCTGATGTGTGCCATGTCTGGGTATGGTTACGTCACTGTTTTTCGTCCCACTACATTCATCCCTGGCACACATACTGCGCCTGCACAGTAGGGATGGTGGCCTACTGGTTCGGGCACCGTACCTCAGACCTGAGGTCCATGGGTTCACATCCCACCTGGGGACAGCAACATTGGGACTGGGGTTTGCAGTCTTATTGCCACCCCTTATTGCCTGGGCCACGGCAGGTGGCCGTACCTTGGCCGCTGCTTCATATGCTGGGTGAGGCGGGATGGGCAACTGTTTATTTACATTGATATCTCCATACCTTTGTCTGTACATGCCCCCTGTACACAGCGCTGTGGGGACGTGTCGTGCAGACACCCTCCTCATCACATCTTACAATCTAGTTGGGATGGGTGACGGAATGTGGGGCAGGGGTTGGGGAGGCAATGGTGGTGTGGGGTCAGGGTGGTTGGGGTCCACGGGCAACACCAGGTAGGTGGGCTCGCAACATGAATTGGATGTGTGTTGGCAACGGTGCATGCCACACAGGCCCTGTGAGTTTATCCAAGGCATACAGTGCATCCGGGTGCAGGATACGATGTCTCCTGTGATAGATTCCTTCAGTATGTGCCTTTTGTGGTCCATTGTTTGCCTTTTGGTTGTTGGGGCTCTTTGGGATAGTGGTCGCAGACATACATTGCCTCTCCATAGGTTGCCGGTTTGAACCCCACATTTTCTGTTCCTTTTCCTTTCATGTTTGCTGATTACCTGCCCATGTGCTGTCTGCAGCCCCATTACCTCTCCACGCACCATTCCATCTCTGGGCTAAGCATGACAGCGTGCCCTGTCTACAGCCTATCTGCTGCATCTTGTGGATTACCTATAGCTGTTTCTTGGTGCTGACCATGTGACCGGTCTGCTTGGTCGATTGGTACTGCTGCTGTTGGTTGGTCTGTGCCACATCACTGAGCGGGTGGGTCTTTCACATGCTCATTTTTTGGTCCATTGCCCTGGTCCACGAGCCATCCACTTGGCGTTCCCTTCAGCTGGCCCCTGACACCCTTCGTGTATCGCTCCCATGCTCTTTTGCATGCTGTTTACACTGCGTTACATCTCATGTGTGCATGTGTTTCTATGTGCCTCCCGTCCCACCTATGAACTGTGATATGAGCTGTGGACACCTGCTTTACATGTGCATTGCATCATGGTGACTGTTCGGGTTGCCCTCTCCTGGCACCCAGCTGGTGTTTTATGTTGTGCCATGCAGTGTTCTTGTATGCAGCCATTGCTGTGAGCCTCAGGGTGGTGGTGCAGCCTATTGGTTTGTGCAGTGCTTTGCATCCTAGTGGTCATGGGTTCACGCCCTCTTTGTTCTCCTTTTTTTGTTGCCTTTTCTATGCTGGTACCTGTTATCCCTGTGACAGTCATATCTCAGGTGCTATGTGCTGCCTGCACACATTGCCCTCATCACAGTTGCCAGCCATCCTTCGGTCCGTCTATCTGCATCTTTCAGCTGTGAGGTGTCCTGCGGTATGGACTGTCACCCCATCTCCTGCACTGCTACCCTTTCCTGCATTGCACCTCTTTGTGCTTGCCTCGCCTGTGCCTAATCTGCATGGCGCCACCACTCCTCTGTCCACCCATCATTGTAGCTATCCTGCCACCTCCGCCTCCACTGGGGGACACATACTCCCATCATCTGCCACCAACTGTCTTTCTGGTACCGTACATTGCCACCACTGTGTGCTGTGGTGCAGTTGCCCCCGCCATGTTTGTCATCGCTGCTGGCAGCCACATGGGATGCCCGCAGATATGGCAGGTCCAGCGGCTCCCAGCTCTCCCTCCTTCACTCACCTGTTCATTGCCTTTCCTGCATGCTCTATGTAGTGTTGGGCTACATCTGTCTCTGTTCCGCACAGGTCATGCATGTCTTCCTGAGACACCTTGCGGTCCCTAGGGCACACTAACCTGTGACACCATACCCTTCTTCAGCCACCTTGACATATGGTTCTATAGCCCAGGGTGCCTTCTGCACTGCCTTGTCCACGTGTACGTGATATGGCGGTTACCCTAGGGTGCCCTGTTAGATGCCGTACTAGGCACCTTGTCATGCGCCTTATGGGACACCCTGTTGGGCTACTGTCTGTAGCTACTCTGTGCTAGTGACACACACAGTCAGTTGCCCCTACCAGGCCGAGGTGCTGTGGGGGTGCATACCCCATCTTGTGGTCATCTGTAGACCGCTGATCTGCATGTGCAGTGCACCAGGTGTACGGGTGGGTTAACCCAAATCCTGGTAACCACACCAGACAGTTTATGTGGTGACCTGAATTCCTTCAGTAGCCAGCCAGGGGTTTGTTATTGGCACTGGAGATGTAGCCCACTGGTGACTTCACTGCCTGTGCAGCCAGAGGTCATGGGTTTGGTCCCACAGTGGGGTTATTTGGTGGGGCTGTCTCAGGCAGTTTCTTTTTTTAATTTACATTGGTACCGCCAGCAGGAACACCATCACAGTGCTGTCTCCTTACGGTGCCTGATCAGGCACCCTATTAGGCTCCCTATGCAGCACCCTATAAGGCACCCCATTGGGAACATTATGGGGTGCCTTGACAGACAGTGCACTTTATAATGTGCCCTCTGGAGTGCCTTATGGGCGCCTTATGCGGCACCTTAGGTTACAGCCCTGTGAGGCTGTGTTTGCTGGCAGAACTAATTAAAGTTACAAAACAAAATGCTTGAGAGCACTGATTTAAAGCAAAAGGTAATGTCTCAGCCAGCTTTACTCATTAGACCCACAGGGGGATTGAACTCACATCCCCTGCACCATCAGTCAGTGTATTAACCATTGTGCTACAGCTCTGGATGCCTTGTTAGGCACCTTTTCATGCGCCTTATGGGGCACCCTGTTGGGCTACTGTCTGTAGTTACTCTGTGCCAGTAACGCACACGTTCAGTTGCCCCTACCAGGCCACAGTGCTATGGGGGTGCATACCCCATCTTGTGGTCATCTATAGACTGCTGATCTGCATGTGCAGTGCACCATGGGTATGGGTGGGTTACTCCAAATCCTGGCCACCACAGCCGACAGTTTGTGTGGTGACCTGACGTCCTTCAATAGCCAGCCAGGGATGTGTTAGTAGCACTAGCGATGCAGCCCACTAGTTAGTTCCCTGCCTGTGGAGCCTGAGGTCATGGGCTTGTTCCCACAATGGGGTTATTTGGTGGGGCTGTCTGAGGTATTGTCTTTTTTTAATTTAAATTGGTGCTGCCAGCAACAACACCCTCACAGTGCTATCTCCTTATGGTGCCTCATCAGGCGCCCTATAAGGTGCCCTATGAGGCACCCTATAATGCGCCCTACAGGATGCCCCATAGCGGGCATTATTGGGTGCCTTAGCGGACAGTGCACTTTATAATGTGCCGTCTGCAGTGCCTTATGGGGCGTCTTATGAGGCACCTTAGGTTACGACCCTGTGAGGGTGTGTTTGCTGGCAGCACTAATTAAGGTTAACAACCAATATGCTTCAGACAGCACTGATTTAAAGTAAAAGGTGATGTCTCAGCCAGCTTTACTCATTAGACCCACAGGGGGATTGAACTCACAACCTCTGTACCATCAGTCAGTATATTAACCATTGTGCTACAGCTCTTGACACCTTGCTGTACACCTTATCAAACGCCTTATGGGCGCCGTACAGGGCACCTTGCATGGCGCTCTACACGGCACTTTGTAACGCTCGTTGTTCTATGGCACCTTGTAACGCACGTTATCTGCAAAGCTGTACCGCCCATGTCCTTATTTGGCCATTTCTGTCTCTAACCGGATCCTAACGCAAATGGCATTACCGCAGTTTAGTAAACATACCCCATTGTGTACAACAACACCTAAAATGCAAAAAAATCACTAAAGATGTCATAAGCCATGTCACTACAGTCATTCTAAATAAAATGATTAACAACACAGAATAAATAGAGTCAGGACTGGTATTTAGAAGAGTAGTTAAAAGAAAGGACCTGCCAATCATTTTATAAGAAACAAGCCTAAGGATAGCAAGTCTCATAAGTTTAAACACAAGTTGATGAAAAACACATGATCCAGAAAGCAAGATATATTCTAAAAGCACCATAGCATTTGTACTCTACAGCTCTGAAGGGTGTGTTAAATCAGAAATGGATCTTTCTTAATTAGCCTTCACTCAAAATAGCACTACTAAAAGCATGTGTGTAAAAATACCGCTATTATCAGCATTGTCAGAAAAAGCCCCTTTGGACTTTCACATTGTCGATCAGAGTGAAGATTATCTTGATTTAAATAACACTCTGTTCTCCCTGACCTATAAAACTGTGAAAGAAGGCAGGTGATTGGTTGAGAAGTATAAGCAGATTCTGAGACAGAGTGCAGACAAATGGGGAAGGTTCTACTGATCATGCAAATTGGTTTCTTGTGGTTTCCATTTCATTTTTTGCCTGCATAGTTGTTTTTAATTTGAAGTCTTTTTTTTTATTTTATCTTTAAGCAGTTTTACAATAACGATCAAGTAAACATACTTGTACAGAAAAGTCCCACATGGAATGAAAAACAAACAAAACAATAATTCAAAAAAGGAAAAATACTAATTTTTAAATATTTTTTTTATTTATCCACATTTCAATAAATACATATCATGTATAACAGGAAATAATAGAAAAAGAAATAAAGAAATAACAACCACAAAAAATATCTTCCATGATAGACCATCATAAGGGGGAGGAGATATTACAAAAAAATCCACAGGAAAACAGAAACCACCCACACCCTAAAGGTGCCTAAATCCAGCAAAGGTAGCGACAGCACAGAGGGAGAGCGGTAAGGTAAGCTCCTCCCCGCTCCCCTCCGACAAGGCCAGTTGAGCCCAGCAGAAGCACAGCACCGGACAACTTAAAAGCAGTCGCTGAAGCAGGCGCACTTGGGCTTGAGAGCCTCACCAAAGGGCCCTTTGGCATGGCCGTTAGGCATGGACTGAGGGCACGGACCAATAATCACCCCAAGAAGATCAACTGACCTCCCCGCAATAATCCTGTGCCCAGAACCACCCCAGCCATCAGGGAAGCACTGTTACAAGGCCTAGCAACCATACGAAGACCTGAAACACAACCCCACAACGTCACTCCAAGTTCCTCTCTCCACGATCCTCTTCACCCCCAAGAAACTTCACTTATCGAGGATATCAGATTGCCTTCCAAACAGCTGCTGAAGAGAGAACAATGAAGGGGGCAGGATCAGCCTCAAACTAGTAAGATGAACTACCCAAGAAATTACTCGGACACCTGGACAATTAGCCATAAGCTTGTAAGCCGCACTGTCTGCGAATATATACGGACTCCAGACTTCCTAGCCAGAATATGTAAGTCTCTACGTTATGTACGCTGTATATCTCTGCTCTCATAAACATCAACCACTTATAAGCTCTTTACCCTATGTCACCAACACACACTCTCAGCCACCAGACTAGTTACCTCCAACACTCCAACAAACCAGAAACCCGAGACAAGCAGATGAACTAAAGCACAAACGAACACCCTATCACAGCTCTAACTACCACCTACCAGGAGCAATCTCCCCCTTTAACAAACAACATGCTACAACTACACTCTCTCACCTACCCCTCCTAGTCCTATTCATGTTACCTTACTCCACTAATTCCCTCCTATACCCCCATCCAACCTCCCCTGCTACCCTCTCCTCATCACACCCCACTCCCACCCCCATTTTACATATGCTATGGTGCTTTTAGACCAACCAGTGCTCTCCCCAATAATTAATTGCTTTGAAGCAGTAACAGATTGGCTATTATCCCAAAATTTACGGATCAATCACAGCAAAACGGATGTCCTATTTGTCACGAGGAACCTCAAATTCACACCCCCTTCATCTCTACGAGTCAACAATGTAGAGTTGAAATCCAAATCCACAATTCGTTACCTCGGCATCACCCTGGACCAGCACCTGAACATGACAACGCATATAAAAAACATCACAAAGGCAATATACCATAAGATCAGAACTCTACGTCACCTCCGACACTTACTGGACTTCACAGACTACCGAACAATCTTTCAGGCTCTAGTCCTTCCACATGTTGATTTCGCGAATATTATCCTTCATGGCCTTCCACAGTCGACCTTAAACCCGCTCCGCTTAGCCCTGAATGCAGCCGCAAGAGTCCTCTCCGGATCATCAAGATCCGACCACATAACACCCATCATGAAGGAATTACATTGGCTACCTCTTCACGCCAGGATCCAATACAAATCACTGGTTCTTACCTTCAAAGCCCTAAATAACTACCCCCCTACGCCAATCAGCACGCTAATCCATGGCACCCTAGAAAATAGAAGCAGAAGATCTACTGCACGGAACACGTTAGCAGTCCCCAACCTAATGACTAAATGCACAAAAGCTACCTCCAACAGAGCCTTCTCCTTATTCGCCCCTTTAAACTGGAATGCACTCCCCCATGAAATCCGTGGAATAAAAAGCATTATTCTATTCAGAAAAGCTTTAAAACTCCACCTATTCACAAAATATTACTCAGAAACCTCCAGTGATAGAAGCACATCCAACAACCTGCAAACTTCCCCCATATACCTGCCGCCCCTGCATGTCATCTCCTCAGATAATGGTTAGCTTCACAAAACTAATGCAACACCCAATTACATTAAAGTATTGTACATAGTTTGTGTTAATATGTATTTAGTTCCCCTGGTTTCCTTCCCATGTTCAATTTCCTGTTCTTTGTAAACTCAATGTTGTTTGTATACATTGCAGTATGCTTGTTTGATGTACACCGCGCTGATTTTAATAGCGCGGTATAGAAGCAAATGTTAAATAAAATAAATAAATAAATAAGAGCTAGCCCCCCTCCACCCCGCACCCACAACTAGAAACACCTCATCACCATATCAGCCCAAATCTCTGGAACCAAACCCATCGAAACCAAACCCTCTACCCCAACACCCCTCAACTGTGCCCTCATTAATGCACACTCAGTAAAAAACAAAACAACACCCATAAGAGATCTCTTCACCTACAACCTGGACATTCTCTGCATCACAGGGTCATGGCTCACAGAAACCAAATTCAACCTCCAAACTACAGCCTCTTCCACTCCCTATGCATTCATAAAAAAGTGACAGCATCCTCATACTCACTAAAGATGACCTAAATTTCACCAAGAAAGCTGCCGAATCCACCACCTCCCTTGATGCACTCTCCATCACAAACAAATAACTTACCATCTGCCTTGTCTACCGCTCCTCATCAGCACTGGCCAGCGCTCTCCGACCTGATTCATACTACCCTCGCGAACGATACAAAGCACAAGGACCTCATCCTAATGGGAGACCTTAACCTCCAATCAGCCCCACTCAAACAATCAACAGCCTTCATTGAAGAAATGACTGCAATAGACCTCACAAATAGTGAACTCCCACACCCACTGCAAAAGTAACACCCTAGATCTCATCTTCACAAGTAACAACCCCACCCACATCACCTCCCCGCCCACAGTCCAAACCATCCCAGTACCTTGGTCAGACCACAAGATAGTAGCTTTCCAACTACACCTCAAAAACCTATGCCAAGTCTACAACCCCCAACCTGCATATGAACAGATTCAAACAATTGCACAAAGAATCCTTCCTCACCCATATCTCCCCAATTACTACCACAGAACCTCAGGACCTTGACTCCACCTTCAACACTTGGAATGATCTCCTCTGCGAAGCCACCTCTCTGCCAACCTCAACCCAGCCTCACAATCCTGCCACAAACGGACCCCATGGTACACCCCCAACTTCCGCAAACTCAAATCCCAACTAAGGAAACAAGAACGCAGATGGAGAAAATCATGACTATCCACAGATCAAGCTCAATACATATCCCTGCTGAGAGAGTATAACCAAACTGCCAACCTTGCAAAACAAAGCTACCCAACAAAACTAATACAAAGATCCCTCAACTGCCCACGGGAACTATTTTCCCTTGTAAAAGAAAACTCACAGCACCACCCTCCAACAACCCCACAAACTATCCTATCACCCCCCCCCCAAAAAAAAGCTAGCAGACTTCTTCCCCACTCATTACCCCCAACCTCCTCCCCATCCCGACCCACCCTCTCCTACCATGATCTCTCCTGAAAACATCCAGAACATTGTACCCTCACTTAACACCACCAACTCCCCCCTTGACCCCTGTCCGCCCAGCTGGATCAAAGCCACCCTATCTGAACCTGCACATTTCCTAGCCAAACTCACCCAAACATCACTAATACATGGCTACCTACTGGCCTGCCTAAAAACCTCCTCAATCCGCCCTCTCCTAAAAAAGCTGCCCTTTGATCCCTCAGACCCATCTTCCTACAGACCTTTCCTATCTAAAATAATAGGAAAAAACAGTCTAAATGCAACTGCAAGCCCACCTTGACACACATGCACCACTTGACCCACAACAGCACAGCTTCCATCCTCAGCACGGAGTCAAAACCCTCCTAACTCCTTTACTCAACAACCTCATAAAAGGAACCCAGAACATCCACCAAGGAGTCGTCATGATTTTCCTCGACATCTCCTCTGCCTTTGACAACATCAACCATAACACCCTCCTACAATGCCTCCAATCAATCAGAATCCAGGGCACTGTTTTAAACTAGTTCCAGAACTTCCTTCACAACAGAACACTGCTGATAAAAATTGGGTCACAATCTTCAACTCCTTACACCCAAACTCAAGGAGTCCCCCAAGGTCCACCCTCTCTGCCCTCCTCTTCAACATATACTTACAACCTCCCTGTAACATCATCCAAACACACAACGTCAGTTACCACATTTACGCAGATGACATTATGCTCTAAACACCACTCAACCTCAATAATCCATCATACTGTGAACTTCAACAATGCTTCTCTGATGTCTCCCGGTGGTTATCCAAAAACCACCTATCCATAAACTTTAAAAAAATGGAAGTCCTACTCGTTACCAGGAACACCTCATTCCCTCCCCCCCCCCCATTCCATCACCGTCAACAACACTCAAATTCTAATCAAACCAGAAGTTAAATACCTGGGGATCACCCTCGACTGCCACCTCATGCTGAAATCACAAATAGCAAACACAGCAAGAGCAATCTATCACAAAACCCGCACACTACAACACCTCACCCCCTTCTTGCTCCCTCTGACTTCTACTCGGTCCTATAAAATGTTGTTCTAACAACATAACATAGCAAGCTTAATATATAATTTGTAAGTTCTAATGTAAACCGCTTTGATTGTAGGATAAGGCAGTATATAAAACCTATTAAATAAATAAATAAATAAATAATAAATAAATAGAAGCCCTCACAACACCCCATGCTGACTACTGTAACTCAATATACCATGGACTTCCCAAATCAACTCTCCACCCTCTCTGCACCGCTGCAAGAACCATTACACACACACATCCAAATATGAACACATCATCCCGATCCTCAAACACCTCCACTGGCTCCAACTTCAAAGTAGAATACAAGATTCTGCTAATGACACACAAAGCCCTTTTCCAGTACTCCTCCACCCACCTCAGCATTCTCATCACCCCTCAACAATCACACAGATCCCAGAGAACCTCCATCACAAATATACTAACTATCCCCCAATCCATAACAAAGAGTACTCAACAAGAATCCGCCAGAGCCTTCAAATTTTATTCCCCAACCACCTGGAACTCCCTCCCAGACAACATAAGACTTCCTAATTTTCTGCAAACTCCTCAAGACGCACCTCTTCACGCTTCACTTTATCACCCCCCCTAACATCCCAATAGCTAAATACCCCTCTCAACCTGCTCCCAAAACCCAACTCCACACAAATATATAGACAGCGCACAATCACACACATAACAAACATATCAAGAGATATAAGAATGTGCGGTCAACTCACACACTTGTACATAACTAATCTTGTACATAATTAACCTTCCCAACTGCTCTACCCTTGTTCATCGTACAAAGTTATCTGTTTGAACATAAACATTCCTTGTATTTTCTCTAGTTCACTGTAAATCGTTTTGACCAATGCGAAAAACGGTATATAAACCTCGCCAAATAAATAAATACCGTGGTGCTCCTGCTGAGCCAAGATTACCTTCACGAGCAGTAACAAAGTCATTCAACTGACTAGGGTCAAAAAACAGAAAAATTTTATCCCAAGAGATACCACACATTTACAAGAAAATTTTAATATAAACCCAGTCCCAAGAGCCTCCACCCTCAGCCGCAAGACCAGGAAGGCCTGGGCTTTAGTAGAGTGTAAGAAGTCAGGAAATATTCATACAATAGACCCTGGAAAGCTGACATGAATATTACGGAAATATAATTTTAAAACAGAGTCTCTGATTCAAATGCAAAAGAAGCCAAAAGAGTGGTGGTATCAGTGACTACTTCCAGGAAGGATTCAAGGAAGGAGGTTAAATTAAGCTGGCTAGTATCTTGTTCACCCAAAGGAGAAGACTTCCCAGACCCTGGAAGAGAGATGTAATATGCCTTAACCAGAGGCGGAAGGTTAACAGATGGAAAATTAAACACCTTTCTCAAATACTTCTTGACCATGTCCACAGAGGGGTAATCAGTGGACACTTAGGGAAGTTAAGAAAATGGAGATTATTCTTCCTAGACTGATTTTCGAGAATCAATCCTCTGACTTAGGACTTCTTTCTCCTTGATCTGTGCCATCAACAGTTCTTGCAACCCCACACTCTGCTTCTCCACTCCTCCATTTTTTCTCCCACCTGGATCAAACACTGAACCTGGGCAGGGAACTCAAAAGTAACAGTTTGTATCTCAGTTTTTAAGGCAGACACAGAAGCTGTTATGGAGGATTCCAGGCTTTTGAGGGCTTCCATCGACACATGAGTAGGCTTCACATCCACACCAATGCTTTTACCAGGAGTCCCATCACTCACCCAAAAGTCAGCTCTACTGGTGAGGAGGTCAATGATGGCTGTCCCAATGGCTCACAGCTTACAGCACGCTCTTTGGCATTCTGTTCAGCAGTGACAACACCACCAAAGAATTCACCTAAAATGCAGGAGAGCTGCTCTCTCCTCAGGGCTCCACAAAGCTCCTTCGGCACTCTGGTCCACTGCCTATAGCACTGAGCTAGTCAAATTCTCTGCTGGATCCAAACAGGAGAAGCCCTTGCAGTCATCCAACATAGTCTGCCATTTCACAGGATTGCCCACAGCATCAGAACCTCACTTGGCTTCCCTTTTCTCTTACCCAGCATGGTAAACGTTGGGAAGAGAGCTGGCAAGACTAGAAGAGACACCGTCATGAGCTCTGAAGATCGCCTCAGGTAGAACGCCATAGACGTAACTCCTCCTTCCTACCCTCTCGAAAAATACTAATTTAAAGTCCAAGAAGGACACTAGCCCACAAAACTAGAGAGGATCCATCCCAAATTTCAAGGAAAAATCAAACAAATAAACCAAGAGAATGAGGACTGCAAACAGCAGAAATATCATTAATCACGGATATATAAGTTGACATCATTAAACAGAGCTAGATGAAGCACGCCGGGGTGATGCAAAGGAGACTAAATGAGTAGGATCCAAAAATATTTATCTGGCAGACTTATATTTTATAACACATTTGCAGGGAAATTTCAGAAAAATCAGGGCACCGAGCTAAAGAACCTCAAGCCTCAAAAGAAGGAACTTCTTCCTCCTTTTCTGGGTTTCCTTTGAAACATCAGTGTCGATCTTAATTTTATGATTCAAAAACAAATCGGACTTGATATTCTTCTGGGATGGCTATGTGCTGCTATGGTGTACAGCCGTCGCTGCCAACCATTAACCCCAGATATTCAATGCCGGGGTCATATGAGGCCCCGACATTGAATATCCAGGGTCGCCACACAGCCCACAAGCTCACAGACGCTACCTGGGCAGCAGCGATATTGAGCCGCTGCCCGGTTATCTCCCATGGGTAAAGATAGGCTAGCTTTTGCTGCGCCTATCTTTTACATGTGGGCGCTAACCGGGCAGCAGTGCAGTATTGCCGCTGCCCGGTTAGTGACTGGTGCCGCCCCCGGAATGCCCAAGACACACCCCGATGCTAAGCAGCTACCATCAGGGTATGTAGCAGAGATCATCGGGGATATTCAATGGTGAATATCCCTCTAAGCAGCATTTCCCTCTAAAAGGCATTTCCATGTAAATGCCTTTGAATATCGGGCCCATCATCTCTATGTCAGAAAAAGAGCTGCATAAGCCAGTCCCGATCTGAAGGTAGCTCAAAAGTCACATTCAAAGTTGCAGGATTCATCATTTCAGAGTCAGAAGTTTCCAACACAGCAGAAATATCGAAAACATCAATTACCACAGCCTGATCCTGAGACTGTTCATGTCAAACTTTACCCAGAGGAAGATATTATATTTTAGAAACAGGTGGAACGGCATCAGGAGATACTTTCAATATCTCCACCGAATACCTCTTAAACATATCTCGAGGTTGGTTCAGAGGTGCCTTTGGGAAGTTAATTATCCTTAAATTAGCCTGTCTAACTAAATTTTCCACAGATTCAACTTTACTAATTATCCATCCCAGAAATCTTGCTTATCCATTCTACAAAAATGGGAACTTGAGGCTTAAACCCATGAACTTCTTCCACCATCTTTATGAACCGATTCTCAAGAGAGGAAACTTTACCAGAGAGAACCTCCAGGTTCAGAGCCACAGCCTGGCCTAAGTTGGCAATCCCCTGCCAAATAGTCTCTAAGGAAAAAACTTCAGGTCGCTTCAAAGAAAATCCAGCCAGAGGCAGTGCAGCCCCCATTGGAGACCCTGTTGCTCAGATGAAAGAGAAGGAAGCCTCAGCTGCACTTTTCAATGGACTAAGTGTCTGCTTCTGTGATCCCGCAATCGCATTAACAGCCTATGTTCTTCCAGTGCTGTGGCTCCCAAACCAGCACTATTGGCACTCCTCTCAAATCAGAACACCGACCACCACTTCAGAACTCGATGCACCAGACTAGCCGGAAGGTGCAAGGGAAGCCTGTGGCTGTGCGGGGAGGGGGGCCATAGCTCTGGGATCAAGGAGGTCTCTGAGCCTGACAAAGGACTGGGGCTCCCAATGACAATACCATTCTACTGCAGCTTCTCTCTTTTTCTTTATCTTTATTGTCATTTGATATACCGCCCTAGGCAGCAAGGCATCAGAGCAGTTTACAAAAATCTCAATTAAAAATAAGGAAAACACTCTGAGCTTAAAGCCTGCATGTCCGGGTGCTGAAGAAAAGGAGGAATAGAAGCAATAACTGGTTAAGTTCTAGCTTTGAGGGAGTCTTAAGCTTGAGTTTTACCCTTACGTTTCCCCATAGGTTAGAACCAACAACACACTCAACAGTCCACATCCACCATCTATGAATCTAATTTGAAGGCTCTTAGGGGTATGTTTACTAAGCTGCGGTAATCGTGAATAACGCGCGTAACGTACACTTAACGATCGTTCGCACATCAGAACGCGCGTTCTGATGTGCAAACGATCATTAAGTGTACGTTACGCGCGTTAACCGCAGTTAACAATCGTAAACCCCCGCGGCGCGTTAAAACACCGCAGAAGGTGGAGAGTGGGCTGAGAGAAGGGGTCAATGGGCGGAGAGTGGGCGGGGAGATGCTCCCCTCACACCAATGCGCTGAATTTCAGAGCTCAATTCCAACGCGAATGAAAACCTGTCGTTAAAGGCATATTAAAGGGAAGAGAAACCATTTCCGTCAGCAATGTACAGCAAAACCGGGGAAACCAACAAAACGTGAGCAGTGTGATACATGTGCACAGAACAAAATGTCAAATAAAACTTTAAAATGACCACAAGAAACAGTGTAAAAAGTATAATTCAGCTGGGCAGCAGTGATAGCAATGGGCAACAATAAAAAACACTCCCAGGAAAGCTCCAAAAAAAGAAATGATGTTTGGAAGGGTCTATGCTCCGTAGACCCTTTCAAAAATCATTTCATTTTATGGGAGCTTTCCTGGGAGTGTTTTTTAATGTTGCCCAATGATATCATTGTTGCCCAGCTTGGTTATGGGTGTTTGCCCCTTTTTTCGAGGTCTTTTTTGAGGTTTATGTGCACTTTTGTCTCCATACAAGGTAAATGAGCCCACAGTGCAATTGTGCAGAGCAGGGTTTCTGACTCGTCAGGCCAGTTGACCTATCTCCAGGGACTGCACTGTCTCTGTGGCCACAGTGTGGTGCAATGGACACAGCCAGTACCTGTAAGACCAGAGGGTCACAGGTTCAAATCCCAGCTGGGGCTCCTGCCAACCCAGTCCCCATAGTTTTACCCACCACTAAACAGTGATAGTAAAGACACTCCTTTATTGCAGAGAACATACGCATGGTTAATACGCCTATATTTTACCACACCAAACACAGACACCATAAACAGGCGCATTACCTAGAGCAGAGTCCCGCAAATGCAGTCCTGGAGGGCCCCACACCATTCAGGTTCCATGCTGCCTCTAATAAAGATGCCTGTGCTGCATATCTATGCACCACCCCCATGGTATGCAGATGTAGCTCATGCATATTTATGAGGGACAGCATGAAAACACGAACAGTGTTTGGAACACCAGGACTGGAGTTGGGAAACTCTGCCGTAAAGCAGCAGCCAACAGGGGCAGACACACACACACCCACACCCACAGGCCCCATTGGCCAATGCCTCCTGGAGAGGCAGGACATTGGGCCCTGCCTGTATCTCCCAATACTAGCAGTTGCATACCTTAGCAATGCCACCCTGCACCTGGGTATATGGTACACAGCTATCAAACGTTTCCTATGATAACTGGCAGATATCAATTCCTACGTTAAGCACATTTTGCTCATTGAGCCCCACCATAACAATCATTCTGATGTCTGCGGTGTGTGCTGCAGGTCTGGTCTCTGATAGTGTTTACCACCCTGGGGAGTGACCCCCAACAGTATTGCGTACCATATCCATGCCTGTACTGTGCCCAGGACTGGTGTGGTGGGTATGGCTGCTGAACACCTCTATAGTAGCACAATGCTGGCATAGGTGTGGGGGTGGCTGTCTGTCTATCCAGTGTGTGGTGGCTGCAAACACCTTCCACAGCCCACACTGCCAGCAATGTTGCTAGTATTGGGCTGCCAATGTGCATAATGAGGAGCAAGGTACCATGGGTATAGGCTGAACAGGGTGGCCTGGCCAGGGTGCATCTGCACAGGGCATAGGGCACTGACTGGGACATTTTAGTGCCCGGCTACCACCTACACAGACAGGGTGACCTCAGTATGTCCTGCTGAGAGATCACTCTCACCCTGACTGTGCAGTGACCACAGCATGGATAGGCACCCCCATATTGCTATATAGCATTTCACTCATGTGATAGATATGGGTTTCCTTTTGGGGCCCAGTCACTGATTTATCTGCTTACTGTGTATGCTGACATCCCAGTTCTGGGTGCATGCATCTCCACTGGGCACATGCACTATGGACTAACTAGCAGGCTGTTTGCAGCTGGTATGTGTCTTGATGGAGTGACTTGCAGGGTGCAGCGGCTGATGGCTTGCAGCAGGAGCATATCAGATAGTGGTGGGGTGCAGCTTAGCATATCCAGGCCTAATGTCTGTCTGCTATTGTGTTATGGATGTGTACAGAGCTGCATTGACTGCCCTGTGGGGTGTCTGTTCCTCAGCAGGACAGGGGTTGATGTTCCCCTCTATTGCCACCTTTGCAGGGAGGTAGAATGTGGATCTATTGTTAGGAGACCCTGTTTGCCCCCCTCGGCCCTGGGGGGGGGGGGGTGGTGGTACATGGGCCACCTAGGGGTCCATGGGGGCTACACCTGACTGAAACAGACAGAGATATCCAAGGTGTTTCTGCAGAAACTACCTATCTCACACATTAACACTGCTTTGGACCTGCGCCATGGCCTCTTTCAGCCATGGACGGTGTTGTGGACCTGGTGCTGGGCGCCTCACTGCACCCTCAGCGTGAGCACAGTACCCGCACAATGTGACGGTGTGTAGCTACTCTGTGCCAGTACAACACACGGTCAGTACCCCCTACAAGGCCGAGGTGCTGTGGGGGTGCATTCCCCATGGTGTGCATCTGTGGACAGCTGGTTTGTATGTGCAGTGCATCATGGGTGTGACTGGCACAATCCAAACCTGGGAAAATCCAGCACCTGCTCACAGGCTCTGATAAACCATAGGCCATCACACGTACATCTGTTAGCATAATGCATAGGTGCAAGACACCCTAAAGAGTCTGTAATATAAGGTGCCCACGCTGGTTAAAAACACACGTACCCATGCACGATTGTACGCACGCACCAACGCACGCAGCTACGCACGGGGCTACGCCCATACCAACGCACGCAGCCTCGCACGCACCAACGTACGTGGCTAGGCACACTCCGAGGGTGTGTTTCTGACACCACTACTCCACGTAAAGAAAAACATGCCTCCTCATTCCCTATGTAATGTACAGGGTGATGCCTGGGCCAGCCTTCTGCGTTAGGCACACTGGGGACTCGAACCCATGCTGCCTGTAACAGCGGTCAGTACAGTAACCATTGTGCTACAGCTCTGTTTCCGTGCTTTGTGTCTGTACGCCTTCTTACGATTAACGTGCAGTAACGCGCCACGGCGCCCTGTAACGCTCGTTAGTTTTTGGAACGCGCGTTAGTGGTAATGATGTACCGCCCATGTCCTTATTTGGGGTTTCTGTCACTACCGCGGCTCCTAACGCGAATTGCACTAACGCAGTTTAGTAAACATACCCCTTAGTCTTTATTAGTTGATGGTCTGTCTTTGTTTTGTATATGTAACCAAGATGAGAGATTCAGGTGAAGTGGTATTTTACAGAGGGTGTCCCAGTGCAATCTGGTCCAGAAAAATGCCAGGAATGTCTATGTTTTGGCCTGATTATAGAAAGATACTGTAGGCATCCCCACCATAAACGTCAACACCAGTGCCAGCATCCACATAGACATCCCTGCTACAAAAACTTTGGGTGGGGATGTCTATCACATGCTACTTTGCATACGGGAATGTCCATTGGTGTGGCAAAACAAAAACAAGAGCCCTCATTCCCCCTCAGTGTCTAATGTCAACACAGAAAATATAGGGGCTATGAGTATATCTCCATCTTTTCATCCTCCGGATGTTTAGCTGGAAAAATGATCACTTTTCCAAAGTCTATACAAGCACATATAACCTTTACGGCTCAGGATATACAAAGCATTTCTGAAATTGAGCAAGTATGTCCATGTTCTTGCGGATGCCCTGGACATGCCTCTGCCACGCTCCCTTCATTTATTTATTTATTTATTCATTTACAGTTCTTCTATACCTCGCTTTTTAGTATCAGTGCGGTTTACAAGTAACAAAATATTGCCACAGACAAACGGCCTTAGGCTTACATTGTAACAGGATGGATAACTTGGGGATGTAACTGGGGAAACTATGTACAATTGCAGCAAACAAACTATATACAAGTACTTGGATGTTCTTGCACTGGGGACGTCTCCACAGCCAGGATTCTAAAATGCCTCCAGAAACTTCTCTGTGATTTGGACATCTGCATGCCCATTTGCAGAAGTCCAAAGCATGAAAAACGTTTTTAAAATAACCCCCTTAATATTTAAGTCTATGTTTATTTGATTTGATACACCACCTTTTGTTAAGACACAGTATATAGGTTCTGTGTAGGAATCTGTAGTAGTCCAACTTTTTCTCTTTTATCAACTAGAGGTGTGTTGATGTTCTAGGGTATTTTCAATGCTGACTTTTCATTTATAGGTCTAAAATAGTTTCAGGGTTTGGAGTTGGTGCTGATATGGTATGGTAAGCTTCTGAGTGTTTGCAAGATTTTGTGCTACTTCACACAATCTCTGGTAGTGGAGGGAATCCGAGTTGTTGTTACTGATGTGAAACCAGAATTTACAAGGAATTTATTGGCATGTTGCGTTGTAAAGTGAACAAACAAAGGAGCAGTGGAGGCCAAAGAACAGAGGACAATCCTCATAGATGAGCATTAGCAGTAAATTTGAGAGACTAAGATCATACTCCACATACCCTGGCTTAGAAGTGAGGTTCACGACTGTCATCATATTCGCAGAATTAACCCATTTGGAGAAAATGTCCAAAATGAAACAGAAAAACGCTGTTGGAAAAAATGACCCCACATGACCATATTTCAGCTGAGTGCCTGTGTCAGGGGTCCACATATCTATAAAAACACAACTATTTTTCAATATACTGTTTCACAAAGGATAATCAACAATATGCAAAAAAAAATATTTTTAAATTATTTAAGGGGGTTATTTTCTAAGCACTATTTGTGATTTAAGTGTATATAAGCAGCCTTACAAATGTGTATACTGTGGCCATATGTAAATGGCCAATTTAGAAAGGGTGAAATTAACATGTAGATGACAGCACTATGTCCAAAATAAAAGGGGGCACTCACTGGGTGTGACAAAAACTTACATGTGTATCCCTATTTCATATAGGGTATGCACGTGTAAGCCCAAAATTACCCAGTCCAAATTTACATCTGTTCCATGGCATGAATAGAGATTTAAAAAGTGCTCCTTTTGGCCATTCTTTTCATTACCCAATGTTTATTTCCCCCTCTGAATTTAAATGGGGACAAAAAAGTGTCCTCTGTAATTAGCCAAGAGCATCTACAAATAATAAGTAACACACCTTTACACATTACTCCAAACATTCTACCCCAGCAGAGCTACAAGACAGTCCACGAACAACATACTGGCTATCCTACACAGCAAAATAAAGAGCAACAAACAAGCCTGCACACGATCCTTTGAACTATACACACCTTCCCTATGGAAAACCCTCCCCAACCAAATCAGAAACATCGGTGACCTCCTCACCTTCTGCAAACACCTAAAAACGCACCTATTTATCAAACACATTGGTCCACCCACATAATTCCCCCCATCCGTTTAAATAAATAAATAAATGAATAAAATCCATGAAACCAGAAACAATACACACATCCCCCACCTGAACACACAAGCTGACACTCTTTGTAAATAAGTTAGTCCCCCTATGTATATAAGTTAAACTATTACACATAATATAGGCTAGATCTTATCTGACCCATGTATATAAACCTGTTTGATGTACCCTTGTTGACGTAACCCCTGTTTGATGTTTCCTATATCCTCCATTCAATGTACACCACTTTGAACAGGAGAAAAGCTGTATATAAGCCCAGCTAAATAAATAAATAAAATCTCTGGGCCCAATTTTTAAAAATCATTACAGCCCAGTAAACCATGTAAATGCCTTAAATTGGAATATTTAACAGCACTTACACGGTTAGTGCTGTTGAATATCCCCTTCTAACTCCCCTACGTGCCCTGATGCTATCCGGTTAGCATCAGGGTGTGTCAGGGGCATTCCAGGGCGGGGCGGAGCAGAGGCGGCAACAAACAATAACCAGGCAGCAGCGATATCGCATCCTGCCCGGTTAGCGATCTGCGTCAAAAAGATAGGCAAGGAAAACCCTTGCCTATCTTTAAGACTCAGGAGCTAACTGGGCAACCGGGCAGCATGCAATATCGCTGCTGCCTGGTTAGCTTCAGCGGCTTCCAGTGTGTGCAGCGAGCCTCAGATATTCAATGCCATTGCCACGACATTGAATATCCGGGATAGAGGTTGGCGGTGAGGATGCATAGCCTTCGAAAATGAGCCTAGCTCGATATCGGGCCCTACATGTCTATGTTTGCAAAACGGCCCAGATATGATGATTGACAATGTGAAAGTTCAAAGGAGCTTTTTTCTAACATAAATGCTTTTAGTAATGCTATTTTGGCTAAGTGCTCATATTTACATGTGCTCATTGTGAAATGCCAGCCCTTACACGTGTAGGTTGCCGGTTTCTCTCAATGATTTTCTGAAATCTCTCCTCATGCACACTGTGGATATGTATTTTAGAAATGGCTTCATGTTTCGCAGAATCATTTCTAAAATAATGGTAAAACTGTAAATATGGCAATCTAGAGATCTCGATTCTAATCTCCATGTCCTATCTAAAATGTGCCTTTATACAAAGAAACATACCAAAATGACCTATATAAAATGTATCATGACTATGATAATAAACATTTATAATTTAAAAGCCATTAAATTAGAAAACGCTCATATAAATCAGAAAAATACAGAACAATGTGAGAATTAATGAAAGCGATCAAAAATTGGCAAGAAACCATATCTTATAAAATGAAACAATTCCTATGTGTACTGACTTGCAAAGAGATACAAATGTTAGTAGCCCACTGTTGACAAAAGCATGTCATCGACCCAAAAAAGGGAATAAACAGCAGAGAGGACAATCCAAACTGATATGTACAAATGGTCATAACTTTTTCATATATTAGATCTCAACTTTAAATAAATAAAAAAAAACAAATATGTATTTACCATTGATTAATAGCAGTGGGATCAATTATTTGCAAAGCAGTCGCCACAATAGTATAAAATCCAGCAGCGGCAAAATGACAGTTGACGGGAATATGAGCGATGCTGGTGCCTTTCTATGGAACAAAGCAAATAAGATGTAAAACAACAAAAGCCAGAGCTAATTGGTATCTTAAAAATTATGGGGGTCATTTTAGAAGCCCTATTCATGAGCTGGTGTCTGAAACGGGCACTTAGACATGCAAACCATGGAAATGTATCCTAAGCCACTTTAGAAAGCCGGGTATATAGACATCCCCAGCTGAAGAACATCCATGTAGCACAGGGACATTGTAGAGGCATGTCCTGAGTGGAGCAAGGGAGATGCATGTCATGGTGCAATTTCAGAATGGCACAAGCATGTTGACTCTGGTTGTTCAGGCAATCATGCCTACACCTTCTTCTGATCATGAATAAGGTTCAAAAAAGTGTTTGTTTCATGGTTGCAATGTTTCCAGCAGAAGAGCAAAATGCGGTTTCATTGCCATAGTTAATATTTTCAAGTCAAAGAAACCTGCATGTAAATGCATAATTCAAACATATTACAGGCTAGCTGCATGTCTGAATATCTAAAATGGCAGGCCAAGACATACTAGTCTCAGCACATAGTTGTCCCCATTTTGAAACACCCCAACCAGGACGTCCAAGTACCCGGTTCTGCAGGCATTCAGTTCGGGGTTGTCCACATTTGTGAAATGGCCTATACCCGTGAACATCGCCGGCCTTTCTATCTGCATGGGGTCTGTCACCAGCACTGGTTACTGGGATGTTCATTTTCGAGGTAGAGACAAAGTGATTTTGGAAGACACTTATACATGCCTCCCTTCACTGCTGCCATGCTTCCAGATTTTTGGATGCTCTGGATGTCCTAGATTCTTCTTAGATATCCCTTTTAAAATACCACTTCATATTTATTTATTTATTTACATTCTCTTATATACCACACTATTCTGCATCAGTGCGGTTTACATTGAACAAACTGAAATTACATTGAACAGGGCATTATAACTTGGAGATAACTATTTTACAGGGAACATGGGCTATGGAGGGTTCAGTGGCTTGCCCAAGACCACAAGGAGCACCTGTGGGACTAGAAACCCCAGTCCTTCCGGCCCAAGGTTGCTGTCCTCTAGTGGGATTTGAACCCCTGACCTTCCAGCCTGAAGTACCTTGCCCCAACCACTAGGCTACTCCTCCACTCCTATATCTATATAATTATATATTTAAGAGAAATATACTTAGAATTCAGTCACCATAAGACACTTAGGGCTCCTTTTACTAAATCCCACTAAGGATTTGCTATTAACAGGCAAATCTCATGCAGCTACACATTAGCTGTCGGGGACATGTTCAGTACGTCCACACAACAGCTAATGTGCGAAGGGATTTCCTAACATGCACTCCATTATGTTGGGTTCACTTAACGACTCCTATAGAGGAGTTGTTAGGTGAATCCACGTTAAGAGCCATGTTGCCGCTGAGAGCACGGCCCAAACCCTGGGTCTAGCGATAATGCACTCTCTATGCCCACTCTCCGCCCATTCCCTGCCCCATCCTGCAAGCGCCGATTAATGTGGGTTTTAGCATACAAAGGCAGACACTATCATGTATTAGTGTTCCTGACTGCCTGTAGCCACGCGTTAAAACTACCATTAGCCAGATAAAAGGATTTAGTATAAGATAATCTTAATGTGCTCAACCTGGCAGCAACAACCCTTCTCCCAAAAGTGGATAGATAATATTAGCATGGAGGAGTAGCCTAGTGGTTAGAGCACTAGCTTAAGAACCAGAAGACCAGGGTTTGATTCCCAATGGCACTCCATGTGACCTTGGGAAAGTTACTCAACCCTCCATTACCTCACAAATCCAAGTTATTAATGTCCTTGTTTAATTTATATTACCAAGTTTAAGTTACAATGTAAACCTCTTTGACTGAAATGATAAAGCAATATAAAAAGACCTGTTAAATAAATAAATAAAACATTAGCACTATCACCCTGCTCTCAAAAAATAATATACCTTATTTAAGAAACTTTTGTTCACATTGATACTTTCCCAGCAGTTCCATAGTTACAGCCTTCTACTACACATGCTCACAGCATTTAGATGGACAAATATCCTGTGCTTACAATAGTGCTTGCACACATCTTGAAATAGACAAAAAATAAATGTTTTGAACGTCATAATGCATCTCAAATTTCAGATTGGGGCCTCTTGAGTTCAACCAAAAAGAAAATCATTCAGACACTTCAAATTACCTCTCCATGATTTTAGGATATCATCAATATACCTTCTACATTGTATTAGTTGATTTTTCATTTTATATTCATCCTTTATTTTTAGTTTCAACTTTTTAGGGAGTTATTTTGGAAGCTCTGTTCATTCTTTGGACATATGGAAATGGGCATAGAGACATCTAAAGCACAAAGACATCTCCAAAGTCATTTTAGAAGCCAGGTCTGTGGATGTCCCCAGTATGAGAATGTCCAAGTCTGAATGGGGGAATGGCAGAAGCGAGGCCCAGGCATTCCCAAAAACTTTGAAATCCTCATTTGATCTCAGAAATATCCTGGACGTCCGGCATCACATCTAAGGTTATACCTGCTCCGGGCACTAACAGGCATCTGAAAAGTGATTGTTTTGTTAGGCAAATGTCTGGAGGGCATATCTGGAGGGCATGGAGAGGGAACTATACTACTATATCCCCTTTATTTTGCAATATGGCAACAAACACTGACTGGGAATGGAGGCTCATGTTTCCCATTGCTACACCATGGGATGTTCACTTATCTTAACTTGCAGGAGATGGACGTCCCAGCTCCATGTCTTCTAAGTGGCTGCTGGCATAGACATCCATGTCAGAGACGTCCCTATTACAAAAATTGGCCAGTTACACAGACATCCCTGGTGCTTTTCTGCACATTCCACCATGGATATTCATTCTAAAATGTCACTTTTAATGTGATTGTCCCCTTGAATTTTTATCAGCCTGTTTTGGTTTACTTTTTATAGTCCAGATATAGCATCACTCTTTTTAAAGAGCCCATGCTATTTACCTATATTTTTCAACCATCTGATTTTTTTCTCCTGCCTTTTTAGTTATTATATCACATGTATTTTGTGGTGTTGGTAAAAAAATTCTCTCATAAATGGAGTTCACATTTTACATTCTCTTTTTCAAGGTGCATACAAACACTATTGTTAAGCACTGGAAATTTGTCCATTTAAATGCCCTGAGCATGTCTGGCATGTCTTATCTTTTTGATAAAAGACTGTAACTGTGAAATCACTGGGAGAGTAATACAAAGTACTGAATGTGAATAAAAATTCATCAATAAAGGTATAGTATTATACTTCATACTGTTGGCTGCCAGGATGAGCAATTTAGCAACTTATCATGATTGAACTGTAAGTATTTTTCTCTTTATCAAAAATATAATTATATTGATATAATTTTTAAGATACTGATTGGCATTGATTTTTGTTTTTTTAAATCTTTGTTTGCTTTGTCCCATAGAATGGCATTGAATTGGGAACTTTTGAGGGGAAAGGATTAGATCAGGAAGGAGGTTTGGTGTGGGGAAGGATCAGATTGGGGAGCTCTTCAGTGCTGAAGGTAGCAGAGGATATTTTTTTATTTTTGCCAGGACCTGCATTACATGTCTTGGTATATGCCAAGGTATACAATGCAGGTCCTATGCAGTAAATGTCTGCCCTGTGCACTAAATGCATGACAGATGCTAGGCACAACCCATCCGTTTATATACAAGCTGTGCACTTACTGCACCTTAATTTTTGCAGTTAAGGTGCGGTAAGTGCAAAACCTTATCATACTTTAGTAAACATGGTGCATATTCCTGTCAACTACCATTTTGCTACTTTATTTATTTATTTTATTTATTTATTAGTCGTATTTAGCTCATTCCTTTCCAGGAGAAGATCAAGGCGAGTTACATTCAGGTACAGTATGTATTAGTGGTGATTGCTTTGCAAAAGATTAATCTCACTGCTATTAATCTATAGTAAATATATATTGATGTTTTTTTAATATATTTCAAGTTGAAATCTAATATATGAAAAAGTTATGACCATTTATACAAGTCAGTTTTGATTGTCCACTTTATTGTTTGTTCCCTATGACATGCTTCTGTCAACACTTGGCTACAAACCTTTGTTACATAAGGTATATTAGGTGTTATTCAGTTTGGTATGTCTCTTTGCATGAAGGCATATTTTAGAAAGACCTTTTAGAAGGTAGATGGGACACGGACGTGAAAATCTTTGAAGTTACACGTCAATTTTAGAAGAGAGGGTGTGTAAGTGTGCAATCGACAAATCTCTTCCCCTTGAAACTGACTTCATTTATAAAAACATGCAGTGGTGATTTGTATGTGTGCATTTTGTGAAATAGTCGCACCTACATATGGATACCCCTGGCAGGTAGCTGTGGCAGCAAAGACATGCAGCCTTGTAAGAAAATGTGAAATGGAAGGCATCCTCATCAGCATGACCCAATAGATGTGAAAAATGAAAAGCCACCAATGGGTAGCTTTACTTGCAAGGATAACTATCTTTGAATGTTGCATAAGTATTTTGCACATATAAGTTCCATTCCAGCAGCAAAATGCATGTCCCTGGCTGCACCCCACAAGCACATGGCACATCTTCACCAGTTTCCAGTCCCCATTTTTTCCACTGGCCAATATGCCTTGCTAGGAGAGCACCAATATGGCCACCAGGAAACCACCTAAACTTTCAAGGGCCCCTGCTCCTCGTTTGATTTGCATTAGCAAATGAGAATGTCCTCTACTGCCCTGGAAGGTGCAGGACATCCCATGCCGCAGCATGGAGGGTCTTGCAGCAGGTCCACATGGCCCTGGCCAGGTAAGGAAACCTTCTAACACCTATATCCACATCTCACACTTAACGTCATGCTGACTCCTAGGACTGGCACTACTACTAGACAGACTAGGCACTTGCCTAGGGCAGAAAAAGCGTAGCTACTCACCTGTAACAGGTTTTCCAGGGACAGTCTTCACATATGGGTGACGTCGATGCCGACAGAGCCCCAGCAAAAACATCTCCCCAGGTTTCAAAGAAAGCCTTTGGGGGATGCCACCACACATGCGTGGTCCCCTTCCCACCTAAGGGTGCCATCTTACTCAGTCAGATGACATAGCTAGAGCCAACAAAAGAAGAGGGCAAAAATTGTACAGCAACTCTAAGGGGAAGAGGGAGGGTTGTGAAGACTGATTCCTGCTGTCCCTGGAGAACACCTGTTACAGGTGAGTAACTACACTTTCCCCAGGAACAAGCAGGAAGTCAGTCCTCAGATATGGGACTCCCTAGCTAGAGGCTACCGAGAACCTGTGGAAAAACATCGCCCAGTCACGAGCAGTCACAAGCGAGTCTGAGGAAAGACTCTAAGAACCCCACTATCCAGGGAGAACCATCATTCCGGTAGCATGAACAAGAAGGGTTGAAGAGTAGGAGTTGCCTAAACCCCGAACAGATTACGGAGTATGGCCTGGCCGAAGGCGCTGTCCCATCAGGAACCCTGTCCAGGCAGTAGTGAGCTGCAAATGTGTGAACTGAGGACCAGGTGGTGGCCCGGCAGATGTCTGCCAGAGGGACAGAGCATAGGCTTGCAACCGAGGTTGCCATAGCCCTGACGTTGTGCACCGTGATCCGGCACTCCAAGAAGAGCCCAGCCTGATCATGGGCGAAGGCAATGCAGTCTGCCACCCAGATGGATAGGGTCCTCTTGGTAACAACCTCCTTTAATCAACTGGGGTCGAGGAAACAAAAAGCTGCAAGGCTTTGTGGTAGCCCTGGGTAAGTTGCAGGTAGAAGGACAGGGCCCTCTTACAATCCAGAGTATGGAGAACGGCTGCTGCCTTGTCGGCATGGGGCCGTGGAAAGAAGGTGGAGAGCATCACCACCTGGTTGAGGTGGAAGGTGGATGCCAGCTTCGGAAGGAATTTAGGGTGGGTGCAAAGCATGACCCTATTCTTGTAGAACCTGGTATAAGGTGGCTCGCTGACTCTGAGTGCAGAAGTGAGCGACACCATAAAGACGACCTTCCAGGAGAGATAACGCAAATGGCAGATAGCCAGTGGTTAAGAAGGCGGCTTGGTGAGCTGCGTCAGAACCACATTGAGGTCCCATTCCACCGGGGGCAGGCGAATGGGAGGCTTAGAGAGCACAGAAAGAGGTTTGTCAGAAAGAGGTTTGTCTATGGAATGCCGAGAGTGTGCTCAGGCGCACTTTGACAGAATTGGACTTGAGTCCATTTTGCAAAAGGTGAAGACAAGAGAACGGATCAACCTGTTGTTCTACACACCATACTGAGAATCTGTGCCACATGAAGGTATAGGCCTGTCTCGTGGAGTTCTTACGAGAGGCCAGGAGGACTTCCTCCACCTCCCTTGGGAGGTTGAAGGGTGCTAAGACTACACGTTCGGCAGTCATGCTGTAAACGACATAGACCCCAGGTTGGGGTGAATAAGAGAGCCCTCCTCCTGGGTCAGTAGCCCCTGGGCATTCCCCAGAGGGACCAGGAGCTCCGCATGAGACAGAGCAACAGGGAAAACCAAGGCTGCCTGAGCCACCAGGATCATGAAGGCCTTGTCCCGCAGGACCCTGAAGAGGGTTTGGGCAATTAGTGGCATAGGAGGGAAGGCATACAGAAGGCCCTCCGACCACAAGATGAGGAAGGCGTCTGCCACTACCTGGGACAGATGCGTTGGGGACAGCAGAAGTGGGGCAGCAGAGCAGTGGTCGGGCTGGCGAAGAGGTCCAGACTTGGAGTTCCCCAGAGTCAGAAGAGCCACTATACCACCTTGGGGTTTAGTCACCATTTGTGCTCAGTCAGTCCACTAGGGCATTGTCTTGGCCCGGCAGGTAGACCGCCCTAAGGAGAATTCCCTGACCGATCGCATACGAGCAGAGGGCTACTGCCTCCGGGCAGAGGTGCTGAGACCCTGTGCCCCCCTGTTTGTTCAGGTAGAACATCATGACCTGGTTGTCTGTTTGGACGAACACTGACTGGTTCCGCAGGTGGTGATGGAACGCCTTGATCACCAGAAAAATAGCCTTGAGCTCCAGCAGGTTGATCTATTGCTGGCTCTCCAATAGAGACCAGTTGCCATGCGTCCGTGGTGAGGTCTCTCTGGGGATTTGGGGACTGGAAGGATATGCCCTCCTGTAGGTGATGTGTGCCCTACCACCAGTCGAGTGACTCTGCTAGCTGACAGGACACAGACCCTGTCCCAGAGCCTGCACATGGCTTGAGTCCACTATGAGCAGAGACACTACTGAGCCACCCGTATGTGGAGGTGGGCATTGGGAACCACATGGACAGTGGATGCCATGTGGCCCAGTAGGTGGAGCATGGACCGCGCTGACACTGTGTGATGTCATTGCACCTCAGTGGCCAGGGCCCTGAGGCGATCTACCCTGCCCAAGGGAAGAAAGGCTCTGGCCTGGAGAGTGTCCAGTCGAGCTCCTGTGAATTCCAGGTCCTGCAATGGAGTGAGGTGAGACTTGTGATGATTTATCACAAACCCTAAATGCTGCAGGACCTTGATGGTGTGGGCTGTGGTCTGTTGCACCTCGGTGGCCATGCCCCCCTTTACGAGTCAGTCGTCCAGGTATGGGAAGACGAAGGCCCCTTGGAGATGGAGGTAGGCAGCCACCACTGTCAGGCATTGATGTGGAGGCTAGGCCAAAGGGTAGTATCGTGTAATTGTAGTAGTCGCACCAAACCATGAACCTAAAGTACTGCCTGTGACTGGGATGAATAAGGATGTGGGTGTAAGTATCCTTTAGGTCCAAGAAGCATAGTCAATCACCTTGCTGGAGGTAGAGGAGCAATGTTCCAAGGAGATATATTCCGATATCAGCTGGTAAGCTTGGATTCGGCAACCCAGCATCGAGCCCTGGTAGCATTTGCGCCCAAGGGCATCGAGGGCACAGGACTCCCTGCCCGGGGGCACAGAGGAGTTTTCGGGCTTTTCCGCCGGTGCATGGTTTGCTCTACCACCATAGAGGTGTGTGGGAATTGCGCTTTCTGAAAGCCGGGGCCCCGCTGGACCCGGTATATGGTGTCGGCTAACTATAGGCACCGATGTCGTTGTCTCCAACATCTGAAGGAGGAGTCGCCCAAGGATGGCGGGTACGGGGACCATCAGGGCCTCCTTAGGTGGACTCTCATACTGGAAGATTTCAAGCTCCTCCGTGCGAGGGTCCTCCTCTGACTCCATGGTGAGAGACAAGGCTTTCGCTATGTCCCAGACAAACTCGAGGAATGATGTGTCCTCGGGTGGAGACCGGCGCCATGACACTTGGGGAGATGGGTCCGAGGGGAGATCGTAGTATTTATGCATCTCCAGAGAAGCCTCGTCCTTGGACTCCCAATCTGAGTAGTCCATTGAGAACTCAAAACCAGGCGGCTCTTGAGGACTCGGGCTCGGGTTGAGTCCTCAGTGACTCATGGTGGCTGCTGGCCCAGAGCCACAAGAGCTTGCTGGGAAGGATCTCATTGCTGAGGATCGGGAGTGGGATCGAGACCCTTGCCAATGATCAGCTCAAGGCTCGTGCCTCTCGAGAATCGTCTCGGCGGTCCGGGGTGTCCTTGATGTCGAGGTCCCTGTGGTCTCAGGGCAAGCACCAGCGGAGCGGGGCATCGATGCTTGCTGCAAGGCAAGGAAGGCAGGGACACTGCATTCCAATGCCGTCATCCTGGCTGCCCACTCAGGATTGCAGCCTTTGACGTGGACACCAGGGTGACTGGGTCCGGCGTCAGTGAGAGTGAGTCTTCAATGGGACAGGCCTCAGGGGTCTGTGACTTGTCAATAGAGTCCTCGGCATCTATTCTGGGCACCTTCGCCAGCCGCTCCCTCTCCAACTCCTCAGATATCCTCTGGGGATTGTGGGACCTGGCAAGGGACTTGCTGTGTGTGTCCAATTCCCAGGACGAGGTCCTCAAGGATTTCTTTTTCTTCTTGCGCTCACGCTCCGGGGAATCCTTGTCGGAGTGTCCACAGACCCGACTGGGCACCACAGGGGCTTAACGCAACTCCAAGGATCCGTGCTGGGCCTTAGAACGCGAGGCTACAGGGGATACCGGGGCAGAATCTGACCTATGGAAGATGTCATCTTGCTTCTGCCAATGACCTTGGATGGCCTTCACGGACATTTTTTGCACAGGGCGCAAACCTGAGTCATGATCGGCACCTAGATACCAGAGGCAGAGGTCATATGTATCGGTTAGGGACATGTTCTTTGCGCACCGATCACACTTCTTGAACCCACTGGCCATTGGGGCAAAAAAAGACCACTGTGAGGTCAAAGACTCTCAACGCAGACAGCAGTTAGAAAAGGGTGCAAAACTGCGCTGGATGAAAACCAAAAAATGGTTAAGAGATTTGATGCCGGGGCAATGGGGCTCAGAGATGGGAAAGGGACTGGTGCTAACCAGAGAAAGAAGGGTAGTTTTATGCACAAAAATATCAACTTTTTTCCAGGGAAAGAAGACAGACGTCTGTTGGGCTCCGCGGAAAAAGGGAGACTGAGTAAGATGGCACCCTTAGGCGAGAAGGGGACCACTCATACGTGGTGGCACCTCCCAAAGGCTTTCTTTGAAAGCTGGGGACATGTTTCTGCAAGGGCATCGTTGGCCCAACATCACCCATATGTGAGGACTAACTTCCTGCTTGTTCCTGGAGAATGTCAGGGGGCAGCACTTTGAGTACTTCCCTGCCCCCAGTAGTCCTACCTTTATCCTTCGGTATACCCCCCCCCCCCCCCCGCCATATTAAAGATCACTCCCTTCTTCCTTTCTCCCTGCTGCGATCACTGTACCTTGATCTTCTTTCTGAGTTAAATGTGGCTGCATCTTAATACAATGGTGGGCCTTACAGCACTTGGGTATGGTCAAGGCCTGCACCATCCTGCTTCTTGCAACAAAACATTTACATCAGAGGGAGTAGGACAGGAGTACGAAGGTGCTGCTGCAGCAGCAAGGGAACATAAAAAGCGAGAGTTCCTGGACATGGTGGGGGGAGATGTTGTACTACTGGGGAACAGCAGGAAAGGAGAGATGCTGGACTACTGGGTGGGCAGGAAGGAGAGATGCTGGACTATTGGAGTGGGTGGAAAGGAGAGACATTGGACTACTGTGGGGTATAGAAAACAGCGATGCTTACCTACTGGGGGAATAAAGAAAGGAAGGAAAGATACTGGAAAGGGGGGGAGTGGAGATAAGCCATGTAAGGAGAGATGTGGTGCAGACGTTGGATAGGGAGTAAGAGATACTAGACTATAGCAGGGGCATCAGATGCCCTTGGGCCTGCCCAACTGACAGCCATTGTGTAGGCAAAGAAACATGGAAATCAGACCTGGCCTAACCATTGGTGCCATGCTGGTGCTAGGACATCAGTGTCTGAGGGCCAACAAAGATTCACAGCAACCAAAACAAAAAAAAATAGATCTTCACAGCTTCACACACTCAAAGAGCCATTAACACATTTATTAACCTGCATGGAGAGAGGGCACACACATATAAACAAAGAAAATCTAACTACTGAAAAGTATGATGTGCAGTGAAGCACTCATACAGAATGTGGGAGGGGTGATGTTCTAATACTCTTGATTGTTGGATACAGTTATTAAAATCTCAGGGCCCAGGGTACTCAGTCCCCATGCACAGCTCTGATGGCACTATTATATAAGTCTTACTGCTGCCAAAGAGCAGAACCCCCAGCCACACCAACACACACACAGATGCATTGGCCTATGCGATAACATAATCAGTCAATCTGTCATGAAGATAAGATGGTCAGGACTGCCAAATGGCAAGAGGGTAAGGTATCTCAGGTGGTGTCACATGGAAATGTATGTAAATGACATAAGCCATGGGCACATAGTGGCATGACAATGCATTTAAGCATGCATATAGGCAAGCAGGGTCCTCCACCCTTACCTGACAAATGCAGATCACACTGATCACATAGGTATGAGCATTGCAGGAACACAGAGCCCTACCATAAGGGATCTAACCTTACAGGACCTATAGAGCACACATCCACAGAATAGAGGCAACTACTAGGCACACAAGTTGTGTTTGGCAATAGGACATTGCTGATGCGCAAGGTAGCTGTTTGCACGGTACCCATACTGCCAAATGTCACAATTCCCTCTTACCTGGACAGCACCAACTCTCTAGATGAAGGCCAGTGACCCCAGTAGTTTAACAGGGATATCTGAGGCTGAACAAGTGAAGTGAACAGATCCCTAATCATGTGCAGGTAGCCTTCCAAATCAACCTCAACAGGCATCGGTAGTGTTGCCCCAGTGCTACACTTTCTCCTCTACTAAATGTGCTGAAAATCAGCACCCTATCCCAAGGTCTGCTATCAGCAGGCCACAGATATCCATCCAGATCAAGGCCCATATGAAAATGTGCAAGGCAATCTAGGAATCCCACTGAGGGTTTATCTGTTATGTGTGGCTATCTTTAATCTGTCAACGTGCATCATAGCACTAAGCAAGGCTTAGTTATTTTGCAGCATCAGAAGCACCTTGGCCACCACCACCAGCTGCAGCCAGAACCAGTCACAATGCTCCCTAAGGAGAAGGAAGATGCAAAAGCATGGAGGAGGAGAGCAGCAGTAGTCACTGCACCTTGTCAGAAGAGGGAATCATTTCAGAAGCTAATGACTCTGAAGTGGCGGAGAAGCTGTAAAACTAGAGGGTATAACATGAAGCTGACTTTGAAGTGGCGGGGAAGTGACAGGGAAGCTGTAAAACTAGAGGGCATAACATGAAGCTGCAAGGGGGTAAATTGAAAGGCAATGTCAGGAAATACTTTTTCACTGAAAGGGTGGTGGATGCTTGGAATGCCCTCCTGATGGAAGTGTTGGGGACAAATACAGTGACAGAATTCAAAATGGCATGGGACAGACACAGTGGATCCCTTTACAGCAACAGGATAAAATAAAAATAAACGTAACTAACTAATTTCTCAACAGACAGGGGTGTCCTACACGAAGAGGTGGGTTCACCCTTAAAACAAAGACATGGGGAGGGGTGGCCTGCACGGAGCAGCAGGTGCACCTACTCTTTCCATCTTACTGGGCAGACTAGATGGGCCATTCTGGTCTTTATCTGCCATCATTTACTATGTTACTATGTAAGTGGTAAATTCCTCCGATGAAGAGAAAGTAGAAGAGGAGCTTCTGTCCCCTTGCCAGGCACCTGGAGCAGCAAGGGTAAGCAGATGGCCAGTGCCTCCCCTTCCCCCAAGAATGCCCTATTGAGCATGGATTGAATGCTGGACTGGAGAGACTGTGGCTTCATATCACAGATCCCCCTGCACAGAGGGAAGAGAAGGTATTGTAGGGGAAGGGGGAGATTGTGGAGAAGGAGGAGGTAGCGACGTGTGGACTGGGGATCTGTTGGAATCCCTGATCACCCAACCTGTCCAGTCTGCCTCTTTGCTGGACCAGCTAGGTCCCCATGAGGTCCTCAGGAAATGTGAGGGCCCCGACATCCTGAAACATCTGACTTCCTTGTGACAGGAGTATGGCAGGATTCGGATGCAGTCTTAATTCTCTGGACGTCATGGTGACCCATCTGGAGGGGCTGCGAGCAGAGATACCTGCAATGTTACTGATCATGAATCAGCTGCTGGTACATATCTCTGATCCAGATGATCTAGAGAAAGGGAGGGGGAAATAGGCCTCATCTGACGTATTAGTTTCTGGAATATGGGGAACATGGCCCGCATCTTTTCAGGGCTTGCAGGTGCTCTTAAAAGACATGTGAGACCGTAAGACAAAATACTTTTTAGGTAGAAGAAGTCTGGACTTTAGTACCATCTTCAAGTACCAATTTAAAACGAAGTGGATTATATTTCTTTTTAAAAGAAGTATGAATAATGTACAGTGTGATTTGGTATCACTTTGGGTGTTGCTTTAAACGTTTAAACTATATGGTTTTGGGTAAAGGACGACACAACACTGATAAGGCGTTTAGGGGCCCCGGAACATCTTTTGACACGATTGCAGTCCCGTGTTGCTTTTAGAACATTGGTTGATACCCTTACCATTTAACAATAATGTAAAAATGTATTTGGAAATAGCTTTTATATTATTGATATATTGAACAACATTGTACAGTACTGGAGAGTGCTTTGATTTCTACTTGTATTTATTGTGTTGACTGTTTGCACAGAAGCTATTTGGGTAATATTCATGATTTATAGCAGCTGTAAATTGTCAGATTCAAAAAAATATGCTCTGCATGTCACTGGCCTATGTGAAATACATCATGAATGTGCAAGCACCGGCACCGCCCAAGCCATACCACAGAATGCCTCTTGGAAAAAAAGTGCAGAGATCAACATATCCATCGCAAAAACATGGATCTCGTGGTCTTTGCAAAATCATGTTTTCCACATGGATGTGGCTTCTATGTTTTTCTGCCACCATATCCAAGTTTAAAACGTGAATAGAGCTTCTAAAATAACCCCTTTAATCAATAATGTACAAATAAATTATTTTTAAATTATCTTTTGTGAAACAATATATTGAAAAATAATTTTGTGTTTTTATAGATTTCTGGACTCCTGACATAGGCACTCAGCCGAAACATGGTCGTGTTGGGTCATTTTTTCCAATAAAGTTGTTCTTCTTTCATCCATGAAGACTGTCATCTGTTCTTTGGCCTCCATCACTCCTTTGTTTGTGGCTCTGGATTTGCGGAGGTTTTCCTTATTTGTTTCATTGGAGATGTACAGTGAAACATCATACTTCTGCTTTGCACCTTTTGTTAAGAGGGCTTCTATTGGATGGTCTGGGAACTTCCTATATGAATGAATATCAGGGTAATTTTACAAAAGGTCATCTAGTTGGAGAGGTCAAGTAGTTGCCTATTTGTAGCCTATTTTATAGATATATAGGAAACTATTTTTCTTTATAAAATTGACTTAGAAAAGCTGCATAAACTATCGCTGGGGTTACCACCACCATTTTGAAACCACGTGACAATCGGGGAAGAAGTAGAGGGGGATTGCTCTTGTCCCACCAGGAAGCCCACCAGGAAAAGTCCTGGGGTGGTTGGAGGTAGTTGGGGGTTTGGTCTTGGGGTGGGTTTCTGCTTGAAGGAAGGGCTGCAAGAGGGGCAGGGGCTGTCTTATCCAGCAGTTGGCTCTGGGTTGAAGGACTGTTACTGGCAGAAGGATTTAGCTCTCTGGACAGAGGGTGATGAAGAGGGGATAAGGTCAAGGAGGTTACCTGAGTGTGAGTGGGATTGAATCAGGTTGGGGGTTATGTTGGGGGGGACGGATCAGATCAGAGGAAGTTCTGTGCAGTTGGGAGGGGGAGGGTGGTAACACCACCATTGCAACATCTTTTTATTTTTGGACTGGGTCCGCACTACGTACTGTACCTTCCTATCTGCTGAGGCATATAATGCAGGCCTATGTGGTGTCTGCCCTGTGTGTTAAATGCAGAGCAGATGCTAGGCACCCCCTGCATTTAGCACACAGGCTTTGCACTTACCACATCTTAACTTTTGCCATTGAGGTGTGGTAAGGGCAGAACCTTACCACACTTTAGTAAATGGGCCCTTTAGTGACATCACTGATGAAAGTGAAAGCAGAATCCCTAACTTTGTGACATGGTTCAAGTCAGACTGGTCATAAATTTTAGTGGATCATTAAAATTCCAATTTTAGTAAAATATTCAACTTTTTAACACTTCTCCTCCCCAAGAGAAAACAATCAACTGGAAGATTATGCACTATTTCAATAATATGGCTGCTGGGTCATATGACTCGCTTTTTTAAACAATTAACACCGGAATACAGGCAAGTATTTTCATAATAACTATTAGTCCCTATGGGATCACAAAAAGCACATTTTTACAGTGAATTACCAACCCAGGATCCAAGTCTGGGTCCAGCACTTACTTGGACTGGGTTTGTTTAGTAAGGTTCTTTATGGTTAAGCCTTCTTTTCCAATGATTGCACCAACATACTGAGTGGGCACAAGAATGCGTAGTGGGTAATTTGGTTGCTTGGACTGCAAGGATCCTCCCAAAGAAGGTCCCTGTTCCCTGGAAGTATACCCCCCTCCTCTGCTAGTGCCACGGCGGGACCGCTGAGGGGGCTGTGGAGAACCTGAAGCCTCTTCATCAGGGATGTAAGAGATCTTGAAAGAATAGTTCTCAAACTGGTGTTCACTGAGCTTCTCAATGGCTCTAGAGGAAGAAGAGAAAAGAAGCACCACTGTTATGGCATGTTGTGGTAAAGGCATTTAAATACTTGTAAGGTATAAATGCATTTATTTATGAACAAACAGATCTTCTTTTCAATGAACGGGAGGCTATAGAACTAGACAACATGAAATGAAGTTGTATGGAGGTACAATGCATTGCAAAAGTATTCATCCCCTGTGTTTGTCCTGTTTTGTCGTATTACAACCTGGAATTAAAATGGAGTTTTAGGGGTTAGCACCATGTGATATACACAACATGCCAATGACTTTGAAGGTGCAAGATATCCTTTATTGTGACATAAACAACAATTAAGACAAAAAAAAACCTGAAAGCAAGAGTGTGCATATGTATTCACCCCCTCAAAGTCAATATGTTGTAGAGCCACCTTTTGCTGCAATTACAACTGCAAGTCTCTTAGGGTATGTCTCTATCAGCTTAGCACATCTAACCCACTGGGATTTTCACCCATTCCTTAAGGCAAAACTGCTCCAATTCCTTCAAGTTAGATGGCTTGTGTTGGTGTACTGCAATCTTGAAGTAATGCCACAGATTCTCAATTGGATTGAGCTCTGGGCTTTGACTAGGCCATTCCAAGACATTTAAATGTTTCCCTTTAAAACAGCTTTAGCAGTATGTTTAGAGTCAATGTCCTGCTGGAAGGTGAACCTTCGTCCCAGTCTCAAATCTCTGGCAGACTGAAACAGGTTTTCCTCAGAAATTGCCCTGTATTTAGTCCCATCCATCGTTCCTTCAATCCTGACCAGTTTTCCTGTCCCTGCCAATGACAAACATCCCCATAGCATGATGCTGCCACTACCATATTTCACTGCGGGAATGGTGTTCTCGGGTTGATGGGAAGTACTGAGTTTGCGCCACACATGGCGCTTCCCACGATGGCTAAAATGTTCCATTTTCATCTCATCTTGCCAGAGAAACCTTCTTATTTATTTTATTTATTTGGAACTTTTTTTCTATACCGCCCTTTCCAGAAATCAGGGGTGGTTTACATTGAAACTTAACAAAATACATTGAACATAATAGTTGGGTTTATAACAAATAGCTATTTACAGTACTACTATGAAACACTTGCACCTCATTACGGGTAATAATGAGTGTACATGATAACTGAGTCATATTTAGTGGAGTGGAGGAGTGGCCTAGTGGTTGGGGCAAGGTACTTCAGGCCGGAAGGTCGGGGGTTCAAATCCCACTAGAGGACAGCAACCTTGGGCCGGAAGGGCTGGGGTTTCTAGTCCCGCAGGTGCTCCTTGTGGTCTTGGGCAAGCCACTTAACCCTCCATAGCCCATGTCCCTGTAAAATAGTTATCTCCAAGTTATAATGCCCTGTTCAATGTAATTTCAGTTTGTTCAATGTAAACCGCACTGATGCAGAATAGCGCGGTATATAAGAGAATGTAAATAAATAAATAAATTTACAGTAGTTTGAGTGTTGGCATACATTGAGTTCTAATATAGGTAGAGAGGATGGGTGGGGTTAAATGAGGGGGAGGTAGAGATAAGGTGCTGAGTGGGAGGGTGTAGTTGGAATTTTGATTGGGATTGGGATTGTTGTAATGTTCAATGAAAAGGAATGTTTTTAATTCTTTTTGGAAAGTTTGGAGGTCTTTAATTTCCCTCAGGTCTTCAGGGAGGGCATTCCATTGGGTGGGGGGGCTACATATGTGTAAGCCCTGTTACTTGTTGTTTGTTTAGTCTTATGGTATGAAGTTGGAACTGAGAGAGTGTTCTGATTGGTTCTTCTTCTGGATCTGGAGTCTTGGTGGATGTGGATTAGGGATGTGAGGTAAGAGGGTGCTATATTATTAATTAGTTTAAATGTGGTCATTATGGTTTTGTATTTTATTCTACTGGCAACTGGAAGCCAGTGAAGTTCATACAAGATGGGTGTGAGGTGGTCTGAAAGACAAGCCTCAAATATAATTCTGGCTGTAACATTTTGAGCCATTTGTAATATATTTAAGTTCTTTTTGGTTGTTCCTTGTAATATGCTGTTACAGTAGTCAAAGTGTGACATGATAAGAGCTTGGACTACTTAACTGAAGTCATTTAAGTCTATAAGGGGCCTGAGTTGTTGAACAATTCTTAACTTGAAAAATATGGTTCTGGCCGTCTGCTTTATGTGTGAGATCATGTGAAGGTTTTGTCAAGAATGACTCCTAGATATTTAACTTCATGCTTTACTGGGAAAGTGGTGTTATGATGGCTGATTGTGGGAGGGGGGAGGGTTGAAGAATTTGTTCCTTGATGTAAATAGTACTTCTGTTTTACTGACGTTTATGCTCATACTCGTATTATTTGAATGGAGCCAGTTTTCTGCTTCTTTATGCTGATAGGTTGTCATATTTGGGGTTTGTTATGTCTAGAGGGGAGTACAACATGATATCATCAGCATATATGTGAAAGCCTATTTTGTGTATTTTGAGCCTTTTGAGCCAGCTTCCACAGCTTCCAGAGCCTGCACACAGCTAAGCGTTCAGCTTTGTATCTTTTGCCTATCTTGTTGGTTGTTGTTGCTGCTACTGATATAAAATTTAACTGCTGGTTTTACATTCACTTCTGGGAATATTCTGACTGCCTACATTCCTTGTGCAGCCCTTAAATTAGATATCTAAGTGTGCCCTCAGTTCATGTAAGGCCTACTGGCCAAGGACACTTGGGATATAAAGCTACTTGGAATAGAAATACTTTGATCTGCAGAGACCTGGTCACACCTGAGTCTCCTATTTTAGAAGCAAAGGTATTATTTAAAATTACAGGGACCTTTGCACAGTAAGCAGATAGAAAGAAGTTAAAAGGTCAGTTTGACTATTTCTGCTTCCATTGTTTGAATTGTCTGCAAACCTGCTCACAGGGCAGGGCTGGTTGAATTGTCTTGCAGCCACCTTGTTGACCCTGGGCTTCACAGCTTCCACAGCCTGCACACAGCTAAGCTTTCAGTTTTGTATCTTTTGCCTGTCTTGTTGGTTGTTGTTGCTGCTGCTGATATAAAATTTAACTGATGGTTTTATATTCACTTCTGGGAATATTTTGACTGCCTACATTCCTTGTGCCTACATTATTTTGGTAAGGGGGCAGAAAGGCTACATCGCATAAACAGCTTTAACACATGGCTCCAGACCTGGTGCAAACAAGGAGGATTCAGATTTATAGGCGACTGGGGAAACAGATGGACCAACAAGAGACTATACTGTGCTGATTGACTACATCTCTCTGTCACAGGGAAAAGAATCCTAAGTGAAAAATTCAGGCAGTATGTGGATATGCATTTAAACTAGAAAAAGGGGGTGACGGATGTGGAAGGTCAAGTTCAGGACGTCACTCCCTGCAAAAGCAGAATAACATCAGAAACAGCCACACTTTTAAACCACACATCAAAAACAAGTGGGAAGAAGTGGGCAGAACAAAATCAATGCAAAATACACGCAAGCCAGTTAAATGCTGGAAAGCAATGAGCACAAATGTTCGAAGCTTAGCCAACAAAGTTCCAGACCTGGAAGCCCTAATGGTGGAAATGGACTTGGACATTGTGGCCATTATGCAAACATGGTTTAATGAATCGCATGATTGGGATATAGCCATAGCTGGCAATAATCTATTCAGAAGAGACAGAGAAAACGGAAAAGGAGGAGGAGTATCCTTTTATGTCAAAAGCAATATTAAAGCTACTAAAATGCAAGGGGCATGGGGAAAAGAAGAAGCGCTCTGGATTGTGTTGGAAAGAGGAGATGGCACTGTCATCCATACTGCTGTAGTCTACAGACCTCCGATTCAAATCGAAGAGATAGATAACGAATTGATTATAGATATTGCCAAGATAGCCACAAAGGGGGAAGCGATCATATTGGGTGACTTTAATCTACCTGATGTGGATCGGATTACTCCTTCTGCAAATCTGGAAAGAAGCAAAAAAATTGTGGATGCTCTCCAAGATACGTTACTTAGACAAATGGTGATGGAACCAACCAGGGAAAGCTCAACACTGGATTTAGTGCTCACCAACGGTGATAGCATGTCGAATGTCAGGGTGGGTGCCCCTTTGAGCAGCAGCGATTATCACACGGTGTGGTTTGAGATAAAAGCCAAGGTGCAGTCCAATCATAGCAAGCTCAAAGTCCTAAACTTCAAAAACACTGACTTCAGTAAAATGGCCCAGTACCTAAAGGAGGATTTGGCAGGGTGGAAGGGGATAAGGGAAGTGGAATTGCAATGGGCTAAACTAAAGGTGGCAATAAAAGGGGCAACAGATAAATATGTAAGAAAAGTAAACAAAAACAAGAGGAGAAGGAAACCTATTTGGTTTTCCAAAGAAGTGGCTGCTCAAATAAAGGCAAAAAACACAGCTTTCGCAAAATTCAAAAGCTTGCAAACAGAGGAGCACAGAAATGAATACAGGATCAAACTCAAAGAGACAAAAAGAGAAATAAGGAAAGCAAAATCAAAGGCAGAGGAAAAGATGGCTAAAGATGTGAAGTGTGGCGAAAAAACTTTCTTCAGGTATATTTGGGAAAGGAAGAAGATCAGAGGTGGAATTGCAGAACTCAGAAGTGCTGGGAATGGACTCGTGGAAAGTGACATTGAAAAAGCGAAATTGCTAAACAATTACTTCTGCTCTGTTTTTACTAAAGAAAATCCTGGAGAAGGACCACCTGTGACTCCCAAATATAAAAATGGGAATGAAGTAGATACCACACCATTCACAGAAGATTATGTGTTAGAACAACTTGCAAAACTGAAAGTGGACAAGGCGATGGGACCGGATGGGATACATCCCAGGATACTGAAAGAGCTCAGAGTGGTTCTTGCAGGGCCGTTAAAGAATGTTTTCAACAGATCCTTGGAAACAGGAAAAGTTCCTCAGGACTGAAGAATGGCTGATGTGGTTCCTCTACACAAAAGTGGTGACAGGGAAGAAGTGACAAACTACAGGCCCATGAGCCTTACCTCGGTGGCGGGAAAAGTAATGGAGGTGCTCCTGAAAGAGCCAATAGTGGACTTTCTCAAAACCAACAGGTTGCAAGATCCGAGGCCCCCCTCCATCTTGCCAAACAAGATCCGAGGCCCCCCTCCATCTTGCCAAACAAGATCCGAGGCCCCCCTCCATCTTGCCAAACAAGATCCGAGGCCCCCCTCCATCTTGCCAAACAACTCTGATTGAGTTCTTTGACTGGGTGACCAGAGAACTAGATCAGGGGCATGCGATGGATGTCATCTACCTGGATATCAGCAAAGCCTTTGATACTGTCCCTCATACAGTAGGAGGCTTATCAATAAACTCAGTAGTTATGGGGATGGTCCCAAGGTGGTAAACTGGATCAGAAATTGGTTGACTGACAGACGTCAGAAGGTGATGGTAAATGGAGCTCACTCGGATGAAAGGAAGGTGATTAGCAGGGTGCCCCAGGGTTCAGTCCTGGGCCTGGCACTGTTCAATGTATTTATGAGTGATATTGCTGAAAGACCAAGTTTCCTCAGGGGGTGGAAGATGACTTTATTGCCGCAAATGAATTTATTCAGGTTACCTCTGTTATCAGCGTGCTAGAGATCTGCCTGTCTCTGAGCGCAACTGCTTCCCGGTTGTATCGCGCATGCGACCCGTCTCCAGCATTCTGCATTTAAATAGTATTGAGCAATCCATGCTTACCACCTGTGTGATTTAACGTTTTCAACTCCCTCACAGACTTCTTTGTTCCCACACCAGTCAGCACTTGACTGTGTTTTACTCGAAAACCGTCATCTCTATTTCAACCCCAAGTGCTCTCAATTAATGTCGAGCCTTTCTTAATATTATGTTTCCATGACTCGTCAACGTTCACCTTCATATGCAAGCACCCCAATCTATTTGGGCGTTCAAACCTCTTGGGGTTACCGATTGTAGAGTGTGAATCCATCTTTGCTCGTTGATCAGCAAAGTTTGTTCTCTAGTTCTTCCACATGACGATAGTAATCAAGAATAGCTACAGCAACAGGTTTAACGGTGATTAATTTTTTAAAGAAAACGAAAAATAAAAAAAGAAGTTTCTCAATCATGTTTGTTCTTCGTTCACAGCTTATATATAACGGAGTGCTTCAAGGTGGAGAGAACCCCCTGAGGAAACTTGGTATAGTGAAAGGGGCAATCGTTCAAAAGCTAAGCACTGTTTCACGTTGGAAAAGCTTTAGTAAAATAGAACACTGTTGGGATAAAAGAAAAAATTAAATCAGTGACAGAAGTACAGAGATCATTGATGCAAAAACGACGCACAGTTATTAGACATGATAGAAGTCTGAAAGTTGGCGTCCTTAAAAGTCTGAGATCTCTGTGTTACAATTCATCTAGTCTTTATTATCCTGTTACGAGAAGATTAATTATAGATTGAGCAATAAGAGGTTCAATGATTGAAATTTAAATTATATCATGATTATAAGTAGAGCGTCCACAATTAAGGTTTGAACAGTATATTCGCTCTGGTAATTGACCATTCGGACATTTTGGTGTAATACAATGAATGGGATACTGGCAATGGGTCTATAGCAGCGGTTCTCAACCTGTGGGCCACGACCCCCACGGGGGTCGCCACAGGATTTAGCGGGGGTCGCTTAGTCTCCACCAAGTTTTAAAAAAAAATTAAGACGCGCACAAGTTGCTGCCACTGCCGAGTCCGCTTCTCGGCAGCGGCAAACTCACCGCCTCCTTCTGCAGCCGCGGCTCCCTGCCTCTTAGGGAACTGTGGCTGTGCCTGTAAAATCGTTGCGGAGCCCTTCCTGTCTCGATGGGCTCCGTGCAGCATTGTCCCGCCTCCAAAAACTTCCTTTGGAGGCGGGACAATGCTGCACGGAGCCCGTCGAGACAGGAAGGGCTCCGCAATGATTTTACAGGCACAGCCGCGGTTCCCTAAGAGGGAGGGAGCCGTGACTGCATTAGAAGGGAGGCAGACATGGGGAGAGGGGATGAGGGGGCAGGGAACCTGCAACACAGCTGACATTGACAGAGGGGGGCTGACATTGACAGGGGGGCTGTCATGGATGGGGGGCTGACATGGAGGGATGGAGGGGGCTGACATGGATGGAGGGGGGCTGACATAGAGGGAGAGAGCTGATATGGATGGATGGATGGAGGGAGGGGGGCTGACATGGACGGATGGAGGGGGGGCTGACATGGAGGGAGGGAGGGAGGAAGGGGGCTGACATGGAGGGAGGGATGGATGGAGGGGGGCTGACATGGACAGGTGGAAGGATGGGGGCTGACATGGAGGGAGGGAGGGGGCTGTCATGGAGGGAGGGAGCTGATATGGATGGATGGAGGGAGGGGGGCTGACATGGACGGATGGGGGCTGACATGGAGGGAGGGAGCTGATATGGATGGATGGATGGAGGGAGGGGGCTGACATGGACAGATGGAAGGATGGGGGCTGACATGGAGGGAGGGGGCTGACATGGAGGGAGGGATGGATGGAGGGAGGCTGACATGGAGGGAGGGAGCTGATATGGATGGATGGAGGGAGGGGGGCTGACACGGACGGAGGGGGGCTGACATGGAGGGAGGGAGCTGATATGGATGGATGGATGGAGGGAGGGGGGCTGACATGGACAGATGGAAGGATGGGGGCTGACATGGAGGGAGGGAGGGGGCTGACATGGAGGGATGAAGGGAGGGGGCTGGCATGGACAAAGGGGAGAGACAGGGGGACATACTGGACAGACGGGATAAATGCTGGACAGAGGCCAGAGACAGTGCGGGTTAGGATTATAATGGGCTGATGGGGGAGCTAGCACTGGTAATGGGCAGATGGGGGGGGGGCTAGGACTGGTAATAGGTTGATTAGGGAAGGCTAGGACTGGGAATGGACTTATCAAGGGGGGGTAGGACTGGTAATGGACTGATGGGGGTCTAGCATTGGAAATGAGCTGATCGGTGAGGTTAGGACTGGAAATGGGCTGATTTAGGGAGCCTAGCACTGGTAATGGGGTTGAGGGGGGGACTAGCACTGGAAATGAGCTGATTAGGGGAGGCTAGGACTGGTAATGGGCTGATGGGGTGGGGTAGGACTGGTAATGGACTGATGGGAGGCTAGCATTGGAAATGAGCTGATCGGGTGGGGGGCTATGACTGGAAATGAGCTGATTCGTGGAGGCTAGGACTGGTAATGAGCTGATGGGGGGTAGGACTGGTATTGGGCTGATTAGGGGAGGCTAGCACTGGGAATGGGGTTGAGGGGGATTAGCACTAGAAGTGTGCTGATGGGGGGGCTTTGACTGGGACTGGGCTGGTTGTGTGGAGGGGAGGATAGAGCTGCTGGCCCTGGAAGAAAACTGGGGGCTAAGGCTACAAGTGGGCTGATACAAGGGGATGGGAGAATGGAACTGGAAGGGAGTGGATCTGAGAGGGGCTGCCATGGTATTTGTACTAGAAGGGACTGGTCAGTGGGGAAGGAGGGGGACTGGAAGGGAATGGACACCAGTGGCAGTCATGGGAATGCAAGTTGACATTGGAAGGTACTGGGAGTGAGGACTGGAAAGGGGCTGAAACTAGGGAGGGTTACTGGGACTGGAAATAGGCTGATGGAAAGAAGTGAAGAAAACGAATGACAGCACCTCAAATGCCTCATCAGTAAACTAACCACGTCAAACAGACGTTCAGCCTGCTCTTTCTGTACAGTTGTAAATAGTTACCCCCTTGTTGTCTATCCAAGTTCTGTTGCCTGTTAATTGTAAACACAAATCGAATGTTTTGAGATGTGTATTTAACTGGTTCTATGTAAACCACACTGATGGAAAATAGCGCGGTATATAAGTGCATGTAATAAATAAATAAAATAAATAAATAAGAAATGGCAGATGGACCATAGACCACAGAAAGAGAGCTAAGAGAAGACAGGAAAGCAGAAGCCTCAGATCGGAAACAGCATGATCAGAGAATAAATTGGTTAGACAACAAAGGTAGAAAAAATAATTTTATTTCATATTAGTGATTTGACTACAAAATCATCATAATTTTGAAATCAAATATTGTTACTTGTTGTGATTAATTATTATGGTTTAAATAAGTATTTTATAAATAAAAACATATTGCAAAGGCCTATAATATATTAATAATTATTCAACAAATGATTACAGCGACAATGCGTTAACGGTAAAGAAAGAGAGACGCATTTGATTTTATCATTGTGGGTCACCACAAGTTGACCAACGGTAAAAGGGGTCACGGTACAAAAAAGGTTGAGAACCACTGGTCTATAGGAAGTTGGGTCATCTTTGTTCAGGGTTCTATTCTTTAATATGGGACAGATTGCGGTAAGTTTGAATTCATTTGGCATGAGACCTTGTTGTAAGGATTGATTCACTTAATAGGTAAGGAGCAAGTTCAGTTTTTGTTGCTTTGATCCATGCTACAGGGCATGGATCTAGGGGGGAGGTGGTTGTATTGATCTTTGTGATTGTGTCTAGGAGTTGTCTATACTCAATGAGGTGGAATGAGCACCATTTATTTATTTATTTAACATTTTTTTTTATATACCGCCTTTCAGATTCTCAAGGCGGTTTACAGTGAACATAACTTTGTTTACATGGAACTTTTCATCAGAACTATTTACAATGTCAAATATCAACAGTGCTTACTGATAACATTTTAAATATTTACACGGGAGCTTGAGCTCTTACAGATGCTTAGAGATTTACCAATTGTCTATATGCTGCAATAGCCGGTACAATTACTTGACTTGTATGGTATTGAAGAGTTTGGTAAATAGATGGGTTTTCAAGTATTTCCTGAAGTCTGTAATATCAGTGGTTGCTCTGAGTTGGTCTGGAAGAGAAGTCCATTGGGATGGTAAGTAGAGTTCGAACACTCTATGTAGTGCATTCTAGGAGGTGCCTGTAGATATCGTAGAGGTTGCAAGGGAGTTTTGGTGCTGTGTCCTCCTTGATCTGTTGTCTGGGACTTTTCTGATTAAGTTTTTTAAGCAGCGGGCAGATTGATTGTGTAGAATTTTGAATGCCATCATTATTGGCTTATATTTTATACGTGAACTTATGGGGAGCCAATGGAGAGATTCGAGTATGGGGGTGATGTGGGCGCGTTTATTAGTTCTAGTGATTAGTCGGGCTGCTGCATTTTGTGCCAGTTGTAAGGCATGGATTGCGCATTTGGGAAAACCGTGTAGAATTAGATTGCAATAGTCGAGGTGCGCTGTAATTAGTGCCTGACATTCGGAGTGGACTTCATTTTGTAATATACTTTTGTGTTTGTTTTGCTGATGTGGGACTGGAAAATGAGTCTCTGATCAAGGTATATTCCTAAGTATTTTACCTCGCCCTTTATCGGGATTGATCTGTTTCCTATTGGTAAGTTGTCAGGGCAGTTAAATGTGATGTCTTTTGTGATTATGAGGGCTTCCGATTTATTGTAGTTGATTTCCAGATTGCATTGTTTTAACCATTCTGTGACTGCTGTCATGCAGGCTGAGATGGCAGAGAAGTCGGGTTTCCTTATGCCTAGGGTGGAGTATATCATTAAGTCATCTGCGTACAGGTGGTAGTTTATGTTGTGCTATTGTAATATTTTGCATACTGGCTGTATGTAAAGATTGAAGAGGAGAGCTGAGAGTGCAGAGCCTTGTGGAAGAACTTGTTTTAGTGGGAAAGATCTAGACGTATTAGATTTTATCTTTATTTTTATTTATTTATTTATTTATAGTCTCTTATATACCGCACTATTCAGCATCAGCGCGGTTTACAATAAACAAGGAGTTACACAATTCAACGGTACTTTGTGTTTACAGAAAAAACAGGAAATACAACTCGGATAACAGGGTAATTAATTAATATAACAAACATGATCTCATCCTGGCTTCAGTATTGTGTATGGGAGGTCTGTGGGGTGTCTGTATTGAATTTGTATGTTTGGAAGGTCTGTGGGTAGGTTGTGTTATCTGGATTGTTTAATGGATAAGACAAGAGGAAGAGGTAGTGTTTCAAAGCTTTTCGAAACTGCAAAAGGTCTGGTCTGGTATTGATCGGATGTTTTGAGGAAGGCTGTTCCAACACCTTGGTGCACAGAAAAAGAAAGCCCTGTCAGTAGTAGTTTTGGTGTATTGTGTTATTGATTTAGGGACTAACAGAGAATTGAGTGATACTGACCTTCTATCCCTATTGAGGGGTGTTGTTTGGATCATATCTGATAATGATGCAGATGAGAGCTCTTTGATGGCTTTGAATGTAATTAGTAAAGTTTTGAAAGTGAGTCTATTTCGTATCGGGAGCCAATGAAGATGTTTTAGAATAGGTGAAATATGTTCTTTCCAGGATGCTCCATGAAGGACTCTTGCTGCGGCATTCATTGCCAATTGAAGTGGATGTAATGTGGCTTGAGGGAGACCTTGTAATATTGAGTTCGCATAATCAAAATGAGGTACGATTAGCGCCTGATAGATGGTTCTAAAATCGTCTGGCTCTAGCAAGGATCGTAGATGTCTAAGGGAACGTATTTTGTGGTATACTGCTCTTACAATATTTCCTATGTTATTATTATTATTATTATTATTATTACATTCTCTTATATACCGCGCTATTCTGCATCAGTGCGGTTTACATTGAACAAACTGAAATTACATTGAACAGGGCATTATAACTTGGAGATAACTATTTACAGGGAACATGGGCTATGGAGGGTTAAGTGGCTTGCCCAAGACCACAAGGAGCACCTGTGGGACTAGAAACCCCAGTCCTTCCGGCCCAAGGTTGCTGTCCTCTAGTGGGATTTGAACCCCCGACCTTCCGGCCTGAAGTACCTTGCCCCAACCACTAGGCCACTCCTCCACTCATGTGTGCTTTCATATCCAAGTTCTGGTCTAAAGTGACACCAAGGTATCTGATGGTGGTCTTGGTCTGGAGGTTAGCATCCTTTACTTTCAAAAAGGACGGAGCAGTGAAATTTCGGTTCCGTGTAATGAATAACACCTCTGTTTTTTTGTGTTGGATCCTTAGATTTTGAGATTGTAGCCAGTTGGATACTTCATTTATGCAGTTTGTTAAAGGAGTGAGGTCGGGGTTCTCTGTTGTAAAAGGAAAATATAATAGTACATCATCCGCGTATATCATGCAGTTGACTCTAAAGGATCGTATCAGGTTGCATATAGGCTGCATGTATATATTGAACATAAGGGCGGAGAGGGAGGAGCCTTGAGGGACACCTTGTTTTTGATGAAACTGATCTGATGAAGTATCGTTGGATCGTACCTGTTGCCATCTGTCCGAAAGGTAGGATTTACACCACTCGAGTGCTTTATCGGTAATTCGCTTTCCTTTGAGACGTTCTAGGAGGCGTTCATGGCTCACAGAATCGAAAGCGGCTGCGATATCTAGGAAGACAAGGACAAACCCTTGGCGGATGTTATCAATACCTTTACTTGTGATCTTCTATCAGATAAGTAGGAATGAAACCAAGCAAGCAGTGTGTCACTTACTCCTATTTCTCTTAGTCTGTCTAGAAGTATGGAGTGAATTATAGAATCGAAGGCAGATGTTATGTCTATGAAAATGAGGATGAAGCCTTTCCTGATGTCTTCAATTCCTTTGAGTACAGTGTTCATAAGGGATATTAATAAAGTTTCCACCCCGTGAAGCTCTTGGAAACCATGTTGTTGCGGGTCGAGTGGGAAGGTAGCATCAACGTAGTCTTGTAGCTGGTGTTGGACCTTCTTTTCAATTAATTTGGATAAGAGCAGGATGCTAGATATGGGGCGATACGAGGCAAACGTTGGGTCCGAGGTGTTGTTTTTCAGTAGTGGTCTTATGTCGCACCCCCAGGTGCCCTACCGGTGAGGCCTTGGTACTGCCTGAGGACTCCCCTGAGGGTGGTAGTTGTACCTTCTCTATAAAGCACAAAAGACACTTGTGTTCCAAACTCAGGGTTTTATTCCCCGTCCGTGAGGTATTTTCTCCTTGGCAAAACAAAGCAAACAACCCACTTCGGGCATATAACAGAAATCAAATGTTAAACAAAAATAGCTTACTTCAGCTTAAATGCAAAAAGAAAAGAATTAAACATTCTCAATGTTTTTCACAGGCTTTCCTTTTTGCTGCCAGAGCACAGCTCATTCACATGGTTTTCTGTGAGACACGTTTTCCAGCCCACACCTTGTGACTCTTACTCAGGTTATCTTCACCCTTTTCACCTTTATCTTTATCTTTATTAAAAATTTGATATACCGCTGTTGCAAAAGCATTAAGCGGTGTACAATAAAAAGTTGATTAACACCACAAACCAAGAAACAGAACGCCAAAATAAGACAGGAAAGAGGGTTTAGAGAAAGTGGACACATCATAATAAAAACAGCTAAACAATAACTCATAGTAGACTGGGTACAAGTGGTTTTGACAGTAATTAACAAATCATAACAAATCATAATGATAATATTAGCCAGCCAGAATACAGGAATGCAAAATTAACAAACATAGACAATACTTGGGGTAGACATACAGACAAATCAGGTAGGGAGGTTTTCCAGGGGGAGGTCAAAATCTTTCTGAAAAAGGTAGGTTTTAAGGAGTGATTTAAACTGAGGATAAGAGGGCTCTAAACGTAATGAAGTGGGGAGTGTATTCCATAGGGAAGGTCCTAGGAAAAACCAGGCTGAATGTCGTGTTTGTTCTAAACGGGCTTGTGAAGGTGGCGGAAGAGACAAACGGTTTGTTTGAGTGGAGCGAAGTAACCTATGAGGAGTATAACGAGAGATACAGTCTGACAAATATCGCGGAGTGCATGTGTAAATAGCCCGGTGAAGGAGAATCAGAAACTTAAAATGAAAACGGTATTGGAGGGGGAGCCAGTGCAGTCGGAGCAGAACCGGGGTGATATGATCGTATCTGCTGGAGAAAGTGATGAGACGGGCGGCAGTGTTCTGAATGCATTGTAACCGTTGAAGGCGATATTTGGGAAGGTTGGCCAGGTATATATTACAGTAATCCAGTCTGCTTATTACAAGGGCAATAACAAGAGTGAAAAGGGCATTAGGAGGTACAATGGACCGAACGGCTCGGATCTGCCGCAGAGCAGAAAAGGAACGGCGTGAAACGTTGGAAATGTGTTCAGAAAAAGTTAAGCGAGAGTCTAGAGCAGCGATGGCGAACCTATGGCACGCGTGCCAGCTGTGGCACGCGAAGGCCTTGCAGCTGGCACGCGGGAAGGTCCGTAATCGAAAAAAAAAAAAACCCTGTCTGCTGCCGCTGTCAGGGCCGCCGCGGCAGAATCGAGCGTGCCGCGGGGCCCCCCTGTACCCGGCAGATCCTGCCCTCCCCGTAGCAGCTCTCTCTTAGGAGCTACAGTCAGACGCGCCGGCTTGCAGAGCGTGAAGGGAAGAGTTTCCCTTTCGCGACTCCGTTAAGCCCGCGGGGGCTGATGGGAACTTCCCATCAGCCCCCGCGGGCTTAACAGAGCAGCGAGGGAACTCTTCCCTCGCGCTCTGCAAGCCGGCGCGTCTGACTGCAGCTCCAAAGAGAGAGCTGCTACGGGGAGGGCAGGCTCTGCCGGGTGGGTACAGGGGGGCCCCGCGGCACGCTCGATTCTGCCGCGGCGGCCCCGACAGCGGCAGCAGACAGGTTTTCTTTTTTTTTTTAATTTTCCCTGGGCTGGGCTGGGCTGGGGGGGTGGGGGGTAGGAGTGGTGATGGGCTGGGCTGGGCTGGGGGGGGTTAGGAGTGGTGATGGGCTGGGCTGGGCTGGGGGGTTAGGAGTGGTGATGGGCTGGAGGGGGGGTTAGGAATGGTGATGGGCTGGGCTGGGCTGGGGGGGGGGTTAGGAGTGGTGATGGGCTGGGCTGGGCTGGGGGGGTTAGGAGTGGTGATGGGCTGGGGGGTTAGGAGTGGTGATGGGCTGGGCTGGGCTGGGGGGGGTTAGGAGTAGTGATGGGCTGGGCTGGGCTGGGGGGTGTTAGGAGTAGTGATGGGCTGGGGTGGGGGGGTTTAGGAGTGGTGATGGGCACTGGGCTGGGGGGGTTAGGAGTGGTGATGGACACTGGGCTGGCTGGGGGGGTTAGGAGTGGTGATGGGCACTGGGCTGGCTGGGGGGGTTAGGAGTGGTGATGGGCGCTGGGCTGGGGGGGTTAGGAGTGGTGATGGGCGCTGGGGGGGTTAGGAGTGGTGATAGGCGCTGGGGGGGCTTAAACTAAAAATTGAGTGATGGGGGATTAGGACTGGGAGTGGGCTGATGGGGAGGTTAGGACTGGAAATGGGCTGGTGGGATTAGGACTGGGAGTGGGCTATGGGGGGCTAGGACTGGTAATGGGTTGGGGGGATTGCTAGGACTGGAAATGGGCTGAGTGGAAGGGGGCTTGAACTGCAAATAGCTGTTGGGGATGGGGCTTGGAATGGAAATGGGCTGAGGGGAAGTGGGGGGCTTGAACTGCAAATAGCTGATGGGGACGGGGCTTGGAATGGAAATGGGCTGAGGGGAAGTGGGGGGCTTGAAGAAGGGAATGGATGCTGGGTGAGACTGGAACTAGAAGGGAGCTGATGTTGGGGGAGGATTAGAATGGGATGGGGCTGGGAGAGTAAAATGGAGAGGGGAAAAATATTTTGTGTAGGAAGGATGAAAAATCTACAATTGGCCAGGTATTGGGAGAGTAATTGGGGATTGAGGATGGAGGGGTAAAATTTGTGTGGATGAAATAGGAATGAGGAAAGAGCAAAAGGAGAAAGATTAGTATGTTAAATCAGATGTAGAGAGAGAGAGAATGGAAAAAAAACTAGAAGAGAGAAGAAAGGACAAATGGACAGCAGACGATGGAGAGTTAGCAGAAAACATGAAGAAACCAGAAGAAAATGGCTGGACCAATTGCAACTGAAAAAAAATGCACAAAAGGTAGAAAGATATCTCTTTATTTTGAATTTATTAACTGGAATATGTCAGCTCTGGGAAATGTGCATCATTAACATCTGCGCTTTGTTTGGTACAAGAGGAAATTCCTATTTGACGTTGCCACTTGTTCTCTTTCCCCAGTATTCACTGAAATGTATTGGTTTAATATTTGCAGTGTTGCCTTTTGATAGGTAGGGTATGGTGCTTTGTGAGTCCTGGTAATGCTGTCAGGATACGGCGGGTTTGCTATGGGTTCTAAATGGGCAGCGTTTGTAGTAGTTCCTAATGTGCCTGGCGGTTGGCACTGGATTATAGTAATGTAGAAATCTTTTAGTCTTTCTTTATCCATACACTCATTAAGAGACATGTTTACTAAAAGTTAGTGTATGGTAACATTATGCAAATATTTATGCAAATAAGACCACTTATGCAAATGACGTGCTGGCACTTTGAGGAAATTCTTTGGTTTTGTGCGGCAGTTTGGGCACTCGGGCTCAAAAAGGTTAGCCATCACTGGTCTAGAGTGACACCCAGATACCGGACAGAGGAGGTGAGAGGGATTGTGATTTGACCAATAGAAGGTGCGAGAGTAGGACATGTACCACTAAGTGAGACCCACATTGCTGAGGATTCAGTTGGGTTAAGATGAAGAAAGTTGTCTGATAGCCAGGAAGCAATGTGCGAAAGACAAAGGTTTAACTGCGTAATATCAGGAGAGAGGGTTGACGTGTGAAATAATAGAACTATATCATCTGCATACAGATAAGAAGAGATAGAGTATTGTTGTATTATCAATGGTAGAGGAGCCAGAAAGATGTTGAACAGCAGAGGAGAAAGGACTGAGCCCTGTGGAACACCACAAGTGAGGGGAAGGATGGATGAGGACTGGTTCTTAACATGGACAGAGAAGGAGCGGGATGAAAGAAAAGAATAGAACCAAGACCAAACAGAACCACGGAGACCAATATCAGAGAGACGGGACAGAAGTGTTTGATGGTCAACTAAATCAAATGCCGCAGATAAATCTAAGGAAACAAGAAGAGTAATGTCACCACGGTCGTGAGATATGTGTAGTTCATTGAGTAGAGCCAATAGTACGGTCTCAGTGCTGTGGCCTTGACGGAACCCCGCTTGACGGGGGTGAAGAGCATTGATGGCTTCGACATGGGAACTGAGCTGACTAAAGGCGCACCGCTCAAGAAGTTTTGCAAGAAATGGTAGATTAGATACCGGCCGCCAGTTTGAGAGAATGGAAGGGTCTAGGGACGGTTGTTTTAATAGCGGGCGGAGAATTGCTGATTTCCAAGAGGATGGGAAGTGACCAGATGAAAAACTAGTGTTGACAATAGTAGTGATGATTGGGACTAGTTCGAGAGAAGGTTCTGAGAGCCATCTAGAGGGAACAGGGTCAAGGGTGCAAGTAGTTTTCCTTGCCGCGGAAAGAAAAGCAAGCACTTCCGCCGCAAGGACTGGTTGGAAAGAGGACCAAGTATGTGAATATACAGACTCAATGGGAGTAGAACTGGACTGTGAAATAGTAGTTATGAGAGGCGGAGAGGGGGTAGAGGCCATTGCAGGGAGAGAGGGAAGAGGGGAAGGAGGGGCTGGTGTGGTAAAGGATGAGCGGAGGGATGACACTTTATTAGAGAAAAAATCTGCAAGAGATTGAGGATGGGGGGCAACAGGGGCTTCAGACTTGCTAGTCTTAGTAGAAGATAACGTCCTCAGGATGTTAAAAAGTTGGCGGGAGGAGCTGGCTGCAGCTGAGATTTGGGCCGAATAAAAAGCTGATCGGGCAGATTGGATAGCCAAACGATATTCGGAAGAGAGATGTTTGAAGCGTAGGTAAAGCTCTGGTGAAGGGTGGTGAATCCAGTGACGCTGTGCTTGGCGAACCTGGGAGCGCAGAGTACGTAGCGAGGGGTGATACCAGGGAGACGAAGGTGTTCGGGGTTGTCTGGAAATGGAGTGAAGTGGAGCTAAGCTATCAAGAGATTGTAATAAAAGAGAATCCCAGAGGACAGCTTGATCATGGACAGAGTGAGTGGCAAAGTCCATAGGAAAGATCGCGGAGGCTGGGGGGAAAGCATGGAGTGTTTCCAAGGTTATTTTACGGCAGAGAGCTGTAGTAGAATGGAAGGTCCCGGAATGGACAATTGGTTGGGGGAAAGAAATTGATGAGAAGACACAGAAATGGTCAGACCAGGGAATAGGGGAAGTGAAAGGTGGTGAAATGTTTGGCTGAAAAGATACTGATGTCAGGATTAGATCCAGAGTGTGACCGGCCACGTGTGTGGGGCCAGTCACATGCTGATGCAGAGAAATATCCTTCAGAAGCTGATCAAAAGCCTGATCCCTTGGTCTAGTAGGGGTGTCCACATGAATGTTGAAGTCTCCTAACAAAAGAAGATTTGGAAAATGAAGGGCAATGTCAGAAATAGCCTGAAGGGTAGCTTCCCACTGGGAAGTAATAGGAGAAGGGGGAAGATAAAGGAGAAGAACATAAAGAGGAGGGGAGGGGGACGGAGGGGTGAGCTTTAATAAAAGAGACTCAGGAGGGAGTGCCAGCGGAGAAGAAATTTCTTCTATAGGAACAGAGGCATGGTGGAGGAGGGCCACCCCACCCCCACATCTGCCCCGGCGCGAACAGTATAATGCTGTATAGCGAGGGGGGAGAGAGCTAGAGAGAATGGGATGATCCCCCTCCCGAAGCCAGGTCTCTGTGAGGAAACAAAGATCAAGTTGATGTTGCTCAATGAGATCATGAACCAAAAATGTTTTAGACTTAAGGGAACGGCAATTAAGGAGCATCAGCTTGAACGTTAACAGAGTGGTAGGCAAGAGACTATGGCAGGGGGGACAAGGAGCCAGTGCCGGAGTGGGGACACAATACACCAGGTTATTGGTGCAGCGTGCCAACTGTCCTGATGAAACTACCGGAGAGGCCACCGGCCGCCAGCCCCAGAAGGCTGGGATAGAAGACATAGTTGATACTGTAGAGCTAGAAATCCCGTATATGTAAAGCGCAGAAGAAAACCATAAGAAAGAAGAGAGACACAACATGAGAAAATAGATAACAACCTTAAGGAAAACTCTGGGTCAATTACCGAGACTGAGCATTCCATGGGCTCAGGAACTGTTGCTAACTCTGTATTCTCATATTCCATAGATTCTGGTTCATTAACACTCACGTTTTCAAGGTCAGCTGTTTCAAAAGGATAATGTAGGTTTTCCTCGTCAAGCAGGAAGTTGTTCTGTCCTTCTCTCTCAAAGCCTCCCTGGGAACTACCATAATAGTTTTGTATGAGGTTTATGGGAGCTCAGCCCCTGCTGGTAAGCATAAGGACATTCAGGAACTTCCCTGGCTCTGCTGTTAGAGTGATTACGGTATACTCTGAGCGTGCTCGGGTCTAGCTTTTGCCTCACAGCTGCCCTAGATTGCACTGCTCTATACGGAGGTTGCTCAAACTCTGGGAGTTTAAAGTTGATACTAGAATCTCTAGCTTCTCCAAGTAAGTGAGCTTCTTTTCTCCTGGGTTTTCTAGCACAAGGGAAGGGATTATTTCTAAAGCTTATTTCTGGGTGGCTTTTTCTATTGCTGCAGGGTTTTACCCACTCGGGTAGAAAACAGCCACTATCAACACTTCTGGCTTTGTTACCTTGTACTGCAACTCCCCCACGTCTCCCGTGCTCTTCACACATGCATTCAATATCAGGTTTCTGCCTTCCAAATGTTTCACTCTGGGTTTGAGACTCACTCAGACCTTCGTGTGGGCTTGCATGCTGTCCCAGTAATTCAGACTCTCTTTCATTCCACTTCCATACTTTTCCCAGCTTCTGCTGCGCTGACCGTTGTCTCCCTTGCTGTGAGACTTGCTGGTTCACCTCCTCTCCCTCTCTAACTATTTGGGAGCGTGTTTCTGGGCTCCACCTCTACCCAGCTGATTCCTATCAGGCAAAGCAAACTCCCTTTGCTTGCTATCTGGGTGTGTCTTCTCAGCCCTTACCCACGTGTGCCTAGGTTGTCTATAGCAACCATCTGACAGTTTTTTGTTTATACTGTCATCTCTTCCCTGATCACTGCTGCTGATTTCCATTTTCTCAGGCTCCGATAGGTCCACCTTGTGACACTTATGGAAGAGATTTTCAGTGGAGGTGGCATGATCCCTTTTGAGAGGGATACGTTAAGGAGCTAATTCTTGAGTCATTGTCTTTATCCAAAGACATGGGTCGGGGGGGGGGGGTCTAAGGGGGAAGTGGATGTGTTCAAGGATTTCAGGAGATTGGTGCAAAGGTCTTCAGAGTAAAAAAGATGTCCATATGTTTGGTCGATTTGGATCATTTGGAGAGGTGATAGGTTGGGCTTGTTGAGGCTTGTGGACAAAATAGCTTGTTTCGGAGATATGATGCATAGGACTGGTGTTAGAGCATCTATGTCTTGGTTTTGCGGGGCTCTTGATAGGTCTTTGACTATGGAGAAAAGCTCTCTAGGACAGTTTAGAGAACTCATGATGATGTTTATCTGGTGCTGCTTCTTGCGGTTAAGAATTAATTCACTGTACTCTCGCTGTTTTGAAATGTATTCTTGTTGATCTGATTGTTCTCTGGTTCTCCTCCATTTTCTTTCAAGTCTTCTTAAGGTGGTCTTTGCCTGTTTGATTTCCGGTGAGTACCAAGGGGCTTTATTTTCCCGTTTGGAAGCTCTCGGGTTTGTTGGCGTGGTGGCAGCTAATGAAAAGGTTTTGTTCCAGTTCTCTATCAGTGAGGGGAGGTCCGTTGAGGTAGTTTCCAGCTTGGGGATTGCTTGCTTGATTAGTGTGCCTTTATCGAATTGATTGAAGCGTCTGTAGGAATTTGGATAGTGCTGTCTAGGGTGCGGAGGGTCAAGAGGGAGGTTAAATGATATCAGGTAGTGATCCAACCATGGCACAGGGCTTACTTGATATGATATATGAGAATCAAGGGATTGGAGGATGGTGGGTACAAAGACCGGGTCCAGTGTGTTTCCTCCAATGTGAATCTGTGTTGAGATAATTCATTAGGGCCATCAAGGAGCATTGTTGTGGGGGAAGTATCTGTTGGGTTCCTTCGTTTTAGTTTGCCGGCAAAGTAGTTTGCCAGATTTTGGGGGGTTAATGGATATTTTGTGAGTGCCATCCTGTGGGGATCTGGTTAGAGATTTAGCATTTTCAAAAAATTCTCTCAGGCAGTTAATGGCTTTGTTTAGGATTTTTGTATGATGGTTCTTTTTGGCATCGTTTATAGCTTCTTTATATGTATTCAAAGTTGACAAGTAGTATGTTTTGCATTCTATGGTTTTCTTAGCTCTCCATTTATGTTCAGATTTTTTGAGTTCCTTTTTTATTTTGGCTATCTCTGGGGTGTACCATTTCTCAGAGTGTTTGCGATGTGGTTTTGAGGATGTGGGTATTGGTTTGGCTGCTATGTTAATTGAAGAATTCCATTTTATTATCATTACATTAAGGTTGATTGAAGTGGCGTCAAGCTGTGGTATAGTAGTATTTAAGAATGATTCTCTCTCAAAGGATCTATATCAAGTATTTTGGTGGAAGGCCGTGATGGCATAGGAGTGAGGGGGGGATAGTGGGGATGGTATTTATTTAGTTATTGGTTTTATATACTGCTTTATCACATAATCAAGGCGGTTTACAGCAAACTCAACTCACACTGCACTAGGCAGTTTACAGTGAACAAGGAACAAGGAACATTGAACAAAAACAGTATCTGTAACATCAAATTCAAACTGTTAAAACATATTCAGGCCAATAGGATTATAACTGGCCAACTATATACATTTAGGTTAGGTCCTTTATTTCACGTAGGTTGTTGGGTAAAGAGTTCCAAAGAATCGGTGCATATAATGAGAAGGCCCTGGTGGTTTGAAGAAACCATTGACAAGGAGCTGCAGAGGGAGAGCAGGAGGGTGAACAGAGGGCACCCATATCAGAGAATATACCAGCCAAGAGGCCAGTTTATGGCACTCACAGATAAACAGTACCTGACATGCTTTTGTTTTGACAAAGCCACCATACAGCAGCTGTGCCAGGACCTAGAGCAAGGCCTCAGTGCCAGTACGCAGCGAGGCCACCACATACCTGTGGCTGTCACCACAGCCCTCACATTTCTGACAATTGGCAGCTTCCAGTCTGTGCTGAAGCCACAGCAGGCATCAGTCAGTTGGCTATGTCACTGTGTCTCACACAGTTTCTTGCAGCTCTCCTCCCCAGGATGGGTCATACATCTGCTTTCCCAGCACTGCCTAGCAGCATCAACATGACATAGGTAGCAGGCTTTCCTATGTTATTTATTTTTATTTATTTATTTACATTCTCTTATATACCGCGCTATTCTGCATCAGTGCGGTTTACATTGAACAAACTGAAATTACATTGAACAGGGCATTATAACTTGGAGATAACTATTTTACAGGGAACATGGGCTATGGAGGGTTAAGTGGCTTGCCCAAGACCACAAGGAGCATCTGTGGGACTAGAAACCCCAGTCCTTCCGGCCCAAGGTTGCTGTCCTCTAGTGGGATTTGAACCCCCGACCTTCCGGCCTGAAGTACCTTGCCCCAACCACTAGGCCACTCCAACATGTTACTCGATGTTATAGACTGCACACATGTGGCCCTGTGCCCTCCCCCCCCCTCCATGTGTGAGGAAGCAACCTACCGGCATCGCAAATCATACCATTCCATGAACATGCAGGTAGTGTGCAATGGTAAGGGTGAAATAACCATTGTTTTTGCCTGTTTCTCAGGGTCATGCCATGCTGCCTATATGCTGTCACAATCAGGCATTCAGGAGCGTTTCAACAGTGAGGAGATTATAGGCATTGGCTCCTTGGTAAATCATAGTCTCCCAACTGAGGCATAGTGCCATGGCTACAGCTAGTGCCAGGAAGCAATTGGAGGACGCACCATGCAAAACACAAAAGGCTAGGTTGGAGTCAGCGAGACTCTGCTCTCCTCTACTTGGGGTCATCATTAACTCTATTCTCTCTTTCTCTCCATACATTCAACAGATAGCTAAAACCTGTCATTTCTTTCTTTATAACATTGGTAAAATTTGTCCCTTTCTTTCTACACGCACTACTAAAACACTTATCTACTCTTTAGTCACCTCCTGTCTAGACTATTGTAACCTCCTCCTTGCTGGTCTCCCTCTGGTTCATCTATCTCCTCTTCGAGGCTGCTTTTGCATCCTGATCTTCTTAGTATCCTATACGTTTCCTTGTCCTGTTGTGCTGTCTGCCTTGACTAGATTGTAAGACCTGATGAATAGGGACCATCTTTTACATGTGTCTACAGCACTGCATACGCTTTGTAGCACTATACAAATGATAAGTAGTAGTAGTAGCAGTAGAAAAGGCAAACGATTAGTAGAGGAGAACACTGCGACATCTGGCCACCAATAGCCTTTGACTGTTCCCCCCTCTACATATTTCCTGATACAGGTGATCATGGCTACCCACTGAGGAGCTGGCTGATGATCCCAATAGTTTCCCCACACAGTGAGGGAGAACAGCGTTACAACCGAGCACATAAGGCAACCCATTTCATCATCGAGCACATATTTGGCCAGTTGAAAACATGTTTTTGTTGCCTGGACAGGTCAGGGAGTGAACAAAAGGTGTGACAGATCTTCATGGCCTGCTGCATGGTCACATTGTCGGAGAACATACGCACTGCTCTTCCTTGGAGGGTCTGGTGAAAGAAGTGTAATGCCAAGAAGACCGCTCTCATTTCCAATCAATTGATGGACCACTAGCTCTCCTCCTGGGTCCACTGACCCTGCATGACCTGAGCATGGCAGTATGTTCACCAGCCAGACTGGCAACTGTGGTCAAGAGAATCCAATCGGGCACCTCCAAGGGCATTCTCACCAAGAGATTCTTCGGCACCAACCACCATTGAAGGGCCATTCAAGTGAACATCGAGCATACCATCTTCATCGATAGCTCTTGCTGTTGCGGTAAGCCAGCACACGAGCAGTGCCCTCTGCAGTGGCCTCATGTGCACCCTCGCCCAGGGAACCAGCTCCAACATAGCAGCCATCGACCCTAATAATTGGAGATAATGCCCCGCTGAGGGAGCTGTTAACTGCAGGAAGCGATGAACCTGAAGCTGCAACTTCTCCACCCGCTCCTTGAGCAGTGAAAAGCGACCCCGATCTGTCCGGAACCACATCCCCAAGTGCACCAGATCCTGCAAGGGCTCTAGGCGGCTCTTGGCAAAGTTGACCACCCAACCTATTCGCTGGAGGCATGTCACCAAATGCTGAGTGATCATCCGACTCTCCTCGGCCGACTTTGCCCTTATCAACCAGTCGTCGCGATATGGATGCACCAGCACCCCCTCCTGACATAAAGCCACCACCGCCAAGATGATCATCACCTTGGTAAAGGTCCAAGGAGCTGTGGCCAGTCCGAATGATAATGTCCGAAATTGGAAGTGTCCCATGGGCACTGCAAACTGGAAAAAACATTGGTGCTCTAATCAAATCGGGATATGCGGGGAGGCTTCCGTCAGGTTCAGTGGTGTAAGAAACTCTCCTGAGCATACTGCTACAATGACGAAGCACGGAGTTTCCATATGGAAATACGCAACCCTTAGTACCCGGTTCACATGCTTCAGATCCAGGATAAATGGAGTATTGATCTCCACCGCATTGATCTCTGAGCACCGGCACCACTACCTCTAACTACAACGGCGGTTGCAGCATCTCCTGGACCACTGCGAGTTTGCCCATAGCCTTACAAGGGGATAACACAAAGGCATCCGACAGTGGGCATGCAAACTCCAATGCGTACCCTTCTCAGATCACTTCTAACACCCACTAGGGGGGCCCAGGTGGACAGAAACCATTGGAGGTTCCCCCCCCCCCCCACTGGTTCCGCCCTGTCCTGGGCCCCCCTCCTTGCTTCATTAGGACTTCTTGTGGCCGCAAGAGTGACAGCGTAATAGCCTTTGCTGACTCCCCTGCCACCCAGAAAGGACTGGCCCCTACTCAGATACCGCACCCTCTGGAAGGGGGCAAAATGGGCCACCTGGAACCACCGGAAGTTCCACAGCTGGCCTTTAGCCGACGCTTGTCTCTTTGCTGACTTCGGCTTATCCTTTGGGAGCTTGGATCCTTTAGATTCCCCTAGCTCCTTTACCAACTTTTCCAAAGCCTCTTCAAAGAGAAGCTTACCCTTGAAGGGCAGCTGCCTAACCACGTCTTGGAAGACATGTCCACTGCCCAACTGCGCAGCCACAAGAGACGCCGCGCCACAAAGACTGAAGCCATAGCTTTGGACGAAGCCTGATCAAGTTGTAAAAGGCATCCACCATGAAGGCCGGCTCCAGACTACGTTGCTGTGGCTGGCTCTCTGACTCCGGTAGACCTTTGCCCATCTCAGACATGCCTGAGACACAAAGGTTCAACAAATGGAGGCCCGTAATGTCAGGACATTTATATGAAACGTCTGCTTTAGCAGCGCTTCTAGCTTCTTGTCCTGGGGGGGTCCTTCAAAGCTGCCCCCCCCCCCTTTGACCGGAATGGTCATCTTTTTCATGATGACGGATACTCCAAATCCATCCTTGGGGACTTCAATTGCTCTCTATCCTGATCGGGTAAGGGGTAGAGCCGAGCCATTGCTCAGCTGCCTTGCAGACCTGCTTCTGGCATTTCCCACTTGGCCTCCATCCTTTGCCTGATAACCCTGTGCACTGGGAAAGCCATCTGGGATCCTTGCTGGCCAGTGCAGTTTGGACAATGTTCAAGGCCACCAAGGAGGGAGCAATAAGGGCAGGTAGCTCCTCCCTACAGAAGACACACACCACATTGGGGTCATCCCCAGGCAGAACCTCCTGCTCTGCTAGGTCCACCAGAGAGCCCTCCTCCAGCATGTCTGAGGTACCCTCCAAGGCATCCTCCAAGGTGTCGGGCAGCCCAGACTGGGGATCCTCCCAGAGTCCCCTGCCTCAGGCAATAGGCCCGATGCAGGAGTAGCACAAAATCTGGGAAAAATGGAACCAAAGTTCCAGCAGCACCCCTTCCAGGAAATCACTGGTATTTGGAGACTGAAAGAACAAATTCTGCCTATCAGCTATCTCAGCCACTTGACTAACTGTCCCCAAAATGGACTCTGTTCCTGCCAAAACTGCAGGAGAAACCTCAGGCCCTGCTGGCAGTCCCAGCCGTGATTTCCCCATGGCCGTATCCCCTGATGTCATCTCTCCATCTGCCAAAGCCTCCTTGGCAGAGCAGGTCTCCCTATCACATGACTTGCAGACCCCCGCCGCCGAGAGGCTGGATCAGTGCACGCCACACTCCATGCACATGGCCTTCACCGGCGGCATGTTAAACTGCACGAAACTGAAGGGAACTGAAAGAAAAACTGCTGAGGCACTAAAACTCCCTGAACTGAACAGCGCCTGCCTGGCGGGAGAACACATTCATCAGATCCGAGGCTCTGCTCTTTCAATCTCCAATGTGACCATCCACCACATGATCTGGCCTCCACCACCCCCGGAGAGGCCGAACTCTCTGGTGTTCATGCCACACACACTAACCTGTCTCGCAGAAAGGCTGTAAGGCTGTACTAACCGCAAATGAAGCACTCGCTTGCCAAAAACAACACCATCAAACAAAGACTGCCAACACCTCAGGTCAGTGCCGGCTTCACCATTCACGATGGGGAAGGGACCTGGGAGCCCTATTGCCCCTGAAGCAGGATCAGCCTGATTTAACAATCCTGGTCCCTCAGGAAGTTTGCCCCCGGCTCTCCTGGCCTGCTCTCAGCACTGCTGACCTGATCAGCCATCCATTCAAGGGATCAGCCTAGGTTTACCTTCTTTTTTTTTTTGACTTTATCAACTTTATGTTTGGCCAATTAGTGAAATCACCCTAACTATCCAAAATAAATCTCAAACTTTAGCTATCCAATCCAGCCCAGACCTGGACAGGCGCTTCCCCTCAGCTTCAGGAGACTGAGATACTGGTTTTGGTTGGCCATGCAGGTGGTATATGTGTGCTGACATTACCAAAGTTTGGACATGCTTAGTCTCCAGCTGCTGGTGAGGGGGAGATAGCCCGCTTGTCTGGACTGGACTGGAGAGATGAAGAAGGAGAAAAAAAATAATGAAAAATAAGTTATGGTAAAGTTAGAGACCAAGAAGGATCCAAGGTACTGCATTAAGCACAGAAAAGGAACAAAACAGACTGTAGTATTTATCTTCCACCATACTGTACTTCTTTGAAGTTCCCAGTGTCACAATTAAGCAAACAGAATGTTTCACATACTCCATAGACCTAATACAGTGCAGCCCATCAAGTCCAGCAGCTTCCTTCATATCTTTGACATTCCTGCCATGGTTCCTTCCTGTGGCCAAAACAGTGTCAGCATCAGCTGGAAAAGAAAAGTTACAACATCGTGGATCATGGCACTCAAGCCTCTACCAATCTCTGCCAAGTCCTGCTCCCAGGTGGCAACAGGAAGTGGGCGTCTGAAGGAGTGGCACTCAGCAAAGATTGGCAGAGACTTGATCCCAAGGCTCTGCAGCACTTTAATGTATCTTATCTGCAGATGATAATGGTATCATGGCCATAGGAAGGAGCTGCAACAGGAATGTCAAAGGTATGAAGGGAGCTGCTCAACTCGATATAATGCGGATTCACTTATTTATTTATTTAACTGCTTTTAATATACCATTTTTCTACCAGTCAAAATGGTTTACAACAAACAAGGGGGCATGCAGGTTACATCGAACTTCTTGATCATAGAACAGAGTATAATTGGGGGATCAAGGGAGCATGCAGGTTCGTTATAACATTAGAACTTATTATACAATGCACAAGGCGTTAAAGAAAATACTTAGTGTAAGGCAGAACATTATGTTGGATGGCTGATTAGGGAGGAATATAAACATAAACATCTGCAAGAGTGGCAGGTGTTCCTGCTGAGGGTCAGTTGGAGGGGATGTGCTGTAGTGCTCTTCAAAAAGGTATGTCTTGGGGTGTCTTTTGAAGACTTGGTATGACTGGATGCTCCGTAGTGTAGGAGGTAGAGTGTTCCAGAAGGTGGGAGCGTAGAGTTCGAAGGTTCTCGTGCAGGCACATAGTGTGCTCTTATATACTTGAGGTGACAGGTGAAGAAGGTTGAGCGTGCTTTGTCTGCATGGTGTATTGGAGTTGGGGCATCTGATGAGCGTCTGAAGGTGCTTGGATGTGGTGTTGTTGCGTGCCTTGTGGATAATAGTGAGAACTTTGTTTTTGATTCTTGATGCTATGGGAAGCCAATGGAGGGATTTCAATATGGGAGTGATGTGGGTGTGTCTGGAGGCTCTGACAATGGTGTGTGCCTCTGTGTTCTGGGCTAGCTGTAGTGGCGTGGTGGTAGTTTTGGGAAGTCCTTGAAGGATGGAATTGCAGTAATCGAGGAGGGGGTAATGGAAGCCTGGCAAACTGTGCGGAAGCTCTCAGAGGAGAGGAGAGGGTGTAGGTTGTGAAGGGTTTTGAGCTTGAAGTAGATATTCTTAGTGGTGTTCTTTATATGTGGTTGGAAGTTCAGTTGGTGATCCAGAATGACACTGAGGTATTTAACTTATGACTTGACCTATAATTCGGTGTCTTCAATTTTGATGAAAGGAGCGTAGTGTGAAATTGGGGCCCTTGGTAACATGGAGGATCTCAGTCGTGTTGAAGTTAACTGCAAGATTGTGGCATTGCGGCCAACAGACTATTTCTTTGAAGCAGGCAGCTAGGTTGGAGTAGTCAGGAGCAGTGGTATGGAATGGAGTAAATATCATTATATCATCTGCATATACGTAGTTGATAGCCAACATTGAACTTCTGAATTGTGGATCAGAGAGGCCTGATGTAGATGTTAAAAAGTAAAGAGGAGAGTGTGGATCCCTGGGGAATTCCTTGAGGTAGTGAGTAGAGTGCTGAGGTACAGTTTCCAATTCTTATCTGCTGAGTCCGTTGGGAGAGGTAGGAATGGATCTATTCAAGTGGCTTGCCTTGAACTCCAATGTTATTGGGCTGGTTGAGTAGCGTCTGGTGGGACACTGTGTCAAACGCTGCTGAGATGTCTAGGAAGAGCAGTACGAAACCAATGGTGGCCTTTTCAGTTCCGGTGATGAGCGTCAATATGAGCGAGGTGAGCCATGCTTCGGCGCTGTGGAAGTGGCGGAACCCATGTTGACTCTGTCCAGAGGTGAATGTCTGTCAATGTGCTCCTGGAGTTGAAGCTGAACTGTCTTCTTGGCAATTTTGACAAGGAATAGAACACTGGCTATAGGCCTGTATGAGGCAGGTGATCTTGGGTCTAGGTTAGGTTTCTTCAGGAGGGGTATGATGGAAGCTTGTTTCAGAGAGGGTAGGAGGTACAGTAAGCTTATGACAGGGAAGTTTGAAGGATGGCCAAGATGAACAGTAGGAGCTGCAATTTTGTTGATTTAACCCAGGAGACTGGATAGGGATCTAGTGGAGAGGAGGTAGTGTCGATATGTGAGATGATGTCCAGGGGTTCTTCAGGGGGACGTCTCTGAATGCGTTCCAGGGTTGGATGGTTGAGGTTGTGTTACTTATGATGTGGACCAAATTTTTGGACTCCATCACTCGCGTTATATGAGGTCTACAGTGTATATGTAAATGGGTGGTGCAAGGATATTCGGTGCCCTAGGTGAACCTTCATGCTTAAGCCTCCCCAAGAGATATTGGATCCTGTTTACTAAGTATTTTTCCCATATACACAAAAAGGGAGAAGACTTTTAGTAAACAAGGCCCTTTGATAATTAAGCTCTTCAGTCATGATTATCGAAACACCACTCCTCCCATAACAATCCTGTAAAACTGCATAATTGAACAGCATACTTTAAAATTGAAACTTTGCTTTGTACATATGTATATGTATGGGTCCACTTTCACCGGAGGTTAAAAAATGTGCTGATGGTTCTTTGAGTTTCTGTGGCTGTCATAGCATCTGTTCTTTTGCTTTACTGCTTCTGCTTTTTGCTGCTCCTCAGAAGCTGTCCTAGGCAACTACCTTGTCTTGCCTAATGGATAGGCTACCCCTATATGTAAATTTAGGGGTGGCAATGTAAAAAGCACTTCCACATATAAAATTGTATTTTAAGTGCAGAAACTGGCTTTTATGAAATTGCCCACCTGATAATATGGTAAACTTATAATACATGGAGGGGATATTCAAAGGCATGTACATGACTTGCAGACCTGCAAACAAATGTAAATGTCAGTAAGAAGGATATTCATGGATGCCACCACTACACGACTGATGCTATGCAAGGAGTGTCATGGACGTTCCAGGGCAAAACAGATGTGACACCTGTCGCTAACCGGGAAGAGGTGATATTGAGCTGCTGTCCTTTTGTTGTTGTTGTTAAGTGCCGTCGAGTCGGAGTCGACTCATGGCGACCCTCTGGATAGCTATCCTAAATTGTGTTCGGTCTTCAGTCAGGCAGCTCAGGCGGCTGTCCTTTTAGCGACCCACAAGTAAGGTCAGGCGTGGCAAAGCTGGCCTAACTTTACCACAGAAGCTAACCAGGCAACATCTCAATATCGCCACTGCCCAGTTAGCTTCCAGGTTCTGCGGCTACCCTGGATATTCAATGATGCCGCCACTGAATATCCCCCCCCATAATTTCTCTCAGACTGAGCCAGGTGCATACTGTGGTGATGAGAGTGACCAGGAAAGAATGGAAATAGAAGAAAATGGTACTTGTGCCTTTAAAACTACTGACAGCCAAGCTTTGCACAGAGGGAGAAAAACTACTTTGAAAAAAAGTCAAGCCAAGCCACGCCCTAGCTCTGACGAGGAGGCAGGCTTGCTTACTGATTACGAGCACACGTGCAAAGAGAAAGGTGTGGCAGGAAAGAAACAGGTTTTTAAACCCGTCTCCAAACAGAACAGGAGAGAGAAGAGGAGAGAGAGCACACAGAGCTTACAGAGTTCACAGAGGAGTTCTCAGCGTGCACGAAGGAGTTCCCAGGAGGAAGAGAGTTCCCAGGGGGAAGAAAGTTCCCAGGAGGAAGGAGCTCAGAGAGTTAGGAGAGCTGAGAGCCATGAGGAGGCTGACTTCCAGTTGCTGAAGGCTGAAAGCAGAGAAGGAAGCACTCCATATCTGAGAAAAACTCCCAGACCTAAAGCCAGCAGACGGTTAGTTGGAAAGGCTACAAACCAGCTGGAACAGGTACCTCTGTCCAATATCCAGGACCCTATGCTGAAAGGACCAACTGCTAGAAGGTGGGTGGATACGTTCCTTTGGGGAAAGAACCATAACCCAGCCACAAGCAGGGCAGTAGATGTGGACACAGTAGAGACTTTAAAGCAAGCATTAGAGGGAGGGAAAGCTCACCCCTCGAATGTAAATGTTCATGACCAGAAACAGAAGTTATGGAATGAGTTTTATGAATTCCTACAAGCCAGAAAGTTTGAAGAAGCTGTTGAGTCCAGAGATAAGCCAGCCGTAGTACCAGAACCCATGCAGATTGATTGCTGTGAGTCACAATCCATTCCAGAGGACTCTCTAATGGATTGCTCTCTTTGTTTCAAAGAAGCTTGAAAAACCTGTAAGCAGGGTTAAAAGAAGGTTTTGAAAAAAGAAGAAAATTACCTTTGCTGAAATTGCTTATAAGGCTGTGCTGTGTTTTGCTTTATTGAAGATAACAGTTTTCGTTAAAGAGACTTGTGCTCAGTTTACCTTCAGTTCCAGTTTCCTTACTTTACTCTTGTGTTATTGGAGAAGTATCCATTGTGTTTGTGTGCCTGAACTTTAATGCGTTTGGAAATCCACAAAATAAATATTCTTGTTTGCCTCAACCAAAGGTTGCACAACTACAGTTTGTCTTTGAATGTGAATTATCAACTACAAGTCCCGGGTGCATTGCTGGCGACAAAGAATAAAGTTGCATTTTAAGGACAGACAAAAGGCAGCCCATAGCTGTAAGCCTTAGGCCCAGGCTAGGTCCCACAATACGTATGCACAAAATAACCCAGGAAGTTTGTGTGCACCAAAGAGAAGGTGTAAAAGTAAGCACATAATTCCCTATGGTAATTTTCAAAATGGAAATATGTGCATACTTCCAGTTTGAAAATTTGTGAGTTCCCACACAGGGAAAAATATATGTATAGTATTTACATGTATATTCAGTTATGAAATGGTCCTATGAGGATGAGAAAAAAAGGAAAGAATATCACTTACACTTTTGCCTGTTCTTTTGTTGCATATGTTACATTCACTACTGCCGTCTCTGTGTCAGTGTTCACTGTGAGAATAAAACAGACCATGTTAGCTGGAAGTGAATGTGTGCGTGCATACACAATCTCTTATCTGTAATACCCTCAGCCATAGCATAGTAGACTTAAAAAAACAAAATATTTCAACAAAACCCCATCTGCTCATCTTTTTCCTTCCTTGATCAAAGGGGCAATGAAAAGCTCCCTCTATCAAGCCAAGGACAGTTTGAATTACCTTAGAAGCACAGATATAAGTAGGTCAACCATAGGTCAGTGATTTTCAGCCTTGAAGGACTGTTGAGAGGGCAGCTGCAACTGCTGAGAAAAAATCTGTACAATTAAATACTTACCTGCTGTGAAATTCTCAAAATCCTGGGGAAAAGGGAATTCTTTGGGTATAGGGTGATAAAATCTGTATCTATTTTAAAATTCTGTGTTTTATTACATCAACTAGGACATAGCATAACGAGCTAATTTTCCATTAGTGTTTCTTTCCCGCCCACACATCCGGGCATAATTTTTGATTTATAGACTCATTTTTTTCCCTTTCCAAAAAATGGTGAACCTGACTGAAGATATTGCTATGACATTGTATAATGACTTTTTCAGACTTGTGGAGAAATGAGACAACTGAAGCTATAGTAATGATTAAGTAATGCCTCTTCGGATGCAGAACTAGATTTTATACAGTTTGAAACGTAGCGCTATGTCGAGAAAATGTTTTATGATAAGACACCAGAATATCGAGTCTGATGGTGTGAGATTTTAAATTTTAAAATTTTTTGATATATGAAAGTGGACTTTCAAAAGAAGATTTTTGGAATAAATGATATAATATAAAAAGAGTAAAATGAACTTGGTGGGTTAACTATACAGTAGTAGCAATATTCAGCTGCTATCCACATGGAGGCCAATTCCAATCGGGGGACGTCCGGCCCGTCTGGACATCAAAAATATTGGCAGGATGGCTTTGCACCTGATTCTGCACCCATGGGAACTAGATGTTCCCACGGGAGCAGAATCAGGACATTTAGACAGGCCAGACGGAGCTCCAATTCAAAGGGCCAAGGCATGTTGCATTCTCCACAGCTAACCTTCCCCATGACCTTGCTGGAGACCCAGTGCCATGGCGTCCCATCACCATGGCGCCAGGATGCTATGCAGGTGCCACGATTCCCTGTAAAAGGACTGAAGTGCTTGTCCCACTGTCCGACCCCCAGCGGGGCTTGCCAGGGCCGAGATCGAGCGGCGGGGTACACCAGCTATGTCTCACCTCTTCGGGGGGGTGGGGGGTCCTCCATCCCTGCCCGCCATCACTGGGGGAACTTATTCCACCTCAGAGGTGGAATAAGTTCCCCGGCCATCTTGCCCTTGATGGAGTACAGGGCCGTGACCTGAATAGGCCATGTATGTCCAGGGTTGTGGGCCCACCTTCACTCTGCCCTGTCGCTGTCCCCTTCCGCCCCCGCCCGGAGCTCCCTGCACAAAGGCCTTGTACGTGCAGGGAGCTGTAGGTTCGGAAAAGGCCCCCAATGAATAGAGTGGGATGTACGTCCAATTTGGACGTACAGTCCCACTATTCGCAGTTTGGAATGACCCCCATAGGCAATCCACATGACAGTTTAGACAGTTTTTTTTCTGTCCTAGGTTTCTAGATTGTTATACAAATAGTGGCACTGAAAACCACCACTATCCAGATAAGCACCAGCTTCACCTCAGCTCTGCCCATGAACTGCCACAGCACAATCCATGATCAGGGCCGATGCTAGGGTTTCTGGTGCTCCCCTGCAACCTATAAATCGGCGCCCCTCCCTCATTAATGCTGAGTACAATTTTCCAAAACTTCTTTCTGAACTCTTTTCACATGATGCTAGCATTTCTCCTTCAAATCCAATGTTATAAGAAAATTGCAGTGAAGGGGCAAATGCAAAGCCAGAAAAAAAAAAAAAACTACTGAGAAGAAACTTCTTAGAATTATATGAACAAGCTGTGCTAGTATAAGAGCATGCTAAATTTTAGATATGGATCAAAACAAAAACACTCAGTTTATGGACAGCTCAGAAATATTTTGTTGTTGTTGTTAAGTGCCGTCGAGTCGGAGTCGACTCATGGCGACCCTCTGGATAGCTATCCTAAATTATGTTCGGTCTTGAGTCAGGCGGCTCATTGTTGACAGACTGGTACCCGCAGTTGCTGTTATTGTATTGATCCATCTCATTGCTGGCCTTCCTCTTTTGCGATGACCTTCTATCTTGCCAAGCATGATGTTTTTCTCTAATGATCTCTCTCTTTGCATATGTCCAAAGTATGAAAGTCGAAGTCTTGTCATCTGAGCTTCTAAAGAAAGCTTAGGTTTGATCTCCTCTAGTACCGACTGGTTTGTTCTTTGGGCAGTCCATGGTATACACAGTATTCCCCGCCAGCACCATAATTCAAAAGCATCAATTTTCTTCCTGTCTAACTTTTTCACTGTCCAGCTTTCACATCCATATGATGTTATTTAAAATACCATGGCTTGAACAAGTCGAATCTTTCTATGGAGAGAGACATCTCTGCTCTTGAGAATCTTATCTAGGTCTTTCATAGCCATTCTGCCAAGAGTAATGCGTCATCTGATTTCTTGACTGCTTGTTGCTTCTTTATTGAGAGTTGATCCAAGTAGGTTAAAGTTGTTCACGATTTCAATTTCTTCTCCTTCAACGATGAACCTGTTGATTATGCCAGTTGTCATGATCTTTGTCTTCTTTACATTAAGGTGCAGGCCCATTTTGAAACTATGTTCTTTGATTGTGAGAAGCAAATGTTTCAGATCATCTTTATCTTTATCTTTATTTAACACTTTATACACCGCCCTTGTCGAAACATGAGGGCGGTTTACAATAAAATATAGATACTAGCGTCAAAGAAGCCAGTAATGTGGTATCATCAGCATAGCGAAGGTTGTTGATGAGTCTTCCACCAATCTTCACACCTCTGTTGTCTTCATACAATCCTGCTTCTCTGATGATTTGTTCTGCATATAAATTAAACAGGTAGGGGGAAAGTATGCAGCCTTCTCTTACACCTTTGCTCATTTTAAACCATTCTGTTTCTCCTTGTTCCATTCGAACTGCTGCTTCTTGATCAATGTACAGATTGTGAAAGAGTACGATCAGGTGTTCTGGTATACCCATGCTTCGTAATGTGGCCCAGAGTTTCTCATGGTTTACACAGTCAAAAGCCTTGCTATAGTCGATAAAGCACAAATAGATATCCTTTTGGTATTCTTTAGTCTTTTCAAGGATCCATCTCACATCCGCAATGATGTCTCTCGTTCCTCGCCCTTTCCTGAACCCTGCTTGCACTTCAGGTAGTTCTTGTTCCAGGTATGGTTGTAGTCTCTTTTGAATAATCTTCAGTAAAATTTTGCTGGCATGTGGGATCAGAGCGATTGTGCGATAATTTCCACAGTCAGTTGGATCACCTTTCTTTAGTATTGGTATAAACACAGATCTTTTCCAGTCAGTTGGCCATGATGTTGTCTTCCTTATTTCTTGGCAGAGCCTTGTAAGTACGGTAACAGCTGCAACAGATTGCTGTAATACTTCTATGGGAATGCTATCAATGCCTGGTGCTTTGTTCTTTGATAAGGCTTTCAATGCTGCATTAACTTCTTCTTTCATCACCAATGGTTCCTGATCATAAGGTACAGATTGAAACGGCTGTTGGTCCACTTGATCTTTATCATATAAAATCTCTGTATATTCCTTCCACCTTTTCTTGATCTTCTCAGCATCATTCAATATAGAACCTTGAGCATCTTGTAACATTCCAATTCGAAGCTGGAACTTTTTCTTTAACTCTCATAGCTTTAGAAAAGCCAATCTTGTTCTTCCTCTAATAGTTTCTGCTTCTATTTCCTTGCATGCGTAATTGTAGTACTTTTCCTTGTCCTGTCTTGCTGCACGTTGGAAATCTCTGTTGAGTTCTGTTATTGTCTTTCTTTCTCCTCTGGCTTTAGCTTCTCTGCATTTCTGGGCAATTTTCAGAGTTTCTTCCGTCATCCATTTTGGCCATTTTTGCTTTTTCACCTTTTGTAGAGACTTCTCGCTTTCTTCCAACACAACCTTCTTGATGTCATTCCATAACTCTTCTGGAGCTCTGTCATTTGTATCTAAAGCAGCAAATCGATTTTGCAGGCAGTCTTTAAATTCCAGTGGTATATTCTCAAGGTCATATTTTGATGCATTCATGAGTGGTTTGCTCTTTTTCAACTTTAGCTTGAGTTTGCATACTAGTAGTTGATGATCTGTACCACAGTCAGCTCCAGGTTTTGTCTTTGTTGATGTTATAGAACGTTTCCATCGTTGACTTCCACAGATGTAGTCAATTTGATTTTTATACAATCCATTGGGTGACGTCCATGTGTACAGTCGCCGCTTGTGTTGATGGAAGAAGGTGTTTGAGATGAATAGATCATTGGTCTTGCAGAATTCTATCAGTCTTTCTCCAGCTTCATTTCTGTTGCCAAGTCCATATTTTCCAACTACTTCGCCTTCTTCTTTGTTGCCAACCTTTGTGTTCCAGTCACCCATGACTATCAGGATATCCTGTTTGCATGTTCTGTCATTTTCAGCTTGTACTTGTTCATAGAACTCTTCAATTTCATTCTCTTCTGCAGCTGTTGTTGGGGCATATACTTGAATTAGTTGTGTTGATAGGCATTCCTCGTAGACGAATAGAGATTAAGCGTTCGCTGACTGCATTGTATTTCATTACAGTTCTTGCAAGTTTCTTCTTTATTATAAATGCAACACCATTTCTTCTTTGTCTTTCATTTCCAGCATAGTAGACCATGTGATCATCCGATGCAAAGTGCCCGATGCCAGTCCATTTCAGTTCGCTGACACCCAACAGATCAAGTTGTACACGTTCCATTTCATTCTTGACCACCCCCAACTTCCCTTGGTTCATGTTTCTGACTCTCATTTCATGTGCAGTTACATCAGCAGTCAGACGTCCCAAGGGCTTTGATCCAACCACATCATAAATGCTGGCTTTACTCTGAAAAGTCTTCAGCTCTTCCCCAGTAGCTAGTTGAGTGCCTTCCGACCTGGGGGTCTCATCTTCCAGCACTATAGCACAATTTGTTTTGTTGTAACTATCCATTGGGTTTTCATGGCAAGATACAGAAGTAGATTGCCAGGCCTTTCTTCCACACAGTTTAAGTTTGGTGTTGTTGTCGCTGTCACAGAAATGTGATCCTCCGCCGTCAACACTATCCCATTCTGCTGCTGCCCAGATGGGTGGTTTGTCTTGGTCTGGCACCTCAGCTGAGACCTGTCCATCTTGGGAGACCCTGCCAGTAGTTAAACTACCGATAGTTTAGTTCTCAGCATCACTGATGCACACAAGCCCTCAGAGCACGACAAGCTGCAAACCAAAAATATGCAGGAGAAACATTTTGTGCAGAATGTAGGAATCAGCAACATGATAAACATGCATCAATGTACAGTACATCTAGAAACTATAAGCAAAATTGGTATAATGTTAATGCAAAGAATAGTCGTAATGCAGCCTATCACTAAAGGAAGATAGGGGTGACATTAATATACTGCTGATTTAAACCACATGCGTTAAACAGGTTTCAATGATAATCCAATAGATTACAAGCTTAGCATACAAAGTAAAATAGAGTAAATAGTCTCTGAGTAGAAATAAATACATTTGTTTCTAGAGGGCTTTTTATTTAAATCAAATCAGAGTATAGCTTAGCATAGAAAGTATAACAGAATAAATAGTCTTTGAGTAGAGAGAAAGAATTTTGTTTCTAGAGAGCTTTTTTATTTAAATCAAGTGAGAATATAGCTTAGCATAGAAATTAGAATAAATAGTCTTTGAGTAGAAAGAAAGAAATTTGTTTCTAGAAACCTTTACAAAGAAGCCTTTCAATCAGGAAGCAAAAGATCTGTGAAGTTGTCTTAAATAGGTGTTAAAGCAAAGTAACAGATCAAAGGGGAAATTTGAAAGGACCCCTCTATCAAACCAAAGGCTGTGTGAATCACCCAGGAAATTGTTAAGACATTACCGTAGAAACACAGGTCAAGGGCACTGTGTACCACTCCAGCTTTTATTAAGACTTTTTTCCCTCCCACCCACCCCAGGCATAATCAGCTTTATAGGCTCTTAAACCTAATAAAGGGAAGGAGATGGTCAAATTCACTTTCAGGTTCAGCTGGTTATCCTTATCAGGAATAGATTAATTAAAGACCTGCGTCTGCTGTTAAGATTGCTAAGTTAGTTTTGTTACTGTGCTTCTGTCTGCTCTCCCACCAGGTCACTGAATCCTGTTGTCTCTCCCTCCTGTTCTCACTGCCGGTCCTGCCTCCCAGGAACCGGAAATAACCCGGACCTCGTTCATCAGGTCACTGAATCCTGTTGTCTCTCCCTCCTGTTCTCACCGCCGGTCCTGCCTCCCAGGAACTGGAAATAACCCGGACCTCATTCATCAGGTCACTGAATCCTGTTGTCTCTCCCTCCTGTTCTCACCGCCGGTCCCGCCTCCCAGGAACAGGAAATAACCCAGACCTCGTTCATCAGGTACTCTGCTACACATAAATTCAAGCTGCCTGCGGCGGTCCCGTCATTGCACTGCACCTGCGTCTGCTGTTAAGATTGCTAAGTTAGTTTTGTTACTGTGCTTCTGTCTGCTCTCCCACCAGGTCACTGAATCCTGTTGTCTCTCCCTCCTGTTCTCACCACCGGTCCCGCCTCCCAGGAACCGGAAATAACCCGGACCTCGTTCATCAGGTACTCTGCTACACATAAATTCAAGCTGCCTGCGGCGGTCCGCGCCGCGGCGGCGCGCTCCTTGGGGCGAGCGAGTGGACGATCGAGGGGTAAGAGCCGTCTCATCCATACCTATACAACTCATGCTGCATCTAAGTTTATTTCTATGGTTTTCCCTTCTGCTCTGTTCCGAGTGTGCTTCTAGTTCTACATTTTCATCAATGTTGCCTATCCCGGTCTTCTGGGGCTGGCGCCCGGCTCCTGCCTTGATGGCTACCCCTGGGCCGCTGGCACGTTGCATCGATAATTTGGTGTATTGTGCCCCTACCTCGGCGTCAGTCCTCTCATCTTCCAATCAAAACTCCCTACCATCTACTATGGTAACTTTTAAGTTACTGCTCCTTAATTGTCGTTCTCTTAAGTCCAAAGCTCTCTTGGTTCGTGATATTATTGACCAGCATGAGCTAGATCTCTGCTTTCTCACAGAAACTTGGCTTAGGGATGGGGATCATCCCATCCTCTCTAGCTCCCTTCCCCCTAACTACACAGCACTCTACTGTTCACGGCGGGGCAGATGTGGGGGTGGGGTGGCCCTCTTCCATCGTGCCTCTATTCATATTGAGGAAGTGCCCCCTCCAGTGACACTTCCTCCAGAATCCCTTTTATTAAAGCTCACTTCCCCTCCTCCTTTCCCTCCTCTCTATCTCCTTCTCCTTTATTTTCCCCCCTCCCTTGCTAATTCCCAATGGGAGGCAGCTCTCCAGACTATCTCTGATCTTGTGCTTCATTTCCCCAATTTCATTCTGTTAGGTGATTTTAACATCCATGTTGACAACTCCACTAGAGCAAAGGACCAGGCCTTTGCTCAATTTTTGAAGGATGTTCCTCTCCATCAACATGTGATCGGCCCTACACATGCGGCAGGTCACACCCTGGATCTGATTTTGTCATCAATATCTTTGCAGCCCGTGATCTTGCCCCCCATCACTTCCATTATCCCATGTTCAGATCACTTTTGTGTCTTCTCATCAATTTCCTTTCCTCGGATAGAGGTTAGTTCCCGAACCCCCCCTTCTACTCCTTCCCTCCGCCGTAAAGTAACTTTAGAAATACTCCAGGTGTTCCCTCCAGCCTCCATGATTTTCCCTGAAGATTTTGCCACTCGCTCCATCAATGACCAGGCTGCCCTTTGGGATTCTCTTCTATCACATTCCCTTGATGGTTTGGCACCTCTTCACCCTGTCTCTGGGCCCCCTCGAGCGCCTTCCTCCCTTTGGTATCATCCCACTTCACGTATCCTACGCTCTCAGTTACGCCAGGTACAGCGTCACTGGGCCCGTCATCCCTCACCTGAGCTCCACCTTCGTTTTAAACATCTCTCTTCTGAATACCGTTCAGCTATTCAATCTGCCCGATCCGCTTTCTACTCAGCTCAAATTACAGCGGCAGCCAGCTCTTCACGCCAACTCTTTAACATCTTGCGGACGTTATCATCCACTAAAACTGGAAATTCTAGGGTTCCGGCAGCCCCAGACCCCCAGTCCCTTGCTACTTTCTTCTCTAATAAGGTGTTAACTCTTCGCTCATCCTTCATCACTCCACCTCCTCCTCCCCCTCTCTCCCCCCTTCCTTCCTCACCTGCTGTGGCCCCTACTTCCCCCCTACCTCCCTCAACTGTTCTCCCACCACCCGCCTCTGCTCCTATTGAACCTGTATACGCTCATACTTGGTCATCTTTCCATCCTGTCCTTGCAGCGGAAGTGCTCACATTTCTATCCACTACGAGGAAAACTACTTGCATTCTCGATCCTGTCCCTTCTAGATGGCTCCTGGAGCCCTCCCTAGAACTAGTCCCAGTTATCACCACCATTATCAACTCTAGCTTTTCCTCTGGTCATTTCCCATCATCTTGGAAATCAGCAATCCTCCGCCCTCTACTAAAACAACCATCCTTAGATCCATCCACACTCTCACACTGGCGTCCGGTATCTAACCTTCCATTTCTCGCTAAGCTCCTTGAACGGTGTGCCTTTGTTCAACTCAGTTCTCATGTTGAGTCTATCAACGCTCTCCACCCCCGTCAGGCGGGATTCCGCCGGGGACATAGCACTGAGACTGTTCTTCTAGCTCTACTCAATGAATTACACACATCTCACGATCGTGGTGACATCACTCTTCTTGTATCCCTTGATCTGTCTGCAGCATTCGATTTGGTTGACCATGTGATAAGGAAGCTTATCATAGCTCAGGTAGGAGCTATAGAAAAGATGATGTGACTCTGAACAAGCAACCTGTCAGTTCTGGTAAAAGTAAGAAAACAGAGTTTTCACATAAAAGACTACCAGTCCCAGAATGCACCAGGTTTCCAGCAGCCATGAGGGGGGCTGAAGTGAGAAAACGTGTGTGCAATCAAGAGAGCTATGAGGTAATCCCTAAGCACTCATCTCAAAGGGCAGGGCCTGATTCAACACAGCTGCGCTGTGTTAGGGAGGAGCACATATTAGGACAGAATAAGAATAGAGCTTATTCTACAGATAACAGCTTCAGCAACAGATACAGCAACAGCTTCAAGCTCAAGCACCAACATCATCTCGAGAAGCAGAAGCCAAGCCAAGCAGATAGAGAGAGAAGGAAACTCTCTGGAAGGAAGAGAAGAAAGGCCATTGGAAGGTCTGGGAGATTCCAAGGCAGTACCTATACTGGGAGGTATTCCAAATGCCAGCAGAGTCCATTGGACTGGAGTCAGCCAGAGGAATGGAATGGCAGAGATAGGAATCACCAGTGGCTACCTGGAAGAGAGAAGACTGCACGTGGAAAGGACTTTCAGACCTATGCCAGAAGGTATGTGAGGAAAGATCCAGTGTCCAGGGATCAAGATTGGAAGGCTGGACATCAGAACTGGATTACATACTGGCCAGGCTATACAGAGAGGAATTATGATAGCAGGAGAGGCTCAGGTATGAACACTGATCCAGACTCTATCTATAATAGAGAATGGCAGCAAGGGAATAAGCATTCTCATGATAGTGCCTTACTGAAAGACTCGTCTGTGCCAATGTATGATAGTGACCCTATGCTGATTGATGAAGGGGGAGATACAGCAGATGAAACTATTGATTACATGGACTGTTCTTTATCCAAGTGCTATTGCTAGCTTTCTGTGAGCAAACACATCAGCCATCACAAAGAAACCTAACTTTGTTCTTTATTCCATTTGCAAACAGCTCCTAAAGCAGGATTTGGGTTCACACAGTAGCAGCCAGCCAGCTAAAGGGTTTCAGCTGGACAATTGATAGTAATTAAAGCTGCACCTGATTGTGTGTGTGAGCCAGGGATAATCACTGCTGGAACTGTGTGGAAAATAAGCAGAAGTTAACCTAACAAGCAAAGTTCATTCATTTCTTTGTGCCTTTTTATTTGGTAATTATTTGCTAAGAAAACATTAGCTAATTGCCTGACAAGCTGAAGGTTGTTTTCTGATTTGCTTTGTGACTTTATGTTATCCATTTAAACACTGCAAGCAAGTAACCTCATTTATATTGCTACCAAGCATATTTGTGCTGGGTGAATTAAACCCCATCAATAAAAGAAGTATTTTATTGGCCTTACCACTGGTATCACAACTCAATTATTGTCTTCAGCTGTGTTTGGGAGTGAAAGAACTACATTACCCACAATACCTTGCAAGAATCATATGAATATATGCATCGTCAAGATTGTGTAAGTTCTCACCCTAGGCAGCCGTCTGACAACCATCACACACTTCTTTCTCGGCTCTCTGATATTGGTCTTCGAGGTTCTGTTTGGTGTTGGTTTCATTCATTCCTTTCATCCCGTTCTTTCTCAGTACATGTAAATGATCAGTCCTCGTCCATCTTCCCTCTCACTTGTGGTGTCCCACAAGGCTCTGTGCTTTCCCCTCTCTTATTTAATATTTTCCTTGCCCCTCTGCCCTTGATTATTCAACAATATTCGGTTTCATCCTACCTATATGCAGATGACATAGTTCTCCTATTCCATACTTCACCTCTCTCCCCTGACATTGCACAGCTGAACCTCTGTCTTTCCCACATTGCCTCCTGGTTATCGGAAAATTTTCTTCATCTTAATCCAGCAAAATCTTCAGCAATGTGGGTTTCTCTCAGTGGTACATGCCCCACTCTTGCACCTTCTATTGGATCATCTAGTATTCCCCTTACCTCTTCTGTTCGCTATCTGGGTGTAATTCTAGACTCTTCTTTAACTTTCTCTGAGCATATTTCAAGGGTTTCCCGTTGTTCTTTCACTGCTCTGCGGCAAATTAGGGCCGTCCGGTCTGTTTTACCCTCTAGCGCCCTAATTACTCTTGTCATTGCCCTTGTAATCAGTAGGCTGGACTACTGCAATGTCTATCTGGCCAATCTCCCCAAATACTGTCTTCAGAGGTTACAACGTCTTCAGAATACTGCAGCTCGCCTCGTTACTTTTTCCAGTAGATATGATCATATCACTCCCGTCCTGCTCCGTTTACACTGGCTTCCTCTCCAATATCGCTTTCACTACAAATTTCTGATTCTCCTTCACCGGACCATTTACACCTGTACTCCCCGTTACCTGGCAGACTGTATCTCACTATATTCTCCCCATCAGCTGCTTCGTTCAATTCATGCTGTTTGTCTCTTCCTTCACCTTCCCAAGCCCGTCTGGAGCAGACGCGGCACTCAGCCTGGTTTTTCCTTGGTCCTTCACTCTGGAATATGTTACCCACCTCACTTCGTCTAGAACCATCCTACCCTCAGTTTAAGTCACTGCTCAAAACTTACCTTTTCCAGAAAGCTTTTGACCTTCCCCCGGAAGCTCCACCCTGATTGGTCTCTGCTTGTGTGCTAACCCCATGTATTGTCCCTGTCTGTTTACTTATGTCCTTTTATGTACCCTGGTTTGGTTAATATTATTTCTCCTATGATTTGTTATGATTTGATGTTAAATGTTAACATGATTTGTTTTGCGACTTATTATGATTTACTGTTAAGTGTTCCAGTGTGATTTGTTCACTTTCTCTTTACCCTTCTTTCCTGTCTTAATTTTGGCGTTCTGTTTCTTGGGTTGTGGTGCTAATCAGTTTTTATTGTACACCGCTTAATGCTTTTGCCACAGCGGTATATCAAATTTTAATAAAGATAAAGATAAAGAATTAATCTTAAGGTGAACAAAGTCCATTAATCATATTAGGTATAGTTGTATTAGTACAAGTATCCCCAGCAAGCTTAAGTAAACAACTTAAATAGCTAAACAAAACCTTAATACTAAGATGCTGACAACAGTCCAGCAGCGAGATGGGGGCTATTCTGTCTTTTGCATTGAGTGTCACATATATGATTTTCTCTCAGTTGGTGAGGGGTCTTAAGTGTGCACTAGGTGCAAGGAGCTCTCTGCTCTCAGGGAACGTCCGATCTCTGGAGGTTAGAGTAGCAGACTTGGAGGACATAAGGAAAACAAAGAAGAATGCAGACAAGACCTACAGGGACATAGTACTTAAGTCACACCTCCAGTCTGGCAGCCTTCCTGTTGCCATGGAGGAGTGAGGTCATGTGACAGGAGAGCATTACCCAGGTGTGGCAGGAAGATCTTGTAACTAGGATCTATCCTCCAGGTGATGTAAAACCCTCTCGCAGCAAGGAGGTTTCTCCATGGCCATGTGCCCATGAAGAAAGGGTTAGGATAGCCATTTTAGTTGGTGATTCCATCATTAGACATGTAGACAGCTGGGTGGCTGATGGACGTGATGATTGCCTGGTAACATGCTTGTCTGACTTCAAGTGACACCTAGACAAGGTTTTTGATAGCGCTGGAGAGGAGGCTGTCTTGCTACATGTTGGTACCAATGACATAGGAAAGTTTAGGATGGAGGTTCTGGAAGCCAAATTTAAGCTTTTAAATAGGAAGCTGAAACCCAGAACTTTCAGGGTAACATTCTCTGAAATGCTTCCCATTCCAGGTGCAGGACCCAAAAGGCAGGCAGAGCTCTGTGGTCTTAATGCATGGATGAGGGTGCAAGGAAGAGGGTTTTAGATTTGTTAGAAACCGGACAACATTCTGGGGAAAGGAGGTGCTTTTCCAAAGGGATGGGTTCCACCTTAACAAATCATGTTGAGTGGGAATATCTGTTTGCTGTTATGGTGCATTTCAGTTTGGGAGACCATTTGTCGGAAGGGTGCGAACTCAATACACCACTCCAGTGACTTGGGTGCTTGTGAATGGCTTGTGATCAGAGACGTTTTGGCTCTATCACGGAACATGACAGGGTTTTCTCCTCTCCCCATTACTTTTTGCCCTGGTGATCGATCCATAGCCTCTCTCTTACACGCAACTGTATAAATTCAGCCCATAGTTATTGGTGATATACAGTACCTCTCCACAGTTCTCTATACCCTAATGATACCTTGGTCTTTATGGAAAATCCCAAGCTCTCCTTGCCTGGCCTGCTCAGAACTTTGCAAGGGTGTCAGGCTTCAAAGTTAATTTAGATAAAAATGAGGACCTGCCCCTGGGGTCGGCAGGAGGATCCCTCTCTTTGGGTTGTCCTTTGTGGATGGCAACTACTTTGATCAAATATCTTAGAGCATGGGTTTCCTCTAATGTTGCTGATCTGTTTAAACTTAACTATGAGCCGTTGGCTGCAGCTATCACTGAAGAGTTTGCCTGATGGTAAGGCCTCATTATGGGATGGATGAGCCAGGTTGCGGCTCTAAAGATGACAGTAGTCCCGAAAGAATCTACTTTTTTACACAACTACCCATTTCTGTCCCAGTCCCCTTCCTGAGGAAACTGGAGCAAAAATTCAGTCACTTTGTTTAGGGGAAGCCTAAAGCACTGTTCCACTGGCGGTGCCTGGTACCTTCAGTGGCGGATGGTAGGGCGGCTGTTTTAAGGGAAATACAATATCATTATGTCCGACTGCCTGATGTTCACTGGGTGGACATGAAACGGGCCTGACTGCGGTCGTATGCAGTGTTTGAAGACATAAAGGGGAGGCTTGAGAGAGTGACCGGTCACTCCTTGTTGGTACCTTTGTTTTGCATATGGGCCCAAGTCTATAAGAAAGAGGACCCGCAGAGCTTTATTTTTGCCAAGGCGCTTCTGACTGACCTCTGCCCCTTCAGTGGCTCATCCTTTGTGGAGTTGCGGGTTTGGGGTTCTAATGGTATTTGTTCCTTTTCAGATCTGCTTGACGAAGGCACCTGTCTGAGCTTTGCACAATAAACTCAAAAAAAGGGGGGGGGGGGTTATGGTCCCTTTTTTCCAGTACTTGCAGCTGTGACATTTTTTCTTGATACTGTGTGTTTGAATCAGCTGACTCGGTGCTCCACAGGGTTAGAGCAGGAACTCTTTCATAAGGTAACACACTGGAAGGGCCTACTGTCACATCCTTATTGTGCTCTTATTGAGCTCTATATTGCAAAGTAAGAACACCATTATGACACGTGGCACCACTTACTATGTCAGATCTTTACACCTGCAGAGTGGCGCTTTATCCATATGAAAGATTACCGATGTGTATGCAATATGAATTGTCGACCATCACAGTATCAAATTTTAATGCAGGCTTATTTGACCCCTGTTCGGCTTTATCATATGGGACTGCACAAGGAAGGCGACTGCGGGAGGAGCTGTGGGCAGGCTGGTACTTTTTTCAACCTTTGGTGGGAATGCCCCTGGATTCGTACATTCTGGATTATGCTCAAAGACTCTATCAATGAGGTGCTTAGGGGGACTCTAGAGGTTATACCCACTTACGTTTTATAGGGGTTTTTCCCACGCACACTCTGGTGTTCCAGCTGGGAAGCTACGAATTAGTGGTGCTCCTATTACTTGGGGCACAGATGGTTGTGGCCAGAAAATGGAAAGATAGGGATGGCCCTACTCTGTTAGATTGGAGGGTACAGGTGAATGATCTAATGGCCATGGTCCAACTGGCTTGCTTGGTTCAGGGCCAGGTTGAGTCACATCAAGCTCTGTGGGGGCCCTACCAGACCTGACTCTCAACCTAAGCTGCGTGTACCCCCTTTACTTTGTTTTATTTATTTTATTTTTGAGAAGTCTATAGAGAGAGCCTCTTCCACCTGAATTGTACTCCGCCTGACCTTCTATTGCTGTTACTTTTTCTCCCTACGTGGTGGTTTTCTTCCCATATGGATGGGTTAATGTAACTGTCTATGGGCTGCTGGAGTTCCTATATAACATCCCCTGGACAACGTACACCTAAGCTCTAGCTGATGACCTCTGCCTCTTTGCTATTGGCCTTGTGGGTCTGGAGCCTCTTGCTTCCTCTTCTCCATCTGTCGGGGATGTGCCATGCTGTCCATTGTTCCATTGGTTCGACGGCAATGTTCTTAATGCCCATGAGTCCTCTTATGATCACACTCTTGTCTCTCTTCTTTTTTTCTCCTTTCTCCTCTTTTACCTCACCATTGGGACATACTGCATGGGGGGCAGTATGGGGAGGAAGAATGTTTTCTGGTTGTATTGTTTTGTTTCCTTTGACAAGTTGGATTGTGTATTAGAGTGCTTGCATTATGTTTGTATTAGCTTGCATTATGAATGATGTAATTCTCTATTCTATAAATAAAGAATGTTCAAAAAAATGAAAAGGAGATAGAGCAGCTTTTAAACTAGATAATAGGGGAAAGCTGACAGTTGCCCAAGAGCGTATGGTTAGGAAGGATGTATCCTTGAAGAATACTAGCAAAAGAGGGAAATTAGGGCATCCCAACAGAGAGGTTCCAATAAAGATAAAAGTAACCCAGATGTCCTTACGTACAGAGCAGACAGAGCTGAAAGATTCTAAATTACCCCTGTCTACAAATAACCACATGAATATGAATAAAATACAAACTCTAAAATGCCTGTATGCAAATGATAGAAGTCTAAAAAATAAGATGGGAGAGTTAGAATTTTTGGCACTAAATGAAAAGTTAGATATGATTGGCATCTCAGAGACCTGGTGGAAGGAGGACAACCAATGAGGCACTGTGACACCTGGGTACAAACTATATCGCAACGATAGAGTAAATCAAATTGGTGGAATGGCTGCACTCTATAGAGGGCACTGACTTGCAGGAAACAAAATACACTGTAAAATCTCTATGGATAAAGGTTCCATGTAAAAAAGGGGAAGGTGGGCAGTGGGGGTGTACTATCGACCGCCTGGCCAGAATGAACAAATGGATGATGAAATGCTAAAGGAAATCAGGGAAGCTAACAAAAGTTACAACACAATAATGATAATGGGTGATTTCAATTACACCGGTATTGACTGGGTCAGTGTCACGGCAGGATATGCAAGGGAGATAAAGTTTCTAGATGAAATAAATGACTGCTTCTTTGAGTAGCTGGTTCATGAATCAACAAGAGGGAAAGCTATTTTGGACCTAGTCATTTAGTGGAACACAGGATCCATTGCAAGAGATAAGGGTATTAGGGTCACTTGGCAATAATGATCATAGCATGATCGCATTTGATTTAATAAATGGAGGGAGGACAGCAAAGAAATCCACAGTACTACCTTTTAACTTTCAAAGGGCAGACTATGATAAAATGAGGAAAAAAGTAGTAAAAGAAGTAAAAAGAGCAGGTGCAAAGGTTAAAGAGTTACATAAAGCATGAGCATTCTTTAAAAATACTATCTGGAAGCCCAGACCAGATGTATTCCATGCTTTAAGAAAAGTGGAAGGAAGGCCAAAATACTCCCAGCATGGTTTAAAGGCAAGGTCAGAGAAGCTGTTGAAACCAAAAAAGCGTCTTTCAGGAAATCGGAAAAGCAGTCAAATGACGAAAACGGGAAAGAATATAAGCACTGGCAAGATAGATGCAAGGCTCTGATAAGGCTGACAAAGAAAGAATTTGAAAAAAAGCTTGCCGTGGAAGCAAAAACACATAATAAAAACTTTTTCAAGTACCTTTGTAGCAAAAAACCTGTGAGAGAGTCAGTTGGACCATTAGATGATAGAAGGGTAAAAGGAGCACTAATAGGGGACAAGGCCATAGCAGAGAGACTGAATGAATTTCTTCCTTCGGTCTTTACTCAGGAAGATGCAGGGAAGTTACCCATGCCTGAAGTGGTATTTAAAGATGATGCATCGGAATAACTGAAAGAAATATCGATTATCCGTGAAGATGTATTACAACTATTTGAAAAACTGAAGAGTAGAAAATCACCTGGACCGGATGATATACATCCGAGGGTATTGAAAAAACTGAAATATGAGATTGCAGACCTATTATTAATAATCTGTGAAATATCATTAAAATCATCTATAGTACCCAAAGATTGGCGAATTGCCAATGTAATGTCATTTTTTAAAAAAGGTTCAAGGGGTGATCCTAGAAACTACAGACCAGTGAGCCTGACGTCAGTAACAGGGAAAATGGTAGAAACCATTATAAAGAACAAAATTACTGAACATGTAGATAGTCATGGTTTAATGGGAGAAAGCCAACATGGATTTAGTCAAGGAAGGTCTTGTCTTACTTAGTGGGTACAATTCCCACTAGCACTCCTTGTGGCCTTGGACAAGTCACTTACCCTCGGTTGCCTCAGAAGAATTCAAGTTATCATTGTCCCTGTTTAATGTACATTTCTAAGTTTAAGTTACAATGTAAACCAATTTCACTAATGATAAAGTCTGGTAAATAAATAAATAACCTGATATCTTTTTTGAAGGTGTGATTAAACAGGTAGACAAAGGTGAGTCAGTTGATATAGTGTATCTGGATTTTCAGAAAGCCTTTGACAAAGTCCTTCATGAGAGACTCTTGGTGAAATTAAAAAGACATAGGATTGGAGGCAGTGTATTATTGTAGATCAGGAACTGGTTAAAATATAGAAAGCAGAGAGTAGGGTTAAATGGCCAGTTTTCTCAATGGAGAAAGGTAGAGTACCCTAGGGATCTGTGCTTGGCTCGCTGCTTTTTAACATATTCATAAATGACCTGGAAATGGGAATAATGAGTGAGGTGATCAAATTTGCAGGTGACACTAAATTATTTAAAGTTGTTAAAATACTAGAGGATTGTGAAAAATTGTAAGAGGACCTTGATAAATTGGAGTGGACATGTGCAAGTTATGCAACTAGGAAAGAACAACTCAAACTGTGGTTACATGATGCAAGGTTCCACATTCGGAACCACCATCCAGGAAAAAGATTTAGGCATCATGTTGAAACCCTCCGCCCAGTGTGCAGCGGCGGCCAACAAAGCAAATAGAATTCTAGAAATCATAAGGAAAGGAATGGAGAATAAAATAAAGGTGCGACTGCACCTTGAATATTGTGGGCAATTCTGGTCGCCGTATCTTAAAAAGGATATAGCGGAATTAGAAAAGGTACAGAGAAGAGCCACCAAAACGATAAAGGGGATAGAAAGAAACCCCAATGAGGAAAGACTTAAAAAGTTGGGGTTCTTCATCTTGTAAAAGAGACAGCTGAGGAGAGATACGATAGAGGTCTATAAATTTGTTAAATGTATCTAATACCCCATATACTCCTCCAAGTTGCTACTCCCTGTTCTATGTAAAAGCTTATTGCTATGTTTGTTCCATGTGAACCGCCTTGAATCTGACGATAAGGCGGTATATAAAACCTGTTAAATTAATTAATGGAATGGAATGGAACGAGTAAACATAGATCGGTTGTTGACGCCATCAAATAGTTGAAAGTCTAAGGGACACGCAATGAAGCTACAACGTAACTCATTTAAGACTAATAAGAAAACATATTTTTTCAGTCAGCATGTAATCAAACTCTGGAATTCTTTACCGGAGGATGTAATAAAAGCTGTTCGTGTAGCTGGGTTTAAAAAAGGTTTGGACAAGTTCCTGGAGGAAAGGTCCATAAACCATTATTAAAGAGGGCCCGGGAAAGCCATTGCTTACCCCAGGACAAGCATTGTGGAAGCTCTGTGCCTTTTTGGGACCCTACTAGGTACTTGTGACCTGGATTGGCCATGGTTGGAAACAAAATACTGGGCTTGATGGAACTTGGTCTAACCCAGTATGGCATATCTTATGTTCATATTTTTCTTAAGTTTATAGAAATACCAACCATGGATTTTAAATATCAGCCCAATAGTCTCCAACACTGCCTCCACCACTCCACTAACCTGGCCCCCTTTTTATATGAATAGCTGACCATTTGGTGAGTTCAATGGGTCAATTTTATCCATACAAGTTTTAAAGTTTTCCAGCTGTTAGTAAACATGTAACACAGTCTGAATATCAGACTATTGGGAGTGAGAGTGGAAGGCTTAATTGTGATGAGAAGTCATCTGTGAGCATAGGGCTGTGAGAGCTAACTCTCCCCTACTCCTCAAGACCCAAAACTAACTTTAATCCCACTTCTGTAGCCAATGAAGTCACAAATCAGTTGTTTACTGCTTCAAAAAATATAAACACTAGGGGACATGCAATGAATCTACAAAATAGAACATATATCTTCAGGGAAAAGTCTTTGTTCATATTCTGAAGAAAGACAAGCAAGGACAGCAAGTCCTCTGTCTCAGGTCTAGCATGACGCTGATGGCACCAACTTTCAAAGACATCTGATGGCACACATAGGCTAGACTGGAAATTCTTCTCCTAGCCTTAAGGAATATGAACATAAGAACATAAGAAATGCCTTGCTGGGTCAGACCAAGGTCCATCAAGCCCAGTATCCTGTTTCCAAAAGTGGTCTATATAGGCCACAAGTACCTGGCAGGTTCCCAAAGAGGCACACAGGTTCCACAACACTTGTTCCGGAGCAAGCAGTGGATTTCCCAGGTCCTCTTTATTAATGGTTTATGAACCTTTTATCAGGGAACTTATTCAAACTGTTTTTAAACCCAGCTACACTAATAGCTTTTACTACATCCTCTGGTAATAAATTCCAGAGTTTGATTACGCGTTGAGTAAAAAAATATTTTCACTTATTAATCAAATAGGTTACATTGTAGTTTCATTGTGTGTCCTCTAGTCTTTCCACTTTTTGATGACGTAAACAACCAATCTATGTTTACCTGTTCCACTCCATTTATTAATTTATAGACCTCTATCATAACCCCCCTCAGCTGTCTCTTTTCCAAGTTGAAGAGCCCCAACCTTTTAAGCCTCTCCTCAAAGGGGTATCCTTTAATTCCCTTTACCATTTTGTTGCTCTTCTTTGTACTATTTCTAATTCAGCTATATCCTTTTTTTTAAGATATGGCAACAAAAATTGCACACAATATTCAAGGTGTGGTCGCACCATGGAATGATACAGAGGTATTATAATATCCTTTATTTTATTCTTTCCTTATGATTCCTAGCATCCTATTTGCTTTCTTGGTTGCCACTGCACACTGAGTGGACGGTTTCAACGTATTATCCACAATGATGACTAAATCTTTTTCTTGGGTGATAGTTTCTAAGGTGATGCCTTGCATCGAGTAACCATAGTTTGAGTTGTTCTTTCCTAGTTGCATAACTTGGCACTTATCTATAGCATAGTTACTCACCTGCAACAGGTGTTCTCTAGGAACAGCAGGAATCAGTCCTCACATATGGGTGACATCAATGCCGACGGAGCCCAAGCGGAGCATTTCCCCAGCTTTCGAAGAAAGACTTTGGGACATGCTACCAAGCATGCATTGACCCCTTCCCTCCCAAGGGTGCCATCTTGCTCAGTCAAATGACATAGCTAGGACGGTAGTAAAAAGAAAACTAAAATAAGGTAGGAAGGCAACTCCCAGGGGAGGAGGAAGGGTTGTGAGGACTGATTCCTGCTGTTTCCGGAGAACACCTGTTACAGGTGAGTAACTACGCTTTCTCCAGAAACAAGCAGAAGTCAGTCCTCACAAATGGGACTCCCTAGCTCCAGGCTGCTGAGGAGTGAACACGACAGCACCACCGGTGGCAAAATGGGTAGCCGTGAGTTGTAGAAGGTGAGTCCCTGCTGAGAGACTCTGCAAGACGCTAGCATCCAGCAACACTATCACTCTGGTAGCCTGAACACAGAAGGGTCAGAGGGAAGGAGTTGCCTACACCCTGAGAACATTATGGAGTACTGCTTGGCTGAAGGCTCTCCAAGCAGTAGTAAGCTGCGAACGCATGAACTGAAGACCACTTGGTGGCCTTGCAAATCTCCATCACCAGCACTGAGTGGAGGTTGGCCACTGATGTGGCCATCGCCCTCACGTGATGCACTGTGATCCGGTGCTCAAAGGAGAGGCAGCTCGCTCATAGGTAAGGGAAATACAGTCCGCCACCCAAGTGGACAGAGTGCGCTTGGTTACAGGGAGCCCCAGTCTGCTGGGGTCATAGGACACAAAAAGCTGAGGAGCTTTGTGATGGGCCTGGGTAGAAGGACAGGGCCCGCTTGCAATGGAGCATGTGGAGTATTAGTTCCTCCCTGCTGGCATGGGACAATGGAAAGAAGGTGGAGAGGACCACCTCTTGGTTGAGGTGGAAGGGAGATACCACCTTCGGGAATAATTTGGTGTGTGCGCTGAGCACCACCCTGTTCTTATAGAATCTGGTATATGGTGGCTCTGCCACTAGAACCAAAGGAAAATAGCGGAAGAAATGACCACGGCCTACCAGATAATTAAAATCCTTTATTGTGGACCCAACTTAACAAGTTTCGGCCGAAGCCTTCATCAGGGGTCTAAAAAACAAACATACATAAAATAAACCAAAAATCAAAATTAGAAACAATGAAACATAAATAACATAAGAATGAACATGATAAAAGAAAAATTTGTATATTGGAAATTACCAGGATACCACATAGATGCTGTAACAGACACGTCTATGTGGTGAAGCAATCGCTTTTCCCAATCTGAAAGATAATAGTAATGATAGTGATTATACATAACATAACAGTTAAAAGGACATGAATGTGTGAAATACATATTATAATGCTTAACAAATTGTAAATAGCAAACAAGAGACTGTGTCCATAACATAAGCTGTAAAAAAGGCATAATGCAACACAAAGGATGCTAATTAAAAAATGATAAAACCATATTAGAAACATAACAGAGCATAAACAAAGATAAACCTACATGTGAGATAAACTAAAAAGTGAACAGAATCTAGAATATAAGTGAGACATAGAATAGTGTACATAGGGAAAGTTGAAAAACATTGGAAATATGCTACCGTGTATGGCCAATATGCTGTTAGAAAAACAAGCAAAGATATGCATGAATAGAGAGGACAAAAACAAAATAAAATAAAAAAAATAGGGAAACCAGAAAAATGGCGGTTTGCATACACATGGGGATGCAATTGATGAGTGGACAACTGACAAAATCATGCCACATTAAAAAAACAGCAAAAACAAGCTTGCATTTTGGCAATGTGAAGAGAATGATACAGGTGCATGCTCAATTAGAACATGAAGGCACAGGAGAAAATATAATTCCTCAAAAAAAGGTGGCCAAAAGCGGTCATTTGCCCAATAGCAACATTGTGTCATGAAACGTGAGCTACAATGTAGAGGTGCAAAGGACTAAATAATTGCATGTGGTTACAAAAAAGCAACTGATTAAAAACAATTCAGGTTAGCCATGTGCACTTTAAGACTTCCAATTCTTCAAAAGTTATTGCAATTAGCCATATGCAGATCAGAATCAATAAAAATATGGGCTTATATAAAAGCAACGTGAACTGCAGTGTAGATCATAAATAATTCAAGTTGTCCATGTACACTTTAAAATACCCGATTCTTCAAAAATTATTATAACTAGCCATATGCAGATGGAAAGCAGTAGGATTGTGTAGGAGTGAGGAGGAGCATGTGCTAGACCAACGTTCAACACATCGCATATGTGACAGCTAAGGTGAGCCGTTATTCATGCCGTGCATGCTTTGAACGAGGCAGGATTGTCTTCGTACTGTGCAAGTGAAACTAACCGTTAAAAGAGGACTGCATGTTGAAAGGCATTATAAGCGCATGCAGTGTAAGTGGACATGCATGAAGATGGTCTCGGAAAGGACGCCGTAAAAGCTTAAAAATTGAAAATCACATACTACTATCAGGAAGCCTATTGAACCAATGACGACTGTTAAATACAGAAAGACCTTCATACTAAGAAGATAACGCTAAAAAAGAAAGAAAGAAACTAAAATAAAACATAACAGGCCATATAAAAAATTATTGAATTAAAAGCAGAGTGCACATGCCTTCCAAAAATATACTAGAGAGTGTGCAGGAAAAACGCACTATACCATAAGAACGCCGTAGAAAATCGAAAATTGAGTAGAGTAGAAACCTACTATCAGGGAACGTGTAAAAACAATGGCGAATGTTAAACCATAGGTGTAGGAAGATTAAAAAGGATCAGAGGATTATGAATAAAGATCTAACCTTAAGAAAAATGATGATCATAACTGAAACGCGCAAGAGATGGGTGATTGAAAAATATTACAAAAACAAAGGTAGATACAGCGAAACAATAAAAAGGCTGATAACAATCTGTCAATGGTAAAAAGTAAACACTGCAATATAAATCATAAAACTTGGAGAGATTGAAAAAGATGCTCATAAGAAAGGCTGCACAATATGACCTGCCGGGTACAAAAAGAAAACACTATAAATTACAAAAAGAAAAACGGATGCCACCACGAGAACGATAATTGTACCTTCTGCAATAGCCAGAGAAACTTGAAAAAACAACAGTGTTTCGTCAGAACCCGAGGGGAGAACCTTACCTGCACAGAATGTGAAGGCGGGAAATTTCGCGCATGGGCATGTAAACACTATTTAAAGGGACTGGGGAGGGGTAGGGGCTCCCCCTGCTGGAGACAAGCTTTCTTGCTAAAAAAACTGATGACATGCAACAGTTTTAACACGTATCATCTCGAGAGAATAAAAGTTGCAGGGCTCCCCCTAGTGGCAAAAACATTTCTCACCTAAATAGTGCTTACTGAAATAAAAGACAGCTAGAGCTTCTGGGTCGCCAGGAGTCAGGACTGACTCGAAGGCACACATTGCATTTGCATACAAGAGAATAAAACATAAATATATAAATACAAATAAAACTGGAAAAATAAGGGTAAAACTGATAATACAGATCTAAAATAACAAGTTGCCATGTGAGGTGCCAAAACATAGTTAAGCACTAGATAATCAGAAGATGCAAATAACATCACATTATAAAATATGTGCAAGGGACGTGCTGTTATGGATGATGTAAAAAATATAATAACAAATATATTAGTACACATTAAGAACAAAAGCAATATGATCAAACAAACCTAATAAACAATAATAACTAACCATACTGTAAGTTAAACAATATGCAATATGTTAAAAAGTGTGCATAGGCAATGTTGGTATGAAATATTGTGAATGCGTGATAGGCATTTTCATGTATAGTAAAGATAAAAGTAAAAAAAGTAGAAAAATTAAAAAGAGTAAAAAATGAAACCAATATGGTGACACAGACAGAACCGTCTGATGGATGAAAATAAACTGTACAATAAATAATTAAAACAGTATGCAATGCATTAAAAATGTGTGCGGAGACCATGTATATAGGGATCCTACAAATGTGTAATGAATATCACAGTACATTTTTATGGTAGCAGATATACATTAGCTTGGTGGAAAACAAATAAAATGGTAAACCATAAAAAAGATGAGTAAATGTACAATAGCCTTATAGGGAAAGGGAACTCAGAGGAACATATTGTATTCAATTTCCTTATTCAATCCTTTCGGACACACAGTATCAAGCAAAAAAATATATCTTTGTTCTTCTTGAATTAACTTATGATCCAGGTTTCCTCCACGGGGGGAGGGGAACAGTTTTTTAATCACAAAAAACCTTATATCATTGATATTATGCTGGAATTGTATCCAATGTGATACCAGCGGAGCTGTAATAATTTGTCTTTTAACACAACTTTTGTGTTCCTGAATACGAATCTTGACAGAACGTATAGTTTTACCGACATACAGAAGAGAGCAGGGACAAATAATAACATACACAACATATGTGGACAGACAGTTGGTATAAGCTCGTAATGGGTATCGTGCTTGAGTAGAAGGATGCGTAAAGCACCCTTTCATTGTGATAGCATGTTTGCAAATAGAACATTTATTGCATCTATAATGACCCTTTTCTTCCCATGTGACTGTGGAAATCGAAGGCATGAATGAAGAGACCAACATATCGCCCAAATTGCGTTGTCTACTGTGTGCTATTGTAAGATGTTGATTTACAAAGCAAGGGCGTGTTTGTAGGATATGCCAATGGGCTCTTAAAATCCTTTGTATTTTGGAAGAAAGGTGAGAGAAACGAAGTACACAAACAAACTTATCACTAGATCTAGAGGAAGACCTAGCCCGTTCTAGGCCCTTTTGGACACATTCCCTTGGATATCCTCGATTATAAAATTGCGCTGCCATGTCAGAGGATTTTTCTTTAAAATCGTCAGTGTTAGAGCAAAGACGTCGCAGCCGTAAAAATTGTGATAGGGGTAGGTTCTTTTTGAGATGACTATTGTGAAAACTTTCAAACCGGAGGAGCTTATTACGGTCTGTGGTTTGCGATAGATAGTAGTAGTAAATCCGTACTGTGATTTGCCAATGAGAATGTCCAGAAATGGGAGTTCAGTGGTACTGGATTGCATTTTAAATTTAAGATTATTGTCTAAACTATTGAGCCAACTATGAAACTGACATAACTGGGAATCAGTGCCTTTCCATAGAACTAGAATGTCGTCTATGTATCTCTTCCATGAGACAACAAGAGAGGCAAAAGGACATTTTTGTAAATGAAGCTCTTCGAATTGTGCTACGTATAAGTTAGCTATGTCAGGTGCCATGGCGGCACCCATAGCTGTACCTTTTACTTGTTGAAAAAAAACATCCATTGAATAAAAAATAATTTCTTGTCAGAGCTATATGGGCCAAATTTACCAAAAAATGAGTGGGGATGCGGACAGGTGAGGGACGCTGGTCTAAATACTTGGAAATAACAGCTATAGCTCCATCTTGCGGGATGTTAGTGTAAAGTGACTCAATGTCAAAGGTTACTAAAGTGATATTCGTAGGACTTCCACTGAAGGTGTTCAAAAAATTGATAATGTCAGCTGAGTCTCTGACATATGTGGCAATAAGTGGAACAAAGGGGCGAAGAAAGATGTCTACAAATTGGGACAGAGGTTCAAGAATTGAACCAATGCCGGAGACTATAGGCCATCTTTGCGGAAGATATTCTTCTTTTCTTCTCCTCTGGCTCTGCCACTAGAGCCTGGAGTTCGCTGACCCTACATGCTGACGTGAAGTCCACCAGGAAGGCCACTTTCCAAGACAAATATCTTAGGTGGCAAGTGGATAGGGACTCGAAGGATGGCTTAGTGAGCTGGGAGAGCACCACGTTGAGGTTCCACTCTACCACCAGAGCAGGGGGGGGGGGGCTTTGACGGTAGAAGGCCCCAGAGGAATCTGGAGACCAGGGGCTGACTTGAGGGGTTTCTTCTCGATAGGGTGGTGGTGTGCCACTATTGCACTCAGGTGCACCTTCACAGAGTTGGATTTCAGCCCAGTGTGCGACAGATACAGCAGGTACTGGAGACCAGTCGCACGTGGCAGGAGAAGGGATTCTCCTTCTCTGCACAACAGATGGAGAATCTTCTCCACTTAAAGGTGTAAGCCCGTCTGGTGGAGGACTTCCGGGAGACCAGCGAGATCTCCTGGACTTCTCCTGGGAGGATGAAAGGGGCCAACACTATCCTTTCAGCAGCCACGCTGTTAGCGCTGGGGACCCAAGTTGGGGTGCAGAAGGGAGCCCTCCTCTTGGGACAAGAGATCCGGAGCTCAGCCCAGCGGGACAGGGAGTGCTTCTGACAGGGTAAGAAACAAGGGAAATCAGGGCTGCCTGGGTCATCTGGGTGCTATCAATATCACTGATGCCTCCTTGCTCTGTACCTTGAAGAAGGTCTTGGCAATAAGGGGTGTCGGTGGGAACGCATAGAGTAGGCCCTCCGACCACAAGATCAGGAAGGTGTCTGCTGCCACTCTCCCCAGGTGCCGTTGGAGCGACCAGAAGTGAGGCAGTTGCATGTTGTGCAGGGAGGCAAATAGGTCAATCAGGGGCCTGCCCCAGCGGTGGAAGAGTTGCTTCGTTACCCTAATGTTCAAGCGCCACTCATGTGAGGAAGTACTCTGCTCAGCCTGTCCACTAAGCAGTTGTCCTGGCCTGGCAGGTATACTGCTCACAGGGGCATGCCATTGCACACTGCGAAAGAGAGGAGGGCCACCGCCTCTTGACAGAGGGAGTACGAGCCCGTGCCCCCCTGCTTGTTGATGACAGATCCGTGCTGTTCGCCCCTTCCTCTCTCCCTCCGCTCTTGTCACTCTGCTCTTAGCCCTTGTCATCTCTCGGATCGATTTTGCCAACTCCATTCTCTCTGGCCTATCTAAGCTCCACCTCTCTCGTCTACAACGCATCCAAAACACCGCTGCCCGTCTTGTTTCTTCCGCCTCCCACAGGGACCATGTCACACCCCTTCTCCTTCGTCTCCACTGGCTTCCCGTCTCCTTCCGGATCCAATTCAAGCTTCTCACGCTCGTTCACAAGGTTCTTCACACCACCACGCCTCAGTACCTTGCTGACCTCATCCACTTTCACACCCCCGGCACACTCCTCGTTCCTTTCACCTCAATCGCCTCACTCTTCCTCCCCCCTCACATGCTCACCTCCAATCCACCCGCTCCTCTGCCTTCTTCTTTGCAGGCCCGGCCCTCTGGAACTCCCTCCCCTCTACTCTCCGTCTGGAGCCCCACCATCCTACCTTCAAGCACGCCCTGAAAACTCACCTCTTCTCCCTTGCCTTCAACCTCTCTCCTCCCTAGCCTCCCCTTTCCCCTTTTGATCCTCCTTTCCTGTACTCGCTTTTCTACTTTTACCAAGTTGTAACTTTCTTTTCCTTTTCCGGCCTTGTGCCTACTGCAATGAAGAAATGTTTTTGTAAACCGCTCTGCTTACCCACGAAGGGCGGTCAATCAAGTCAATAAACTTAAACCTAAACCTAAGAACATTATCACCTGGTTGTCCATCAGGGCCAGGAAAATTGTAAGAGCGACTCCTCCTGGGACCAGCTGCCCTGTGTATGGTGGCCCCTACAATTCACCCCCCAGCCCAGGAGGCAGGCGTCTGTTGTCAGGGTCCTCTGTGGTGCAAGTGCCTGGAATGGCATTCCCGCCTGGAGTTTTGCCACCAGGTGAGGGACTCCGCCAGCTGGTGGGTGATCCTGACCCTGTCCCATAGTCTACCAGTGGCTTGAATCTACTGTGAGCAGAGACACCTTTGGGTTGTCCGCATGTGGAGGAGGGCTAAGGGTGTGAGGTGGACCGTTGAGGCCATGTGGCCCAGCAGGCAAAGCAGGAGGCGAGCCGGCACCGAGTGGCAGTGTTGCACCTCTTCTGCCAGTTGTCTGAGGCGGTCTGCCCTTTCTCTTGGGAGGATGGCCTTGACCTGTAACATGTCCAATTGAGCCCCTATGAACTCCAGGCTTTGGGTTGGGGCAAGGTGGGATTTGGGGTAGTTGATGATGAACCCCAGGTGTTGCAGCAGGAGGATTGTATGCTCTGTGGCCTGCCTGACCTCTGAAGCTGTGCTGCCAGTTATCTAGGTAGGAGAAAACATAGGCCTCCTGCAGGCGCAAGTGGGTGGCTTCCATCGCCAGGCACTTGGAAAAAACCCTTGGCGAGGAGGCCAGTCCAAAGGGCAGCTCCCTGTACTGGTAGTGTTCTCCTCCCATTACATATCTGAGGTACTGCCTGTGGGAGGGGTAGATCAGGATGTGGGTATAGGCATCCTTTAGATCCAAGGAGCACAGCCAATCTCCCTGGAGGAGGTAAGGCAGCAGTGTTCCATGGGAGAGCTTCTCCCTCACCAGAAACTTGTTCAAGTTTTGCAGATCTAGTATGGGCCAGAAGCCCCCCTGTTCTTTTGGGGACAAGGAAGTACCTTAAGTAGAGGCTCCACTGCACCGTCCCTGAGTAGGCCTCCTGTTGATGGCCTGAGAGGTACTGGTAGTGACTTTGGTGGAAGGACCCCTTTTTCCTCTGGAAAAGGGGTCTTTTCCCCGATGGTTTCTTTAGTGGGAGGGCTGAGGACTTCTTGGAGAACCTCTGCCTGGTCACCACCTCAGCCTCTATCGCAGCTGCCTTGTCGACCATGGGTTTGCCGAAAAGGTTTTCACCTGCACATGGGACGTCAAGCAATTTCTCTTGGGCTCAGTGCTCGAGGTCCGAGGTCTGTAGCCAGGCCTGGCGCTGGGCACCAATGCCCGCCACTGCTACTAGGACTGCTGACTCAAAGCCGTCGTAGGCGGCTCACAAGAAGAAATGAAGAGCAGTCCCTGATTCCAGATGTTAGGGACTGGAACCACTGGAGGGAGTCCCAGGCGAGCCCAGCCGAGAAGCCGGAGAGCTCCTGGATCAGGGCCTTGAGGTACATGCTTATGTACAGTTCATAGGCTTGAATCCAGCACATGAACATGGAGCTCCGGTAGCATTTTCGCCCGAGGGTGTCGAGAGCCCGAGCCTCTCTGCCCAGGGAGAAAGAGGAGTAGTTCTTCTGGCTCTTCAGTTTCTGCATGGTTGACTCCACAACCATTCAATTATGTGTGAGTTGGGTCTTGTGGAACCGAGGCCCTTCTTGATGCGGTAGATGACATCGTGGTGTCGGATGACCACCGGCACTGAGGCCGGGGTCTCCCACATTCTGAGGAGCAGTCGATCAAGGATCAACTGCATCAGAACAGTAAGAATCTCCTTGGGTGGGGACTCATACTGGAGGATTCCAGTTCTTCGTTGCGTGGGTCTTCCTCTGCCTTTGTTGGAACCGACAGGGCCCGAGTCATCTCACGAATGAAGTCATGGAACGCCACATACTCTGGGGGAGAATGACGCCGAAGTAACGGGGCGGACGGCTCCAAGGGGACATCTCGGTGCCAGCAGGTTTCCAGGGAGGCCTCCACATCGGTCTCCCACTTAGAGTTAGAGGATGTCGATGATTCCGAGGCCCTGCGGTCTTGCATCTCAAGGTTGGTTCTGAGGAGCCGGGACCCTCCAGAGGATCTCAGGTCTGATTCCTGGAAACTGGCCGATGAGGACCAAATACCTGAGGACCGGTGCCGAGGACTTACCCAATGCCGGTGGTGCTCGGAGCCTGACTCGATGATCTGGGAATCCCCCGCAATCAGGGGCTCAGTTGTCAGGGCTGATGATGTGGAAGAACTGGCCATCATCGCTTGCTGCAGGGCCAGGATAGCAGAAATATTCTGTTCCAGGACCGCCATTCTGGTTTCAAGGCTGGAAGACTCCGCAGCTTTCGGCATGGGCACAGAGGACCTCAGGTCCAATGCCGGCACTCTCGCAAGTGCATCCTCGATGAGCATCACGCCTCAGGAAACCTCACATGGTTTCTGCCGGCCGAGGACTCCTTCTTAGAGACGTCAAGCTCACTGGTCTATAGTTTCCTGATCATCCCTGTAACACTTTTTGAAAATTGGAGTTACATTGGCTACTCTCCAATCCTCAGGTACTACTGATGATTTTAATGATAGTTCACAGATTACTATAGTAGGTCTGCAATCTTATATTTCATTTCTTTCAATACCCTTGGATGTATAACATCCGGTCCAGGTGTTTTGCTACTCTTCAGATTATCAAACAGTTGCAATACATCCTCCCGGTTTAACAATATTTCTTTCAATAATTCTGCTGCTTCACCATACCACTTCAGGCATGGGTAACTTCCCTATATATTCTTCAGTAAAGACCAAAGCAAAGAACTAATTCAGTCTCTCTGCTATTGCCTTCTCCTCCCGTAGTGCCCCTTTACCCCTCTATCATCCAATGGTCCAGCTGACTCCCTCGAAGGTCTTTAGGTACGAATGTACTTGCAAAAGTTTTTATTATGCATTTTTTCTTCCACGGCAAGCTTCTTTTCAAATTCTCTCTTTGCTTGCCTTGCATCTAACTTGCCAATACTTATGTTGTTTCCAGTTTTCGTCTTTTGGCCCCTTTTTCCATTTCCAAGGATGCTTTTTTGGCTACAACAGCCTCTCTGACCTCACCTTTAAACCATGCTGGCCATTTTTTGGTCTTCCTTCCACTTGTTTGAAGTGTGGAATACATCTGGTCTGGGTTCAAGATAGTTCATTTAAACAACGCCCATGCTTGATGTAAACCTTTGCAGCTGCTCCTTTTAGTTTTTTCTTAATTACACAGGTACACTAAAAAAAAATTTTTTTAAACTGCCTCTAATGTTTCGATTGATTTTTACGTTTTTTGGTGCGCTGAATCCAAATCTGGTAACCAATTTACTCCATCACATACAGATTTTTTGCTACATTGGGTTAGCAGTTTGAGGTGAACGTTTCAGATTGAGTGCGATCGAGATAAAAGTTTCTTGGATGAATTCTTTATACTAATTGTTTAGTAGTTATTCAAATAAGAATAAAGAAAATTGTAACAAGGCAGCACATAAGAATAGAGTAATGTCAACAAAACACACTGTGATGGTAGCAAAATTGTCTGCACTTAAAACAGCCACATACATGTGCACAAACATTCAGCATATAAGAGCGAGGTTAGACACAAAGCAAAGCAAAGAAATGTGCAAAAAATGTTGTACAGGTATGTATGTAAGAATAGAAAACGCAAACCGCACCATTGCAATACATGAAGACAAACACCCGATGGTGTGAAAATAAAATTCTAATAAATGAGATCCGACACTGTGGTAATAACTAGCAAATTTTTATTTCAAAGTTTAGTAAAAACACGATATTTGTCAACACAGTTTAGATTTTAAAGTCATTCTTGGGTCAATCAATCTCCTGGTGGGCCCGTTTCTTCTTCCCCGAATGCTTCTCTTGGTGCGCTGCTTGGCGTATTTTTCATCTGGGGTTTCCCGCAGCAGCAACCAGCAGAAATCAGCCATCATAGTGGTGTTCCATCTTACTTGGTACCTTCTCTCTGCGTCCTTGATGTCCTGGTGAAACCTTTCACCTTGTTCTTCACTGTACGCCCCCAAGTTTTCGGGAAAGTAGTTCACATGGGAGTGCAAGAAATGGACTTTCAGGCTCATGTTACAGCCTTGTTCTTTGAAGGCATTGAGCATCCTGGCAACAATATCCTTATAGTTCTCATCCCGCCTGTTCCCCAAGAATTTGAGAACAACATCCTTGAAGGAATCCCAGGCTTCTTTTTCCTTCTCAGACATCGTTTCAGCGAATGCTCCATCTGAAATGAGTTTCCTTATATCAGGGCCAACAAACACTCCTTCCTTTAGCTTTGCTTCAGAAAGTCGGGGGAACTTTGAGCAAAGGTACCGAAAGCACTCACCATCTTTTGGAAGGGACTTGATGAATTGCTTAATGAGACCCAACTTAATGTGGAGAGGTGGTAATAGAATTTTATCACGAGGTACCAAGCTCTCATGAAGAACATTTTTCTCACCAGGTCTCAAATACTCCCGAATTGGCCAGTCTTTTTTCCCCCAGTGTAGGTCGCGGGCCCGGCTATCCCACAAGCAAAGGAAGCAGGGATATTTGGTGAAACCGGATTGCTGCCCTAATAGCATGGATAGAATTTTAAAGTCTCCACAAATCATCCACTTATGCTCATCATAACGAATCTTCTGAAGAATCAGGGCCAAATTCTCGTATTTTTCTTGGAGAATAACAGAGTGAGCAATAGGAACTGAAGCGAATGTGTTGCCATTATGAAGAAGAACACCTTTTATGCTGTCTTTTGACGAATCAATGAACAGCCGCCATTCAGCAGGATCATACTTGAGTTTAAACTTTTCCATCACTCCGTATATATCGTTGCAAAATACCAAATCTTCCTCTTTGCTGAAATACTTCAAAAATTGTGTCTCGCGGTTGCGGTGTACCAATAAAAAGTTGTTCCTGGTGACAATAGATTTTTCTGTTTAAGCCGAGAACCTAGCAGTTGGGCAGCATCTTTTGGGAGTCCTAAATCCCGGACTAAATCATTCAATTCAGCTTGAGAGAAAAGTTCAGGTTTCGGATCTGGTTCAGTTTCAAACTCGGAAGTACTGGACTCATCGGGAAAAGCCATCTGATGAGTCTCATCATGATCAGAACCGTCCACACAAATATGATCCAAAGATTTTGGTGGTTCAGGCACAGGTACTTCGTTGCTAGGAGGCATAGGCCTAATTGCTGAGGGAAGGTTGGGGTAACTTATTACGTTCTTATTTTTTAAGTTGTATCCCTTCACAATGCAAGAGCAAAAATAGCAGTCACTGCTGTGGTCTCTTTGTTCACGCCACATCATAGGTATTCCGAAACGAAATGCTTGTTTTTTACCTTTCATCCATAAGCGTAGATCTTCCTCACATGTCTTGCACACTTTGTGAGGAGCCCACGGTTTGTCTTGATCGCCTAACTTCAAACCGAAATAGGCGAAATATACTTTTTTAATAAATGCAGAAATGTTCCTCTGCCGCTTTTTCACGGTATATTCCCCACAAATAAAACAAAAACTGTCCGGAGAGTTGACGCAACCTCTGGCTCTGTGAGCCATCACAAATACACAGCACTGCAAACTACAACTGTAGTGAACCACTTCGTAATAAAGCTGGATTACGACTGAGCAAACAAAAGGTAATAATGAACTTGCAAGAAACTTAAATTTGACAGGAACGTTCATGTCGCAACCACCGTGTTTGAGCGAGCGCGCGAACGAGGCGAACAGGAAAGAACATGCGCCAGCGCGAGTACTGGATTTAGCCCCCCGCCTCCCAATTGTCCTGTTAATGTATAAAATGAATACAAAACACTCTAAAATATCATGAGGGAGTGTTTCTAGTTAGTTAACCATTACAACCTCTATTTTGGGCCAAGAAAATAAACTGCAGTCGGCTAAAAAGAAATTATGTGAACATTCCTTATATGGGTAAGAAATCTAATTTTGCAAGAAAACGTGACGTGATGGAACATTTTGGCTATTTTTCCTGGATTCAGCACCCCAAAATCTATAGGAATCAGTTGCAAAACTGGAGGCAGTTTTTTGGTAGTGTACCTGTGTTATTTTCCTAATTTTATCATAGTTTCCCCTTTGAAAATTAAAAGGTAGTACTGTGGAATTCCTTGCCATCTTTCTTCCAATTATTAAATCAAATGCCATCATGTCATGATTACTATTGCCAAGTGGCCTCAACACCCTTATCTCTTGCACTAGATCCTGTGTTCCACTAAGGACTAGGTCCAAAATATCTTCCCCTCTTGACAGTTCATGAATCAGCTGCTCCAAGAAGCAATCATTTATTTAATCTAGAAACTAGCAAGTCCTGTTGTGACATTGACCCGGTCGATACCAGGGTAATTGAAATCACCCATATTATTACTGTGCCATTACATTTGTTAGCTTGCCTGATTTCCTTTAGCATTTTATCAGTCATTTGTTCACTCTGGCCAGGCAATCGGAAGTACACCCTCATTGCCTTCGCCTTCCACTTTTCACATGGAACTTCTATCCATAGAGATTCTACGGTGTATTTTGTTTCCTCAAAACTTTAATCCTATGTGACTCAGTGCCTCTATAGAGCACTCCACCAATTTGTTCATTGCGATATAGTTTGTGCCCATGTATCACAGTGTCCCATTGGTTGTCCTCCTTCCACCAGGACTCTGAGATGCTAATCATATCTAACCTTTCATTTAGTGCTATATATTCTAGCTCTCCCATCTTATTTTTTAGACTTCTAGCATTTGCATACAGACATTTTAGTGGTTGTATTTTATTCATATTCTACTGGTTTTCAGTTGATAGGTGTAATTTGGAATATTTCAGCTCTGTACTGAAGGACATCTGGGTTACTTTCATCTTTATTGAAACCTCTCTGTTGGGAAGACCTATCCTCCTTGTTTTGCTAGTATCCTTCAAGGATACAGTCTTCTGAACCATGTGCTCCAGGGCATCTGTCAGCTTTCCCCTACTATCTAGTTTAAAAGCTGCTAAGGTTAATGCCAGCAGCCTGGTTCCATCCCAGTTAAGGTGGAGCCCATCCCTTCAGAAGAGACCCTCCCTTCCCCAGAATGTTGCCCAGTTCCTAACAAATCCCAAACCCTCTTCTTTGCACCATTGTCTCATCCACACATTGAGACTCTGGAGCTCTGCCTGCCTTTTGGGTCCAGTACCTGGAACGGGAAGCATTTCAGAGAATTCTACTCTGGAAGTTCTGGTTTTCAGCTTACTATCTAAAAGCCTAAATTTGGCCTCCAGAACTTCCTTCCAACACTTTCTTATGTCATTGGTTTCAACATGTACTAAGACAATAGACTCCTCCCTAACGCTATCTAAAATCTTGTCTAGGTGGCACATGCGGTCCACTACCTATGCACCAGGCAGGCATGTCATGAGGTGATCCTCATGTCCACCAGCCACCCAGCTATCAACAAGCCTAATGATCAAATCACCAACTATAACAGCTGTCCTAACCCTTCCCTCATGAACTCATGGCTCTGGAGAAATCTCCGTGGTGCAAGAGGGTTTTACATCTCCTGGTGGACAGGACCTAGCTACAGGATCACTTACTGCCAGACAAGGTGATGCTCTCTTTTCATGTGAACTCTCTCCTCCATGGCAACTGAGAGGGTACCAGATTGGAGGTGGGACTTCAATACTATGTCTCTGTAGGAATCGGCTATGTACCTCTGTGTTTTCCTTATGTTCTCCAAGTCTTCTACTCTAGCCTCCAGAGATTGGATTCATTCCCTGAGAGCAAAGAGCTCCTTGCACTTGTGCACACATAAGACTCCTCACCAAAACTGTACATGTGACACTCAATGCAAAAGACTGGATAGACCCCCTTCTCACTGCTGGACTGCTGTCTGCATCTTAGTTTTAAGGTTTTCATTTGCTATTTAAGTTGTTTATTTAAAGTTGCTAGGGATACTTGTACTGATACAACTATACCAATCAACTTTAATGGACTTTGTTCACCTCAAGGTCCTTGATCTATTCTTGGTGATGATAACCAGTTGAACTTGAAAGTGACTTTGACTACCCTTCCCCTTTAATAGGTTTAAGAGCCTATAAAGCTAAGATTATGCCTGAGGTAGGCAGGCTTGCTACACAGGTCCCAGACCTGTGCTTCTAAGGTATTCTGTTAACAATTTCCTGGGCGATTCACAGAGCCCTTGGTTTGATAGGGGAAGACTTTCAAATTGCACCTTTGATCTTTCACTTGGCTTTAACACCTTTTTAAAATAAATTCCTAGATTTCTTGCCTCCTAAGTGGAAGGCCTATTTGTAAAGGTATCTAGAAACAATTCATTTCTTTCAACTCAAAGAATGTTTTACCCTATTCTTTCTTCTATGCTAAGCTATACTGCTGATACTAGGCCCTGACTGTGTTTTAAATGTAAACTAAGAGCTCTCTGCTGGTCTTAAATTTAAACTAAAAGCTCTCTTCTGGTTATAAAAGTAAACTAAAAGCTTTCTGCTGGGTTTTAAATTTAACCTAAAAACTCTCTGCTGGGTTTTAAATTTAAACTAAAAGTTCTCTGCTGATACTAAGCCCTGACTGAGTTTTAAATTTAAATTAACAGCTCTCTGCTGATACTGGGGCTTGACTGAGTTTTAAATTTAAACTAAGAGCTCTCTGATGGTTTTAAAAGTAAACTAAAAGCTCTCTTCTGGTTTTAAAAGTAAACTGAAAGCTCTCTGCTGAGTTTTAAATTTGAACTAAAAGCTCTCTGCTGATACTATGCCCTGAGTTTTATATTTAAACTAAGAGCTCTCTGCTGGTTTTAAATTTAAACTAAAAGCTCTCTACTGGTTTTAAAAGTAAACTAAAAGCTCTCTGGTGGGTTTTAAATTTAACCTAAAAGCTCTCTGCTGGGTTTCAAATTTAAACTAAAATCTATCGGCTTATACTAGGTCCTGAGTTTTAAATTTAAACTAATTTCTCCTTCCGTACCACACTGACTCCCTTGCCCCTGATCTTTCCCCCTTAACACCTGCCTCTGCCATCTCCTCCTGGTTGCACAATAATTTTTTTCATCTCAACCCTTCTAAGTCTTCCTCTTCTCAAGTCACTTCATTGGATCCCTATCCATTTTCGCATCCAGTTCAAACTTCTCCTGCTGACCTATAAATGCATTCACTCTGTAGCTCCTCACTGCCTTTCTTCTCTTATCTCTCATTACACCCCCCCCCCCCCTTCCCGGGAACTCTGCTCTTCTGGCAAACTGCTTCTATCTGTGCCCTTCTCTTCTATTACTAACTCCAGACCGCTCCTTTCACCTTGCTGCACCTTATGCCTGGAACAAACTATCTTTGTCTGTATGCCAGGGACCTTCTCTGACCCTTTTCATATCCAGGCTGAAACTCACCTCTTTGCTGCTGCTTTTGGATCTTGACTCACCTGATCTCCTTGTTTCTTTACCTTCCCCCCTTGTTTTATCCCTATCTACACCTTCTGTGTTGTCTGTCCTATCTAGATTGTAAGCTCTGATGAGCAGGGATTGTCTCTTACATGTCTGTGCAGCACTGCGTATGACTTGTAGTGCTATACAAATGCTCAGTAGTAGTAGTAGTAATAGTAAATTTAAATTAACAGCTCTCTGCTAATACTGGGCCCTGACTAAGTTTTAATTTAAACTAAGAGCTCTCTGCTGGTTTTAAAAGTAAACTAAAAGCTTAAATTACAAGCTCTCTGCTGGGTTTTAAATTTAAACTAAAAGCAACCTGGTAATGGAGTGGAGGAGTGGCCTAGTGGTTGGGGCAAGGTACTTCAGGCCGGAAGGTCAGTGGTTCAAATCCCACTAGAGGACAGCAACCTTGGGCCGGAAGGACTGGGGTTTCTAGTCCCACAGGTGCTCCTTGTGGTCTTGGGCAAGCCACTTAACCCTCCATAGCCCATGTTCCCTGTAAAATAGTTATCTCCAAGTTATAATGCCCTGTTCAATGTAATTTCAGTTTGTTCAATGTAAACCGCACTGATGCAGAATAGCGCGGTATATAAGAGAATGTAAATAAATAAATAAAATAAAATAAATAAAATAATACTAGGCCCTGACAGAGTTAACAAATACACTGGATTCTAAAAACACAGATTTATCAGTTTTAACCCAAAGAATTTAGTTTTTCCCAAAATTTAGAGAATTTCCCCGAAGTAAATACTTACAAGTGCAGATTTCTTTCCAGCAGAAGCAGTCTTTATCTTTATCTTTATTGGAGTGCTTGATATACCACCCAGGCTGGCACATCGGAGCGATGTACAATCAATGTGGCCACAAAGAAAAACAGAGGACGAAAGGAACGCCATCATTCACACAGGAAAGCAGTAGATTAGAGGACAGGCAAAAAATTAAATAGATAGATGCAACAAACATATGTGGGGGGGGCAGAGGGATTAGTCGAAGGGGGGGCCTAGGGGTCGGGGAGAGGGAGGTCAAATGCAAGATGAAAAAGATGGGTTTGGAGCATTGCCTTAAAACACAAAAATGACACCTCGGAGCATAGGACTTGAGGGAGCAAATTCCAAAGTGCAGGGCCTAGGAAAAAATAGGCGGAGTGGCGGGTAAGTTCAAGACGGACCTGGGCAGGAAAGGGAAGGGTCGGTTCCCGTGGGAGGATCAGAGAGGGCATGGGGAGGGCTAATGGTGAATGAGGTCTGCAAGATAACGAGGGGTGCTAGTATGGAGTACTCTATGAGGGGTTGTCAGTATCTTATGAATGAACCGGGATTTGATGGGGAGCCAGTGGAGCTGCAAGAGGAGGGGGGTGACATGGATGAAGGAAGAGGAGTAAGTAAGGAGACGGGCTGCAGTATTCTGGACATGTTGAAGGTGACGGAGCTGACATTGGGGGAGATCTGCAAAAACAATATTGCAGTAATCTAATCTGGAGATGACAAGGGATAGTACGAGAGTAATAAGGGAGGGTGCGGAGAGGAAAGGACGGACAGCGCGAATTTGGCATAGTAAAATGAAGAAGCAACGGACAAGCAGAGAGATGTGAGAATGGAAATTGAGTGATGAATCCAGGGTAATGCCAAGGTAGTGAAGGATTGGCATGAGGGGCACTGGGGTGGTGCATAGTAGGGGAGAGAGGGCGGGAGGCAGGGATCCAAAGGAGAACCAAAGGGCCGCAGACTTAAAGGGGGTTGAGGTGAAGAAAATTGCTGTGCAACCAGGAGGACATGGCAGAGGCAGCTGTTAAGGGGGGAAAGATCAGGGGCAAGGGAGTCAGTGTGCTACAGAAGGAGAATATTGTCAGCATAATAATAACCGGACGGTAAGGGCAAGTGGGGCAAGAAAAGCATTGAGAAAAAGAAGGGTGAGCATGGATCCCTGAGGAACCCCACAGTGGAGGGGGGTGACTGGTGAGGCAACAGAATCACACAGAACAGAGAAGGTGCGAGATGAAAGGAAGGAGTGAAACCAGTGGTGGACAGTTCCACGAATCCCAAGGTCATTTAGGTGGGTGAAGAGCGTACAATGGTCAACCAGATCGAAAGCAGAGGATAGGTCTAGGGAGACAGCAATGGAGAGGGCACCCTGTTCGTGAGCCTGATGAATCTCGTTCAGGAGTGCAAGAAGGATGTTCTCATTATTGTGTCCAGATCTGAAACTGGATTGACAGGGGTGAAGGGAAAGAGTGGCATCAAGGTGAGTGGAAAGTTGTGTAAAGTTGGAAACAGGCTGCCAATTAGCAACCGTGGCAGGATCGAGGGACGGGTTCTTTAGCAGAGGATGGATGAGAGCATGTTTCCAGGCAGAGGGAAAGAGGCCAGAGGAAAGACTAGAGTTGACCATGAAAAGAATGTACGATACCAAGGAAAAGAGAGGGTTCCAGAAGCCAGGAAGAGGGAAAGGGATCGAGTGGACAGGTAGTCTTTGTGAGGAGGTGATAACCTTAATGAGTTTGGTCGTGTTAACAGGATGAAAGGTATGCCAGGTGTGAGGGAAGGTTGGAGATGCAGGAGGGGAGGGGGATAAGGGAGGGGAGGAGGAGGGGAGCAGAGAGAGGGGAGGAGGGAAAGAGGGGAGGGAGGCGTGGAGGGATTGAATTTTCCCAGAAAAGAAGGAGGCAAGTTGGGCAGGATCTGGGGAGTGGACAAAAGGGTGGAGGGAGTTGGGGTGGTGGTAGGGGCTGAGAGGGAGCGGAGAACACAGTAGAGCTGCCGAAAGGAGCTAGGAGAAGAGGAGATCAGGTCCAAGTAATAAGCCTGTTTAGCTGTATTGATCACGGTACAGTATTGTTGTTGACAGAGGCAGTAGGAAGAGAGGGAATCAGAAGTGGGATGATTGTGCCCGGCCCGTTCTGAACGACGAAGATGTGTGTGTTGTAGATACAAGCCTGGATGATACCAGGGGTGGTGAGTGGGAAGGAGGGAGTCCCTTTTCGTAGTCCTTCAAGACTATGGTACCACCGCAGGAAAGTATACCAAATGTGCTAGGAGGCGCCTTTTAAGTCGTAAGCAAGAATTGATTCGGGTCATCCAGAAGAACCGCCCCTTGACATAATGGCCCTTGAGCTTGAGACATTAGCAGAAGAAGACCTTGCAGAAGCCTCATCAGGTCCCCGAACCACAGTCTCTGTGGCCAATACAGCACCACCAGGATCACCCAACTGCTCTATATGTCAAAGCACACAATCCACTAGCAACCACAGAGGAAACACGCACAGCAGGCCACACATCAGCGAGGACTGTACTTGAGCATTGATATCCTCAGAGTCTGTCTCCCTGTGGAGACTTAAGAAATAGTCAGCTTTGGTACTGGACCGAGTCACCATGAGAACCATCTCAGCACAACTCCAGCCATGCAGAATCCAACATAGGCCCTTTGAATCAGTTCTTACTCCCCGGAATTGACAGTGTCGACTGAGAAAGACCACCACCATATAGTCTACTCCAGCAATGAGATGCGCCAATACCATGAACAGGCAGCTTTCCATCCAGGAGAATAGGAGAGCCATCTCCCAAGCAACTTTGGCACTCTTCATGCCCACTCACTGATAGACGTACACCAATTCCGTAGCATCATCCAAGTAAATTTGGATTGCTTCACCCTTGATCAGGGTCTGGCAATACAGGAGGGCCTTGCCTCAAGGAAGTTGATGGGTCATGCTGGCTCAAAGCTGTTCCAATAGCCCTATGCTTTCGGGTCTCACAATAAATTCCTCAGCCAAATCATCTGGCATTCAATGGCAGAAGCCACTAGTTATCGTCCAATGTCATTCCTTTCCTCAGGTGCTGCAGTTGCTCCCACTCCTTTAGGCTGGAGACCACCTCCAACTGGAAGGGCTGTCTGACCTTGAACTCCAGAGAGCTGGGAGAACACTGAGAAAGCAGGGGCTTCTGAAGAAGCCTCCTAAGAGCTTGCGCCCAAGCTGCAGGGTCTATTGCTGTTGTCATCAAGCCAAGAAGCTGAAGAGAAACCCAATTCTAAGACCTGCTGAGATGGGCAGGCTGCCAACTGGATCAGCAACTTGTTCAGCCTTTCTTCTGGCAGGAAGACTTGGCCTAATCTAGTGTTGAAGACACTCCCAGGCATTGCAGAAAACAGGAAGACCCCACACGGCTCTTCCCCGATTAAATACCCAACAAGACTCTAGGAAAAGCACCACTCGGGCCGAATCCCAAGCCACTTCAGACTGTGACTTGACCCAGATGACTAAGATCCCCTGGTGTCTAAACGTGGAGGCCACTATTATCATCACTCTTGAGAACGCCCTTGAAGCAGTGTAGAGGCCAAAGGGAACAGCGGTGAACTGAAATGAGCCAGCAACAGCAAAACAAAGACAATGCAGTTGATCCTCCCAGATTTGGACAGGAAGGTAAGTCTCATCCAAGTCCAGAGGCACAAGGAGCTCTCTGTGGCATACACCTGAATCACTGACCGAAGGGACTTCCCATAGAAGTGAAAAGGTATGCAGGTGAGTGTTGACTCCCTTGAGGTTGAGGACCTGCTGAAAGAACCTTCTTGGCAGCACAAGGAAATGGAACATCGACTATGGCCCTGGTCAACCGGGGGGGAAACTAGGACCACCTCCCGTAGACGTAGGAGTCTGTCCAGAGTACACTGAACTGCTGCTCTGTTGGTCACAGAGCTGCAAGGAGAGACGAAGCAACCTGGAACTGGTTCTGACATTCTAAAACATGGCCACACTGAATGGCAGCTAGCATTCAGCAATTTTCGGTGATCGGGGCCTACTCCCAGAATGGGCTCTCTGGTCGTAATTATGCTGGCTGGGAGGAGGCACCTCAGAAGTTATTAGAGTCCCGTGACCCTTGAGGTCCACGAAAGGACTGAATCCGAGACTGGAACCCAAAAGGGTAGGAAGGAGGACTTGCAGGGGCAGTAACAACTGGAGTCTGAATAGCACAAGAGAGGAACATGGGTATTCAACAACTGGAACACGCGCCCATACACCTCCCAGTTCCTCTTCCTCTTTCTTTTTTCCTTTTGTTTTGCTTTGGGCCTATCCTTCAGGAAGGGATGAGGTATGGAGTTGCCCAAGTCCTTACCCAACTTATCCAAGTCCGCTCAAACAAGAGCCTGTCCTTTAAGGGAGAGCTGAGACAATGGGGACATGAAGGATGAAACCACTGCCCAAGAGCGGAACCATATCCAATGTCACGCCACAGTCGACAGAACCATGTTTTTAGTTGCCTCACAGATGAGATCATATATAGCATCTAACAAGAAATGCTATAGCCAACTCCAAGAAGGGTGTAATATTCTCTATGCAAGGGACTGAAACCACTAGAGTAGGGCCTGAGACATCAGGCCCGTACACACCGCCAATTGAATGATGAAAGAGGAGGTTGAAAACTGACTCATCAAGATAGTATCCACCTTACGATCCCGGGGTTCTTAGGGTCATTCTGCCCTCCACCGGAATGGCAGTCCAATTCGCAATCGCTGTAACTTGTGCATCTACTCTTGGTGGGTTAAACCACTCAGCGCGATCCTTCTGTGACAGGGCAAAAGACTCCAGCAAACTCTCAGCCTCTTTAATGAGAAATCTAGCAGGGCTCATTCCAAGTGTACCATGCTCCTGATGATCTCAGGAGGGAAAGCCGTCTTGTACTTCCAAACCCCCTGCCAGAAGGGGTAAAACAGTGGCTCTTATTCAGTTACAAGAGGGTCAACAAATTCAGGGCAGATTGTACCTGAACAATCAGGGCCATTAACTCAACCTTCCTGAATACGTGAATAGCACCAGCCTTGTCATGAACTTCAGAAGAGATGACCATTCGTCCTCCAGAGCAGAATCCACATCTGAACATTGGGACTGAACTCCCAGTCTCGACCGAAGGCCAGCCAATCCAAAACTCCAACCAACTGTCACAGAGAGCACTTAGAAGACGGGTATGGAGCCAGGCTCCAACTCATACACTGTCTCTCTTCTGAGCAGGCAGAATAAATCAAGAGGACCCGGAAGCTCCAGGGTCCACATTGCCATGCCAGAAAGCCCAAGCTTGTTGCAGAAGAAAGAAACTCCAGGGAGAACAGCCCAGGCGTTCCCCTTTTGCCAGATAACCCCCATCACCGAGGTGGGGGGAGAAGCAGATGACTATCCCTTCCGCAAAGGGGAGCATCCAGAGGAGAGTGTGCTAACACTGCAAGCCTGACGATTATCCTTCTTCAGGGCCAGAGCTGTGCCCACTGCCAATGACAGCACAGAAGATAAGGCTGGGGTGCTTCATCTCTCGGCAGCACAGGGAGGAACAGACATTCTGAGAGTGTGCCTGAAGCATCCATGCAAGCAGTGCAGATACCACAGTCCTGTCACAAGGCTCTCCGCCTTCCACTGATCAGGCAACACTTCTTTGAAGGTAACATAAGCACTATCCACTGTCACAAGCAGTAAAGAAACACAGGGAGAAGGCATGTTTAGCAGAGTGTTTCATCGCGAGCCAAATCTGCGCTGTTGAGGCCACATGCACTAGCACCTCACGGAGAAGAGCCCCTCACACAAATACCATGCCGACAAGCCATGTACACAGGAGCAATATACACACAGACAATGTGCACCACCGGCATACAGGGAAGGCATGGAATGGGCACAGCAAAGTGTGGGAAGCACAAACAATGCACCCAGGCAGTTAGGCAAGGCAGGAAAAACACCGTCACTGATTCAAATGGATACCCTGAGTGGCTCAAACCCGACTTAGCGCCCCAGCAATGGACGAAGTCAGGAGCCCCATAAGAAGACAGACAGAATGGCTTAGCCTGTGGTACTTACCCCTGGGGAGCCCATGGCAGGTAAATATCATGCCAGGCTCAGTGCTCCTTCCCTACTGCCAGCCATGCAGTCGCATACCTCTGAAAAGTCCTCTTCAATCTTCGGGAGAGAGCAGGGGAAAGGAGGAGAAGGAGGGAGGGGGCACTGAGATTGTGTACATGACTTGAAAAATCTTTTCAGTTCCTTTCCTTCCAGTCTTCAGGCTACTCAAGGGCAGGAAGCTGAAGTATTCTCCCTCCTCCTATGGCAACCAAAAAGAGCACTGGTTTTAAGGGTGACCCTAGTGGAGCCTCCCACATCATGCTCCATGAGAAATCCGCTCCCAGGGATGGCTGCTCACGAGCGAAATTAATCTTTACACTCAATTCTTCCTTGTATTTTCTAAGATTTTCAGTGAGTTGAAAAGATGCCTCCATCATCTGCTGGGGACAAAATTACTGAATACTCCCCTCTGGTGGTTCTGGCTGATATGGCATGATGATGTCATAAAGAAGCCAATGAAAGATTTCTCTATCTTCACACATCTGCTGGTAGGGGGCACAACTCACTTGTTTGGATTGGTCTAGCACAGGGGTGGGCAATTCCGGTCCTGGAGGGCCACAGACCAGTCAGGTTTTCATGATGTCCCTAATGAATATTCATGAGATCTATCTGCATCCACTGCCTTCCATTGTATGGAAATAGGTCCATGAATATTCATTAGGGACATCATGAAAACCTGACTGGTCTGCGGCCCTCCAGGACCGGAATTGCCCACCCCTGGTCTAGCAGGATGATATGGAATAATTGTTTACAGATATTTTCTCTAAACAGTCAGGACCATTAGCATTTCAATATAAGCAGAGCTCTCAATTTATTCATTTATAGAAGAGAGATTCTAGGCCATTTTTGGATTAGAGGCAATTACTTCCTGATGAATTATGGGGCCTGCAGTACTGATTTCAATGGACAGAATTGAGGACTACAAATAAACAAAAGTTCACAAGGACCAGACAAAAGGTCTACCTCCTGGAAATGTGTATCTTAGCAGCTACAGACATAAATGCCTCAGGAAGGAAGGCTAGCATTGTCACAGAATATCAAACAATCACTAGAACATCACACAAAGGGAAAGGCCGGGCTTTGCTTGCGTTCTGGAAGGGAGGTTTTCTATGGTCCAATGCTGTTGATGCCTGATGTGATACCCTGTTTTATAAAGGACAATCCTGTTGCTTAAGAAATTTTCTATGCTCTGCTTAATCAGGGCATTCAATTAACCTGATTTTCTTCTGGTCATACATAGACTGACATGTGAATGATTTTTATGTATGATATGCTGGCACAGCTATTATTTCAAATAGGAGATGCAACATAGAAACATAGGAAATGACAGAAGATGAAGGCCATTCCTGTCCAGTCTGCCCATCTATACTAACTACTAAAGTCTACAATCCCTTCCTCTTCTTTAGAGATCCTCTGTGCTTGTCCCATGTTTTCTTGAATTCAGATATTGTTCTCATTTCTACTGCTTCTGATGGGAGTCATCCACAACTCTTTCTGTAAAGAAATACTTCCTTAGATTATTCCTGAGTCTATCCCCTTTCACCTTCATCCTATGCCCCCTCATTCTAGAGTTTCCTTTCAATTAAAAGAGGTCCATCTCCTGTAAATTTATGCCATGGAGTATTTAAATGTTTTTGTCATATCTCCCCTCTCCACCTTTCTTCAAAATATACATATTGATATTTTAAGTCTGTTCCCATATCTTTAAGTCTGTCCCCTGAAGATGGCATGGTGCATCAATTTCTCACTCACCTTCATTTCTGCTCTTTCACACCCTTCCCTTCCTTTCTGCTGCTTTCAGGTTCCTCGCTATTATTAATCTTCACCTGAATTTTCTTCTAGTTGTATCTTCCCTAGGTATTTCCCTCTCTTCCCCTCTCTCCCTCAAGTACCTCTCTCCAGTTCCCATTATCTTTAAATTCATTTCCATCTCTCCCTTAAGTTTATTTTTACATTTCTTCCCTATCTCCTCCTCCTTAGGTTCCTTTCTAACTCTGGCTCTCTCCCCCAAGGTCCTCTTCATTTAGCCCTGTACATGGATTTTTACCTATCCCTCACCTCCTTTCCCTTAGACTCTTAGCAATCTCTTCTTAAATTATTTTCTATTTCTCCCTTTTACCTCTGATTCTTCTCCATCACTCCACTCCCAGAATCCTTTTTTGCCCCTTTCTCTCATTCAGGTGCCACTCCATTTCTTGGGCTATAATAATGGAGGCAGAGTACTGAACATATAGAACAACCATGCTTTAGTGAGACAAAGACAACATGAATTTAGACAAGGGAAATCTTGCCTCATTAATGTTTCATTGTTTTGAAGGAGTGAATAAACATGTGGATAAAAGTGAGCCAGTTGATATAGGGTATCTGGATTTTCAGAAAATGTCTGATAAAGTCCCTCATAAGAGATTCCTGAGGAAATTAAAAAGGTCATTGGATAGGAGGCAAAGTTCATTGTGGTGTGGGAAATGGTTAAAAGATAAGAAACAGAGAGAAAGCTAAATGTTAAATTTTCTCAAAAAAAGGTAAATAGTGGAATGTCTCAAGGATCTGTACTGGGACCAGTGTTTTTTTAACATATAGTAACATATTATATGACGGCAGATAAAGACCAGTATGGTCCATCTAGTCTGCCCACTAAGGTGGCTAGAATGGTTGTAACAGCAGCTCCATGCAGATCACCCACCTCTATGCCTGTGTTTAGGTTTGTAGCTGCTACTCGGTGTAGGTCAGCCCCCATCTATTTATTGAGTATAGAAGATACTTAAGTTTGCTTTGATTTTATCACTTTGCTATTCATGTCATTTTGAATTCCATCACTGTATTTGCCCCACCACCTCCATCGGGAGGGCATTCCAAGCATCCACCATCCTTTCAGTGAAAAAGTATTTCCTGGTGTTGCTTTTAAGTTTAACGCCTTGCAGCTTCATCATATACCCTCTAGTTTTACAGCTTCCTCTTCTTTGAAAAAGGTTTGTTTGTTCATTGAAACCCTTTAAGTATTTCCCCCTGTCCCTCCTCTCCTTTAGTGTATACATACTTACCTCTTCAAGTCTCTTCTCATACGTCATACGAGGTGTGACAAAAAAGAAACGAGACTGTGGCAGCCACGCCCATGACTCAATGCCAATTGACTAACCGCTTATGTCACTGTGTTGTGCAACATCTCGCCACAATTCTGCTACAATATTTTTCATCTCTCTCACTCTGTTTTTCTTTTTAAGTTTTTTTTGTAGCACACTGCTCCATCGCTTTGTCACGCAACTGGAGGTGGCAGAAATATGGAGCAAAGAATCAACTTGAAATTTCTGGTTAAGTTGGAGAAGGGCCCAACTGAGTGTCTCCAACTTCTCCAAAAGGCCTATGGAGAAGATGCAATGTCAAGACCGCGAGTCTTCGAGTGGCACAAATGCTTCAAGACTGGCCACGAGGAGGTGGAGGATGACCCCAAGTCAGGAAGGCCTTCCACGACAAAGACGGCTGAGAACATTGACAGAGTGAACCAGCTGGTGCGGAGTGATCGCAGATTGACGGTGCGGATGATAGCTAAGGAGCTCAGCCTGAATAGGGAGTCAGTGCGGACCATCTTGGTGCAGTAGCTGGGGATGCGGAAGGTGTGCACCAAGAGGGTGCCCAAGCTTTTATTGGATGACCAGAAGGAGCACCGGGTCAATGTTTGTCAAGACTTGCTAGAGAAGATTGGAGAAGATCCAGAGTTCGTTGGCCGAGACATCACAGGAGACGAGACTTGGGTCTTCCAGTACGACCCTGAAAGCAAGAGACAGAGCCTGCAGTGGAAGACTCAACTGTCACCCAGACCCAAGAAGGCACGCATGTCCAAATCAAGGATCAAGGTCATGCTGATCACATTCTTCGACCAGAAGGGAGTGGTCCATCATGAGTTTGTGCCTGAGGGTCAGATAGTCAACCAGCTCTTCTACCAGCAGGTCCTCAATCGCCTCCATGACCAAGTTCAGTGCAGCAGGAGGGCTCTATGGAGAGACAAATCATGGCTTCTCCACCACGACAATGCACCCGCACGCACTGCGCTCAGTGCGAGGCAGTTCTTGGCCAACAAACAGATCACAGCTCTTGACCACCCCCCTTATTCCCCAGATCTTGCACCGTGCGACTTCTGGCTCTTCCCCAGGCTGTGCTCAAAGGAACTCATTTCACCTCTGTAGAAGAGATCAAGGTCACTGTGATGAGGGAGCTGAGAGATCTCAAGGAGGAGGACTTTACCGAGTGCTTCCGTACGTGGCAGAAGTGAATGCAGAAGTGCATTAACTCTGGGGGGGATTACTTTGAAGGGGACAATGCGTAATTTCTCTGTAGATTTTGTAATAAAACATTTATGGGACAGTCTCGTTTCTTTTTTGTCACATCTCGTACATCATACGATCATTTATAAATGATCTAGAAATGAGAACAGTGAGTGAAGTGATCAGCTTTGCAATGACATAAAATTATTCAACTAATGGCTGTTCGCTTTCAGTCTTTCCTTCGCCCGTGTAATAACCCCATCCCAGCAGTCTAAGCTCTACACTTAGCATATTTGACATTCCAATCTTCTGGGATGTTTTCGCCACCATCTCAAAGAAGAAATTGGAAAAAATTATCTTGAATATCAAAAATACTACATTTATTTGTGTGTTTTTTATATCGCTATTTCAGGTAAACATTGCCACTTGATCCCTGTCCTGTTAGCTGGATTCAAGCTGCACTCTCAGTACTATCCACTTTCATTTTAAACATTGTTCAGCAGTTGCTTGTTCAAGGTTACCTACTACCTGATTTAAAAATGGCCTCCATATATCCAGTGAAAAAAGTTTCAGCAAATGACCCTGAACAACCAGCCTCATACAGACCCATAGAAAGCATCCCATTTTTAGCAAAAAAAATGGAAAAAACCTGTTCTATTGCAGCTACAGGATCACATTGATTCCCACTACCCACTAGATGATCAGCAATTCGGATTTAGACCAAATCATGGTGCAGAATCCTTAATGGCTGCTTTCGTAAACAACATAACACTGGGTACTGATAATCCCAAAAGCGGCTTCATACTCATTTTCATCGACATCAAGGCTGCATTTGATTCAATACCACACCACCAAATCATTCAATGTTTAGAATCCATAGGCCTACGAGGCAATACAATACATTTTATTTATTTATTTAACAAGATTTTTATACCACCTTCTCATACAATCAAAGCGGTTTACATAAAACTCAACATATTACAGAGAACTCAAAGAACAATTCAGGTAGGAGTGGCATGCAGGAGTTGCCCGGAGGCAGAACTTATATATATACAGTAGCAACATAATGAACGGGGTTAACTGTAATTTGGGCATGAGCATTGAGGCGGAAGGACTAGGTATTGTCTTTGAAGAGGCCAGTGAAGAGAAAGGTCTTGAGGAGTTTTCAGAAGTCCTTTAAGTCTTTAGTGATTCTGATTTTTTCTGGCAAAGTGTTCCAGATGGCAGGAGCAGCTAAGGAGAGAGCTCTATTTGTGGTAGAGATATTTGCCTTAGTGTAGGAGCTAGGAAATGGTATGGTGTTTCTGGTGTTCTGTCTCTTCGGTCTGCAGCTTGAGTTTGTACAAATCAGATCTTGTAGGGTTCCAGCTGAGAGGTTGTTTCTTGTCTTGAATATAGTAAGAGCCGTTTTGTATTTAGCTCGTAAGGAGACTGGAAGCCAATGTAATTGATATAGTAGTGGAGTTATGTGATCATATTTGGGCGATCCTGTGATGATGCGGGCAGCGGTGTTCTGAGCCAGTTGCAAGGGGCAGATGGTTTGAGTTGGTAGACCATGGAGAAGGGAGTTACAATAATCCAAAATAGGGGTTATGAGTATTTGATAAACTGTACGAAAGTGGTCCTGACTGAGGAGGGGCTTTAGTCTTTGCATAATTGCAAGCTTATGGAATGCATTCTTGGAGATTCTGTTAATGTGTGCTTGTAAGTTTAGGAAGCGGTTGATGGTGATACCTAAGTAGCGTACTTCCTCCTTTACTGCTATTATAGTGTCCGCTATGGATATAGATGTGGGGGGGGGGAGGGGGGAGAATGATGGGTCCCATGTTATGAATAGTGCCTCTGATTCCTTGAAGTTGACTTGGAGGTTGTTGGATGCCAGCCAGTTGCTCATTTCCAGAAGGCTTTTGGTAATATTTGAGTAGTCAGGCGAGTTGAGGTGGTAGGGAAGTAGACCATGATGTCATCTGTGTAAATTGAGTAGTGGATTTTGTGCTGTTTGAAGATCTTACATACTGGTTGTAAGTAGATGTTGAAAAGAAGGGCTGACAGGGAGAATCCTTGTGGAACTCCCTGAGTTGAGTAAAATGGGGCTGATGTATTACGAGCCAACTTTGACCTTTTGTTGTCTATGACTGAGGTAGGAATTGAACCAATTGAGCGTTGTACCGTGAAGTCCAATGTTGAATAGACGTTGTAGTAGGGTGCTATGAGATACAGTGTCGAAGGCCGAGAAAATATCCACAAAAACGAGAAGGAAACCAGTTTTTAGGTTTTCCCTCTTAGTAGGGTGTCAAAGAGGTGAATGAGGAGAGTTTCAACACTGTGATTAGGGCAAAATCCATGTTGGTGTGGATCCAGCGGAGCATGCAGATCAATGTGGTCTTGGAGTTGTTTTTGCACTATCTTTTCTATTATTTTAGACAGAAAGGGGAGGTTAGAGATGGGGTAGTTATTCGAGGGGTCTGAGATGTTAGTTGAGGCGTTCTTTAGGATGGGTCAGATTGTAGCTTGTTTGAGCGCAGAAGGCATGTATCCTTTAGTTAGTGATTTATTGATTTATTTATTTATTATTTATTACAAATTCTTATATACTGAGCTATTTAGTATCAGTGCGGTTTACATTGTAACAACATTTTGCATTAGAACAAGATCTTTTGCTTACATTATAACAGGGATTGTAACTTGGAAGTAACAGGGTAACTATATACAGTTCAAACAAAGGAGCTTATAGATTATTTAAGTCATATTATGTAATAGAGTCGTAATGTAGTCATGTTGATTGTGAATGTTCCTGATGGTGAATTCTTTGTAAGTCACTGGGGGTTATGTTGTTGGTATGTCAGATGCTGTGTGGGTGAGAAGAGGTGTTGGATGTGAATGTACTAGGTTAGTGTGAGTAAAATAAAGGCAGAACAGGTGATGTTTAATAGCTTTTCTGAATTTGGAAAGGTCAGTAATTGATCTTATATGAGGTGGAAGATTGTTCCAGCACTTAGGAGCATATAGTGTAAATGCTCTGTTTCTAGTCGTTTGGGTACATTTAATGGGCTCAGGTGGTATAGATAGCGTATTGCTAGTTGTTGATCTTCTTAGTCTGTTAGTGGGGATACTGGTCAGGAGTGATGAGAGGGATGTGGAAGATATCCAGTTAATTGCTTTAAATGATAGGATTAACGCTTTGTAGGTGACTCTGCATTGTACTGGTAGCCAGTGTAGGTCCATAAGTATGGGAGTTATGTGGTCTTTTCTGGAGATGCCGCAGAGAATGCGGGCTGCTGTGTTCATTGCCATTTGAAGAGGATTGAGAGTGCTCTTAGGGAGTCCATGTAGGATGATGTTGGCATAATCAAAGTGTGGCATTACGAGTGTCTGGAATATTGTTCTGAAGTCGTCTGGGGCTAGTAGAGGTCTTAGATGTCGTAGTATCCGTATTTTGTTGTAAATGGACTTAGTGGTATTCTTTATATGCTCTTTAAAGTTAAGCTGCTGGTCTATTGTAATACCCAGATATCGTATTACAGACTTGCATGGGAGCTCAGCGTCACGAACTTTCAATGAGGCGGGAGGAGAGAAGTCTTTATTCCTGGTTATGAAAAGGACTTCAGTTTTTTTCTAATTTATGCGAAGATTTTGGGACAGGAGCCAATCAGTAATTGCATTAAAGCATTCAATAAGTGGAACAAGGTTTGGCTGCTTGATTTTAATTGGAGCGAAAATCAGTACATCATCCGCATAGATAAGACTGGAGATGTTAAAAGAATGTATGATATCACAAATGGGTTGCATATAAATGTTAAAGAGTAAAGCCGATAGGGATGATCCTTGGGGTACTCCTTGTTGCTGATGGAATGGTTCCGATGTTGAGGAGCCTATCCGTACTTGTTGCCAGCGGTTCATGAGATAGGATTTGCACCATTCCCAGGCAAGGTCGTGGATTCCCTTTTCCTGAAGGCGGGAGAGGAGTTGTACATGGTTAACAGAATCGAATGCAGCCGCTATATCAAGAAATATGAGCATGAACCCATTCTCAATTTTGTCAATCCCTCTGGATAACGTATTGATGAGTAGAGTCTCTACACCATGTGACTCACGGAATCCATGCTGACAAGGGTCAAGAGGTCTGATATGTCAATGTGTTGTTGTAGTTGCATTTGAACCACCTTCTCTATGAGTTTGGCTAGATAGGGTATACTTGAAATCGGGCGGTATGAGTCTGTCTTTGCTGGGTCAAGTTTGTTGCTTTTCAAGAGAGGGCGTATGGAGGTTTGTTTCAGGATTTCTGGGAATGTTCCTGTTGTGAAGGAGAGTTCCATGATGTAGACTAGAGTTGAGCTAAGTTCTACACGCATCGATCTGATCCAATGGGCAGGACAAGGATCATTTGGCGCCATAGTGGTGTTGATGTTGGCAATAAGGTCGGCAATGTACTTCTCTGTCGGAGAGGTGAATTTTGTCAATGGTTGATGTATCTGGGGGAGGAAGCTAAGGAAACTTATGATGCTATGGATGCAGTTCACAAATTCTTCCTTGACTGATTTGATCCATACAACCGAGCAGGGATCAAAGGGTGCTGTACTAGTGTTTAAAGCAGTGATGGTGTTAAGAATTTACTCTGTTGTCAGGGTGTGAAATTCTCCCCATTTGTGTATGCTGTTCTCATCTGCATCTGAACCGTTTCATCAAGGCCAGGGAGTTCCACAGGGATCCTCCCTCTCTGCCTTGATGTTCAACGTATACATGCAACCCATTTGTAATATCATCCGGTCCTTCAATGTTAGCTGCATGATATACGCCGACGATGTCCTGCTCTATATGCCGTTCTCCACAGATAAACTAGACCTCTCCCCTTTGACAAATTGTTTCAATACCATATCAGAATGGCTCCTATCGCAAAACCTCCGAATTCAGCATAAGAAGACTGAGGTGCTTTTCATTACAAGGAACCCGAATTTCAACCCGCCACAATACTTGAAGGTGAAAGAAGCTGATCTACAATCAAAGCCCACAATTCGGTACCTGGGTGTTATATTGGATCAAAACCTTGACATGAAAGCACACATAGCTAACTCTGTCAGAGCTATCTATTTCAAGATCCGCTCCCTCAGACATCTTCGCCCCTTGCTCGAACCAGAGGATTTCTGTACAATTTACCAGGCTCTTATCATATCGCATTTTGATTACGCCAATGCCATTTTACAAGGACTTCCTCAATCCACCCTGAACCCCTTACAGCTCACAATGAATAGCGCAGCGAGGGTTCTAAATGGGGCATCTAGGAGAGACCATGTGACCCCCCTTTTGAAGCAGCTACACTGGCTTCCCATACAGGCCAGGATCATCTTCAAGACAGTGCTACTGACATTCAAAGCGGTCAATAACCTCTCCTCCTCCTCGCTAACCAACCTCATCCAAACCATAACCCCTAATAGATCAAGAAGATTTACAGCAACAAACACACTAATAATTCCGAGAGAATTAACAAGATGCACAGCGACAACAGCAAACAGGGCCTTCAGATTCTGTGCCCCAAGACTCTGGAACGCTCTACCTGCAAACATCAGAGCGATCACTAACTTAACACAGTTCAGAAAAGCCCTCAAACACTACCTTTTCCTCAAATACTTCCCAGAGAACACTGAATCACATACTCTGATTACTTGTAGCTACACCAACACATCTATTCAGCCAGGGAACACCGCTAGCTAGGGTACTGACCACAGTTTCTCTTCTGCATTTATTCTATGACTCTAGTGTGTAAATAGTTTCCCCTGGTTATCCAAGTTTTACTATCCTGTTATTTGTAAACTCAGACCTATGTACACGTTCTGATTGTTCTGTTCCATGTAAACCGCGCTGATACCGAATAGTGCGGTATATAAGAAATTGTAAATAAATAAATAAATAAATAAAATCTGGGATGAAGCGGGTGTCCAGTTGTGAGATCCTCAGGGGTGGCTTGTATTTGTTTATGAGGAAAGATTTGAGTGTAAATAGGGTTCTCTTTGTAAGATGGGTCTTTTGTTAAAGTGCGGACAATTTTGAATAGCTTGTGAGGTTTGTTGCAGGATTTTAGGATGAGATTAGTGTGGTATTCTCTTTTGTGTTTATTGATTAGGTTGTTGTATTCCTTCTGCATGGTCATGTATTGAAGGAGAGTGATTTGAGACCAGTCGTATCTCCATTTTTGTTCTAATTGGAATTGTTCTCATTTCTGTTCTCTTATTGTTTGTGAATACCACGGGGCCCATTTTGGTCTTTCGTCTTTGCTTCCAAAGGTGGGACGGTATGGGGGTTTTCGCTGCTGCATTAATGGTGGTGTTCCAAGAATTGATTGCCAGATCTTACTTTCACAATCAGCAACTCCAGCTTAAATAGGTGAAGAGATATCAATTCTGTACTTTCAATTCCAAGATGTTCCGCAAGGGTCAGCATAATCTTCTCTCTTGTTTAACATCTTTTTACAGCCACTATGTGCAATCATGTAGAAATATAATATACAAGACCACATCTATGCTGACGATGTTATGCTGTATGCACCCATCAATACATACAAGCCCATATTCACCAGCATGGAAAGCTGCTTCGCAGATGTCTCCAATTGGTTATCCATGCACAACCTCATGATAAATCACAAGACAGATGTACTTTTTGTCTCTAAGAATCCTTACTTCACTCCCCCAGAATTCATAACCATTGATGGATCCAAGCAGCAGGTCAAGCATCAAGTTCGTTACCTGGGAGTTATTTTTGACAAACACTTTTCACTCTCCACTCATGTCAGTAATATTGCTAAGAACCAGTATTACAAACTCAGGACCATTTCACATCTTAAAGCTCTTATGGATTATAATGATTTTTGTAGAGGTTTCATGATCCGAGGCAACATGGTTTTTACCAAAGGACAATCTTGCCAAACAAACTTGACGGAGTTCTTTGACTGGGTGACCAAAGAACTAGATCAAGGGCATGCGATGGATGTGATCTACCTAGATTTCAGCAAAGCCTTTGATACTATTCCTCATAGGAGGCATCAATAAACTCAGCAACTTGGGGATGGGTCCCAAGATGGTGAACTGGATCAGAAATTGGTTGACTGACAGTCGACAGAAGGTAACGGTAAATGGAACTCACTCGGATGAAAGCAAGGTGATTAGCGGTGTGCCCCAGGATTCGGTCCTGGGACCAGTACTGTTCAATATATTCGTGAGTGATATTGCCAAAGGGCTGCATGGAAAAGTCTGTCTTTTTGCAGATGACACCAAAATTTGTAACAGAGTGGACTCCCCTGAGGGAGTTGGAAACATGACGAAAGATCTACAAAAGCTGGAAGAATGACATAATGCTTGGCAGTTAAGATTTAATGTGAAGAAATGCAGTGCTATGCACTTGGGAAGCAGAAATCCAAGGGAATTGTATGCGATAGGGGGCAAGAGATTGGTATGCACGGACCAGGAGAAGGACCTCGGAGTGATTGTTTATGATGATCTCAAGGTGGCAAAACAGTGTGACAAGGCGGTGGCAAAAGCCAGAAGGATGCTGGGTTGCATACAGAGAGGAATTACCAGCAGAAAGGAAGAGGTACTAATGCCACTGTACAAGTCGCTGGTGAGGCCTCACTTGGAATATTGTGTTCAGTTTTGGAGACCGTATCTCGCAAAGGATATAAAAAGGCTGAAAGCGCTCCGGGGGAAGGCGACCAAAATGATTTGGAGCCTGCATCAGGAGACGTATGAGAAGAGACTTGAAGACCTAAATATGTACACTCTGGAGGAGAGGAGGGACAAGGGAGATATGATTCAAATACTTAAATAGTATTAATGGACAAACAAACCTCTTCCAAAGACAGGGAAGCTGTAAAACTAGAGGGCATAACATGAAGCTGCAAGGGGGTAAACTGAAAGGCAATGTCAGGAAATACTTTTTCACCGAAAGGGTGGTGGATGCTTGGAATGCCCTCCCGATGGAAGTGGTGGGGGCAAACACAGTAACAGAATTCAAAATGGCATGGGACAGACACAGTGGATCCCTTTATAGCAACAGGATAAAATCAAAATAAGCATAACTTTTTGTTCATATGTACACCACACTGATTAAAAGAGCGCGGTATATAAGAAATGAAAATAAATAAATAAATAACTATCTCTTATATCTGAAGAAATAGGGTTGACCTACACAGAGCGGTGGGTATACCCCTAAACAAAGGAATGGGAAGGGGTGACCTGCATGGAACGGCAGATGCACCTACTCTTGCCGCCTTGCTGGACAGACTAGATGGACCATACTGGTCTTTATCTGCCGTCATATACTATGTTACTATGTATTGTATTACAAGCCCTTGCCCTTCCTTCTATTGATTACTGCAACACTGTTTTGCAAGGTTTCCCGACATCCACAACATACCCATTACAGCTAGCCCATATCCTCTGTGACAAATCAAAAACTGATCACATTTCACCCATTCTCAAGGATCTGCATTAGCATCCAATCCAAGAAAGGGTTAAATTCAAATCTCTACTAATAATATTCAAAGTGTTTCACAACCTCTCAGCTGTTCACCTCGAGACTGTTATTCAAAAGATGCCTAACAACAGAATCAGAAGATCTAACTCTGCCAACACATTATACATACCAACACTAAACATTAAGTCCATGTTTCTACTTCAAAGAGGGCTTTCTCCCTCTTTGCTCCAACCTTATGGAACGAAATACTCGCATCCTTTGCACCTCTAATGACTTGCTGACTTTTAGAAAGCAGCTAAAGACACTCCTTTTCATCAGTTGCTTTGAAACTGATGAATCAACTCAAGCATAAGAACATAAGATATGCCATACTGGGTCAGACCAAGGTCCATCAAGCCCAGTATTCTGTTTCCAACAGTGGCCAATCTAGGTCATACGTACCTAGCATAATATTACTAAATCTTGACTTAGAAGAACTTTTCATGCTCTCATACTGTTTAATTTTATATTCTCCCTTTTTTTGATTTGTTCTCCCTTTATTCAAGCCCTTGTTCTATGTAAAGCCATGTTGGCTCCTTTTTTCATTGTAAACCGCTTTGACTTTTAGACTTAGTATTATATAAGCCTGCCTAAACTAATTAATTAATTAATCATAAGAGGATTGTTCGAAAGTGAGATGGGAAGATAGGGCATCCAAATGGCAACTAAAATTTAATGTGGACAAGTGCAAAGTGACACACATTGGAAAAAATAATCTAAACCCGGGGTCTCAAACACGCGGCCCGCGAGAGCATTTTGTGCGGCCCGCGACGCCATGACTTTTTTCAAGTGGGTTTTACTTGCTTTTCTCACCTGATGATTGCCGGCGTGGCCGCGTAGTGTTAAAAAATACAATCTCTAAAGTCCTCTTCTCTCTCCACATGACCTGAGTCACGAGCCTGCCCTCAACCAATAAGAGACAGGAAGGAGGGGGGGCCCAGAAGCAGTCTGAGCAGCCAGCCGAATGCCACGAGGCACCACGCGCCCTCATCCATTCTGCAGTTAGGCGGCCTGTGCTTATAGCAGTGTGCACAGCTCTCCGCGGACAGGTAAGGAGGCAGTCTGCCCTGCTCCCGGAATTCCCAGATGTTAGCCAGCCCTGCCTCCCTCAGTCCCTCTCCTCTTCAGCTTTCAGAGCCGCGAAGGGAGAGCTTCTCCCTCGCGACTCTGTTAAGCTCGCCGGGGCAGATGGGAAATTTCCCATAAGCCTCAGCAGGCTTAACAGAGTCGCGAGGGAGGAACTCTCCCTTCGCGGTTCTAAGCCGAAGCGGAGAGGGACTGAGGCAGGCAGGGAGGGAGGGAAGCAAGCAGGCAGGCAGGGAGGGAGGGAGGGCAGCAAGCACTTGGCAATAGTGATCATAGCATGATCGCCTTTGATTTAATTAGTGGAGGAGGGATAGTAAGGAAATCCACAGTGTTACCTTTTAACTTTCGAAAGGGAAACTATGATAAAATGAGGAAAACAGTTAAGAAAAAACTAAAAGGAGCAGTTGCAAAGGTTAAAGACGTACATCAGGCTTGGCTGTTGTTGAAAAATACTATCTTGGAAGCCCAGACCAGCTGTATTCCACGCTTTAAGAAAAGTGGAAGGAAGTCCAAAAAACTGCCAGCATGGTTTAAAGGTGAGGTCAGAGAGGCTGTTGTTGCCAAAAAAGCATCTTTCAGGAAATGGAAAAAACAGCCAAACGACGAAACCTGGAAACAGCACAAGCACTGGCAAGTCAAATGCAAGGCATTGATAAGGCAGGCAAAGGGAGAATTTGAGAAGAAGCTTGCTGCGGAAGCAAAAACGCGAAGCAAAGACCTTTTCAAGTACATTCGTAGCAAAAAACCTGTGAGAGAGTCAGTTGGTCCATTAGATGATAAAGGGGTTAAAGGAGCACTAAGAGGCGACAAGGCGATAGCGGAGAGATTGAATGAATTCTTTGCTTCAGTCTTTACTGAGGAAGATGTAGGGATGTTACCCATGACTGAAGTAGTATTTAAAGGTGCGGAAGAATTGAAGGAAATATCGATACATCGGGAAGATGTATTACAACTATTAGATAAACTGAAGAGTAGCAAATCACCTGGGCCAGATGGTATACATCCAAGGGTGTTGAAAGAACTGAAATACGAGATTGCAGACCTGTTATTAGTAATCTGTGAACTATCATTAAAATCATCTCTAATACCTGAAGATTGGAGGATCGCCAATGTAACACCAATTTTTAAAAAGGGTTCCAGGGGTGATCCGGGAAACTACAGACCGGTGAGCCTGACATCAGTACCGGGAAAAATGGTAGAAACCATCATAAAGAATAAAATTACTCAGCATGTAGATAGTCATGACCTAATGGGAGACAGCCAACATGGCTTTAGACAAGGAAGATCTTGTCTTACTAATCTGTTATGTTTTTTTGAAGGAGTGAATAATCAGGTGGACAAAGGTGAGTCGGTTGATATTGTGTATCTGGACTTTCAGAAAGCCTTTGACAAGGTCCCTCATCAGAGACTTTTGGCAAAACTAAAGAGTCATGGGATAGGAGGCAGTGTACTATTGTGGATCAGGAACTGGTTAAAAGATAGAAAGCAGAGGGTAGGGCTAAATGGCCAATTTTCCCAATGGAGAAAGGTGAATAGTGGTGTACCCCAGGGATCTGTGCTGGGTCCGCTGCTTTTTGACATATTCATAAATGACCTGGAAAGTGGAATAACGAGTGAGGTTATCAAATATGCAGATGACACAAAACTTTTTTTTTTTTTTTTTTTTTTATTTAAATTTTTAAATTTTTCATAACAATGAAGCATTACATCTTCATGGAAATCTGGGAGTAGGCAACATAATAAACATATTGATTTTCTCAATATATACGAAATAAACATGCAATATAAAGAACGCCTAACCCAGCTATAGCCCTCCATAGGGAGAGATCTCATTACAATTAACAACAAGAGGAAATATATAAATGAATTGAAGTGAACAAACAGTCAGGCCTAAACTAATGGCAGTGGATCTGGGGGTCCCTCAGGTGGACGCCGTGCACTCAGGAAAGCAACTAACTCCGATGGGTCAAAAAAAATATATGAGGCATTATTCAATTTTATCATACATTTGCATGGATATTTCAAAAAGAATACACCCCCTAAAGCCAAAACCCCAGGTCGTAACAACAAAAACTCTTTCCTACGCTTCTGAGTTGGCTTAGATAGGTCAGGAAAAACACGAATAATTAAACCATGAAACTGCAAAGACCGCTTCTGAAAAAACATACGTAAGAACCACTCCCTATCAGATGCCAAAAGAAACGTAACCATCAAAGTAGAAGAAGAAACTGAGTCAGTTTATGATGATTCCAACATATCCGACACATTTAGTACATCTGCTTGAACACCCCCATCTATTACCACCCCTAAGGGAATTTTTCTCCCAGTAGGGAGATAATAAACTTTAAACAAAGGAGGGTGAGATTCAATCGGTACCTCCAATATTTCAACCAGATATTTCTTAAACATTTCTTTGGCAGAAAGAACAGAAGATCTAGGAAAATTAATACAACGCAAATTGCAATATCTAAAAACATTTTCCAAATTTTCAATAAGAGAACTCAAAGCTAACATGTCTTTCTGATGTTGCAAACCACTATCCTCCAGACAAGCAGCTTTTTGTTGCAATTCCGTCGTTGAAGACTGTAATGCAGTAACCTCCAAAGTATGTTGTTGAAGCAAATTTGTATGAGTCTGAACTTGAGATGTTAAAGCAGCAAGCTGTGGAGCAAATAATTCTCCAAGTCGGACAATAGCCGACCATATCGACTCCAGTGTAAAGACTGGGGGCCTTTCAAATGCAAACGACAATCCCAAGCCCATCGAAGCAGAGTCCTCAGTTGAACGACGATCCATACTGATAAGCCCAGATGCAGGAAAAGGATCTACCAACCTGCCGATTGACCCCTTCAATAACGGTTCCCTTGAGCCGGAAGGAGAGGGAGACTCAAGGCCTTCTCCTTGCTCCAGTGCTGCCGATCCTCTAGGCGCAGAGACCTCTACCCCTCTGGAAGGGGTCTGCACCTCAAGCTGCGCCGGACTCCTTCCACGCAAGGACTCCTTAGGCGGCCGCCACTGCTCCGGCGGAGAGATCTCAGGTCCCGAACCCTCCGTTGAGCTATCCCGCCCAAACGGAGGCACAGCAGGACTCTGCTCCGACGCTTCGCCCGACCGCCCCAGCGGCGTCACATAGGAATCAAGCAGACCAACCACCTGAGAAGGGGTAACAGCAGAGGAGGCCACCGGTCCAGCAGAGGATTTCTTAAGACCCTTAGCCTTCCTCTTGCCCATAGTAAGTGGAAATGTAGACACCGCCGGAGAGCGTTCACTTCAAACCGCCATTTTGGATCTCGACACAAAACTATTTAAAGTTGTTAAAACCCAAGAGGATTGTGGAAAATTGCAAGAGGATCTTGATAAATTGGAAGACTGGGCATCAAAATGGCAGATGAAATTTAATGTGGACAAGTGCAAGGTTATGCACCTAGGGAAGAACAACCCAAACTATGGTTACGCGATGCAAGGTTCCACATTAGGAACCACCACCCAGGAAAAAGAGTTAGGCGTCATTGTGGATACCATGTTAAAACCCTCAGCCCAGTGTGCAGCAACGGCCAAGAGAGCAAATAGAATGCTAGGTATGATATGGAAAGGAATGGAAAATAAAACAAAAGATATTATAATGCCTCTATATCGTTCCATGGTGAGACCGCACCTTGAATATTGTGTGCAATTCTGGTCGCCGTATCTTAAAAGGATATAGCGATTTTAGAAAAGGTTCAGAGAAGAGCCACCAAAATGGTAAAGGGGATGGAAGGATACTCCTATGAAGAAAGGCTAAAAAGGTTGGGGCTCTTTAACCTGGAAAAGAGACGGCTGAGGGGAGATATGATAGAAGTCTATAAATTAATGAACGGAGTGGAACGGGTAAACGTAGATCGATTGTTTACCTTATCAGAATATAGAAAGACTAGGGGACATGCAATGAAGCTACAGGGTAAACTATTTAAGACTAATAAAAGAAAATATTTCTTCACTCAACGTGTAATCAAACTCTGGAATTTGTTACCGGAGGATGTAGTAAAGGCTGTTAGTGTAGCTGGGTTTAAAAAAGGTTTGGACAAGTTCCTGGAGGAAAGGTCCATAAACCATTATTAAGAAGGGACCCAGGATATCAATGCTTGAACCAATACAAGCATTGTGGAACCTGTGTCCCTTGGGGAAACTGCTAGGTACGTATGACCTAGATTGGCCACTGTTGGAAACAGAATGCTGGGCTTGATGGACCTTGGTCTGACCCAGTATGGCATATCTTATGATCTTATGATCAGGCAGGCAGGCAGGCAGGGAGGGAGGGCTGGCTCTGCCGGGCAGGGGGGCCCCGCGGGACATTTGATTTTGCCGCGGCTGATGGGGGGGGGGTTTAGGACTGGTAATGTGTTGTGGGCTTGGGGGGGTTTAGGACTGGTAATGCCACTGGGGGGGTTTAGGACTGATAATGTGCTGTGGGCTGATGGGGGGGTTAGGACTGGTAATGTGCTGTGGGCTGATGGGGGGGGGTTAGGACTGATAATGCCACTGGGGGGGTTAGGACTGGTAATGTGCTGTGGGCTGAGGGGGGGGGTTGGACAGGTAAAGCCACTGGGGGTTTAGGACTGGTAATGTGCTGTGGGCTGATGGGGGGGGGGTAGGACTGGTAATGTGCTGTGGGCTGGGGGGGTTAGGACTGGTAATGCCACTGGGGGGGTTTAGGACTGGTAATGTGTTGTGGGCTGATGAGGGGGGTAGGACTGGTAATGTGCTGTGGGTTGTGGGGGGGTTAGGACTGGTAATGCCACTGGGGGGGTTTAGGACTGATAATGTGCTGTGGGCTGATGGGGGGGTTAGAACTGGTAATGTGCTGTGGGCTGATGGGGGGGTTAGGACTGATAATGCCACTGGGGAGGTTAGGACTGGTAATGTGCTGTGGGCTGATGGGGGGGGGGGTTAGGACTGGTAATGCCACTGGGGGGGTTTAGGACTGGTAATGTGCTGTGGGCTCATGGGAGGGGGTTAGGACTGGTAATGTGCTGGGGGGGTTGCTAGGACTGGAAATGGGCTGAGTGGAAGGGGGGCTTGAACTGCAAATGGCTGATGGGGAGGGGGGCTTGGAATGGAAATGGGCTGTGAGGGGAGGGAGCTAGCACTGGAAATGGGCTGAGTGGGGGGGAGCTAGGGTTGGAAATGGGCTGATGGGGGGCTAGGACTGGAAATGGACTGATGCAGGGACTAGAAAGGAGCGGATGCTGGGTGGGGCTGGAACTAGAAGGGAGCTGATGTTGGGGGAGGATTAGAATAGGATGGAGCTGGGAAAGTGAAATGGAGAGGGGAAAAATATTTTGTGCGGGAGGGAAGACAAATCTACAATTGGCCAGGTTTTGGGAGAGTAAGTGGAGATTGAGGATGGAGGGGTAGTATTTGAGTGGATAAAATAGGAATGAGGAAAGAGCAAAATGAGAAAGATTAGTATGTTAAAGCAGATGTAGAGAGAGAATGAAAAAAAAAACTAGAAGAGAGAAGAAAGGACAAATGGACAGCAGACGATGGAGAGTTAGCAGAAGACTCGAAGAAACCATAAGAAAGTGGCTGGAACAATTGCAACTGAAAAAAAATGCACAAAAGGTAGAAAAATCTCTTTATTTTGAATTTATTAACTGAAATATGTCAGCTCTGGGAAATGTGCATCATTAATGTCTGTGCTTTGTTTAGTACAAGAGGAAATTAATTTATAGTTTTATTTCTACAGTGTTGTTGTACATTCCAAGTTGGCTTTTGGGGTTCCCAAATTAATTATTGTCTTCCTGTTTCTAAATTGTGATTCCTTGTTTGGTGATGGTGTATGTTCTGCATGTGTAACTGAGCTGAGGTATTCTGTTTATGTAATTCCTATTTGACATTGCTACTTGTTCTCTTTTCCCAGTAGGTCATGTATTGTTGTTCTCTGAAATGTATTGATTTAATATTTGCAGTGTTGCCTTTTGATAGGTAGGGTCTGGTGCTTTGTGAGTCCTGGTAGTGCTGTTATGATATGGCGGGTTTGCTATCAGTTCTAAATGGGCAGTGTTTGTAGTAGTTCCTAATGTGCCTGGCGGTTGGCACTGGATTATAGTAATATAGAAATTTTTTAGTCTTTCTTTATCCACACACTCATTATGCAACATTATGCAAATATTCATGCAAATGAGGCCCCTTGTGCAAATGAGGCCCCGTGTCTTATGCGGCCCCCGGGTTACTTTACAAGTCCTCATTTGGCCCTCAAAGCAATTTGAGTTTGAGACCCCTGATCTAAACTGCACATGCTAGCTTTCACATTAGGAGTCACTACCCAGAAAAAAGGTTGGGAGTCATCATAGACAATACTTTAAATTCCCTTACTCAGTGTGCAGCAGTGGTAGAAAAGCAAATAGAATACTAAGATTTATTAGGAATGAAATGGAGAATAAAACATAGTATATCAAAATGCCTCTATATCACTCCATCGTGAGACTAGACCTTGAGTATTGTGTGCAATTCTGGTCGCCGCATCTCAAGGAACTAGAAAAGATACAGAAAAGCACAACCAAAATGATAAAAGAGATGGAATGACTCCTCTATTAGAAAAGGAAAAGGAGATTAGGGCTCTTCATCTTGAAGAAGAGACAGCTGAAGGGAAATATGACAGAGGTCTATATGTGAAGTGGAACAGGTAGACGCGATTGGTTGTTTATCTTTCAAAAAGCAGAAAAACTAGAAGACGTGCCATGAAGGTACTAAGTAAAACATTTAAAACAAATTGGAGAAAATATTTTTTCACCCAATGCATAATTAAGTATTCAAATTTATTGCCAGAGGATGTGGTAAAAGCAGTTAGCATAGTTGGATTTAAAAAACATTTGGACAAGTTCCTGGTGGAAAAGTCCATGAGGTGACGTTTTACTTACCAGATAATGTCCTTTCCTTGAGTCCTGCTAGACTAGTCCAGAGAAGAGGGTTTTGTTCCCCTACCAGCAGATTGGTAGAGACAAAGAACTAATGAAAAGTCCATGTTTCAAAGACATAATTCCTGTGACTCCATCCACTTCAGCCACCAGAGGTTCCTTCAGTATTCGTCCTAAAGCAAATGGAAGATACAGAGCAAGCTTCACATAACCTCAATGTGGGTAACAATGAATAAATAACAGTAGAGAACTATATACAGGAAAGTAGAAATAGAAGGCTGTCAGTAGAAGATGAGCCTACAGAGCCAAAATCAGAATCATATTGGACCAAAGGGTCCCGTAGCAGTAGAACAGAGCAAATACATTTTCAGGGGCAGGCCCTAGACTGGTCTAGCAGGACTCAAAGAAAGGACATTGTCTGGTAAGTAGAATGTTACTTCCATATCATCCTTCTAGACCAGTCCAGACAAGTGGGAAGTACCAAATCTATAATATCACTGGGTGGGAAGAAGACACAGCAGCTTGCAAACCTGTTGAGCTGAAGGCCATGTCCACCCGTGTATGGACATCCAAGCGGTAATACTTGACAAAAGTGGAAAATGATGCCCAGTTGCTGCCTGACAAATGTCTGCAGGGGCTACCAAGCTCCTCTCTGCCCACAAGGATTCTTGCATCTGGGTAGAATGGGTGTACAGAGTCTCTGGAACCAGCCAGTTCCGTAACAAGATACGCTGAGTCAGTAGCCTCCTTAATACAGCATCCCAAAGTTGACTTGGCTGCCGCGTCACCCTTGTGCAGGCCAGAAAAAAGCACAAAAATATGGTCCAACTTACAAAAGTAATTTGTAACCTCCAAGTACCAGAGAAGTACACTCTGGACATCCACAAGACAAAGATCGTTATCCTTCCTCCGACACTGCTCCTTAGAGAAGGAAGGTAGGCAAACCACCTGGTTCATGTGAAAGGGAGACAGCACTTCAGGCAAGAAGGAAGGCACAGGTTGAATGGAAATGGCCTCAGTTGAAAAGGACAGATGGCGAGGAAGTGACGTCATCTCTCTGGATGGCTGCCTGAGCCGCGAGCACTGGAGCCGTACCCAGTATTTGCTGGCATTTCCCCCTCCGGACACTCAAAAAGAACAAATAAAGAGGTTAAAAGAAATCGCAACCCACAGAGCTTAAAATGACAACGCGGAGGAAAACTGCAGACTTGCGGGAATTTGCGTAAGGAGGAAGTCAGGCAGAAGAAATGGAGCAGAAAATGGTGGCTGCCAACTCAGGGGGTGCAGAGATACCCGAGAAGGAAAGAAGAGGAAGAAAGAATGCCGATGAAGAGAAGGGGGAAGTTGTGATGCAAAATATAACCCGCGCTGAGCTAAAGGCTTGGTTTACCGAGCTGAAAGAGGAACTGGCGGCAGTAAAGGCGGAGGATGGAGAAATATGCGGGGAACTCAAAGAGGAGGTGAGTGAGCTGAAACGAAAAGTGTAAGAACATGATCAACAAATAGAGAAATTGCAACACCAACAAGAGGCAATGGACAACTATCATACTGATACAGAAAAGTGGAAAGATCAACTTCTATACAAAACAGAGGACTTGGAGAACTGCACAAGGCAAAATAATTTGAGAATAAGGGGGATCCCTGAGGACCCCAAGTTTTGGGACAGTAAAAAAGTGGCGGAGGCAGTGTGCTTGGCAGTTTTACGGCAAAATGAAAACTCGGAGGTGCCAGAGAGTATTGCGCTACATCGTGCTACATCGTGGGACCAAGAGACATGTCATATGTGTTAAGGAGTATGAAGTCAAAGATAACATTGCCGCACAAATGCGTAGGAAGGATGGCTTTATATGGCAAGGATATAAGATTGCTATATTCACAGACTTAGCAGTTGGAACATTACAAAGGAGGAGAGAGATGCTCCCAATAATGAAAACTTTTGGGCTATTCTTCAGCAAGGGTGCTAAGAATTGGCATGTGCGAAATTATGAGGAGGCAAAGCAAGCACAACAGGATGCAGGGTTATCGGAGACATCCACAGGCCAACAGGAGGCTAGAGAGCGAGAGTGTGGACATTCTTTGCTGATTGGACAGCACGGGAAACAGAAGATGGGATCTCAAGGAAACCCTAAACGAGCAAGGGACAGCTGGCTTGATACAGCACCTCCTTAAGTAAAGGGTACACGGCGAACATTGTTATTACACAAATGGTCTGTGGTTGGTTAACAGACCAAGGCAGTAATGCCAACTACAAACTGGCAGGGACATAATAAGAGGCTGAATATGAGTTAATATTATGAATGTATGTTGGTTTATTTGTTTTAATATTTGACTCAATCAACAATATGAGGTTTCAGTTAAACTATAGAAGGATATAGAGTGCTGTATTGGTATCAGTATGACCTAAATGGCATAGAAGAGGGACTGTATGGATATAAATGTTGTTGATGGGGGAGTGGGGATGTGTTAATGTGAATGTATGGGAGGAAAGATTAATATAAGAGAAGTATGGAAGTAGAGGAAATAAATGGTATGAGGGGAACTGGAAAGATGTGAAGAGGGAGTAAGGTGACACAAAGTGTCTAGGGGGGCCGGGGCGAGTGCTGGGATCTAGAGAGATGAGCACTACTCCAGGTGGTACCTCAGAAGAGAAGGAGGATGGGGGAGGGGGGAGGAGGAGGAACAAGGAGGGGGAAAGGGCAACTATAAAGGGCAACAAAGACGGAGGAGTGAGAAGGGGGAAAGGGGAACAACGGGTGGGGGAACAAACAGTGACAATAGTTACAATGAACGCGAAAGGGTTAAGAACCTGGCATAAACGGAAGCTGATGGAGCGTAAGGGAAATAGGTTAATGGCTGACTTTGTGTGCATTCAAGAAACCCACCTGAAAGTGGGCCAGGAAAAGTTACTCCAAAGAGATACCCATATGTAATATTGGCGGGATGTAGAGCTAAATCTCGGAAGGAAGGGGTGGAAATAAAACTAAGTGCAAATTTGCAGGACAAGATGGTGAGAGAATATTGGACTAAGGAAGGGAGGTGGGTAGGAGTGAAAATACAGATGGCAGGGAGGAAGTTTGGGTATTAAGTATATATGGCCCTAATGAAAATCAAAGGGAGTTTTACGATCAAATGGAGGTAGAATTGGAGAAATTAGGGGGAGCACTTATGATAGTAGGAGGAGATTTTAACCTCACTGTGAATCCATGCCTGGATAATAGCGGGGGGAAGGTGATAGGAGGGACAAAAGAAAGCGGCAGTTTGCTAAAATTGAAAGAACGGATGGGGCTTATAGATATTTGGAGATGCAGACACCCAGGGGAGCAAAGGTACACCTTCTATTCAGCCCCTCATGGATCATATAGTCGATTAGATATGATATGGGTATGTGGAGATTGGATGTCAAAAGTGAGAAAGTAGAACAAGGCTCAATAACATGGACAGATCATGCCCCAGTGAGTGTAACTTTTAATTTGGGGTACACAGATGAAGGCATAAAATTCTGGAGACTTAACAAATTGATTTTAGAAGAACAGGAAAATGTAGACAAAATAACTAAAGTAATTCAGGAGTACCTGGAGTTTAATCTAAATGGGGAAGTGGCACTAGGGATGATGTGGGATGGATTGAAAGCCGCGGTAAGAGGACATATAATAGGGGTAGCAGCAAGAGCGAAAAACTGAAAGGAGGGACAGAGGCAAATCTTGGGGAAAATAAAGGAATTAGAATGTAGTCATCAGGAGAGAGGAAAGATCCTTTGCCTGAGAGCTGCCGCGGGTGTTCCTGGTCCGCGGAGCGGCGTTGCAGGTGGGAGTCGGGTCCCTGCCCGGTCATCAGCAGGCGTTGGTTGGTCGCCCTTGGGACTGAGGACCCCCCGAGCCCTTTAAAATCTCTGCTGGTCTTGCACCACGGTGAGAGAGGAAAGATCCTTTGCCTGAGAGCTGCCGCGGGTGTTCCTGGTCCGCGGAGCGGCGTTGCAGGTGGGAGTCGGGTCCCTGCCCGGTCATCAGCAGGCGTTGGTTGGTCGCCCTTGGGTCTGAGGACCCCCCCCCCGAGCCCTTTAAAATCTCTGCTGGTCTTGCACCACGGTGAGAGAGGAAAGATCCTTTGCCTGAGAGCTGCCGCGGGTGTTCCTGGTCTGCGGAGCGGCGTTGCAGGTGGGAGTCGGGTCCCTGCCCGGTCATCAGCAGGCGTTGGTTGGTCGCCCTTGGGACTGAGGACCCCCCCGAGCCCTTTAAAATCTCTGCTGGTCTTGCACCACGGTGAGAGAGGAAAGATCCTTTGCCTGAGAGCTGCCGCGGGTGTTCCTGGTCCGCGGAGCGGCGTTGCAGGTGGGAGTCGGGTCCCTGCCCGGTCATCAGCAGGCGTTGGTTGGTCGCCCTTGGGACTGAGGACCCCACCGAGCCCCATAAGACCTGCTTGCTTCACACGCGGCTGCGTGTGCGCGGCCTGCGGGGGCGTGTCCGAAGGGGCGTGTCATAAGGGGCCTGACACGCTCCTTATGTGCTCCTTCGGTGTTCCTGAGGATATTTCTCTGAACGCCGGTTTAGAAGTTGCCGGGTTCGATGGGGAAGCGCAAAGCGAAGATGGAGAACAGAGCCGTCGCTAAGGAGAATCAGCGAGGTAAGCTGAGCGGCCCCATGGACCGGCATCTTTTACCCCTGCCGCCTGCTAATCTGTCTTCGGAAGGGGCGTCTTTAAGCCCTGTACTCCGGACGCCTCCCCCTCTTCCTCAACCTCCTCAGTCTTCTACGCCTGTGGACTCTCCTCCTCTTGTTGCTTCCCCGACTCTATTCCCGGTGGACCCAGCTGATATCGGCGAATTTCCATCTTCTCCTACCCGTGAGGTAACCTTAGCTGACATTTGGTCAGCGCTCCAGCAGATTGACTCCCGTCTTTCTAAAACAGTCTCCTCATTATGTAACTTTACTCATTCTGTTGTTGAAAAAGTACAAGTTATTGATTCCCAGTTGGTTGCATTTTCACAGTCTCTTGCCCGTGTTGATACTACACTCCAGTCTGGTAAGGATGTTAATGTTTCGCTTATTAAAGATGTTTCCTTATTATCATGCAGACTGGAAGCGCTTGAGAATCAACAAAGGGCAAGAAACTTACGTTTCTTAAATTTCCCTCACACCCATCTACTTTCTTTTGAAATTTTGTTGAAGAAATATTTTACTGAAGTGCTACATATTAGTGAGACATTGGATGTGGTTCAATTGTATTGTATACCTACTCTTGTTCCTGCTCTGCCGTCACAGGAAGGGGTTCCCCCCCCTCCTGTTGATGTCTCAGTGGGACAAGATCTTACTGCTTTTTTAGAAGATTCACTGGATCTCATCACCAAGCGTTGTACGTTGGTGGTGACTTTCAGTACTGAATCTCGTAAACTGCAGGTTCTTCGTGCTTATTTTAAGTACAAAGACGTTTTATTTTGTGGATTCAAAATGCAGGTGTTTCCGGATGTGGGTCGAACAACCCAGGTTCGCCGTAAACAGTATTTGGAGTTAAGAACCCGGGTTATAGCGTTGGGTGCTTCCTTTTTCCTCAAATTTCCCTGTCGGTGCTTAATCACTTTTGAGGGTCAGAATTATGTATACACCGACATAGCGTCCCTGCGTCGGTGGTTGTCTGAGAAGGAGGTTAGGGGAGAGTAAATGGGGGAGGAATGATTTTGTTTAATACAGCTCTCTTATGTGGAGTATGCAACTCCTTTTTGCTTTTATTCTTACTTAGTTTTTTGTTTTGGTGTTTTTTTCCTCTCTCCATGATGTGTATCTTTATGATGAGTGGTATATTGTTCTCTTGAAGATTTTGTATCTTATAATACGTATTTCTTTTCATCTGTATTGTATATTCAAGAAAAGCTTAAATAAAAAGTTTAAAAAAAAAAAAAAGAATGTAGTCATCAGAGTGAATTAAAGGTTTTAAGGGTGAAGCTGGGAAGGTTAAGGGCAAGTAAGATTGCTTATGAAGGGCAAGTAAGATTGCTTATGAAGGTACTTCAGGCCGGAGGGCCAGGGGTTCAAGTCCCACCTGGGGACAGCAATCTCAGGCCAGAGGGACTGGGATTTCTAGTCCTATAGGCACTCCTTGTGGTCTTGGGCAAGCCACTTAACCCTCCATTGCCCATGTTCCCTGAAAGTATTAGCGTATGTGTGTCATATCCCCTCGTGTTAAATGTATCTCCCAATTGACCGCTTTGACCCGGTGAAAAGCGGGATATAAATACAGATAAATAAAATATGATTTAAATGTCTTTTGAAGGGGGAAATAAGGCAGGCAGAATTCTGGCAGAAAGAATTAAGGCATAGGCACAGCAAAGTAACACTGAAGGTATTCAGAACACCAAGGGAAGGATGGTACATAGAAATAATGAAATTCGACAAGTGTTTAAGGAATATTACACCCAGTTGAATAGTAGCAAGGTAGAGAAAGGGGAGGAAAAGAGTGTGCAATATTTGAAGAATTGTAAATTGCAAAAAGTTGGAGAGGAGGAGGCAGAACGCATAGATAGACCTATTAGTGGAGTAGAGATCAAAGAAGCTGTAAAGTCCCTAAAGATGGAAAATGCACTAGGATTAGATGGTTTTACAGCAAAATGTTATAAATTGTTTCAGGAGCCACTCCATTCTATCCTGGTTGAGGTTTTTAATGACATTTTGGACTCTCAGAAAATACCTGTCAGCTGACAAAAATATTGGCAAATAGATTGCAAAGGGTAATGCTGAAGTTGGTAAACAGGGAACAAACAGGCTTTGTAAAAGGGAGGCAGGAGGGAGATAATATACGGAAAATAGGGAATTTAACTTGTCAGTTACAAACAAGTGGGAAGAAAGCAGTGTTTACCACTGCAGATGATGAAAAAACATTTGATAGGGTGGAGTGGCCATTTATGATGCAGGTTCTTGAACGAATGGGATTGGGTGGCAACTTCATAGGATGGATACGAGCCTTATATGCTAATCCGAGAGCATGTATACGGATTAATGGAAATTACTTGGAATCCTTTAGGTTAGGGTGGAGAAAATGACATTGTCCCCATTACTTTTCGCCCGAGTGATAGAACTGCAGGAGGAAAGGGTAAGAGGGCAAATCGATATTAAAGGCATGCAAATGGGCTCAATATAGTCTAAAATAGCCCTTTTTGCAGATGATGTTATCTTTACGTTAAGAGAACCCCTTATCACTTTACTGGTTCTAATGAAGGAAATTAGACAATATCGTGAAGTATCAGGATACAAAATAAATCTAGGAAAGACAGAAATTCTTGGATTTAATCTCCCTGAAGAGCTGGAAAAATGGTAGCAGGAGAGGTACTCTTTTAAGTGGGTGAAGAAAACATATAGATATTTAGGAATACAACTGGGCAACACCACCAAATAGGTTAGAGATAATAAGAGATTTACAAAAATGGAAGGGGTTATTCCTTTCGTGGCTAGGAAGAATAGCTGTTATAAAAATGAATATGCTACCACGGATATTATTTTTATTTAGCTCCATATTGTGTGTGGTACCCAAGGTGTATCTAAAACATTTCCAAAATTTGATAATGGATTTTATATGGGCGGGGAAGGTACCCAGGTTGTCAAGAAACACAATGTTTTTATGTAGAGAGGAAGAGGGTTTGGGAGTGCCCAGTGTTGAAATTATTATAAGGCAGCCCAACTAAGGGCATTAATAGCATGGAAAGGGGAGGGAGAGATGCCACAGTGGGTACAATTGGAACGAGGGGGGTATATGGATTCAAATTTGGAGTCTCGGATATGGGATCCTCATCCTAGTAAGGAAAAGGACAAGAATGCAAATCCCTTTAGGGCTTTTACAAAAAATGTATGGCTGGGGGCTAAAACAAAGTCTATGGCGGGTAAGAGGTACTCATGGAGGTCCTTTATTATTGGAATGGGGGACTTTAACAGGGAATGGAAGGAGAAGTCTATAAAGAGTGGGGGCACAGGGGACTTAGGTGTCTAGGGCAACTGATAAATGATAAAGGGGAGCTGCTTACCTTCGCAGCACTTCAAAACAAATTTGATTTGCAGCCCAGAGACTATTTTCCGTACATGTGAATCCAACACTATATAAAGAGGCCAAAAGTCAGAAGAGATTTAATATCTGAGGCTACAGGGTTTGAGAAGATTATGGGAAAAGAAGGTTTGGTGAAAGGGCTTCTTTCTATGATATATAAGGAGCTGATGGAAAGGGAGAGGGGGGGAGGGGTCACCAAAAATGGGAAAAAGATATTCCAGGTCAAGGGGATAATAGATGCTGGAGTGATATTATCAGTTGGGCCAGACGGTTAGCACTAGGTACAGCGTACTTAGAAAATAGTATAAAAATTTGACATCATATGTACTGGACACCATTCAAACTACAAGCATTGAATAAGGGAGAAGGAGGAGAATGTTGGAAGAAATGTGATGAAAAGGGAGATTTGAAACATTTACTGTGGAATTATGTGAAAATGCAAAAAATGTGGAAAGAGCTTGAAAATTTTATGACATGACCAAGGTGCGAATAATATTAAAGCCCACTATGGTAATATTAAATCAAACGAAAGAAGAGGGGGATACGAACTTAGAAATGACTTTAGGGTATTGTATTAGAGCAGCGCATGTGCTCTTACTGCTCAATGGAAGAGGGAAGAAGCATCTACACTAGTAGACAAAATGGGGAGACTGGAGAAGCTATGGTGTATGTGTGAAATAGCCACCTATAAACATCTTAAGAAAAGCCAATTCTAGAGGGTATAGGGATGGTACACAGTATGGCGTAAAAAAGAGGGGTCAGGTAAATTTTGGGGACTGGGAGGCATAATGAGCAGTTGGGGAGGGGGGCTGGGAAGGAAGGGATAAAGGGGAAAGGGGGAGGGGGAGGGTGGAAGGTGGAAGGTGGAGGGAAGGGGAAGAAAATGAACAGTGAAGCAATGGATTTTTTCCGCCAAATGAGGGATAAGCTAAACTGATATGAATGAGATTAAGGCATGTAACAAATGAGATGTTTATTACATGTAAATGAAGAATGATACACAAGTAGTTGTAAAATGTTTTGAAGTTCAAGTTTAATAAAAAAATATAATTACAAAAAAAAAAGGACGGATAAGGATCTTGGCAAGACAGAGCCAGCATCTTGGAGGTCTGCCATGCAGAACAAACTGCAACCAAGAAGACGGTCTTAGGCGTCAAATCCTTCAAGGTAGCGCTCTTCAATGGCTCAAAGGGGGCTGCCATCAGGGCCCTGAGCACCAGAGACAGATCCCTAGAAAGGAGCACAGAACAAAGGGGATGACGCAGACGTCGAATCCCTTGGAGAAAACATGAGGTGTCTGGGTGCAAGGTCAAGGATTTTCTTGCCACCACACCACAGAAACAGGCCAAAGCTGCCACCTGAACCTTCAGGGAACTAAGTGAGAGGCCCTTCTATTTGCCAGCCTGCAGAAAGGCCAACAAGGAAGACATCTTAACCGCCTCAAGAGCCATGTGCCGCGCACCGCACCAGCACTCAAAGAGGCACCATATCCATACGTATGCTAGCTTGGTAGACCTCCTCTAGGCACCAAGTATGGTAGAGGTTACTGCTGGACAGTAGCCCTTATGTGCTAACAGTCTTCTTTCAAGAGCCATGTCATAAGCAAGGAGGGGGCCAGGTCCTCCCGGATAATTGATCCATGATGCAATAGCCCCCGAGATGGAGGAAGCCGAAGAGGAGGTGCTTTAAGGAGCCACATCAGGTTTCCGAACCAGGCTCTCTGCAGCTAATCCGGCGCTATCAGAACAATCCTGCCCAGGTAGCACTCTATATGCCAAATCACACGCCCCACCAGGGGCCATGGAGGAAACATGTACAGCAGCCGCTGACTGAGCCAAGGAGGTCAGGGCATCAACACACTCAGACCCCATCTCTGTGTAGCAACTGAAGAAGTGGCACACTTTGGCATTGTTGCAGGTCGCCATCAGATCCATTTCGGGGCAACCCCAGCAGCACAGAATCAACTGAAACGCCTATTGACAACACCCACTCGCCGGGATTCAGAGAGTGCCAGCTGAGGAAGTCTGCTTCCACATTGTCCACTCTGGCAATATGCTGCGCCAACAAGGCTAGGAGGTTCTTCTCCGCCCAAACAAACAGGAGATCCATCTCCAGGGCCACTCCGGTGCTTCTTGTGCCGCCCTGTCAATTGACATAAGCCACTGCCATGGCATTGTCTGAAAATACTCAAACCGACCGGCCCTCAACCAGGAGCCAGAAATGCAGAAGAGCCAAGAAGATGGCCCTCACCTTGAGGCGGCTAATGGACCACACTGCTTCCCTGTGGTTCGAATGGCCGTGAGCCATACAGTCTTGGCAATAGGCTCCCCAGTCCAAGAGACTGGCATCTGTTGTCAACAGAATCCAGGAGAAATTGTCCAGCAGTACACCCTTCCTCAAATGACAGGCTGGACCTCACCCTCAATGTGAGTGGAAGCCTGTGCTCAAATTCCTGAGAACTCAGGGACCATCGAGTCAGCAAGGACCGCTGGAGCGGCCACATGTGAGCATCCCACGGCACCATCTCTATGGTAACCGCAATTAATCCAAGGAGCTGAAGATAATGTATGGTTACTCACCTGTAATAGGTGATCTCTGGGAGCAGCAGGACTCAGTCCTCACTTATGGGTGACATCACTGATGAAGCCCGTGCGGTAACTCTCCCCAGCTTTCCAAGAAAAATTTTGAGAGATTCACCACTCATTATTTATTTATTTAGCTATTTTTCTATACCGTTGTACCTAAAAGTCACTCATGCATGGCCGCCTTCCTGCCCAAGGGAGTCATCTTATCTCAGTATGACGACATAGCTTAATCAAGCCCAAAAAGAAAAATCAACTCCACAGAGAGGAGGGAAGGTAGTGAGGACTGATTCCTGCCCCTCCCAGAGAACACCTGTTACAGGTGACTAACCACACTTTCTCCAGGACCAAGCAGGATGTCAGTCCTCACTTATGGGACTCCCTAGCTACAGGCTACAAAAAAACTGTAAAAACCACGGGAAACCCGAAAAGGCAAACCATCAATGACAGCAGAACAGCACTGAAAGGTTCAAGCTGCCCCAGCATCAACCATGGAATCAACTCTCTGGTAGCCTGGACTGACAGAAGAGCCGAAGGAGTTGTACTAATCCCCAAATAGGTGCTGGAGTACGGCCTGGCCAAAGGCACTGTCACACTGGGAATCTGCCTCCAGGAAGTAATGAACTGCAAAGGTATGGACTGAAGACCAGGTTGCAGTCCAGCAGATCTCCAGTAAGGAGGTGGAGCCAAAGCTCGGATATTGTGAGCCATCACAAGACATTCCAAGGGCAGCGCAGAATGGCTATAGGCAAAGGAGATACAGTCAGCCACCCAGGTGGAAAGGGTGTGCTTAGAGACAGTCAGTCCAGTCTGTTCAGGTCATAAGAAATGAACAGCTGGGGCAAACAGTGATGGCCCCCTTGGTCTGCTCAAGGTAGAAGGCCAGTGCCCACTTGCAATCCAAGGTATAGAGATAGGCCTCAGTCCTCTTAGTGTGAGGCCTGGGAAAGAAGGTGGGAAGCACCACTGACTGGCTGAGATGAAAAGCAAGACTACCTTAGGAAGGAACTTAGGATGAGGGCGGAGAACCACTCTATTCCTGTGGAACCTGGTATATGGAGCATGCGCCACCACCACCTGCAGTTCACTGACTGTGCACTGACGTGAACGCCACCAGGAAAAGGACTTTCCAGAAAAGAAACTTGAGGGGGGCAGGTGGTAAGCAGCTCGAAGAGGGGAGCAATGAGCTTCCCAATGACCACACTGAGGTTCCAAGATGCTGTAGGGGGCAAATCGGGGGCCGAGAGAGAAGAAGGTTCCTCATGAAGCAGCCTATGAGGGGATGAACAGACAGGGGTCGTCCTTCTAACTGATGATGGGAGAAGTGCAGAAGGTAGGTAAGCACAGTCTGCACTGCGCAGGAAAATGGGTTATACCTGTTATCCATACACCAGATGGAGAATCTGTGCCACTTGAAGGCGTAAGCATATCTTGTGGACTCCTTTCTGGAAGCAAGGAAAGCATCTTCCACATCTCTGGGGAGATGGAACTGGAAAAGAGCTATCCTTTCAGCATCCATGCCGTGAGGACAAGAGATTTGAGGTTGGGATGCAGAAGAGTTTCCTCCTCCTGTGAGATCAAATCCGGGGCACAGCCGAGGGGAAGCAAGGGCGCCCTCCAGAGTAGGAGCAGCAGGGGAAACCACAGTTGCCTGGGCCAACGCAGGGCAATGAGGATCATCGAGGCTCTGTCCGCCTGGATCTTGAAGAAGGCCTTGGCCACCAAGGGAGTAGGAGTGTACACATACAGGAGCCCCTCACTTCAACTCAGGAGAAATGCATCTGCCACTAGTCGAATATGGCAGGGAATCCTGGAACAGAACTGCGGCAGCTGGGAATTGGAGAGACTGGCAAAAAGATCCACCATCGGCATCCACCACTTCCGGAAGATTTCAAAGGTCACCTGAGCATTCAGGGCCCACTCGTGAGGCTGCAACACTTTGCAGAGCCTGTCCACGAGGATACTGTCCTGCCCCGAGAGGTACACCACCCAGATGAGCATGGCATGTGCACTAGTGAACCTCCAGAGCCAAACTGCCTCCCAGCAAAAGAGGTACAAGCCTGTGCCACCTTGCTTGTTGGTGCAGAACATTGCAACAGGGTTGTTCATCTGGATGAGGATGACCTGATTGGACAATTGTTGCTGAAAGACTCAAAAGGCACTGGACACCACTCGGAGTTCGAGGAAGTTAATCTGATGGAGGCTCTCCTCCCTCGACTACAGACCCTGGGTCCAGAGTCCACGAAGGTTGGCTCTCCAGCCGAGCTTGGAGGCGTATGTGGTGAGGACCTGCTGATGCATCGGAGCCTGAAAAGGAAATCCAGCCAGGAGATTTTCCAGATATTGCTACCGAGCAAGGGAGTCCTCCAAGGGTGAAGTCACATGGACGCCCCATCGCCTGCTTCCATGAATACATGGCATCCACGGCCTGTCGCATGCGGAGACAGGTGCAAAGCGTGACATGGACAACTGAGGCCATGTACCCTGAAGGCGAAGTAGATGACAGGCTAAGACTGAGCAGCCCTGGATTTCTCAGGCCAGTGATGCCAGGTGCTGAGTCCGGCCCAGCAGAAGGAAGGCCCTGACCTGAGACATGTCTAGAAGGGCCCCAATGAACTAGCAATGCTGAGAAGGCTACAGGTGTTACTTCGGGCAGTTGATGATGAAACCCAGCTGCTCCAGCACCTCAATGGTATGTTGGGGCAACCCTCCCCTGATCAGCCAGTCGTCCAGATAGGGGAAGATGAAAACCCCTTGCAGTCTCAAAAAGCGGTGACAACCATCAGGCACTTTGTGAAGACCCTGGGGACGGATGTGAGGCTGAAGGGGAGCACTCATTAAGCTTCCGCGATGGTTGGCCACCCCCTTTATTCCTTTTTTCTTGGGTCTCCATATTAATTATTTATATATGTTATGTTTTTATATAAAGTTTTACCTTTTACTTCTTTTTATTAGTTTTTTTCGGTCCCTGTTTCAATTTGGTATTTATATTGTTTTAATATTGTGTATTTTATGTATTGCCTGTCAGGCGTTATGTTACATTTTTAAAGTTCCTTTTATGTTGGGTTTTATGGTCATTTTTAACTTAATTTATTTGGTTTTAATCGTTTTCACAAATGTTTGATTTTTATTATAGGTTTAACTTTTACGTGCTTTTTCATTTCATTATCCCTCTGCCCATGTTTGGTTCATGTGGAGATTCATTTATATATGTAATTTGGGTACACTTTTTATTCGTACATATAGAATTTCCATTTAAACATTGGCAAATTTCTATTGTACTTTTCTATTATGTTATACCCCTTGATTTTTGGAATCAGAGGACTATATGTAGGTTTAGGATTTTCAATGGCAATTATTCTGCTTTTAACATCTGAACGGACAGAACATCATCTCCATCACGACGATCCATTAGTTTGACTAGGAGTTTACATCTGTACACTTGAATAGCTACCTTTCAAATTTGATACATTTTTGTTATCTTTCAATATTGTTTATTTGGATCTAACTAACCTTTTTAGTCCTGTGCTTCTAGTATGCATGGGTAACAAGGGATGCTACGATATCTGGTCCGCATTAGTAATCTTTGTCATCATGACATCATCTTCCATGTATGCCTTAAACACCACTCTGTCCTACGGCGTTTTTTCTGACAAGCTTCTGATACGTTCTGAGAGGTATTATATTTTCTCTTCTTCTTTTCGATAGTATTTCTTTAGAATGGGTTGTATTGGATCACGGCATTTAGTTTTTGATGATCATTGTAAGTGATGATCATTGTAAGTGATGATCATTGATGTATATTTCTTTTTCCTTGGTTCCCACCAAATTGGGCGTTCTTTTAAATTATTTATCACCTACTATCTATTCTTTTAGAGGAGTCTGGCTACATGCTCAATTTTTTTAAGGAGTGCTGATATCACCCAAATAAAGGTGTTTGGTTTACTCTGAGGCAGATGGAGGTTTAGCACTTGATCCAACTATATAACTTTTCCTCTTTGGCCTCGTGTACCAGTAGTGTTTCTCTGTCTTTCTGCAAAATTAACATCCAGTTGCTGTGTACATTTTTAATACATCATGACCTTCTACAACAGAGCTGATATAAATGCTAGTATTTTATGTTACACACATTTACAAAAATAACTATTTGTAGCTTGTAATTTTAATTCATACATTGTGAGCCCTCCGGCTGCGAGTACTATTGGTTCTCTCTAATCTGACGGTTTCTTCTTTGTCTCTGAGATGAGTGGTTTGACAGAGAAGATTAGTGATATGAATTTATTTTGAAATGACAAAACTGAAATTATGAATGGCCCTTTAGGCACAGTCATAGCCATAGACAATTTGATGTCTGTTGATAACTTGGCTTTTAATTTAATTTTGATTTTTGATTTTATTTGATGGGTTTGTGGCCTCTTTATCTTATATGTGGATGCCGCCTTCCTTCCCACTTAGACTGAGTGCACAGATTTAGTTTTGCTGTCATCCCTTTCATAGGATTGATTCATGCACATGTGATGTATACAGATACAATATTACACTAGATTCATGCATTTAAAGAATGATGTTACCCTGAGGCTCCTTTTCAATACCACATTTATAATGGTTTAGTCTATATCCCCCTCCCTTTGGACCAATGCTAGACAATGGTTGACGAATGGATAGAAACATAGAAACATGATGACAGAAAAAGACCACATGGCCTATCTAGTCTGTCCTTCCATAACAACAACTACAACAGTCCACTTTTTACCTTTAGAGATCCTCTGTGTTGGTCCCATGCTTTTTTGAATTCAGTTACTGTCCTCATCTCTACCACCTCCACTGGGAGACTATTCCATGGATCCACTACTCTTTCCGTAAAGAAATATTTCCGCATATCACTCCTGAATCTATCTCCCTTCACCCTCATCCCATGTCCCCTCGTAGCAGAACTTGCTTTCAATTGAAAGAGGCTCTCTCCCTGAACATTTATGCCACGGAGGTATTTAAACATCTCAATCATATCACCTCTATCCCGCCTTTCCTCTAAGGTGTACATATTAAGATCCTTAAGTCTGTCCTCAAATGCTTTATAATTAAGCCCATTAATCATTTTAGTAGCAAACCTCTGCACCGACTCCATCCTGTTCACATCCTTTTGAAGGTGCGGTCTCCAGAATTGCACACCATACTCCAAATGAGGTCGCACCAAAGACTTATACAGAGGCATTATCACCTCCTTTTTTCTGCTAGCCATTCCTCTCCGTATGCACCCAAGCATCCTTCTAGCTTTTGCCGTCGCCTTTTCTACCTGTTTAGCTACTTTAAGATCATCAGACACAACCACGCCTAGGTCCCGCTCTTCTTTAGTGGACAAAAGTACTTCACCTCCTATCCTGTATTGCTCCCTTGGATTGCTGCAGCCCAAATGCATGACCTTACATTTTTTAACATTAAATCCCAGCTGCCAAATTCTAGACCATTCTTCAAGCTTAGCTAGATCCCTCCTCATCTTATCTACACCTTCCTGGGTGTCTACTCTATTGCAGATTTTGGTATCATCTGCAAAGAGGCAAACCTTACCCGACAGCCCTTCCGCTATATCACTAACAAAGATGTTAAAAAGAATCGGACCAAGGACAGATCCCTGGGGCACACCACTGGTAACATCCTTCTCCTCAGAGTGAGCTCCATTTACTTGTACTCTTTGTCGCCTCCCACCCAACCAATTTCTAACCCAAGCAGTAACTTTAGGGTCCATCCCTAGGGTGCTCAGTTTGTTTATAAGTCGCCTGTGAGGAACAGTGTCAAAGGCTTTACTGAAATCTAAATACACCACATCTAGAGCTCTCCCTCGGTCCAACTCCCTGGTCACCCAGTCAAAGAAATCAATCAGATTTGTCTGACAAGACCTGCCTCTGGTGAATCGATGCTGCCTCGGATCCTGTAATCTGCTGGACTCCAGAAACCTCACTATTTTCTCTTTCAGCAGCGTTTCCAATAATTTACTCACCACCAAAGTTAAACTAACCGGCCTGTAGTTTTCAACCACATTCTTACTTCCGCTTTTGTGTAAAGGCACCACATGAGCCTCTCTCCAGTCCTTTGGCACCACTCCCAACTCCAACGAGGCATTGAAAAGGTCAGTCAGTGGAGCTGCTAGAACGTCCCCAAGTTCCCTCAGTATTCTAGGGTGTATCCCATCCGGTCCCATCGCTTTGACTACTTTAAGTTGAGCTAGTTTCTCACGAACACAGTCTTCTGAAAATTGTTCAAAATGTCCCTCGCTTCTGTTCTTATTTGTGGGTGTTTTCTGAGGTCCTGCTCCTGGTTCTTCATCTGTGAACACAGAACAAAAATATTTGTTAAGCAATTCCGCTTTATCCTTATCGGCTTCTACATATTCCCCCCTGCATCCTTGAGTCTGACAATACCACTTTTGCCCTTCCTCTTCTCACTAATATATCTGAAAAATGTCTTATCCCCCCATTTTATTGCATTGGCTATTTCCTCCTCCTTTTGAATCTTTGCCTTCTTGACTACTTTGCTAGCTTCTCTAAGTTTTTCCAAATACAGATGCCTGTCTTTCTCTCTCTGTGATCTCTTGTATTTCATGAAGGCCTCCCTCTTTTTCTTCACTTTTTCAGCTACTTCCTTCGAAAACCATAGCGGTCTCCTGTTCCTTTTGCCTTTATTTACCATTTTAACAAAAAGGTTGGTTGCCTTTAAAATACCCCCTTTCAGTTTTGCCCACAGTTTTTCTACATCCCCCAGCTGTTCCCATCCCACTAACGACTCCCTGAGGTATTGGCCCATCTTCGCAAAGTTAGTCTTCCTAAAGTCTAAGATCCTCACCTTGGAATGGATTCTAACAGCCCTAGTCCTAATACTGAACCACACCATCTGCTGATCACTGGATGCAAAATGATCTCCCACTACAACATCAGAAACACTTTCACCATTGGTAAGCACCAAGTCCAGTATAGGGTCTCTTACCAATTGCCTGAATAGTTCTCCCTGTAGAGAATCCAGGATCTCCTTACTTCTAGAAGATACTGCAGCAGGAATGTGCCAATCAACATCTGGCATATTGAAATCTCCTATCAGTAGCACTTCCCCTTTCCTAGCAATGCTGCGTTTGTCTTCAATTAACTCTCTGTCCACCTCTTCCTCTTCTGAGAGAGGTCTGTATATCACACCAATGCAAATAGATTTCTCTTTCCCTCTTTCTAGTTTAACCCACAATGCCTCCTCTCTCCCTTTTAAGCTCTGTAATTCCAAAGCTTTAAAAGTAGTTTTTACATATAGTGCCACTCCTCCTCCCCTTCTTCCTACCCTGTCCTTTCTGAATAAAGTATAGCCAGGTATAGTTACATCCCAGTCATGGTTTTCTGTGAACCATGTTTCTGTAACTGCCACTAAATCCAAGTCAGCCACTCCCACCAAAGCTTCAACTTCAGGGATCTTATTTCCCATGCTACGGGCATTAATACACACTGCTTTCCATATGTTACCCCTGTTACCCATTTCCATAAAGGTATTTAATGTATCACCTACCTGGGGCTTTCACTTACCTGGGGGCTTTCTTCACCCATCCCCAACGAATCTAGTTTAAAGCCCTCTTCAGTAGATTAGCCAGTCTACTACCGAAGATGCGTTGACCTTTCTTGGACAGATGGATGCCATCTCTGCTCTGCAACCCTTGGAACAGCATCCCATGGTCTAGGAAACCAAAATGCTCTCGATGACACCATCCACGCAGCCATGCATTCATCTCCAGGATGCGAGCCTCTCTGCCTTGGCCTTTACCCTCAACAGGGAGGATTGAAGAGAACACCACCTGTGCACCTAACTGCTTCACCCTCTGTCCCAGAGCCATGAAGTCACTTTTGATACGTTCCGAGGTATACCTGGCAGTATCATTTGTTCCAACATGGATTAGCAACATTGGGTAATAGTCAGTGGGCTTGATGAGTCTCGGCAAACTCTCCGTAACATCTTGGATTTTGGCACCAGGCAGACAGCATACCTCTCTGGACATCAAGTCTGGTCGGCAGATGGACGCCTCAGTACCCCTCAGAAGAGAGTCTCCAACCACCACTACCCTTCGTTTCTATGTGACACACTTTTCTTCTCATGTATCACTTTTTATGTTAATTTATATTCCTCTTTCTTTTTATCACCTAGTTCAGGCTTTTATTCATGGTTTCTATACATGTCTAATTTTTAATGTTATTTATTGTTTTGAATACTAACAGTATTTATATTTTTATTTGTTTTATACTGATCATTGATGTCCCTATTACAATGGGCTTTTCTTTGCATGTATCTGATTAATTTTGATTTTAATTTATTACTTATAATGTAATATATGGTTATATTGATGTTTCATTTTTATATTTATTGATCATTTTTATACTTTAATGTATGTGTCCATACATAAGGCTGAAACACATGTTGGGCAGACCTGGTTAGACAATAAAGCTCTTATCCTCCAGCGGCGTGGCTTTCATGATCTTTAGCAACATCCCAAGCATCACCATCTTGAACTTCTCTCACACCAAAAAGTGGTTCAGATCCCGCAGGTTGAGGATGGGGTGAAAGCCGCCTGTTTTCTTGGGAACCAGAAAGTAGCGGGAGTAGAACCCTCTGCCCACCTGGGGCTGAGGGACCAACTCTACTACCTTTTCCATGCGGAGAGCGCAGAACTCTCCCTGGAGAAGTTCGCGATGGTGGGGACAAAGGAAGCTCTTCTAGAAAGAATGGAGTGGGTGTTTGTTTGAAATGAAGGAGGTAGTCCCCTTCACGACTTGCAGGGCCCAGGTGTCGCTGATGATCCTGGGCAGCAGTGGGCAAGAGATGTGAGTCATCCTCCAATGTGCTGCGGAGTAGGACCATCCAGGGAAAGGCAGGCTATGGTTCTGGCGTCAAAAGCCCCCCCCCCCCAACGTTGCAGCTGCGGCGCTAGCTGGGGCTTGGGGGTCTTAGATCTATGAGGGCCCTGCCTCTGGCCCTAGGCCTGCTGCCCCTGTGGGGGTACCTGGTAGACCTGATATTGGGGGTAGGCCCTGTAGGCCTTCTTCTTTTTTGGGTAGAAGGACTTTTTCCCTGACGCCTTCCATTGAGAAGGGTCAGTGGTCTTCCATGAGAGTCTGGTTCTGGTGAGCAACTCGGTCTCCAGCTCAGCGGCCTTCTCCGTCATGGGCTTACCAAAGAGGTGGTCTCCCCAGCAGGGGATGTCGACCAACCTGTCCTGAATCTATTGCTCCAAGTCCAAGGACTGTAGCCATGCCAGGCGGTGGGCACCAAAGCCCATAGCAGCTACCCGAGCCATGGACTCAAAGTCATCATAGGCCACATGAGTAACATACATGGAGCACTCCTTCACCGTGGACACCAGGCTCTTGAAGCACTGGAGAGGTTCACCAGAGAGCCCAGCCAAGAACCCAGCAAGCTTCTCCTCCAGGTCTCTCAGGTACATGCCCATGTACAGCTGGTAAGAATGGATACGGGCTATGAACATTGAGCCCTGGTAACATCTCCTACCAAAGCCATCCATGGTGCATGCCTCCCTACCTGAGAGCACCGAGGTGTGCGTTTTCTGACTCTTAATGCAGCACCTTTTGGTTCTAGGTGATTTCAACGTCCATCCCGACTGCCCTACTAGATCCCAAGACACCTCTTTTCTCACTCATATTGCTGACCTCTCCCTTCAGCAACATGTCTCTATTCCTACTCATTCGGCCGGTCATACCCTTGACTTGGTTCTATCTCCCCAGACCTCCCCTTTTGCCCCTCGTGCTTTTCGCTCTCTTCCAGTCCCCTGGTCCGACCATCACTGTCTCTTCTTTTCCTTAAACTCCCTCCCCTTCTCCTTCCCATTCCCTCGCCTCTGGATCTCCCCCACCCCAGGTCCCCCGTGTCACTGCTTCAACTCTCTCACGTTTCCCTCCCTCTGACATTCTTTTCCCCACTGACTTTCATCTTCTCTCCCCCAACTCCAAAGCCCAGCTCTGGAATTCCACTCTTTCAACCACCCTGGACAATCTTGCCCCTCTTCAGCCCCTCTCCAGCAAACACCTTCGCCGTTCTCACCCGTGGTATCATCCGGTCTCCGTCTTCACCGCTCTCACCTCCGTCGGGCTGAACGCCTCTGGCGTAAGCGCCCTTCTCCCACTGCTCTCGCCCATTATCAAGCATGTCATCGCCATTATCGCTCTCTCTTGCATTCCAGCAAACGTGCCTACTTTTCCAATCGTATTTCCTCCGCCTCTAGCTCTTCTCGCCAGCTGTACTCTATTGTACGTTCCCTCTCTAACCCCCGGTCTTCTACTTCCACAGCTATTCCCCAGCCTACTCCAGATCCCACCCCTCTTGCTATACATTTCACTGATAAGGTCCTTACCCTGCGTTCCTCCTTCTCCTCTTGCCCCCTCCTCTCTCCCCTTCCTCTTCCATCTCCCTGCCAGCCTCCCCCTCCCCTGATCATGCCTGCCAAATTTTTTCTCATCGTTGGTCCTCTTTCCATCCCATCACCATCCTAGAGCTGACCAAGACTCTTGCTTCCACCCATAAGACAACTTGCCCCTCCGATCCCATCCCTTCCACTTGGCTCACCGAGTCCTCTTTGGCCCTTGTTCCCCTCATCCTTTCCATGTTCAACTCTAGTCTCCTCACTGGCTCTTTCCCTTCTCTTTGGAAGCATGCTTTGATCATGCCTATCCTCAAAAAACCCACCTTGGATCCCTCCATCCCTGCTAACTGGCATCCGATCTCCAACCTCCCATTTCTTTCCAAACTTCTGGAAAAATTGGTCTTTGTTCAGCTTTCCTCTCACCTCGATGCTACCCTTTCCCTTCACCCCCGTCAGTCTGGCTTCCGCCCTGGGCACAGCACAGAATCTATTCTTCTTTCTGTTATGAATGAACTTCACTCTGCACATGATCGTGGTTCTGTTTCTATTGCTGTTTCCCTCGACCTCTCCTCTGCTTTTGACCTCGTCAACCATTGCACTTTGCTCTCTCGTCTTCACAACACTGGGATCTCTGGCTCCGTTCTCCATTGGTTCCGTTCTTTTCTGACTACTAGATCTTTCTCTGTCATCTCTGGTTCCTCTTCCTCTCCCACTCACCCACTTACTTGTGGAGTTCCTCAAGGTTCTGTCTTGGCCCCTCTTTTGTTTAACGTCTTCCTTGCCCCTCTCACTCTTTTGGTGCAGCAATTTGGTGTTTCTGCTTATTACTACGCAGATGATATTCTCCTCCTCTATCACACCAACCCGCTCTCACCTGATCTCTCCCCTCTCAGCTCCTGTCTCTCCTCCATTGCCTCCTGGATGTCCACCAACTTTCTTCATCTCAACCCCTCTAAGACTCAGGCTATCTGGTTCACCCTCGGTGGACCTATACCATCTATTTCCCCTCTGCTCTCTTCCTCTCCCATCCCCATTGTCCCCTCCTTGCACTACCTTGGGGTTGTCCTGGATTCAGCTCTGTCCTTCCAAGAACATATTTCCTCTGTAGTCCAACGTTCTTTCTTTTCCCTTAGACAGTTGCGTGCCCTTCGTCCCTTTCTCCCCGTTTCCTCATTGACCACATTACTCTTTCTCACTTAGACTACTGCAACATCTGCTTCGCCGGCCTCCCCCAATATCAAGTCCGGAGGTTGCAGCTTATCCAAAACACCGCAGCTCGGCTTCTCACTCATGCTTCCCGTTACGACCACATCACTCCCCTTCTTATCGGTCTTCACTGGCTTCCTATCTCCTAGCGGATTCAGTTTAAAGTCCTCACGTTCGTTCATAAGGCAATACACACTGGTGTCCCTCACTATCTTTCAGACCTGATTCATCTTCATGTCCCTCAACGTTCCCTTCGTTCGATTCATGCCAACCGTATGTTTCTTCCCTCTCCAGCCTCTGCCCACCTTGATTCCACCCGCTCCTCTGCCTTTTTCTTCCTTGGTCCCAGGCTCTGGAACTCGCTTCCCCCTGCCCTCCGTCTTGAACTATCCTTTAGCAAATTCAAAACTGGATTAAAGACCTACCTCTTCTGCATGGCCTACGATCTCCCACCACCCTCCTCCGTCCCTACGGCCCCTCCTTAGGCCTGTCTCGTCTACCTCAGTTTGTCTGTCTGGCCTCGACCCACTCGTACACTCTCTCTCTTTCTCTACTTCTGTCCCTTTCCTATCACATTAATGGAGTTCTGTTTCCTCTGTCCCTTTTCTTCCTGCAGCGATTTTGTTCTGACCCTTGTTTTTTGCTTATTGTAAACCGCTCTGGTACCCATGGTGTGGGCGGTATATAAAGAAACAAATAAAGATAAAGATAAAGACACATGGCCGATTCCACTACCATGGAATTGTGTGGCAGTTGTGTCTTCTCAAAATCTGGGCCCTTGCATCGAATCGAGCTGACGGCTCAATATGGGCACTGTAACAGGGGTTTCCCACATCCTGAATAAGAGGCACTCAAGGCTAGGAGGCACTGACACAGTGACAGCCTCCTTGAGGGAGGCAGAGGTCCTATGCCCGAGGCACCTCCTGCACCTCGATGGTGAAGGACAGAACCTTCCCCATGTCCTGCACAAATTTGAGGAAACAAAGGTCCTCGGGAAGGGACCATCGACGCTCTAGAGGAGGCGAGGGGTCCAAAGTGGCATCCCTGTGCTGCACTGTGTTCAGGAACTCATCTTCCATCCCTCACTCTGTCCGACTTGGAGAGGAAGTTGAAGGACTGGCGGGAATCGTGTCAATGCCCAGGTGGGGGAGTCAACAGCATCCGGGGTTCCCAGTGCTCCGAGCCTGATGCGCTTGGGAGAGACACCCAGTGCCCCAATGGGAACCAGGAGCAACCCTGGAATTGACCCAGAGGGTGTGATGCTCAAGGATTGGCTCTACTCTGAAGGAAAGATACTCACGGTGGACGGAGCCATTGCCAGCCCTAGGAACTGGAGGTAGCTGAAACCAGGCCTTTCAGCTGTGTCAGGTAGGTAGCCAGGCTGTGCTCCAAGCTCACCATTCTCTCCTCTAGGACAGAAGGCCCCACAGCCTCTGGCACCGGCACCAAAGGAATCAGGCCCAATGCCATTCCATCAGTGGGGACTCCCAGATGGTGATGGGTTTGGGAGCTCGACTAAAGTCCTCTGATGGAATGGAAGATTCTTCCCACTGGGGCAGCTTCAAGGGCCACTCTCGGCCATCACCCTCAGCCTCGTGCCAAGGAATCGGTGCTGATGTCCATGGAACTTGTCCCTGGAACCAGCATCACCTCCTACTGATAAATGGGATGGTCCAGTCCTTCCGGGGACAGTCCTCAGAGAGTTGCCAGTCCGATGCTCCACAACCTTGATGCTCCAAGAGAGCCCGATCACTGCGAGAGGTTGAGGCCTCCGCTGCAACCTCTGAGGGAATCAATTCCAATGCCAATTGAGGAGCCAATGCCGAAGGCTTATGACCAAAGGGCACCTTCTACTTCCTTTCATGGTTCTAGCAGCACTAAAGGCAGCAGCTATGGCGGACCATGATGGACATGGCCCTAAAACAACTGCTGCACTTCTTAAAATCACTGATCATGGACATAGACAGAAAAACAAGTCCAGCAAGATCAAACTCCAACATCACGATCGGAGAGGTGTGAGAAAAAACCCTACGCACCAAAGAAAACCAAAGAGAAAAAAGGTGACCGAAAAAAAATGTGGCGTCGTGGCACCAACGGTTCTGGGCTCGCAGGAAGGCAAACAGTACATGGTACAAAAGGAAAACAGAAAAAGTCAAAAATACTAGATTACCACGATACTTTTTTCTGGGGTGCAGACGAATGCTCCGCAGAAAAATGAAGACTAAGGTAAGATGGTTCCCTTAAACGGGAAGGTGACCATGCATACATGATGGATCTCCCAAAGGCTTTCTCTGAAAGCTGGAGAGAGTTACCGCGCGAACTCTGTCAGTGACGTCACCCACAAATAAGGACTGACTTCCTGCATGGTCACGGAGAATCACAAACTCTAGGGGCTTGCTGCGCACAGAACATCACCAGGCATTGCCGCAACTGCCACCACCATGACCTCTGCAAACGTCCTTGGGGCGGTGGAGAACCTGAAATTAAAGGGTGGCAAACTGATAGTGAGAGCCAAACATGGCAAAATGCAGATACTTCTGCTGATCCGCTCAGATCGGGATAAGAAAATACATCTTCGTTAGATCCAGAGAAGCCAAGAATTTTCCTTGACGCATTGCTCGAATCACAGAGCATCAGGTTTCCATCCAAAAGTGCAGGATACACAAGTGTGTGTTGACCTCTCTGAGGTACAGAAAGGGCCGGCACCTTCTTTGGCACCACAGAGTAGATAGAAACATAGAAACATGATAGCAGAAAAAGACCACATGGCCTATCTAGTCTGCCCTTCCATATCAACCATTACAACAGTCCCCTTTTTTCCTTTAGAAATCCTCTGTGTTTGTCCCATTCCGCGCATCTACCACTCTTTCTGTAAAGAAATATTTCCACATATTACTCCTGAGTCTATCCTCTTTCACCCTCACCCTATGTCCCCTCATAGCAAAGCTTACTATCAATCGAAAGAGGCTCTCCTCCTGTGCATTTATGCCACGGATATATTTAAACATCTCTATCATATCTCCTCTATCCCGCCTTTCCTCTAAAGTATACATATTAAGCTCCTTAAGTCTGTCCTCTGAGACAACTCCGTGACTTGCAGTATCCTGGATGGAACAGATATTTAAAAGCTAAGTACATGTACAGAAGAAACAGCATATGAAGCATAAGAGGCATTCTTTATGCAGTTGATGTCAGGCACTAACGGCCCAATTTTTATTACTGCCGGCTATGCACCTCTAAGACGCATAGCCATCACCACACAGCCACACACAGCACAGAAGCTAACAGTGCAGCAGCAATATTCAGCTGCTGCCCGATTATCTCTCATGGCAAAAAAAATAGGACAGCTTTTGCTGCGCCAACTTTTGCCACTGAAGGATAACTGGGCAGCAACTGAATATCGTCACTGCACAGTTATGCCCGGGTACCGTCCTCGGAATGCCCTCAACACGCCCCAGTGCTAAGCAGTTAGCATTGGGGTGAATAGCGGCATTATTCTGGGATATTCTGCGGCACTAACCATGTTAGTGCCGCTGAATATCCCGTTTAGGGGCATTTACATGATTTACAGCTCTATAAACCATGTAAATGCCTTGCAATATCAGGCCCTAAGAACTATGTTTGTCTTTTATTAATTTTTTCATAGAGATCTGTAGGTAAAAAATCAGTGGCAAATTAATAAATTACACCCACTTTTAATCCTGCTCTCAGATTGACATATTGATTGGTTTCCTACCTTGTTCCACGTTTTCTACAGTGCCATATTGAGCTAAAAGGCTATCCAGCACCTGCAAATGAACAGAGTAAATCTGAATTGAGAGAAAATACATATTGACGTTTTCCCCATGGAAATGTATTTTAAAACTTCCTTGATAATATTTTTATTTTCATTAGTAATAGCTGTTACCTGACTCCTTTCAATAGCCTGTTTCTTGGCTCTATAGCTTCTTTCATTTTTTCCATTATTATGATTTCCCTCACCCTCTTCCTCTCTCTCTCTCTCTCTCAGTCTCTCACACATACCTTTTTGGCATAAAAGGTGTGCATCTTTTAGCAGGACAATACCTCCTGGTCTTTTTATCATTTGCTTTGAATCAACTCTTAATATGTTATGCCAGAAGATATACTTAATCTGTGATTTATTGACAGCCAGAAATATCACTCTGGGATGTAGGCATCACTAAACCATACCTATTGGAATCTGGAAGACTAAGGGGGTCCTTTGGGAAGCCCTATTTGTGCTTTGAACATCCAAAAATGAGCATAGAGATGTCCAAAGCAATTTCAGAAGCCAGTTCTGTGGACATCTAAGTCTAAAAGGGGGCATGGTGGAGGCATGGCTGGGGTGTTCCCAGGAACCTGGAGAAACATCCCGGACATCCAACGTCGCTTCTCAGCTTAGACCTGCTTCAGGCTTGAACAGGTATCTGAAAAGTGCTTGTTGTGTTTGAAAATATCCAGAGAATGTAGAGGAGAAAGCATTCCATCATTCTCGGTACAATTTCAGTATAGCAGATGTCCAGATTCTGAAAAACTATTCTGGGGACAGCTATGTAGACGCCACCGGAGACGTCCATATTGGGCATGTCCACATTTGTGAAATCATGTCTGCACATGGCCATGCCTGCTTTTTTTTTCATTTGTTCTGGCTTAGATGACCCAAATGCAATGTGACATCCTTTCTAAAATTCCGCTCTATAAGAACAGACCATACTGCCTATGGTATGTTTCTTATACCCTTCCTCTATACACTTATTTGTCACTATCAAAGTCCAGAGGTTGGGCTAAAGGGATCTTTTTCTAAACAAACATACAAGGTTTCTGTTCTTATTGATGCTTTACATACATCAGCTTGATGCCTGCATGGTGTTATAACAATCAGCATAAAAACACCTCCATTTACTTAGATCATCCTTTTGCAATACCTATAATATGGGGCATGTTTACTAAGCTGAGCTAATGCACACTATTTGTAACTAAGTCCAATTGAATAACATGGGATCTAGCTACAAAAAGCATGTGCTAGCCCAGCTTAGTAAATATGCCTCAATACGTGCTTTCAATCTGCAGAAGCAATGCCAGTAATATTGTGCATAGTGATCACCACAGAAACCAATTCCTGTCAGCATAATCAGAATCCCACGTGCTTGAATAAATTCAAGGCCATATCATAATAATCGGAGCTTCTTATGCATTTATTAAAGAGTACTACCAAGGAAATTTTAAATGGTCAAGATGGTACTTTCAAGTAAAGACTTTGGCTTGGTCCTCAAAAGGTACAGGTGTGTGACTGCTGTTACCCCATGTCCTAGTGCAGTGATATAGTTCAGATGAGGCTACGTTGTCATTCAGGTGTTAATTTTATAAAGGATATTTGTACACATAAACCTTTTGTATGAATGTAAAGGTGACATTTTACTTACCAGTTAATGTCCTTTGCTAGACCAACCCAGATAACTGGGGTTGTGTTCCCCTACCAGCAGATTACTGGAGATAAAGAACCAATGAAAAGCCCAGGTTTCAGTGACATCACTCCCATGCTTCTATTCACCTCAGCCACCAGAGGCCCTTTCCGTATTCGTTCCAAAGCATATGAGAGAAACATGACAAGCCTCACACAACCTCAACCATGGGAAACAATAAGTGATCAACAGTAGAGAACTATGTACAGGAAAGCATAAAAGCATAAGGCTGACAGTAGACAATGAACCTGCAGAGCCAAGTATAAAATCAGAGCAAGCCCAAGGATACTACAGCAGAATAACAGAGCAATACAGTTCCAGCAGCACAGCAGCAGGCCCTGCGCTAGCCTAGCAGGACTCAAGGGAAGAACATTAACTGGTAAGTAAATATCACCTTCCATATCGTCCAGAAAGTGGGATGTACCAAAGCTACAGCTCCACTGGCAGGGAAGAAGACAAAGCACTTCACAAAACCCTGGAGCCAAAAGCTGTGTCCGCCCATGCATGGACATCCAAGCGATAATAGTTGGCAACAGTGGAAAGTCATGCCCATGTGGCGCCTGACAAATGTCTGCAGAGGCTACCAAACTCTGCTCCGTCCATGATGCCTATGCTCATGTAGAATGGGCACGCAAACCTTCCGGAACCAGCCGGTTTTGTAACAGACACACCAAGGCAAAGGCCTCCTTAATCCAGCACCCCAAAGTTGACTTAGCTACCACATCACCCTTGCATGGGCCAGCAAACAGCAAAAAAAGATAGTTGAACTTACGAAAAGAATTTGTAACCTCCAAATACCAGAGAAGCACCCTCTGGGCAACGACAAGGTGAAGGTCCTTATCCTTCCCCTGATACTACTCCTTAGATAAGGAGGGCAGGCATGCCATCTGGTTGAAGTGAAAGGGAGAACGCACCTTAGGCAAAAAGGAAGGCACAGGCCAAATGAAAATGGCATCCTTGAAAAAGACAGATAAAGATCTCAGCAAGACAGAGCCTGAAGCTCGGAAGTTCGTCTTGTGGAAAAAATCGCAACCAAGAAGACTATCTTGAGCATCAAATCCTTTAAAGTAGTGCATGTCAACAGCTCAAAGGGTGCTGTGATCAGGGCCCTGAGCACCAGACACAGATCCCAGAAAAGGATCAAAGACTGGAAGGGAGAACGCAGATGCTAAACCCCCTGGAGAAAATGCGGAACATCTGGGTGCAAGGCTAGAAACCTACCAGCCACCAGACCTCAGAAACAGACCAAAGCTGTTACCTGAACATTCAGGGAGCTAAGTTAAAGGACCTTCTCCTATCCATCCTGTAGAAAGGCCAACAGAGATGGCAGCTTGGCCACCTGAGGAGCCAACTGCTGAGCGCCACACCATTGCTCAAAAGAGGCATGAGATCCACATGTATGCTAGCTTGGTAGACCTCCTCCAGGCTCCAAGCAAAGTGGAGACCACTACTGGAGAGTAACCCTTATGTGCTAGCCATCACCTTACAAGAGCCAAGCCATAATTGAGAAGGGAACTGGATCCTCCAGGACTATCAGTCGCTTCCATAATAGGCCCCGAGACAGAGGTAACCTAATAGGAGGCACCTGCAGGAGCCACATCAGGTCTCTGAACCTCGCTCTCTTCGGCCAATCTGGAACCAACATAACAATCCTGACCGGGTGGTGTTCTATACATTGAATCATATGCACAACCAGAGGCCATAAAGGAAGCAAGTACAGCCGGTGCTGACTTGGCCAAGGCTGGGTCCGACTCTGTCTCCATATGGCAACTGAAAAGCTGCAAACCGGCACTGGAGCGGGTCACCATCAGATCCATTTCGTGGTGACCCCAGCAGCGTCCTGACTCAAATCCCACTCTTCAAGATCCAGAGAGTGCTGGCTGAGGAAGTCCACTTACACACTGTCCACCCCAGCAATATGCTGAGTTGACAATGCTAGGAGATTCTTCTCCTCCCAGGCAAACAGGAGAGCCATCTCCAGAGCTACCACAGCACTCCTCGTGCTGCCTTGCCGATTGACATTTTATTTATTTATTTATTTATTTAACATTTCTTATATACCGCCTTTCATGATATCAAGGCGGTTTACATTGAACAAACTGAAATTACATTGAACAGGGCATTATAACTTGGAGATAACTATTTTACAGGGAACATGGGCTATGGAGGGTTAAGTGGCTTGCCCAAGACCACAAGGAGCACCTGTGGGACTAGAAGTCAACACCGTGGGACTAGAAGTCAACACCGTGGGACATAAGTCAACACCGTGGCATTGTCTGAAAACAATCAAACCATGCGGCCCTTGATCAGAAAACGGAAACACAGAAGAGCCAACCCGATGCCCTCACCTTGAGGAAGTTGATGGACCCCACTGTTTCTCTGCAGTTCCAATGATCCTAGACCATACAGTCTTGGCAATGGGGTCCCCAGTCCAAGAGACTGGCAACCATCATCAGGAGGATGCAGAAGAAATTGTCCAGGGGCACGCTCTTCCTTAGATGATAGGACTGCTGCCACAACTTTAGGTTGGACTTCACCATCAACGGGAGTGGGAGCCTGAACTTGAACTCCTGAGAACTCGGGGACCACTGAGTCAAAAAGGACCACTGGAGTAGTTGCATGTCAGCATGTGCCCATGACATCATCTGTATGATCACCATCATCAATCTGAAGAGCTGAAGAGAATGCCAGACTCTGGGAGCCTGCTGCATATCAAACAATACCAGGCATAAGAACATAAGATATGCCATAATGGATCAGACCAAAGTCCATCAAGCCCAGTATCCTGTTTCCAACAATGGTCAATCCAGGTCACAAGTACCTGGCAGGTACCCAAAGCCCACAGCTTCCACAATGCTCGACCTGGGGTAAGCAGTGGATTTTCTGGGTCCTCTTTAACAATGGTTTATGGACCTTTCCTCCAGGAACTTGTCCAAACCTTTTTTAAACCCAGCTACACTAACAGCTTTTACTACATCCTCAAATAATGAATTCCAGAGTTTGATTACGTGTTGAGTGAAAAAATATATTCTCTTATTAGTCTTAAATGGGTTACATTGTAGCTTCATGGTGTGTCCTCTAGTCTTTCTACGTTTTGATGGTATAAACAATCGATCTATGTTTACTCATTCCACTCCATTCATTAATTTATAGACCTCTATCATATCTCCCCTCAGTCATCTCTTTTCCAGGTTTTGGTGGCTCTTCTCTGTACCTTTTCTAATTCCACTATATCCGTTTTAAGATACGACGAACAGAATCGCACACAATATTCAAGGTATGGAATGTGGAACAATACAGAGGCATTATAATATCCTTTGTTTTATTCTCCATTCCTTTCCTTATGATTCCTAATATTCTATTTGCCTTCATGGCCGCCGCTGCACACTAGACAAAGGGTTTCAATATATTATCCACGATGATGCCTAAATCTTTTTCTTGGGTGGTGGTTCCTAATGTGGAATCATGCATCGTGTAACCATAGTTTGGGATGTTCTTTCCTAGGTGCATAACTTGCACATGTCCACATTAAATTTCATCTGCCATTTGAACATCCAATCTTCCAATTTATCAAGGTCCTTTTGCAACTTTTCACAATCCTCTTGGGTTTTAACAATGTTGAATAATTTTGTGTCATCTGCAAATTTGATTATCACACTCATTGTTCCCATTTCCTGGTCATTTACGAATATGTTAAAAAGCAGCGGGCCCAGCACAGATCCCTGGGGTACTCCACTAGGCCCCTTTCTCCATTGGGAAAATTGGCCATTTAACCCTACCCTCTGCTTTCTATCTTTTAACCAGTTCCTGATCCACAATAGTACATTGCCTCCTATCCCATGACTTTTTAATTTTGCCAAGAGTCTCTCATGGGGGACCTTATCAAAGCCTTTCTGAAAATCCAGATACATTACATCAACCGGCTAAACTTTGTCTACCTGTTTATTCATACCTTCAAAAAAATGTAACATATTAGTAAGACAAGACCTTCCTTGGCTAAAACCATGTTGACTTTCTCCCATTAAACCATGACTATCTACATGTTCAGTAATTTTGTTCTTTATATTGGTTTTATTCTCCTCTGGCAGGAAACTTCTGCTCACTCGAGAGTCGAAACATGCTCCCTGAAACTCCAGGGACCAGAAAGGCTACAGCTGGCTCTTCCCCGATTGATCACCCAGCCAAGGCTGTCTAAGAAGGACACAGATCCCTTGGCATCGCAGCCGCCACCACCATGACCTGGGAGAATATCTTCGGGCCAATGGAAGCCCAAAAGGGAGGGCAGTGAATTGGTAGTGCGGGACAAGCATGACAACATGCAGATACGTTTGCAGATCCGCCCAGACTGGGATATGAAAATATACTTTGGCCAGATTCAGAGAAGCCAAGAATTCCTCTTCGTGCACTGCTTGAATCACCAAATGCAAAGATTCCATCTGGAAGCGCAGGATACGCCAAGTGTTCGTTGACCCTCTTGAGGTCCAGAATGGGCCGGAAGGAACCATCCCTTTGAGGCACCACTCGTCTGGCAGGAAGGGCATTACTGCGTTTAGGCGTAGCAACTTGTCCAAGGTGATCCACACAGCTGAAATTTTGATCGCAGACCCACAAAGAGAGATGATGAAGGCATCTGGAATCAACTCTTTGCATTCCAGGACATAGCTGAACTGAGTGGTGTCTAGCAACCAGAAAACCTTGGTAACCCAGGCCCATTCCTGAAAGAAAAGGCAAAGCCTGCCTCCAACTGGAGGAACCAGGGAATGGGCCCGGGAAGATCCTCCTCTGGAAGGGACTGAGTCCCTAGGCCCACATGCTCTTTGAAAGGACTGAGAACAAGCCTGATGCCCAGAAGCAGAGGGAAAGAAAGGGGTTTTTTTGTTTCCCAGGTCAGTAACGATGAGAGTCCCGAGGTCCCCAGGAATCCAGCCAGCGTGCTGTCAGTTGATGGGCAGAGGCTGACGAGAAGGGGCATCAGCTCACTTCACAAGCCCCTTAGCCCCCTCTTACAGAAGGCAATAGTTTTTGTCTCACCAGGGCCTTCACCAGCTTCTACAAATCAGTTCCAAACAGAAGCTTCCCCTTAAAAAATAACTCTGCCAATTGGGCTTTGGAAGATTTGTCTGCTGCGCAATGCCAGAGCGTCATCCAACGCCATGAAACCGTCATCAGTGCACCATCCCTGGCCACCAAATGCACCAGAAAGGAAGGCCGTAGCCAACTCCAAAAGAGGGGTAGTATCATCTAGCAGAAGAGACTGAATACACTAGAGCAGGGCTTGAGACGTCAGGCTCGTACATACCACCAGCTGCAGCATAGCTGCCGCCATGGCAAAACTGGATCCTCAACCACGAATCCATCTTATGGTCCAGGAATCCTTTAAGGCCGATCCGCCTTCTACAGGAATGGTGGTCCATCTGGTAACCGCCATGGCCTGCGCATCCACCTTGGGAATGCCAAACACCTCAATGCACTCCTCCTCTGGGAGAGCACAGAACTTCTTACACACCCTTAACCCTTTAAGCAGGGAGTCAGGTCCCACTCCGACCAGATCATATCCTTGATCATATCCAGAATGGAAAGACAGTACTGGATTTTTGCACTCTCTGAAGTAGCAGGTGTACCTTTGGCTCCTGTTCAATGCCAGAAGCAGCCGTCAAGTTCAAGGCAGATGAGACCTTTGTGATCAATGCCACTAGATCCTCCTTCCAGAAAAGATAGATCAAACTGGCCATCTCACAATCCTCTGAATGCGAGAGTACTTCTACATCCACATCAGAGCCCAGAACCAAGCCATCTGAATCCAAGTCATAGTCAAAATCTTGGACAGCTCCCAGCTGTTCCTCATCTCTAGGGGGCACCCCACACCGGGGAAGCCTATCAAAGACAATCAAACTGGGCTTCCACTTTCTGTCTGCCCAGCATGCGACTGCACCCGGAGGCACCCAGAGGTCTGAATTTCCAAGCCAGAAGGACTAGGCCTGCTGCATAAAGGAAAAGAATTCCAGGGAAGGCAATGTGGAATCTGGAAGCTCACCTCTTAGAAAAGACTCCCCAACATCAGGGGGCATCGCCATTGCAGATCCTCTAGAGGATGAGGAGCAGCTCACGGCCTGGTCGCTAGACCCTCCAGTCGAATGGATATCCTTACCCACAGCAGCATCCATCACCTCCTGCCCTGAGGCAAGAAAGGCTAGACTAACTGCATCCACCAGCGGAGAGAGGTGGAGCAGTCCCTCCAGGGACAACTAAGAAGCTGCCATACAAGAAGAGCAGAGCCCAAAATCCAGAGATGAGGCCCCTTGCTTGCCACAGGTCAAACAATGTTTCCTGGAAGTAGACATAGAGAGTTACGGCAAGCATGACAATAGCACGTGCTAAGGCCACGGTAACTCAAAGGCATGCAGCAACTGCATTTACTGTGGCATGCATTAACTGTGCTTTTAAGGGCAGCATGCATTACAGGTTCTAGGGAAGGAACGCATGTTAGAGCTGCTTGGGTAGAACGCACATTAAGACCACGCGACCGCCAGGTACACAATATGAAACAAAACACTACTAAGGCATACAGAAAATAGCAGGAAACCAACACACTGCGCCAATGGTTGCCAGTGATCCACCCCGAATTGCATTCCAGGAAAACTGAATCAGGAGCCCCCAATAAGGAGAGTGACGAGGTCAAGCCTTGGTACTCATCCCCTGAGAGCACCAGGCTGAAAACTTGTGCCGGGCTCAGTTCTATTCCCCAGGAACTGTTTCACTGGTTTTGTAGCACTGCGTTTAAGGTGGCTAGCAGGCAGATCCCTCTGAGAGCCTTCTGTAATCTTCAGGCGAGCAGGGGGGAACAGAGGAGGGGCGTTGAGGTTGTGTGAGGCAGCTGTACTCTTACAGATCCTTCCAACTTCTGGCTGCTCAACAGGATCTTATCCAGGGTAAGAGCGTGGAGCTGAACCAATTTTCTCTCCTCCTATTGCTATCAAAAAGACTGCAGTCTAGTGGAGCCTCCCATGTCACGCTCTAGTGGGAGATAAACCCGTGGGCTGTCGTTCACAAGCATTTTAGATCAATATTTTTCTCTCAAATCTTCAGAATTTTCTTCAGAGAGGAGAAAATCCATTCACCATCTGCTGGAGACAAAGAAATACTGAAGGGACCTCTGGTTGCTGAGACGAATAGAGGCATGGGAGTGATGTCATTGAAACCTGGGCTTTTTACTTTTTTTTTTTTTTATTCATTGATTTTTTTCATTTTTAACAATTGAACAATACAATTAATCGACAACTTAACAAACCAGAAATACCCCCTATTTCTACACCCCTCCCCCTCCCCCCACTCAATCCTCCTCCCACCCCGCCCCGCCTCCTTGTGAGTTGTAAACTGGAAATGCTAGACATTTAACATCTAGGAAAAAGGAAGGAAAAATATAACTGCAACAATAATTAACTATTTTAACAATTACTTAATTTTGCCACTGCAACGTATTCATCTAGATACTGCCATTTGTCCACCACTGGATTTCCTCGCAGTCTATTTACATCTTGCACATGTTGATTGAAATTCAGTCCTCTCTGGCTTATGATCTGATCCTGTGCTTTTTGAAAACTAGCATATAAGCAGACTAAATTCCACCAATAGTGTCCGTCCAATTTGGAAAATTCCTTCCAATAGCTCACTAATAGTTTTAATGCTATTGCCATCATAAAATTGAATAAAACATGTTTTTTTTTGTTAGCGACAGAGAAGCCGCATTAGAGCGCATGATGACTATCTCCCAGGTTAACAGTGCCTGAAAGTGCAAAATATTTTGGATCTTGTCCCAGATCTGTGACCAGAAATTCTGAACGTGAGGACAATCAAACGTCATGTGTCTGAAAGTACCTGGGAACGCACCACGGGACCACTTATTGCCGACTTTGGGGTCCCATTTCGTAAGTCTTACTGGGGTGATAAATGCCCTGTGCATTAAGAAAAACAAGATTTGTGTTATCGCGGCAGCTCTTGATACTCTATTTACCTGGCCCCATAACTTCTGCTGCGGGATAGTAGTCCCTAGTTCTCTTTCCCATGTTTCTTCTAATCCCGTCATGCGGGGTGACATCCCATCCCTTAATAAGGCATAGAAGTTTGAAACTGTTCCTTTTGTGCAACCACATTGCTCTGCTACTTTTTGAAGACCCCACTCTGCCTCTAAATTTTTGACTTCAGTTTTAGAATTGGTCAAACAATGCCTTAATTGGATCCATTGGAATTCACAGCCAGCAGGTAGATTGAACTCACGTTGCAACTCTTCGAAAGATTTCCAAGACTTGAAGCGAACCAGCTGTCTTAGCGTCCATATACCCTTTCTCTGCCACAGTTCCCAGGAGACAACCCTTTGACCTATTTTAAACCGAGAATTGTACCAAATAGGTAACGATAGCGATGGAGAATTATCTTCACCTATGCGCTAGAGCATGATATGCATCTTGGGTTGCAGTTATTATGCTCCCTGCTGGAAAAGTATCCGGGAATCTCATACCTATTAACAGAGATAACGGAACCGGCGCTATTATCTGCTCCACTACTTTTAGCCAGATCGGTTTCCCGTCCTCTATCTCTGATGCGATCCAATGCACCCCTTGCTTAAGACGAAACGCAGTATGGTACCATTTGAAGTCTGGGAACTGAACACCCCCGTTAGACTTTTCCACCTTTAATTTGCTAGTTGCTACTCTGGAAGGCTTACCCTGCCATAAAAAGTTTACAAGCAAACGTTCCAAGGATTTATAGAAGTTGGGTGGCAGAGAAACGGGGAGCATCTCTAGGATATAGTTTATTTTGGGTGTTAGAACCATTTTTATGGACTTCAACCTCCCCCACCACGATAGATGAAGGGGCGATCATTGGACCGTGTACTTCTGAACCAACTTTCTCAGCATTTTTAAGTTGGTCTTTATAGTCTCTTCTAGGTTGGTGCTATATTTAACTCCCAAATATTTGATATCTTCCGCGGCCCAAATGAACGGGTAGGGTTCCGTCATTGCTTTAAATGTTAGTTTGTTCATTGGGAACGCTACTGATTTCTCCCAATTTATTTTATATCCTGATACCCAAGAGTACTTTCCGATTATATCTAACACCTTTCCAATTGAAGAGGGATGGACAAAAAGAAGGAGATCATCAGCATATGCTGATAATTTTATCTGCAAGTCCGCGATATTTACACTGGAAATCTCCTTATCTTGATTGATCAATATCGCCAGCGGCTCTAAAGCAATGTTAAATAACAAAGGGGAGAGGGGGCAACCTTGTCTGGTACCCCTGTGAAGCAACAAAGGGGCCGACCGCAGCCCATTAGCAAAAATACGGGCCGACAGGTTAGTATATAACACCTGAATCATACGGATAAATTTATTCCCGAAACCAAATCATTTTAAAGCCTGCAACAGGAACGACCATTCTAATCTATCAAAGGCCTTCTCTGCATCTAAGGAGAGGCCCATTAGAGGTGAGTTCCAGTTCTCCACTATTGTCTGGAGGTTCAACAGAAGCCGAGCATTATCTGCAGTTGACTGCCCTGCAACGAATCCGCATTGATCAGGGTGGATTACACAAGGTATTATTTTTGCTAATCTTTGGGCCAGTATGGAGGAGTAAATTTTGTAATCGGCGTTCAGTAGCGAGATTGCACGGTAATTCTCTACCTTCAATGGGTCTCTCCCAGGCTTTTCTAAGACTATTATTGTTGCTTCATTGAAAGAGTTGAGTGTCCAGGAGATGAAAGTACTCAAGTATGTAAGGAGATAGGTCCGAACCAAAGACCTGATAGAATTCAGACGGTATTCCTTCTGGGCCTACCGCCTTCCCCCCTACCGCAGGTTTTTTTTTTATCCATTTAGAATTTTTATTAAAGTTTTATAAGAAAATAAGACAATAAAATAAAATACCATACAGTGCAAACCAGTCGAAAACCATAGATATACAATATGGTCCAACTAAACTAACAGGAATCAATCCTAACCTCAACCTCAATATACTCATACAACACTGCTTAGGCACTGTCCAAACTGCCCCACCCCTTTTTCCCCCTTCCCAACCTCCCCACACATCCAGTACAAGCGTGGGGCCTAACTAATCAACTAACCCTCCCCCCCTTCTTCCTCGCCCGTCCCCCCTATTTTCCAACCTAGCTTCCACTCCACACTCACCCAACAACCCAACTGCCCTCCCCACATCAAGCTCACCTCAGCCACTCTGCACACAAAACCTGTCAACTGGGGAGTGCTCTTCCCTCCCCAGTGCTGGGCAATCTCACATCTAGCCGCGGCTATACAATGATGCAGGACCCCCTCCTCCCTTCGCGAGAAACCTTCATCAAGTTGATGCAGCAAGCAAGCCTCCGTTTTCCCTTGAAGTTTCTGCCCAGTCATACCGTGGATCGCCTCCCAGACTTGCCCCCAATAACCCTGTAGCCTGTCACACTTCCACCACATATGCATCCAGTCCCCTCGTGCAGCACATCCCCGCCAGCATAAATCACCTCGTCCCTTCCCTGCCTTAAAACGACGCACTGGAGTCCAGTACCATCGGTATAAGACTTTGTAAGCGTTTTCCTTAATTTGGGCCGCTATTGACACAGAAGCAATCTTCTGTATGAGCTTCTCCCAGCACTCCATACCCCAACACACCCCCAAATACTCCTCCCATTGCAGCATATATCGAAGCTTACACTCTCCCGTCCCCAGCATACCTTTGTAAATTCTGGACAAAACCCCCTTTCCCCCCCCCCCCCCGGCCATTGCATATCGCCTCAAACCACCCTCTATTATCCCAAAGATCCTTCCATACCTTAGGATGGCGCAGAAAGCTCCTCAGCTGCATGTACGCAAAGTAGTCACTCTCTTTCAGCTTATATAAGTCCCTAAGGCCTTCAAACTGGTGAAACCCCAGTTGGACATGCGTTAAACCGGATCTGGCCCATCTACGCACAACGTGCACGTCGGGGCCCTGACCCCGCTCAAAACAGGCCTCGATAGTCATCCCCTGTATATAACCCTTATCTGGAACAAGTTGGAATTTGTTATGTTTCCAAATCCGCAAACCGTTCGCACCATGGGACTCAAGGCGGGCAGGTCCAATCCTCTATACCCCCGCCAAATCACTCTTTCAAGGTCCGATCCCCCGACCGACTCATACTCCATTTGGACCCAGGATTTGGGCGTTTCCCGGTGCCACTCATACACCACTTTGAGTTGCGCTGCCTCATAATATTTGCGTATGTTAGGAACCCCCAACCCCCCCTCCCCTCTGGACCATTGCAAAACCTGCATGGCAACCCTTGGGCGCTTCTGTGCCCAGATAAACCGATTGACCAACCTCTGTATCCTTTTTAAACTATGTGGGGGGACCCGTATTGGAAGCGTCTGGAATAAAAACAACAATCGAGGCACCAGCATCATTTTCACCGTCGCTATGCGTCCAAACCAGGAGAGGTATCCTCGTCCCCACCCCTCCAACCAACCCTCTATCTTCCCCAGCACCCTCTTATAATTCAGGTTGTACAGCTCACCAATTTTATTGCTAATCCAGATGCCTAGGTACCGGATACTCCCCCGGGCCCATTTAAAGGGATACTTCTTGGCCAGGGTGCTGGCTAGCCCATCGGGCACCGTCAGATTCAAGATTTCCGATTTCGTCTGGTTAATCGTAAACCCCGAAACTTTGCCATATTCTTCCAGCTCCCACCGCACGATTGGCAGGCTCACCCGGGGTCTTGCTAAACTTAGGATAATATCATCCGCGAACAATGAAATTTTATAAGCCCTCCTCCCCACTGTGATTCCCAAAATGTCCGCCCTGTCCCTTATCTGCTGCGCCAGAGGCTCCATGGCTAGAGCAAACAGCAGTGGGGACAGTGGGCAACCCTGCTGCGTTCCCCGCCCCTGCTCAAAGAAGTCCGAGTGGGCCCCATTGACCCGCACACATGCCTTGGGATGTGCATAAAGCGCCTTTACCCACACTAGAAAGTCACCCCCCAGCCCCACCTTCTCCAACACCTGAAAGAGGAACGGCCAAGACACTTGGTCGAAAGCCTTTTCCGCATCCAGTGAGAGCAGGAGCGCCTCCTCCCCTCCCTGCTCACTAGCCCATATGATATTGAGGATCTTCCTGATATTATCCGCAACCCCTCGGCCCGGGATAAACCCTGCCTGATCCTGGTGGATCACTTTCCCAATAACTTTGTTCAGCCTTGCCGTTAGGATCTTGGCCAGAAGCTTGGCATCCAGATTAAGCAGGGAGATAAGCCTGTATGAGGCACACTCCCGCGGATCCTTCCCCTCCTTATGGAGCACCGTAATACCTGCCCAACCCATGGTGTCTGCTAACTTCTTGCCCTCCCGGGGTTGGTTGAAGAGTTTCACCAAAGGCCCGATCAACAGGCCTCCGAAGGTCCTGTAACACCTAGCAGATAGCCCGTCTAACCCCGGAGCTTTCCCCAATTTTAACTGTTTGATCACCCACTCCACTTCATCCGGCCGGATCGGATTATTGATGGCCTCTTGGTCACTCACTTCCAACTTGGGCAAATCTATAGAGGCCAAATATTCTGCCCCCCTCCCAGCTGGGTGCAATTCCTTTGCTTTATACAACTCCCGATAATAATCCTTGAAGGCCTCCCGGATTTCCACATCCTTAGTAACCAGTTCCTCTCCCCCCCGTCGAACCCCGATTATATGGGAGCGAAGCTTCTGTTGCTTCAGCCTCTGGGCTAAATACCTCCCAGCCTTGTTCCCCCCCTCAAATACCTCCTGCCGCACAAGCTGCATCTGATATCTTATCTTTTCCGCCTGCAACTCGTTCAGTTGTGCTCTCGCCGCCAGAACCTGCCCCCTGTAGGCTCCATCGTGCCCAGACCCATCTAAATCTTCCAATTCCAATAACCGTTCCCGGAGGAGGCGCTCTTTCTCCTCCCTTTCTCTCTTTTTCCGCGCCCCCCATTTGATTAGTATACCTCTTACCACCGCCTTATACCCATCCCAAATACCCCCCCAGGTGACCTCCCCATTATCATTAAATTGAAAATACTCCCGCGTACCTTTCTCCACTTCGGCTCGCACCTGCCCCTCCTCTAAGAGGGATTCGTTGAGTCTCCAAAACCTATTTCCCTTCCCTTCATCTGCCACGTGCAGCCAAATCACCACCGGGGCATGATCGGACCAAGTAATAGACTCCATGTCCGCCTCCTTTATTTTCCCCCCCACCTCTTTGGACACCCATATAGCATCAATGTGGGAATAAGACCCATATACTGGCGAATAATAAGAAAACTGTCGCCCTGGGTGGTGCAACTGCCACGCATCGACCAAACAATGCTGTGTCACAAAATGGCGATATCGCTTGCGATCCCCCCTCTTGCCCTCCCGTGGCCCAGTAGCATCTCGGGTGGGGTTCCATGTTAAATTGAAATCACCCCCGCAGATCAGGGTACCTTCCCCCAATTTCCCCATTTCCCCATTCAAGTTTGTCCAGAATTCACTCTGCCCCCCAGCGGGTGCATACACATTCACTACACAGTACCATACATTCCCCATTTTCACCCGTACCATCACATACCTCCCCCCTTTATCTCTTACCACAGTCTGCACTTGGAGCTTTGATCGTGTTGCAAAGAGTATAGCGACCCCCCCCCCTTCTTCTTCTCCAGTATATTGGAGGCATGAATGCAGACCCCATACCCTCTATGCTTAACTAGGTATTCAGTGGCCCTTGTCAAGTGTGTTTCTTGGAGAAGGACTATGTCCGCCTTCTGGCGAGAAAGCTCTGAATAGAGTAGTTGTCGTTTGAAGGGTGAGTTAAGCCCCTTAACATTGAGTGTAACTATTTTAATCTCACCCATTCTGCCACTCCCCCCAGTCCCTATCCGCTTCCTAACCCCCCCCCCGCCCCCCCCTCTACCCCCCCACCCCTCCCCCTCTCCTTAAGAAAGACACGTCTTCCATACTGGTGACCTGTTAACGGGCCTTGCCTGCTTCCTCCACCTTACCCCCCTATCTCAGCACTACCCCCCACCCTTCCTCCCCCCATATCTTCGCACCCCCCCTACTAACCTCTCACCACCCTCCTCCCAGCCACTCAAGCCCCTCCACCCATCCCCCAGCCTCTAGCAATACAGAGTTACCCTGGTATAAAGACCCCCCTGAATCATCAATACTCAATCCCAGTCCATGGTTTCAGCTTGCGACCAGCTCCCCCGCTGGCTGTCTTGGGCTTTCTCTATTCAGCCTTGCCGCCCTCCTCCCGGCCGTGGGGATGCGATGCCATCTCTGTGTGTTCCTCTGCGCGTTGGTAGGTTTTGCAGACACGGTCAAATCTCCTGCTGGGGGTCTCCCCCCTTCTGGTATATTAGGTAGCCCAAAGTCTTGGAGGACAGTCCAGGCCTCCTCACTGGTCTGCACTTTCCTGGACTTCCCCCTGCAGGTGACAAGCAGCCCGAAGGGAAACAGCCACTTATAGCGAATGTCCTCTTTTCTCAAATACGCTGTCACCGCTTTCAGACTGCGCCGGCGCTGCAGCGTTCCCGCAGAGAGATCTTGAAATAACTCCAGAGGATGTTCCTCCCACGTGATCTGTCGTACTTTCCTCGCCGCTTGCAACAATCTTTCTTTCATCTTAAATGAGCGTAGACAGACCACTATGTCTCTGGGTTTATTATCTTTTATTGGTCCCAATCCCCTGTGGGCTCGCTCAATTTGAGATGAGTCCATCAATATCTCATCTTGTAAGTCCGCAGCCAGCAGCAAAGATTTGAACACCCTCAGCAAAACATCTTCACAGTTATGGTACTGGGGCTCCTCTGGAATCCCCCGGATCCTTAAAGTTACATCTCCGGGACCTGTCTTCCAGGTCCTCCAGCTTCATCTGCTGATCCACCTGGTTCTGTTGGATAGTCTCCCAGCGCTGCTGGAGGTCCACCATTTCCTCTCCTTGTTGTTCCAGCTGGAGCTCCATCTCCTCCACTCTATTGCCAATGTCCACAATATCTTGCCGCAGTGACTGTATTGACTCTTTAAGTTCGTGCTTCACTCCACTTATTTCGGTTTTAATCTCATCTTTCATGTCAATGAGCCAAGCTTTTAATTGGGACAGATCCCCCAATCCAGCACCGATATCCGACTCCTCTCCCTGATCTTTGAGGTCTCCTGCCTGTGTTCGGTTCTCTTTCTCCCCCTCTTTTTCACTTTTGGCTGTCGCATACGGGGAGCGAAAGTCCGCCAGTTTTTTCTTTGCCGCTGCAGCCCCCTTAGTTTTCTCCATGCTTATGTGGGGAGCCTTGATCTTCCCTGGAGTCTCAGTCTTGCGGGGGAGACCGCCGCCTGGCTGCACCCCCAGATTTGCCACACACAGTCCGCTCTGCTGGGCTAGCGCTGCTGATCAGGAACCGCGCCGTCCACCACCAGACTCCCTGCAGTCCCCTCTCTGTGGTCCCTTGCCGGGGTCTGCTTCTTCTCAGAACCACTCACCTCGGTCTCAGCTCACTCCGCACGCGGTTGCCCCCCTGGTCTGCCTCCTAGCTCCTCAGACTCTGCGCCGTTCTGTCCCGCCGCCCTCTGGCACTGCACTCCGGGCTGCTCTCTTACTTGTCTCCCCGGGATAGGATGTGTGCTCCTGGCTTACTTTGGACCTCTGCTGACCTCCTTCTCTCTAGAGCTTGCCCTGCTGTCAGTGCACTTGCCTCTTCTCCAGGGTCAGACTTGGCTACGGGCCCTGCAGCTCCCACTGGCTGCCTCCATCTGCTGGTGCGGTGTCCCGCCTCCTCTCCGGCGCTGGGGCTTCACCTCCTCACCCTGCAGCCTCCCAGTGCTCAACTCTCTGCCCCCTCCCTAGTCGGGAGGGACAACGTCCAGCGGCGTCGGGTCTTCCGATCACCGGATCTCCGGGGCTCTGCCGCTCCCCCTCACACCAGATAGGTCGCCACTGCTCTCCTCTTACTACCGCCAGGCGTGCTCACCACGCGGTCCGCAGGGCCTCCCACGCCGCTCACCAGCCCTTCTCGTTCCGGCTCCTCGACGCGGCGGCTGACTTCGCCCCAGGGGCAGGACGGCTCGTGGCTCTTCGCCTGCTCAGCCCTTACTTGGGGCGCGCTAATTGCCACATTTCAGGGTATTAATTCCCCTTTTAACACAAGCTTTGGCGGCGCCGAGTGTTCACGCCGCCATCTGCCCCGTTGACGTCACCGGAAGTCTCTTCACCTCCCTACCGCAGTTTTTAATGCTTCACGGATCTCACCCACAGTGATTTTCTTGTCTAACTCCAATTTTTGCTGGGAGGAAAGAGAAGGGTGGGGCACTCGCCCAAACAGGGATTGAAAGTCTTCATCAAGAGCCACATTCTCGGAAGTATATAATCTGGCATAGAAGAGCCGCAAGGCCTCTACAATATCCTGGCTTTTAGTTAGGGGGGGTAACCTCCTTACCCTTTAGGGCCGCTATTCTGGTCTTCGCGCACCTAGGTTTAAGGATATTTGCTAGAAGGCTACCTGCCTTATTCCGATCCACATACTGCTCTGCTTGCTGTTGATGGATAAGTTGCCCTGCTTCGTCACTTAATATTTGGTTATATTGGAACCTCAGCCTTTGCAGTCTGAGTAAGATACCCGAATCTGATCTGACCAGCAAAATCCTCTCGCCCGCCTTAATTTGCGTGTCAAGGGCCACTAATTTAGCTTTGTTTTCCCAATCCATCTTAATTGTGTAGTTAGTAATTTTTGACCGGATAGAGGCCTTGAATGCCTCCCACCAAGCCCAACCTGAGGTGTCTCCTGGTAGATTTATATCAAAATAATCCTTAATTTCCTTTTTTATAAATTCACAGAATATTTTTTCTGTCAACAGGGCTCTCCTGAAGAAAAAACTTGGGCGACGGTCCTTTCTTCCCCCCCCCCCCCCGAAAGGGATACGTTTATTGCAGCGTGATCTGAGATCTGCATGGGACAAATTCCTGCTCTTACTACTGAGGGGATTAATGATTTTGAGATAAGGAAAAAATCCAGCCGAGAATGTGACCTGTGTGGAAGGGAAAAGAAAGAGTACGCTCTCTCCTTTGGGTGTTTCAGCCTCCAAATGTCAACGAGTCCTGTTGCTTCCATAATGGATAGTAATACCGTATTTGCATGCTGATTCCTATGGGGTCTAAATGGTTGACAGTCAAGCAATGGATCCAAGTTGAAGTCACCTCCTAAGACAATTTCAAAAGCAGATAAATCGTGTACTACCTCTGAAACCTTCTGAAAAAATGTGACATCATCGTTATTTGGGGCGTAAACATTAATTATTGCAATTTTCCTATCGCCTAGCTCAATCAGAGCAGTGGCCCACCTTCCGGCAAGGTCAGCACGGGAGTGCTCCACTACTGGCGCCAGCGCTTTCCTCACTAACGTGATAACCCCGTTTTTCTTTTGCCAAGCCGCTGCATAACTTACTAATGTATATTGCCCCAAGCCCAGTTTTTTGGCTTCTGCTGTGGTGATACGCGTTTCTTGGAGTAAAACCACATCAGCCTGTTCTTTTTTTACAGTATAGCAGAATCTTTTTACGTTTGATTGTGTTGTTTATCCCCTTCACGTTCAGAGACAGGATTTTAAGTGATCCCATGGGACAAGATCTCCTTATTTAACCACATAATGACAGTAAACTTATTTGCATGTCTAACTTCAAAAGCTGCAGTTACACTATGATTACCCACAAAAACCCACAAGGAGGCAAACTCGTTACCCTTCTAAGGCTCAGCTAGGGTGAGCAAGCACTGTAAAACTACTCCCCAATCCCGCTTTTAACAGCACCATTCCATCTCCTCACCCTCCTTAAGTTTCATTTAAACTTACCACTTCCCCCCCTCCTACGTAACCTACCCTCCCTTGATGCCTCCACCCACTATTAGCGTAGCCCCTTATCCTCTATAGGGTGCTAACACCAGATCTTACTATTTACTCCCTGTCTATTTTGCATCTGATCCTTTTAACTAAACCAACTTTCCCTGCCAAACAACTTGCCCTCCAGGATACCCCAACAAACAAACACAAGCAGGGGGTGGGTATGAATTCCACCCTTCCCCGTATATCACCTTCAAACCATAATTAAACTGTAACTGAAAAGATACAGCCCTTTAACAACAACAATGCAGTCTCTCATCTCATCACCAAAGCTTCCTGCTCCTCCACGAAAATCCGGAGAGCTGCTGGATTCTCAAATGATCTTGTTTGGTTATGCAGGGTAACCCAGAGTCTTGCAGGAAAAAATAGACCATAGCGGGCTTGCAAGAGCTGCAACCGCGGCCTGAATGCCAAGAGCTGCTTTCTTCTTTCTACAGTCGCCTTATGAAAGTCAGGGTAAAATGCGATATTTTGGCCTTCATATTTGACTGGTGCGAGTGATCTCGCTGCTGCCATTATTTGTACCACTTGAGTATGCCGTAGTACATACAGGATGAATGGACGCGGCTGCCTTACATTGGGGCTGGGATGCGACAGGATCCGATGGGCTCTTTCAATTTCAAAAGGTTGATTGAAATCCACTCTCAGCAGCTTAGGAATTAGTTTCTCCAAGAACGATTTCATGTTGGATCCTTCTGTGCTCTCTGGGATACCAACGATTCTAATATTGTTTCTTCTTGTTCTGTTGTTTAATTCCTCCAGGTTCCTTTCCAAAGTCGCAATCCGTTTGCTGTTTGCCGTCACCTGTCTCAAGCATTCTTCATGCACGGCAAATTTGCTTTCCACAACGATTATCCTTTCTGAAAGCCCAGCTATTTGCTCCTTTAACTCCTTTAGCTCTCCGATGTCAGATTGTACTCAGCTGAGGGTTTCCCCGGTTTCCCCATTTGCAGCCACCATCTCTCGCACGGCTCAAATCTTAGCAAGCAGTTCTTGCATTCCCAGCGGGGTTTCGCGTGCGGCCGCCATGTTCTGAGGAGAGGAAGGATCGGATTTTGCCCTTTTTACCCCCGCACTCACTGCCAAGTTATATTCCAGCTGCGTGGGCTTACTCACTGACATCTCCTGAAGCTCTTATCGTCAAAAGCAGAAGGAGTTCTTTCCTTTAGCGAGGGTGAGTCAGGATTTCTTCTGATGGATTCGGCGAGGCTAGGAATTAGGCAGCCATCTTAACCGCTGCTGGCTCCGCCTCAAAACCTGGGCTTTTTATTGGTTCTTTGTCTCCACCAATCTGCTGGTAGGGGAACACAGCCCCACTTGTCTGGATTGATCAAGCAGGATGATATGGAAAGGCCTTTTATAAAATTACCCCACTCATAAAAGTATGTGTTGTGATAGCGGTGCACACTTTCAAACCACCCATGTATAGGCATATTAGTATGTGCATAGGTTATAAAACATGCACCTACATTTGAAATTCAGCCCCATGCATTTACATCAGCTCTCAGGAAGGTGTAATTGTTCATGACTGCATTTTTAGCCATGATTAATTTCAGCAGCTTTTATGATGCTATTTAATAAAGACACGTGAAGGCACATTTTAGAAAGCATGTCCAAGTGCAATCTGGGATGTCCAAGCCAGATCATCTGGAAAAAAAAAACAGGCACATCCAAGTTCAGGCATGATTTCACAAATATGGACATGCCCAATATGGACGTCTGCAAGGCCATCTACATAGACATCCTCGGAATAGTATTCAATACTGGGGATATGTAAGAGACCTGCAACAGTGGTTCAAACACAACAGGAATTTCTCTGTCACAACTACAAATATCACTGCAATTGTGGAGAGTACTGAAGATGGTGGAGTACCAGCTTCTCTATGCTCTCCAGATGTTTCAGAGCCCAAATAAGTCCTTTCCCGATGCCTATTTGTACTTGGAGCAGGTCTAAACTTGGACACAGTCGCAGAGGCCCCCAATTGGTCAGAGGGGCAGGGGTTTGAATTCCACTAGAGGACAGCAACCTTGGGCCAGAAGGACTGGGGTTTCTAGTCCTACAGGTGCACCTTGAGGCCTTGGGCAACCCTCCGTTGCCTCAGGTACAAAAACATAGACTGTGAGCCCTTTGGAGACAAGGGAAATATATATACAGTACCCAAATGTACACCGCTTTGACTAGTAGAAAAGCAGTATATAAGCCTAGCTAAATAAATTAACAATCAAAAGTTCATGATTCACAAGATCTTTGCAGACTTCATACATCATTTTTTCAGATATCACAAAGAATAAATGTAGTCTCAGAGGTTCTTAGGTATCACCATCTTTCCATATTTCTTAATGTAGTAGAACCAGGAATAATCCTTCTATATTTAAAATGAGGAAAATACTGGATCTCTGCTCCTAATATGACCAATGAGTGCTATGAGATAATAGAGGATAAACCTGTATGTCTATTACTGAGCAGTGGGTGTATCCTGTTAGGATTTTGTAGGGAACTATTTAAGACCCTGCATAAGGGGCTGGTGGTTCTTTTGGTCCAAGAGTTTTCAGATGTGAATAAGCAGCAATAAGCCACTTCTCTTCAAGGCCAGCTAGGCCTTATAGAGGGAGAAGAGCTGCCTTATGTCAGCTTGGCATAATCAAAAAAGAAGATTAAACATAGCAACATATTAAATGATGGCAAATAAAGAGCTGTAAACTGTGTAAATGCCCCTAAGCGGAATATTCAGCAGGACTAATATGGTTAGTGCCACTAAATATCCCAGAGTAATGCCGCTATTCACCCCGATGCTAAATGCATAGGAGCGTGTCAGGGATAACAGTGCTGGGGATAACCGTGCAGTGGCGATATTCAGCAGCTGCCAGGTTATTCATCAGCGGAGAAAGTTAGGTGCAGCAAAAGCTGTCATAATTTCTGCCACCAAGGCTAACAAGGCAGTGGCTGAATATCTCCACTGCATGGTTCGCTTCTGTGCCATGCGACTCTTTAGAGTGCGTTGCGGCAGACCCGGATATTCAGTTCCGGTGTCCAGATATGGCCCCAGATTTGAATATATGGTGTTAAAGTTCAGCAGTAAAGGCTATAAGCCTTGAGGCGCATAGCCGTCACAAACCAAGATAGGGCCCTCTGTGTCTGTCCCATGCCTTTCTAAATTCCATGACTGTTGTTGCCCTCACCACCATAGGTAGGGCATTATAGGCATCCACCAGCCTTTCCGTGAAGAAGTATTTCCTGATGTTGCTTTTAAGTTTACCTCCTTGCAGCTTCATTTAAGGTTCTCTAGTTCTACAGCTTCCCCGTCTTTGAAAAAACTTTGTTCATATAAAATACCCTTTAAGTATTTAAACATCTGTATCATATCCATCCTATCCCTCCTCTCCTCTCCTCTAGGGTATACATATTTAGGTCTTCAAATCTCTTCTCATGCATTTTTCTGGCGCAGGTCCCATATCATTGTGGTCACTTTCCTCTGAACCATTTTAAATATTTTGATATCTTTTGGAAGGTACAGACAGAACTGAACAGAGTGTGGACTATCTAGGAAGGGTTTCATGGAAAGCAGGCTGAAAATGTCAGGCTTTAAGGGCCTTATTAAACTTGGGGAAGGAGGGCATCTGGCACAGGTTGACTGCATGGCTCATAGATGATGGAGTGCAAAAAAAGGAGGATTTGTCAACAGAACTAATCTGAGCATAAAACAAAAGGGAAGGGTCTAGGGCAGGGGTCTGCAACCTTTAAGACATAAAGAGCCACTTGGACCCGTTTCCGAAGGGAAAAAAAAAACTGGGAGCCGCAAAACCATTGCGACATTTAAAACAAATCTAACACTGCATATATTGTTTCTTACCTTAATGCTATATACGACCCCCTACTTTTCCTGTTAAAATATAGGTGTTTGGCCTATACTCGCCGTATAAGACTACCCCTCTTCCTTCGCACACCAAAAAAAATACGCCAGAAAATATCACAACAACAAGTAACAATATTTGATTTCAAAATTATGATGATTTTGTAGTCAAATCACTAATATGAAATAAAATTATTTTTTCTACCTTTGTTGTCTGACCAATTTATTCTTTGATCATGCTGGTCCCGATCTGAGGCTTCTGCTTTCCTGTCTTCTCTTAGCTCTCTTTCTGTGGTCTATGGTCCATCTGCCATTTCTTATCTCTTCTTTCGTTTTCTTCACTTCTTTCCATCAGCCTATTTCCAGTCCCAGTAACCCTCCCCAATATCAGCCCCTTTCCAGTCCTCACTCCCAGTACCTTCCAATGTCAACTTGCATTCCCATGATTGCCACTGGTGTCCATTTCCTTCCAATCCCCCTCCTTCCCCACTGACCAGTCCCTTCTAGTACAAATACCATGGCAGCCTTAGCCCCCAGTTATCTTCCAGGGCCAGCAGCTCTATCCTCCCCTCCCCACAATCAGCCCATGCCCATTCAAAGCCCCCCAATCAGCTCGCTTCCAGTGCTAATCCCCCCTCAACCCCATTACCAGTGCTAGCCTCCCCTAATCAGCCCAATACCAGTCCTACCCCCCATCAGCTCATTACCAGTCCTAGCCTCCCCTAATCAGCTCATTTCCAGTGCTAGTCCCCTCAACCCCATTACCAGTGCTCCATCCCTCCATGTCAGCCCCCTCCATGTCAGCCCCCCTCCCTCCATCCATATCAGCTCCCTCCCTCCATGTCAGCCCCCTCCATCCCTCCATGTCAGCCCCCCTCCCTCCCTCCCTCCCTCCCTCCATGTCAGCCCCCCTCCCTCCCTCCCTCCATGTCAGCCCCTCCTCCCTCCATCCATCCATGTCAGCCCCCTCCCTCCATCCATGTCAGCCCCCCTCCCTCCATCCATCCATATCAGCTCCCTCCCTCCATGTCAGCCCCCCTCCCTCCATCCATCCATATCAGCTCCCTCCCTCCATGTCAGCCCCCCTCCCTCCATCCATATATGCTCCCTCCCTCCATGTCAGCTCCCCTCCCTTCTTCTGCAGCCGCGGCTCCCTGCCTCTTACGGAACCGCGGCTGTGCTTTTAAAATCATCTCGGAGCCCTTCCTGTCTTGACGGGCTCCGTGCAGCATTGTCCCGCCTCCAAACTTCCTTTAGAGGCGGGACAATGCTGCACGGAGCCCGTCAAGACAGGAAGGGCTCCGAGATGATTTTAAAAGCACAGCCGCGGTTCCCTAAGAGGCAGGGAGCCGCGGCTGCAGAAGAAGGGAGGGAGCTTACAACACTATTACTTGTCACTGGGCGGGCAGTGTGCTCCGGAGCCGCGGCAAAGGTGAGAAAGAGCCGCATGCGGCTCCGGAGCCGCGGGTTGCCGACCCCTGGTCTAGGGTGACCCCTAGTGTCTTAATGGAATCACAGTAAGGAGGTATGGAGGAGGAAATAACAGGGGGCAGGAGAGGCTGATAAAGACCAGGGTAGGGAAAGCAACTGGATTCACATTTACAATGAGGAACAGAGACGATGGCAAAGCGGAGATTCAACTGCTAAATCACCAATGGGAAAAGGGTCACGAAGACATCAAAGATTATAGGGGCAATGAGGAAACCCTGTGGAAAACTAAAAGCAAAGGGAAAAGGAGAAAACCTAATGTATGACAAGGTTTGCAAGAAGCATTGGTGAAATTAAGAGGAGAACCATTTGAACATGGTATCGGGGGAACAAGTCTGATCTCTGGAGATTAGAGTAGCAGACTTGGAGGACATAAGGAAGACAGAGAGGTATATAGATGAGACTTACAGGGACGTAGTACTGAAGTCCCACCTCCAGTCTGGCAGCCTCCATGTTGCCATGAGGAGAGAGGTCACATGACAGGAGAGCATCACCCTGATGAGGCAGAAAGTGATCATGTGGCTAGGACCTGTCATCCAGGTGATGTAAAACACTCTTGCACCAAGGAGGTTTCTCCAGGGCCATGTGCCCATGAGGTAAGGGTTAGGACAGCCATTATAGTTGGTGATTCAATCATTAGGCATGTAGATAGCTAGGTGGCTGGTGGATGTGAGGATCACCAGGTAACATGTCTATCTGGTGCGAAGGCAGTGGACCTCACACACCACCTAGACAAGGTATTAGATAGTGTTGGGGAGGAGTCTGCTGTCTTGGTACATGTTGGTACCAATGACATAGGAAAGTGTGATAGGGAGGTTCTGGAGGCCAAATTTAGGCTTTTAGGTAGGAAGTTGAAATCCACAACTTCCAGAGTAGCATTCTCAAAAATGCTTCCCATTCCACTTGCAGAGCCCAAAAGTCAGGCAGAGCTGCGGAGTCTCAATGTGTGGATGAGACGATGGTGCAAAGAAGGGGTTTTTCCGAAGGGATGAAACCAGGCTGCTGGCATTAACCTTTAAAAAGGAGAGAGAGCAGCTTTTAAACTACATAATAGGGGAAAGTTCACAATCGCCCAAGAGCGCATGGTTCAGAATGATGTATCCGTGAAGGATACTAAAAGATTAAAGTTAGGGCATATCAACAGAGAGGTTCCAATAAAGACAAAAGTAACCCAAATGCGGGAGAGCGTTTTTGGAAGGAGTGTGGAGGTGTGCTGAGCTGTAATCGCGCTCAGACTGAGCTGAGACTGCACCTGTGAAGTTGACGCTGCCCTGAGAATATCAGACAGGCACGCCCGGGACACCCTGCTCTTGGTAGGACCAGGTTGCTTAAATTTCCTTTTACTTCTCCGCGACCGCGGAGCACGACCGTGGGGCGTTTACTGAAGGGGCGTGTCTAAAGGGGCAGGTCTCGCCCCTTAGACGCCCCTTCGACGCCACTGCGGCGCCTACACGACATCGGCTGCCTTGGGGAGTAGAGACTGCATGCACGGACATTATCCTTGCTGTTCCATTTGGTCGTATGCTGTAAGTTTGGAAGGGACTTGACTCTTTCATGTTGTGTTTTGTGATTTAATTGCCTTGACTTTACGAGTTTGCACCATGGGCAAACGGAAGGCAAAGGCAGCTGTCAAGTCTCAGGATGCTGGTACCGGGGTTATTAAACCGGTTGGCCCCTTGGACAGGCATGTAGTTCCTCTACCCTTGGCACAGTCTTCTCCCGACGGGGTTTCTTTAAGCCCCGATGGGAGATCTCCTCCTCTCTGTCCTAGTTCTGCTGTTTCTTTAGTGTCTAAGGCTCCCTTTGATGATCTTTGTGAGGTGAGGTCTGTTATAGATATACCTAATCCAGTTCTGGGAATAGATTTAAGTGCCCCTTCGGAGACACCGGATCTATCCCCTGAGGCATATGTGACCCTAAAGGATGTATTGAGGGCCGTTAAAGTTCTTGATTTGAAAGTATCCTCTAAATTGAATTCTTTATCTACCTTTACCCAGGAAACTGCAATAGCATTGCAGCAACTGGATAGTAAGGTAACTTCATTGGATACTGCTGTTTCTAAATTGTAGTCCCAAGTTCCTGCATTGCAATCAGTTAATGTTTGTGCTATTAAGGATTCCTTAGTTTTACATGCTAAAATGGAAGCTTTGGAGAACTCTATGCTTCGTTGTAACTTACGATTTTTAAATTTCCCTCAATCTTCTTTGCTTTCTGCTAGTATCTTTTTGGAAAAATATCTCAAGGAAGTCTTGGCTATATCTGAGTCTATAGGAATTTCTCAAATTTATTATGTACCCTCAACTTCTAAAAAGGAGAACGCTGCCGATGATGAACTGGATGAGATAATTCCTACTATTGCTAATCTCACCGCTTTTATTGAAGATTCCTCTGACACTATTACTTTGAGGTCCACATTGTTAGTTACTTTTCCTTCTGTTTTAATTAAGCAGCGTATTCTTAAAGCTTATTTTAAAGCTAAGGCAGTTAAGTTTTGTGGACAAGCAGTATTGGTTTTTCCAGATGTGGCACATGCTACGCAACTGAGGCAATTTCTTGCATTAAAACCTCGAGTTTTGGCTCTAGGCGCTACTTTCTTTTTGAGATTCCCATGCAAATGTGCTATCAGTTATGATGGCACTTCTTATATTTTTACTGATGTCTCACATCTGGAAAAGATTCTGCAGGACAGACAAAGTTTAGTAGGAGACGGCTCTGTTAGATGTTAATCACTTTCCATAGTTGTAGACCTTATGGTCTTAGGTTGCTATTGTTTAGTATTTTTGTATTTCTTTTCAGATCTAAAAGCTCTCTCTTGACGTGGACTATATCATGTATATTTTTCCTTATCTTGTTAATTGGTTCGCCATGTGTATTAATTGCCTAGATTGTCCTGTTACTATTTTTGATCATGTATTTTAATTGGAAAATTAATAAAAAAAAAAAAAAAGTAACCCAAATGCCCTTAAGTACAGAGCAGACAGAACTTAAAGATTCCAAATTACCTCTGTCGACGGATAACCAAATTAATATGAATAAAATACGACCTCTAAAATGTTTGTATGCAAATGCTAGAAGTCTAAAAAATAAGATGGGAGAATTAAAATATATAGCACTAAATAAGAGGTTAAATATGATTGGTATCTCAGAGACCTGGTAGAAGGAGGACAACCAGTGGTACACTGTGACACCTGGGTACAAATTATATAACAATGATAGAGTAGATCAAATTGGTGGAGGAGTTGCTCTCTATGTTAGAGAGGGCATTGAGTCACACAAGATTAAAATTTTGCAGGAAACAAAATACACGGTAGAATCTCTATCGATTGAAATTCCATGTAAAAAGGGGAAGGCGATGGCAGTGGGGGTGTACTACCAACCGCCTGGCCAGAATAAACAAATAGATAATGAAATGCTCAAGAAATCAGAGAAGCTAACAAAAGTCACAATATAGTAATAATAATAGGTGATTTCAATTACCCCAGTATCAGCTGGGTCAGTGTTATGGCAGGACATGCTAGGGAGGTAATGTTTCTAGATGAAATAAATGACTGCTTCTTGGAGCAGCTTGTTCATGAATCAACAAGAGGGGAAGCCATTTTGGACCTAGTCCTTAGTGGAACATGAGATCTGGTACAAGAGATAAGAGTGTTGGGACCACTTGGCAATAGTGATCATAGCAAGATCGCGTTTGACTTCATAAATGGAAAAGGGACAGGAAGGAAATACACAGTACTGCTTTTTAACTTTCAAAAGGGAGACTATGATAAAATGAGGAAAATAGTTAAGAAAAAACAAAGGAACAGCTGAAAAGGTTCAAGATTTACATCAAGCATAGGCGTTGTTTAAAAATACTATCTTGGAAGCCCAGAACAGATGTATTCCATGCTTTAAGAATGGTGAAAGGAAGTCCACAAAACTGCCAGCATGGTTTAAAGGTAAGGCTGTTGTAGCCAAAAAAAGCATCTTTTAGGAAATGGAAAAAAGGAGCCAAATGATGACAACTGGAAACAACATAAGCACTGGCAAGTTAGAGGCAAGGCATTGATAAGGCAGGGAAAGAAAGAATTTGAGAAGAAGCTTGCTATGGAAGCAAAAACGCACAAAAAAGACTTTTTTTAAGTACACTCATAGCAAAAAACCTTTGAGAGAGTCAGTTGGACCATTAGCTGATAGAGGGGTAAAAGGGGCACTAAGAGGGGACAAGGCCATAGCGGAGAGACTGAATGAATTCTTTGCTTCGTTCTTAACTGAAGAAGATGTAGGGACGTTACCCATGCTCGAAATGGAATTTAATGGTGATGGATCGGAAGAATTGAAAGGCATATCAATAAATAGGGAAGATATCTTACAACTATTTGATAAACTGTTGTTGTTGTTAAGTGCCGTCGAGTCGGAGTCAACTCATGGCGACCCTCTGGATAGCTATCCTAAATTGTGTTCGGTCTTCAGTCAGGCGGCTCATTGTTGACAGACTGGTACCCATAGCTGCTGTTATTGTATCGATCCATCTCATTGCTGGCCTTCCTCTTTTGCGTTGACCTTCTATCTTGCCAAGCATGATGTCTTTCTCTAATGATCTCTCTCTTCGCATAATGTGTCCAAAGTATGAAAGTCGAAGTCTTGTCATCTGAGCTTCTAAAGAAAGCTTAGGTTTGATCTCCTCTAGTACCGACTGGTTTGTTCTTCGGGCAGTCCATGGTATACACAGTATTCGCCGCCAGCACCATAATTCAAAGGCATCAATTTTCTTCCTGTCTGTCTTTTTCACTGTCCAGCTTTCACATCCATATGATGTTATTGAAAATACCATGGCTTGAACAAGTCGAATCTTTGTATGGAGAGAGACATCTCTGCTCTTGAGAATCTTATCTAGGTCTTTCATGGCCATTCTGCCAAGAGCAATGCGTCGTCTGATTTCTTGACTGCTTGTTGCTTCTTTATTGATAGTTGATCCAAGTAGGTTAAAGTTGTTCACGATTTCAATTTCTTCTCCTTCAACGATGAACCTGTTGATTATGCCAGTTGTCATGATCTTTGTCTTCTTTACATTAAGGTGCAGGCCCATTTTGAGACTATGTTCTTTGATTGTGAGAAGCAAATGTTTCAGATCATCTTCACTTTCAGCCAGTAATGTGGCATCATCAGCATAGCGAAAGTTGTTGATGAGTCTTCCACCAATCTTCACACCTCTGTTGTCTTCATACAGTCCTGCTTCTCTGATGATTTGTTCTGCATATAAATTAAACAGGTAGGGGGAAAGTATGCAGCCTTGTCTTACACCTTTGCTTATTTTAAACCATTCTGTTTCTCCTTGTTCCGTTCGAACTGTTGCTTCTTGATCAATGTACAGATTTTGCAAGAGTACTATCAGGTGTTCTGGTATACCCATGCTTCTTAATGTGGCCCAGAGTTTCTCATGGTTTACACAGTCAAAAGCTTTGCTATAGTCGATAAAGCACAAATAGATATCCTTTTGGTATTCTTTAGTCTTTTCAAGGATCCATCTCACATCCGCAATGATGTCTCTCGTTCCTTGCCCTTTCCTGAACCCTGCTTGTACTTCAGATAGTTCTTGTTCCAGGTATGGTTGTAGTCTCTTTTGAATAATCTTCAGTAGAATCTTGCTGGCATGTGGGATCAGAGCGATTGTGCGATAATTTCCACAGTCAGTTGGATCACCTTTCTTTAGTATTGGTATAAACACAGATCTTTTCCAGTCGGTTGGCCATGATGCTGTCTTCCATATTTCTTGGCAGAGCCTTGTAAGTACGGTAACAGCTGCATCAGATTGCTGTAATACTTCTATGGGAATGCTATCAATGCCTGGTGCTTTGTTCTTTGATAAGGCTTTCAATGCTGCTTCCACTTCTTCTTTCATCACCAATGGTTCCCGATCATAAGGTACAGGTTGAAACGGCTGTTGGTCCACTTGATCTTTATCATATAAACACTCTGTATATTCCTTCCATCTTTTCTTGATCTTCTCAGCATCATTCAGCATAGAACCTTGAGCATCTTGTAACATTCCAATTCGAGGCTGGAACTTTTTCTTTAACTCTCGTAGCTTTAGGAAAGCCGACCTTGTTCTTCCTCTAATAGTTTCTGCTTCTATTTCCTTGCATAAACTAGATAAACCCTTGATAAACTAAACAGTAGCATATCACCTGGACCAGATGGCATACACCCGAGGGTGTTGAAGGAACTGAAATATGAGACTGAAGACCTACTTTTAGTAATCTGTGAACTATCATTAAAATCAACTGTAGTACCAGAAGACTGGAGAATGGCCAGTGTAATGTCAATTTTTAAAAAGGGTTCCAGGGGTGATCCGGTAATCTACAGGCTCATGAGCCTGACATCTGTACTGGGCAAAATGGAAGAAACCATTATAAAGAAGAAAATTACTGAACATGTATATAATGGTATAATGGGAGAAAGCCAACATGGCTTTAGCCAAGGAAGGCCTCATTTTACTAATCTGTTATATATTTTTAAAGTGTGAATAAATAGGCAGACAAAGGTGAGCCAGTCTATATAGTGTATCTGGATTTTCAGAACGTCTCTGACAAGCTTCCTCATGAGAGACTCTTGACAAAATTAAAAAGTCATGGGATAGGAGGCAGTGTACTACAGTGGATCAGAACTGGTTAAAAGATAGAAAGCAGAGGGTAGGACTGATTGGCCAATTTTCCCAACGGAGAAAGATGAATAGTGGAGTACCCCAAGGATCTGTGCTGTGTCTGCTGCTTTTTAATATATTCATAAATGACCTGGAAATGGGAATAACGAGTGAGGTAGTCAAATATGTAGATGACACAAAATTATTCAAAGCTGATACAACCCAAGAGGACTGTGAAAAATTGTAAAAGGACCTTGATAAATTGGAAGACTGTACGTTCAAATGGCAGATGAAATTTAATGTGGACGTGCAAAGTTATGCACCTAGGAAAGAACAACCCAAACTATGGTTACACGATGCAAGGTTCCACATTAGGAACCACCACCCAGGAAAAAGATCTAGGCGTCATCGTGGAAAACACGTTGAAACCCTCCGCCCAGTGTGCAGCGGCGGCCAAATAGAATGCTAGGATGGTGGATGCTTGGTATGCCCTGCCAATGGAAGTGGTGGGGGCAAATACAGTGACAGAATTCAAAATGGCATGGAAGAAACACAGTTGATCCCTTTATAACAATAGGATAAAATAAAAATAAACTTAACTATCTCTTATATCTCAACAAATAAAAGTGACCTACACAGAGCAGTGGGTACATCCTTAAACAAAGGCATGGGGAGGGGTGGCCTGCATAGAGTGGCAGGTGCACCTACTCTTGCCACCTTGTTGGGCAGACAAGATGGACCATGTTGGTCATTATCTGCCACCATATACTATGTTACTATGTTACTTTAAGGAAAGGAATGGAGGATAAAACAAAGGATATTATAATGCCTCCATATCATTCCATGTTGAGATCGCACCTTGAATATTGTGTGCAATTCTGGTCGCTGTAACTTAAAAAGGATATAGCGAATTAGAAAAGGTACAGAGAAGAGCCATCAAAATGGTAAAGGGGGTGGAAGGATACCCCTATGAGAAGAGTCTTAAAAGGTTAGGGTTCTTTAACCTGGAAAAGAGACAGCTGAGGGGAGATATGATAGAGGTCTATAAATTAATGAATGGAGTGGAATGGGAAAACGTAGATTGATTCTTTATGCCATCAAAAAGTAAAAAGACTAGGGGACCCATTTAAGACTAATAAGAGAAAATATTTTTTCACTCAAGGTGTAATCAAAGTCTGGAATTTGTTACAGGAGGATGTAGTAAAAGCTGTTTGTGTAGCTGGGTTTAAAAAAGGTTTGGACAAGTTCCTGGAGGAAAGGTCCATAAACCAAGGGGACCTGGGTAATCCACTGTTTGCCCCAGTAGAAGAATTATGGAACTTGTGCTTCTTTTTGAGAAACTTCTAGGTACTTGTGACCTGGATTTGCCACTGTTGGAAACAGGATACTGGGCTTGATGAACCTTGGTCTAACCAAGTATGGCATTTCTTATGTTCTTATGTTCTTAATAATAATAATTTCTCATAGCCCCCTCCCTCCAGCCATCATCCAGTGTCTCTCTCTCATCCCCCAAGCCATCACCCGATGTGTGTGTGTCTCTCTCTCTTGCCCCCCAAGTTATCACCCGAAGTCTGTCTCTCTCTCTTGCCCTCGAGCCATCACCCAGTCGGTCTGTCTCTCTTGCCCACCAAGCTATCATCCGATGTCTGCTTCTCTTTCTTTTCCCCAAAGCCATCACTTGATGTCTGTTTCTCTCTGTCTTGCCCCCCAGGCCATCCACCCAATGTCTCTCTCTCTCTCGCTCTCTTTCTTATCCCCCCAAACCATCACCAGATGTCTCTCTCTTTTACCTCCCCCAACCATCACCCGATGTCTTATCATTGTTCACTCTTTCACTGCGATTGCCTCTGCATGCAGTTTGAGCTGCACAGTGAAGGAAGTTTGCTGATCTCGTTCACACTTGAAATAGCAAGATGAGCAAACTTCCTGTATCACGCGGTTCAAACTACATGCAGAGCAGATCATGAGGCAGGAAGTTTGCTAATCCCACTGTTTCAAGTCTCAGCAAGCTTCCTTCACTGCACGGCTCGAACTACATGCATAGCCGATCATGGTGATGGCTGCGGGAAGGAGGCAATCAAATCCCAGGCGCCAAGATTTAATTTATAATCCCCATGACAACCTGGCACCCAGAATTTGTCGAGTCCAATCAAATCCCAGGCGCCAATGTGTAATTTATAGTCACCATGGCAACCTTGCACCCAGGGTTTGTCAAGCCCTGCTGTAACCTACCATTAAAACTATCTACTGTAGCTGAAGTTCGGAGAGTAGCTATCGTAGCACCAGTTTTTAAAAATGGTTCCAGGGTGATCTGGGAAACTACAGACCAGTGAGCCTGATGTCAATGGAGAACAAAAGGGGAGAAATTATTATGAAGAACAAAATTATTGAACCTATAGACAGGCATGATTTAATGGGACAAAATCAACATGGACTTATCCAAGTGAAGTCCTGTTTCACCAATCTGCTACATTTTCTTGAAGGCATGAACAAACATGTAGATAAAGGGCAGCCAGTTTGTATAGTGTATCCAGATTTTATGAAAGCATTTGAAAAGGTACCTCATGAAAGACTCCTGAAGAAAAGCCATGGAATTGGTGATAATATTCTATTATAATAACATGGTAAATGCTGGCAGATAAAGACCAACATGGTCCATCTAGTCTGCCCAGTAAGATGGCCAGAATTGAAGATAAGGATAAGGAACTGGTTAAAAGATAGAAACAGAAATTAAGGTTCAATGGCCTATTTTCTCAATGGCAAAAGGCAAATAGTGGCGTACTGAAGGAATCTGTGCTGGTACTAGTGTTTTTTTAGCATTTTTATAAATTATCTGGAAATTGAAACAATGAGTGAGATGATCAGATTTTCAGATGACACCATGTTATTCAACATTGTTAAATTGCATGCACATTGTGAGAAATTGCAAGACGACCTTGCGAGATTACAAGACTAGGCATCCAAATGGCAGATGAAATTTAATTTGGAAAAGAGCAAAGTGATGCATATAGGAAAATACAGAGATGAAATCTTAATTAGTGCAGAGATGAAGACAGATACTCAATACAACAAAACTCCCAAGGCAATGATAAAAAAAACCCCTCAAAAGAATAAAATACTACTGCTGGGTGATTCCATTATAAGAGACATTAACTTGGAAACACAGTCTAAAGGTCAAAAAGGTAAAATGTCTTCCACAATCCTCAGCCATCAGAAATACACATCAAAAGTAACATCAAAGAAGAAAGTAAAGATTCTAAAACAGATTTTATAATCTACCTGGGAACAACTGACTTGGTCAGAAACAGCACCCTAGTGGCAGAGAGGACTTTTCAGAAGTTGGAGGAGGGCCTGCTGCACTTGGTAAGGACATTTAAGTTATCAGAAGTACTTCCTCTCTATGGAAATGAAGAATAAAGTCAATGTTGTATAGACAACTTCAATAGGTGGCTCAAAGCCTGGTGTTAAGAAGAATATTTTATTTATTGGGTTTTATATACTACTTTATCATTTCAATCAAAGTGGTTTACATTGCAACTTAAACTTAGTAATGTACATTAAACAGGGACATTGATAAGTTGGATTTTTCTGAGGTAATGGAAGGTTAAGTGACTTGCCCAAGGCCACAAGGAGTACTAGTGAGAATCAAACCCTGGTCTCTGGGCTCCTAAGCCAGTGCTCTTAACCATTAGGCTACTCCTCCACTCCATGTTTTTAGATATGTAAGTGGCTGGGGCAATATATGGAAAAAGAAAAGCCTATATGGTAATGATGGCCTCCTTATTTCTGTACCTGCAAGAAAGATTCTAAGTGAGAAATTCACGCGTTATATTCCAACAGCGTAAACGCAGCAGTAGGGGTGGCATACTGAAAGGCATGTGTCAACCCCTAGCAAAATATGATAACAGTAAAAACATATCAAAATACTACTACTGATCGTACTGCTGCTTATCATTTGTCTAGTGCTACAAGGCGTACACAGCACTGTACATAAACACATGGGAGACAGTCCCTACTCAATAGAACGTACAGTCAGTACAAGATAGAAACACACAGAAAGGGGATCAGAGGTAGTCTTGCCATACATGGGTGATAAACAGGGGAATAAAAGGTCAGGATCCAAAAGCAGCCTCACAGAGGTGGGTTTTTAGCCTGGATTTGAATAGGACCAGAAATGGAGCCTGATGCACCAACTCAGGTAGTCTGTTTCAGGCATATGATACAGCAAGGTGGAAAGAACGCAATCTGAAGTTGGCAGTGGAAGTGAAGGACACAAGGGCCGATGCAGAAAGCGGGCTCCGAAGTCACGAGCTATGTACGCCTCTGTGCAACACACAGCGCACGGCTTCAGTGTCAGTATGTAGAAAGGGGCGCATATGCAAATTACCCATGCGTTAAACTGTGGCACAAATGGCAGCGTTAAACTGGGAGAGCAAGACAAACACATGAGTCGGTGCAAGTTTGGCATGCTCTCCCAGAGAAAAAGGGACACCGCATGGTTAATTTGCATATGCACCCAATAGTATTTTGATGGCATCGGTGGCTTTCCCCACTGCCTGGATCATCTGAGGGGAAGTTTGACACTGCCCCTCAGATGATCCAGGTATCGGGGAAAGCCCCCAGTGCCATCAAAATACTGTCGGGGCACGTGTAGGAAATTTATGTCACTTCAGGCCCAGGCGTAGAGATAATGGCACTTCGGCTGATTATGAAATCCTCTACGTGTTTCCCTGCATTGAGCGCAGAAAATATTAGCATGCCATTGTAATACATGCAGCTCATTTGCCTAAATTTAAATATGCTTGGCATTACTGTATGCACATGCTTTTCCTTCGCTGTTTATATGTGCGTCAGTCTTTTTTCTGCATTTGGCCTGTCAGAACTTGTGCTTATAAGTTGCATTATCTTCACACAAAGGGCGTGTTGATCTTTCTGCATTTGCTCCACAGATAAAAGGAATTTTCAAGATGAGAGTAGTTCACAAAAAGGAGTGTAGGGACAGGTAAGAGAGGAGAAGTAGTGAGGAGCAGCAGAATAAAGCAATTGTAGGTCAGTAGGAGAAGTTTGAACTGGATGCAAAACGGATAGGGAGCAAATGAAGTGACTTCAGGAGAGGGATTACATGAGCATAGTAACTATGGTGTAGAATTAGCCTTGTGGCTGAATGGATCGAAGAGGAGAGAGATGATTCAGGGGGAGACACGTGAGGAGCAAATTGCAATAGTAACTTGCTCATTTGCAGCAAAGTAGAGGAAAAAGCTAGGCATAGGTGTAGGAAATGGGGTAGGCCACACCAAACCTTTGCCCGCCATCCACAGAGAGCTGTCTTCTGGCTGCCCACAGGAGATCAGATCCCCATGGGCAGGATGGAAGGCCACCACAAGACTCCATTCTGTCTGCCCGTGAGGATCTCCTATGGGAAGACAAAAGGAGTATTTGCTGCAATCGCTATGGCCTTCCCCTCGTGCCTGTGGGGATCTGATCTCCTGCGGACTGTCAGGATTCTTTCTCCTCCTGCTCGTGGGGATCTGATCTCTTGCGGGCAGACAGGAGTCTGCCATGATCACAGCCGTTCCCTTCTCTTCTGCCCACGGGATCATATAACCCCTCTCCCCAAGTCACTCCACTGACTTCCTATCAGTTTCTACATCCAGTTTAAACTTCTCCTACTGATCTACAAGTGCATTCATTCTGTGGCTCCTCACTACTTTTCCTGGCTTATCTCATTCTACATCCCTCCTCGGGAACTCCACTCCTTTGGTAGATCCCTTTTATCTGTGCCCTTCTCTGCCACTGACAACTCCAGACTTCGTTCATTTCACCTTGCTGTTCCATATGCCTGAAACAAACTACCAGAGTCTGTGTATCAGGCTCCTTCTCTAGCCCTATTCAAATCCAGACTAAAAATCCACCTCTTTGAAGCCGCTTTTGGATCTTGAAGCTCCTCACTCTCTTGTTCACTAGTTATGTGTATCTTACCATACTCTAGTCCACAGTTTCGCTATATGTTTTGTCTTGATTAGATCATAAGCTCTGTTGAGCAGGGACTGTGTCTTACATCTATATGTATAGTGCTGCCTAAGCCTTGTAGAGTTATACAAATGATTTGTAGTAGTAGAGGGATAGAGATGGCAGAAAAGATGGAGGAGCAGCACTTTATGTCCAGAATGATATCAAAACCCAAACCAAGAGACATCAACACCAAACCAAAGACCCAAACCGAGAGACATCAACACCAATGTCTGCTGAAGTGCGCCCTCATAAACGCCAGGTCAATACGCACGAAATGGCCAGCAGTCACTGATCTGATAACCCTACATGATCTTGACATTCTAATGATCACGGAGACATGGCTATCTGACTGTGACAATGTACTCATCAATCAGATGTTACCTCCAGACTTCTCACTATACGCCTACCACAGGACCAACCAAAGGGGAGGTGGAGCACTCATCCTCGCCAGAGCCGGACTTCAATTTAAACTAAGCAATGCCACCAGCACAACCCACCTGGATACGATCACTATAGTAAACGATCACTGCTCGATCAACTTACTTTACCGAGCACCGACATTGTCACCAGAAGATCTCTCGACAATAATCAACCTCGCCTGTAATTCAAACAATCCACAATCCTCGAACTGGCTACTAGGCGATTTCAACTTGCCTTCCCTACAAGATGTCCAAGCGACCGCCCTCCTCGAAGCACTTGACGAGCTGGGCTACAAACAAATTGTTGATTCCCCCCACACACGTGAAGGGAGGTAAACTAGATTTGATCTTCGCTCCACAAACAGAGGCTGTCACAACCCAAGACTTGATGCTATCTATAACGCCAGTACCCTGGTCCGATCATAGCCTGCTCAGATTCTACATACCTACTACCCGCGATAACCAGAACAGCAACAAAGCCAATACCCTCCTCAGATCACCAGCAAAACATTTTCGGCCCTTTGATAGAGAAGAAGTCCTCGAGAAAGTCCTCCCTCTACTTATTAACACAACCCCCGATCTAGACGAAATGGTATCTAACTGGGATGACAGCCTCAGAGCCATCGCCTGCCCCTCACCCACGAGCAAGAAACCAAGGAAACGTGAACACGCACCATGGTACTCTACAGAACTGCGAGCTTCACTCCTCCATCTGCGCAAACTCGAGAGACATTGGCGCCGAACTCGATCCACCGAAGCACAATATGCATATAACGTACACTTAAAAACACACGAGATGAAATAATGGAGAAAAGGAAGCAATATCATATGGACATACTAAAGCGGTCAATAAACAAGCCACATGACTTGTTCAATATCGCAAAAACCCTAACGGGAGATCCAGCATCAGATCAACCACACATGCCACAGCCACAGGACTACTCAGACTATCTACAATCAAAGATGATCCAGATGGACAAGAGCATAACCGCCACAAACCACTCCACCCCGCAAAAAACGCCACAGCCAGCACTTCTGTTCAAATTCAATGAGATATCTAGCAAAGAGGTTGAAGACACTATTGCTTCTATCAACCTCACCACTGCACCCAATGATCCTTGTCCAGCCCTCTGGATAAAAGAGCTACGCCGCGACCTAAGCCAATTCCTGACCAAAATATTGAATCAATCACTCTCAAAGGGATCGTTTCCACAGAGCTTAAAACACACATCAATCAGACCACTCTTGAAAAACAGCAGAATGGACCCAACCAAAGTTGAGTCTTATAGACCTATTTCAAGCATTCCCCTGCTTGCCAAAATAATCGAAAAGATAGTCCAGCGACAAATCCAACAACATGTTGACACCGGAAGCCCCACTGGATCCTTCCCAACATGGTTTCAGGGAGGCACACGGTGTGGACACCTTACTCACTACCCTCTTCAACAACCTAGTCTCCGGAATTGACAACATTCACCAAGGATTTGTCCTCATCTTCTTGGACATCGCAGCGGCCTTCGACTCGGTGAACCATGAGATACTAATAAAACGCCTCGAAGAAAAAGGGATACAAGGCACAGCACTGAACTGGTGCAAATCATGCCTATCCAACAGATGGCAACAAGTAAGGACTGGCTCCACGACCGCAGAACCATTTCTACAGAAACAAGGTGTGCCGCAGGGATCCTCACTATCTGCATTGATGTTTAACATTTATATGCAGCCCATCTGTGCCTTGATCCGAGCGTTCAACGTCAACTGTCTTGCCTATGCGGACGATATCCTGCCATACATCCCATTTACGATTGACCAGCCAGATTTTTCTCCAATAATAAGATGCTTTAAAGCAGTAGCAGACTGGCTCCTCTTGCAAAACCTACGGATCAACCACAGCAAAACGGATGTCCTCTTCATCACGAGGAACCAGGATTTTACCCCACCACCTTCATTGCAAGTCAACATTGCCAAACTGAAAACTAAAACCTCAATCCACTACCTAGGCATTACACTCGACCAACGGCTGGACATGAAAACTCATATAGGAAACACTGTAAAAGCAGCACACAATAAGATACGAACATTACGACACCTACGACCTCTGCTTGACCTCACCGACTACCGAACGATCTACCAAGTCTTAGTTATTCCACACCTGGATTTCGCCAATCCTTCAAGGACTCCCACAGGCAATGCTAAGTCCGCTCCAGCTCACGATGAACTCAGCCGCGAGAGTTCTAGTAGGAGTAGCAAGGATGAACCACATAACGCCAGTCTTGATGAAACTCCACTGGTTACCTTTACAGGCTAGAATACACTACAAGATTCTAGTCCTGACCTTCAAAGCACTAAATAATCAGCCCCCCACGCGCATCAGCAAGCTGATTCACAGATTGCCGGATAATAGAAACAGAAGATCCACAATGATGAACAAATTAGAGGTCCCTAAAGCAATGACAAAATGCACAAAGGCAACGGCCAATAGAACCTTCGCGATATACGCGCCCAGAGCCTGGAATGCCCTCCCCACAGATATTCGAACCATCACGAACCTGGTCCTATTCAAAAAAGCGCTGAAACATCATTTGTTCTTACGTTACTACCCTGAAACTAATCCAGGAAAGCAAGTAATAAGCACTCCATCTACCCACCCAAACCGCTCCAACTTACATACCCAGCAAGAAAACGGTTAGCCAGCGTGATTTCCCCCCCCCCACCCAAATTTCCTAGATCTAGGAATGTATGCACCAATTTATATGAAATGTAAATAGTTTTCCCCCAGTTATACCCAAGTTTTTCTTCCCCTGTTCATTGTAAATACAATGTGGCTTGCTGCACTGTAGTACGTTATGGTTTGAATGTACACCGCACTGATCTAAATAGCGCGGTATAGAAGAAAAGTTAAATAAATAAATAAAGTGACTGAAATGCAGGGAACATGGGGAAAGGAGGAATTATTGTGGACTGTCCTGGAAAGAGAGACTTGCACTTACATCTACCAACCTCCATCTCACACAATGGAATTAGACAGAGATCTAGTGATAGATATCCAAAGGTTGGGAATGAAAGGGGAAGTCCTATTGCTAGGCTATTTAAATCTATCTGATAAAGACTGGACTATCCCAACTGCAGAATCTGAAAGAAGTAGAAAGTTCTTGGATGCATTTCAAGGGGCTCTACTCAGGCAAATGGTGAAGGAACCCACTAGGAAGGGCCAACGCTGGATCTGGTTCTCACAAATTAAGACAATGAGGCCAATTCTAATCGGTGCACATCCGGGCCATCCAGACATCCAAAAAAATGGACGGGCCCAAAGTGTACCCGATTCTGCAACCGCAGGAGCTAGACATTCCCACTGTCTCAGAATTAGACGGCCTAGAGTAGCCCCGATTCAGCACTGTAGGACGTCCTTCCTTCAACCCGTCCAGCCCTGCTGATGTGCCGGTGCCATGACGTCCCATCGCCATGGCACCGGGATGCCCAGCAGGAATGCAGAAATTCTGCAAGAGTAAAACCTCTTTTCTCCGCTGCCTGCCCCCAGCGCGGGCAGCCAGAGCTAGGATCAGGCAGTGGAAACACCCCTCCATCTGCTCGGCCTGTTTGGTGGGGCTATCTGGCCTGATCCCCGTAGTCAGTGGGGCTTATTACACTTCCAAAGTGGAATAGGTCTCATGTCTATTTCTCCCCCGCCAGACGTACAAGGTCCTGGGCCCGCCTTTGCTCTACTCAGCCGCTGCCCCCTACCACCCTGTCTGGTGCTCCCCACAGAAAGGCAATGTACGTGGAGGAGCTACCAGAGCAGAATATGGCCCCTGCGAATAGTGGGGGTTGAATGTCCAACCTGGACAAACATTCACGGGTCAGAATGACCCCCAATGTGTCTTATGTCCAGATGGGAGCTCACCTGGACAGCAGTGATCATCATATGATATGATTTAATATAAAAGTTCAACCAGAATCAGGACACATCATGTTCAAAGTGTTGGATTTCAAACATGTTGAAGGACGTAAATAAAAGGAAAAGGAAAAGAAAACAATTATGCTTTTCCAAGGAGGCAACTGACAAAATAAGAGCAAAAGTACAATGCAACACAAAAGGTATCACTCACAAATTGAAAGTATCACAAAAGGAAGAACACTAACTGATGACAGTAACAAAGGAATTTGAACAAGAAAGTGTATATAAATATCTAGAAGTAGAGGAAGGAGCAACAATCCAACATACAGAGAAAAGTCTAGCAAAGCATATTAAAGGAGATTTAAGCTGATACTGAAAAATGCATTAACATCAAAGAATAAGATACAAGTCAACAATTCGCTTACAATCCCTCCTATATTTTTGGAATTTAGACTGGCCTCTGAAATATCTTGAAAATTGGATATACAAACAAGAAAACTCCTCCATGCCCATGAGGCAGTTAATGAGAATCAGTGTAAGCCCAGATTGTACATCCCTAGAGCCGAAGAAGGAATGGGTCTCATAGAAATTGATTATACATATATAGTGACCATCATAGGCCTCCAGGCCTACTTAACAGAATTAAGAAACTCGAACACATGAAAAGTGTTGCAGAATGAAAGTAAATAACCAGAATCCATCTCCATGATCAAACACGGACAAGCATTTCAACGAGCAAAAGGAATGGATGAGAATCCACCACTATATACAGTAAAGGAAGCAACAGAATTTGCGAAAACAAGAGAAAAAACTCTTCAAAGAATTAGATCAGCAAACGAGAAATAATAAGTGGCAAATGCATAAATACAATGGGAAAAACAAAGCATTACTCCAGGAAGATTAAATTAGACTTACCTGCTAATTGTAGTTCCTGGAGGAACTCCAGTCTGGTCCCGGAATGTCTGGGTTGTCAACCTCCTCTAGCAGCTTTGGAGACTGAGAAACTTTATTCTTGTGATGTCATTGGTATATAAGCCCTGGCTCCTCCTCTTCACACCAGTTTACCTAATGACAAAGCAGACTCACCAGAGGAACAAGTAAGTAGCGAAATGCAACCTCAACGGAACCGCCCCCGTGAACTGCCAACGCTCGTGGAACGAACTATTTACAAAAAAGTTCAAGGTTAAAAATTCTTTTTTTTTTTTCTTTCTGAAACCACTCTCCATATGTCCTGAGGTCTCCTGTCCACTCCCTTGAAAAATACACTTAGAAACCTCCTTGCAAACAGGAAAGGACCCCCGCTATCCTGTTTCCCGCCCCCGAAACAAAGGAATGTATTGCTTACCAGTAAAAACAGCTCTTGCTTCAGGCTACAGCGCGCCAACAAACTCGGGCGGGATCTGGGACCAGACTGGAGTTCCTCCAGGAACTACAATTAGCAGGTAAGTCTAATTTAATCTTCCTGATCGCACCTCCAGTCTGGTCCCGGAATGTCTGGGATGTAACAGAGCAGTAACTACAATCAACGGGAGGGTCCTGCAAGCCTGGCCTGAAGCACTGCCGAGCCAAAACAGGTGTCCCTACCCGCCTGAACATCCAGACGGTAATGCCTCACAAAGGTATGGGGTGACGACCACGTCGCCGCTCTACAAATTTCTACCGCCGGCACCAAACTATATTCCGTCCAAGACACCACTTGCGCCCTCGCGGAATGGGCCCGCAGACCTTCTGGCACCGGACGACCGCGCAAAATGTAAGCCGAAGCGATAGCCTCCTTCACCCATCTAGCAATGGAACCCTTGGAAGCCGCCTCTCCTTTCCTTGCCCCTGCAAACAACACAAACAGCCTATCTGACTTACGGAAAGATGCTGTGCGCGCAACATACTTCTTCAAAGCTCGACGAATATCCAAACGATGCAGCTGCCGCGCCTCCTGACCTTTACCTTTCTCCCGAAAAACTGGCAAGGAAACCACTTGATTCACATGAAAAACGGACACCACTTTCGGCAGGAACGACGGAATGGGCCGCAAAACCACTTTAGCATCGCCAAACGTCAAAAAAGGCTCCCTACAAGACAGAGCTTGCAACTCCGAAATGCGCCTCGCCGAAGCCACTGCCACCAAAAACACTACTTTCAGTGTAAGATCTTTCAAGGACGCATCCGCTAAGGGCTCAAAAGGCACCTTCCCCAAGGCGTCCAGGACTAAAGGCAAATCCCACGCCGGGATGACTTTCTGACGCAGTGGTCATAGAAGCGAGACTGCCCTCAAAAAACGCTTGACATCAGCATGAGCCCCCAGCGCGACACCGCACACCTTACCCCTATAACAGGACAAAGCCGCCAACTGCACCTTTAAGGAAGATGCCGCCAGTCCCTTCTGAAATCCATCCTGTAAAAAGGACAGCACCTGCGGTACCGAGGCTCTCAAGGGAACGCAGTTCCTCTCCGCACACCACTCCTCAAAGACTCACCACACTCCGACGTAAGCCAGAGAAGTAGACCTCCGTCGCGCCTTCAGCAAGGTGGCTATCACTGCCAACAAATAACCTCTCGCCCTCAACCGAGCCCATTCAATAGCCAGGCCGTAAGCGAGAATCTATCCACCTGGGGCATGCAGAGAGGACCCTGAGTGAGAAGATCCTTGCGTACGGGAAGCTTCCAAGGCCGATCCACCAACAGCCTGACTAAGTCCGCATACCACGGGCGCTGCGGCCAATCCGGTGCAACCAGAATCACTCGCCCCCTGTGCCGCTCTATGCGCTGCACTACCCGACCGATTAACACCCACGGAGGGAAGACATACAGCAGCTGCTCTTCCGGCCATTTCTGAATGACAGCATCTAAACCTTCTGCCATCCGCTCCCGTCGTCTGCTGAAGAACCGATCGACCTTCGCAGATTGAAAGGTCGCCATGAGATCCATTACGGGAAGGCCCCAGCGCTGCACCAAACACAAATACCTCGGGGTGAAAGACCCACTCCCCTGGGTCTATCTTTGCGCGACTCATAAAATCGGCCTCTACATTGTCCACCCCTGCGACATGTGCTGCCGTCAAGGCCACCAGATGGGTTTTCCCCCACTCAAACAAACTTTCCGCTTCTTCCTCCAGCGCCACGCTGCTGGTGCCGCCCTGACGATTTACATAAGCCACCGCCGTGGTGTTGTCCGAGAACACCCGAATGGCCTTCCCCTGAACAACCGAACTCAACTGTCGCAGTGCCAACGCTACCGCCCGCAACTCTAACCGGTTGATTGACCACGTCCTTTCCAGGTCGGACCACTGGCCCTGAACTAGGTGTCCCTGATAATGGGCCCCCCAGCCGTAGAGACTGGCGTCCATCGTCAGCGAAATCCAATTCGGAGCATCCAACCACATGCCCTTTTCCAGGCTCCCCAGCCGCAACCACCACCCGAGCGCCCGACGAGTCTGCGGAGGGCAAGGCAATCGCTGACTTAGAGAATCCCTTTGATGCGACCACCTTCTTAACAATGCCCTCTGTAAGGGCCGCATGTGAGCTCGCACCCGCGGCACCATCTCTAAGGTCGCCGCCATCATCCCCAACACCTGCAGATACTCCCAGGCCGTGGGACACTGTAGACCGAGGAAACGACGACCAGCTGTCAGAGCCCCAGCACCCTCTGAGGAGGCAAAAATACATGACCTACTCTCGTGTTGAACCTCGCTCCGAGGTAATCCAGTTCCTGAGACGGATCCAACTTGCTCTTGGTGACGTTGACCACCCAATCTAGACTCCGCAACAGAGTCACTACCTTGGTCGTCGCCGCCACATTCTCTTCTCTGGACTTTGCCCTGATCAACCAATCGTCCAGGTACGGATGTACCAACACACTGTCCTTCCTTAAGGCTGCCACCGCCACCACCACCATAACCTTGGTGAAGGTGCGCGGGGCAGTCGCCAGCCCGAACGGAAGTGCCTGAAACTGGAAATGCCCCATAGGTACTGCAAACCGGAAGTATTTCTGATGCTCCTGCCGAATCGGAATATGCAGATACGCCTCCGAGAGGTCCAGGAAGGTCAGAAACTCTCCCATTCTGACCGCCGCAATGACTGACCTGAGTATCTCCATCCGAAAATGAGACACGCGCAGACAACGATTTACCCTCTTTAGATCTAGAATAGGCCGCCATGTGCCTTCCTTCTTTGGCACCACGAAGTAAATGGAGTATCGACCGCAGCCTAACTGGTCGGGAGGAACTGGGACAACCGCTCCGAGACATAGAAGCCAATGCACCGTTTCTCAAACTGCCGCGCGCTTTGCTGGAGCATTGCACGGTGACCAAACGAAAGCATCGGCTACCAGATGCTGCAATTCCAGGGCATAACCTTCTCGAACTACTTCCAAGACCCACTGATCGGACGTGAGCTGGGTCCAGGCCGGATAAAATTCCCGCAGCCGACCTCCTACGGGAACCAACCCCGCCTGGACCCCCCCCCCCCGACTTCATTGCGATTTCTTAAAAGTGGAGGACGAGGACGCCGCTGCAAACCCTCTATTCGCTCCTCGAAACCCCCGAAACCCCTGAGAACAACCAGGGAAACGGCCTCGTAGCCCTTGACTACCCCTGGGCGGATTGAACCGCCGAAAGTCTCGCTGTTGCTGCCGAGGCTCAGGGACTGAACGGCTCTGCTTCTGCTTGTCCTCCAGTAGCCTACCCCCCTTAGTCTCTCCTAAATCCTTCACCAACTTGTCCAAATCTTCGCCAAAGAGCAGCTTCCCATGAAAGGGAAGCCTACTCAACCTAGCCTCGGACGAACTATCCGCTGCCCAACTGCGAAGCCAAAGGCATCTGCGCCCCGCGACCGCCGAAGCCATGCTCTTTGCTAACCCCCAGATCAGATCATAGTGGATGTCCACCAGATACGCCGCCCCGGACTCCAATCTAGACGCCTCCTCGGACATCACCACCGAATTGTCCCCCTGGATCCGTTGCACCCAGCGCAAGCAGGCTCTCACCACCCAGGCTCCACAAATGGACGCCTGCAAGGATAAGGCATTAGCTTCAAAGACCTGCTTTAGCAAAGACTCCAACTTCCTGTCCAGCGCATCCTTTAGCGCCGCTGACCCTTCCACCGGGATAGTAGTCTTCTTGGTGACTGCCAAAACGGCCGCATCCACCCTCGGGGCTTTAAATAACTATCTTGATCCAGGAGCGGGTATAGCCTTGCCATAACCCTAGAGCCTCTAAGGGCGGCCTCCTGAAACATCTCCTTAAACACCCTGTGTACCGGAAAGGCCTTCTGAGTCTTCCGAACTGCCTGTAGCAGCGGATCCTCTAGGGTAGCATCCTCAGCCGGACCAGCGTCCGGCATATTAAGAGCCTTGAGCGCCTCTGCTATAAGCGCCGGTAGTTCCTCCCTACGGAAAACACGAACCACACGCGCCTGATCTTCTTGCTCCCTAATTTCACCTTCCTCTAGATCCCCTAGGTCATCTTCCAAACGCAAGTCTTCCGACACCACTGACTGATCGAGGAGATCTCTATCCAACCTAGCTGACTTAGCACCGACGCCCGACACTTCTGCTGATAAGGCGGAACTCGGCCTCTTGTGTCCCAGTGCAGTCCCAGTGGTCCCTGCCACTGGCGCTCCACTAGAGCTGGCCAAAGTCTCTTGGAGCAGGGACATTAAATCCGACGAGAAAATGGACGCCAAACTGCCACCCACCGACTGCTGCGCAATCTGAAGGTCGGGCCCTAAAGCGGCGCCCAGCTCCGGCTCCGCCACCGGCAGAGACGGGAGAATAGGCTCTGGCACTTCCTCCAAACACTCCTGCTCTCCTATTTGAGATACAGGGACCAACTCCTTGGCCTCCAACTCCGGAGCACAGCCCCTACAGACCCCTTCGTGTGAGACTGAACTCCTCTTTGCTCCACACAAGAGACACTGCGGTTTGGAAGGCATGATACTTAGTAAACCACTCCACCAGCTAGCCTCCCAACGTCAATAAACCAAACGTCTTTTTTTTTTTTTTTTAACTGTAAGCTCCTCAGAATCGCGCCCCCAGGCGAATCCTGAAGAAAGCAATAGCAAACGAGGCTCCCAGCCAGAGTTACGGGGCGCCAAAGTCCGGCCGTGCAAACCGGCGAATTTTCCCACCTCTGCTACATGCAGTCTGGCCTGCCCCTCTCACGCCGCCAATTCCCGCCTAAAACGGGACTGCTTACCTCCGAGTCCCGCCGAGGCTGTACAACGGCTTCTTTCTTGTTCTGAGCAGCCCGTCCGTGATCCCAATTTTAAAAATTAAGAAATCACTCCAGGCTGCCCCCAGGAGCTCTAAGCCTCTGCACGCGCTGAGCTCTGCCGCTCTCCGGATCCGCTCCCTTCTTGCAGGACGGATCACGGGCGGCAGTCCTCTCTCCCCTAGCAGTTCAAAATAACAAACCCCGGTTTCTGCCTGCCCCCCCCCCCAAAAGGGAAGACAGAGGAGAGCAGAGGACCTCAGGGCACGGGAAACGGCCTATTTTTCCAGCTCTGCAGACCAAGACGTCTCACAAGCCGCCCCTTAAAGAGACCCTTCTCAAATTTAAACCCTTTTTGCTCGTTTAATTTCTTTCAATCCTAACCCCCTACTTAATCGTTTCTCCAGTGAGCCCCGGACCCCCTGGGCTCACCACCCTCCTAGCTGCTTTGGAGACTGTTAAACTGGTGTGAAGAGGAGGAGCCAGGGCTTATATACCGATGACATCACAAGAATAAAGTTTCTCAGTCTCCAAAGCTGCTAGAGGAGGTTGACAACCCAGACATTCCGGGACTAGACATTCCGGGACCAGACTGGAGGGACGATCAGGAACCATTTGTTAATCAAACCAGTAAACATGAGTGGTTAAGGAGAGTTAAACTGAAACCTAAGGATGAATGATTGATAGCTGCAGACCGGGAAAGTGGATTATGGATGAGATGGTTCACAGTGAGCATAGAGAAGAATGGTAAAACAGATTATGTAAAAGGGCTGGAAATGGTTACTCATCTTGTAGTTGGATGTAAAGGTCTGATGGCAGAAATGTTTTTTACAGGTAGGCACAAGAAAGTGGCACATTTCTCCATTGGAAACTTTGTAAGCACTACAAATCACTGTACCATAAAAGCACTGGGATCATGACCCTAAGAGAATTACGGAGAATGAAGAAGTTAAGATCATTTAGAACATTTCCATTCCAACTGATGCAAGACAAGGAAAATAGTGGTAAAGGAGAAAAACACCAGAATGGCATAGATAATAGAGGTGTTCGATCCAAGTGATTATGTGGAACGGGAGAAGATACTATAGTACCAAGAAAATGCAGAGACCAAGAAAATGTTGCAGAAAGATACAGAAATATTTCCTATGGTATTAGGAGCCACAGGCCTGATTAAGAGGCATTTCCAGTCTCACCTTGACAAGTTGCCTAAGCATGTGACACTATGCATGTACTACGACAAGCATTGGCAATAAATTTGAGAGAGTGAGATCATACTCCACATACGCTGACTTAGGAGTGAGGAGTGAGGTTCATTGCTGTCATGGTATGCACAAAACTAACACATTTAGAGAAATTGCACCCAAAAGAATATCAGGTAAAGCTGAGAGAAATAAAGAGAGAATTCATGAAAGCAAAAGCAAGGGAGTAAGAAAAATTGTTTTTTAAGCAAGGTGACAGATATATCCAAAAAAGGAGAAAGGCCAGGGTTGGCATTCTAAAACTGAAGGATGCTGATGACTGATATGTGGAAAGTGATAATAAAAAAGCAGAAATGTTTTTGGAGTTTCTGCTGAAGAACAGGATAGTGAGCTTTCTGCAGTCCAGTGAGTTGCAAGATCCAAAGCAACATGGTTTTACCAGCAGCAAGTCATGCCAAACAAATCAGCTTGATTTCTTTGACTTGGTGGCTACAAAATTAGACAGAGGGCATATGCTGGATATATTGTACTTGGATTTCAAAAAAGTCTTTGACACTGTTCCTCATAGGAGACTTATAACTAAATTGAATGGCCTGGGAGTGGGTCCCAGGTAGTCAATTGGATTATAAATTGGTTAACTTACAGATGACAGAGGGTGATGGCAAATGGCATTCATTCAGAAGAAAGAAATATGAGTAGTGGGATGCCTCAGTGCTCAGTCCTGGGGCAAATTCTGTTCAATGTCTTTTTGAGCAATATTGCCAGAGGATTAAAAGGGAAAATTGCCTCATGGTGCATGACATAAAGATCAGTAACAGAATGGACACCCCACAGCAAGTAGACAAAATGATAAGTGATCTACAAAAGTAGAAGGCTGGTCAAATACTTTGCACTTTTTCACACTAAAAGTTAACTGCGAAGTGATGATGCATTTGGGGTCCAGAAATCCAAGGGAGCTGGATGCGATATGAAAGGAGAGGCACAGACCAGGAGAGCACACTCAAGAAGATAGTTCTGAGGATCTCAAGGTGGCAAAGCAATATGACAAGGTAGTGGACAAAGCCAAAAAGATGCTAGGATACACAGAGTGGCATAACCAATAAGAAGGAGGAAGTGATAATGCCGCTATACCGAACACTGATAAGGCATTACTTGGAGTATCGAGTTCAGTTCTGGAGATTGTATCTCACTAAAAAGGCTGGAGTTAATACATTTCATGAATGATTTATTATGTGCGATGTTTTCTTAGTTTGTAACTTATTAAAAAATACATTTTAGAAAGCCCATCCAGGCGGCCGTGTGTACAAGTGCAAGTAAAAATGAGTGGGCTGACAAGGTGACTTTATAAACAACTCTGTGGATATTCACAGCCTGTATGAAATCGCCACTTTCAGATCTCCAGATTTGCACATGTTCAGTGGCACAAAGACCTACACGTGTGTGTGACGGAAAATGGAGTGGCAGGCATGTGCAAATTCACAGTATACATAGAGAACAATGGAGCGAGAAACATGCAGGTGTGATTTAAAATAAGGGTGCACGTGCAGTGTTGAGAATGGTTACCTATGGGTTGAACCCTTATGTGGCTTCCCTTCACTTGTGGAACCTCTGCAGGTACTCATGCCTTCTACAGACAGCAGAGAAGGACACAGGGATGGCCACAAGGCAGCTCAACTTCTCCTGGCCAGAAACCCTCATGCTCTGCCACATGGATCTGGCAGAAGAGGAGATCCTCTACTCCCCATGTCTACACAGGACTCCCCAATCTGCAGCAAGATGGGACTGGGAGAGGATCCGCATGGCCTGGCACAGTAAGTCACCCAAAGACACAGCACACAGGGGGACATATAGCTATGGACAGAAAACCAGTGTGCAGGCAGGGAAGTGAATCAGCCAAGGCTAGGTGAAAAGGTAGCCAAGACAAACTTCTCCCCCTAGGAGACACTACTGAGGTACCTGAAAGAGCAGCACCAGTCAGAGCAAACAAAGATATGAGTATAGCCAGGGACCCACAGACAGTACAAGCACAAATGGAACCAGGAAGGGAGAGTGGGCACACACAGACAGGCAGAGTAGCGGCAAGGGAAGAAGAGGCAAAAGACAGGTGGGACATGGCAGGCACTTGAGAAGGGTGTTGGGATGTATTTGCAAGGGCAGACAGGCATGTATGCAAATATCATGGCCCATGTCCATTATGAGGCAAGGCAAGATGGACAGGGAGGCACAAGGCCCTGAAAGGACCCAACCACCAGGTCAGGAACATGCATTACATAATGTACATATGATTGTAAGCATTGCTGGCACATAAATGCAAAACCATAGGAAAGCAGACACACTGACCAGAAAGTTTACAACCTCAGATGACTGCCATCAGCGATGCCCATACATTGTCTTAATCAAGATGTCTGAAGAGTGGAGTGGAAGATGAAGTGAGCACTGGGAACTAAGGGACACTCCACAACCACATCTCACAGTCTCTGCACACCTGCACAAGGCTGATCCTCAACCTAAAGGCAACAGAGAGTAAGGCGGCATATATAGCGGGGAGTACAGCGGACTTTTAAGTAGAGATATACAAGTGTTAGAAATGATATGAGAACCATACGACATATTCCATATTGTATCATATTGTTATGAGGCCAAACAAGGAAAAATCCCCTAGTTTGCATGTTGTCTTCACTGTTGTCACAGTCCAGCATCAGGCCATTGAGGGCTGGGTTGGAAGGGAAGATTTTGCAGGGAAAGCAATGACATCTCATGGGCTTGCCTCTCTAGGTAGCCTGCTCTAAACAATGTTTTGTATGTCAGTTGATCCTCCTTGCAGTATACTGAGTGGCCAAGGCAATCTGGGATATCCATCACGGCTCTGTAGCCCTGTGAAGCTCTGCATTTCCGCTCCAGAGGTGCAATGTAAAGAGTATACTATAGCCATGTGCTTGTGGCTAGAAGTTTGAGAAGGTATATTGTAGGATGCAATCAGAGACAATTAACAATCCAAATCCAGATCCAAGTAGTCCAAGTAAGTGATATGGATTAGGCCTGAGAAATGCCTCTAACAGTATATAGTCAATACAGTCAATAAGAATAGTGTACACAGGAACATGCCAAATGAAATCTCTGTGGAGTAAGCCTCTGGAGTAGGAGTGAAGTGGTACATAAGGAAAATAATCCTGAAAGGGTTGTTCACAGAGTACAAGAACAAGCAAGCTACGAGCTACTCAGAACACAGAGATGGCATTCACCAGATATGCATTACACAGTCAAGAACAGACTGGCTAGTGTCAACCCACTAAAAGATCAAATAGCTCATCCTAGAAGATGATAGCCTTCTCAAATAAAACTGATAGGTGTTTGATTTGCCATCTCTATGGAGATGGTCTGGTCAGCAGCCACGGCTACTCCTGAGTGAAAGAATTGCCCATAAAGGAGGTTTTATAACATCAAAATGAAATAGAACCAAAACATACCTGCAAACAACCCAGGAAACTAAACAAAATGAATTGTTTTTGTCTACACACACCTACTGGCAGATATGTGCCTCCACTGTGCCACCCCAGCAGCAGCTGCCACTAGACCTCCAGCAGCAGCCACCACCAGACAGGCTGGGATTCCTGCTGCCACCACTACTCCAGGCAGACACAGATCAGGAGATGCCAGCAGCAAGAGTCACTCATCTGGTGCCAGATACACAACTATTCCTTGCCATCTACTTTCCCAAAGAGCTGTGTGACCTCAAAACTGCTCTCTAAGAGCACAAGACATATGCCTCCCATTCCTTGACCAGGGCACCCCCTCCATGTGGCACATGGTCAAATTTTCCATCCACAGCATGGTGCAGGTGAAGAGGTAGGCAAAGAGAAATGGCACAGATACGTAGACTATGTCTTATGGAGCTCATGTACCCACACTGGGCTGTCCCCAGTGAGCCCACTGCATGTGCAAAGGGTGGGCACCACCACCAGATCGGGGGTATGGCAATGTACCAGGCACCACACATGCACACATGTGGAAGTGAGGAAGAGACAGCTACTCAATGTAGGCTTGATCTTTATTAACCCTTTCCAGGCCGAGCCCAAAACTCTTGGGATCCAAAATTCTGACTAAATATTCCTATCAAATTGTATATAATACATGACCATAGCAGAAGGAAAATCACTATTAGAACATATTGAATAAGACGGGTACAATTTTCCTGAAATATGCAAAAATTAACCCGGCTGCAGAATGTGGATTAAAATTTTAAAGTAGGCCTTCAAAGGGTTAATGGACTGCACAAAGTGCAAGCACATTCTAGACACAGACATGTACACAACATAATAAATGCTAAGTGTGCACAGCAGACATAGCAAGTGGCAGGCATCTATGGCAGTATTCAAGCCCCCTGCCACTATGTACACCTTAAAACTGACTGCAGGGGTCCTGCAAAACACAAAGCATAAAAACTCTGAAAAGCCCTGGCCCCCTGCCTCTATGTACAGCTTAAAACCAACTGTGTGAGCCCTGCAGAGCATATATTTAAAAAGCTTAAAAACAATTAAAAGCCCTGATCTACACCATCCTCCCACACCTCCTAGGTGTTCTTCTCCTCCATGTGTCTGGATGCCACCTACAGGGAAAGTAGAGAGAACCTTCTTAGCAGCTGACATCTGGCAGTGCATGACACAGGACAATTTCAGCCACCAACTAACCCTCCACTCCCCAACAGTCACACAGTGTGAGGGAGAAGGCTCCTGCAGCTACCTGCCGATGTGGCATCATTTAATACTCTCCCTGACATGTGCTAACAGCATATACTCCTCACATGTGTGATGTCCTGCAAGGATCCGTGTATTGTATCCATATCCCTCAGCTGGCTCGGAAGCAGCTGAGGGGTCAAAGGTTGGAATATATCTGCTGTCACATACTTATTTTACCTGTAGGACCCCGCCACCCATTTCTAAAATGGATTCCGCACACATATTTATGCTGTAGACTTGCCTGAATGTGCCCCATTTTAGAAGTGCACATGTGCAAATTAGGGATGTGTAGGTGCCATCCCGTTACATGTAGATATAATTTCAAGATAAAATATGCAGTCCCATTTTCAAACACTGCAATCACTGCTGTGTTGCAGGGTATGGCAGGCCTCCAAAATAGAATGTACTCTCCAGGAAGGATAACTTCTGCAAGGGAGAAGTGGAACGCCTGATACAGTAGGTACTGAAACACCAGAGGGTGCCTTTAGGCCATGATGGATGTGTGTCAGTGCCTACTAGAAACAGAAGCTATGTATGGGCATCTGCCAGAAGCTAAATGTGATCTACCACCACAACTGTGAGCCAGAGGATCTAATACAGAAATGGAGAGAGATCAGGTAGAAACCAGGTCCAAAGCCCAGGAGAGGGAACCAGATGGGCAGCCATAGACCCTCACTGCTCTTCTACATGGATAAGGAGACAATGAGAGGAGTGGGAGACCTGAATATATTGAAGGCCTCCCAGGAACATAGTGAGTATATGCCTCATACCCCTCTCCTCCCCGTCCCTGCATATCATGCCACCTTGTGTTGCCATCTGTCCGCTACCGAGATGCACTATTTGGGGTTCAGAACACCCATCACCAAAACCCAACTGAGCCTCCCAGAACTGGCATTTGCTCATGATGTCCTGACAGGAGTGCATGCAGTGGGGGCAACTTGGGTCCCAGTCAACATATGAAAGGCACAGACGAGACACCTGGTGCTCTGATACCCTCACCACCTGTGCATGTTGTGTGTGCAATGGCCAGACACCACATCTCACAGCTCCCTACTACTCCATATGGAATGAGAGGGCCCTCTCCAAGGGATACATAGGCCACATCCAGAACCCTCTGCTATGGTAGTGCGCGATCAGCTTCTAATTCAGCCCTCTCTCTTTTAGCCCTGTCGCCAACATGAAACCATGCTGATCGCCTTCCTCTCTCAAAACTAACATTGCACCACTTGACAATACCTGTTCAGACTGTTACATGTGCCTTCAGTGTATGGCATTGGCAGTCATGACACAGGAACCCTAGCTTTGTGGCTTCAAATAACAGCCCTAGCCCCTTCACATTTAAGCTGCAGCGTATTTTGGACAGGGCCAAAGAAATGGTGCCATGGCCACCCCTGAGGATACCATCCACTGTCACACCAAATATTTCACCCTGTCGAATAGCATCTATGTGTGTGGAACATGCATACAACACTGACATGACAATTAGGTAGGTAGATAGCCACTGTCATTGGGAATGATAGCATTGCATTGTTCACTTACAGGAGATGAGGGGTCCACTGATGCCCTGGAGGGCTCAAGCACAGATCATACAAGCCAGCCCCCTGGAGAGAGCCCCGCACCACAGGAGATTCCACCCCAGGATGATGGCAGTAGACCAGCTGAGGTGGTACAGCAGGAGTCTGGAGGACAGGAGCAGCAAGGCACCAAGGATGTCACCAATGCTGCTGACTACATGATGAAAGAAGAGTCTAGACATGGAGGTGGCCAATCTCCAACTTCAGCTTCCTTCTCCTTTTGATGACAACACAGCTGCAAGAGTGCAGAAGAGGATGACAATCAGGATCAATGGAGCTCTCATCAATAGTCTGCAGCTTTGGCGCTTTCTGAACAGCTCCTGCTGCAGAACTGGGAACACCAGGTTCAATGTCCTGAGAAGCTGGAACTACTGAGATCATCCGCTGCCCTCCAGGAGAGTCAGCTGCAAGCCGCAGAGCACCAGGATGAGTCCATCATGCAGCTGAATTGGTCCCTGCAGCAATACATGGCCATGGGTCCTTTCTCCCACTGTGCCCTCCATCACAGTGCCATCTGTGGACCTATCTTCGGGCCCCTAAGAGGAAGGTGCCTACACCAGTTATCACCATTGCCACCGCCACCACCTCCATCTCTGCCATCTCTGTGCCATCATCTGCTCACCCACCACCCCATCATCCTACATATTGGGCCCTGTTCTCTTGGAAGGGGGGAAACTCTTCGCTTTCTCCCCTTCTATGAGGGCTCACAACAGTCTACTGTGCTGACCGATGACTCCAACAGCTCCTCAGAATTTAGAGAATCCACAGCCAACACAGCAATATGGCAAGATCAGCTGAGTCAGGAGGTTGGAGCAGGGGGTAAGATGTAGAGGGGCAGGGGTCAGCGATGAGGACATCTCCCCATGGCATCCTTTAGGGGCTGATGGGATATGATGGAGAGGAGGGGGCTGGTTTCTGGAGGGTGCAGGGGGAGGGGGAGGGGAGTGCACAGAGCTGCTACTGGGGTGGGGGGTGTTGGGGCTGAGAGAGTGAACAGAACTACTGCTGGGGGTAGGGGACAGGGGTAGGAAGGTCACTATTGTATCATTTGTATTTGTAAATAAATATCTACCTTCACATGAAGTGCTTGCATATTAGCTCATTTCTTGCAGTTGCACCTTATTGGTATGGTTGGCCGATTTCCCCATGCCTTGGCCCTGCTGCATCAGTGCTATGGTCTTCATCTGCAGTGTCCTGTTCTTCAGGCGGTGATTGTTGGTGCCAGAATGCAAAATAGTTGAGCATGCAGCAGGCCATAAAGATTTCACATACCTTGGCAGGACTGTAGAACAGTTCACCCCCAGATCTGTCAAGGCACCGGAAACAGCTCTTCAGCTGCCCAAAGGTTCTCTCTATGATCGTCCATGTGTGCCTGTGGGCCTTGTTGTAGCACTCCTATGCCTGTGTCTGTGGGGCCACTATGGGGTCAGGAGCCAGGTTCTCAATGGGTGGCCTCTGTCACCTGCATTGAAAGGGGAAGAAGGGACACATGTTGGACTTTGCACCAAGGTGCTCATGTGGTTGGTGCACAGTGCAGGCTTGGCCTCTGTCTGCCAGGGAATGGGGGTCCTCTATGCATGTGCTTGTCTGGGGGAGCTAAATGGTACGCAGCTTACCTAACAGACATCCACCAGTTATTTTGCTGCTCTTGAACCTATCATAGATTCTGGAGCGGGTGAGGATGTGGGCATGATGGCAGGAACCTGAAAATCTAAGAAATACATTCAATGTATCACCCAGCGCATTGAACACAATCTGTGTATTGAGAGAGTTGAACGCCTTTCTGTTCCAGTAGGTGACCTCCCTCCCTCTTTCATGAGGGCCTGAGGGCCACATTTGTGCAATTAATCAAACCCATCACTAATAGGAATCCAGCCACCTCATGAAATTGTATCATGGTTTGTTGCCTCTGCTGCACAGTCTGAGGGAAGGCTACATATTCAGCTGTGTGGGTTAGGAAGGCCTTCAAAAACTGGGAGATGTATTATGATATAGTTTACTAGCTGAGGCCCACAGTGCCAGCTAAAACATATTGGAAACTGCCAGTGGCAAGGGCCACTGTGATCTTGAGTTGGACAGGCATGGGCTGACACTTGTGTGTGATGGAGCAGAGAAGCGGCTCCAGCTCCTGGCAGAGATGCTATATAGCTGCCTTATCAAAGTGGAACCTGAGACACTGCTCATTCATGAGGTCTATGAATTGGTTTCTGGGCCTCTAGATCCTGTGATATGGGTGGCACTAGGTGTCCCTTATGTAGCAAGACCAGTGCAAACAATGTGTTAATGTCATTCATAGCTGGTGACTCCCACCACCAGCAGCCAAAGCACTGTGCATACACTTCCTCACACTCCCATACACACTCACATCCCCAGGCACTCACAAACACATGCATGCGCGCACACACATACATACACCCCGAAAGATAGCAGAGAACGACAAAGGGGCCAAGGCAGAAATGTTAACATACCATCTGTGCATAGGTAGCGTGACATCTACACATATTTTTATGCATAGATGTCATGCTGCAAAGCAGAAAAGGGATTGGCACAAATGTAATCACTACGCAGAAGCCAGCACCAATGCTAGTACACAGTTCATGTAAATGCACTCAAACTACATGATAATCAAGCAATTAGCTATTCGCCTGGATGCAGAGAAGTACGCAGAAGAGCAAAGACTGAACTTAATGCCGGAACTTTAATGCCTTCTTGAAGTGGACATAAATAGTCTGTGCTCAGTGCCGAGAAAGAATTTATCTCTGTTTCATGAGTGGACAACCTCCTTTTGTACTTTCAAAGCTTTGCTGAAATGAATTCCTTTAAAAAAAGCAGGGCAATTATGCTAGAATGAATGTATGCATATGATGGAATCGTACGTGGCACATGACAGCAACCATTCTGCTTGGAATACTGCTCAAATAATAACGCTGTTCAGACACCAATAGTGTTCAGAGTAAAACTTCTGAGCACAAATATGTGTCACATAGAATTCCAACATATGCGCACAAGTGCCTTTTTGTATGCAGATGCTTGTGCACATGTGCCTGCTGGTTTAGCAAAGATGTTTTGCACTTACCTCATGCATTCCATTTGCTTGCTGCATACAGCCTCACAACTTCTGCATTACTCTCGCACTAAAAAACCATGAACATGGCTCTTAGCACATAACTCTAATGCCAGCTTGGGAATTACAGCAAGGCACACACAGACATGCAGCAGTGTACCACACAGACAAAGAGACTGGGGGTTACTGCAAGGCACACACAGACACGCAGCAGGGAATCTTTTCTAAACCCAGCTACACTACCTGCTTTTACCACATCCAACAGCAATGAGTTCCAAGAACTAAATATACATTGAGAGAAAAATGTTTTCTACTATCTTAACTACATACTACTGTACTTTGTAGCTTCATGGCTGGTCCCTTAGCCTTTGTATTTTTTGAAAGAGTAAACAATTGATTTGCATACCCCCATTCCACTCCACTCATACTGAGTGAGACCAGGGGTACATTAATTTAAACCCAAAATCCTGTTTCCAACAATGGCCGATCCAGGTCACAAGTTCCTGGCAGGTTCCTAAAAGGTAGACAGATTCCATGTTACCTATCCTGGAGATAAGCAGGGGATTTTCACAGTCCACTTTAATAATGGTTTATGGACTTTTCCTCCAGGAACTTTTCCAAATCTCTTTTAAACCCAGCTACGGTAGCAGCTTTTACTATACCTTCTGGTAAAAAATTCTAGAGTTTGGGAGAAAGTGGCATCACTGAGTGCGATGGCAGTCCAAGAGTGAAACTCCGGCACTGACCCATTAAAGGCTTGGAAAACCCCTTAGCTAGCAGGCCCCAAATGTGTGGTGGCAACGAGGGGAAAGCTGCTTGTAGCAGCCATGACAACTCGATGGAAGGTGGCAAATCTAAAGGAGTTTGTCTATAGAGGTGGCCAGCTGAGAGGAAGCAAAAATGGTAGTGGAGGAGGCAATGGGCCCAGGACAACTGCGGGCAGTGAGCAAGACCAGAGCAGCAGCAGAGGGAGAGTTGGACACAGTGGCTCATCTCTCCAAAATTGAGCTATGTGAATGGTTTACAGAGATGAAGCCCGAGCTCGTTGCAGTAAAGGAAGAGTTGGGTGGCTTTGTAAGAGAGCTCAAAGGGGAACTGGCAGATCTAGATCGCTGGGTGGGTGATCACGAAGACAGGCTTGAGCAGATGGCAGAAGATGTGGCAGAGGTGGAGCAAAAGGTAGAGGATGTGGAGGAATCGAAAGAACAATTGACTCTTAAAAATGGAGAACCTGGAAAACAGGACAAGGAGGAATAACAAGGAGAACCCTGAATTCTCTGATAGTCAGGAAGTGGCGACAGCAATATTTAAGGAGGCTCTGAGCTGTGGAGGAGACCAGGACATTCCAGAAACATTTGTGCTGGATAGAGTGCACAGGGCTCTTGGCCCACCAAGGAAGAATGTTCCCTGGGACATTGTATATTTTCAGGATTTTCAAATCAAGGAGCAAGTGGTGGCTAAAATGAAAGGACTGAAATGTTTCAACTGGCAAGGATACTAAGTGCACATTTTTGCGGACTTAGCAATTGGCACCTTACAGTGTGGAAAGGATATGGCGCATATTACTAAGGTCTTGCAAACCACTCAGTTAAAATATAGATGGCTCTACCCCTTTGGACTGGCATTCTCTGAGGATGGACACACATGGAGAGTTACTAACGTGGGAGAGGCAATGCGGGAAGTGGACATTCCAGTGCAGAAAGCGCCCACCTCTGCTGAGCGCAAGCAGAAGGAAAGCCGAAAAGGAGCGATGGACTGGGGTGATGGGAGAGTGCCTTAAGAAGTTGAAAAAGGCTTTAAACAAAGAGACACTGAGAAGCCATTGACTCACTGACTCATTGACTCATAAATGTTGGAGTAGTCTGGCCGGACTGGAAAAGAACAAGGTTTGGGGAGGGATTTCTGGGTAAAGGGTAATGTTTGGTTATTTATTTGTGTGTTGGGTTGTTTGATTATGACAGGGTAAGGAGGAAGTGGGGTGTGAAATGGTGGGAAGGTGGAGTGGGATTGAGGGATGGTGGAAGGAGGTGAGGTGAGGTGAGGTGGAAGGAGTTTCAGAGGAGTTATAGGACAGTAAGGGGGATGGGGATTGGACCTGGTGAACACTATTCCAGGGAGACCTCTGGCGGGAGAGGTGAATGAAATGAGGTAAGGATGAGGAGGATAGGGAGGATGAGAACTGAAAGGAAAAGGTGGGGTTCATGGAGGGAGGTGGTGGGAGGGGGTGAGAGGGAGGGGAGGGGGAGGGCCGGATGGCGAAGATGGTTATGCTCAATGTTAAGTGTTCAGGTTCATGGCACAAGAGGTGGCAGTTGGAGAAAGAGGGGGGCCGCCTTCGAGCTGATATCTTACGTGTGCAGGAGACGCATCTAACAGTGGGGCAGGAGAAGTTTCTTAGGTCTAAGAGATATCCTTGTATGTGCCTAACGGCTCAGAGGGGAGGCCACAGAAGAGGCGGGGTATCCATCATGCTGAGTGAAAGAGTGACAGGGGAGGTAATCAAGGAATTGTGAGACGTGGGGGGCGTTATGTTGGAATACTGTTATTTTATTTTATTTTATTTATTTAAATTACTTCTATACCGTGCTCTTTAAAATCAGTACGGTTTACAGGTAACAAAACTTGCACAATGCAGCAGGGCATGCAGTGCACATTACAGAGAACAGGTTTAATAACTTGTGTTTAACAGGGGTAACTATATATATCTGGGCTGTTCGTGTACAGGTCTGCCACAGGAACGCTTTGTAACACGATACGCTCTGAACTATATACATTATAGAAACTATATATAAGGTTGTGCAGTCGTATTCAAGCTACAGGTGCCTCATCATGACCTGGGTGCGCTGGTAGTGTCAGGGTGGTGAGTGGAGGGTGGGTTGGGTTGCGATGAGATTGGAGGGCAAGGATGTATGGGTGATGAGTGTGTATGGCCCGAATGAGAAGCAGGGAGAGTTCTTTACTGCACTACTGTCAGTATTGGAGGGTTTGGGAGATACCCTTATTATTCTTAGGGGAGGGAGGACTATAACTTGACGGTCAACCCCAGGGTGGACAGCAGCGAAGTGGCATCTATGGGAAAGCGGCATGAAAGGCTGAGGCTACAGCGACTGAAGGAGTAGATAGGGTCAGTAGATGAGTGGCGGAGCCAACATCCAGGACAAAGGGGTACATGTTTTACTTTCACTTTCATAACATGTATAGTAGGATTGATATAGTGTGGATAAGTGAGGATCTCATGTGCCATGTAGGAAACATTGAGCATGCAAGTATCACATGGTTGGACCATGCCCCGGTGATGATGGAATTAAATATGGGGATGAGAGGGGGGGGGGGTGCGATTTTGGCAACTGAATGATTCATTGTTAGAGATCTCCAGATGGTGCAGAAAGTGCAAGAGGTGACAGAGGAATATCTCCTCTTTAATAAAGAGGTAGGAGTAGATAATGGCATAGTGTGGGATGGGCTGAAGGCCATAGTAAGGGAGCATCTGCTCAGTTCGGCTGCGAGAAGAAAGAAAGAAAGAGGGGAGTTGGAACAGGGGTTGTGCAAGAGACTGTGAGCACTGGAGAGGCAGCACCAAAGTGACAGAGATCCAAGGGTGTTAGAAGAGATGGTCCAGATTAGGCAAGAGTTGAGCAGACTTCGGGTTAGTCAAATTGCTCATGACATCAACATACTTAAGCAGGCCCATTTCAAAGGCGGAAACCGGGCGGGAGGTTTTGCTGAATCCGTTTGCGGGCCTGGATTCAGCAAAGCCAGATAAATAGCATTTGAAACAGGACAAAAAAGGTGGTGACAGGGTGAGACTCAATAAGAAAGATTTTTCAAGAATTTTATGCCCTGTGTATCAGTCTGAGGTATCAGAAAGGGGGCAGAAGGGAGAGGTGTATTTGCAGGAATGTGACTTAGACACTGGAAGAGGGAGAGATGGAGAGACTAGACAGGAAGATCGACTTGGTGGAGATTAGAGAGGCGAATGGCTCGCTAAAGGTAGGGAAGGCACCAGGTCCAGATGGCCTGATGACCAAATTCTATAAAAATTTCCAAATTCAGCTTGCACCTTTCGTAGTGGAGCTGCTGAATGTGGTATTACAAGTAGGGAAGATCCCGGATTCGATGGCAGAGGCAGGCACCATAGTGCTCCCTAAGCCTCAAAAAGATTGTTCGATATGTGGTTTGTATAGACCCATTTCATTGATAAATTTGGATGCCAAGATTTTGGCAAAAGTCCTGGCAAATGGATTCCAAGGTTATTTCCCCAAATTAATACATCAAGATCAAATGGGGTTCATTAGAAGCTGGTTGGGGGATAATATAAAAAGGATATTGAATCTAACCTGGAAACTGCAGAAGGGGGAAGAGCAGGTGGTATTTTTGACGGTCGACACAGAAAAAGCATTTGAGAGAATGGAGTTAGGATGCAACTTTTTGGGACTGATAAAGGCCTTGTATGTGGGTTTGTGAGCCAGGATACACATTAATGGGGGATACAAGGCCTTTTAGCTAGGCAGAGGCACAAGACAGGGCTGCCCCTTGTCACCACTCTTGTTCATGCAAGTGATTGAATCCTTGGCAGCCCAAATATGGGCGCAAGGGGATGTAAAAGACGTAGAAATGGGAGGTGAGGAGGTGGAGGTAGGATTGTTCGCAGATTATGTCATCTTTACTTTGCGACAACCGTTGACTACCCTACCAGTGTTGATGAAAGAAATAGAGGCATATAGTGGGATATTCGGATATAAGATCAATGTAAGCAAAACAGAGGTTATAGGATTTAATCTTACACCAGAGCTGGAGAGTAAGCTGAGGGACGGGTTCTCGTTTAAGTGAATAAAGCAAACTTTCCGCTATCTGGGGGTTCATTTGGATACCTCAATACAGAATTTGGTGAGATGGAATTATGACCCCCTACTGGGAGAGTTGAAGAATGACTTATCCAAACGGAAAAGGCTACATTTAACATAGTTGGGTTGCTTAGTGGTAGTGCATATGAATGTGTTGCCCAGAGTATTATTTCTCTATATGTTGCTCCCCTGTGCAGTCCCCAGGAGCCGGATACATGCAGTGCAAAATATGATGCTTGCATTTATCTGGGAGGAGAAAGCTCTCAAAGTATCTAGGAAGATAATGTTTGGCAGAAGGAAGGGGAGGGGAGGGGGTTAGGGGTTCACTTTTTCCACCAATATTACATAGCTGCACAGCTAAGGGCATTAATGGCATGGAAGGGGGCAGGAGGAGCACCACAGTGGGTAGAGCTGGAGCAAGGAGGAGGATAGTTGTTGGAGTGGGAGATGTAGGAAGTGCCGAGAGGAGGAGAGAAGTGGAGAAACCCAATGGTACAAGCGACAATGGACATATGGAGAAAATGGAAACCAGTTCATCTTGGGGATAAGTGCTATAGGCATCTGACAGTAACTCAATCCCTACAAGACTTTTCCCGGGACAACGGGATGCGGAATTCAAGAGATGGGGTGGAAGGGGCTGTTGAGACTAGGACAGTTTGTGGATGCGGAGGAAAGAATGCTGACTTATCATGTGCTGCAGGAGAGGTATGGTCTGGAGATTAGGGATTATTATCCATATTTACAAATGAAACACTAACTGGATAGATGCTGTATGAGACAGTATTTGGGGAAAGCTGCTATTCAGTTTGAGCGGATTATGGAAGAGGGACTGCGCAGGAGTGGGCTGCTGTCCAACCTGGGGAAATGCCTTAAGGAGGAGGAGGGGCAGAGATTTCTGAATCAGGAGAAGTGGGAGTTACAAGGGGTGAGAGATGAGGGGAGGTAGAAGGGTATATATCAGGCAGTGAAAAAGGTCTGCATGGGAACAGCACTTCTGAAAAACTGCTTGAAAATCACATTGTGGTTGTACTGGATGCCAGTGTGGTAACACGCTATAAAAGAGAGCTACAGTCCGGAGTGCTGGAAGGGCTGTGGTAGTAGGGGGGATCTCAGGCACTTGTTATGGGAATGTCTGGTGGTTGGTAAACTTTGGGGGGAAAAGTGTAGTTACTCACCTGTAACAGGTGATCTCCGGGAACAGCAGGAATTTAGTCTTCACATATGGGGTATCGTCGGTACCGACGGAGTTTGCGCGGGAACGCTCCCCAGCGTCCAATAGGAAAGCTTTTGGAGCATCCCACTGCGCCTGCATCGCTGCCTTTTTGCGTTTCCAACTATCCCTCTTCAATTGAGTTTATAGCTGAGACAAAGGAGAGAAGGAGATAAAGAGAGAGAGAGAAAGACAACTCCAAGGGGAGGTGAGTGGGTTGTGAAGACTTAATTCCTGCTGTTCCCGGAGATCACCTGTTACAGGTGAGTAACTACGCTATCTTCAGGAACAAGCAGGAATGTAGTCTTCACATATGGGGACTCCCCAGCTGAGAGATGCCAGGGAGATGACCCCAGAAGGTTGCGAAACCCAGGTTGAGATGGGTCATGCTTCCTCCCATGGATGTCTGGCATCAAACCCCGGACGGCGGGTAGGAGTTGTTCTAAGTCTGAAAGAGATGCTGGAGAACAGCCTAGCCAAATGAGGTATCCCGACGGGAGTCCTTGTCTAAGCAGTAGTAGGCTGCAAAGGTGTGTACCGAAGCCCAAGTGGCTTCTATACAAATGTCGTCAATGGACAAAGACGTCAATGGACACAGAGCGAAGGTTAGCCATAGAGGCTGCCATTGCTCTCACATTGTGAGCTGTGACATGACCTTCAAAAGAAAGTCCCTTACTCTCATATGCAAAGGATATGCAATTCGCAATCCATTTAGACAAAGTTCGCTTGGAAACTGGTAGTCCAAGATGTCTAAAGTCAAAGGCAACAAAAAGCTGGGAAGACTTTTTATGTTGCTTAGTTCTCTGAAGGTAAAAAGCCAAGGCTCTTTTACAATCTAGAGTGTGAAGATTCCTTTCTGCATTGGAGGCATGAGGCCTAGGGAAGAATACAGGAAGATAAACTGATTGGTTTAAATGAAAAGGCGAAACCATCTTTGGCATAAAGTGAGGGTGAGTCCTAAGAACTACTTTATCATGGTGGAACCTTCTATAAGGAGGATCAGCCACTAAAGCCTGTAGCTCACTGATGCGTCTTGCAGTAGTGAGAGCAATTAGGAAGATCACTTTCCAAGAATGAAATTTTAAAAATGTAGTGGCTAAGGGTTCGAAGGGCGGTTTCATGAGCTGCCCAAGGACAAGATTCAAATCCCATGCCATGGGTGGTCGCTTAATGGAAGGTTTTGTTAAGAGCAGACCTCTCATATATCTTGCTACAAGTGGTTGAGAGGAAACAGGTTGTCCATCCAAGGGCTTGTGGAAAGCTGCAATGGCACTAAGATGGACCCTTAGTGAATTGGTCTTAAGACCAGAGGATGATAAATGGAGGAGATACTCCAGTAACACCTCCACTGGCACTGAAAAGGGATTAAGTTTGTTTTTTGAACACCAGATAGAGAACCTTTTCCACTTAAAGGCGTAGTTCCGCCTTGTGGAAGGTTTTCTTGAAGCCAAAAGGATATCCTTTACCTGTTGAGAAAGGTTGATATCCTGGAATTCTAGGATCTCAGCAGTCACGCCCTGAGGTGTAGAGACTGAGGATTAATAAGAACATAAGATATGCCATACTGGGTCAGACCAAGGTCCATCAAGCCCCATATCCTGTTTCCAACAGTGGCCAATCTAGGTCATACGTACCTAGCAGTTTCCCCAAAAGACACAGGTTCCACAATGCTTGTACTGGGTCAAGCATTGATATCCTGGGTCCCTTCTTAATAATAGTTTATGGACCTTTCCTCCAGGAACTTGTCCAAACCTTTTTTAAACTCAGCTACACTAAAAGCCTTTACTACATCCTCCGGTAACAAATTCCAGAGTTTGATTACACGTTGAGTGAAAAAATATTTTCTTTTATTAGTCTTAAATAGTTTACCCTGTAGCTTCATTGCATGTCCCCTAGTCTTTCTATATTCTGATAACGTAAACAATCGATCTACGTTTACCCGTTCCACTCCGTTAATTAATTTATAGACTTCTATCATATCTCCCCTCAGCCGTCTCTTTTCCAGGTTAAAGAGCCCTAACCTTTTTAGCCTTTCTTCATAGGAGTATCCTTCCATCCCCTTTACCATTTTGGTGGCTTTTCTCTGAACCTTTTCTAATATCGCTATATCCTTTTTAAGATACGGCGACCAGAATTGCACACAATATTCAAGGTGCCGTCTCACCATGGAACGATATAGAGGCATTATAATATCTTTTGTTTTATTTTCCATTCCTTTCCTTATGATACCTAGCATTCTATTTGCTCTCTTGGCCGCCGCTGCACACTGGGCCGAGGGTTTTAACATGGTATCCACAATGACGCCTAAATCTTTTTCCTGGGTGGTGGTTCCTAATGTGGAACTTTGCATCGTGTAACCATAGTTTAGGTTGTTCTTCCCTAGGTGCATAACTTTGCACTTGTCCACATTAAATTTCATCTGCCATTTTGATGCCCAGTCTTCCAATTTATCAAGATCCTCTTGCAATTTTCCACATTCCTTTTGGGTTTTAACAACTTTAAATAGTTTTGTGTCATCTGCAAATTTGATAACCTCACTCGTTTTTCCACTTTCCAGGTCATTTATGAATATGTCAAAAAGCAGCGGACCCAGCACAGATCCCTGGGGTACACCACTATTCACCTTTCTCCATTGGGAAAATTGGCCATTTAGCCCTACCCTCTGCTTTCTATCGTTTAACCAGTTCCTGATCCACAGTAGTACACTGCTTCCTATCCCATGACTCTTTAGTTTTGCCAAAAGTCTCTGATGAGGGACCTTGTCAAAGGCTTTCTGAAAGTCTAGATACACTATATCAACTGACTCACCTTTGTCTACCTGTTTATTCACACCTTCAAAAAAACATAACAGATTAGTAAGACAAGATCTTCCTTGTCTAAAGCCATGTTGGCTGTCTCCCATTAGGCCATGACTATCTACATGCTGAGTAATTTTATTCTTTATGATGGTTTCTAACATTTTTCCTGGTACTGACATCAGGCTCACCGGTCTGTAGTTTCCCGGATCACCCCTGGAACCCTTTTTAAAAATTGGTGTTACATTGGCGATCCTCCAATCTTCAGGTATTAGAGATGATTTTAATGATAGTTCACAGACCACTAATAGAAGGTCTGCAATCTCATATTTCAGTTCTTTCAACACCCTTGGATGTATACCATCTGGCCCAGGTGATTTGCTACTCTTCAGTTTATCTAATAGTTGTAATACATCTTCCCGATGTATCGATAGTTCCTTCAATTCTTCCGCACCTTTAAATACCACTTCAGTCATGGGTAACATCCCTACATCTTCCTCAGTAAAGACCGAAGCAAAGAATTCATTCAGTCTCTCCGCTATCGCCTTGTCGCCTCTTAGTGCCCCTTTAACCCCTCTATCATCTAATGGACCAACTGACTCACAGGTTGTTTGCTACGAATGTACTTGAAAAAGTCTTTATTTCGCATTTTTGCTTCCGCAGCAAGCTTCTTCTCAAATTCTCCCTTTGCCTGCCTTATCAATGCCTTGCATTTGACTTGCCAGTGCTTGTGCTGTTTCCAGGTTTCGTCGTTTGGCTCTTTTTTCCATTTCCTGAAAGATGCTTTTTTGGCAACAACAGCCTCTCTGACCTCACCTTTAAACCATGCTGGCAGTTTTTTGGACTTCCTTCCACTTTTCTTACAGCGTGGAATACAGCTGGTTGGGTGCAATAGCGTCCCGTTCTCTTGGGAAAGAAGATCTAGAGCACATCCCAACTCCAGAGGTTTGGCTTGAGAGAGACGTAGAAGCAGAGGATACCACGTTTGTCGTGGCCAGCATGGGGCTATGAGGATCATATGGCCCCTCTCTCTCTGAAGCTTGAACAAAGTTTTGGGAATGAGGGAAATGGGTGGGGAGGCATAGAGGAAGTCCTGACCCCAGTGGAGGTGGAAGGCATCCCTTGCCTGACAGTTCTAAGCCGGAATTCTGGAACAGAACCGGGGAAGTTTGGCATTCTGAGGACTTGCAAAGAGGTCTATATCTGGAGTTCCTCAGATTTGAAAAATTCGAGCAATTTGCTCTGGATGAAGAGACCACTTGTGTGGCAGCAATACTCGACTGAGTTTGTCTGCCAAGAGATTTTGCGTGCCTGGAAGATATACCACTAGTAGGTGGATTTGAAGATCTCTGGCAAAAGCCCAGAGGTGTATAGCCTCATTGCACAACGTTAGAGACCTCGTCCCACCCTGCTTGTTCACATAGAACATGGCTACTTGATTGTCGGTCTGTATCAGAACTGTCTTGTAGCTGAGGTGGGCCTGAAATACTTTAAGAGCATAAAAGATGGCTCTGAGTTCCAGGAGGTTTATGTGAAGACAAGCCTCTTGCTGGGTCCAGAGACCCTGAGTGGAGAGATTGTCCAAGTCAGCCCCCCAGCCTAACTTGGATGCGTCTGTCGTCAAGGTGGCTTGCTGTAGTGGCTGGTGGAAAGAAGAGCCTACAAGAAGGTTTTCCAGTGATTGCCACCACTGTAGGGACGAAATGAGAAGTGTCGAGTTTCTGATTTTGTCCGTCAAGCGACCCGAGGCCTGTGTCCATTGCGAGATTATGGTCCACTGGGCTGCTCGCATGTGAAGGCGAGCATAGGGAACCACATGGACAGTGGATGCCATATGCCCCAGCAGCTGAAGCATTTCTCAAGCAGTTAGCAGAGTTTTCATAGCTGCTTGAGAGGCCAGCTGGAGTATTTGAAGACAACGTGGTTGTGGCATAAAAGCCTTTGACTGCCTTGTGTCTAGACAAGCCCTTATGAACTCTATAGATTGAGAAGGGGTGAGATGAGATTTTGGGAGGTTTATGACCAATCCCAGGTACTGCAGGATTTGCATTGTGTGAGAGTGAGTGAAGCTGGCTTCTGGAGCTGTTGATGCTCGGATGAGCCAGTCGTCTAAGTAGGGGAAGACGAATATTCCCAGAATTCTCAGGAATGCTGCTACCACTGTCATGCATTTCATGAAGACTCTTGGGGCAGAAGCCAGTCCGAAGGGTAGAACCCTGTACTGGTAATGTCTTCCCTGAAAAAGAAATCGAAGAAACCTTCTGTGATCTGTATGGATGAAGATATGCGTGTATGCATCCTTTAGATCTAGAGAACATAGCCAATCCTGACTCTGAATGTAAGGAAGAAGTGTTCCGAGGGAGATCATCTCTCGGAATAGATACTTGTTCAACTCTCTGAGGTCCAGTATGGGTCTGTATCCCCCTGTTTTCTTTGGAATGAGGAAGTATGGGGAGTAGAAACCCATGCCTGCTGGGATATGGGTACCTCCTCTATTGCTCCTTGAGCAAGTAGGAGGTGACCTCTTGACACAAGAGAGTGGTGGAAGGACCCTGAGAATTGAACTGTCTTGTGATGGTGGGAGGGGGCATACTGTGAAAATGGAGTTTGTACCCCTCTCTTACAATGGAAAGAGTCCAGTGTTCTGATGTTATTTGTTGCCATCTTTTGGCAAAATGACAAAGTCCTCTGGGAATGGAGAGAGGCTCTGGACCTTTCAGGGGCAGGATGACTAAGTCCTCTAGGAAGGATTCAAAGCCCCTGAGGAGGCTGTGTCTGCTGAGTTGGTTGAGCTCTGGGGACTTGGGCCTTCCTTTGCTGCCTGGGTTGCTGTTGCCCCTTCTGGGAAGCATGAACTGGACAGTGGACAGTCTGGGTATAAGATAGGTAGAATTTCTTTTTCTTGTTGAGAAAGGGTTTCTTAATTGTCTTTTTCTTTGCTGGGTTGGCTGTAGCCCTTGATAATCTGTTCAAGGTGGTATTTTCAGACTCAAGCTGATTAGCTTTGTCTTGCCAATCCTTGCCAAAGAGATTTTCTCCTGTGCAAGGAATATTCCCTAGCTTATCTTGTACCCATTGTTCTAAATCTGATGCCTGAAGCCAGGCAATGCGATGTGCACCGATGGAAATAGCAGAGGTTCTGCTAATGGACTCAAAACAATCAAACGTTGCATGATTCATGAACTTAGACACATTCTGGGAATATTTGACCAGAGTAAGGAAGTCTGTTCTTTTATCATCAGGGAGAAGTTGAGCCATGAGCTCTTGATCCCTTGTAACCTCCTTAAGAAACATTCCCATATAAAGAATGTAAGAGCTGATCCTGGCTGATAGAATCGAGGATTGAAAGCATTGACACCCAAAGGCATCGAGTGTCCTCACTTCACTGCCTGGAGGATTGGAATAATGCATCGCTGATTCCACTACCATTGAATGGTGTGGTAATTGTGTCTTCTGAAAACCAGGACATTGAGGAACTCGGTACATGGTATCGAGTCTCCGAGGGTGTGGGGATACCATTAAAGGAGCTTCCCACATCCTTAGCATGAGGTCATGCAAGATTCGGTGAATGGGAAGGGTAGCAGCTTCTTTAGGAGCTGTCGGGTACTGAATAATTTCTAATTCTTCTGCTCTCGGTTCCTTCTCAGGGGTCACCATGATTGAAAGTCCTCGGGCTACATCACGTATGAAATCCTGAAAAGACATGTCCTCTGGAGGAGGAGAAGGAGAGGGATCCTTGGAGTCATCGGAATTGGAGGACTCGAAGTATCTCCGCGCCGGGTGCTCTTGCACTGCTTGATGCCGGTATCGATCGAAGTTGACATCGGACTGTCTCGATACCAGGTCCTCGATACCAGATATTGATTCAAGAGCCGGCATGGGGGAAGCACATCGGTTAAAGCAGGTGCGGTCGGTACCGGTACCGGTACCGATGACTGTGGAACCATCTGAAGCGGTCTTAGCGGTACCGAGGCTGCTAAGAGAGCCGCTAGACTGCGTTAGATGGCCAGGATGCGCTGATCCATAGCCCCTGCCGATGTCTGGATGTCGGTACCGGTGGAACAGGCCACGACACCAGAACATGGCACCAGGAGTTCTCCCGATGTGGAAGCTTCGGGAACATCCTGGAGCCCCGTTAATGCTTTGGAGGCCAGGGCCTCCCGCCTGGGCTGTTTTGCCGGTATGTTTTCCTCAACGGCAACGCTAGCGTTATTAGAAAAGGTTCAGAGAAGAGCCACCAAAATGGTAAAGGGGATGGAAGGATACTCCTATGAAGAAAGGCTAAAAAGGTTAGGGCTCTTTAACCTGGAAAAGAGACGGCTGAGGGGAGATATGATAGAAGTCTATAAATTAATGAATGGAGTGGAACGGGTAAACGTAGATTGACTGTTTACGTTATCAGAATATAGAAAGACTAGGGGACATGCAATGAAGCTACAGGGTAAACTATTTAAGACTAATAAAAGAAAATATTTTTTCACTCAACGTGTAATCAAACTCTGGACTTTGTTACCGGAGGATGTAGTAAAGGCTGTTAGTGTGGCTGGGTTTAAAAAAGGTTTGGACAAGTTCCTGGAGGAAAGGTCCATAAACCATTATTAAGAAGGGACCCAGGATATCAATGCTTGACCCAGTACAAGCACTGTGGAAACTGTGTCTTTTGGGGAAACTGCTAGGTACGTATGACCTAGATTGGCCACTGTTGGAAACAGGATACTGGGCTTGATGGACCTTGGTCTGACCCAGTATGGCATATCTTATGTTCTTATAGTAGCATCTCGATGCTTCGAAGGAGATCTACCCTTTGAGGACCGGCCAGTCTTGGAAGACCTGGGTTTAGTTACCTGAGATCCATAGGAGGAAGATGAAGCCCTGGAAGACGTCGATGCAACGGACATCGCATCTACGGCAAAGAGGGTGCCGAGTTTTGCAGCTCTGTTCTGCAGGCTTCTCTTGGTCATCTTTCTACAGAGGAGACACTCCGATGGTAAATAGTCAGGACCTAAATATTTAAGACACCAGTCATGGGTGTCGGTAGCAGAAATGGTACCCCTACACTTTGAACATTTTTTGAAACCACTAGATGGTTTCTCCATTTTAGAAGAAAAGAGGGCCTAGTGCCCAAAATGGCACCTGGCACCTAGAGGGGATAGACCTCCAAAAAGAAGAATTCTTGTTTTGTTTTGTTTTGTTTTAGGAAAAGAAGAAAAGACCAGTGGAAATTTTCTGTGGAGACAGGGTTTGCTGCCTATCGGCTCCACGGAAAACGAAAAACAAAAAACTGAAGAGGGAGAGTTGGAAAGGCGGGAAGGCAGCGACGCAGGTGCAGTGGGATGCTCCCAAAAGCTTTCCTATTGGATGCTGGGGAGCGTTCCCGTGCAGGCTTCATCGGTACTGATGATACCCCATATGTGAAGACTACATTCCTTCTTGTTCCTGGAGATTAGAGGATATGGTGAGGGAAATTACAGGGATTACTGGTGACTTCAGACCTGCTGAGGTGATAATGAATGAGGTCCGGGATGGGAAAGCGGGGCTACTTACCTGTAATGGGGGTTCTCCATGGACAGCAGGATAAGTCAGCCACACCAGGTGTCGTCCTCCGGGCGGCGCCATCTACGGAAGTGCTCTCAAGAGCTCAGATTTCTGAGCAGGTAGGAGACTCCACCTCCCCGGCCCGCCCCTAGCCCAGCCAGTACGTAAATAGCTCAGCCTTCAGGCTAGGGTGCGAGCCGGTCGGTCACCCTCAGACAGGGGAGGTGGGCGGGAATGTGTGGCTGACTTATCCTGCTGTCCAAGGAGAACCCCCGTTACAGGTAAGTAACCCCGCTTTCTCCATGGACAAGCAGGAAGCGTCAGCCACACCAGGTGACTCCCTAGCTCCGTGCGAGCGTGCTGAGGTGGATGAGGGGGCCGAACAGAACATGTGCAGCCAGAATAGCCAATGAGGTAGCTTTATTGTTAAGTGGAACATTCCAATACAGTGCATACAGTGCAGGACAAAACAGTGCAGAACAAAGTGCACAGGCCATGCAGTGGCTAAACCTAGCCAAACACACAATATGCAAAGTGACAATGTGCAAAAACAGTGTGCAAACAGCTTAAGGCGACAATGTGTAAAACAGAGCGCAAAACAGCTTAAATGGTCTATGTACTAACAGTGCAGATAGTGTCCACATCAGCAGTCCTTAGGCTGAGCGTGCCTGCTGTCCTTGGCTGCTCTGAGCCACGTTAGAGGCATTCCCCACGTTCGCTGCAAGGACAGCACGACCGAAGGCACTGTCGGACTGTGCTTCCAGGTCCAGGCAATAAAGCTTTTGGAAGGTTAGTGTAGAGGACCATGTGGCGGCTTTGCAAATGTCGGCCACAGGGACCAGCGCAAGCTGGCGAAGGACGCTGCTAATGCCCTTAGTTGGTGCGCTCCCATCCAGTCCCCTGTGAGGGCTCCGGCCCGATCCACGCAGAAGGCGATGCAACTCGAAATCCAGACGGACATGGTCCGCTTGGTGACGGGCCTTCCGGGCCTGTTGGGGTCGTAGGATATGAAGAGTTGAGACCCTTGCCTGATGCTTGCTGTTCTTCGTAGGTAGATGCGCAGGACCCTGACACAGTCGAGGGTGTGGAGCCAACGCTCTTCATCAGATTCATGCGGTTCCGGGAGGAAAGAAGGGAGGTCGATGGCTTGGTTGATGTGAAATGAGGAAGCCACCTTTGGAAGAAACTTTGGGTTGGTGCGCAGGGATACACGGTTATGGTGGAGTTGGATGTATGGCGGTTGGGACACCAGGGCCTGTAACTCGCTGATCCTCCGAGCAGATGTTATTGCGATGAGCAAGAGTGCTTTCCAAGAGACGAACTTCATCTCCATCGTCGACAGCGGCTCAAAGAGTGACAGTGTGAGCTGTTGGGAGGACGGTGCTGAGGTCCCAGGCTGGCACCGGCGGATGCAATGGGGGCCGAAGGTTGGCCAGGCCTTTCATGAATCGAGCAACAATGGGAAGGGATGCCATGGAGGTATTATCCCTTGCTCCTCCGGAGTGGAGAGACACAATCGCCGAAAGGTGTACCTTGATGGATTGCATCTTCAAGCCGCTCTCAAAGAGAGAAGTGAGGTACTTGAGGATCATGGGAATGGGGCATGATCCTGGGTCCAGGCCCCGGGAATTGCACCAGATGGAGAAACATTTCCATTTGAGACCGTAGGATTTGCGTGTGGACAGGCGTTTTGCTTCCAGAACTACGTCCTGAACTTCAATAGGCAAATTTAGGTCTGACAAGTGTCCCCGCTCAATCTCCATGCTGACAAGGCGAGGGCTTGCAGGTTGGGGCGTAGGGTGTTCCCGTTGTTCTGGGTGAGGAGATCCGGGCGCAAGGGCAGCCTCGCTGGGGGTTCCAGGGAGAGGCGGAGAAAGAGGGGAAACCACATCTGGCAGGGCCAGTACGGGGCGATCAGGATGATCCGTGCCTTGTCCGAGATGACTCTTTGCAGTGTTGCAGAGATCAGAGGGCTGGGGGGGAAGGCATACGCTGGAGACCAGTCCCCCCACGACACAGCGAATGCATCCAGTGCTAGGCAATTGCTGGAAGGGCGCTTTGAGCAGAAGAGGTGATACTTCGCATTGTTTCTCTGTCGCAAAGAGGTCGAGGCGTGGGGTCCCCCACCGCTGGAAGATGTCCTGGGCCACTTCCGGATTCAGGGACCATTCGTGAGGCTCCAACTGTCTGCTGAGCTTGTCGGTAAGGACGTTCTCCTCCCCAGGAAGGTAGGATGTTTGTATCAGGGATCCGATGGAGAGAACGAGGGACCAAATCGCTAGTGCTTCATTGCAAAGGGATCGGAAGCCAGAGCCTCCCTGCTTGTTCAGGTAGAACATCGCTACTTGGTTGTCTGTTTGGATGAGGATGACCTTCCCTTTGAGATGATTTTGAAAAGCCATCAGGGCGTACTTGATGGCCCTGAGCTCGAGCAGGTTGATGTGGAAGGTCCGTTCCTCCACGGTCCATGCCCCTTGCGTGTTGAGGTGGATGAAGTGTGCCCCCCAACCTGTGGAAGAGGCGTCCGTCGTGAGGACAATTTGGTGCGGGCGCTGCTGGAAACTCCTTCCTTGTGTGAGGTTGGATTTGAGAGTCCACCAATGGAGAATTTCTTTTACCCGATCGGACAGGGACACCCACATGGTCAGAGGCTGTGACAGCTGTTTCCAGTGGTCACATAGGTGCCACTGGAGGCATCGCATGTGGAGCCTCGCCAGTGGGAGGACTGAAGTATTTGCGGCCATGTGCCCAAGGAGACGAAGGACAGATCGAGCCAAAGTCCATTTGGATGCTGACATCCTTGCGGCTAAGGATCTGATAGTCAGAGCGTGATCCTCGGGCAGAAAGGCCTTCGTGGTTCTGGTGTCGATGACTGCGCCTATGAACAGCACCTTCCGGCATGGCTCCAGTTGGGACTTCTCCAAATTCAGAAGGAATCCGAAGTCTGATAGGAGCTTGGTGGTTCTCCGCATTGCTACCCGTGCCTCCGGGGCTGATTGGGCTGCGAGGAGCCAATCAACTAGGTATAGGAAGACGGCAATGCCCTGTTTGCGGAGGTGTGCTGTGGCGACAGCGACACACTTCGTGAAGACCCGTGGTGCTGGTGACAGTCCGAAGGGGAGAACCTTGTACTGGTAATGCTGATCCCCGACCTTGAAGCATAGGAATTTCCTGTGAGTGGGGTGGATGAGAATGTGTGAGTACGCTTCCAGCAAGTCCAAGGAGGCGAGCCAGTCCCCCGTTCGGATTAGGGGCAGGATGGAGTTGAGGGAATACATCCTGAAGCATTCTTTCATGATGAACCTGTTGAGTCTGCAGAGGTCTAGAATTGGGCAAACCCCTCCCAACTTCTTGGGAATGAGGAAGTATCTGGAGTAGAAGCCAGAGTTGATCTCGCTCTCTGGTACTTTTTCGATGGCTTGCGCTGCGAGGAGGTGCTGTAGCAGGGCGGACATGGTGCTGTGGAGGTGCGTGGGTGTATTGCTTGAGGGCCTTGAGCGTTGGCAGGGAGGGGATGTGAAACGTAGATGGTACCCCTCCTTCAGGATCTGCAGCACCCAACTGTCCATGGTGATGGCATGCCAGGCTGGAAGGAAGCCCGACAATCGGCCCCCCACGGGAGGAGTCTTGGTCTTGCCCGTCGTGGGTGCCGGACTCTCTATGTCAAAAAGAGGCCTTAGCCGGCTGTGCAGATGGTTGCTTCTTGGCTTTGCGTTCCCTCTGGGTTTGCCTTTGGAATATAGAGGGCTGGTAGGGTTGCCTGTAGTTTCTCGGGGCTGCCACTTGCGAGTGGAGTTGTAGCACTTATGACTGTAATAGGGTTTCTGGTGATAGCCGCCTTTGTGCACAGTGGAGCGGCGTTCAAGGCCATCCGCTGCCAAGGTCTAGAGGGTGTTACAATCCTCCTTGAGGATGTTGACAGCGTCAGTGACTTTTTCGCCAAATAGCAAATCCCCCGTGCAGGTTGCGCCGGCAATTCTGTCGTGGGTGTCTTCCCTTAAGCCGGAGGCCTTTAACCAGGCCCACCTTCACGCAGAGATGGCAGTGCCAGCCGTCCTGATGGCGGTGTCAAAGGAGTCAAAGGCGGTAGTAACTAAGTGCCTGCTGCATTCAGTCAGGTCCTGGATGGATGAAGTGGCTTCCGCCTGTAGTTCCTTAGGCAGGGCTGAGAGTTTGTCTTTGAGGCCCGCCAGCACCCCATCCTGGAAGAGGACATGCTGAAATTGATGTGCTGCGATTCTGGTGCTTAGCATGGCTCCTTGGAAGAACTTCTTTCCCACGTCGTCCAGGAGTCTCGAGTCCTTTCCAGGCGGGTGGTTGGCCTGAGTCCTGGAGGATTTTACCCTCTTTAGAGCCGAAGATACGACAATAGACTGATGAGGTAGCTGTTGTTTGTGGAAGCCAGGCGCAGGGTGGACTTGGTATTTCGCGTCCAGACGTCTTGCGCACGCCTGGCCGGAGGCAGGGGTCTGCCAAAGTGAAAACTGGTTGTCCCGCAGCTTTTGATGAATGGGCAATGCCATGGCAGGCTTAGGGCTTTGAAGATACCGCAGAACATCCGGCACTTGTTCCTCCCCTTTGTCAGCCATAAGGCTTAGGACTGACGCCACCTTTCTGAGGAATTTTGGATAGGTGAGGTCCTCCGGAAGATTTTTAGCAGCTGAGTCTTCACCGTCATTGGATGGCAGTTCCGAGTCGGGGGACTCCTTGGAGGCTGTGGAGCCTAGGGGAGTTGGTTCCACCCGGGGCGGCTCAAGGCAATCTGCTGCCTGAGGCGAAGTATGAAATGGCGCCCCCCCCACCCTAGAGGGGGGCGGGGCTTTTTCAGAAATCCAATCAGAGACTGAACCAAACCAAAAAGCCGATTAGATTATATGGAGGAAATGCAAGATGTTTGCACACAGGGCCGTATCGAGTTGCAATCACACCCTGTGCAACTTGCAGCTCGGGCGCACGCCTCCCCCCCTCCCCTCATACCTCTGTCCAGCGCTGCCTGCTCTTTCCCTGCTGCTGCTGCCCTGTTTTTTTTCATGGCGGCGCCGGCAACAGGAAAAGAGCAGGCAGCGCTGGATGGAAGTATGGGCAGGAGGAGGGGGCATGTGCCCGATCTGAAAGATGCCGGCACTTTAAGCAGATCTGTCCCTCCCTACTCTGACATCGCATTGGAGGAGAGAGGGACCAGACCTGCTTAAAAGTGCTGTGAAAAGGCTTGGGGAGTGCATTTCGGCTGCTTGCTATTGTCCTGCCAGCGGTGGCAGGGCAACAACAGACAGCCAAAATGTGGCCCCCAAGCCTTTCCACCCTGTGTGGCTGCACCGCTGGCACAGGTCTAGATACGGTCCCGTTTGCACACCAAGGAACTAAAAGAAAGCAAGAACCAACAGCACAGTTTATAAAACTAAATTATAAATCATTTTTATTTTGTTCTTATAAACTGCGTTATGGTTCTTGCTTTTTCTTTTTCAACATATATTTTGCATTCACAGTAGGTGCACAGCAGAACCAGGACCCACAGAACTCAATATTAAAAAAAGAAAATCTGATTCTGATCATCTCACTAACAACAACCACTATTCTCCAGTACCAGGCATATTGTGAACTAATACAAAGCCCTACAACAAAGAGCAAGCCTACCATACCGTAACAGCACAAACTTCCAAAACTCACATAAGGAGCCCATCCAAAAAAAGCATCACTGTAAATACTACAGTGGGCCCTGGAACATCCATGCACCTATATGAATAGCTGAAATTACTACAGTACAGTATAGATCTTTATGTACAAACTCCATGTTAACAGAACACCTGACCTCAGTCACACACTCACAACATCGACCCTCACCAAGTACAGAAGAAATAACCACAATCTAAAGTAAAAATAAAACTATGTAGACAAAATTTAAATTGAAACCCGAAGAAGCCAGAGTCCACATGCAGTGCAACATCAGATAAATAAGAGATGCAGTTATCCAATACTGTGTAAAATATAAAAATAGCACAAAATCCAGTCACTAAAATGAAATAAAATTATTTTTTCTACCTTTGTTGTCTGACCATTTTATTCTCTGATCATGCTGGTCCCGATCTGAGGCTTCTGCTTTCCTGTCTTCTCTTAGATCTCTTTCTGTAGTCCATAGTCCATGGTCCATCTGCCATTTCTTATCTCTTCTTTTGTTTTCTTCACTTCCTTCCATCAGCCCATTTCGAGTTCCAGTAACCCTCCCCGGTATCAGCCCCCTTTCCAGTCCTCCCCTCCCAGTACCTTCCAATGTCAACCGCCTTGCATTCCCACGACTGCCACTGGTGTCCATTCCCTTCCAGTCCCCCTCCTTCCCCACTGTCCAGCCCCTTCTAGTCCAAATACCATCCCAGATATCAGCTTACGTCCACTCTCAGTGCCACCCCCCCAGTCATCCCCCTTCCAGTACCATTTGCATGTCAGCTCCCTTCCAGCCTCCTCCCCGTTACCCAACCACCTACCACTCCTATCCCCAATTGTCAGCTCCCTTCCAGTCCTCCTTCAGTGCATCCCAGGTGTCAGCTCCTTTCCAGCCCCCTCCTTCCCCAGTGTCAGCTCCCTTCCTGCCCCCTCCTTCCCCTGGCAGACTCTCTCATTATCCGCTCCCTTCCAGTCCAATTCTACCATCCTCCCGCATCAGCCCATTTGTAGCCCTAGCCCCTAGTTTTCTTCCAGGGCCAGCAGCACTCTCCTTTCCTCACCCATTAGCCCATTTCCAGTCCCAGCCCATTTCCAGTCCTATCCCCCTTATCAGCCCACTCTAGTCATAGCCCCCCAATCAGCCCATTTCCTATCCTAGCCCCCCTAATCAGCCCATTTCTAGGCCTAACCCCACCAATCAGCCCATTACCAGTCCTAGCTCCCCCTTCCGATCAGCCCATTTCAAGTTCTAACCCCCATCAGTCCATTTCCAGTTCTAACCCCCTCCCGATCAGCCTATTTCCATTCTTAACCCCCCATCAGCCTATTTCCAGTCCTAGCCACCCCCAGTGCTAATCCATCAGCCCACTTGCAGTCCTAACCCCATCAGTTCACTTCCAGTCCTAACCCCCCCATAGCCCATTACCAGACCTAACCCCCCCCCCACGCATGATCAACCCAGTTGAAGAAACTGGCTGCTGAAGTTGAAGCCGCTGCCACCATAGCAGTGGCATAAAAAAGTGCCCTGCGGCCTCCCCGGCACAGCCCTCTTCTCTTCCTCAGCGCCGCCGCCAGCTTTACAGAGCTGTGAAGGGAAGAGTGTCCCTTTCTCGCGGCTCTGCTAAGCTCGCGGGCACTGATGGGATTTCCCATCAGCGCCCGCGGGCTTAACAGAGCCGCGAGAAAGGGACACTCTCCCTTCGTGGCTCTATAAAGCCGGAGCTGGGGGAGAGAAGAGGGCTCTGCCGGGGCGGCCGCGGGACACTTTCTTCTGCCGCTGCAGCGGCGGTAGCGCTCTTCCGATCGTGGGGTTTTTTTTTTAATTTGAAGGCCGAGTGAGGTGGGCTTTTTGGGGGCAAATTTGCCGCCCCCAAAAAGTTGTCACCTGAGGCCACCGCCTCACTCGGCCTCATTATAGAGCCACCCCTGGGTTCCACGATCTCCCCATCGCTGGGCTCAGATGCAGGATCTTTAGCAGAGGGTGGAGATCCCGAAGGAGACTGGGGAAACCCAGAGTTGACAGGTACAGAAGAGAGGCCGGCCGCAGCCAGAGGAGAGAGTGTCGACACAGGCACGTCAGCATTTGACCCCTGGGGGGCAGTCTGCTTTACCAGTCGTGAGAGAAGTTCAATAATGGTGGCAGAGTTATCTTTGGAGGAAGATGCTTTGCTGTACCTGCAGGGAGAGCTGTTGCTGGAGCTGATGGTGTAGAGCCTTCTTCTTTTCCCCGAGTGAGCCCATTCATCCTCAGTTGTGTTGGAGGGAGATCCCTTGTTCAAAAGGGAAGTGTTTTTGCTTCCTGAATTGTGCCTTTGGCGTTTGGAACTGCAATGTCTGTCAGAGCTGTGCTGCCTGCTCCTCCGTCTGCTGTCTGGTCTTCATTGCCGGGAGCGATGCCGATGTGCTCTGTGATCATCAGAGCTGCTGCTGCTCTCTCTTCTGCAACGATGGGGAACTTCTTTCCTGGCGTGGTGTTCGCGGTGGGGGCTCCGTTTCCTGGCGCGATGCTGTGGGGAAGCCCCTTGGCGCCGGGGAGAGCCAGCACGGAGAGGACTATCTGATTGGCTGAGCCTTCCTCCAATGAGCAGCCGGGGGCAGAGCTTAGCTGTACCTTGCCGGCACCATCTTGCAAGGGCTGAGCCTGCCCTGCTGAAGACTTCTGCAGCTCCTGAGGGCTTGGGAGAGCCGAAAACTGTGCAGGATGCTGGCTGGGGACAGTGGCTGAGTGAGGCACGTCCCGTGCCATTGAATTTCGCTGCGGAAGAGCCGGAGTGGAACCGGAGGCTACCGACTGCACCGCGGATGCCAGGAACTCCTGGAGAGCATGTCCTCTGCTCTTCCGTGCTCTGGGCGACATGCAGGAGCACTTAGACCAATCTTGTACCTGGTGATCAGGACCAAGGCATCTAACACAGCAGTCATGGGTGTCCGTAGTATTCATCTTCTTCCCACATTGTGGGCACTTTTTGAAGCCAGGTTTGGGCATTTTCAGGTAAGATTGTGAAGAGGTAAGAGAGGATCCGTCTTGATGGCAAGGCGGAAGAAGTAAAACTGGCTGGGCTAGGGGCGGGCCGGGGAGGTGGGGTCTCCTACCGGCTCAGAAATCTGAGCTCTTGAGAGCACTTCCGTAGATGGCGCCGCCCGGAGGACGACACCTGGTGTGGCTGACGCTTCCTGCTTGTCCATGGAGAAGGGATCTCAAGGCATTCAAAGGGTTGTGCATAACAGCAACAATGATGGAGCTGATGGTAACGTGAAAAGGTCCTGAGATACAGGACATATAAAAGAATCTAAAAGGGAGGGGGGGTTATATTCTTTTATATACTTATATATTTATTTATTTTTTTTTACAATAGGATTTGATATATAATAATTTTCAACAGATGGATTTATAACAGTATAGCTTACAGCATATTCCATTTTTTTATATGATCACTTAGTTAGGCAATCCCCCTTTTTTACCAAATCTTTTTTGTTTTTATATGTCCCCCTCAGATACACATCGCAAGGTGTGTCCTGAATAAATGCCTATTTATGTGTGATATTACAATTACAATTCCGAATACATACTGTTTCCTATAGATCCCCGTTTTACTCAGGTTTTTATGTCTCTTTCGGTTTATATGCCCATGGTTCCCTCTGACACAATGTTGGTAATGATGTCTCCAAGATACATGCTGCTTGCTTAGACCCCCGGTTCACTTAGGTTTCCACGTCTCTTTTAGCTTTAAATGCCCGTGTTTCTCTCTGACATATTGCAGGCAATGATGTTTTTCAAAGTACCTTTTTTGGAGCAAAATGTTTTATACATCAATTCCCCCTCTGCTCATGCGTGTCCATTCATAAGTAGCGTGCACATTAAACATAGAAAAAGACGTTATTTTGTACGATGCAACTTTATTTTTCTTCACACTTTAATGGCTATGATGTTTTACACAAGATCTTTCATATCTAAGCAGAGCAGTTTAGATATCTATCAATCTCTCCAATTTTTGAAGACGCTTGATGTTTAAACACCCTCTGCTCATGCGCGTCTACTTGTCCATCAGTCAGCAAAGCGCACGAAAATCAAACATAGAAAAAGACGCCGTCCTGCAAGACGCGCCTTCAATTCTCTTGGCTCCACGATTGTGTAAGTTTATGTTGCCATCGTTTGGAAAACTGCAGGTTGTACCAGGAGTCTATGCTGGCTTTACAGGTACGACCGTTTCTATGAATCTTTGGTTCTTAATACTGTTTGTTTAAGTAACGCTTTAATTCCAACCTTTGTCTATAGCCTTAAAAACAACATTTTGAGTTTCCCTGTGTTTCTCGTCAGACTTTAAAGTTTGATACTTTTATACTGTTATTACCCTTGGTATTATGAACACTTTTTTCCTCTTTTCTGTATGCAAACTTTATTACATGATTCTTGACAAACTTTAAACCCGATATTGTTTACATCGTTTACACGATGTCACGATTTTTACACTAGTTAAAGAAGGATTTTCCCTTAATTGTTTTAAACTTTTTAAGCTTTTCTTTTTCTCTATATCTCATGTTGATAACATTGATTATTTTGTTGTTTCATTACAACTTGCTGAGATGAAATTATCGTGGGTTCAGTATACAAGTACATACTCGTTTTGAAGATGTTATGGGTATACAATTTAAAGTAGATATGTCATTTTAAAAAGTTTCTCTTTTCAGAAAACCTTTTTCTTTTTATAAATACTTATGGTAATCAAAATGGCCTTTCTTCTAGACATCCTCCTGGCTCTGGGCATTTCATTTTAATATAATATATTTTATATTTTACACTTTAGTTCACTCATTTGGTTCGTCTGAGTCTTTTTTAAGACTAAAACGTGTTGCATGGTGCCTTCGTAAGTATATCCTCCATGTCCCTTATTGAACTATACGCTACTTTTTATAGTTTCCATTTTATTATCTATGCTATGTTTTAATGTTTGTTTGCTTATTTATTTATCTGTTTTGTTCTGGTTTTACAGTGGTTATTTATGACTTTTAATGATTTAGTTCTTTTAAATGTCATCATTTATTGGTAATTCTTAATTTATGGAGTTTTGATTAGCTATGATTATTATTTTTAATAGATGTTCTTTTTAATATTTTTGATATCATGTTTTTATATTTGTATACTATGTTAGTTCATTCTTATTTTATGTTCAAAGATGCGTTCCCTCTGAAGAAGGCGTTCCCGCTGAAACGCATTGGGGTTCCTGAAATAAAATCTTTTTGCACCAGTATATCCGACCTTCGCCCTTTGTGTTTCCTGTGCTTTGTGCGGGTGTTTTGCTCCTCTGTTGTTCCGGGATGGAAATAAGGGACAGATCTGGTGGTGTAGACCTTGGGGGAGAGGGAGAACATAAGAACATAAGATATGCCATACTGGGTCAGACCAAGGTCCATCAAACCCAGTATCCTGTTTCCAACAGTGGCCAATCTAGTTCATATGTACCTAGCAGTTTCCCCAAAAGACACAGGTTCCACAATGCTTGTACTGGGTCAAGCATTGATATCCTGGGTCCCTGGGAGGTGGGGGATGGGGGAACAGGGGGGAGTAGACTGAGGCTGAAGGGGGTAGGGAGATGGCTGGGGATTGGATTTGGGGGACTGGTTTTGAGATGGCTGGGGACTGGATTTGGGGAACTGGTTTTGGGGAATACATGCGGAATGTTGAAGGTTGAAAGATTTTAGTAGATATAAACTGAAAACTTCGAATTTGTTATTTGACCAGTAATACTGTATGGACAACTTCTGTAGTGTTGACTGTTGTATTAGTTGACTCAGCTGTTCTTGGAGAATGAAAATAAAAAATTACAAAACAAAAAAAAAAATTTCCAGAGCTTGATGACACGTTGAATGAAAAAATGTTTTCTCTGATTAGTCTTAAATGGGCTATATTGTAGCTTCATTGCTTGTCCCCTAGTCTTTCTACTTTTTCAAGGAGTAAATGACTGACCTCTGTTATATCTCCCCTCAATCATCTTTTCTCCAAGTTGAAGGATCCTAACCTTTTAAGCCTTTTCTCACAGGGGTATCCTACCATCCCTTTTACCATTTTGGTCACTCTTCTCTATACCTTTTCTAAATCTGCTATATCCTTTTTAAGATATGGTGACCAGAAATGCACACAATATTTAAGGTGAGGTTGAACTGTGGAGCGATACAGAGGCATTATAATATTTGGATTTATTCTCCATTAGTTTCCTTATCATTCCTAGCATTCTTGGACACTGCTGCACATTAGGCAAAGGGTCTCAACATATTATCCACAACGACACCTAAATCCTTTTCCTGGGTGGTGGTTCCTAATGCATCATTAACCATAGTTTGGGTTGTTCTTCCTTGGGTGCATAACTTTTCACTTGTCCACATTAAATTTCATTTGCCATTTGGATACCCAGTCTCCCAATTTCTCAAGGTCCTCTTGCAATTTTTCACAATCCTCTTGTGTTTTAACAGCTTTGAATAATTTTGAGTCTACTGTAAATTTGATTACCTCACTTGTTCTCATTTTGGGTGATTTATGAATATGTTAAAAAGCGGCAGGCCCAGCACAGATCCTTGGGGTACTCCACTATTCACTTTTCTCCATTGAGAAAATTGGTCATTCAGCCCTATGCTCTGTTTTCTATCCTTTAACCAGTTCCTGATCCACAATAGTACAACTGCTTCCTATCCCATAATTTTTTAATTTCACCAAGAGTTTTTCATGATGGACCTTGTCAAAGGCTTTCTGAAAATCCAGATACACTATATCAACTGGCTTATCTTTATCTACCTGTTCATTCATACCTTCAAAATAATATAACAGATTAGTGAAACAAAACTTCCCTTGGCTAAATCCATGTTGGCTTTAAGAACATAAGATATGTCATAAACTGCATCAGACTAAGGGTCCCTCAAGCCCAGTATTCTGCCTTTTTCCACAATGGCCAATCCAATGCACAAGTACCTGTCAGATTCCCAAAAGGAACGCAGATTCCATGCTGCTTGTCCAATAGGTAAGCAGGGGATTTTACCGGTCCTCTTTAATAATGGTTTATGGCCTTTTCTCCAGAAACTCATCCAAACCTCTTTGAAATACAGTTACATTAACTGCTTTTACTACATCCTCTAACAAATTCCAGAGTTTGATTACATGTTGAATGAAAAAATATTTTCTCTGATTAGTCTTAAATGTGCCACATTGTAACGTCATTGCGTGTCCCCTAGTCTTTCTACTTTTTGAAGGGGTAAGCAACCAATCTACATTTACCCATTCTACTCCATTCATTATTTTATAGAACTCTATCATATCTCCCCTCAGCCATCTCTTTTCCATGTTGAAGAGCCCTAACCTTTTAAGCCTTTCCTCGTAGACATATCTTTCCATCCCTTTTACCATTTTTGTCACTCTTCTCTATACCTTTTTTAATTCTGCTATATTCTTTTTAAGATATGGCGACCAGGATTGCACTCAATATTCAAGGTGTGGTCACACCTTTATAATGGTTTCTACCATTTTGCCCAATACTTACGTCAGGTTCGCCGGTCTATAGTTTCCTGGATCACCCATGGAACCCTTTTTAAAAATCAGCATTAAATTGGCCATTTTCCAATCTTCTGGTACTACAGGTGATTTTAATGATAGTTCACAGACTACTAATAGTAGATCTGCAATCTCATATTTCAGTTCTTTCAGCACTCTAGGATGTATACAATCTATTTCAAGTGATCCTCTACTCTTTAGTTTATCATATGGAGGAGTGGAGGAGTAGCCTAGTGGTTAGGACACTGGCTTAGTAACCAAAAGACCAGGAGTTGATTCCTACTAGCACTCCTTGTGGCATTGGACAAGTCATTTAACCCTCTATTGCCCAAAAAGAAAGGCCTGACAATCTACTTCTGGTCACACTGCCAAGAAAACCCAGGAGTTGTTAGGTCAGCATTGATTTGAAAGCATATATTACATGATCACTTTATGAGTTGTCCATGTGGCCTAATGGATAGGCATCTGACTACAAAACAGAAGACAAAGGGTTCAAGTCCCTTCATGGTCTGCTTTATACTTTATTCAAAATGGACAGGTTAGGAAGAAGGGGAGGAGGAGTGGCACTATATGTAAAAAATAATATTACAGCTGTAGGATTACAGGGCTTAAAAGGGAGAGAAGAAGCACTGTGGGTTAAACTAGGAAGAGGGAAAGGGAAATCCCTATGAATTGGAGTGATATACAGTCCCCCTCACAAGGAGAAGTGGATGGAGATTTAATAGAAGACATATGTAGCATTGCCATGAAAGGAGAAGTGCTATTGATAGGTGATTTCAATAGGAAGGATGCTGATTGGCACATCCCTGATGCAGTGTCATCTAGAAGAAGATCCTGGATTCTCTACAGGGTTTCAGGCAATTGGAAACAGAACTCAAATGTGAAGGGGCCATATTGGACTTGGTGCTTACCAATGAGGAAAGTGTATCTGATGTTATAGTGGGAGATCATCTCGCATCCAGTGATCACCAGATGGTGTGGTTCAATATGAGGACTAGGGATGATAAAATCTATTCAAAAGCGAGGGTCTTAGACTTTAGGAAAACTAACATTGCCAAGATGGGCCAATAACCTCAAGGGGTCCTTAGAGGGATGGGAATGGCTGGGGGATGTAGAAAAACAGTGGGCAAAACTGAAAAAGGATATATTTTTTTTCCATTTTAAATTTTTATTAACCATGTCACAGAAGAGATCACGTGATGTGGTGAGCTGGGGAAGACGTGAGTCACCTTAGCTCCGGGCCCCCTCTCCTCTGACCGTTGATTAGGACCGTAATCCACGGCGAATTTACCGGCTGTGAGACACGAGGGTGAGGTCGACAGTGTCTTCACCTCTTCCTGGAGATAACTCGGAGAATGGCAGCGGCGGCGAAGGCGGGGAGGAGGGAGAAGGACCGCACTACGGGCCCACCGAAAATGGCGGAATCCCCTCCGAAAGTGAGTGCCGCGACCTCCCTTACCCTAAGCGAAGAAATATCCGCAGCAGTCACAGCCGCACTTACCACACAGCTGGAAGCCCTTAGTGGCAAAATGGACACGCTGCAGGGATCCTTGTCGGCGCTGGGCACCCGGATGCAAGGGGCAGAAGATCGCATTCTGCATACCGAGGAGGCGGTGGAGCAATTGAAACGGGATCTGAGTGCGCTACAAAAAACATCTAAAGCACAAGAGCTAAAAATAGATGACCTAGAAAACAGATCCCGGCGCAATAATTTGCGCTTCCTGGGGATAGCCGAGACCGTGCCCGAGAAAGACCTGCGAGTCCTGGTGGAAAAGATGGCTGCCGCTCTGCTTGGCCGGGACGATGCGAACACCCTTATTATTGTGGACAGAGCCCATAGAATAGGGCCGCGGCCGCAGGGAGAGAACACGCGGCCCAGGGTGGTCCTTGCCAGATTCCTGTATTATGTGCAGAAAGAGGATCTCCTGAGGGCAGCGCGGCAACAAGCTGTGTTGGAATTTGAAAATATGAGGGTTCGTATCACCCCCGACTATTCTGCTGCGCTGAGCCACCGCCGCAAAGCTTATGCACCAGTGTGTCAGCGTCTCATCTCGGCAAACATCCGTTTTCATGTCCAATATCCAGCCCGTCTACATATTATGCACCAGGGGACCCACCGGGTCTTGGAATCTGCGGCGGAGGCAACTACCTACGTGGAACAGCTGCTGGTATCCTCGGAAGGCTTGCAGGGAGAGCGTAGGCCGTGATAGGGGCCTTGGCATTGGACAGATGGAGACCTACCTCGGGATGGGCCGAAGAGTGGGCATGGGTTGGATGAGGTGACCGACTCCCCTCCCTCCTTTTTCTACGGATGGGGGTTCAGTAACCACCTCGCCCACGCTATGGATGTGCCCGGCGGATACCTGCTTGGAGTGGTGAGGAACGCACTAGCCCTCCAGGCCAGAACCCTTCTGTTACCGGCTGAGGGCAGCATGTGCTCATGGAGGGCCCAGGTGACTGGCTTTTGGCGGCCTTGGAGCTGGCTCTCCCCCACATTGCGGTCCTGCTGGTGGGAAATGTTGGCCCCTTTGTTGGACTTGTTGGACTGGAACGATCTGGACTGACCAATGCGGGCAGTGGTGGTACCGGCCTGGCCAGCTGGGCCTGCCATGCTTTTGGCTGCTCCTCCCTTTGTTCCTTCCCCCCTGTGGGCCCCCCCTCCCCCCCCCCCGGCCTTTCCCTCCCCCTTCCCCCTTTTATTGTTTATATATATGGGCCTTTGGCCTGTTATGGTTTTATGGATGACTGTGGTGGGTGGGGGGGGTGGTGGGGGGGTGGATGGTCGGGGGGCGGGGGGGTGGGGGGGGGGATGGGGGACTGGCCGGGGGTGGCGGGGGGGGGGAGGCGGGTGGGGGGTGCCCTATCCCGGGGGGATGCCTTAGATCACTGACCGGAGCAGGGGATTCTAAATAAGGTTATAGGGGAAGAGGGGGGACCCGCGCACATCGTCTGTGATCGCGATGGGAGTGTGGTGGAGATTGGGGATGGGGTTTGGGGTGGAGGGGGGGTGGGAGGAGGGGCGAGGGAGGGTGGGGGTAGGGGCCCGGGAGGGGTGGTCCCGGGGGGAGGGGGGGTGTACTCCGTGGGGGGCACAGCAGCACTACGGTGGGATTGATGAACACCTGTGTGAGGACGCACTAGTGGTAGCGGGGGGGCTCCAGGCTGGGGGGGCCCTGCCTCTTAGCCTTTCTTTGGTGGCCGAGATTCTCTACTTGATCTCTTATAACCCGCCCTGAAGGTTATCTCTTGGAATATCTGTGGTATAGGCAGCCCTATTAAGCGCTATAAGGTGTTGCAGACCTTGGCTCGGATGAAATGCAATATAGCAATGTTGCAAGAAACCCACCAGACAGCAGAAGAGCACGCTAAATTGCAGAAGATGTGGGTGGGGCAGTGCTGGGGAGCACCGGCTGTAGGGAGAAAAGGTGGAGTGGTCATACTGATCAGTAAACATACCCGGTTTGAGCTGCTACAGGAGTATTCTGACCCGGAGGGCCGTTATATTTTGGTTCACGGCCACATGGAAGGGCGGCCGGTGATACTGGGATGCGTGTACAGCCCCAATGTTCTGAATCGGGTGTTCTATGACTGCCTGGCGTCTCGCTTAGAACAAATGTCATATGTCCCCCTAATTCTTGCTGGAGACTTAAATGGGGTCTTGGATGCCGAACTCGATGTCTCGGGTGGGGGAGGGGTGTATTCACGTGTCCAGACAATGAAGGTTTTACGCGGTTTCTGTCGACGATTGGGCCTGGTGGACCCGTGGCGGTTGCTTCACCCAGCGGACCGGGATTTTACCCATCAATCGAGAGCGCATGGTACCAGTGCTCGTTTGGATTATGTTTTAGTGTCCGAGCGGCTATTCGCACAGGTGGAAGACGCGTGCATTGGCCCATCGGTGGTGTCCGACCATGCTCCGGTTTGGATTGAACTTGGTGTGGGGGGCCCAGCCGCGTCGACTAGGGTTTGGCGGTTTCCCTTGGGCTTATACCAGGATGCAGAATTCCGGCCCTACCTTGTTGAGTGCTGGCAAGAATTTACCCGGTATAATGCGCAGCATCAGGCTGACCCGGAGTTGTTTTGGGAGACGGCTAAAGTTGTGTTAAGGGGGATATCATTGCGTACGTGGCTAGGAAACGGCGGTTAATGGCGCGGCAAATTGTCCACTTAGAGAAACAAGTGGTGCGGGCTCGGCGGCGATGTGCGGGCGCTCCTAGTGTAGTGAACCGGCGGCAACTTTGGGAGTTGCAGGTGTCCCTTAATGAGCTCCTCCACCAACGAGCCAAGAAATCGCATATGTATTACCGCTACCAGCTTTTTCGCTTTGGTGATAGACCCGGGAAACTTTTGGCGCGTTGCTTGCGGGGACACCGGGGCTACCGATTAGTGGCGGCGTTGCGAGATGACCAGGGAACCCTACATAGGGATAACGAAGGCATTGCCCGAGTGTTCCGTACCTTTTTCCAGAAATTATACGCCCGGAGGGGGGGGGCCCCGGAGGCTATGCAGCAATACTTGCGGGAGTTGTCCTTGCCGCAGCTGTCCGTAGCGCAGAAGACCTGCCTTGACGAGCCGGTATCTGTGGATGAAGTACAGCGTGTTATCCAACAAGCCGCTTGCTGTAAGGCCCCAGGGCCGGATGGCTTCGGAGCTGAGTTTTACAAGCTATTGAGTGAATGCACACCCCCAACCTTAGTGGCGGTATACCACAGGCGGATAGCTCAGGGGCATTTTACATGGGGCACTAACCACGCGCATATTTCTTTAATCCCCAAACCCGGGAAGGACCATACCCACGCAGCTTCGTACCGGCCTATTTCCTTATTGAACTTCGATCTGAAAATTCTAGCGAAGGTGTTGGCTGATCGGTTGGCGTTAGTGTTAGGGGACTTGATACATGAATCCCAGGTCGGGTTCGTTAAAGGGCGTTATGCCGTACGGAATCTCCGAAAGCTGCTTGCATCTTTAGAATGGACCCGGGAACACGATCTCCAGTCTCTGGTCATTAGTTTCGATGCTGAGAAGGCCTTCGACCAGGTCCCTTGGGAATACCTGAAGTATCTTTTGCCTCAATATGGGCTTGGGGCCCCCTTTTGCCGGATGGTGGACCTGCTTTATGCTGACCCCACAGCGGGGGTCCTATGTAATGGGGTACGTTCGGAGTCCTTTCGGTTGGAACGCGGTACGCGGCAGGGCTGTCCGCTCTCTCCCTTGCTCTTTGTGTTATCTTTGGACCTGCTGATACGGAAGATTGAGGCTTCTCCCACTATTGGTGGGATTCGTATCGGATCCCATGGCTTCAAGGTGGCTGCCTTCGCTGATGATCTCCTGGTCCACCTCTCTTTTCCCCAGCAGTCCCTTCCGTGCTTACTTGAGGAGCTCTCGCTGTATGGTCAATTCGCGGGGTTGCGTATAAATATGGCCAAGTCGGAAGCCTTAGATGCAGGGGGGACGTTGCGGGAGTGCTGGTCGGGGCCTTTTCCGCTTCGCTGGGCAGAAGACTCGATTATCTACTTAGGTATCGTGTTAACCTGAAAACTGTCATTGTTATACCCGACTAATTTCGAACGCATCTTAGCTAAGGTTCGACTGCAGCTGCGTGCCTGGGCCCCCCTCCCGTTGTCTTTGTTTGGTAGGGTGGCCGCATTAGGAATGGTGGTTTTTCCGCGTGTGCTTTATTGGTTGCAGACGTTACCGGTGTGGCTGTTGAAGCGCGATCTGGCGCGCCTAGAGCGGGAGATTCGGGGATTCCTTTGGAAAGGCTATAAGGCCCGCATTCCGATGGCGCGTTTGCGGGGGGGTTGGCGGTCCGGTGGAGTGGGGGTTCCTGACCTATGGAAATATGCGCTGGCATGTCAGGCCCACCATTTAAGTGATTGGTTGGGGGACACAGAGACTTATACCCCGCGGGGTCTCGAGGCGGCCTTCGCGGCGCCCCATTCTTTGGAAGCGGTCTTGCACTTGCCGTGTGCGGTCTTGCCGCCTCGCCTCCTGAACAGTTTGCTACTGCAGACATCCCGCCGAACTTGGCAGCAGTTGAATAAGTGTTGGGGCAGTGATGCTGGGGCCTCCTGCTGGCTGCCTATACAAGGTAATGCTTGTTTCTTGCCTGGATCGGACACGGCCCCCTTTCGCAGGTGGTGGTGTGCGGGAGTCCGCCGGTTGGGGCAGGTGGTGGACACTGCTGGCTGCTGCAAGGCGTTGGGAGTATTATGTAAGGACTATGGGTGGCCTGCGGGGTCTTTGACGTTTGCGTATGCACAGATTTCTCACTACATTGGCTCCTTGCCACGGCAAGAGCTTACAGTGGAGCACTCGAGCCGCATTCTGGAGTTTTTTGCGTTGGGGGCGGACTCGCCGCCGACGATTGCTGATTTGAAGAAGCGTTTGGATCGGCTGGATTTGCCCCCTGACTATTCGAGGGTGGAAAGCCTTTGGGCGGGTGAGTTGGGTAGAGAGGTTGCTCCCGGATCTGTCCGGCTGGCCTTGGGTAGGATTGCACAACTCGTGGTTGGGGTTCGCTGGCGCGAGGTCCAATTTAAGTGTATACTCCGGGCCCACTTTTCCCCGCGGCGGGCCTTTCGGAGCCATCTTGCTCTTCATGGCGGATGCCCCAAGTGCCCGTGTGCCTTGGCTGACCTGGGTCATATGTGGTGGGGTTGCCCCTCTATTCGGAGGTATTGGCGCTCCATTGAAACCTATATGAGCGGGTTGTTGGGTCAGCAGTTGTGTTGGTCAGGGATTATGGTAGTGCTGGATCAGCTGGGACCGCTCCACCCGAAAGGTAGATGGGACAGGGTGCTGGTGCGAAAAGCCTGTCTGGTAGGTAAGGGCCCCATTCTTAGCCATTGGAGAGACTCTGCGGCCCCCACTTTCTGTGAATGGCGGAACAGCTTGCATCAACTCCTGCTTTTAGAGCGGAGAGTGGCATTGCGGCACCCCCGGGCCTGGACCACCTTTTTACTGATCTGGATGCCTTATATCCAGCGCCTGGGCCCTAGGGCGCGTAGTGAAGTACTTAAGCTGGGATAGGGAGGTTGGGGACCAGCGTTCCCCCACACGACGTATGTAGTTTGAGCTGCTGGTGTTGCTGTGCTTCCCGCGGAGGGGGAGGGGGGTGGGGGGGAGGGGGGTGGTTTGAATAGGTTGATTTCGGTGCGATGTGTGTTCTGTCTATGTTAGGTTCCCGGGTGGTGGACAAGATACAGCCCTACCTGGGATGCGTTTTATTTTTGTGCAACTGAGAACGGTACATGTTGTTTGCTGTTTGTTATTGGTACCTTGCAATATTTAATAAACAGAGTTTTGGAGAAAAAAAAACCATGTCACAGAATTTACATATTTCTGCATTACCAACTTTGTACAATATCCATAACAGTTACATATGCTACCATATATCATCCTTTTTTTGTGTGTACTCCCCTCCTTTGTGCCCCTCCTTTTCCATCCCCTCTCCCCTCCCCTCCCCTCTCTCGTTCTGTAGTCATCCGTTTTTCTCCCGTTCCACCATTCCAGTGTCAGTATCACCTCCCATGTCAGCCAAACACCATTCAATCTTCCTGATCGCCTGTAGCTATAGCCCCTCCCACCTTCTTCCGCTGCCCTCCCCCTCTCTCGGCCTTCCAGAATTCCAACCACTTACCCACTCTCTGCCATTGTTCCGCATTTGTCCCCCCTTTCCCTCTCCTCATCTCCATCAATTGGTGCATCAAACCCACCTCTGTCACCCTTCTAACAAATCCTGCCAAGTGTGGAACACCCGACCCCACCCAGTGCTGTGCTATCTCGCAGCGTGCTGCTACAATACAATGATGAAGCACGCCACTATCCCTTTTTGGAATGTCCTCTTCTAGTTGATGCAGTAAGCAGATCTCTGGTTTCCTTTGCAATCGATATCCTGTCATGTTATAAATCATATCTAAAATCTCCATCCAGTAAGCTTGTATGCATTCACACTTCCACCACATATGCAACCAATCCCCTCTCTCATGACATCCCCTCCAACATTGGTCAGTAGCTCCCCTTCCAGCCCTCCTGTTACGTACTGGAGTCCAATACCAGTGGAACAATACTTTATAAACATTCTCTTTTACCTGTGTGGCAATAGAAATTCTTGCCACCGTCTGTATTATCTTGTCCCATACCTCATTGTTCCAGCTCACCCCCAAATCTTCCTCCCATTTTAACATATACCCCAATTTACCCTTCCCACCCTCCATTAAGCCTTTGTAAATCCTGGACAAAACTCCTTTTTGCCCTATGGTCCCTGTACTGAGCGCCTCAAACCACCCCCTATTCTCCCAAAGATCCTTCCACACCTTCTGTTGTCTCACAAAATGGCTCAATTGTAGATATGCATAATAATCACTGTCCCTCAATCTATATAAGTCCTTAATGCCCTCAAACTCTAAGATGCCTTCCTTACTCACTATTTGAGAGATGTGTGTTAACCCCGCCTGCAACCATCTGCGCAGAATAGGTCCCCCTGGTCCCTGTCCCCTCTCAAAACAGGCTCCAGTGTCATGCCCTGTGTATATCTTTTATCTTGTACTAATATTTTTCTGTTTTGTTTCCACATTAGCAAACTATGCGCTATGAAGGGATTTTGGTGTGTATTTTCTGAAATATTACACTAGTTGTACCAGGCTCTCTCCCCTTATTAAATCTTCTTCCATTTGGACCCACTGTTTCTGTGTTCCTCGGTGCCACTCATATTGTTTTCAGTTGCACTGCCTCATAGTATTTCCTAAAATTAGGTACTCCTAATACTCCCTCTCCTTTAGCTCTGTGCATTATGACCCTAGCTACTCTCGCCCATCTATTTTGCCAGACGAACCGATTAACGATTTGTTGTTAACTGTTTTAGCTTGTTAGGCGGGACCTTTATTGGTAGTGTCTGGAACAGAAATAGAATCGTGGCAAGAGCATCATCTTTATTGTTGAAATCCGTCCAAACCATGAGAGGTATCCCCGCCCCCACCCATCTAACAAGCTCTCAACCTGCCCAAATAACTTTTGATAGTTCAGCTTATATAATGCTTCTACCCTATTACTTATGTGAATTCCAAGATACCTAATACTTTCTTTCACCCACTTAAATGGGTATTTCTCTTGTAGTATTCCCTGTGTGTCCCCGTGTACTGTTAAATTTAAAATTTCTGATTTGGTCCAGTTGATAGTAAAACCTGATAGTTTGCCGAATTCTTCTAATTCCCACATTAAAATTGGGATAGAGAAGCGAGGCTTGACCACACTCAAGATTATATCATCTGCAAATAATGATATTTTGTATTCTCCCTGCCTTATTTTTATTCCCTGTACATCAGCCCTCTCCCGCACCTTCTACGCAAACGGTTCCAGGGAGATAGCGAAAAGCAGTGGCGACAGTGGGCAACCCTGTCTCATTCCTCTCCCCTGCCCAAAGAACTCAGAATACCCACCATTTACCCTAACACAAGCTTTCAAGTAAAGGTATAGCGCTTTTTCCCAGTTTATGAATTCTGACCCCAAACCCATTCGTTCCATTACCTGGAAGAGAAATGGCCAAGACACCTGGTCTAAAGACATCAATAAGGCCTCTTCCCTCTGATGTTCTGTGGACCAAATCATATTCAAGATCTTCCTTATACTGTCAGCTACTGACTACCGGGAATAAATCCCGCTCGATCATGGTGTATCAACTTCCCTATCAACTTAGACGCGTAGCTAATATTTTAGCTAGTAATTTGGCATCGAGGTTGAGCAGCGAGATAGGGCGATAAGATGAACACTCTTGTGGATCCTTTCCCTCCTTATGTATTATGGTTATTCCCGCCCACCCCATAGTGTCCGCTAATCCCCCTCCCTCCCTTGGCAAATTGAAGAGCCGCACAAGCGGTGCTGTTAATATCTCTCCAAACCGCCTATAAAATCACGCTGTAAGCCCATCTAACCCCAGAGCCTTTTCTACCTTTAATTGTTTGATAGCTCTCTGCACTTCTTCTACTCTTATGGCCTTGTTTAATTCTTGTTGCTCCCCCTCATCCAGTTTCGACAACCAGTAAATTAAGATAACTCTGTATTCTCTCCCTTTGTGGAGAATCCCTTGCTTTATACAACCCCTGATAATATCCCCTAAATGCTTCCCTAATCTCCCTATCCTTGTATACCAACCCCCCTCCCGGTTTCCGAATTTTCAGTATGTGGGAGCGAAATTTCCTATGCTTCAATTTTTGCGCCATGTATCTCCCTGCCTTATTTCCTCCCTTGAAGAACTCCTGTCTCAAAAACTGCATTTTGTACCTTATCTTGGCGGCCTGCATTTCATTTAACTGTGCTCTCATGGCTAGCACCTGACCTCTATAGGCCCCTAACTGACCTTGCGCATCTAAATCTTCCAGCTCCAACAATTTTGCTCTCAATTCCTTCTCTCTCCCCTTCCTTTCCTTCTTTTTTGTACCCCCCATTTAATTAGTACTCCTCTCACCACTGCCTTATACACATCCCATACCCCTCCCCATGTTATCTCCCCATTATCATTCCATTTAAAGTATTCCCTGGTTTCCCTCTCTATGTCCTCTTACCTTCCCATCCTCCAATAAGGATTCATTAAGTCTCCAGAACTGTGTACCTTTCCCCTCCTCCTCTAGTGCCAATTGAACCTGCACAGGTGCGTGGTCTGACCATGTAATCGAATCCATATTCGCCCCCTTAATCCTTCCCCCCCATCTCTCTTGAAACCCAAATAGCATATATTTTAGAGCAGGGGTCTCAAACTCAAATTGCTTTGAGGGCCAAATGAGGACTTGTAAAGTAACCCGGGGGCCGCACAAGACGCAGGCCTAATTTGCATAAGGGACCTCATTTGCATAAATATTTGCATAATGTTACCATAAACTAACTTTTAGTAAACATGCCTCTTAATGAGCGTATGGATAAAGAAAGACTAAAAGATTTCTACATTACTATAATCCAGTGCCAACCGCCAGGCACATTAGGAACTACTACAAACACTACCCATTTAGAACCCATAGCAAACCCACCGTATCGTAACAGCACTACCAGGACTCACAAAGCACCATACCCTAACTATCAAAAGGCAACACTGCAAATATTAAACCAATACATTTCAGAGAATAACAATACATGACCTACTGGGGAAAGAGAACAAGTGGCAATGTCAAATAGGAATTACATAAACAGAATACCTCAGCTCAGTTACACATGCAGAACATACACCATCACCAAACAAGGAATCAAAATTTAGAAACAGGAAGACAATAATTAAACTGGGAACCCCAAAAGCCAAACTTGGAATGTACAACAACACTGTAGAAATAAAACTATAAATTAATTTCCTCTTGTATTAAATAAAGCACAGACGTTAATGATGCACATTTCCCAGAGCTGACATATTCCAGTTAATTCAAAATAAAGAGATATTTTTCTACCTTTTGTGCATTTTTTTTTTCAGTTGCAATTGTGCCAGCCACTTTCTTCTGGTTTCTTGGTGTCTTCTGCTAACTCTCCATGGTCTGCTGTCCATTTGTACTTTCTTCTCTCTTCTAGTTTTTTTTCCTTTCTCTCTCTGCATCTGCTTTAACATACTAATCTTTTTCCTTTTGCTCTTTCCTCATTCCTATTTCATCCACTCAAATTTTACCCCTCCATTCTCAATCCACACTTACTCACCCAGTACCTGGCCAATTGTAGATTTTTCTTCCCTCCCACACAAAATATTTTTTCCCCTCTCCATTTTACTCTCCCAGCCCTATCCCATTCTAATCCTCCCCCAACATCAGCTCCCTTGTAGTTTCAGCCCCACCCAGCATCTGCTCCCTTCTAGTCCCCGCATCATCAGCCCATTCCAGTCCTATTCTAGCCCCACCATCAGCCCATTTCCTGTCCTTGCTCCCCCCAACTAAGCCCATTTCCAGTCCTAGCTCCCTCCCCTCACAGCCCATTTCCTTTCTAAGCCCCCTCCCCATCAGCCCATTTCCATTCCAAGCCCCCCTCCCCATCAGCCCATTTCCATTCCAAGCCCCCTTCCACTCAGCCCATTTCCATTCCAAAACCCCGTCCCCATCAGTTATTTGCAGGTCAAGCCCCCCCTTCTACTCAGCCCATTTCCAGTCCTAGCAACCCCCCCAGTCCATTACCAGTTCTAGCCCCCCCATAGCCCATTACCAGTCCTAAGCCCCCCAACAGCCCACTTCCAGTCCTAACCCTCCCATCACCCCATTTTCATTCTTAGCCCCCCCATAACCCCATTTTCAGTCTTAGCCCCCCCCAATCAGACCACCTCCAGTCCTAACCCCATCTGCCCATTTCCAGTCCTCGCCCCCCCATAGCCCATTACCATTCCTAAGCCCCCCAACAGCCCACTTCCAGTCCTAACCCTCCCATCACCCCATTTTCATTCTTAGCCCCCCCATCACCCCATTTTTAGTCTTAGCCCCCCCCAATCAGACCACCTCCAGTCCTAACCCCATCTGCCCATTTCCAGTCCTCGCCCCCCCATAGCCCATTACCATTCCTAAGCCCCCCAACAGCCCACTTCCAGTCCTAACCCTCCCATCACCCCATTTTCATTCTTAGCCCCCCCCCATAACCCCATTTTTAGTCTTAGCCCCCCCCCAATCAGACCACCTCCAGTCCTAACCCCATCTGCCCATTTCCAGTCCTAACCCCCCCCCCCCCCCCAATCAGGCCAAGTAAATAAACTAAAAACAAAACCCTGTCTGCTGCTGCTGCTGCCGCCGCCGCCGTGGTAGCAGCACAATCAGCTGTTCGCGGTCCCTTCTCCTATGCCCGGAAGAGCCCCGAGTCTGCTCCTTTAGCGGTGAGCTTTTCAAGCCGCGAAGAGAGTATTTTCCTCTCGCGCGGCTTGACAAGCCGCGCGAGAGGGAAATATTCTCTTTGCATCTTGAAAAGCCCGCCGCTAAAGGAGCAGACTCGGGGCTCTTCCGGGCTGAGGAGAAGGGACCGCGAACAGCTGATTGTGCTGCTACCACGGCGGCAGCAGCAGCAGCAGAAGACAGGGTTTGTGTTTTTTTTTTTTTCCTCCGTCGCGGGCCGCACAAAGTTCGGTTGCGGGCCGCGTGTTTGAGACCCCGGTTTTAGAGTATGATCCATGTACTGGTGAAAGGTAAGAAAATTGCTGCTTCCCAGGATGATGGAATCTCCAAGCATCAAGCAAACAATGTTGTGTGACAAAACTACGGTACCTCCTCCTATCCGCCCTCTTACCCTCTCTTTTCCCTGTGGCATGTCTTGTGGGGTTCCATGTTAAATTGATATCTCCTCCACAGATTAATTTTCCCTCCCCCAATTTCCCCACCTCCTCATTCAGTTTTGTCCAGAATTCACTTTGTACTCCTGTTGGTGCATATACATTTACTATACAATACCATTCATTTCCCACTTTTATCCGCAGTAACACATACTTCCCCTCTTTGTCCCTTACCACAGTATGCAATAACATCTTCAACTTTGTATCTATCAAAATAGCCACCCCTCCCCCTTTTTCTTTTCCACAGTGTTGGAAGCATGTACACAAACTCCATATCCACTGGGTTTAACCAGGTATTCTGTCGCTCTCGTCAAATGCGTTTCTTGTATAAGCATTACCGCTGCCTTTTGGCGCAGTATTTCTTTATATGATTTTTGTCGTTTAAATGGTGAATTAAGCCCTTTGACATTTAGTGATACTATGGTTAACTCACCTGTAAAGTTTGCACCCCCTCTTCTCACTTAGATCTTGACCCCCCTCTACCTCCCCTCCCACTCCCCCCCCCTTATGCTCTCTCCCCCTCCTTGTGCTACTCTACTCCCACTCAGAACTAACTCTCCCCCTACCCCTCCTCCCTCCCCGCCCCCGCCCCCTCCCACCCTACACCCCGTCCCCTTCCCCATCTCTTCCAAAGAGACTCGACTTCCATAAAGATGACTACCCATCAGACCTCCACCTGCCTACGCTCTTCTAGACACCCTCCCCCAACCCCCTATCCATCCCCACCCTCCTGTTCCACTCTTCTCGCCCTCCCCTCTCCTTATAGCCCCCTCTGTCCTCCCCCCCTTTTCTTTTCTTACCATGTCCTCTCCTCGTCCTACAATATTATCATTACCTTGTCCGCCTCCCCCACCCACTACACCCTCCTCTTTTAAATCACATTACATCACAAGTCTGCCAGCATCTTTAAGCAGTCCACTTCTTTAACTGGGTCCATCTCAGGGCGGTTTCTCAGTCCACCCTCCTCAGGGGATCTCCTTCGCTGCAGCAGTCGCTCCTTGGTTCCCGGTATTGAGCCGCATCAACCGTCGTCCTGTGTTCGTCATTCTGTGCCATTTCAAACGGTCCTCCCTGGATGCAGAAGCTGTCTTTGCTTTTGTTGTAGCTGTCCCACCATCCCTTCTGGAATAGTGGTTAGTCCCAGATTTCTGAGTGCAGTCCAGGCTTCTTCCCTATTTTTCACCTTCCTGGACACTCCTTTCACAGTCATTAGTAACCCAAAGGGGTATAGTCACTTACATCGCATCCCCTCCCTCCTCAGCAATGCTGTTACCTCTTTCATCTCTCTCCTTCATTGAAGTGTTCCCGGTGACAGGTCCTGAAACATTTCCACCACTTGTTCCTCCCACTTGATGTTTCCCACTTTCCTGGAAGCTCTCAGGATGCGTTCTTTAGTTTTGAATGAGTTCAGACACACCACAATGTCCCTTGGTCTGTTTTCCCTGATGGGCCCCAGCCCCCTGTGCGCTCTCTCTATTTGCAGAGGTTCATCCTCACCTCCTTCCTCCAATGCCACCTCTTGTAGCACTTGAGCGAAGACTTTAGTAATTACTGCTTCACAATTTTTATATTTGAGGTCTTCAGGGATGCCTCTCACTCTGATATTACATCTCCAGGACCGGTCCTCCAGATCCTCTGTTTTTTCCTTCAATTCCTCCTGAGCTTGCTTTAACTCTTCCCATCCTTTTTGTAAATTCTCTGTTACTTCCCCCTGTTCTTCCACCTTCTGTTTTATTTCTTCCACCCTGGAACCAAGGTCCACGATGTCTTGCCTTAAAGATTGCAATGTCTCCTTTAAACTCATTTTAGACTCCACTAATTTCCACTTAAGTTCCTCTTTCAATTCCTCCAACCACATCTTAATCATGTCTGCTACTCCCGAGTTCCATGACCCCTCCATCTCGACCTCCTGCTCATCCACGTGGTCCGCCACCATTTTATTTTCTTTCTCCCCCTCATTTCGTCCTTTGAATGCTGCGTATGTCGAGCGAAATTCCGCCAATTTTTTCTTGGCAGACATTCTGCTTTTGGCTCTCTCCATCCTCTCCCACGCCTCCTGTCTCGCTTATTCCTGGATGGTCTCTGTCCGTAGTTATCTCTTCAATATTTATTGTTGTATTTCCTTACTTTAGGGTCTTGTACAAGGCTTAATACTTTGGTTATTTCTTGCCTGTTTTAGCAATCTACCTTGCCAGCTTTCTTTTCTTCCCCTCCTTTGCCTGATGCACTGCAAATATTCTCCGCTTTGCCCCTGCTGCTCACTATTCGCCTCCTCCGTTCCCTCCAATCCTCTTGCCACGTCCCGCCATTCTGGGCTTCCTCATGCTCCCCAAACTGGCTCCTCTCCTCCGTCTCCTGCAGCCTCCCAGCGGCTATCTCCCAACTCTCTCCTCCTTCTTTCAGCCCCCGACGCTTACCGCTCTTGAATCGCGCTCTCTGCTGGATCACTGATGTTCCATCTGCTGATTCACTGGCGCCGTGCCAGACAGCTCCTGGGCTCTGTGCCGACAGTTGGCTCTGCTCTCCATCTCTGCCCGCAAGCGCCATGGCCTGTTCTCCCGCCGCTTTTCATTTCCGCGTGGTGCCTCACTCACTTCCGCAGGCCGTCAGTACTGGCGGCTCTTTTGACTGCCGCTGCCAACTCGCTCGCATGTTGTTCTTCTTCGGGGGTTGTTCAGCTCATCTCCCCAACATTGCCCCGCTGTTCCACCGTTTCTGGGGGTGCTCTAGCTCTTTTATTGTAGGCTTCGGTGGCTGAGTTGGTCTATTGCACCGCCATGCAGTCTGATGACGTAACCAGAAGTCCCAAAAAGGATATTTTGAGAGCAACAAAACTTCAGGAAATACAAGAGATCACAGAGAGAGGAAGACAGGCATCTATATTTGGAAAAACGTTTAGAGAAGCTAGCAAAGTAGTCAGCAAAGCAAAGATACAAAAAGAAGAAATAGCCAATGCAATAAAATGGGGGGATAAGACATTTTTCAAATATATTAGTGCGAAGAGGAAGGTCAAAAGTGGTATTGTCAGACTTAAGGGTGAAGGGGAGGAATATGTAGAAGTTGATGAGGATAAAGCAGAATTACTTAACAAATATTTCTGTTATATCTTCACAGATGAAGGGCCAGGAGCAGACCCTCAGAAAACACCCACAAATAGGAACAGAAGTGATAGGGAGCTTGAACGATTTTCAGAAGACTGTTCGTGAGGAACTAGCTAAAATAAAAGTAGATAAAGATAAAAGTAGATAAAGCGATGGGACCAGATTTATTTTATTTTTTATTTATTTACATTCTCTTATATACCGTGCTATTCTGCATCAGTGCGGTTTACATTGAACAAACTGAAATTACATTGAACAGGGCATTATAACTTGGAGATAACTATTTTACAGGGAACATGGGCTATGGAGGGTTAAGTGGCTTGCCCAAAACCACAAGGAGCACCTGTGGGACTAGAAACCCCAGTCCTTCTGGCCCAAGGTTGCTGTCCTCTAGTAGGATTTGAACCCCTGACCTTACGGCCTGAAGTACCTTGCCCCAACCACTAGGCCACTCCTCCACTCCTGGGATACATCTGAGAATACGTTACCTTGGAGTCATCTTGGACCAATATCTAAACTGGGAAGCCCACATACAAACCGTCACCAAGGCTGTCTATCATAAGCTAAAAACCCTCCGACATCTGCGCACGCTTCTCAAACCCTCAGACTTTCGCTCAGTATGCCAGGCCCTTATCTTTCCTCACTTGGACTATGCCAACATACCACCAATCACCCTAATTACTCCACAAGCCGATTTACACAAGCCATGACATCTACACCATACAAACATCCCATTACTCCCATTAAGATGTATATAGTTTCGATAACGTTACAAGAGACTATTCAGGTTTTTGAAGTTATGTTACTGTTGATATTTGCAAGTTCTTTGTATAAGTTTGAAGTTTATTGTAAACCGCCTTGATTGAATGAAAAGGCGGTATAGAAAAATTGTTAAATAAATAACATAATCTACCATGGCCTGCCAAAGAATGCTCTTCAGCCACTACAACTAGCCATGAATACTGCCCGAACACTCCTGTCTGCCTCAAGTTTCGAACACATTACGCCTCTTTTGATCCAGCTACATTGGCTCCCCATAGCAAGCCCACTGGTGTACAAAGCCCTATTGCTCACCTTCAAGTCTTTGCACAGAATATCCGCCACCTCCCTCACAAACCTCATGCAGCGTGCCCCTGAAAACAGAACCAGAAGATCATACATGGTGAACTCACTCGTCACCCCATCAGCGATAAGGACATGCACCCAGTCAACTAAAAATCGCGCCTTTTCTCTCTTTGCACCAACCCACTGGAATGCCCTACCTCCAGCAATCCGTGCCATCACATACCTTACAGCCTTTAGGAAGGCCCTAAAGACATATTTATTTCAACTAGCCTATGGCCAGCCACCCAGAACAAAGCCTATGTACAGATCGCCTCTAGTCCCCCTACCTGCATATTCCAAGTTTATCTCCCTGTATTCACATCTAATTTAGATTACATGTTACTTACTGTTACTTATTTTTATTCTTGTTCAATGTAAGCTGTTCTATACAAATTGTTTCATGTAAATTGTTACTTTTCTTGTTTTATGTAAACCGCACTGATTTCAAAGAGCACGGTATATAAAAGCAAATAAATAAATAAATAGGGAGAGGAATGGCCAGCCGAAAAAAGGAGGTGACAGTGCCTCTGTATAAGTCTCTGGTGCCACTTCATTTGGAGTATTGTGTGCAATTCTTGAGACCATACCTTTGAAAGGTTATAACCAGGTTGGAGTCGGTGCAGAGGGTAGCTACTAAAGTGGTTAATGGTCTTCGTTATAAAGCAAATGAAGACAGACTTAAAGATCTTAATATGTATACTTTAGAGGAAAGGCGAGAGAGGAGATATGTTAGAGATGTTTAATTACTTTTGTGGCATAAATGCACAGAAGAGTCTTTTTTGATTGTAACCAAGCTCTGCTATGAGGGGACAGAGGATGAGAGTGAAAGGGGATAGACTCAGCAGTAATATGCAGAAATATTTCTTTACAGAAAGAGTGGTAGATGTATAGAATAGTCTCCCAGTGGAGATGGTAAAGATGAGGACAGTATGAGGTCTATTCTGATCAGCGTTTAGTGGGGTTAGATATTTGATCCGGTCTGAAAGACAAAGCTCCCCACACGTATAGGCAAGTTGTACAGGGAGCTCTGTTCATGAGCGGGAAGGGATGGGCTAGAGGAGGAGCGAAGACAGGGAGCGGGCAGAGGGACTTATTCCACCTCAGAGGTGGAAAAAGTCCCCTGGACGGAGAAGGATGGAGGATCCGGGCCCACTGAAGAAGGTGAGGGGTGCAGATTGTTCCCCATGGCCTGACCCTGGCCACAGCAGGCCCAAACGGGAATCAGGTGGTGGGGAAAACATCTCGGGGCTGTCGGGCACCACGGCTCCATGCAGGAACCCGGCTGGGCTAGCCGGGTAGTGGGCTGGAAGTCCAGGATCCCATAAGCGGGGCACGGCCTGCACAGCCCGCCAGTTGCATCCGACGCTGATCCCGCAACTGGAACACGTCCAGATTCTGAGTGCCCAGATAGGTGGGGGACGCCCAGAACAGAAATGGCTTCCACCTGAATTCAAAAAAGCATGGGTCAAACACAGAGGATCTCTAAAGGTAAAAAGGGGACTTTTGTAGTTGATATGGAAGGGCAGACTAGAAAGGCCATGTGGTCTTTTGCTACCATCAAGTTTCTATGTTTCTATGTTCAAAATAGCTGTAATACATCTTCCCAGTTTATCGAGATTTGTTTCAATTCTTTCAATACATCATCTTTAAATACTATTTCAGGCATGGGTAACTTCCCTTCATCTTCCTCAGTAAAGACTGAAGCAGAATATGTATTCAGTCTCTCCGCTATGGCCTTGCCCTCCCTTAGCACCCCTTTTACCCCTCTATCATTTAATGGTCCAACTGACTGCCTCACATTATTTTTTCTATGAATGCCATTTTTATTGTACATTTTTGCTTCCACAACAAGCTTCTTTTCAAATTCTCTCTTTACTTGTCTTATCAATGCCTTACATGTAACTTGCCAGTGTTTATGTGGTTTCTTATTTCCATCAGCTGACAGGGGTAATTTGGTATCTTTTGATTCTGTCTGCTTTTTACTTAAAGGCATCTGAGTTATGTTTACCCTTATTGGAATGTCTCTGTCGGGATGCCCTAAATTCCCTCTTTGCTCGTATCCTTCAAGAATACATCGTTTCGAACCATACACTCTTGGGCGACTGTCAGCTTTCCCCTATTATCTAGTTTAAAAGCCATCACTTCTCCGAACTGAAGAGCTCTCATAGGAAAGTCGTTCCCAGGGCCAGCCCGTCCACTAGGCAGCCACCTAGGGCATCCGGCCCAGTGGGCAGCTTTGTGTCGCTGCTTTGTTGCCTGTAGCAGACAATGTACTTCGGCACACATGACCTGCCGCTTCTGATCCCCTCTGACACAACTTACTGTCAGGGGGGGAGGGTCAGAAGTAAAAGTATGCAGTGCTGTACAGACACATGTAAATGACAGTCCCTGCTTATCAGAGTTTACAATCTAGTCAAGACAGACAACACATCTGAAAGCAAAGATATATCTAGGGGCATGGTAAGTAAACACATAAGAGACTAAGCGGATCAGGATCCAAAAGCAGCCTCAAAGAGGTGTGTTTTCAGTCAGATTTGAAAAGGGCCAGAAATGAAACCTGACGCACAGACTCAGGTAGTTTGTTCCAGGCATAAGAAGCAGTATGGTGGAAGGAACATAGTCTGTAGTTGGCAGCAGAAAAGGATCTGCCAGAAATTATCTACCAGAAAAAGCGGAGTTCCTAATGAGGGGGTATAGGGAGAGACTAGAGAGGAAAGATTGTGAGGAGCAGCAGAATGAATGCACTTATAGGTCAGAAGAAGTTTGAACTGGATATGGAAATGAATACGGAGCTGGCGAAGACCGTATTCTGAAACCCCCACAGCCCTGCACGTATATGGAGCTCGCACGGGGATCTCAGAGTGGGGTGGAATGAGGTGTGGTCAGCCGTGGAGACGTATAAAGCACATTCAGGAAAGGCCCATGAACGTTTTCAGTGTTTCCTGAAGATGTCCCCGATATTCCTGCTGAAACATGGAATAAGGCCAAGACTTAGAAAAAATTATGCTCTGCTCTTCAATGCATCCCATACTGAAGAATGGTTGTGACAATTATGCTTTGAACTGGTGTGTCTGCAGTCTGGAAAAACACAAGATGTCATTTTAAAGAACAGAAAGCAGAGGTGAGGGAAGGTTGTAAGATAAAGAACATTAATAAACACCCCTACAGAAATATTAAGAAGAACAATAGTGTTTATTCTGGCTATGTTGACATTTGCTATTTGTGCTAAAGGAGCAAAGCTAGAGTTCCCTAACAATTCCTATGTTATGAAAAATGGGACTTTTGAAGTAAGGATAGTATGTGAGTGAGTATGGAAAATATTATTGTTTGGGTGAGAAATGCAGATCTGCTGTTTTTGATAGGTGCAGGACATCTTTTGACAGTATGTTTTTTGTGACTGCAAGTGAGAGTGTGTATGTGTGTGGTTTGAGTGTTGCATAGGAGGATCTGGTGTGCTCATCTGCAATTCTGGGGGGACATGAATGCCTGGCCAGTACATGGCCCGTAGGGTTGACCACAGTGTCACCAGGTGCCAGTGTGATAGGGCAGAAAAAAATCAGAAAAAGTTTTCTATAGCTAAATGTCAAAACGTATCCCTGTCAATAATAAGGGACCCTCAGATTGAGAACATCCACAAGTCTAGACGTGCCCGGGGATCTGGAATCAGGGAGATAGACCTCGGGCGCAGCACAGGCTAAGCGCTATTCAGCCGGCCCATGCACACATCTGGCATGAGGCCTGTGCACAGGTGCGGGCACGGGCCATGCAATTTAACGGAGCAACATGTCTCCTGTCAATATTGTACGACACGGGTAAACATTTTGGGCATTCTCGTGCCCACTGTATTCTGAGAAGTTGCACGTTTCAGATCCTGTCCATCTCCGGTACGTACCTGCGGATACCACGCCTTCTCGGTAAAACGTGTATCTCCTAAGCTGTTCTTCAAACTGACAGTAGTTTGCTGATGCAAACTAGACACAAATACCAATGACAAATGACTGCTGCTGCAACCTAGACCAGGCCCTCCTTTCACCTTGTTACTCCCTATACCTGGCATAAACTATCCGAGTCTATATATCAAGTTTCTTCTCTGGCCCCTCTCAAATTCAGACTGAATGCTCACCTCTTCCTTTCCACTTTTGGATTTGATCTTCCTAATCTCCTTTGTGTCTCCTTACTAATCCCTCTAAATGTATCCTGCCCACAGCTGCTATGTTGTCTGTCTTGACTAGATTGTAAGCTCTGTTGAGCAGGGATCATCTTTTGTGTGTCTCTGCAGCGCTGCGTAAGCCTTGTAGTGCTATACAAATGATCAGTAACATAGTAACATAGTAAATGACGGCAGATAAAGACTAGTATGGTCCATCTAGTCTGCCCAGTAAGATGGCAAGAGTAGGTGCACCTGCCGCTCCGTGCAGGTCACCCCTCCCCATGTCTTTGTTTTGGGGTGAACCCACCGCTCCATGTAGGACACCCCTATTTGTTGAGAAATATTGTTGCACACTTTTTGCATGTTTGTTTCACTATTTGTTCTTTAGGCAAGCATTGTATGCACATTAGAATGATTTAAGCCCATAAAATGATTTTATGCATCTTAATTCATAGGGATGTGCACGTACAAAAAATTTGCACAAACTTTAAATTTTTAGGTGACCAAACAAATCAAATGCATGATCACAAATTCATGTCCCACTAACCAATGTATTTTATGCCAGTTGCAATCTATACATTTCTCTAAGGTAACCCTAAAGACAACTACTAAAATTAAGTCTGAAAGTTATCAATACAATTGTTGCAAGGATAAAGAAGACCTCGTCTTTCCAGTCATTTGTAGATAGCTATGTTCTGACTTCACAACAGTAAAAATATGAGGATGAAAGGTTAACACTGAATCTAATTGCACACCCAGATTCCAAAGCATCAATTTCACTAGAACAACAATTTTGTCAGTCTCTCTAACTCATGGCTTTCAGTATAAAATCATATTGCGTTCTGACTCACTTACAGAAGAATCATTAATTCCAAAGATGTCTCTCACGTCCCTAACAGGATGCTTGTTTTTCTTCCTCATGGTTTGAGAGTAGGTGTTGTAGCATTTCTGCACAGCAGCTGCTTGGGTTCGAGTCAACGTGGAGGGCAGTGCTTGGCCATCTTCCTCTTTATCTCCAGAGATGAGTGTGGATAATCCAGCCTCTTGTAGCCACTGGGCTTCCAGTTCTCCTTCATCTGCTGGCTTGACCTCCATTAATGTTTGTTCTTCTTGCTCATTCGCACTGCTCTCCTTGATGCTTTCCACTTCACACCAGAAATCCTCCATGGATGTACTATTCATAGACACTTGGGAGATGGAGCGGTTGAACATCGGTGATTGTAAGGATTCATTAGAAAGCATCCTGTTGATTCTTCGGCACTGAGATTTTCTCAGGGACACGCAGGGTCTGGGACAAATCTGCCAGTGTGACTCTTCACTTGGTGGTTCCTGAGTAAGGGAGGGGTATTCCCTCACAGAATAAAAAGTAGCTGCTGCTCTCCTCCACTGTTGCCAGAGGAGCAGCTGCAGCCTTTGGCACCTGATTTCCATGATGGAACAGTAGTAGTAGTAGTATGGCCTTCTGGCTATGGCATCTGATTCTCATATATCTGGGTACTGGCATTTCTCACAGCAGCAATACCTGTCCCATCGTGGCGTATGTCGGTCTGCTTACATCCACTATCTGTATGGCAACCCTGACTGCCTTCCCATAGTCTGCTTTGTAGCACTGCTCCACTGGGCAGGCCTGTGTGGGCATGGGAGAAGGGGATCCCTGTGCCATCATACCCAGGTAGCCAACCTCCAGATATATCATCACTCTCACAGCTTGCATAGATCCTGGTCTGGGGAAGGATGTAGGCCTCATAGCACAATCTGGGGGATGCTGGCACAGCATCAGTCCTGTCTCCCAATGCCTGGCACAGCTGATGTATGGCTGCCCCATCACACTGGTGCCTGGTGATGCTACAGTCATCCTTATATTCGAGGTACATAGGAAAATGTGGTAGGGAGGTTCTGGAGGCCAAATTTAGGCTTTTAAGTAGGAAGTTGAAATCCAGAACCTTCAGGGTAGCGTTCTCCGAAAAGCTTCCCATTCCATGCGCAGGACCCAAAAGGCAGGCAGAGTTCCGGAGTCTCAATGCGTGAATGAGACAGTAGTGCAAGGATGAGGGGTTTGGATTTGTTAGGAGCCGGGGAACATTCTGGGGAAAGGAGGGGCTCTTCCAAAGGGATGGGCTTCACCTTAACCGGGATGGAAACAAAGGTGAAACCAGGCTGCTGGCATTAACCTTTAAAAAGGAGATAGAGCAGCTTTTAAACTAGATAATAGGGGAAAGCCGACAGTCGCCCAAGAGCACATGGTTCGGAAGAATGTATCCTTGAAGGATATTACCAAAAGCAGAGGTTCCAATTTACTCTTTTTGCCCAAATGCCCTTGAGTATGGAGCAGACAGAGCTTAAAGAGTCCAAATTACCCATGCCTACCAATAGCCAGATTAATATGAATAAAATACAGTCTCTAAAATGCTTGTATGCAAATGCTAGAAGTCTAAAAAATAAGATGGGAGAGTAAGAACATATAGCACTAAATGAGAGGTTAGATATGATTGGAATCTCAGACGTGGTGGAAGGAGGACAACCAGTGGGACACTGTGATACCTGGGTACAAACTATATCGTAATGATAGAGCTGATCAAATTGGTGGAGGGGTTGCACTCTATGTTACAAAGGGCATTGAGTCAGAAAGGATTAACATTTTGCAGGAAACAAAATTTGCGGTAGAGTCTCTATGGATTGAAATTCCATGTAAAAAGGGGAAGGCGATGGCAGTGGGGGTGTACTATCGACCACCTGGCCAGAATGAACAAATGGACGATGAAATGCTTAAAGAAATCAAGGAAGCTAACAAAAGTTACAGCACAGTAATAATAATGGGTGATTTCAGTTACCCCGGTATCAACTGGGTCAGTGTCACAGCAGTTTCTAGATGAAATAAATGACTGCTTCTTGGAGCAGCTGGTTAAAGATTTACATCAGGCTTGGGTGTTGAAAAATACTATCTTGGAAGCCCAGAACAGCTGTATTCCACACTTTAAGAAAAGTGGAAGGAAGTCCAAAAAACTGCCAGCATGGTTTAAAAGTGAGGTCAGAGAGGGGGCTGTTGCCAAAAAAGCATCTTTCAGGAAATGGAAAAAAGAGCCAAATGATGAAAACTGGAAACAGCACAAGCACTGGCAAGTTCAATGCACGGCATTGATAAGGCAGGCAAAGGGAGAATTTGAGAAGAAGCTTGCTGCGTAAGCAAAAATGCGTAATAAAGACTTTTTCAAGTACATTGATAGCAAAAAACCTGTGAGAGAGTCAGTTGGTCCATTAGATGATAGAGGGGTGAAAGGGGCACTAAGAGGCAACAAGGTGATAGCGGAGAGACTGAATGAATTCTTCGGTCTTTAATGAGGAAAATGTAGGGATGATACCCATGACTGAAGTGGTATTTAAAGGTGCGGAAGAATTAAAGGAAATATTGATACAGCAGGAAGCTGTATTACAACTATTTGATAAACTGAAGAGTAGCAAATCACCTGGACCGGTTGATATACACATCCAAGGGTGTTGAAAGAACTGAAATATGAGATTGCAGACCTGCTATTAGTAATCTGTGAACTATCATTAAAATCATCTGTAATACCTGAAGATTGGAGGATGGCCAACGTAACGCCAATTTTTAAAAAGGGTTCCAGGGGTGATCCGGGAAACTACAGACCGGTGAACCTGACGTCAGTACCGGGGAAAAATGGTAGAAACCATCATAAAGAACAAAATTGCTGAACATGTAGATAGTCATGGCTTAATGGGAGACAGCCAACATGACTTTAGACAAGGAAGATCTTGTCTTACTAATCTGTTATGTTTTTTTGAAGGTGCGAATAAACAGGTAGACAAAGGTGAGTCGGTTGATATAGTGTATTTGGACTTTCAGAAGCTTTTGACAAGGTCCCTCATCAGACTTTTGTCAAAAATAAAAAGTCATGGGATAGGAGGCAGTGTACTATTGTGGATCAGGAAGTGGTTAAAAGATAGAAAGCAGAGGGTAGGGCTACATGGCCAATTTTCCTAATGGAGAAAGGTGTACCCCAGGGATCTGTGCTGGGTCCGTTGCTTTTTGACATATTCATAAATGACCCAGAAAGTGGAATAACGAGTGAGGTTATCAACTTTGCAGATAACACAAAACTATTTAAAGTTGTTAAAACCCAAGAGGATTGTGGAAAATTGCAAGAGGATCTTGATAAATTGGAAGACTGGGCATCAAAATGGCAGATGAAATTTAATGTGGACAAGTGCAAAGTTATGCACCTAGGGAAGAACAACCCAAACTATGATTACACAATGCAAGGTTCCACATTAGGAACCAACCCAGGAAAAAGATTTAGGCGTCATTGTGGATAACATGTTAAAACCCTCCGCCCAGTGTGCAGCGGCGGCCAAGAGAGCAAATAGAATGCTAGGTATCATAAGGAAAGGAATGGAAAATAAAACAAAGGATATTATAATGCCTCTATATCGTTCTATGGTAGACCGCACCTTGAATATTGTGTGCAGTTCTGGTTGCTGTATCTTAAAAAGGATATAACGTTATTAGAAAAGGTTCAGAGAGGAGCCAGCAAAATGGTAAAGGGGATGGAAGGATACCCCTATGAAGAAAGGCTGAAAAGGTTAGGGCTCTTTAACCTGGAAAAGAGACGGCTGAGGGGAGATATGATAGAAGTCTATAAATTAATGTAGATCGACTGTTTACGTTATCAGAACATAGAAAGACTAGGGGACATGCATTGAAGTTACAGGGTAAACTATTTAAGACAAATAAGAGAAAATATTTTTTTCACTCAACGTTTAATCAAACTCTGGAATTTGTTACCGGAGGATGTAGTAAAGGCTGTTAGTGTAGCTGGGTTTAAAAAAGGTTTGAACAAGTTCCTGGAGGAAAGGTCCATAAACCGTTATTAAAGAGGGACCCAGGATATCAATGCTTGACCCAATACAAGAATTGTGGATCCTGTGTCTTTTGGGGAAACCGCTAGGTACGTTTGACATAGATTGGCCACTATTGGAAACAGGATACTGGGCTTGATGGACCTTGGTCTAACCCAGTATGGCATATCTTATGTTCTTATGTACTGGTCAGGCATTCATGTCCCCCCAGAATTGCAGATGAGCACACCAGATCCTCCTATGCAACCCTCAAACCACACACACACTCTCACTTGCAGTCACAACAAACATACTGCTGCCTAAAAGATTCCTTGCACCTTTAAAAACAACTGGTATAACATAATAACATTGCATCCCAGGACTATAGATCTGATCTGCATTTCTTACCCAAACCAGAATCTTTGCCATATTCACTCATATACTATTATTACATCACCTGTCCCAGTTTACAGAACATAGGGAATGTCAGGGAACCCTAGCTTTACTCCTTTAGCACAAATAGTAATTGTCAGCATAGCCAGCATAAACACAATTGCTCTTCTTAATATGTCTGTAGGGGTGTTTATCAATGTTTCATTACTGTACAACCTTTCCTTGCATTTGCTTTCTGTTCATTACAATGGCATCTTGTGTTCTTCCAGACTGCAGACACAACAGTTCAGAACATAAATGTCAAAACTTTTCTTCAATGTGGGACGCATTGAAGAGTAGAGCAGAATATTTTCTAAGTCCTGCCCTTATTCCACCTTTCCGCAGGAATAACGTGGATGTCTTGCAAGGGGGCCTTTCCTGAATATGCTTTATATGTCTCCATGGCTGACCACGCTCCATTCCATCCCCTCCCGCTCATATTCTGAGATCTGTGTTAGTGCCATGGACATGCATGTCAGCAGTGTTTCAGAATACGATCAGGGAAGTTTTCGGCAGATAAACATCCCTGCCGCACATACAAACCCCTGAATGACTCTCATAGTCTAGTTTGCATCAACATTTATGTATCATCGGTATTCATGTGTACTTTGCATCAGTACAACATTGCCAGTGAGAGGAGCAGCTTAGGAGATGCATGTTTTACAGAGAAGGCATGGCTGTCCATTGGTATATTTATGTATTTATTTAACAATTTTTCTATGCCGCTTTTCTTGTATTCAAAGTGGTTTACATGGAACAGTAACACTGAACATTACATAGAATAGGTCATTAAACTTGGAGAGGGAACTTTAAACAATAACTGGGTAGATTACATAGAACAGGACATCAACTTGGAGTGAAGGGGTTTAATATCTTATTTACATGGTTGGTTGTTACAGGTTCAGGATGTTATTAGGTGGTAGGGATTGAGTTTGGTTGTAACTGTTAGTTTTATTAATGAGGGTCATATTTATTGTAGAAGTTATGTTTCCTGTATTGATTCTGTTTCTGGTCCATAATACTGTGAACAGAGGTGTGTCCTTAGTTCTTTACGAAAGTCCCATAAGTTGTTGGTGGTTCTTATCCTTTCTGGGAGTGCATTCCAGAGGGATGGTGCGTAGATTGAGAAGGCTCGGTGACAGGTAGATTGTTTTGCTTTGATTTTGATTTTGGGTATTATTAGTAGGTTTTTATTGTCTCTCCTTTTTATTCTGGTTTCAGGGTCTTTGCATACAAGTGTTTGGAGTATTGGTGGGGATAGTTGATGTAGGATCTTTAAGATGGTGAGAATGGCTTTGTATTTAGTTCTGGCGATTATAGGGAGACAGCTCCAATATTGGGGTTATGTGGCTGGTTCTTGTAGTACCAATTATGATGCGGGCAGTTGTGTTTTGTAAAAGTTGCAGAGGATAGATGGATTGGGTTGGTAAGCCCTGATTACAGTAGTCTAGAATGGGCATTATCAAGGCTTGACAAACTACAGAAGTTGTTGGGATCCAGCAGTGGTTTGAGCTTTTTTTACAGTTCTAATTTTATGGTAGGCTGTCTTTGTTAATTTTCTTATGTGGGCTTGGAAGTTTAAGTTTTGATCGAGGTGTATCCCCAAGTATCTATCTTCTGTTTTTATGGTTATAGAGTTTTGTGATAATTGTAAAGAATTTGGTGGAGCAAAGGTGTTTCTTGTTATGAAAATTGCTTCCGTTTTATTGTAATTTCTTAAAAGGTTGCATTCCTAAAGCCATTCTAACATCTCATCTATGAATGATGTTATTGTTGAGTAGTCTTGTTGGTCTATGTTGAATGGTGAATGTACCATTTATTTATTTGGCTACATTTGTATACCGCTTCTTCAAGCGATCAGTAGCGGTTTACATTAAACTTTTGTCACAGCAAACATTTGTTACATATAACAAAAATCAAATTGTCTATGTATGCATATCAGAGATTCAAAATTATACAGTGTGAACTATTTACAGTTATATACATTTATTTATATTGTGGTGCTGGGCTGAACTGGTGTAGTGCCTTTCTGTGCTGTGTAATTGTGTGCGCTGAGTGAAAGGTACTCGTTTAGTTGACATGCCTTTGTTTCATGTGCTAGGTGTGAAGCAATTAAGTGTTATCTATGTTATGTTGTAGTATTCCTGGAATAGGTAGGTTTTTAGCTTTTTCCGGAAGTCTTGTAGGTCGTTGATGGCTCTTATGCCATAGATGCTATAGTTTATGTTGTGCTTGAACATTATGTGACAGAGAGGCTGGAGACAGATATTAAACAGTAGAGTGGATAGTGCTGATCCTTGTGGTACTCCTTGTAGTTGTTCAATTGGAGATGATCGGCGTGTTTTAGTGGCTCTGTACTATCCTGGTTCTCCTCCTATCTCTCCCATCGCTTTTTCAGTGTGTGTTCTGGTGGCTCCTCCTCCTCTGCTACCCCGCTCCCAGTTGTTGTACCCCAAAGATCTGTCTTGGGTCCACTCCTTTTCTCTCTCTATACCCAGTCCCTTGGTGCACTTATCTCTTCCCATGGCTTTCAATACCATATGTATGCCGATGACTCCCAGATCTACCTCTCTACGCCTGAAATCTCTCCAGCAATCCAGACCTGGATCTCTGCCTGCCTTTCTGACATTGCTGCCTGGATATCTCACCACCGCTTGAAATTGAACATGGCCAAGACTGAACTTCTTATCTTTCCCCCTAAAACCTCCCCTCCTCTTCCTCCTTTCTCAGTCTCTGTGGATAACTCTGTAATCCTTCCTGTTTCTTCGGCCTGCAATCTGGGGGTTGTCTTTGACTCCTCTCTCTCTTTCTCACACATAGCCAACTCGTAGCTAAGACCTGCCGTTTCTTTCTCTATAACATTAGCAAAATAAGCCCTTTCCTTTCTGAACACACTACTAAAACGCTTATCCAGTCCTTAATCACATCCCGTCTTGACTACTGTAACCTACTCCTTGCTGGTCTCCCTTTGAATCGTCTCTCTCCCCTTCAATCTGTTCAACACTCTGTTGCGTGACTAATCTTCCGCCAGCCTCGTCATGCCCATGTTACTCCTCTTCTCAACTCATTTCATTGGCTCCCTATCCGTTTCCGCATCCAGTTCAAACTTCTCCTGCTGATCTATAAATGCATTCACTCTGCGGCTCCTCAGTACCTTTCTTCTCTTATCTCTCCTTATAACCCCCCTCGGGAACTCCACTCTTCTGGCAAACTATTTCTGTCTGTGCCCTTCTCTTCTACTGCTAACTCCAGACTTCGCTCCTTTCACATTGCTGCACTATATGCCTGGAACAAACTACCTGTGTCTGTGCGCCAGGCACCCTCTCTGGCCCTCTTCAAATCCATGTTGAAAACTCACCTCTTCGCTGCTGCTTTTGGATCTTGACTCACCTGATCTCCTTTTCTTTCCCCTAGTTATCCCTGCCTACACCTTCTGTGTTTTGTCTCGGCTAGATTGTAAGCTCTGATGAGCAAGGACTGTCTCTTACATATCTGTACAGCGCTGCGTACGACTGGTAGCGCTATACAAATGCTCAGTAGTAGTAGTAGTGTTCCAGATTTCACTTGTATTTTCTGTGGGTTAGATAAGATTTGAACCATTTTAGGGGAGTTTTTTGGTCCGATTTTGTTTAGGCGTTTGATATGTGTAATATGGTTGATTGAATCAAACGCAGCCTTTATATCAAGAAGAACCAGTATATAGCCTTGTTTGATGTTGTCTAGGGTAGTTATTAGATTATCCAGGAGAGATGTGATGAGTGTTTCTACACTGTGTTAGGGATTGAAGCCATGTTGATGGGGGTAAGGGGGACTGTTGCTTCTGGAGGGAGATCTGCAACTGTGAGTATTTACTTCTGGTAATTTTCTAAAAGGAATTCTTTGTATTAAAGCTAATTAATCTGTGATCCACTATTTTTGTTAAATCAGTCAGGGCCTAGTAGCAGCAGTTTAAGCTTACATTTAAAACACAGAGGAGAACTCTCTGGTTACATTTCATACCCAGCAGAGAGCTTGTACTTTAAATTTAATAGTCACTCAGGGCCTAGTAACAGCAAAGTACTTTTAGTTTAAATTTAAAACACAGAAGAGAGCTTTCTGGTTACATTTGGAACCCAGCAGAGAGCTTGTAGTTTACATTTAATAGTCACTCAGGGCCTAGCATCAGCAAAGTTCTTTTAGCTTAAATTTACAACACAGAAAAGAGTTTTCTGGTTAAATTTAGAACCCAGCAGAGAGCTTGTACTTTAAATTTCATAAGAAGTTAGAGCCTAGCAGCAGCTAAGAGCTATAATTTAAATCAAATCAGAATATAGCTTACCTCAGCAGCACAAGAAGGGTACTGTGTAGCAGCCCTCTTTTAATAAGTGTTAATTCCATCCCACCCTCCCCACACCCACCCACCCCTGGGATAATCGTAGCTTTATAAGTACTTACACATCTTAAAAGACAGGAGGTGCTCTCAGGTGAAGCTCATTACCCAAATCAGTCATACACTAAGGACCTGAGATTAGTTAAGCTTCAGGTGAACAAGGTATATTACACGTATTAGGTTCAGTTTTATTAGTATAAATATCCATAGCAACCCTTAGTAAGTAAAGAACTTAGATCTAAACACAAACTTAAAACTAAGATGCAGACAGCAGTCCAGCAGCGGGATGGGGGCTTTCCAGTCTTTTGCATTGAGTGTCACATGTATGATTTTCTCCCAGTTGGTGAGAGGTCTTACGTGTGCACTAGGTGCAAGGAGCTCTTTGCTCTCAGGGAACGAGTCCGTTCTCTAGAGGCTAAAGTAGCAGACTTGGAAAGCATAAGACAGACAGAGAGGTACATAGACAAGACCTACAGGGATATAGTCCTGAAGTCCCACCTCCAGTCTGGCAGCATCCCTGTTGCCATGAAGGAGAGAGGTCACGTGACAGGAGAGCATCACCCTGGTGTGGCAGGAAGTGATCCTGTAACTAGGACCTGTCCTCCAGGTGATGTAAAACCCTCTCGCACCGAGGAAGTTTCTCCAGGGCCATGTGCCCATGAGGGAAGGGTTAGGACAACCGTTATAGTTGGTGATTCGATCATTAGGCATGTAGATAGCTGGGTGGCTGGTGGACGTGAGGATCGCCTGGTAACATGCCTGCCTGGTGCGAAGGTAGCGGACCTCACGCGCCACCTAGATAAGGTCTTAGATAGTGCTGGGGAGGAGTCTGCTGTCTTGGTACATGTTGGTACCAATGACATAGGAAAATGTGGTAGGGAGGTTCTGGAGGCTAAATTTAGGCTTTTAGGTAGGAAGTTGAAATCCAGAACTTCCAGGGTAGCATTCTCCGAAATGCTTCCTGTTCCACGCGCAGGACCCAAAAGGCAGACAGAGCTCCGGAGTCTCAATGCGTGGATGAGACAATGGTGCAGAGATGAGGGGTTTGGATTTGTTAGGAACTGGGGAACATTCTGGGGAAAGGAGGGGCTCTTCTGAAGGGATGGGCTTCACCTTAACCGGGATGGAACCAGGCTGCTGGCATTAACCTTTAAAAAGGAGATAGAGCAACTTTTAAACTAGATATTAGGGGAAAGCCGACAGTCGCCCAAGAGCAGATGGTTCGGAAGAATGTATCTTTGAAGGATACTACCAAAAGCAGAGAGGTTCCACAAAAGAGTAAAGTAGCCCAAATGCCCCCAAGTATGGAGCAGACAGAGCTTAAAGATCCCAAATTACTCATGTCTAACAGACAAATTAATATGGATAAAATACATTCTCTAAAATGCTTGTATGCAAATGCTAGAAGTCTAAAAAATAAGATGGGAGAGTTAGAATATATAGCACTAAATGAAAGGTTAGATATGATTGGAATATCAGAGACATGGTGGAAGGACGACAACCAGTGGGACACTGTGATACCTGGGTACAAACTATATCGTAATGATAGAGCTGATCAAATTGGTGGAGGGGTTGCTCTCTATGTTAGAGAGGGCATTGAGTCAGAAAGGATTAAAGTTTTGCAGGAAACAAAATCTGCTGTAGAATCTATATGGATTGAAATTCCATGTAAAAGGGGGAAGGCAATGGCAGTGGGGGTGTACTATCGAGCGCCTGGCCAGAATGACCAAATGGATGATGAAATGCTCAAAGAAATCAAGGAAGCTAACAAACGTTACATCACAGTAATAATAATGGGTGATTTCAACTACCCCGGTATCGACTGGGTCAGTGTCACGTCAGGACATGCTAGGGAGATAAAGTTCCTAGATGAAATAAATGACTGCTTCTTGGAGCAGCTGGTTCATGAACCGACCAGAGGGGAAGCCATATTAGACCTAATCCTTAGTGGAACACCAGATCTAGTGCAAGAGATAAGGTTGTTGGGGCCACTTGGCAATAGTGATCATAGCATGATCGCCTTTGATTTAATTAGTGGAGGAGGGATAGTAAGGAAATCCACAGTACTACCTTTTAACTTTCGAAAGGGAGACTATGATAAAATGAGGAAAACAGTCAAGAAAAAACTAAAAGGAGCAGTTGCAAAGGTTAAAGACGTACATCAGGCTTGGCTGTTGTTGAAAAATACTATCTTGGAAGCCCAGACCAGCTGTATTCCACGCTTTAAGAAAAGTGGAAAGAAGTCCAAAAAACTGCCAGCATGGTTTAAAGTTGAGGTCAGAGAGGCTGTTGTTGCCAAAAAAGCATCTTTCAGGAAATGGAAAAAAGAGCCAAACGACGAAACCTGGAAACAGCACAAGCACTGGCAAGTCAAATGCAAGGCATTGATAAGGCAGGCAAAGGGAGAATTTGAGAAGAAGCTTGCTGCAGAAGCAAAAACGCGAAGTAGTAAAGACCTTTTCAAGTACATTCGTAGCAAAAAACCTGTGAGAGAGTCAGTTGGTCCATTAGATGATAAAGGGGTTAAAGGAGCACTAAGAGGCGACAAGGCGATAGCGGAGAGACTGAACGAATTCTTTGCTTCAGTCTTTACTGAGGAAGATGTAGGGATGTTACCCATGACTGAAGTGGTATTTAAAGGTGCAGAAGAATTGAAGGAAATATCGATACATCGAGAAGATGTATTACAACTATTAGATAAGCTGAAGAGTAGCAAATCACCTGGGCCGGATAGTATACATCCAAGGGTATTGAAAGAACTGAAATATGAGATTGCAGACCTGCTATTAGTAATCTGTGAACTATCATTAAAATCATCTCTAATACCTGAAGATTGGAGGATCGCCAATGTAACACCAATTTTTAAAAAGGCTTCCAGGGGTGATCCGGGAAACTACAGACCGGTGAGCCTGACGTCAATACCGGGAAAAATGATAGAAACCATCATAAAGAATAAAATTACTCAGCATGTAGATAGTCATGAACTAATGAGAGACAGCCAACATGGCTTTAGACAAGGAAGATCTTGTCTTACTAATCTGTTATGTTTTTTTGAAGGAGTGAATAATCAGGTGGACAAAGGTGAGTCGGTTGATATTGTGTATCTGGACTTTCAGAAAGCCTTTGACAAGGTCCCTCATGAGAGACTTTTGGCAAAACTAAAGAGTCATGGGATAGGAGGCAGTGCACTATTGTGGATCAGGAACTGGTTAAAAGATAGAAAGCAGAGGTTAGGGCTAAATAGCCAATTTTCCCAATGGAGAAAGGTGAATAGTGGTGTACCCCAGGGATCTGTGCTGGGTCCGCTGCTTTTTGACATATTCATAAATGACCTGGAAAGTGGAATAATGAGTGAGGTTATCAAATTTGCAGATGACACAAAACTATTTAAAGTTGTTAAAACCCAAGAGGATTGTGGAAAATTGCAAGAGGATCTTGATAAATTGGAAGACTGGGCATCAAAATGGCAGATGAAATTTAATGTGGACAAGTGCAAGGTTATGCACCTAGGGAAGAACAACCCAAACTATGGTTACACGATGCAAGGTTCCACATTAGGAACCACCACCCAGGAAAAAGATTTAGGCGTCATTGTGGATACCATGTTAAAACCCTCGGCCCAGTGTGCAGCGGCGGCCAAGCGAGCAAATAGAATGCTAGGTATGATAAGGAAAGGAATGGAAAATAAAACAAAGGATATTATAATGCCTCTATATCGTTCCATGGTGAGACCGCACCTTGAATATTGTGTGCAATTCTGGTCGCCGTATCTTAAAAAGGATATAGAGTTATTAGAAAAGGTTCAGAGAAGAGCCACCAAAATGGTAAAGGGGATGGAAGGATACTCCTATGAAAAAAGGCTAAAAAGGTTAGGACTCTTTAACCTGGAAAAGAGACGGCTGAGGGGAGATATGATAGAAGTCTATAAATTAATGAGTGGAGTGGAACGGGTAAACGTAGATCGATTGTTTACCTTATCAGAATATAGAAAGACTAGGGGACATGCAATGAAGCTACAGGGTAAACTATTTAAGACTAATAAAAGAAAATATTTTTTCACTCAACGTGTAATCAAACTCTGGAATTTGTTACCGGAGGATGTAGTAAAGGCTGTTAGTGTAGCTGGGTTTAAAAAAGGTTTGGACAAGTTCCTGGAGATAAGGTCCATAAGCCATTATTAAGAAGGGACCCAGGATATCAATGCTTGAACCAATACAAGCATTGTGGAACCTGTGTCCCTTGGGGAAACTGCTAGGTACATATGACCTAGATTGGCCACTGTTGGAAACAGAATACTGGGCTTGATGGACCTTGGTCTGACCCAGTATGGCATATCTTATGTTCTTATGTCCTTATGTCCAGAAGGGCATGCATGTCTACATGATCTTGAAGTTGTAGTTGTACGACTTTCTCTATTATCTTTGCTATAAATGGTAGACTTGAGATGGGTCGGTATGAGTTAGGATCATTCATATCTAGGCTGTTGTTCTTTAGGATTGGTCTTAAAATTGATTCTTTAAGTGTGGGAGGGATATTGCCTTGTGCAAGAGAGATTTTGACCATTTCAAGGAGTGAAGGGGCTAATTGATCAGTTGTTGCTTTGATCCAGGATGCTGGACATGCGTCCAGTGGGGATGTTGTAGTGTTGAGGTTGGTTATGATGGCTTTTTAGTTCCTTTAGTGATGGTATGTGAAAGGAGTTCCATGGGTGTGCTTGTTTTCCCATAGGGTGGGATGGTGTCATTGAGGTTTGGTGTTGGGTCGTAATAGGTTTGATCTTTGATTGTAGTGGGTCAGCCATGGCTTGTGGATCAACTGGATGATGTTCCTTGGGGTTGTCCTTCGTTAATGTCCTTGTTATATTGAATAGTTCTTGTGGTTTATTTAGGGATTTCATTATTAGATTGGTGTGGTATTCTTTCTTACAGTTATTTATTAGGGTCTGGTATTGGTGCATTTTGGTGTTGTAGGTTGTTCTGTTTTGTGAGTCCTTTGTTTTTTTCCATCTTCGTTCTGATTTTCTCAAATCTTGCTTTAGTTTGTTAATGCTGTTGGAGTACCAAGGAGTGATGTTCCAGTTTGTTATTAGTTCCAGATCTGTTGATTCTTTGTTTATTTTTGGTAAGGCTTACTGTATAAAGTTATCTTTGTCAAATTGTTTGAATCTTCTTTGGAAGTTGGTTGTATCTGTAGTGGTATTTTGAGTAGAAATGGTGGTGTGGAAGGTTATTATGTGGTGATCGGACCAGGGGACGGGTATAATGGATGTGAGTTGTGTGTGGTTCATTGCCAGAAGTGCATTTGGTATAAAGATAAGGTCAAGGGTTCCGCCTTTGTTATGGGTTGGAGTGTTTATTATCTGTTTGTATTGTAGGCCTTCGATGGCTGACCATGTCTTGTGGGTATGTTGAGGTCCCCTAGTATTATTAGAGGTTTTGGTGGACTCGAGTTAGAACATGCTTCTTCCAAGATTAGCAACAGGTCTTTGTTCTTTGCATTGAGTGCTCTGTATATAAGGCAGAAAGCAATGTGTTTATTTGAGATGGTTATGATGTTGCATCCATGGGTGGTATGTGTTGATATGGTGTTAAATTTTAGAGATTTTCTTGTGATGACCAGAACTCTGCCACCTTTTCTGTTAGGTCTCGGTTTATTGTGGGTTTCGTAGGTTTGTGACGAGATTTGGTTTAGTTTTACTTGGTCTGTGTCAGTGAGCTAAGTTTCAGTTAGGTACATTATATCCAGTTGATGTTCTTCAATGTAGTCTGTGATGATATGGAATTTATTCCTTATTGATCTGGTGTTGATGAAGGCACATTTCAGGGTGTGGGGGGTCAGTTGGTTTTTATTTGGTTCTTTCAAGGAGCTTTATGGATTAATTTGAAGCAATCTGTCTCTTGTATGGTGCATTTTGGAATAGGCAGTGGAAGGTATTGATTTTGGTGGATTGTAAGATTGATATTTGATTCATTATGTTGCATTGTGTGCTTTCTGTTATTACTTTTATGGCATGGAGCAGAAGTATTAGGCAACAGAGTATTAGTGCATGCCTATTTGTATTCATGTTGGGGAGGGTGATGGGGAAGTGTAGAGGAACGAAAATGATGAGACTTTGTCGCTGTTCTTTGTTGTAGAACTCTTATGAAAGAGATGCTTTTTTGTTGTGAGATTGTATGGTATGGGATCAGCTGTTATCTGCTGTAAGAGGTCTGCTAGTTTACTAGTCGTTGCAGGGAGTGAGTACACAGGGAAGCTGTGGGTTGATCTTCTTGAATTTAAGATATAGCCTTATAATGTGACTGAGTATGATGTGCTGGAGTATTGAATAAGTTTCCCACAGATGAGTCTCTGCTTGTACCAGGGGCGTTATCTTCTCTTTGCTTTGTTGCTTGCCGATAACCATTCTTAATTTCCATGCCTAAGGCCATGCCAAAGGGTCCTCTGGCGAGGCCCTCAGGCGCAGGTGCACCAGGAGGCGCTGGCCTCTAAGTTGCTGCATCTGGGGTGCTGATTGGCCGCTGGTTGGAGAGCGGGAAGGGTTGCAGCCTCCTGCTCTCTTTCCCGCCGCCAATTGGGGCTTGAAAGCGGAGGTGCTGTGCTACCAATGCACCTCAATCCCTTCCTGCAGCACCCCTTCGTATTCCAGTACTGAGACCTGCACTCACAGCACTGCCAGTGCTTCTGAATGGAATATATGGCGGAAACAGGCAGGTTCGGGAACGTCCATCTTTTCATAATACAGTGAGTGCAAGGATGTGCACAGCCATTTGCTGTGTGTCTCTCGTACGCAATAGTGTTTTGTTTGTGCCGCACCGGAAGCATCTATGTCCCCGATTTCAGAACCGCGGGCGTGTTTATAACTACGGGTGCAGAATTAGGTTTAAACTGGGTCCATTTTCGGTTTGGACATGCCCGTGGACCGGAAATGCATGTTATGGAATTGGGCTCTATCAGCCCGATTCCATCCCAGACATACATGCCCTCTGTATGACCGGTCTGAACCAGACGTACGTGCCCTCTGTATGACCGGTCTGAACCCTGCGGGATTAGAATTGCAATCAGGCCTGTATGTGCAGGCCAGAACTGCGATTCAGACCGGCCTGCACGTACAGCCCTTGCCCAACTAACTCAGTCAGGACTTTTAAATGGAGCCGCGGCGCCATGATGTCCAGTTGCCATGGCACCGCGGCTCCATTTAAAAGCCACAATCCCCAGCTCTTACAGTTAATTCCCCGCAGCCCAACCCCTGGAATACCCTCTGCCACCTGCCACCCCTTGCCAGCCCCAGGCCTGCCGATCCTGCAGAATCGGGGAAGTTATTCTACCTCAGTGGTAGAATAACTTCCCCGTTCAAGTTACCAGTCCTGTACGTCCACAGCTGGAGACCTCCCACTACCCACCCTAACGCTGCCCCCGATCTTCCCCTTTCCCGCTCCCATCTAATTTCCCTGTACAACCGGCAGGGAAGTTAGACGCCAGCAGAGAGGGCCACAATTATCGGGGATAGATGTCCCGTTGGGACATCCATCCCCGCTATTCATGGGACAGAATAACCCCCTATGTGTTTTGTCTTGATTAGATTGTTAGCTCTGATGAGCAGGGACTGTGTCCTGCATCTCTATGTACAAGTATTGAGTACACCTTGTAGCGCTATACAAATGATAATAGTAATAGTAGTAGTAGTAAGTGTTCCCAATACACTTAGTTCTTGTATCAAATACTGTGGTCCACAAAGGATTAAGGGCCCTTTTTACTAAGGCCACTATGGATTTACCATTAAGACTATTGCCCCGTGCGTTAATGGTAAGGGTGGCATGTTAGCTGGCAGAGGCATATTCAGTATGTCCCCAGCAGCTAATATGCAAAGGGGTTTCCTAATGTGCACTCCACTAAGACAGGTTCACTTAATGACTCCTATAGAGGAGTCATTAGATGAACCTACATTAGGAGCCATGTTGCCATTGAGCATGCAACAATTGCCCTGACACTAGTGGCAATGCGCTCTCCACACTCACTCTCTGCCCATTCCCCACTCCATCCCACGATCCCCGATTAACGTGCATTCTAGCATGCAAAAGCAGACACCATCGGACATTAGTGTTCACAGCTGCCTATACCTGCACATTAAAAACAACCATTAAACAACTAACGGGCTTTAGTAAAAGAGGTCCTAAGTCTAAAAGAACTCCTTCTCTACTTGGTTCCCTAACCAGCTGCTCTACCTAGAAGTCATTATTTCATCTAAGAACTCTCGGCACCTCTCTAGCATGATCTAATATGACATTTATCCAATCAGTATTGGGATAGTTGAAATCACCCATTATTATTTTTTTGCCGGTTTTGTTAGCTTCCCTAATTTCTGATAATATTTCATCTTTGTCTTCTCATTCTGTCCAGGATGATGGTAGTAAACACCTATCACAATTTCCTCCCCTATCATATATGGAATTTCTCTTCATAAGGATTCAATGGCGCATTTTGTTTCCTGCAGAACTTCTATTCTAGTTGACTTAATGATTTCTTTAACATATGGCACCACCCCTCCACAAATTTGATTCATCCTGATACAATAACAGCAGTTATGGATGCCAATCTATCAACAATTAGCCAGCTGGCTGAAGATTGAACACAGTTTAGGAAAACTAACCAGAAGGTTGACATGAGTCAGCACTGACTCAGCAGCACTTAACAACAACAACAACAACATCATTGTGATAGAATTTGTACCCCGATATCAGTGTCCCATTGTTTATCCTCCTTCCACCGGGTCTCTGAGATGCTTATTATGTCTATCTCTTCATTCAGTGCTATATATTCTAATTCTCCCATCTTAATTGTTAGATTTCTAGCATTTGTATAGAGACATTTCAAGGTATGCTTGTTTGAATTTACAACCTTCTTAGCAGTTGATAGCGATAATTTGCAATATTTCAACTCTTTCTGCTCTTTATCTAAAGGCACCTGGGCTATTACAGCATTTATTACAGCCTCTCTATTGGGCTGCTAACTTTCCTGCTATGAAGGTATCCTTCAAAAATATCTTATTCTGAATTATGCGCTCCTGGTTCTAGTTTAAAGGCTGTTCTCTCTCCTATTTGAATGTTAGCACCAGCAGTCTGGTACCACCCCGATTAAGGTGAGGCCCATATTTACGGAATAGGCTCTCCCTCCCCCAGAATGTAGCCCAATTCCTATCAAATCTAAAACCATTCTCTCTGTAGTGTCTCATCCACACTTTGAGACCTATCTTTTTATGTTGCTAAACCCTAAGATAAGAAGAGAGAAAAGAGGGCTTGTTCTCAGATGCTAATTCCCAGGAGAGCTGTAAAGGAAATGTTTCCATGTATATGATTTCTTACTTCCCAAGAAACAGAGCAGAAGCTAATAGTACTCTTGCAGTTGTAACCTCAACAAGTCAGCACCACATTGCAAGAAAGAAAAGGGTAAAGCGTAGCTACTCACCTGTAACAGGTGTTCTCCAGGGACAGCAGGAATCAGTCCTCACTTATGAAGACTGATTCCTGCTGTCCCCGGAGAACACCTGTTACAGGTGAGTAACTATGCTTTCTCCAGGAGCAAGCAGGAAGTCAGTCCTCACTTATGGGACTCCCCAGCTAAAGGCTACTGAAGCCCGTGAACAAAAAAACACCTCTGCGAAGCCGTGAGCAGAAGCCAACGATCCAAAGGGAGCGCAAGTCCTGGGGTCCTTGGGGGCCAGCTCTCGGTAGCCGCAGAAGAAGGGTCAGAAAGCAGGAGTTGCTTATACCCCGAACAGATTATGGAGTACAGCCTGGCTGAAGGCGCTGTCACGGTGGGACTCCCTCTCCAGACAGTAATGTGAAGTGAAGGTATTCACTGAAGACCAGGTCACAGCCCGGCAAATGTCTGTCAGAGGCACTGAGCGCAGCAAAGCTACCGACGCTGCCTTAGCACGGACGCCATGCACAGTGACCCACTGATCCAGCGGGACCCCAGGCTTTTCCTGAGTGATAGTGATGCAGTCAGTCACCCAGACGGAGAGGGTGCGCTTGGTGAATGCAAGCCCCAGATGGTTAGGATCATAGGCAATAAAGAGCCAGTCAGACTTGCGATGACCCTGGGTGCGCTGCAGGTAGGTTAGAGCCCTCTTGCAGTCGAGTGTATGCAAAACCGCCGATGCCCGGTCAACGTGAGGTCTCAGGAAGAAAGTCGGTAAGACTATCTCCTGTTTGAGATGAAAATCTGAGACAACTTTCGGAAGGAACTTAGGGTGAGTCCGGAGGACCACCCTGTTCCCGTAGAACCTGTTGTAAGGAGCCCCAGCCATGAGGGCTTGCAGCTTGCTGACTCGCCGAGCCGAAGGCAGCACCACCAGGAAGACTACCTTCCAGGAGAGGTGCCAAAGCGAGCACATCGCCATCGGCTTGAGGAGCAGCTGTGTCAGCTGCATGAGCACAATGTTTAGGTCCCACTCAGACATGGTGGGGGGGGGGGGGGGGTTTGGAAAGCAAGAGGCCCCGCATGAAGTGGGAAACCAGAGGCTGGCCTGAGAGGGGTTTTCCCTCGATGGGAAAGTGGTTGGCTGAAATGGCGCTCAGGTGAAGCCTGACCGAATTGGATCTCAGCCCCACCCACGAGAGGTGGAGGAGGTACTGGAGAACTCACCGGGTGGAGCAGGAGAATGGATCGATCTGGAGCTCAGAGCACACACCAAGAAGCACCGCCATTTGAAAGCATAGGCCCGCCTCATAGAGTCCTTCCTCGAAGCAAGCAGGACTTCCTCAATCTCCTCTAGGAGGTGCAGAGAGGCTAAAGAAACCTGCTCAGCCGCCAAGCTGTTAGGAATAGCAAGCCCAGGCTCAGGTGAAGCACCCATCCCCCCTCCTGTGTCAGCAGACACGGGGCACTGCCCAGGGGGACCAGAGGCTACGAGGAAAGTCGGAGTAGCAGTAGGAACCAAGGCTGGTGAGGCCACGAGGATCACCGAGACTTCGTCCCATTGAATTTTGTGGAGGGTCCTCATAATGAGAGGAGTAGGGGGAAACTCATACCGAAGCCTGGAGGTGCAGCTCAGAAGGAACGCGTCCGGGGCATACTGCTGTTACTAAATATCCTATAAATTTGTTTTTATGTGAAATCACCTTTACATACATTGTTTACATATTTATAATTCCATTTATGTTTTAATGGATTTATATGTATACTTTGGTGCTTTGTTTATTCTGTAATATAATTTTGTATGTCTGCATCCTGGAAAGAAATGGCTAATGGCTAATAATACGTAGCCTGTCACAGGTGCAGAGGTACAAAGCTGATTCATCTTGCTGTATGACTGCATCCTGGGAAGAGAGACTATGTGGCTAATAACACGTAGCCTGATACAGGTGTATAATATTATCCAATGAGTTATGGACTTGCTGAAAAGAGGGCGAGTATATAATCTACTATAAAATAACTGTGAAACAGAGGATCTTTGTGAAATGCTCACTGAAGCATTCCACCCTTCCTTGCAAGAAAGTGATTAATTAAACTAACTCTGCAACACTGAGAAGTCTGTTATTGTGTAAAAGTTATGTTTCTTACAACTGTTTGTAGGAGACTGGAACCCACCCTGTGTCACCAGGGTTCAGGGAACCCACTGATGTAGGGGAGTGAGTGAAGTGTCTTACATATTCACCTAGGAGCCTCAGAAGTAAGATACAGCTGAGAAGTCTAATCCAAGAGGAGTAAAAATTCCACTGGTGAGAGGAAAAGAGAATACCTAAGACCAGCCAAGAGTTAATACCCTGGCATCTGAATTGTGTCCTTTATTTTGATTTTCTACATTTGTTTTTCATATATTGTCTATGAAGTAACAGATGAACCGGTGTATTTTTAATGCCCAGTAAATTATGGGGGTAAATTTTAGTGGTGGTAGCCATCATGTTATTTATAATGCTGGTACAGGTCTCCCTCCAGAATGAGGGGCAACAGACCCAATGAGGCTATAGACAAAGGGATTCTACATACACCACCAATTTTCTGAAAAAGTCATCAGCAGAGGTTTCAAAACCTTTTAAAAGAGGGTGATAATGCATACCAGAAAAAAGTGTAACTCCATCCCCTATGCACCATTAGAAAAAAATCACACACACAAGAGGAAATTAAAATATCTCTCTTACCTCCCACTGCAGATGGGGAGGAATGTTACGGATCTGAATCTTCCTGCTCCTGCAAAGATAGGAAAATAAAAACCAGAAGATGTTATTTAGTAGAAGAGAGGAAAGAAAGAGCACTAAAAGAAATGGGGTCAAGCATTATGATGTCTATGCATGGGCTTACAATTCCTTTTCTATGCTATTATACCTTTGCTGTGTCATTTGTAATGGCGCACAAACAGAATATTAGCCAGGCTTGAACAATTTATTATTATAAGAACAAGGCATTCCTTGATCCATATGACACAGAAAATGAAAGCTCCGAAGGTCAAGGATACCTCTATGTTTAGAAGGCCTAAGGATATTTTAAAATCCATTTCAGCCTCGCTATGACCAAAGAACATCAAAACATACAGTAACATCATAACTCATGCTTTCCATATGTTTTATGTCATAGAATTCATGAAGGTTAATTTCAAAAACATTTCTGCAGGTAATAGGAGCTTTTATAAAATTTCACATACTATATACACATCTAGTTAATGCATGTTTTCACATGTCCAGTTTATAACGACAAGTACATGTATACTTGGCTTTATAAAACACTAGCATAAGTGACAAAGAATGAGCATTCACGTTTCTGTGGTTTTGGAAAGAGATTATGTACATGATGTAATCATTTTCACAGACACAGATGTCATGCTGCTACCGTTGTACTTTCTAACAAAAAAAGCCTTGATGGTGTCTGGAAGAGATAAAGAACAAAAATGTAAAGAACAATTTGCTAAACTTCACATGCATTAACAAGCTAAAACATGATATCATCCTTTAGTGACCATGTGAAGAAGTCATGTTGGTAGTTTCTTTTAAAGTTATTGTACCTTGTAAGGACTATGCCATTAAGTGAAGCTGATCTTAGAAACTAAGCAGGGCAAGGCTTGGTTAGTATTTGGATGGGAGACCATTTTGAAAACCTGATGCTGTGGACACATTGTGTGGAAGAAAGACCTGGCAATCTACTTATGGTCACACCTTGCCAAGAAAGCTCAGGAGATATGGACAAGTGGTCACAGAATTCCCTGAAGTCAGCATCAATCAGATGACACTTAACAGCTTGCTTGCTCTGTCCAAACTTCACACAAGTACACACCATGCAAACAACAAACATACTTTGACACTAGTGAGTATTTTGTAAGAGGTCATTTGTATTTGTATTCATGTGTAATGACTAAAATACCCAAAAGGAATAAGAAAAAAGCAGGGAAAACAAACTGTTGCCCCTGTTTTTCCCTTATTCTTTTTGTGTGTACAGAGGGGTGTTTTGATATTTTTTGATATTTTCACTTGAATGACTAAAATATTGACATTTGCGTGCATTGTTAACACCTAAAAAGAGACTGCTGCTTATAAAATTACCCTCCATAGTACCATTTTGCAAGTAGAGAAATGCATTCCAGGGATAGGATTTGGAGTGGGATTTGGGACTATTCATATACTTTTAAATAAGCGTAATTTTAGACTGAAAAATATCTACACAAATTAGCAGATGTAAACGTGTGTGGGTGCTTCACTTTGAAAATTATCCCAGGGAATTTTTTTTTTTACTTTGAAAAGCCTGCAAAATTGGTGAAATGAAAAGTACACACAAACCTTTTGCTAATGTGGATCATTATACAATTACTCCTAGTGTGTACGCAATCCAAGATTGATATACTTTATGATCTGGAACCATCACTGTGAGCACAGGTACTGTTGATGGGGGAAGAGACAGCATTGTCACTTGAGCGTCTGCTCTCTGGGCTAGTCTCAGATTCCCACTGAAGGAAAGAAGAAGCTACTGCAACAGAGCACTGTTCTGTGCTGCCTGAGCAGCCTTAGACACTTATTTGGGAGAAAGATCATAAGATCATAAGATATGCCATACTGGGTCAGACCAAGGTCCATCAAGCCCAGTATTCTGTTTCCAACAGTGGCCAATCTAGGTCATATGTACCTAGCAGTTTCCCCAAGAGACACAAGTTCCACAATGCTTGTACTGGGTCAAGCATTGATATCTTCGGTCACTTCTTAATAATGGTTTATGTACCTTTCCTCCAGGAACTTGTCCAAACCTTTTTTAAACCCAGCTACACTAACAGCCTTTACTACATCCTCCGGTAACAAACTCCAGAGTTTGATTACAAGTTGAGTGAAAAAATATTTTCTTTTATTAGTCTTAAATAGTTTACCCTGTAGCTTCATTGCATGTCCCCTAGTCTTTCTATATTCTGATAAGGTAAACAATCGATCTACGTTTACCCGTTCCACTCCGTTCATTAATTTATAGACTTCTATCATATCTCCCCTCAGCCGTCTCTTTTCCAGGTTAAAGAGCCCTAACCTTTTTAGCCTTTCTTCATAGGAGTATCCTTCCATCCCCTTTACCATTTTGGTGGCTCTTCTCTGTACCTTTTCTAAAATCGCTATATCCTTTTTAAGATATGGCGACCAGAATTGCACAAAATATTCAAGGTGCGGTCTCACCATGGAACGATATAGAGGCATTATAATATCTTTTGTTTTATTTTCCATTCCTTTCCTTATCATACCTAGCATTCTATTTGCTCTCTTGGCCGCCGCTGCACACTGGGCCGAGGGTTTTAACATGGTATCCACAATGACGCCTAAATCTTTTTCCTGGGTGGTGGTTCCTAATGTGGAACCTTGCATCGTGTAACCATAGTTTGGGTTGTTCTTCCCTAGGTGCATAACCTTGCACTTGTCCACATTAAATTTCATCTGCCATTTTGATGCCCAGTCTTCCAATTTATCAAGATCCTCTTGCAATTTTTCACAATCCTCTTGGGTTTTAACAACTTTAAATAGTTTTGTGTCATCTGCAAATTTGATAACCTCACTCGTTATTCCACTTTCCAGGTCATTTATGAATATGTCAAAAAGCAGCGGACCCAGCACAGATCCCTGGGGTACACCACTATTCACCTTTCTCCATTGGCAAAATTGGCCATTTAGCCCTACCCTCTGCTTTCTATCTTTTAACCAGTTCCTGATCCACAATAGTACATTGCCTCCTATCTCATGACTCTTTAGTTTTGCCAAAAGTCTCTGATGAGGGACCTTGTCAAAGGCTTTCTGAAAGTCCAGATACACAATATCAACTGACTCACCTTTGTCCACCTGTTTATTCACTCCTTCAAAAAAACATAACAGATTAGTAAGACAAGATCTTCCTTGTCTAAAGCCATGTTGGCTGTCTCCCATTAGGTTGTGATTATCTACATGCTGAGTAATTTTATTCTTTATGATGGTTTCTACCATTTTTCCCGGTACTGACGTCAGGCTCACCGGTCTGTAGTTTCCCGGATCACCCCTGGAACCCTTTTTAAAAATTGGTGTTACATTGGCGATCCTCTAATCTTCAGGTATTAGAGATGATTTTAATGATAGTTCACAGATTACTAATAGCAGGTCTGCAATCTCATATTTCAGTTCTTTCAACACCCTTGGATGTATACCATCCGGCCCAGGTGATTTGCTACTCTTCAGTTTATCTAATAGTTGTAAGACATCTTCCCGATGTATCGATATTTCCTCCAATTCTTCTGCACCTTTAAATACCACTTCAGTCATGGGTAACATCCCTACATCTTCCTCAGTAAAGACCGAAGCAAAGAATTCATTCAGTCTCTCCGCTATCGCCTTGTCGCCTCTTAGTGCTCCTTTTTGCTTCCGCAGCAAGCTTCTTCTCAAATTCTCTCTTTGCCTGCCTTATCAATGCCTTGCATTTGACTTGCCAGTGCTTGTGCTGTTTCCAGGTTTCGTCGTTTGGCTCTTTTTTCCATTTCCTGAAAGATGCTTTTTTGGCAACAACAGCCTCTCTGACCTCACCTTTAAACCATGCTGGCAGTTTTTTGGACTTCCTTCCACTTTTCTTAAAGCGTGGAATACAGCTGGTCTGGGCTTCCAAGATAGTATTTTTCAACAACACCCAAGCTTGATGTACGTCTTTAACCTTCGCAACTGCTCCTTTTAGTTTTTTCTTAACTGTTTTCCTCATTTTATCATAGCCTCCATTTCGAAAGTTAAAAGGTAGTACTGTGGATTTCCTTACTATCCCTCCTCCACTAATTAAATCAAAGGCGATCATGCTATGATCACTATTGCCAAGTGGCCCCAACACCCTTATCTCTTGCACTAGATCTGGTGTTCCAATAAGGACTAGGTCTAATATGGCTTCCCCACTGGTCGGTTCATGAACCAGCTGCTCCAAGAAGCAGTCATTTATTTCATCTAGGAACTTTATCTCCCTAGCATGTCCTGACGTGACACTGACCCAGTCGATACCGGGGTAATTGAAATCACCCATTATTATTACTGCGCTGTAACTTTTGTTAGCTTCCTTGATTTCTTTGAGCATTTCATCATCCATTTGGTCATTCTGGCCAGGTGCTCGATAGTACACCCCCACTGCCATCGCCTTCCCCCTTTTATATGGAATTTCAATCCATATAGATTCTACAGCAGATTTTGTTTCCTGCAAAACTTTAATCCTTTCTGAGTCAATGCCCTCTCTAACATAGAGCGCAACCCCTCCACCAATTTGATCAGCTCTATCATTACGATATAGTTTGTACCCAGGTATCACAGTGTCCCACTGGTTGTCCTCCTTCCACCATGTCTCTGATATTCCAATCATATCTAACCTTTCATTTAGCGCTATATATTCTAACTCTCCCATCTTATTCTTTAGACTTCTAGCATTTGCATACAAGCATTTTAGAGAATGTATTTTATTCATGTTAATTTGGCTATTGTTAGACATGGGTAAATTGGGATCTTTAAGCTCTGTCTGCTCCATACTTGAGGGCATTTGGGCTACTTTACTCTTTTGTGGAACCTCTCTGCTTTTGGTAGTATCCTTCAAGGATACATTCTTCTGAACCATCCGCTCTTGGGCGACTGTCGGCTTTCCCCTAATATCTAGTTTAAAAGCTGCTCTATCTCCTTTTTAACGGTTAATGCCAGCAGCCTGGTTCCATCCCGGTTAAGGTGAAGCCCATCCCTTCGGAAGAGCCCCTCCTTTCCCCAGAATGTTCCCCAGTTCCTAACAAATCCAAAACCCTCATCTCTGCACCATTGTCTCATCCACACATTGAGACTCCGGAGCTCTGCCTGCCTTTTGGGTCTTGCGCGTGGAACAGGAAGCATTTCGGAGAATGCTACCCTGGAAGTTCTGGATTTCAACTTCCTACCTAAAAGCCTAAATTTTGCCTCCAGAACCTCCCTACCACAGTTTCCTATGTCATTGGTACCGACATGTACCAAGACAGCAGACTCCTCCCCAGCACTATCTAAGACCTTATCTAGGTGGCGCGTGAGGTCCGCTACCTTCGCACCAGGCAGGCATGTTACCAGGCGATCCTCACGTCCACCAGCCACCCAGCTATCTACATGCCTAATGATCGAATCACCAACTATAACGGCTGTCCTAACCCTTCCCTCATGGGCACATGGCCCTGGAGAAACTTCCTCGGTGCGAGAGGGTTTTACATCACCTGGAGGACAGGTCCTAGTTACAGGATCACTTCCTGCCACACCAGGGTGATGCTCTCCTGTCACGTGACCTCTCTCCTCCATGGCAACAGGGGTGCTGCCAGACTGGAGGTGGGACTTCAGGACTATATCCCTGTAGGTCTCGTCTATGTACCTCTCTGTCTGTCTTATGTTTTCCAAGTCTGCTACTTTAGCCTCTAGAGAACGGACTTGTTCCCTGAGAGAAAAGAGCTCCTTGCACCTAGTGCACACGTAAGACCTCTCACCAACTGGGAGAAAATCATACATGTGACACTCAATGCAAAAGACTGGAAAGCCCCCATCCCGCTGCTGGACTGCTGTCTGCATCTTAGTTTAAGTTTGTGTCTAGATCTTTAAGTTCTTACTTACTAGGGGTTGCTATGGGTATTTATACCAATAAAACTGTACCTAATACGTTTAATATACCTTGTTCACCTGAAGCTTAATTAATCTCAGGTCCTTAGTGTATGACTGATTTGGGTAATGAGCTTCACCTGAAAGCACCTCCTGTCTTTTAAGATGTGTAAGTACCTATAAAGCTACGATTATCCCAGGGGAGGGAGGGAAATAACACTTATTAAAAGAGGGATGCTACACAGTACCCTGTCTTGTGCTGCTGAGGTAAGCTAAATTCTGATTTGATTTAAATTATAGCTCTTAGCTGATGCTAGGCTCTAACTTCTTATGAAATTTAAACTACAAGCTCTCTGCTGGGTACTAAATTTAATTTAATTTAAAGCCTGAGGGTCCCTGCAGAAGGCGGTAATGACAAGGCCTAACATCAGAGGAATGTGCTGCTTCCATGATGCAGCCACAGGGCCCTTTTTGCTCAGTCACTCCACTCCCCTCATTCTTTTTGACTTCTGAAATTCCTATGAGAGGATAGTGGAGAACAAGCCCCAGGCTCCACATCTATGGTATTGCCCACTTTTTGAGATGTAATGATGTGGTAATGTGTGCAGACTGAGGCCAGGGTGGGAGAGAGAGGAAAGGGTAATAGGTAAATGAAGGAAATGCCAGACTGAACCATATGTTTGACACTCCTGAATTAAAGGTCAACATCCAGCAAAGAACCAATTGTAAAAATTTCCCTTTTCCTCTGGGAAAGGAAAGAACAGATACACTTACACCAATCATTTCCTTGTTGCCTTGCAACAGTCCATCCTCTGCTGCTGACTTTGACCTACAGGAGAATGAGTGCAATTGAGCATCTGCAGTCAGTGAGAAAAATACTTAAAACTGTAAGAAACCGTAACCAGGATATAAAAGACAGACAGATTAAAAATAGGGAGAAACTGTATTTTTAAAACCGTATACTGTCTTAATACATAAAGTAGATTCAGTGCACTGCGCCTTTAGGAAGGACAAGAAAAAAGCCCAAAGCAGTGCCTATTAATGTGCACAGTCAAGAAGAAAACTAACTGAATTTACTTTTTTCCCTGAAAATTCCAAATTTTTCAGTGGGTTTTTTGGTTAGTTTCACACATTCCTTTTAAATGGAATTTTTTTAGTGCAGGTAAAATTGATTTAGAGGGTTATTTTTGTGAAGCACCCCAACATGTAAATAGCAGCACAGAAGTGTAAATACCATTTTAGAACAGGGACTCTTTACAAGTGAGGATGTTTAATATATGTAAATGTCAAGAGGGTATGCTCAGCGTAGGGAGAGAGAGTAGTTAGGGCAGACCTATAATACTGACACGCATTCCCCATCTTACAAAGGAAATACATGTCGCTATGAAAAAACGTAGACATTGGCATTGACAACTGCCCCAAGGCACAAATAAGTGCCTTCTGGGAGAGGCAGCTGTAAATGTGGACATTGTTTCGCTCAACCTGCTACTCTAACCATTAAGCTACTCCTCCACTACTGAGTATTCTTGCTCCTATTAAGCACCAGGGATCGCCAGTAAAACTGAGGATGGGCTTGGAGGGTGGAAGGTGTGGAGGGTTAGGACCACTGATCCCTCTAAGCTGTGCGTGTGTGCGCGCGCACACACCTCGCCAAGCGAGCGCACATACTTTACAACAGAGCGCACAAAAATTATGGTTCTCATTGTGATAGAAAACAACACAGATGTCTTAAAATTTAAAAGTTGTTGTGTATTTACGGTTTTCACAAGTTCTACAATATTTTCTAGTGCAATCAATGTGGTGTACATACTGAATTCTGACGTGTAGTCAAATTTTAAAGTATATAACGCCGAGTGTCGTTATGTGGCGTACAAAAATTTAACCTTCCTTCAAAAGCTGCACAGCTGATATTTTATGCGCACACAGCCTACAGAAAATTAGAGGGAACATTGGTTAGGACCATATGAAGCTATAAATGTGCCCTGTGCAGTTAATGAATCTGGTGCCCCCTTTATCAAGTCACATTCAGTAAATTACTCTTTCTGAGCTTCCTGGAAGTCCAGCGATAATATCAGTGCTCCCTTGTGTGCTTGCACCCTGTGCAGCCACACCACTCGCACAGCCCTTGGTATGACCCTGTCGGGGGTCATGCAGGGGATCCTACTGTGGGGAGAGGAGTTTCACAGGTGGAATCAGATGGTTTAGAGGAGACACGGATTGGGGAAGGGATCAGATGGCTTAAAGGGTTCGCAGGGATGATCAGGAGAGGGATCATTGTTGAGTTTCATATAGAACAGGATCAATAATTTTAAGAAGCTGCCCCCACACTCATGTATGTGGGTGTGGGGGATACTTACATGATATTTTTCCCAATATGCAGTTTTCTAAAATCTCTGCTCTTACAGGATGTGGCAAGACATCAACACGCAGTCCTTCACATATTTTACAAGAGACTCTTTGGCCCAGCCTCTAGTAAAACAGTACAGGGGTCATTCCGAGGCACGAATAGCAGGGATGGACTTCCCACTGAGACATCCATGCCCGCTATTCGGGCCCTTTTCCGATCCTGTCTACCTTCCCCGCGCGTTTTACGGGGAAGGTAGATGGGGGCGGGAAAGGGGCAGATCGGGGGCGGCATTAGGGCGGGCAGTGGGCAGTTGTTGGTCCAGGACGTACAGGGCCAATTCCAATGGCAGCCCTGTACGTCCGGGGCCGGTGGCTTGAACAAGGAACTTATTCCACCTCGGAGGTGAAATAAGTTCCCAAAGTCGGCATGGAACAGCGGGCCCAGGGCACGGAAAGGGCGGGGGGGGGGGCAAAGGACATTTCCCGCAGCCCAACCCTGGCCTTAGGAGGCCAGATCAGGGGTCGGGCTGCGGGAAAAGCATCTTTGGAGCCGGCGGCCGGGGATTGTGGCTTTTCAATGGAGCCACGGTGCCATGGCAACTGGAAGCCATGGTGCCACGGTTCCATTGAACAGCCTTGACTGAGCTATCCGGGTAAGGCCTGAAGTGCAGGCTGGACTGAATCGGGATCCCGGCCTACATGTACAGGCCTGGTTGAGATTCTGATCCCACGGGGCTAGATGTGCCCCACGGGATCAGAATTGCGGCTCCTTCTATGTGTCCGGTTCCGACTGGGCGCACAGAGGGCCAACACGTCCATGTTGGAATCAGGCCCTATGGGAATTTTCCATTTTCTGACCCGAACATATCATGTCCATTCGCCACATACCATCTAAAATCTACCTATCTACCTGTAGTAACTAATGAATTAAGATGTGCTAAGTCAATTGGCACAGTAACTTTTTTTAAAACACACTAACGAATACACCTTTTGCCTGTATCTAGACAGGAAGTGAAACATCTACAGAAAAGGAAATGGCAAAAAGGCAGGGGAGAAATGTACTTACTGTGGAAGTTGTGATAGACCTAAAAGATAAGAATTTTCTAAGTATACCCATCAGAGGAAACAGGTTCTGTAAATGCAAAAGGACTAAATTTCCCAAATTGGGCAAACCTATGTGAGTTGTGATTGTAGAGGTATGATCAGGGGTGGAGCAAGGATATGAGGTGCCCTAGGCTGTTTTCCATTAGGAGACTTTTCCTTCCTGCTTCTTGGCTCCTCCCACAAATGACATCATCACTGAGGGGGTAGACTTCCTCCATAAAACCGAGGCCTTGAGCATAGCTTCTTGCGGGAGAAACTTTGTTTTTTGTTGTCACTCTTTGGGATTTCCTATCGACTTTGAGTTTTACAGTGCTTCAGTCAGGATAGATAATATGATTAATGGTACTATGTATATAAACACATTTAGTATTCCTTGTGGTGTTTAATTGATTTTAATTGGTTTAACTGAAATTATCATTATGATTATATTTTAATTTGGATAGTTAATCTTTTTAGTCCAACATGAGATTACTTTGTTTTTTTATATATTTGTTAGTGGGATAGGGATGGCATTAAACTTCTTTATGTACTATACCTGTTCTTACAGGTTTTTACTGCCAACCACCGTTGAGATCTTTTTCAAGACTTAGGAATATTTTGAGACATATTTCACAATGGCACGTCCAAGTGCAATCTGGGACATCAAAGCCAGAACGTCTGAAAAAAGAAGCAGGCAGGTCTAAGTTCAGGCATGATTTTGGAAACATGGACGTGTCCAATATGCACCTGTATCAAATGTCTATATAGATGTCCCCAGGATAGCATTTCAGAACCAAGACATCTAATAGCATAATGGTTAGAGTAGTAGCTTAAGAGCAGGGTGGCTAGGGCCCAAATCCCAATGGGGACCTTTGTGATCTAAGACTGAACACTTAAATTTGCTACCTTCTCTACACTCTCTGGATGTTTTAAGGTGAAAACAAGCACTTTCCTGATGCCTATTCATGCCTGGAGCAAGTATAAATATTTCTGAGCTAGAACGAGAACACCATTGCTCCTCCCTGGTCATGCCTCCACCACATCCCTGTACCTACTTGGACATCCCTGCAGAGACACCTGCAAACATCATTTGTGGAAAGGTTACGGAGATATGTCCATGATTTTGACGTCTACAGACGTCTAAATCACTACTAAACCTTTTTAAATTATCCTCAATGTCTCTTTTGAGAATGTTATACAATAATTGAGGTCAGAGTAACTCAGAGAGAGGATATAAAAAGTTATGGGTGGTCAATATCAGAAGAATAGAATTTTGAAATATGTTCTGATTATAAAGAATAGAGTATTGGATGATACTCATTTACCAATCCCTTTTATGCATTGGGCAATCCATTTAGATAAAGTTATTTTGGAGACTGGAAGTCCCAAATGACTAGGGTCAAAAGCTATAAAAAGTTGTGAGGACTTTCTATGTTGCTGTGTTCTTTGTACGTAAAAGGCTAAGGCCCTTTTACAATCCAGAGTATGAAGGTTTCTTTCTGCATTAGAGGCGTGAGGCCTCGGAAAAAATACAGGAAGGTAAGTTGATTTAAATGAAAAGGTGAAACCACCTTTGGCATAAAATGTGGGTGAATTAGAAGAACAACCTTATCATGATGAAACCTAGTATAAGGAGGATCAGCCACTAAAGCTTGCAATTTACTAATGCGACGTGCAGAGGTGATTGCAATTAGGAAGATGACCTTCCAGGTCAAAAACGTAAGGGCTGCAGTGGCTAAAGGTTCAAAAGGCGGCTTCATGAGCTGCCCAAGAACTAGATTTAGATCCCATGCCACCGGTGGTGGCTTGATGGGAGGTTTAGTTAATAAAAGGCCTCTCATAAATCTTGATAGGAGTGGATGAGAGAAAATTGGTTGTCCATTTAGAGGCTTATAAGAAGCTGCAATTGCACTAAGCTGGACTCTTACCGAATTGGTCTTTAACCCAGAATTTGATAAGTGAAGGAGATACTCTAATATTGATTCTAAGGGTATGACCAGGTGGTTTAATCCCCTTTTGGAGCACCATATAGTAAAACGTTTCCACTTGAAGGCATAAGATCTTCTTGTGGAAAGTTTCCTAGAAGCCTGAAGGATATCTTTTACCTGCTGGGACAGGTTGAAATCCTGGAGGTCTAAGCACTCAGCAACCAGGCCGTGAGGTGCAAGGACTGGGGATTCAGGTGCCATAGCATCCCGTTCTCCTGGGAAGGAGATCTGGAGCATGCCCTAACTCCAGAGGTGCCGCTTGAGAGAGATGCAGAAGCAGGGAATACCACGTTTGGCGTGGCCATCGTAGTGCTACGAGGATCATGCGACCCCTGTCTCTCTGAAGCTTGAAAAGTGTTTTGGGGATGAGGGGAATGGGTGGGAAGGCATAAAGGAAGTCCTGACCCTAGTGAAGGAGGAAGGCATCCCTTGCCTGACAGTTGTGCACCGGAATCCTGGAACAGAACCGGGGAAGTTTGGCATTCAGTGGACTTGCAAAGAGGTCTATGTCTGGAGTGCCCCAGAGATGAAATATCTTTGCCACCTGGTCTAAGTGGAGTGACCACTCGTGAGGTAGCAGTACTCAACTGAGTTTGTCTGCCCAAAGGTTTTGAATGCCTGGAAGATATACCACTAGAAGGTGAATTTGATGCTCTCTGGCGAGGGTCCATAGTCGTAAAGCTTCATTGCATAATGACAGAGAGCCTGTCCCGCCCTGCTTGTTCACATAGAACATGGCTACCTGATTGTCCGTCTGGACTAGGACTGTCTTGTAGCTGAGCTGGGCGTGGAACACTCGAAGAGCTAAATAAATTGCTCTTAATTCCAGGAAGTTTATGTGTAAACCAACCTCCTGTGGAGTCCAGGTGCCCTGGGTAGAGAGATGATTCAGGTGTGCTCCCCAACCTACCTGTGATGCATCTGTTGTTAGGGTGGCTTGAAAGAGGGGTTGATGGAAAGGAGACCCCACTGTCAGATTTTCTAGTGATTGCCACCATTGGAGGAACAAAATTAGTCATTGAGAGATTATTATTTTGTCCAACAAATGACCTGTGGCCTGTGTCCACTGTGTGGATAGGGTCCACTGAGCTGCTCGCATGTGGAGGCGAGCTTATGGGACTACATGAACTGTGGATGCCATGTGTCCCAGTAACTGTAGTAGCTCTCGAGCAGTGAGGGAGGATTTGCCTGCTGCTTGGGAAGCTAGCTGCATTATGCTAAGACACCGGGCTTGTGGAAGGAAAGCCCTTGCCTGTCTGGTATCCAGACAGGCTCCTATGAATTCTAGGCATTGGGAAGGAACTAGTTGAGATTTCGGGAAGTTTATTACCAATCCCAAGAATTGGAGGATTCGCATTGTACAGGACAGTGCAGTGCTGGCCTCTGCAACTGTGGAGGCTTGAATGAGCCAGTCATCTAAGTAAGGGAAAACAAAAATCCCCAGGGTTCGTAGAAATGCAGCTACTACTGCCATGCATTTTGTGAACACCCTTGGTGCTGAAGCCAGACCAAAAGGAAGAACCCTGTACTGGAAATGTCTTCCCCTGAAAAGGAAATGTAAAAATTTCCTGTGATCTGGATGGATGAGAATGTGAGTGTATGCATCTTTTAAGTCTAGAGAGCAAAGCCAGTCCTGGCTTTGAAGGTATGGCAGAAGAGTTCCTAGAAAAATCATTTTGAATTTCTCTCGAAACAGATTTGTTCAATTCTCTGAGGTCTAGAATGGGTCTGTGTCCCCCTGTTTTCTTTGGAATAAGAAAATAGGGGGAGTAGAAACCTGTCCCCTGTTGAAAAAATGGGTACTTCCTCTATTGCCCCTTGGGCAAGAAGTGTGAAGACCTCGTGATCTAGCAGATTGTCTGCAGAGGTTTGTGAATTGAATTGCTTTAGAATTGTAGGAGGGGGTATGCTGTGAAAATGAAGTTTGTACCCCTCTCCTACAATGGACAAAGTCCAATCTTCTGTTGTTATCTAATGCCATCTGTTGACAAAGTGGCATAACCTGCCTGGAATATTGGGGGGGTTGGGGACCCCTCAGAGGCAGGGAGGCAAAGCTCTCTAGGAAGGAGTCAAAGCCCTTGAGGGGGCTGAACCTGGAGAGCTGGTTGGGCTCTCGGGCCTTTTGGCTTCTTTTGCTGTCTAGTTTGTCCCTTTTGGGCAACCTAACCTGCTGGGTATAGGAAGGATAACACTTCCTCTTTTTGCTAAAATAGGGTTTTTTATAAGGCTTTCTTTTGGCTGGAGTGGCTGTAGACTTTGACAATCTATCTAAGGTAAAATTGTCAGCATCTAACTCGCTAGCCTTTTCCTGCCAGTTCTTGCCGAAGAGATTCTCCCCGTGCAAGGAATGTTGCCTAACTTGTCCTGTACCCAAGTCTCCAAGTCTGATGCCTGTAGCCAGGCAATCCGTCGTGCGCCAATGGCAATAGCAGAAGTTCTGCTGATGCATTCGAAGCAGTCAAAGGCTGCACGATTAACAAACTTGGAGATATCCTGAGCATGCTTAACCAAAGCAAGAAAATCTTGTCTCTTATCATCTGGGAGAAATGGGCTCATAAGTTCCAAGTCTCCTGTGACTTCTTTGAGGAACATTCCCATATATAGGATATAAGAACTGATCCTAGCTGAAAGCATGGAAGCTTGAAAAGTTCTGCGTCCAAAAGTATCCAGAGTCCTGCATTCACGACCTGGAGGATTGGATGCGTGCCTCTTTGCACTTTTCATCCTACGCATGGCTGATTCCACTACCATTCAATGGTGTGGCAGCTGAGTTTTCTGAAATCCAGGACATGGTGGAAATCGATACATAGTATCAAGTCTCCTAGAGTGAGGAGAAGTAGTCAGAGGTGTCTCCCACATTCTGAGCATCAAGCTATGTAGAATTTCATGGATAGGCAGAGTAGCTGCCTCCTTAGGAGCTTTAGAATATTGGAGGATTTCCAATTCCTTTGCTCTGGGTTCCTCTTCAGGAGCTACTGTGATTGAAAGACCTTTGGCCATATCACGGATGAAATCCTGAAATGACATGTCCTCTGGAGGTGACATTCTGCGTTGGGGAGAAGATGGATCTTCTAGGAGAAACCCTCTAGTGCCAGCAGAATTGTCAGAGTTTTCGGAATCGGAGGAATCGAAGTATTCCTGACCCCGATGCTCTTGCAAAACACGATCCCGGTACCGATCAAAGTCGGTACCGAGGTGACCCGGTACCGCTTTGTCCACTCCAGCCAGAGATGGCATGGGAAGAGTTCCCACCGGGGCCGGTACCGTCGGTACCGGCATCGTCGGTGTCTGTACCGGTGTCGGTACCGGAATCAGTGTCGATGTCGGCACCGGTGCCCTTGGGACCACCAGTACCGCAGCTGAAAGAAGAGCTGCGATACTGCACTCGATAGCAAGAAACCTCAGAAAACCCCTGGTCTATTGATGCTGCCGATGCCTGGGTGTCGGTACCGGTAAGAAAGGCCGGAACCCCCGAGCATGGCACAGGTAGTTCTTGCGAGGTTTAGGCCTCGAACATCCTGAAGCCCCATCGATTCTTTGGAAGCCGAAGCCTCCCGCCGGGGCTGTTTTGCCGGTGTGGTTCCCTCAAGGGCAATGCCAATGGCCTCTCGATGCTTAGCAGGAGAGCTACCCTTTGAGGACCGGCTTTTATGTTTAGTTACCTGAGATCCATGGGAAGAAGAAGAGGCCCTTGACGATGTTGATGCAATGGATCCCACGCAGGCTCCGTCAGTACCGACGATACCCATATGTGAGGACTACATTCCTGCTTGTTCCTGGAGATTCAGATTGTCTCAGATTGTGATACTTTTTTAGTTCCTTGGTCTGATCATTATGTATTCAATTTTACTTTAAGATTACAGATTAAAGGAAAAAGAAATATCATCCATGAAAAAATAATGAGAAGAGCTACTATAAATGAAGAAATCTTTTGGGATAGAACATCCTCCTTTACGACAGTAATGCAAAAGATGATCTGCAACAGATGTTGGTTAATTGGGATAGAATAGTATTAGACTCCTTAGATCAATTGGCTCCCCTAAAATTAGATGCCCATCTAGAACAATTTCATCTCCAAGGTATAATGATTAACTAAGCAATATAAAAAGATCTTGCCAGTGTTTAGAACGCCGATGGAGAAATACAGGAACTATAGAAGATAAATTGGCTTGGAATACCTTAATTAGGGAATATCAAAAGCCAATAAATGAAGAGAGAAGGGAATATTACTCAAAGTTAATTGTAATAAGACAGTTGAACAAAAAATGTTGTTCACAGTAGCAAAGAGTTTAGTGGATTCTAGGGAAAGTTCCATAAAATCTGAGATTGCTAGTCCCTCTGCAGAGATGTTGACTATTTTAAAAATAAAGTAATTAGCTTACATTCGGAAGTTAATGGGGGTCCTCACCTCTACAGATTGATGAGGTGAGCTCAATCTATTTATCTGACCATTCACTTAATCATGTTCAAAATGATATGATCTGGGATTCTTTCTTGCCAATTAAGGCAGAGAAGTTAAAAACCTGCTGAAGAACTATTCAAAATTAGAGGGAACATTGGATAATTGTCCATAAATTCTTTTAAGAAATCCTCCAATGATTATTATACAGTGTATTACTTTGATAATAACTTTTTTCCTTTGGCAGGGTGGTTTTTCATTTCAGGCAGAATCCATAGCATTAACTCCTATTTTGAAAGGAAAGTATTTAGATAGAAATTTGGTAAACAAAATAATAGATCCATTGCAGGTATACCCATTATTGTAAAGATCTTGGAAACATTTGAGGCCAAATAGCTGTCAAAGTATTTGGAAGATTTTTCTTTATTGAATTTTGCACAATTTGGCTTGTGCAGTATAGTACAGAAACTATACTAGCAATTTTATTGCATGATATTAGAATGCATTTTGGAAAAGGGAAATCTGCTAATTTGGTTCAACTAGATCTATCATCTGCATTTGATATGATAAATAATGATCTTTTATTGATTAGATTAAATGAGATGGGTTTATCAGATAGAGTTTTGAATTAGTTCAGGGAATATTTGATATTAAGGAAATATATGGTCAAAATCGGCACTATGTTTTCGTAATACTGGCAACCTGTGTGCAGAATACTGCAAGGACCCCCTTTATCTCCAATTTTATTTAATGTATTTTTAAGTTCTTTTGGTATAGGTTTACGAGAATTGGGCATCCATTATTCTTTTTTTTTTGTAATTTAATTTTGATTAATTTTACTTAACAACAAATGGAACATTACAATAAAGAACCCCGATTTTCATATACAACTCTGCTGTCACCCATCTCTCCCTCCTGTTCCTCCCACCCACACCCTAAGCGCACACAATATCATCCCCCAATGAACCACTCCCCCTATTACCAAAATCACAAACAATCCCTCCCCCAAAAGGGCACCTTCCCACAACCCCCTCCAACCCCCTCCATACCCCTTACACCCATCCAGCACTCTAAATTACACACTCCCTCCTTCAAGAAACAGTAATGCACAATACATCCAACAAAATAATAAGTTCCTTATCGTTCCTCCAGTTCAGTCCTCTACCTCTGGGTTGTCAACCTCCTCCTGCAGCTTGGAGACTGGCATGTCAGAATCATGACATCACTGGATATAGCCTGCTGATCTCTCTCCTCAGCCCCAGTGTGACCAGTCTCCATGCAGCAGGAGGACGTGGAGAGCCTTGTATGAGGCTCCCTGGAGAAACGAATAAGGAGCTTGTAGGATAGTGTAGATTTAGTTTTGTTTGGTTTAATTTAGTTTAAGTGTTGCATTTTGGGTACTGTCTTTTTTTTTTTTTTTTTTTTTAAAGGGGGGGTATTGGCGTTCTTGCTCCCTGCCTGTCTTAGAAAAAAAAAAAATAGGGGGAAGTGATTAAGATGGCGGCGGCACCTTCGTGGCGGTGAGAACGCTTAACGGTGTGCTGCGATTTGAGCTGATATCTCCCCTTGACGGTGAAGAATGATGGGGAGGCGAAAGCGGAAACAAGCCGTGTTACCTTCAGCGGGCTTGGTGTCCAGTTCGGCTCAGCGTGTCCTTCCTGAATGCGGTTTCACTGTCGGAGGAGGAGCGGTGTCTTCAGCGGGGGTGGTAGGAGGAATATCACCCCTGAGCACTTCGGGCGTTTGGCTCGCTCCTGAGCAGCGCTCTCCCCCACCGCGACCCGGAAGTGTTGCCTCAGCCGAGCTTGCTATGCCGGCAAAAGTTCCGGCGAGTACTCCTGTGCGGCAGAGCGTGAAGGGGGGCTCGACTGAAGTGGTGTGTTTTTCCGGTGCGAGACGACAACCGGAGTCCAGTGAAGTTGTGGTTCCATCGGAGGTGGAAACTGGCGGTATGTCCGATCGGGCTGGGAGTCTTCCGAGGATCCCTTGTTTGGAACGACCAGCGGTGTTTACCCTTGAAACGCTATGGGAAGGTTTGGCGGCATTAAACACCTCCTTGTTAACGTTTGTGGACACTATGAATGTGGATTTAGGGGGTGTGAAGTCTATATGTGGAACTCTCTCCAGCATCCAAAGTGAACAAGTGGAGCGGATAACCAGACTTGAAGGGGAGATGGGTCAACTCCGGGATTTGGTTACAGCTCAGCTTAAGGACAAAATTGTTTCTAGTAAGAAAATGGAGTATTTGGAAAATCAAGCACGTAGATGCAATTTGCGGTTCTTGAATTTTCCTAGGTCACCTGTAATATCCCCCATGGCCATGGTATGGAAATATTTCGGGGAAATTTTAAAAATACCCTCGGAACAATTTCCCCCCTTGGTGCAGGTTCAATATTTGTCTGGTAGCTCTGGGGATCGGATTGCCGGGAGTCCCTCAGGCCTCCCTGGTGTAGGAGACCTCACGGGCTTTTTGGAAAGCTCGTTAGAGGTTGTTACGGGGAAGGCCACTGTACTTGTCACAGTGGCTCTGGAGTCTGATAAATTCTATATCTTAAAAATGTATTTCAGGAATTTTGGGGAGCAGTTTTTAGGATCTAATGTTAGAATATTTCCAGATGTATCTCGTAATACGCAACTGCGAAGGAAAGGCTTTTTGGCTTTGCGCCCCAGGGTTTTGGCCCTTGGGGCTACTTTTCAGTTAAAATTTCCTGTAAAGTGTTGTTATTACCTTTAATCAGAAAATGTACTTGTTTTTTGATCCTGGGCAGCTCCGGGAATTTCTGGAGGCTAGGGAGGAGGTGATGGTTAGTGTCCCTGTTTCTCCCCATCTGGCTGACACATAAGTCTCTGGCCACCGCTGTATAGATAGTTTCCTTTGAATAATTGTTATGTAACATTGCTTTTTTCCTGATGCTTCCCCTATATTTCTTCTTACTATGTGGTCTATTGTTAAGGGGGATTAATTTCCTAATGTTTGTAGGGTGTTTTTTGTTACTGTATTCACCTTATTTTTCTATATTCATTTGAATGTTATGTTTCGGATGTGAAAAACTTGATAATGATAAATAAAAAATTTAAAAAAAAGAAAAAAAATAATAATAATTCTAGCTCAGGAAGTCGTTTTTCTCTGTCGGTGGGCCAAGGGTTCTCTCCCCCTGGACTCTACGCGGGAGAGCACTACCACCAGGGTGAGTCCCTTTCCGGACCGTGGTGGCTGCTTACACGCGGCTCTGGGGGGGGGGGGGTTCAGGCTAGACAGCTCTGCAGCACTGTGGGGAGTTCGTAACAGCACGGCACAGCTCAGAAAGAAGGCACTGAACTGCGGCGCAGACCTGACCGGTAGGCATTTCACCGGTTACAGGCTGCGTTTAGAGGCGGGAAGCTCGGTGAAAGACCGTGGCGTTGCCCGCAGCTTAATTTGGCACCCTTTTTGTTCCTGGGGCTCTCGGCGGCCATTTTTGATAGCGCGGAGAGGCCATGTGGCTGCCGGGCAGGTTGCAAGCACGGAGCTTGGAAGCATTAAGGTACTTTGTTTTTAGCGTGTTAGCGCTTTAATTCCCTTTCTTTCTTTATTTTATTTCTTTCTTTCTTTGTTTATTTTGGTTTCTTTTCAACGCGAAACAGCCTCTTCAAGGGCGGGGGGTCCTTTCTAAGGGGGGTCCTTCTCTCGGGGGTCAGAGCTTGGGGAAAACTGTTTGCCTTGTTAGTTTTCTTTTTTTAAGTGGCGCTAGGCTGAAGTATAATTTGGTGCTACATGAGGTTTGAAAAAAATAATATAAAATAAATAAATAATATAGGATTAAGTCAGGCAGCCCGTTACTTGGCTGCTCTATGGTGGCACGCCCGCAGTGTATTGTTTGTGGCACCCGGAGGGGCACGGTGGCCGATACAGGAGTGTGCCGTGGCTGTGCTACCCTTTCTTCCATGGTGGAGCAGCAGATGAACCTTAAAGAGTCCCCAGAGGCTCAGGGGGCTTCGATGGAGGTGGTGGTGGCTTCTCCACAGCCTCCTGCGTGAGGGTTGGCGTTGGAGGAATTGTCGGGACCCTCAGGAGCTCTGCTGGCAATGCAGGCGGTGGATCTCGGGGATTTTAGCCCTGATTTCATTTTAATGATGCATCAAGCCTTTTGTTTGAGACGTCAGGGTAAGTTGCCGGGGTCCTTGCCGCTTGCCGGTCCTTCCCAGCAATTGGAGGCGACAGATGAGGTAGGCGAGGAACCTCCGGCGCCTAAAAGAGCGAGAGCACGTGCTTCGGCGTCTGCGGAAGGCGAATGGCCAGAAGTCGAGGATACAGACTGGGAGCAGGATAAGGGTACGCAGGATAAAAACATAAGAACATAAGATATGCCATACTGGGTCAGACCAAGGTCCATCAAACCCAGTATTCTGTTTCCAACAGTGGCCAATCTAGGTCATATGTACCTAGCAGTTTCCCCAAGGGACACAGGTTCCACAATGCTTGTATTGGTTCAAGCATTGATATCCTGGGTCCCTTCTTAATAATGGTTTATGGACCTTTCCTCCAGGAACTTATCCAAACCTTTTTTAAACCCAGCTATAATACCTGCCTTTACTACATCCTCTGGTAACAAATTCCAGAGTTTGATTACACGTTGAGTGAAAAAATATTTTCTTTTATTAGTCTTAAATAGTTTACCCTGTAGCTTCATTGCATGTCCCCTAGTCTTTCTATATTCTGATAAGGTAAACAATCGATCTACGTTTACCCGTTCCACTCTGTTCATTAATTTATAGACTCTATCATATCCCCCCTCAGCCGTCTCTTTTCCAGGTTAAAGAGCCCTAACCTTTTTAGCCTTTCTTCATAGGAGTATCCTTCCATCCCCTTTACCATTTTGGTGGCTCTTCTCTGAACCTTTTCTAAAATCGCTATATCCTTTTTAAGATACGGCGACCAGAATTGCACACAATATTCAAGGTGCGGTCTCACCATGGAACAATATAGAGGCATTATAATATCTTTTGTTTTATTTTCCATTCCTTTCCTTATCATACCTAGCATTCTATTTGCTCTCTTGGCCGCCGCTGCACACTGGGCCGAGGGTTTTAACATGGTATCCACAATGACGCCTAAATCTTTTTCCTGGGTGGTAGTTCCTAATGTGGAACCTTGCATCGTGTAACCATAGTTTGGGTTGTTCTTCCCTAGGTGCATAACCTTGCACTTGTCCACATTAAATTTCATCTGCCATTTTGATGCCCACTCTTCCAATTTATCAAGATCCTCTTGCAATTTTCCACAATCCTCTTGGGTTTTAACAACTTTAAATAGTTTTGTGTCATCTGCAAATTTGATAACCTCACTCGTTATTCCACTTTCCAGGTCATTTATGAATATGTCAAAAAGCAGCGGACCCAGCACAGATCCCTGGGGTACACCACTATTCACCTTTCTCCATTGGGAAAATTGGCCATTTAGCCCTACCCTCTGCTTTCTATCTTTTAACCAGTTCCTGATCCACAATAGTACACTGCCTCCTATCCCATGACTCTTTAGTTTTGCCAAAAGTCTCTCATGAGGGACCTTGTCAAAGGCTTTCTGAAAGTCCAGATATACAATATCAACCGACTCACCTTTGTCCACCTGATTATTCACTCCTTCAAAAAAAACATAACAGATTAGTAAGACAAGATCTTCCTTGTCTAAAGCCATGTTGGCTGTCTCCCATTAGGTCATGACTATCTACCCGAGGATCAGGTTAGATTATTAGGATCTTCCGTAGAGAAGAGCTTACGGTGTTGATCACGGAAGCTATGCAAATGCTGAATCTCGCTACACAGTTACCCGCGGAGGAGGAGGTTGAAGATCCGGTTATTCAGGCGGTTCGGCAGACGCAGGTGGTGTTTCCAGTACACCAAGTAGTCGACCGAATGATCCAAGAAGAATGGGACCGGCCAGAAGCAGGACTTTGAGGCATACGGACTATGAATAGGCTCTATTCTCTGGCTGATAAGGATAAGGAAAGGTTCCGGGCACCGCAGGTGGACGCGGTAGTGTCAGCAGTTACAAAGAAGACCACCATCCCGGTGGAAGGCAGTGCAGCCTTGAGAGATGCCCAAGACCGTAAAGATGATTGCTTACTGAAGCAGACCTTTGAGGCGGATTCGCTGTTGTTGCAAGCCTCCATCTGTGGAGCTTGGGTGGCTAGGGCGTGTTTGCGATGGGTCCAGAGGCTGCGTCAGTCTCCACACATGGATCTCGAGGAGCTCAAGGAGCTGGGTCGCCTGGAGTCCGGAGCAGCATATTTAGCGGACGTGCATTATGATTTGATCAGAGCGCTTGCCAATAGCACGGCATCTGTGGTGGCCGCCCGCAGGTCCATGTGGTTGCGAAATTGGGCGGCGGATGGTTCTTCCAAATCTCGACTCAGTAAGCTGCCGTTTAAAGGTGGCTTGCTATTTGGAGAAGATTTGGATAAGTTGGTAAAAGATCTCGGGGAGCCCAAGGCGGGTAGACTCCCGGAGGATAAGCCAAAACAGGGGAAGTCCGGTCAAGGTTATCGGGGCCAGTTTCGGGATTTCCGGAGATTTCGTACGACACGGTTTGGAAGTTTCCAGAGGGGCCGCTTTCCATTTCGGGCCCAGGGATTCCGCAGGTTTCGGGGAGCTAATAGAGGTTTCTCCTCAGGCCCGGCTTCCGCAAATCGCAAGTCACAATGAAATGAGGCGGGTCCCAGTGGAGGGGCTTCCCATAGGCGGGCGGCTGCGGGAGTTTCTTTCTGCTTGGACCCACATCACATCCGACCAGTGGGTGTTGGAGATAATTCGGCAGGGCTATGCACTGGAATTGGCGTGACCCATGCGGGATTCCTTCGTCATGTCGCCCTGCAGGGGGCCCAAGAAAGTCCTAGCGATCCGCGGAACCCTGGAGCGGCTTATCTAGTTAGGGGCAGTCTTGGAAGTACCGAAAGCAGAGTACGGTGTGGGTCGGTATTCCATTTATTTCATGGTGCCAAAGAAGGGCAGAACGTTACGGCCCATTTTAGATCTGAAAGGCGTGAATTGTTGTCTGCGGGTTCCGCATTTCCAAATGGAAACTTTGCGATCGGTCATTGTGGTGGTGCGTCAGGGAGAGTATTTGACGTCGCTGGATCTTACGGAGGTGTATTTACACATACCTATTCGGGCAACTCATCAAAAGTTTCTAAGGTTCGCTTTTCCCTGGGGCCACTATCAGTTCCAGGCATTGCCTTTCGGTCTGGCAACGGTGCCACAAACTTTCACCAAAATTATGGTGGTGGTGGGGCGGCGTTGCGCAAAGAAGGAATTCTGGTGCACCCTTACCTAGTTAGTGATATAGCGGAAGGGCTGTCGGGTAAGGTTTGCCTCTTTGCGGATGATACCAAAATCTGCAATAGAGTAGACACCCAGGAAGGGGTAGATAACATGAGGAGGGATCTAGCTAAGCTTGAAGAATGGTCTAGAATTGGCAGCTGGGATTTAATGTTAAAAAATGTAAGGTCATGCATTTGGGCTGCAGCAATCCAAGGGAGCAATACAGTATAGGAGGTGAAGTACTTTTGTCCACTAAAGAAGAGCGGGACCTAGGCGTGGTTGTGTCTGATGATCTTAAAGTAGCTAAACAGGTGGAAAAGGCAACAGCAAAAGCTAGAAGGATGCTTGGGTGCATACGGAGAGGAATGGCTAGCAGAAAAAAGGAGGTGATAATGCCTCTGTATAAGTCTTTGGTGCGACCTCATTTGGAGTATGGTGTGCAATTCTGGAGACCGCACCTTCAAAAGGATGTGAACAGGATGGAGTCGGTGCAGAGGGTTGCTACCAAAATGATTAATGGGCTTCATTATAAAGCATATGAGGACAGACTTAAGGATCTTAATATGTACACCTTAGAGGAAAGGCGGGATAGAGGTGATATGATTGAGATGTTTAAATACCTCCGTGGCATAAATGTTCAGGGAGAGAGCCTCTTTCAATTGAAAGCAAGTTCTGCTACGAGTGGACATGGGATGAGGGTGAAGGGAGATAGATTCAGGAGTGATATGCAGAAATATTTCTTTACGGAAAGAGTAGTGGATCCGTGGAATAGTCTCCCAGTGGAGGTGGTAGAGATGAGGACAGTAACTGAATTCAAGAAAGCATGGGACCAACACAGAGGATCTCTAAAGGCAAAAAGTGGACTGTTGTAGTTGTTATGGAAGGACAGACTAGATAGGCCATGTGGTCTTTTTCTGTCGTCATATTTCTATGTTTCTATGTTTCTACCTCGACGATTGGTTAATTCGGGCCAAGTCCAAGGCAGAGAGCATCCGGGTGACAAGCGGAGTAGTGGAGTTCTTACAGAGTCTTGGTTGGGTGGTCAATCCGACCAAGAGTCGTCTGGAGCCCTCCCAGGACCTCAAGTACCTGGGGGTCCGGTTCAACATGAAGAGAGGACAAGTGTTTTTGCCGCACAAGAGAGCTCAGGCTCTGAGGAGTCTGATTCTCCAGTTCAGGTCCGTTCCAGCGCTGTTGGCATGGTCCTATCTTCGAGTGCTGAGAACAATGGTGGCAACGCTGGAGGCGGTGCTGTGAGCCAAAGTGCATATGCGACCCCTGCAAAGGGCACTACTTCACCGCTGGTCGCATCAGTCCAATCCTTTGAGCAAGCGGCTTCCGTGTCCAATCAAAATCAGGCAGTCTCTTTAGTGGTGGCTGCTCTGGTCTTCGCTGTCAGCCGGCATGCCGCTGGAACAGCTGGACTGGCTTCCGTTATTAACGGACGCCAGCCTGGCGGGTTGGGGAGTCCACTGCAGGAGCAGGTTTGCGCAGGGTCGTTGGTCTCCCCTGGAGGCTTCCTGGTCGATAAATCGCCTGGAACTTCGAGCAGTCGTTCGTGCGCTTCAGGCGTTCGAAGAGTTGGTGCTAGGTCGCCCAGTTCGGGTTCTCTCCGACAACTCTGCCACAGTCACCAACATCAACCGTCAGGGCGGCACGGGGAATGCAGCAATGGAAGAAGAGGCGGACGTGTTGTTCGCTTGGGTAGAGAGTTGGTTGTCGGCAATTTCGGCAGCACACATCGCAGGAAAGAACAATGTCCAGGCGGATTTTCTCAGCAGGTTTTGGGTGGATGCAGGAGAGTGGGAGCTGCATCCCGAAATCTTTGCACAGATAGTAGTTTGCTGGGGGACACCAATAATGGATTTGATGGTGACCTTCCAGTCGGCGAAAGCCAGCAGGTTCTTCAGCAGAAGGCGGGAAAGAATGTCGGAGGGCATCGACATGCTGTTGCATCGGTGGCTGTCCGCAGGTCTGCTGTATGTCTTTCCTCCGTGGGCATTGATAGGTTGGGTGATTCAGAAGATCAGAGCTCACCCAGGAAGAGTGCTTCTGGCGGCGCCCGACTGGCCGAGGCGTCCGTGGTACACAGACTTTGTGCGGCTCCTAGACAGAGATCCCTGGCAGCTGCCAGCGAGGGCAGATCTACTGCTACAAAGGCCTCTCTTCATGCCCCAAGTGGATTGGTTCTCGCTTACGGTATGGCCATTGAAAGGGCCAGGCTAAGGAAGAAGGGCTATTCAGCGGTGGTTGTTGCTACGCTGCTTAGAGCACGGAAACAGTCCACATCCTTGGCGTATGTGCGTGTCTGGCGTATATTTGAGGATTGGTGTTCCAGGCATCAGATTCGGGCATCTTCGGTGTCCATTCCATCTATCTTAGGTTTTCTGCAGGACTGCTTTGATAAAGGTCTTGCAGCCAGTTCCTTGCACATTCAATTGGCAGCCCTTTCCTGTTATCACGGCAGGGTTAAGGGAATGCCGCTGGGAGCTCATCCTGATGTGGTTCGCTTTCTGAAGGCGGTCTCTCGGTTACGGCCGTCGCATAGAGTGTTGATTCCGCCTTGGGATCTCAATCTGGTGTTAGCAGCGTTATGCAAACCTTCCTTTGAGCCGTTGCTTAGGGCTTCGGTGAAGGACTTGACGTTAAAGACAGTGTTCCTGGTGGCGATCTGCTCCGCTAGGCGCATTTTGGAGTTGCAAGCGTTGTCGTGTAGGGAACCGTTCTTATCCTTCTCGAGGGAGAAAGTAGTGCTGCGTCCGGTTCCACCCTTTTTGCCTAAGGTGGTGTCTCCCTTTCATTTGAATCAGGTAGTGTGCCTGCCAGTTCTGGGGTTGCTAGAAGGCGGCGAACGGGATCACAGTTTACGTCGTTTGGACGTAAAGAGGGTGTTGCGACAGTATTTGAAGGTAACGAAGTGTTTTTGCAAATCGGACCGGCTGTTCGTGTTGTTCGGAGGTATGCGCAAAGGAGAGGCGGAGGTTAAGGGTTCCATTGCCCAGTGGATTCAGGAGGCGATTGCTTCCGCCTATCTGCTTCAGGGTCGATCCGTGCCTGCAGCGTTGCGGGCGCATTCCACCAGAGCGCAAGCGTGTTCCTGGGCGGAGCGCAGTTTGGTCCCGCCAGGGGAGATTTGTAGGGCGGCGACTTGGTCGTCTCTACATACGTTTAGTAAGCATTACCATCTTGACGTCGCAACAACTGATGATGCCCGTTTCGGTTCGGCGGTGTTGACTGCCGGCTGGAAGGGTCCCTCCCAATGATTACTGCTCTGGCACGTCCCAGAGGTAGAGGACTGAACTGGAGGAACGATAAGGAAATGATAATTACACTTACCTGGTAATTGTAGTTCCTTGAGTGATGACAGTTCAGTCCTCCATCCCACCCAGAGTTCTTTCAGGAGGGTTCCAGCGTTACAGGCGAGAACAGAAGTCTTACAGGTAGGTCTGTTTTATCTTTGATTCTTTCTATGGCAGTAAAGGGTGTAAGAAAGCCTTGCCGGAGTGGTTGAAAGGTTCTATGGGTAGTTTAGACTAGGTTCCATTGATTGGTTTTAGCTACTTATTTGTTGCTCCTTTGAGTCTACTTTGTTAATAGTTCACACTGGGGCTGAGGAGAGAGATCAGCAGGCTATATCCAGTGATGTCATGATTCTGACATGCCATTCTTCAAGCTGCAGGAGGAGGTTGACAACCCAGAGGTAGAGGACTGAACTGTCATCACTCAAGGAACTACAATTACCAGGTAAGTGTAATTATCATTTCCCTGATGTATCAGCACTACAAAAGATTGACTGCTTCAAAAACATTTACATCAGGCATCAGAGGTAACCAGGAACATACATACCCCCCTCCCCCAACTGTATTGCTCATCTCCATAGCACCGTTTATATTCAGGCATCTATAATCCATTTCCCCCTCCCCCCTCGACCCCCCGTGGGCTTTCCCACGTTTCCACTGCTCATATGGTCTCCAAACCTTCTGAAAAAAACTACCTACTATGACTCTTAATGGCTGTCAATTTACACATTATATGTAATCAAGACACAACAATATTCTGTTAACATCCCAATGGGATTACTCTTCCATTCTCTCACAATCTTCATTCAAACTGCAATAGAGAAGTATTTATTATTTATTTATTTATTTATTACAATTTCTTATATACCGCACTATCCCCACCTCCCAGCCCCCCTCACTTCCCCATACATTCAACAACAGAGTGGAGTCAGTTCCACAACCCATCCTACTATTTCCTTTACCACATCCTGCATCCACTCCCAGCCACTTTTTATTAGTGGACAGTGCCACCACATGTGCATATAGTCCCCAATAGCCCCACAGCCCTTCCAGCATAGGGGACTCCCCCCTCACTTTGCTGTGTACTGGGTGTCAGTACATCTTATACAACATTTTATAACAATGCTCTTGTATATCCATTACTACCAACGCCACTTTGACATTTGCATGGACTGTGGTCCAAAGCTCCTCATCCCACTCCCCTCCTATGTTCTCCAAAGCCTCCATATACTTTTCCTTCACTGGAATGCTCCCCCTTCCCTTATATAACTTAGATACTACCACTTTCATGGCACAGCAAGAACGATAGAGCTTCTCAAAGGTACTCTCAGTGGACCTCAGTATCCCTTTGAACTCCTTTTGACAGAGAAAGTGCACAAGTTGCATATATACATATTTGTCCCCTTCTCCCAACCCAAGATCTTCCTAGAGTTCTTCAAAAGTCTTCAATTTGCCTCCCTCCTTGATCACTTGTCCCCACCATTCCAACCCCCATTCAGCCCACCTCCAAAACTGCACTGAGGCTTATCCAGGCGGGAACCCTTTACAAGCTTGAATCCTTTGCAACTTAATCCTACTCCCCTCTCCCAACTACAGCCCCCGCTCCTTCTTCCACACCCATAACGTTTGTTCCATAAATGGTGTCTCACAACCTCTCTTATATGCAGTATGCTTCCCCTTCCACAATATATCCCCCCAGTGAACTCTCACTGTATCCATCCCCATTGTGATTGTTTATTGTTTACTGGGAACTTAATAGACCGCCCATCACAATAGCGTCTGAGCGGTTTACAATATACAAAAGGCTGCTTAGAAAATTAGGAAAGGAACGCCATAGTGTGATAGGAAAGAAGAGAGAAGAGTAAAAGGTTGAGGCTAGATTATAGTAACAGAAACAAGGGAAAACAACATCATGGGGGTGGTGAAAAGGGATGTGGGGGGGAGAGAGGCCAAAAGCTAGACAGAAGAGATGAGTTTTTAGATTTGCCTTAAATGTTTTAAATGAGGGTTCCAAGCGAAGGTCTGTGGGGAGCAAGTTCCATAGGCGGGGACCAAGGAAGTAAAAGGCAGAGGAATGGGTGGTTTCTAGGTGGGCCTGGGATCGGGAGTGTAAGGTTATGCGGTTCATGTGGATGGTGCGGAGGGAATGGTAGGGAGTGTGGAGATGGATCAGATCGGCAAAGTAAAGGGGAGTGCCAGTATGAATAGACCTGTGAACAAAAAGAAGAAATTTGTACTGAATACGGAAGGGAATCGGAAGCCAGTGCAGGCAAATGAGAAGAGGGGTGATATGGTCGAAACGGGAAGAGCAAGTGAGGATACGGGCAGCAGTGTTGTGGACTCATTGCAGACATTGAAGTTGGGATTGGGGGAGACCAGCTAAAGAGACGTTACAATAATTGAGGCGGGAGACAACGAGGGAGATGAGGAGGGTGGACATAGCGAAGAACGAGAGGAAAGGGTGTACAGATCGGAGTTGTCTTAGGGTGAGAAAGCAGCGCTGAACTACAGATGACATATGTGCTTTGAACGATAGGGAGGAGTCAAGGGTCACACCAAGGTAGCGTAGAGAGGTGACAATGGGGATTGGAACAGAAGAGAGCAGTGGAATGAGGGAAGGGGCAGGGCTACCGGCAGTGAACCAGATGGCTGAGGTTTTAGAGAGATTGATATGCAAGAAGTTGGAGGAAAGCCAGGATGCTACTGAGGAGAGACAATTGTTGAAGGGGGTAATATCGGGGGAGACAGAGTTAGTGTGATAAAGAAGAAAGATATCGTCAGCATAATAACATGCGGAGACACCGTGTTGTTGGACTAAAAGTGTGAGAGGTGCCAAAAAGATATTAAAGAGGAGGGGAGCAAGGACAGAGCCCTGGGGGACACCGCAGGGAAGGGGAGTGGAGGGTGCAGAGAGAGAACCGGTGGAAACTGAAAAGGAACGGCCAGAGAGGAAAGAGTGAAACCAATGAAGAACTGTGCCGGTGATGCCGGAATCTTGGAGGCGTGAAAGGAGAGTGCGATGATCAACGAGGTCGAATGCAGCAGAGAGATCCAGAGAGACAGCAAGAGTGACAAAGTCATGATCATGAGCGGTGTGATCCCCTCTCCCCCATCCGCCAGCCCAGGATTGCTTTTAAATGAGCCATTTTATAATAACTCCCCAAGTCAGGGACTCCCAAGCCCCCTTCCTCCTGGTATTTATACATCACCCTCCGGTTCACCCTCTCCAAATAAAAGAGAAAAAGTGATTCTACAATGTATGAATTATTTTGGCAGGCACCTCAATGAGTAGAGACAAGAACATGAACAGTATCCAGGGCAACACATTCATTTTTACTACTACAATCCTACCCATCCAAGAAAAACAAGGATGGTCCCACCTCTGCAGATCTCCCAGCAACTGCCTCACCAGCAGATTGTAATTGAACCTCACCAAGTCCTGCCAAGCCCTCTCTACCTTTACTACCAAGTATTTAAAAGTCATCCTTGCCCAGTGAAAAGGGAAGGCAGCCCACTGATGCCACTCCAACCCTTGTTCTATCTCTAATTTCAAAATCTCAGTCTTCGCCATATTCATTTTATACCTGGAGACCTGATTATATAGATATATTTCTTCTATTAAATTTGGCAAAGAGGTAAGCAGGTGGCTGATGGTATAAATCATATCAGCAGCAAATAAGGAGATCTTATATTCCCACTCACCTACCCTAATCCCCTTTACTTTAATTTGTCTCCATACCCAGTCCACCAAAGGTTATCAGAGCAAATAACAGTGGTGATAGGGGCAACCCTACCTCATTCGATTGCTCTAACTGAAACTCAATAAAATATCTCCCATTTATGCAAATCCATGCCTGCAGACATAGCACGTATCCAACCACAACATTTTTCCCCTACCCCCAATCTGTGAAGAACCTCAAACATAAAACTCCACTCCACTCTAACAAAAGCTTTTTCTGCGTCCACCGCCATCAATAGGGAAGGGACCTTATTTCTTTGAGAAACCCATGCCAGATTTAGAAGTTTCCTTATACTGTCACTAGCTTGTCTCCTGGGAATGAACCCTGTTTGATCCGCCACCAATTTCAGCAAATATTTCTGCAGTCTGTTAGCAAGAATCTTGGTTAAAAGTTGAGCATTCAGGTTTATTAGCAATATGAGTCTATAGGAACTGCAGCACCTACATCCAAACCCAATTTCAGCAGCACCACAATTTCGGTGACCGCCATTGAGTCCGGGAGAGCCTCCCCTCGCACCACCCCATTAAAAAGTTGCACCAAGAAGGGTGCAATCTCCCCTTGTAGCTTTTTATAAAATTTGGCTGACAGTCCATCTAAACCCAGTGATTTCCCCTCTTTTAAAATGCTAATTGTCTCGAGAACTTACATAACTTCTATATCCCTGTCCGACCACCCCACTTCCTCCTCCCCCAACCATGGCAGTCCCATGTTTTCCAAATACAACTTTGCCTCATGAGTTTCCCCCTTAACAAAAACGTATATCATACTAAGCCCGAAATAAAATATCTAGGAGTACTACTAGATAGCAACCTAAGACTGGATAAACACCTCCGGACAAGAAACCGAGCCATTTTCCATAAATTGAAAGTTCTTCAACCACTTCGCAATATCCTTGAAAAATCCAACTTCAGAACTGTTGCACAAGCTCTCATCATTCCCCACCTAGACTACTGCAACGCCATTCTCCAAGGCCTTCCAAAGAACACCTTAAATATCTTGCAAATGGCTCAAAATGTTGCCGCAAGAGTCATCATGGAAAAAAGTGTCACCGAGCACATCACCCCAGTACTAATGGAACTGCATTGGCTCCCGGTTGCCGCCCGCATCATCTACAAACTACTCTTAACCACTTTTAAACTCATTCACAATATTGCACCATCATACCTCAGCAACCTAATCACCATCCAACCACTCAACAGGATCAGAAGAACTGTAAATCTCAACACTCTCTGCGTCCCGATCAGCATAAGAACTGTCAAAGCAGAAACAAGCAACAGATCATTCTCATACGCAGCACCTCTCCATTGGAACCAGCTCCCTCATGAGATACGACTAACAAGTGATTTGGATGACTTTAGAAAGAAACTCAAAACTCACCTCTTTCAGTCTCACTACAACAACCTGATCTAGATTGTTGCATCTTCCACTATAACTGCAACTAAATGGTTCCTGCCTGTCACAAGGGCAATTCAAATGTCGGTCTGTAACATTGTATATTTGTATATATCTGTCCCCAATATTTGTATATATCTGTCCCCACCCGCACCCACTAAATCCAATGTATATTTAGATTTGTGAACCCCAATCAAATGTATATTTCTAACTGATTGTTTTTGCTGTGATGTTTAAATCATTACTCAATCAAAATGTTTATCTTGTAAATTAATGTATGGTACGATACATTCTGATCTTTAAAGTAAACCGCTACTGATCGTAGGAAGTAGCGGTATACAAATGTTTACTAAATAAATAAATAAATAAATATCAGACCTATACAACAATGCCCTGTAGAAGTCACAAAAATCTCCTGTATTTTCCCAGTATCACTTTTCCATCCCCCCTCTGCATTCCTTATTCTTAAAATCTGTTGCTTAGCTCTCTGAGCACGGAGCTTATTCACTAAGTACTGGCAGGGTTTTTTCTCCCCTACAAAGTAATTATATTTCAATTTTTCCAATTGAATCACCCATCCTCAGCCCTCAACCTGCCCAATTCCGTCTTTGTAATGTCCCAGAGAAGCCCATGACCCCGCCCCCTCCTCTTATGTGCCTCCACCAGAACCTGGAGAGCCTGTAGTAACTCCTATTCCTTCCTTTCTTTCTCCTGTTTCTTCCAGACTGACATGGAAACCAAGCGTCCCCAAAGTACCACTTTTATTCCATCCCATACAAGTACTCAGTGTCACCTCACCCTGTGTATTAAACTCAAAGTATTCTTGAATGACCTTCCTAATGTGCTCCACTGCTCCAGGGTCTTCCAATAGCATTTCATTAAGTCTCCAAAACTGGAGGCCCTCCATCACAATTGGTATGCATATGTCAATCACTTCTGGAGCATGATCCGACCACGCTATTGGGCCTATTTCGGCCCCCTCCACTTGCAGCACAAGTGATCCATCAGTCCAAATCATATTGGTCCTACTGTGTGTGCAATGTGGGTGGGAGTAGAAGGTAAAGTCTCTCTGGGTGCCTTTTTTATATCACCATGCATCCACAACTCCCAGTTTGCTCATCATTCTTTTCAACTTAGTCCTTAGCTCCTTACCCCCAACTCCTGCCTCTGGAGTTATCCACTCTGGGGTTAATGGTTCAGATTGAAGTCCCCTCCTAGAACCACCGGGTAACTGCCCATGCCCCTTATCCGCTCCCCAAGCATATAAAAAAACTCCTCCTGCTTAAAATTAGGGGCATAAATGCTACCTATCAACAGCGCTGTTTCTTCTATTTTCCCCTTCCATAGCACAAACCTTCCCTCCCCATCTCTAACCACTTCCTGCTCCTCTATCTGGAGATCCTTAACAAACAGTATGCCCACTGTCCCTTAACAAACAGTATGCCCACTGTCCCCTTCTTAGTATTCCCCTTATTAGACACTACACAGACATAGTCATAATGCCCATTTTTCAACCAGTTCTCTTGCGCTTGTTTCAGATGCATTTCCTGCACTAAAAGGATGTCAGCCTTCATTCTGCATCCCTCCCTTTCCAGGGCACACCATTTTTGCCATGAATTGATGTCCTTTACATTAAGAGTCATAAACCTCATTCCCATTGCTTTCCATTCCCTATCCCCCATGCCTTCTGCTATGCTCATCATCCACTTGTTCTTTTGAAAGCCCCCTCTCCCCCCACCCCCCAAATTACCCCTCCAATCAACCCAAACCCTTCCTGTCTCCTCCTCCTCCCTCCCTACCATGTCCCTCTGCCTGGCACCCCCTTACCTCTTCTCTGACCCTTTCATAATCCACACTATCCAAGAACACTTCCACATTCACTCATATACCTATATACCCCCTTAAACAACTCCCAACGCCTTTCACCCACCACATACCAACAGACCCTCCCAAACATACTATGGGTTACAGTGAGTTAGTCAAGACAGTCCAATGTCAGCCCTCATGTATCTGGTGTCTTCCAAGCCATCTCTCTCTTCGCCCTCTTCTTCTTCTCCATCTGCAGCCATGTGCTCCTCTTCTCACTACCACCCTGTTGGCTCACCTCAATCTCAGGAATGTCCACCACTCCTGCCTCCTTTAAAGCTGCCACCAGCTCCTTTTGTGTCATCGCCCTCCAGGTAATTCCGTTTACCGTAAAAGTTTTTCTAAAGGGGTACAACCATCGATAGCGAATATTCTCCTGGCACAATTTCATAGTGTAGTCCCAGAAGACCCTCTGCTGCTGGTAGATAGTCATTATGAGGTTCTCATATACTGCTACTTTTTGCCCACGCCATTCAAAATGTCCAGCAGATCTCATCCGTCATGCAAGCATATGATTATGTCCCTTGGCTGGTCCCCTCGCGCCGGCCCCAGTGCCGGGTGCACCCTTTCCAGTTTAATGTTCGGGACTTCCTCTCCTCCCTCACAGGTAGCCAGCATAGCTTGGCAAATCTCCCAGGCCACTTGCATACAATTTTTAAACTCCTCTGTCTCAGGAACACTTTTGATATTCAGATTATTGCATCACTCTTGATTTTTGAAGTCCTCGGTTTAAGTTCCAAAGTCCCTCTCTCTCCCTCCAACGCCTCAGCTCTCTTTTGCAGTTTACTCAAAGTCACCATTGCTTCCTCCACCTGTAACTCAATGTCCTCCACTCATCAACCCACTTCCAGTAGCTCTGAGCAGAGTTCAGTCACAACCTCCTCCACCTCAGCTCTTATCCCAGTGATTTTAGTCTTTAATTCAGCAAACCATGCACATAGTTCTGCTTTTGTGATTTGGACAACCATACCACAGCCCACCAGCAGATCAATCACGTATGCCACTGCTTCCCCATTGCTATGCACCGCATGGCCATCGGTCATCTTGTCTCCCTTCTTTGCCTCTGCACAGTGCCCTTGATACGTGAAGTCTCTCAAATCTGACGTTTTTCGTGGGTAGCAGCCATCGTTCAGACCCACAGCACTCCAGATCCTCTTACCCCAACAATCTGCTACTTAAACTCTCCCAGGGTCACTGTTTTTCCTCCTTTTGCCAGCCACAATGGCAGAGCACTCGACTGAGCTGTGAATTGAGGTGGGTGATGTCACTTCCTCCCAGTATTATTTTTATGCTGATGACCTATTGTTATTAATATCAGTCCATGGAACACTAGGGCAGGCATATGATATTTTTGAAAAGGGATTTGCTATAATATTCAACTGGATGTTCTTTCATAAGCTTAAATTGAATAAGGACAAAACAAACTTATTATAAAGGGCCTTCGAAAATCAGGCCCTAAATTCTTAGTAAAAAGCCTCTGAGAGGGTCATTTGGACTATTAGATGTGAGGGGTAAAAGAGGAACTCCAGAGACGACAAGACCATAGCTAAAAGACTAAGGGGGTCATACTGAACTACGAATAAGTCGCCTGTACATGCGGAATAAACGTGTATCTCACGAAAATGTGTAAAACCGTATTTTGCACACTTGCGGCCCTGCACATACATGGCACATAAACGGGGATCCCAGAATGTGGGAAGGAGGTGGCATACGTCCAAAGTAGTTCCTGCTGAAGGGTGGAATAAAGGTAGGACTTAGAAAAATTTCTGCCCTGCACCTCAAAGCAGCCCATAGTGGTGAATGGATGTGTAACCTATGCTGTACACTGGTGTGTCTGCAGGCTGGGAAACCACAGCATGCATTGTGCCTGAACAGAAAGCAGTGAAGAGGGAGGTTTGAGGTCACTGTAATAAAAAAAAACATACCCCAACAAATGTATGGGGAAGAGCACAGGTGCGCTTAGCGGCTATGATGGCATTTGCTGAGTGAGCTAAAGGGACAAAGCATGGGTCCCCTAACAATGCCCATGAACTCAAAATGATACTGATGATGGAGCCCTAGGACATGTGAAAATGTAAGCCCAGCCATCGGTGCCATGTGCAGCACCTCCACACAGCGGACCTTTACAATATGCCCTATGCAATGTGTACAGACCCGGATGCAGAGACGGTCAGATGTACATAAGAACATAAGATATGCCATACTGGCTCAGACCAAGGTCCATCAAGCCCAGTATCCTGTTTCCAACAGTGGCCAATCCAGGTCACAAGTACCTAGCAGTTTCCCCAAAAGACACAGGTTCCACAATGCTTGTATTGGGTCAAGCATTGATATCCTGGGTCCCTTCTTAATAATGGTTTATGGACCTTTCCCCCAGGAACTTGTCCAAACCTTTTTTAAACCCAGCTACACTAACAGCCTTTACTACATCCTCTGGTAACAAATTCCAGAGTTTGATTACACGTTGAGTGAAAAAATATTTTCTTTTATTAGTCTTAAATAGTTTACCCTGTAGCTTCATTGCATGTCCCCTAGTCTCTCTATATTCTGATAAGGTAAACAATCGATCTACGTTTACCCGTTCCACTCCGTTCATTAATTTATAGACTTCTATCATATCTCCCCTCAGCCGTCTCTTTTCCAGGTTAAAGAGCCCTAACCTCTTTAGCCTTTCTTCATAGGAGTATCCTTCCATCCCCTTTACCATTTTGGTGGCTCTTCTCTGAACCTTTTCTAAAATCCCTATATCCTTTTTAAGATACGGTGACCAGAATTGCACACAATATTCAAGGTGCGGTCTCACCATGGAACGATATAGAGGCATTATAATATCTTTTGTTTTATTTTCCATTCCTTTCCTTATCATACCTAGCATTCTATTTGCTCTCTTGGCCGCCGCTGCACACTGGGCCGAGGGTTTTAACATGGTATTCACAATGACGCCTAAATCTTTTTCCTGAGTGGTGTTTCCTAATGTGGAACCTTGCATCGTGTAACCATAGTTTGGGTTGTTCTTCCCTAGGTGCATAACCTTGCACTTGTCCACATTAAATTTCATTTGCCATTTTGATGCCCACTCTTCTAATTTATCAAGATCCTCTTGCAATTTTCCACAATCCTCTTGGGTTTTAACAACTTTAAATAGTTTTGTGTCATCTGCAAATTTGATAACCTCACTCGTTATTCCACTTTCCAGGTCATTTATGAATATGTCAAAAAGCAGCGGACCCAGCACAGATCCCTGGGGTACACCGCTATTCACCTTTCTCCATTGGGAAAATTGGCCATTTAGCCCTACCCTCTGCTTTCTATCTTTTAACCAGTTCCTGATCCACAATAGTACACTGCCTCCTATCCCATGACTCTTTAGTTTTGCCAAAAGTCTCTGATGAGGGACCTTGTCAAAGGCTTTCTAAAAGTCCAGATACACTATATCAACCGACTCACCTTTGTCCACCTGTTTATTCACTCCTTCAAAAAAACATAACAGATTAGTAAGACAAGATCTTGCTTGTCTAAAGCCATGTTGGTTGTCTCCCATTAGGTCATGACTATCTACATCAGGGGTCTCAAACACGCGGCCCGCGAGAGCATCTTGTGCGGCCCGCGAAGTACCGGCGAGTAAAAAAAAAAAAAATTCCAAACTTGCCGCCGCAGCATTAAGCGTCCCGCGGGCCCCTCTGCCTGGTCCTCTCCTCCCTGCAGCATTCAGCTCCAAAAGCGGCGGCTTTCAGAGCCGCGAAGAGAGAGAGTTTCTCTCGCGGGGTTCTTAAGACTTCTTAACCGCGCGAGAGAAACTCTCTCTCTTCGCGGCTCTGAAAGCCGCCGCTTTTGGAGCTGAATGCTGCAGGGAAGAGAGGACCAGGCAGAGGGGCCCGCGGGACGCTTAATACTGCAGCAGCAGCAAATATACATTTTTTTTAATCTAATTTGGCTAATGGTGGGAGAGGGGTTAGGACTGGTAATGGCCTATGGGGGGGGGGCTAGGACTGGTAATGGCCTATGAGGGGGGTAACTGAAAATGGGGTGATGGGGGTAACACTGAAAATGGGGTGATGGGGGGGGGTTTAGGACTGGTAATGGCCTATGAGGGGGTAACACTGAAAATGGGGTGATGGGGGGTTAGTACTGGTAATGGCCTATGAGGGGGTAACTGAAAATGGGGTGTTGGGGGTAACACTGAAAATGAGGTGATGGGGGGGGGGTTAGTACTGGTAATGGCCTATGAGGGGGTAACTGAAAATGGGGTGATGGGGGTATCACTGAAAATGGGGTGATGGGGGGGTAGTACCGGTAATGGCCTATGAGGGGGTAACTGAAAATGGGGTGATGGGGGTAACACTGAAAATGAGGTGATGGGGGGGGTTTAGGACTGGTAATGGCCTATGAGGGGGTAACACTGAAAATGGGGTGATGGGGGGTTAGAACTGTTAATGGCCTATGAGGGGGTAACTGAAAATGGGGTGATGTGGTTATCACTGAAAATGGGGTGATGGGGGGGTAGTACCGGTAATGACCTATGAGGGGGTAACTGAAAATGGGGTGATGGGGGTAACACTGAAAATGAGGTGATGGGGGGGGTTAGGACTGGTAATGGGCTATGAGGGGTAAGACTGGAAGTGGGCTATGGGGGGTTAGGACTGGTAATCGGCTATGGGGGGGCTAGGACTGATAATAGGCTGGGGGGTCTGCTAGGACTGGAAATGGGCTGAGTGGAAGGGGGGCTTGAACTGCAAATGGCTGATGGGGAGGGGGGCTTGGAATGGAAATGGGCTGTGAGGGGAGGGAGCTAGCACTGGAAATGGGCTGATGGGGGGGAGCTACGATTGGAAATGGGCTGATGGGGGGCTAGGACTGAAAATGGGCTGATGCAGTGACTAGAAGGGAGGGGGTGCTGTGTGGGACTGGAACTAGAAGGGAGCTGATGTTGGGGGAGGATTAGAATGGGATGGAGCTGGGAGAGTGAAATGGAGAGGGGAAAATATTTTGTGTGGAGGGAAGACAAATCTACAATTGGCCAGGTAAGTGGGGATTGAGGATGGAGGGGTAAAATTTGAGTGGATGAAAATAGGAATGAGGAAAGAGCAAAAGGAGAAAGATTAATATGTTAAAGCAGATGTAGAGGGAGAATGGAAAAAGCTAGAAGAGAGAAGGACAAATGGACAGCAGACGATGCAGAGTTAGCAGAAGGCACGAAGAAACCAGAAGAAAGTGGCTGGAACTAAAAAAAATGCACAAAAGGTAGAAAAATATCTTTATTTTGAATTTATTAACTGGAATATGTCAGTTCTGGGAAATGTGCATCAATAACGTCTGCGCTTTGTTTAGTACAAGAAGAAATTAATTTATAGTTTTATTTCTACAGTGTTGCTGTACATTCCAAGTTTGGCTTTTGGGGGGTCCCAGTTTAATTGTCTTGTTTCTAAATTTTGATTCCTTGTTTGGTGATGGTGTATTCTGCATGTGTAACTGAGCTGAGGTATTCTGTTTATGTAATTCCTATTTGACATTGCTACTTGTTCTCTGTCCCCAGTAGGTCATGTATTGTTATTCTCTGAAATGTATTGATTTAATATTTGCAGTGTTGCCTTTTGATAGGTAGGGTATGGTGCTTTGTGAGTCCTGGTAGTGCTGTTAGGATATGGTGGGTTTGCTATGGGTTCTAAATGGGCAGTGTTTGTTTGTAGTAGTTCCTAATGTGCCTGGCGGTTGCCACTGGATTATAGTAATGTAGAAATCTTTTAGTCTTTCTTTATTCATGCACTCATTAAGAGGCATGTTTACTAAAAGTTAGGGTATGGTAACATTATGCAAATATTTATGCAAATGAGGTCCCTTATGCAAATGAGGTCCCACGTCTCATGCGGCCCCCGGGTTATTTTACAAGTCCTCATTTGGCCCTCAAAGCAATTTGAGTTTGAGACCCCTGATCTACATGCTGAGTAATTTTATTCTTTATAATGGTTTCTACCATTTTTCCTGGTACTGATGTCAGGCTCACCGGTCTGTAGTTTCCCGGATCAACCCCTGGAACCCTTTTTAAAAATTGGTGTTACATTGGCGATCCTCCAATCTTCAGGTATTAGAGATGATTTTAATGATAGTTCACAGATTACTAATAGCAGGTCTGCAATTTCATATTTCAGTTCTTTCAACACCCTTGGATGTATACCATCTGGCCCAGGTGATTTGCTACTCTTCAGTTTATCTAATAGTTGTAAGACATCTTCCCGATGTATTGATATTTCCTTCAATTCTTCCGCACCTTTAAATACCACTTCAGTCATGGGTAACATCCCTACATCTTGCTCAGTAAAGACCGAAGCAAAGAATTCATTCAGTTTCTCCGTTATCGCCTTGTCGCCTCTCAGTGCTCCTTTAATCCCTTTATCATCTAATGGACCAACTGACTCTCTCACAGGTTTTTTGCTACGAATGTACTTGAAAAGGTCTTTATTTCGTGTTTTTGCTTCTGCAGCAAGCTTCCTCTCAAATTCTCCCTTTGCCTGCCTTATCAATGCCTTGCATTTGACTTGCCAGTGCTTGTGCTGTTTCCAGATTTCGTTGTTTGGCTCTTTTTTCCATTTCCTGAAAGATGCTTTTTTGGCAACAACAGCCTCTCTGACCTCACCTTTAAACCATGCTGGCAGTTTTTTGGACTTCCTTCCACTTTTCTTAAAGCGTGGAATACAGCTGGTCTGGGCTTCCAAGATAGTATTTTTCAACTACACCCAAGCTTGATGTACGTCTTTAACCTTTGCAACTGCTCCTTTTAGTTTTTTCTTAACTGTTTTCCTCATTTTATCATAGTCTCCCTTTCGAAAGTTAAAAGGTAATACTGTGGATTTCCTTACTATCCCTCCTCCACTTATCAAATTAAAGGCGATCATGCTATGATCACTATTGTCAAGTGGCCCCAACACCCTTATCTCTTGCACTAGATCTGGTGTTCCACTAAGGACTAAGTCTAATATGGCTTCCCCTCTGGTCGGTTCATGAACCAGCTGCTCCAAGAAGCAGTCATTTATTTCATCTAGGAACTTTATCTCCCTAGCATGTTCTGACGTGACACTAACCCAGTCGATACCGGGGTAATTGAAATCACCCATTATTATTACTGCGCTGTAACTTTTGTTAGCTTCCTTGATTTCTTTGAGCATTTCATCATCCATTTGGTCATTCTGGCCAGGCGCTCGATAGTACACCCCCACTGCCATCGCCTTCCCCCTTTTACATGGAATTTCAATCCATATAGATTCTACAGCAAATTTTGTTTCCTGCAAAACGTTAATCCTTTCTGACTCAATGCCCTCTCTAACATAGAGAGCAACTCCTCCACCAATTTGATCAGCTCTATCATTACGATATAGTTTGTACCCAGGTATCACAGTGTCCCACTGGTTGTCCTCCTTCCAACTTGTCTCTGATATTCCAATCATATCTAACCTTTCATTTAGTTATTTTTTAGACTTCTAGCATTTGCATACAAGCATTTTAGAGATTGTATGTTATTCATATTAATTTGGCTATTGTTAGACATGGGTAATTTGGGATCTTTAAGCTGTGTCTGCTCCATACTTGAGGGCATTTGGGCTACTTTACTCTTTTGTGGAACCTCTCTGCTTTTGGTAGTATCCTTCAAGGATACATTCTTCCGAACCATCTGCTCTTGGGCGACTGTCGGCTTTCCCCTAATATCTAGTTTAAAAGCTGCTCTATCTCCTTTTTAAAGGTTAATGCCAGCAAACCTGTCGTAGCACAATAATGGGGAAAGACTACGTCAGTAGCCCTATGACACATACCGTGTGCACAGGTGACTGTTGCGGTTGGCTACATATGTGGGCCTATGATATGCAATGCGCATATGAGGTCTGACCCTTGAGGCTAATATACTTGATGGGCTGGTTTGGCCTAAAGCAGCTCTGTGACTGTTTGAGGGCCACTTGTGTAGGTATCGTGAATGTCTGTATGCATCATGAAATTTAATGATCAGGTATGATGGGTTGGAAGTACCAATATCCATGGTCTCCATTCCATCATCTATGTTGTTGGGTGCAGGGCATGCTGTTGTCAGACATCTGTTTCTGTGGGACTGCGTATGTGTGTGTGTGTGTGTGTGTGTGTGTGTGTGTGTGTGTGTGTGTGTGTGTGTGGCTGGAGGGCTGCACAGGGAGGGGGGATCTAGACTGCTCATCTGAAGGAATGGACAGGTACGCCTGTCAGGTACCTGAACCATGGGGCTGACTGCAGCATCCCCAGGTGCAAGTGAGAACAGGCAGAAGTGAGCAAGACAGGTCCGCATTCACGTATCTGTCCATACACTTCCCTGACACTAATAAAAGGACCTCAGCCGGAGGGCATGAAACACAGTATGCCATGCCAAGGTACACCAGCATTGCTCTACACAATGTGCATAGTTGTAGGGAGCGACGTTGGTGTCTCTGGGTATGTCTGTGTGGTGTTTGCACTGCTGATTGCTGTCATTCCACTGGCCCTTTATTAGTGATAGGGAAATGTTTGGCAATATGGGCCCGACTAACTGACGTCTCTGCCAAGTCATAGAAACATGATGGCAGAAAAAGACCACATGGCCCTTCTAGTCTGCTCTTCCTTATCAACCACTACAACAGTCCCCTTTTTTCCTTTAGAGATTCTCTGTGTTTGTCCCATGCTTTTTTGAATTCAGATACTGTCCTCATCTCTACCACCTCCACTGGGAGACTATTCCACACATCTACCACACTCTTTCTGTAAAGAAATATTTCCGCATATTGCTCCTGAGTCTATTCCCTTTCACCCTCAACCTATGTCCCCTCGTAGCAGAGCTTGCTTTCAGTCAAAAGAGGTTCTCCTCCTGTGCATTTATGCCATGAAGGTATTTAAATATCTCAAGCATATCACCTCTATCCCGCATTTCCTCTAAAGTATACATATTAGGATCCTTAAATCTGTCCTCATATGCTTTATAATGAAGACCATTAACCATTTTAGTAGCCACTCTCTGCACCGACTCCAACCTGTTTATATCCTTTTTAGGTGTAGTCTACAGAACTGCACACAATACTCCAACTGAGATCTCACCAAAGACTCATACAGAGGCACTATCTCCTCCTTTCTTCTGCTGGCCATTCCTCTCCCTATGCACCCAAGCATCCTTCTAGCTTTCGGCGACGCCTTTTCTACCTGTCTAGCTACTTTAAAATCATCAGACACAATCATGCCTAGGTCTCGCTCTTCTTTGATGAACAGAAGTACTTCACCTCCTATACTATATTGCTTCCTTGGATTGCTCAGCCCAAATGCATGACCTTGCATTTTTTAACATTAAATCTCAGCAGCCACATTCTAGACCATTCTTCCAGCTTAGCTAGATCCCTCCTCATGTTATCTACACCTTCCTGGGTGTCTACTCTATTGCAGATTTTGGTATCATCCGCAAAGAGGCAAATCCTACCCAAATGCCCTTCCGCAAAGAGGCAAATCTTACCTGACTGCCCATCTGCAATATCACTAACAAAGATTTTAAAAAGAAATGGATCAAGGACAGATCTCTGAGGCACAGCACTGGTAACCTCATTCTCCTCAGAGTGAGCTCCATTTACCTGTACCCTTTGTCGCCTCCCACTCAACCAGTTTCTAACCCAAGCAGTAAACTATAGGGTCCATCCCTAGGGTGCTCAGTTTGTTTATAAGTCACCTGTGCAGAATGGTGTCAAAGGCTTTACTGAAATTTAAATACACCACATCTAGGGCTCTCCCTCAGTCCAACTCCCTGGTCACAGAAATCAATCAGATTTATTTAACCACTTTTCTACAAGTCAAAGCAGTGTACATTCAGGTACTGTATATATATTTTTCCCTTGTCTCCAAAGGGCTCACAATCTATGTTTTTGTACCTGAGACAATGGAGGGTTAAGTGGCTTGCCCAAGGCCACAAGGAGCACCTGTGGGACTAGAAATCCCACTCCTTCAGGCTCAAGGTTGCAGTCCTCTAACGGGATTTGAACCCCTGGTCCTCCAGCCTGAGGTAACTTTCCCCAACCACTAGACCACTCCTCCCACATCCAACTTTCCAATAAAAGGTACAATAAAAGTCACTAGTGCTTTGTGCTGCATTTCTAATATGTTGTTAATTTAGTATACTCTGCAGTACTGGAAAATTTATGCATACATGGAGGATAATTTTGTAACAGGTTGCCTATGTTGAGAGGCCAAATAAGTGCCTATTTTGAGGATACTCTATAAAGGCAGATAGATGCCTATGGTGGTCATTTTAAAAGCCTTATTCACAATCAGGGTCATTTCCCGCTATTTGGACCCTCTGCAACCCCGACTAACTTCCCCGCACGTTGTATGGGGAGGTTAGACGGGGGTGGGAAAGGGGCATTACAGGGGCGGAGCTAGGGTGGTCAGTGGGCCAATATCGGCTCTGTACGTCTGGGGCCGGCAACCTGAATTGGGAACTTAAGTACTCCTAGTTGGGTGGATCTGGCAGGCCTGGGGCTCAGAAAAGGCGGGAGGGGGCAGAGGAGATTCCCCGCAGCCTGACCCTGGACTTGGGAGGCCAGATCGGGGGTCAGGCTGCGGGAAATGAAGACTTCAGTCCAGCATCCAGGGCACCATGGCACTGCAGTTCCATTCAAGAGCCCTGACTGAGTTAGCTGGGAAAGGCCTGTACGTGCAGGCCAACCAGAATCAGGGTCCCGGCTTGCACATACAGGCCTGGACGTAATTCTGATCCCGTGGGGCTAGACATGCACCGTGGGATCAGAATCCCAGCTCACTCTGTGCATCTGATTCTGACCGGATGCACAGAGGGCCGCCACGTCCAACTCATAATTGGGCCCAATGTGGACAACCGAAAACCTGCATGTGAATGTTCAAATTGCAAAGATGGCCCTGAAGCCATTTTGCAACCTGTGTCTGAAGACGTCTCCAGAGCAGGGACATCCAAATAGGCAAAATGAGAATTAGACTTACCTGCTAATAGTTGTTCCTTGAGGAACTCCAGTCCAGTTCCGAACCTCTGGGTAGTGCACCTCCTCCCGCAGTTTGGAGACTGAGCATGTCATCTTTTTGATGACACTAGTGTACATATGCAGCTGGCACCGCCCACCAGCCCCAGTACCTATTGACAAAGCAGATTCAGAGGAGCAACAAATAAGTAGTTAAACATTAAACATAAATAAACTAGTACCCCCTCCATCCCCTGGAAAGAATACATCGTCCCCCCTCCAGGATGGGGAGGCCTACCTGTTGAGCGCTTGAGCAACTCCAACCAGCGGGAAGCGAGCAAGCGACAGCTCTTCTTGTGTGCCCTCCCCCAAACAATGATTACACACCCCTCCCCGGCTTCTCCTGGCCACTTCCTCCACCAAGGGAACCAGCTTCAGGACCAGGGTGTGCATTATCACAGAAAGCACTCAGGGAGGGTTCCGGGACTGGACTGGAGTTACTCAAGGAACAACAATTAGCAGATAAGTCTAATTTCTCTTTCCTTATCATCCCTCCAGTCCAGTCCTGCACCTCTGGGATGTATCAGAGCAGTTAAACTAATGGGAGAGACCCGCACAACCAGCCTGAAGCACTGCCGAGCCGAAACGAGCGTCCCCCGCCGCCTGGACATCCAGGCAAAAATGTTCAGATAAAGTATGCCACTCTACAGATCTCCACCGGCAGAACTAAACTATACTCTACTCACGAGGCTGCCTGAGCCCTCGTGGAATGCGTCTGCAACCCTGCCGTCACTTCAAGATGTATGCAGGTGTGATTGCCTCACTAATCCATCTGGAAATGGAGGCTTAGCTGCCACCTCACTTTTGCGTGACTCGCCAAAAACAGAATCAACAGACGGTCCGATCTCCAAAAGGACGAAGCTCTTTTCACATACCTTTGCCTCCAAGTGGCACAGCTGTGGAGTGGCAGAGCCCATATCTGCTCTTGCCCACATCTGAGCTCGCCAGAGCCAGTAAGGAAATGGCCTGATTTACATGAAATGCTCACACCACCTTGGGCAAAAATGAAGGTACCGGGCACAGGAACACTTTCTCCTTGGAGAAGGAAAGGAATGGCTCCTGGCATGACAGGGTCCGAAGCTCCGAAATCCTGCATGTTGAGCAAATTGCCACCAGGAATACCCTTTTCAGAGTCAAATCCTTCAGGAAAGCTCAACTCAATGGCTCAAAGGGTTCGTTCCCCAGACAGCACCATCAGCACCAGATTGAGATTCCAAGGCAGTACCACTGCCCTCTTTGGCAGATGGAGGTGGGTCACCACCCCTAGAAAGCTCAGCCCGTCTGGGTGTGTACCCAATGGCACCCTGTGGATTTTCCCATGATAACCGGAAATCGCCGCCAGTTGCACCCTCAAGGAACTGGCAGCTAGACCCTTATCAAAACTGGATTGCAAGAACACCAAGATATCCGGGACGGAGGCAGTGGAAGGGCGCGCCTGCCTCTCTCCGCACCATGATTCAAAGATGTGCCCTACGCAGATGCACGCCAGGTTCGTACACCACCTCTGGGCCTGTAGCAAGGTCACTATCCCCGAGCCTGATTATCCTTCTTCAACTTCACCTTTTCAAGAGTCATGCCGTTTTAGCAATAATTGATCCACCTGGGGCTTCCGAAGCGGCTCCTGTGTCAAAAGGTCCTTCCAAACGGAAGCCACCACAGTCAATCCGCCAGTATCTGAATCAGGTCAGCATACCACTGGCACCTCAGCCAGTCTGGTGCCACCAGAAAAACAAATCCCCGGTGCACCTTTAGCCATTGCACTAACTGGCCTATAAGCGCCCAAGGGGACAAACAGAGAAAACCCTCTTCGAATCACTGCTGAATTAGAGCATCCAGGCCCTTTGACTTCCTCTCTTCTTCTGCTGAAAAACCGGCAGGCCTTGGCTGACTCGAACATTGCCATTAGGTCCATGACCGGTGTGCCCCATCAACGGACCACCTGCTCGAACACTTCCTGATTGAGCCGCCACTCTCCGGGGTCCATGCGCACCCGGCTGAGGTAGGCTGCCATCATACTGTTAACTCCTGCTACGTGCGCCACCAATAACACCTGGAGACGAATCGCTGCCCATCCGAACAGCTTTTTGGCCTCCTCCTCCAAGGCTGCACTGCCTGTGCCTCCTTGGTGGTTGATGTAAGCCGCCATGGTCACGTTGTCCGAGAAGACCTGGATAACCTTCCCCTGCAACCATGGCTCGAATAGCACCAAGGTCACCGCTCGCATCTCGAGCCTGTTGATCGACCACAGGGCCTCCTGCGGACTCTTGTCCCTGAACAAAGCGTCCTTCGCAATGGGCTCTCCAACCTGACAGGCTGGCATCGGTCATCAGAGGAACCCACACCGGGGACTCCTTCCAGGCTCTCCACATGCAGCCATCAACTGAGGGCTCTCTTGGCGCTCTGTGGGCAGGGGAGTACTTGGGACAGGGGTTGACTCTGATGGGACCATTGACTGAGCAGAGCCCTCTGCAGCGGTTGCATGCGCACCCTTGCCCATGGGACTAGCTCGAGGGTGACCGCCATGGTCCCCAGAACCTGCAGATGCCGCTACTCTGATGGTCTTGCCATCTTCAGGACCTACCGTAACCACTGTCTTAGCTCCTGTGCCGAGCGAACCGGCAGGAAAATGCTGCCCATGCAGGTATCAAAGCACGCTCTCAAATACTCTAGTTCCTGGGCTGGCCGTAACTGACTCTTGGCCAGGTTGACCCCAACCGAGACTTTGAAGGAACTCTCCCACCCGCGCTGTTGCTCTTTTTGCTATCATCCCTGGACTTCGCCTGGACCAGCCAATCGTCTAGGTACAGGTGGATGAGAACCCCTTCCTTGTGGAGAGCTGCCACCACCACCACCAAGACCTTGGTAAAGGTATGGGGGTGGTCGCTAGACCGAAGGGCAACGCTCAAAACTTGAAATGGCCCCTTGGCACTGCAAAGCAGAGAAACTGCCGATGTTCTGGATGAATGGGAACGTGCAGATACGCCTCATTATTACTGTGAAAATGCGGTACCCAGAGACCGTAGTTCATGCCCTCGAAGATGAGAATTCGGCAAAAGGAACATTCCATTTGGGCACCACGAAATAGATGAAGCATCGACCGCAGATGTACTGGTCTCGCGGAACCAGTTCCACAGCTCTCAGCTGCAGGAGTCAAGTCAAGGTCTCTTTGACTGCTGCCAAGACTGCTGCGCCCACTTTGGGTGATCAAAGGAGCTCGTTCTTGCTCCGGCAGCGGGTATAGGCACGTCATGGATTGCACCCTTTTAAGGCCAACCTCCGGCAGATCCCACTCATCCTGGATCATGTGTCCTACTACTCCATGTACTGGTAAGACTTTCTGTGATTTCCGTACTACCTGGAACAGCGGATCCTATAGCGCCTCTTCCTCTGCCGGGAGGTTGGCAGGCATATTCAGGGCCTTGAGGGTCTCCAAGATACACAGAGAATGCAAGCCTTTTGGGGACAAGGAACTGTATCAGTACCTGCTTGTAGTGATTGTAAACCGCCCTAATGGCCTTCAGCCTGGACAGTATATCGAGAAATTGCATAAACATAAGCATAAAGATGAGCACTTGTAGCTCCTCCCCGGCGGAAAACCCTTCTTCCAACTCCTCCTGCAGATCTAGCTCTGTGTCAAGGTCTTCCCCATCCAGCCTCTCTGACAACAGTGATTGCTGCCACTCCTCTAAGCCTCTAGCCCGCTTAGACGCCACTGCTCCTGACTCGTGCTCTTTTGCGTCTGACATCCTCTTAGCCCTGGGTTCTGAGGCTGAGGAGCCACTTGGTAGGCAAAACGCCTTCTGCAAAAGTAAGAAAAACTCCGGTGAGAACTCCCCCAGGAGCCCTACAACTCCCTGTGCTCAAGGGGTGGATGGTCCGGGCATCATGCAGGGACTGGTGGCTGGATCCGTTGAAGGTAACATGGTGCCCCCCACCCCCAGGGTCTCTTGCAACTGGGAGGGACTCTCCTGCCTCATCTCATCCTGCAGGTCCTGCTCCCATGAGAGCCTTTTGCGTGCAGTTTAAGCAGATGCCTGCCTCAGAGACCACACCACATCGGGGAATGCATATCTTGAGGATTTTTAAATTGCGCTGCAGTATTGTATCTTAAAGATATGAAATGGACCTTGCCCTGAGACATTCTCCTAGTAAAGTTTACGTTTTTCTTCTAATACTACAAATGGCTATAAGGGAGTACAGCTTCCCTTACAAGCAATATTACAGATTTAATAGGTGCATAATCTGGGCTAAGCGACAAGAGATGATCATGTCAGGTTACTCACTGACCATAGAAAGATGGAAGGATTTCATTTGTGTCCAATCCACTGACTGACTATCTTTCAAAATTACATACATTTCTTGTATGCAGGTACTTCCTGTTTTCCAGAGCTGTAGCTGCTACAAACCTATATGCAGCTCCTCTTTTTTTTTTTTTTTAACACCTATCTTTATTTCTGTCTCTGACTTTTTATCAGACCCTTCTCAGGAAAAAGCAACAATGTTTCAACCAAATGCCAGTTACATCACCTGACCCAGCACAACAGCCCTCTGAAAATCCACCAAGCAACAAACAATGGCATATCTGATTAGACCTTTCCCACATATCTGCATCAAGTCATTGTGCACTGAATCAGTTTTGAGCTGTATAACACAAGGAATGCTTAAGGATTAAGTGGGGTTCATGCCCCTTGATACCATCCTATACCAGGCACTGCGGTCTGGCTGGCATGTTGGGAAGGGCTGGGGGCACTCCCCAGGAATGCCTTCAATTTGTATCCGGTTAGGTAAAAGGATCCCCCGCACAGTGCACCTCCACAGGCTCAGGCTCTGAGCACTTAGAGTACTTGAACTAAAATAAAATAAAACCAAACCAAAATCTAATTAACTGAAACTGAAATTAAAAAGAAACTGCAAATGGCCTCCTAGAAAGAGGCTGCTCTGTCCTGCTTTATTCTCCGGTGGCTGCCTCTCCCAGGCACCCAAAACACAGCAGGGGGTTAAACACATACGGCCTGAATAAGAAGAAATCGCGCCTAAATGCAGCAGGGGGAGTTTCCCACACTGCTGCAGGCTCCCAAACATGCGGCTGCAGGACACTCTGTCTCCTCGTGTTCTGGCGGTGTCTAGGGGTTCCTGCTGTTCCACCCCCCCGCCCCCCCCCCCACCACTCTTACCTTGGAGCGTCTTTGCCGCATGGCTTTTCTACCATTCGCGCTCAGCTTTCCTTCCCGGCTTTGGTGCTGAGGAGGGTAGGTCGAGGCTGCCAGCTTTCACTCCTGTCAAGCAACTGCAGCCCCTGCAGTGGCTCCTCACCCGATAATGGGTTCGGGAACAGCTAGAAGTCTCAGACTGGCAGGCCCCCACAGAAGTCCCCCTCCCCCTCCCCCTCCCCCCCCCCCGAAATTCTGGGGGGAGAGGGGGAAGAAGGAATATCCTCCCCTCAGCCCTGTTGTCCCTGGGTTCTCTCTGTTCCTTCTGATTTTTACTTTTTTTTTTTACACTTCTGCCTTTAAAAACAAAGAAACCTGTACCTTAACAGGGGAAATAAAAGCAAACTCTAACTAAACGCATCTCCTTAGTTGTCTCTTCAGTGAGTCCAGCACCCTGGCTCACAACCTCCTTCATCTGCTTGGAGACTGAGCTTACTGGGGCTGGTGGGCGGTGCCAACTGCATATGTACACTAGTGTCATCAAAAAGAGGACACGCTCAGTCTCCAAGCTGTTGGAGGAGGTGCACAATCCAGAGGTGCGGAACTGCACTGGAGGGACGATAAGGAAGAGTGGCGGGGGAACCTTTCTAGGGCGGGTTGACAGACATAGATGTTCCTGATTAATTTCAGAACCATTGGGGGCCTCTATGCCATCTCTTCTCTGTAACCCTTGGAACAGCAACCCATAGTAACATAGTAAATGATGGCAGATAAAGACCAGTATGGTCCATCTAGTCTGCCCAGTAAAACGGCCGGAGTAAGATGGCATGGAAATCATGATCCATGGTCCAGGAAATCAAAATGCTCTCGACGACACATCCACACAGCCATGCATTTATCTTCAGGATGCAAGCTTCTCTGCCTTGGCCTTTTACCCTCAACAGGGAGGATTAAAGAGACCACCACCTGTGTATCTATCTGCTTCACCCTCTGTTCCAGAGCTGTGAAGTCACTTTTGATATGCTCAGAGGGATATCTGGCAGTATCATTTGTGCTGACATGGATGAGCAATATCAGGTAATAGTCAGTGGGCTTGATGAGTCTCGGCAAACTCTCCGTAACATCTAGAATTCTGCACCTGGCAGACAGCATACCTCTCTGGATATCAAGCCTGGTCAGCAGGTGGACGCCTCAGTACCCTTCTGAAGAGAGTCACCAACCACCATTATTCTTCGCTTCCTCGTGATCACTGATTCTGCAACTTTGGGATGATCACGCTCTGGTTCTTCCCTTTCCTGGGATGCTTTCACATCCTCCACTTCAGGTCTGCATAACAGCTCTTCAGTTCAAGGGCTGGAGAAGTTGGATTGGTGATTCTGCAGGCCCTGGTGACTCATGTCCAACCTTTGTCATTCTGTAAGCTCCCATCTTCACCTCTGCTGGAGAGCTTGGATGTTTCAAGATGCATCTTATCAATGTACAAGGAAGATTTCCTAGAGATCATCTCTGTGGAATACCCAAATCTATATGTCAAGACTCTCAAGCCTGCTAAGTCCCGGAGTCAGTGTTGCCAGGAAAAGCTACACTACCAACAGAATCTGGGGGTGGCTGTGGGGGAGGGATCTGGGCCAGGGGAGCCTAGGGAAGATAGCACAGGACTCAGTGGTAGTGACCCAAATACGATTATCCCCCTCCCAGAGTGGGGATTAGGGGAAAACCCAGGGAGCTTCAGGAAGGCCCAGCAAGAGGATAAGTCCCTTAAACACGTCTGATAGCAGATTTTGGAGGTGATGGGGTTTCAGTAGCTAATGAAGAGTCCTCTGTAAAAATCTTTCCCTATTTTGTGCTAAAGGGAGATTTATTGTACAGAGTGGCCGAGGGGGTCCTAGAGGGGGAAGAGGTAGAACAGCTGATAGTTCCCTGGCCCTACCATCAGCAGCATAGCCATTTATTTAGGAAGGCACCTTAGAGTGGAGACAACACTAGAACGTGTTTTAGCCCAATTTTTCTTGCCCAGGATCCATAAACATGTGCAGTTATATTGCCAGTCATGCCCCATCTACCAACTTCATAACTCCACTAGAGTCCAACCTACCCCTCTAATGCCTACATCTATTACTGAAACCCCATTCAAAAGAGTGGCCGTGGACCGCCTGAGCCAGAAAGTATATTTTAGTCCAACTAGAAAGCACGATTACACAGCAAGACCCCATAACACAGCCCCACTCAATGAATTAACAAGCACTGTACTATAATGTAAATAGCTCATTCTGTAAATAGTTGAAACCAATCCCATGGATGCCCCCTCTCCCAATGTTTTATGTAAAAGTTGAAATGTTGATCTGTAAACCGCTTTGATTATAAGAGAAGGCGGTATAGAAAACCTACTAAATAAATAAATAAATAAAATAAAAAGTAGTCCAAACCAATCTAGAGCATGGTATAATAAACAAAGAATACTTTATTCATAAAAGTTCACAAACCGGGGTGAATGGGGCCAAACCCAACATGGCCATGTTTCGGTAATGCCTTCCTCGGGGGTTGTATGGCACACCAAGAATATAAGTATATATGAGTGTATTGGTTACTGGTAAATGCTGTTGTAAAATCTGTTTGCAACAAAGTCCAGGTTACTCGCACATATTCTTTTAATACTTTGTTTATGTATGGCTTGATCTTTTATATGTATTGCATAATTTTGTTTCATCAATATTATTTTATTATTTATTTATATTCTGTTTGCGCTTTTATAAACCTCTGATGCAGGCGTGTTTGCCAAAATTCAGCTGAGTTGGGTCCCATAATAAATCAATTTTGAAGAACCTCTGTGTGTCTGAGGCTATGGTCAATCTCTGTTTTTTTGTTTTTTCTGGTTCCTTGCATTGACTTACCATGGAGGTTTCCTTCCCCCCCTTTTTGGTAAATTCAGTGTGCAGCTGCCAAACAAATGTTTCTTCGCAAAAAAACCCCAAATTTTTTATATCACTTTTACCTTTTTCTGTGTTAGTGGGAGTGGACTGTGGGATAGGCTTGGATGTGGTGTGAACTGTATTTGTGGGGGTTTTATTGTATCTACTAATGTTTTAATTTTGTACACTGGTCAGAGTGTTTTTTTTCAGTTGGACAGTTAATATACGCCAATCAATAAATAAATAAAGACTACAACAACTACATAGGCCTTTATCCAGCAATTTTCTTCTCTTAATCAGTCCAGACGCAATCATAAAGAGTTCATTTGTCCGAGCAAAAAAAGGTGCTGGTATGTAGGGCTCGTTCATTAAAACATGAGAACTATGAGTCAGCTTAGCAGACAATGAAAAAAGTTCCGATACTCGGTACCTCTGAGTACTCTGTCAAAAAAAGCCCTAATTATAAGCAAATCACATAAATCAGCTGTATCATTATGACACTTGAGCCTTCTCTAAATTTGCTTCCTGTCTTTCTGTTGTACCAGTTCATTACTTTTTCTGTATTCTGTTTCTATAATCTGGTAAGGCAAACTCAAGAAGAATTCCGTTTCAGGTAATTTTCAGATTAAAATATTGATAAGACAAAGTGCATCAGTCATAAGAAATAGCCATAATGGGTCAGACCAAAGTCCATCAAACCCAGCTCCTGTTTCCAACAATAACTAATCCAGGTCGTAAGTACCTGGAAAGATCTAAAAAGGTAGCAAGATTCCATGCTGCTTAACCTCAGGAATAATCCATGTCATGTGTAAGACCAATGTAGAATCAACATACCTCTACCCCTCAGAATAGACATGGGCTGCGGACAGAAGTACAAGAATGCACGGGGATTAATGTCCACATGCAGCCAGAAAGCACACTTACCTGTAACAGGTGATCTCTGGGAACAGCAGGAATAAGTCTTCACATATGTGGGTACATCGGTACTGACGGAGCTTGCGCAGGAACGCTCCCCAGCGTCCAAAAAGAAAGCTTTTGGGAGCATCCCACACGCATGCGCACTGCCTTCCCGCCCATTCACTTCCCTCTCATCAGTTGGGTTTGTAGCTGAGTCCGAAGGAGGGAAGTAGACAAATTAGAGAGAGAGAGAGAACAACTCCTAGGGGAGGTGGGTGGGTTGTGAAGACTTATTCCTGCTGTTCCCAGAGATCACCTGTTACAGGTAAGTAACTGTGTTATCTCCAGGAACAAGCAGGAATGAGTCTTCACATATGGGGACTCCCAAGCTAAAGATGCCTGGAGAAGGTCCCAGCATGTTGCAAATCTAATGGATGGGCCATGCTATTTTCCAGAACCTCAGGCATCCAAGGGATGGAGGGTAGGAGTTGAATAAAGAAGGGTGTGCTGTGGAACAGCTTGAGTAAACAAGGCGTCTAGAGGGGAGTCCTTGTGTAGACCATAATTGTTAGGAAATATTGAATTCCAATTTTCTAATGTGGACCTTACTCAAAGTATTGCGAAAGTATTTGTTGAGGGTAATATGATCTGGTGCCCAGAGCTAGTACATTATCCTCAAAGAAATTACCTCACTGTGAAGTAGAGGAAAATAATTTTTGCAATACAGGCAGAGGTCAGAAGCCTTAATGGCTAGAACTAATCCCAGAAGAAAAACTGGGGGATTTTAATGAGGTTGGACTTTGGAGGAGAAGCAAAAGCTTCTGTAGGCCAAAGTTGGAAGCTCTTTGTCCTTGGAGCAGAATAAGGCTCTAGGAAAGAGAGGAGATAATCTGACTAGTTTGCAGAAAAAGGATGGGTCTTTAAGACCCCTCTTTTCAAATGAAAGAAAGAAACATTTGTGGTAGGATAGTTCTGTGGATGTAGTTTAAATGTGGGAAGATTTTTTGCTGATTATGATGCTCTCTCATAACATAAGGTGCTCCCTGAAGAAACGATCACTGTGGTGAAACCATCAGCTGAGGTTGGAGTTGAACAGAATTGGACCTGCTGCTTTTTGAAGTGGACCTTATGTTGCAAGGAATCACCTATATCTGATGAAAACCAACTGGATTAAGTTAAGTGGTGAAGCTGTTTTATAATGTAGTTGTATTGGACCTTTTAAGTAATATCAATGAAATAACACAAAGAATAGATTAATAAGTTTGGCATAAGGTGCAGTGATGACAAATAGGTGCGGTAATACTGAATGAGTAACTGTTACACAATGCAATCATAAATTTAAAGTTGAACTTCTGTTGCTGAACTTATCCATATTTAAAGAGATAGCAATTGAGCAAAGGGGCTTTTTGGATGCTACATATTTTTGCGGTTTTGATTCATTTATTTTGTAGCACATTTTGGTAGTATTTGCTTTGTATCGTAATAAGAGCTCCAGATGCTACGACACAGAAAAGGAGCACAGATGAACATACACTAAACAAGAATTGCCAGGGCTGGCACATTCATGGCTCCTGTCCCTGCTGCTGCCGCGGTTTGCGCCAGCTCCACAACATACATCCCAAGTGTTCACCACATCTCCTGCCTCTTCATGTACCAGCTCCACAACACAACTCCCTGGTGCTTACAACAGGTCAGTTAAGAACCAGTGACTTAGATAAAGGTTGAAGAGCAGGGGAGCAAAACAGAGCCCTGAGGAAATCCACAAGCAATTTGTTGTGATTTCAAACTATCACCATTCAGAAGAACAGATGTGGCCAGTCAAAAATAAAGAAAACCAAGCAAAAACAGTATTGCAATGTCTGATAGACGTGAAAGAAGCTGAGGAAAGATCGAGAGATATGATAGAAATTTTATCCTTGTCTAAGAAATTATGAACTTCAATGAGCATGGCAGTAAGGATTGTCTCAATGTCATGCCCAGGATGGAATCTCAACTGTTGTGGGTGTAAAATGTTAGTATTTTCAATATAGTTTCCTAATTGGGAAAAGACAAACTTTTCAGCGAATCTGGCAATGAACAGGAGATAATTGGCTGGATTTGAAGAATCAAAAGAGGATTTTTTTTTAAACTGGTCTGATAATTGTGTGCTTCCAGGAAGAAGGGACAATACCAGTAGCAAGACTATAATTAATAAGTAAGAGCGCAAGTAGTAATAAATCAAAAGATTGTTCAAGGTACCATTTTGAGAGAACAGGGTCCAATAACCATGTAGTGATATGAATTGATGACAGAATTTTTGTCAAAGGAACAATGTGGATGGCGTGAAACCAGACCATGCATGCTGAGGCAGCCGACTTGGAGATGGAATTAGTTAGAAAAGATCAGAGGAAAAGGTCTGATGTGTAAATATTTTATTATTGAGATATTCAGCAAGGGAGTCCACAGATAGTGTAGCATTAGACACGGGTAAAAGAGATTTAATATGGGTTAATTAAGAGCCAACCACAAAGAACTCTTTTGGGCAATTAGCTGCTTTTAATATTTTATCTTTGCTGTTTGAATAATCCGTTTATGATAGAACTGATGGGATTTATTAAATGCCTCTAGGAGTACAGGAGTTCTATGTCTCCTCCAGAGATGTTCAGCTCATCTCATTTGACAAACTGGAGAAAATTGGGGAAAAGGGGAGATATTCAAAGGGATTAACACAGTTAGCAGACTTGCTAACCTTGTTAATGACCTTATCCAGGTTATTCAGCAACACTGAAGATATGTGCACCTACTCTTACCGCCTTGCTGGGCAAGCTAGATGGACCATACTGGTCTTTATCTGCCGTCATATACTATGTTACTATATTGGATACCTGGGTTTAAGGTTCAGTTGCTGCTGCTGAATATCGGGCCCAATATTTTTTTACTCAATGCATAATTAAGCTCTGGAATTCATTGCTGGCAGAAGCGGTAAAGCACAGTTACTTACCTGTAACAGGTGATCTCTGGGAACAGCAGGAATTAGTCCTCACATATGGGTACGTCGGTACCGACGGAGCCTGTGCGGGAAAGCTCCCCAGCTTCCCAGAAAGAAAGCTTTTGGGAGCCTCCCACAGCATATGCGCGCTGCCTTCCCGCCTTTCCTAACCAACTCTCCTCAGTTCGAGTTTAAAGCTGAGACAATAGAGAGAGAGAGGAAAGGAAAGACAGAGAGAGATACAACTCCTAGGGGAGGTGGGAGGGTTGTGAGGACTAATTCCTGCTGTTCCCAGAGATCACCTGTTACAGGTAAGTAACTGTGCTATCTCCAGGAACAAGCAGGAATGAGACCTCACATATGGGGACTCTCTAGCTAAGATGCCTGGGAGATCCCCAAGGGTATGAGACCCTGAAAGATTCCTTGTCTTCCTATGGATCTCAGGCATCCATTAAGGGACGGAGGGCAGGAGTTGTTTAAGAATGGAACAGGTGTCTGAGGACAGCCTGACCAAACAAGGCATCCCGGCGGGAGTCCTTGTCCAAACAGTAATGGGCTGTGAAGGTATGAACCGAGGCCCAGGTGGCTGCTCGACAGATCTGGTCGATGGACACAGAATAAAGATGAGCCATAGAGGCGGCCATGGCCCTCACATTATGAGCTGTGACATGGCCCTCCAGAGAAAGGTTCTTACTCTGGTAAGCAAAAGAAATACACTGAGCAATCCAATTGGACAGTGTTCTCTTAGAGACTGGAAGTCCTAAATGAGAAGGATCAAAAGCAACAAAAAGCTGGGAAGACTTTCTATGTTGCTGTGTCCTGTGCAAGTAAAAAGCAAGAGCTCTTTTACAATCTAGAGTATGAAGGTTCCTCTCTGCACTGGATGCATGAGGAGCTGGAAAAAAGACAGGTAAATATACCTCTTGATTAAGATGAAAAGGTGAGACCACTTTAGGCATAAAGTGAGGATTTGTCCTAAGGACTACCTTATCATGATGGAACCTTGTATAAGGTGGATTAGCCACTAAGGCCTGCAGTTCACTGATGCGGCGAGCAGAAGTGACTGCAATAAGGAAAATAACCTTCCATGAAAGAAATTTCAAAGAGGTAGTGGCTAAGGGTTCAAAAGGTGGCTTCATAAGCTGACCAAGAACCAAATTTAAATCCCATGCCACCGGAGGAGGTCGAATGGGAGGTTTAGTTAAAGTTAGGCCTCTCATAAATCTTGCAATAAGAGGATGAGAGGAAACAGGTTGTCCATTGATAGGCTTAAGGGATGCTGCAATAGCACTTAAATGGACCCTTACTGAATTTGTCTTAAGGCCTGCATTGGAAAGATGCAGGAGATATTCTAATAGAGAATTCAGAGGAAGTGCCAGAGGGTCAAGACCCTTTTGAGCACACCAAATGGAAAATCTTTTCCATTTAAAAGCATAGGAACGCCTAGTGGAAGGTTTCCTGGAAGCATGGAGGATATCCTTCACTTGCTGCGAAAGATTGAAGTCTTGAAGGTCTAGGCCTTCAGTAACCAAGCTCTGAGGTGAAGGGACTTGGGGTTTGGATGCCACAAAGTCCCCTCCTCCTGAGACAGAAGGTCTGGAGCAGCTCCCAAGTCCAGGGAGGGGGCTTGGGAGAGATGCAGAAGTAGAGGGTACCACACTTGGCGTGGCCAGCGTGGAGCTATGAGGATCATAGATCCTTGATCCCTCTGAAGTTTGAACAGAGTCTTGGGAATCAAAGGAATGGGTGGAAAGGCATACAGGAAGTCCTGACCCCAATGAAGGAGGAAGGCATCCTTGGCCTGAACTCCCTGACACGGAATTCTGGAACAGAACCGGGGAAGTTTGGCATTCCACGGACTTGCAAACAGGTCTATGTCCGGGGTTCCCCATTCCTGGAAGATTCTGAGCACCTGATCCATGTGCAGGGACCATTCGTGTGGAAGCAGAACTCGACTGAGTCTGTCTGCCCAAGAGTTTTGAATTCCTGGGAGGTATACTGCCAGGAGATGGATTTGATGCTCTCTGGCGAAGGCCCATAATCTTAGAGCTTCGTTGCAAAGCGACAGAGAGCCAGTTCCTCCTTGCTTGTTTATGTAAAACATGGCTACCTGATTGTCCGTTTGAATGAGGACTGTCTGGTAGCTGAGGAGGGTATGAAAGACCTTGAGAGCTAGGAACACTGCTCGAAGTTCCAAGAGGTTGATATGAAGAGAGGTCTCCTGTGGGGACCAAGTGCCTTGCGTGGAGAGGTCCTGTAGATGAGCTCCCCAACCTGTTTGGGAGGCATCTGTTGTGAGGATTGCTTGGGGCAACAAAGGTTGGAAGGGGGACCCCAGCAACAGATTTTGAGTGGACATCCACCATTGGAGAGACCAAAAGAGACGTTTGGAGTTTGCTATTTGGTCTGAGAGAGCTCCTGAAGCTTGAGTCCACTGGGTGGACAAAGTCCATTGAGCTGCTCTCATGTGTAGGCGAGCATAGGGCACCACATGTACTGTGGAAGCCATGTGGCCTAGTAGTTGTAGCATCTCCCTGGCAGTTAAATGGCTCTTTGACTGAATCTGGGAGGCTAACTGCACTAGACGTTGACAACGGGCCTGAGGAAGGTAGGCCCTTGCAGAAGTGGTGTCCAACCAGGCCCCTATGAATTCCAGGGACTGAGTAGGGGTGAGCTGGGACTTTGGGAGGTTTACCACAAGTCCCAGGTATTGCAGAATGCGCCTGGTGCGGTTCAGGGAGATCTGAGCCTCTGACTGGGTTGGAGCTCGGATGAGCCAGTCATCCAGGTATGGGAAGACAAATATTCCCAGAGTGCGTAGAAATGCAGCAACTATTGCCATGCATTTGGTGAACACTCTTGGAGCAGAGGCTAGACCGAAAGGAAGCACTCTGTATTGGTAATGTTTTCACTGGAACAGAAAACGTAGGAATTTTCTGTGAGATGGATGGATGAGGACATGAGTGTACGCATCCTTGAGATCTAGAGAACAAAGACAATCCTGACTCTGCAGGTATGGAAGGAGAGTGCCTAGAGAAAGCATCTTGAACTTCTCCTTGCATAGGAATTTGTTCAATTCTCTGAGATCTAGAATGGGTTTGTATCCCCCTGTTTTCTTTGGAATGAGAAAATAGGGGGAGTAAAACCCTGACCCCTGTTGAAGAAGAGGAACTTCTTCTATTGCCCCCTGGGCCAGAAGGGTAGTCACCTCCTGATCCAGAAGGTCGAGGAGAGATGTGGGAGAATTGAAGTGTCTCACCATGGTGTAGGGAGGAAGGTCTGAGAAATGAAGTTTGTAGCCCTCTCTTATGATAGAGAGGGTCCACTGCTCTGATGTGATTTGCTCCCATCTGGGAGCAAAATGAGCTAACCTTCCTGGAATGGTGAGAGGTTCTAGCTGTTGTAGTGCCAGAAAGGTTAAGTTCTCTAGTGTCAAGTCAAAAACCCTGAGGGGCTTGGGACTGCTGGGTTGCAGCAGCCCCTGCAGGTTTAGGCCTGGCCTGTTTAGGTTGCTGACGCTTAGTAGCAAAGCGACCTGTAGAAGACTGTTGACCAGAAGTGGAAGGAAATCTGCCCTTCTTGTAAAAAGACTTTTTAAAAGATTTTTTCTTGGCCGGAGTGGAGGTAGACTTAGAAAGTCTATCCAGAGCAGCATTTTCTGCATCCATTTGAGTGGCTTTAATTTGCCACTCCTGGCCAAATAGGTTTTCCCACCTGTACAGGGCAGATTTCCTAAACCATCTTGAACCCAGGGTTCTAGATCAGAAGCCTGGAGCCAAGCAATTCTACGAGCAGCTATAGCAATGCCTGAGGCTCTGCTGGCACCCTCAAAAGAATCAAAGGCTGCCCTGTTGGAAAACTTTGAAATGTCTTGAGTATGCTTAAGCCAAAGAAGGAATTCATCCCTTTTATCTTCTGGAATAAAAGGGAGAAAGTTGTGCAGCTTTTCTGCAACCTCCTTCAGAAACATACCCATATAAAGGCTGTATGAATTGATTCTGGCAATAAGCATGCTAGCTTGGAAGATTTTCCTACCAAAAGCATCCAAGGTCCTGCATTCTCTTCCTGGAGGAGTAGAAGAGTGTCTTTTGGTACTCTTTATCCTCTTCATAGCTGACTGCACCACAATGGAGTGGTGAGGAAGCTGAGTTTTTTGAAATCCAGGAGAAGGAGGGACACGGTACATAGTGTCCAATCTACGAGAATGAGGAGAAAGGGTGAGAGGAGTCTCCCACAATTCAATTAAATGTTCTTGAAGAATTTCATGAATTGGCAAGGTGACTGCCTCTCTGGGAACCTTAGAGTATCCCAAAATATCTAATTTTTTTGCTCTAGGTTCTTTTTCAGAGGTTACTGAAATAGAGAGTCCTTTAGCTACTTCTATTATGAAGTCTTGAAAGGACAAATCCTCTGGAGGAGACATTCTCCTTTTTGGAGAAGAAGGCTCCTCAGGAAGGGTGACAGATACTTCAGGAGACTCATCCGATGACTCAGAATCATCAGAAGAATCGAAGTATCGTCTGCCCGATTCCAAAGATCGATAGGCGTATCGATCGGTACCGACATCAGGTGTCCCCGGTACCGGGTCGGTACCGAGAAAAAGCCCAGGACAGGGAGCCGGAAGCGGCATCCTGGCCGATGTCGATGCAGCCGGTATCGAGGTTGGTACCGGTACCGGCGCCGGTACCGACAACAGGGCTTGTTGTGGTACCGACGGCGTCGCAGCCTTGATGAAAGCCAGAAAGGCCTGCTGCATGGATTGCACAGTGTGATCCATGGACGCCACGATTGCCTGGATGTCGGTACCAGGAGATTGTGCCGGTACCCCAGAGCAGTCTAACAGGTGATCGGTCGAGGCCGTGCCATCGATGTCAACCTCTAACCCCATAGGAGGAGCTTTGGAAGCCGGAGCTTCCCGCCGGGGTTGTTTGGCTGAGGCAGGATCCTCAAGGGCAAGCCCGGAGGCATCTCGATACTTGGAGGGAGATTTGCCCTTCGAGGACCTGCTAAAAGTATGTTTGGTTACCTGAGACCCATCAGGAGAGGAAGACCAGGAAGATGTCGATGCCACCGCCGGTGCATCCGTGGGAAACAGCACATGGAGCTTGGCTGCTCGGTTCTGTAACCCCCGTTTAGACATTAGGGAACAGGACTGACAATCCGGAACGGAGTGCTCAGGCCCCAAACATTTAAGACACCATTCATGGGTGTCTGTAACAGAAATTGTACCGCTACACTTAGTGCATTTTTTAAAACCAGAGGCTGGTTTTTCCATGAAGGAAAGTTTCTTGTGGGCCTGGAGGCCTAAGAAGAAAAATACACCAAGTGAGGAAAAATATATATATTTTATTTTTTTAGAAGAAAAGAAAAGAAAAAAGACCGGCGGTACCGGTCCGGCGTCGGGGAAGGCAGACACGCGACCAAAGAAATAAATTAAAATAAAGAACTTCTTCAGCGGTGACAGGAACACGACCTGCTGGCTCCGCGGAAAAGAAGAACTGAGGAGAGTTGGTTAGGAAAGGCGGGAAGGCAGCACGCATGCGCTGTGGGAGGCTCCCAAAAGCTTTCTTTCTGGGAAGCTGGCGAGCTTTCCCGCGCAGGCTCCGTCGGTACCGACGTACCCATATGTGAGGACTCATTCCTGCTTGTTCCTGGAGATAAGCTGTTAATTAGCTGGATTTAAAAAAGGTTTGGATAAGTACCTGGAGGAAAAATCCATAAACTGTTATTAAGGTGAACTTGGGGAAATCCACTATATATCCCTTTTGGGATCCTGCAAAGAACTTGTGACCTGAATTGGCCACTGATGGAAACAAGATATGGGCTTGATGGACCTTTTGGTCCAACCCAGTATGGCAAATCTTATGGGGCCGATATTCAAAGTGATTAACATAGTTAGCAGACCTGCTAACTGCGTTATTCGTGGAAACCAGGAAATTCTCTGGTGCTGCAACTGAACACCGTGAGGCTAGCCGACTAGCATCAGAGCATTCCGAGGGCAGAGGCAGCATCTGAGGAAAACTAACTTGGAGAGACTTTTTTGGCATTAATGATTAGACTGATGTATGTGTAAAACAGAGCGATTAGTTTTCCTGTCTGCACCTTGTGAGAAAGAGAGTAGAGCACTATGATACATTTATATTTTATGGATTCTGATGATGCTGTTGATACTGGGATATGCATTTTGAAAAGGAAGTGACATACATTGAAATGAAATGTGCTTGAAATGCATTCTATGACCACTGGATGTCGCCAACAGAATAGCAAATTGGGAGATTCAAGTAGTGAAATAAAATCTGAACAGAATCTCAATAAAACAGATTCGGGACAGAAATCCATGTGTCTAAGTCTGTCTCATAGTTATGTGGAACTAGGACTTGGTCAAGAAAACTAGAAAGCAGAGTGCATGATTATTACAATTACCTACATGAGCCACAATTTTCTCTGCAGTAGCATGGAGTAATAGTATCAAAGAGGATATATGAAGAGATTAGAAAGGATGTGGGGAGGGGTGGGAGAGGGAATTAGAGGGACTGTGGGCTGTAAAAGGATCATTCATCCCTTTCTTGATCCAGTATTCCCCTCCCTGATTCAGTATCCCCTCTTTCTCCTCTCTCCTCCCTAATCTTCCCTTTCATCTGATCTATTCCCTGTATTCTCTACTCCCTTTGTGCCCCCTCCCCTTTTCCATCCTTTATATTTCTGTCCTTCCTGCTTACAGATCCCCTCTCCATTTTTCTCCTTTGAAATACATCTTTAAGATCCTTTGCCTTTGTAAATACTTTATCACTGGTTGCCTATTCACTACTGTAATAAAATAAAATTCTTACTCTGGCTCATAAAGCATTGCATATTGGTTTACCCACTTATCTCTTCCCTTTAATCATTCTTCATACCCCTCATCAGGCTCACCCATCTATGCACGCTAACAGTCTTTTACTCCCCTCAGTTGCACACACCAGATATGATTCCATTTAACGCTTTGCCTTTTATTTCCTTGTACCAAGTTTACAGAATGACCTCCCTTCCAACCTCTGTTTAGAATTCTCTAATGCTAAATTCAAAGCCACTCTCAAAGCTCATCTTTTCCAGCAGGATTTCCATATTTTCCCTAATGCAGGTGCCTGATCTATCTATCTGGTTCAGGGATTCTCAATCCAGTCCTCAGGACATACCTAGTAGGGTTGCCAACCAGCCGGTATTCAGCCGGCCTGGCCGGTTTTTCCATGGCCTGTCTGCCGGCAGAGAAGTAAAACTGGCCCTTGAAAAGCCGTTTTTTTGCTCTAGCCGCAAGATCAGGAGCGGCCAGAGCAAAAAACCGGCTTTTCTCCCAAAGTCTGCGGGGGAGGGAGCCGGGGAAGCCCGCGCATTGCCTTTAACCTTTCCCAGCAATCGCGGCTAGGACTACAAATGGGCTTTGATGGGAGGGAGGGGGGCCAAGGACTGGATGGGCTGTGATGGGGTGTACCTGGACTGGAAATGGGCTATGGGGGGGGGGGACCTGGACTGGAAATAGGCTATTGGGGGGGGACTGGAATGGAATTGGGCTATGGGGGGGGGGGGTGTACCTGCAATGGAAATTGGCTATAGGGGGGAACCTAGACTGGAATTGGGCTATGGGGGGGGATGGAACCTGGACTGGAAATAGGCTATGGGGGGTATATCTGGACTGGAATTGGGCTATGGGGGGGGTGTACCTGGACTGGAAATGGGCTATGGGGGGGAACCTAGACTGGAAATGGGCTACGGGGGGGGGGACCTAGACTGGAATTGGGCTATGGTGGGGGGTGGAACCTGGACTGGAAATAGGCTATGCGGAGATCTGGACTGGAATTGGGCTATGGGGGGGGGGTGTACCTGGACTGGAAATGGGCTATGGGGGGGACCTGGACTGGAAATAGGCTATGGGGGGGAAACCTGGACTGGAAATGGGCTATGGGGGGGCTGCAATGGAATTGGGCTATGGGGGGGGGACCTGGACTGGAATTGGGCTATGGTGGGGGGGAGGGGGAACTTGGACTGGAAATAGGCTGTGATTAGGGGGGCTAGGACTGCAAATGGGCTATGATGGTTGGGGGGGACTTGGACTGCAAATGGGCTGTGATGGTGGGGGGGACTAGGACTGCAAATGGGCTGTGATGGTGGGGGGGCCTCGGACTGGAAATAGGCTGTGATGGGGGGGCTAGGACTGGAAAGAGGCTGTGATGGGAGGGCTAGGACTGCAAATTTCCTGTGATGGGAGGGCTAGCACTGGAAATGGGCTGATGAAGAGCTGGAATAGGACTGGAAATGGGCTGATGGGGGCTGGAATAGGACTGGAAGTGGGCTGGCAAGCGGGCTAGGATTGGAAATTGGCTGATGGGGGAGCTTGGAGTGGAAATTGGCTGATGGGGGGCTGCAATGGAACTGGAAAAGAGCATTTGTGGGGCTAGGACTGGAAACGGGCTGATGAGCTGGAATAGGACTAGAAATGGGCTAATGGGGGGAGCTTGGACTGCAAATGGGTAATGGGCTAGAATAGGACTGGAAATGGGCTGATGTGGCGGCATGGGAGAATGGGACTAGAAGGGAGTGGATGCTGGGTGGGTCTAGAACTATAAGGGAGCTGATTTGGGGGGAGGACTAGAAGGGGAAGGGGATGGGGATGGGGAATGAGAATGGAGAGGGGAAAAGATATTTTGTGTGGAAGAAAAGTCTACGATGGGCCAGGTATTGGGAGAGTAAGAGGGGATTGAGAATGGAAGGGTGAAATTTGAGTGGATGATAAAGGAATAAGGAAAGAAATGGGGGAAAGAGCAAAAGGGAAACGATCAGTATGTTAAAGCAGATATAGAGAGAGAATGGAAAACATCTAAAAGAGAAGAAAGGACAAACGGATAGCTCGCAGAAGACACGAAGAAACCAGAAGAAAGTGACTGGAGCAATTGCAGCTGAAAAATAAAATCCCAAACAGAAGGTAGAAAAATACTTTTTATTTTGAATTTATTAACTGGAATATATCTGGTCTGGGAAGTGTGTATTGCTAACATCTTTGCGTTTTTGTTTAGTGCAAGAGGAAATTACTTTATAGTTTTATTTCTCCAGTGTTATACATTTCATGTTTTGCTTTTGGGGTTCCCAGTTTAATTATTATCTGACCAAGGGAGTTAGCCTACACTTATCCTCGATAATTTTGGTGGGTGGAGCTGGGGTGCAGCATGGGTGGGACTGGGGGCAGGGCAGGGGTGGGGCTAGGGGCGGAGAATGGGTGGGGCATGGCGAGCCACAGGTGTCGGGTTTTTCTCGGTGAAAAAGTTGGCAACCCTAATACCTAGTCAGTCAGGTTTTCAGGATAACCACAATGAATTTGCAAAAGAGAGATTTGCATACAATCTATCTCATGCATTCAAATCCATTTAGCGCCAAATTTTGATATGTGTTAGAGTATTGCCTCAACTGCTATGTCTCAATATGAGCCTTATGCTGCAGCTCAGTGATCGCATCGCTGATCGATTTTGGCTCCTCCCACATGATAGGCTCTGCTGCAATGTCCTGCTTAATGCATAGCCCAGTCCCAGAGCAGCAGCAGCAAGTTTGTTAATTAAATTCAACCCGGAGACGCCCAGGCCCTGTAGTGTCCTTCCCCCCTGCAGGGTTTCTATGGTTACAGGAAGTCCTGTGAGAGGAAAGGTAGAGATGTTGCAGGGCCTGGACAGTCCCGTGCTGAATTTAATTAACAAACTTCCTGCTCAGGGACTGGGTTGCACAGTAAGCAGGACATCTGAGCAGAGGTGATTGTAGGGAGGGAACCGGAGCCAGAGCCAATGGGGGGGGGGGAGGTGGGGGGGGGGAGAACCCCTTCCAATGCTGCCTATGGGCACCAGCAAATTAAATATGGCCTTGTGCATATTCATTTTGGCTATCCTCAAAGCCTGACTGGTTAGGTGTGTCCTGAAGTTTGGGTTGAGAACCCCTGATCTAGTTATTTGCTTCTTTTAGTTGTTTAGGTATTTTGTCGACCTTCTTTATTTTCTGTTATTATTGAATATATATATTAGCCTTTATTTCTCCGTGTGGAGTGAATGTTTTCATCTCTGTTCTATTTCTCCATATTTTATTTTATTGTAAATTGCTCTGTTGGCTCAAAGAGCGGTGTATCACATTTTAATAAACTGTAACTATAACTACCCTTCCCCTTCTTTATTTCCTTCCTCTCTTCCTATTCCTAGCATCAATGATTAAGATCCCTTTTCCATAAAATGGACTAAATAAATTAACTGGACATGCAAGAAATGTCAGAAAGTTACTTAATTTTGTAAAAGCCAAGGAAAATATATCAAATCCCAATAAACCATAAACCATAAAGTAGAATTTAAAAAGTGCATCATGTGGAGGCAGATTTTAGATAGGACATTGAGAGAGGAAACACGCATCCAGGTTATGATATGAAGAATTCCCATATTTTACAAAAGGCTCTGCCAAATGTGGCGTCCCTTGTAAACAGGTGCAGTACTGTACGGGTAGGTTTCTCTGTATCCAGTGGGAGCAGTGATTTTCAGACGCTGCATGGGGAAAAAATGTTAACAAACCCTCTCACGTGTGTCCAGAGTAGCTTCTGAAAATCAGTCCTCCTAATCTGGATGTTCACCCAGATCAATACCACCTTGACCACCCCCGTCCCCATGACCCCTCACCCTGGCTGTCTTTGGTGTTGCCTCACCCCTCATCTGATCCCACCTATTTCCCCACAAAACATTTGATCCCCTATTCCCCCCACAAGCCATCTCCTTTCTTATAATTAGAAGACCACTAACGCCACAAGCACCCCACACCCAATCTCCCTGGCAACACTGGACCCCTCACATTGCCACCAAAATCTCCCCCCACCTCCCTACCCCCCCAGCTCCTCCCCAGGCTTACCGGGGGTCCCTGGTGCTAGTGGGAACAGGAGGACTCTCGTATAATTGTTCCTGTCCTTCATGTGTTAGCTTCTAAAATGGCATGATGACCCCTCGTGGTACCACATGATTCCCACTAGGAGTCATCGGTGCCATTTAGGAAGCTGGCATATGCAAAGCAGGAGAGAGAGGGAATGACTCCTGCTCCCACTAGGACCAGGTACCCTCAAAAAGCCTGGAGAGTGGATAAGGGTGAGAGGAGATACTAGCAGCAATGCCTTTTTAATCACAAGGAAGAAGATGTCTAGGGAGGGAGAGCAGGGGAATCAGATGCTTTGTTGCGGGGATGGAGGGATTGAATGTGATGGGAAGTGCCGAAAGGGAGGCAGATTAAAGTGTGTGAGGAAGGCAGTGACAAAGACAATGGAGTATGGGGGAGGGAGAAGACTTCAGTGTTTACAGTTGCTCCTGCCAGCAGGCACTTCTACTTGCCTCAGGCCAGGTGTAAATACTGACTTCTGCAATTTTTGTCAGAGAAGTGGGGTCCCTATATGAAATGGGGAATCCACATCTATACTGCAACCCTACTCAAACAACTCCATCTCTCCGCCCTCACCATGCCTCTAGGACTTTTAGATATGGTTAGCATCCACACATCTAAAAATGAATAGTGTTGTACCCCAGGGATCTGTACTGGGTCCGCTGCTTTTTAACATATTCATAAGTGACCTGGAAACGGGAATAACAAGTGAGGTAATCAAATTTGCAGATGACACAAAATTATACAAAGTTGTTAAAATCCATGAGGATTGTGAAAAATTGCAAGAGGACCTTCATAAATTGGAAGACTGGGCATCCTAATGGCAGATGAAATTTAATGTGGATAAGAGAGAAATTAGACTTACCTGCTAATTGTTGTTCCTTGAGTAACTCCAGTCCAGTCCCGCACCTCTGGGTAGTGCACCTCCTCTAGCAGCTTGGAGGCTGAGCATGTCATCTTTTTGATGACACTAGTGTACATATGCAGCTGGCACCGCCCACCAGCCCCAGTACCTATTGACAAAGCAGACTCAGAGGAGCAACAAATAAGTAGTTAAGCATGCAACAAACACTTCTAAGTCTAAATAAACTAGTATCCCCTGGAAAGGATACCCCGTCCCCCCCTCTAGGATGGGGAGGCCTACCTGTTGAGCGCTTGAGCAACTCCAACCAGCAGGAAGCGAGCAACCAACAGCTCTTCTTGTCCACCCCTCCCCCAAACACTGATTACACACCCCTCCCCGGCTTCTTCTGGCCACTTCCTAAACCAAGGTAATCAGCTTCAGGTCCACAATGTGCATAGATTATCACAGAAAGCACTCAGGGAGGGTTCTGGGACTGGACTGGAGTTACTCAAGGAACAACAATTAGCAGGTAAGTCTAGTTTCTCTTTCCTTATCGTCCCTCCAGTCCAGTCCCGCCCCTCTGGGATGTATCAGAGCAGTTAAACTAATGGGAGAGACCCGCACAACCAGACTGAAGCACTGCTGAGCCAAAAGGAGCATTCCCCGCCACCTGGACATCCAGGCAAAAATGTTCAGATAAAGTATGCCACCCTACAGATCTCCAAAGGCGGAACTAAACTATACTCTGCTCACGAGGCTGCCTGAACCCTCGTGGAATGCGTCTGCAACACCGCCGGCACTGCTCTACCCTTCAAGATGTATGCAGGCGTGATTGCCTCACTGATCCATCTGGAAATGGAGGCTTAGCTGCCACCTCACTTTTGCGTGACCCGCCAAACAGAACCAACAGACGGTCCGATCTCCAAAAGGATGAAGCTCTTTTCACATAAATTTGCCTCCAAGTGGCACAGCTGTGGAGTGGTAGAGCCCATATCCGCTCTCGCCCACATCCAAACTCGCTAAAGCCGGTAAGGAAACGGCCTGATTTACATGAAATGCTCACACCATCTTGGGAAAAAATGAAGGTACCAGGCGCAGGACCACTTTCTCCTTGGAGAAGGAAAGGAATGGCTCCTGGCATGACAGGGTCTGAAGCGCCAAAATCCTGCGTGCCAAGCAAATCACCATCAGGAATACCATTTTCAGAGTCAAATCCTTCAGGAAAGCTCAACTCAATGGCTGAAAGGGTTCCCCAGACAGCACCGTCAGCACCAGATTGAGAATCCAAGACGGTACCACTGCCCTCTTTGGCAGACGGAGGTGGGTCACCACCCCTAGAAATCTCAGCCAGTCTGGGTGTGTACCCAACACCACCCTGTTGACTTTCCCGCGATAACCGGAAATTGCCGCCAGTTGCACATTCAAGGAACTGGCAGCTAGACCCTTATCAAAACCGGATGCAAGAACGCCAAGATGTCCGGGACTGGGGCAGTGGAAGGGAGCGCCTGCCTCTCTCCGCACCATGATTCAAAGATTCGCCCTATGGAGATGCACGCCAGGTTCGTAGACCACCTCTGGGCCTGCAGCAAGGTCGCTACCCCCGAGCCTGATTGTCCTTTCTTCTTCAACTTTGCCCTTTCAAGAGCCATGCCATAAGCGATACGTGATCCACCTGGGGCATACGAAGCAGCTTCTGTGTCAACATAAGAACATAAGATATGCATACTGGGTCAGACCAAGGTCCATCAAGCCCAGTATCCTGTTTCCAACAGTGGCCAATCTAGGTCATACGTACCTAGCAGTTTCCCCAAAAGACACAGGTTCCACAATGCTTGTACTGGGTCAAGCATTGATATCCTGGGTCCCTTCTTAATAATGTTTATGGACCTTTCCTCCAGGAACTTGTCCAAACCTTTTTTAAACCCAGCTACACTAACAGCCTTTACTACATCCTCCGGTAACAAATTCCAGAGTTTGATTACACGTTGAGTGAAAAATATTTTCTTTTACTAGTCTTAAATAGTTTACCCTGTAGCTTCATTGCATGTCCCCTAGTCTTTCTATATTCTGATAACGTAAACAATCTATCTATGTTTACCCGTTCCACTCCATTCATTAATTTATAGACTTCTATCATATCTCCCCTCAGCCGTCTCTGTTCCAGGTTAAAGAGCCCTAACCTTTTTAGCCTTTCTTCATAGGAGTATCCTTCCATCCCCTTTACCATTTTGGTGGCTCTTCTCTGAAACTCTTCTAATAACGCTATATCCTTTTTAAGATACGGCGACCAGAATTGCACACAATATTCACGGTGCTGTCTCACCATGGAACGATATAGAGGCATTATAATATCTTTTGTTTTATTTTCCATTTCTTTCCTTATGATACCTAGCATTCTATTTGCTCTCTTGGCCGCCGCTGCACACTGGGCCGAGGGTTTTAACATGTTATCCACAATGATGCCTAAATCTTTTTCCTGGGTGGTGGTTCCTAATGTGGAACCTTCCATCGTGTAACCATAGTTTGGGTTGTTCTTCCCTAAGGTGCATAACTTTGCACTTGTCCACATTAAATTTCATCTGCCATTTTGATGCCCAGTCTTCCAATTTATCAAGATCCTCTTGCAATTTTCCACAATCCTCTTGGGTTGTAACAACTTTAAATAGTTTGTGTCATCTGCAAATTTGATAACCTCACTCGTTATTCACTTTCCAGGTCATTTATGAATGTCAAAAAGCAGTGGACCCAGCACAGATCCCTGGGGTACACCACTATTCACCTTTCTCCATTGGGAAAATTGGCCATTTAGCCCTACCCTCTGCTTTCTATCTTTTAACCAGTTCCTGATCCACAGTAGTACACTGCCTCCTATCCCATGACTCTTTAGTTTTGCCAAAAGTCTCTGATGAGGGACCTTGTCAAAGGCTTTCTGAAAGTCCAGATACACTATATCAACCGACTCACCTTTGTACACCTGTTTATTCACACCTTCAAAAAAACATAACAGATTAGTAAGACAAGATCTTCCTTGTCTAAAGCCATGTTGGCTGTCTCCCATTAGGCCATCAATATCTACATGCTGAGTAATTTTATTCTTTATGATTGTTTCTACCATTTTTCCCAATACTGACCTCAGGCTTACCGGTCTGTAGTTTCCCGGATCACCCCTGGAACCCTTTTTAAAAATTGGTGCTACATTGGCGATCCTCCAATCTTCAGGTATTAGAGATGATTTTAATGATAGTTCACAGATTACTAATAGCAGGTCTGCAATCTCATATTTCAGTTCTTTCAACAACCTTGGATGTATACCATCAGTCCCAGGTGATTTGCTACTCCTCAGTTTATCTAACAATTGTAATACATCTTCCTGATGTATCGATATTTCCTTCAATTCTTCTGCACCTTTAAATACTACTTCAGTCATGGGTAACATCCCTACATCTTCCTCAGTAAAGACCGAAGCAAAGAATTCATTCAGTCTCTCCGCTATCGCCATGTTGGCTCTTAGTGCCCCTTTAACCCCTCTATCATCTAATGGACCAACTGACTCTCTCACAGGTTTTTTGCTACAAATGTACTTGAAAAAGTCTTTATTTCATGTTTTTGCTTCAGCAGCAAGCTTCTTCTCAAATTCTCCCTTTGCCTGCCTTATCAATGCCTTGCATTTGACTTGCCAGTGCTTGGCTGTTTCCAGGTTTCGTCGTTTGGCTCTTTTTTCCATTTCAAGAAAGATGCTTTTTTGGCAACAGCAGCCTCTCTGACCTCACCTTTAAACCATGCTGGCAGTTTTATGGACTTCCTTCCACTTTTCTTAAAGCATGGAATACAGCTGGTCTGGGCTTCCAAGATAGTATTTTTCAACAACACCCAAGCTTGATGTAAGTCTTTAACCTTTGTAACTGCTCCTTTTAGTTTTTTCTTAACTATTTTCCTAATTTTATCATAGTCTCCCTTTCGAAAGTTAAAAGGTAGTACTGTGGATTTCCTTACTATCCCTCCTCCACTATTTAAATCAAAGGCAATCATGCTATGATCACTATTGCCAAGTGGCCCCAACACCCTTATCTCTTGCACTAAATGTAGTGTTCCACTAAGGACCAGGTCTAATATGGCTTCCCCTCTGGTCGGTTCATGAACCAGCTGCTCCAAGAAGCAGTCACTTATTCCATCTAGGAACTTTATTTCCCTAGCATGTCCTGCTGTGACACTGACCCAGTCGATACCGGGGTAATTGAAATCACCCATTATTATTACTGCGCTGTAACTTTTGTTAGCTTCCTTGATTTCTTTGAGCATTTCATCATCCATTTGTTCAGTCTGGCCAGGAAGTCGATAGTACACCCCCACTGCCATCGCCTTCCCCTTTTTACATGGAATTTCAATCCATAGAGATTCTACAGCAAATTTTGTTTCCTGCAAAACTTTAATCCTTTCTGACTCAATGCCCTCTCTAACATAGAGCGCAACCCCTCCACCAATTTGATCAGCTCTATCATTACGATATACAGTCAAACCTCGGTTTTCATGATTAATCCGTTCAAAAAAGTCTGACTAAAACCGAAATGTATGAAAACTGAAGCAATATTTCCCATAAGAAATAATGTAAATCCAATTAATCCGTTCCAAACACCCAAAGATATTCACACAAAATACATTTTATAGAGAATAACTATATTTTTCATACAGAAAACAATGAGAAATAAATATAAATTACGAATGAAATGGATAAATGAACATTTAACATCACTTTTACCTTTATTGAAGACTCTTGTTGGCATATGGAAGACGATGAGGAGGGGAGACAGAGAACATAAGAACATAAGATATGCCATACTGGGTCAGACCAAGGTCCATCAAGCCCAGTATTCTGTTTCCAACAGAGGCCAATCTAGGTCATATGTACCTAGCAGAGGAGGAGAGGTTATTGTTTGGAAGGGGAATCCTCCTCCATAAGGACCTCAGGTATCAAGATCCTATCCGGGGTTACTTCCCTTCTTTGTCTTTTACTGGCACAGGAATTAAAAAAAAAAGAAAAAAACAAGAAGGATTCACAAAAAAAAAAGCCTCCAGTAAAGGCACCAGCCACAGCCACCGGAAACACCACTCTCCCACTCAGGCAACCTGGAACGCAGAGCTGAGCATGCGTTCCAAAGCAATGTGGCAATGGCTGCAGCAGCACGGGCCCCTGAAGTCTCAGCCAAGCAGTAGAACAGCTCCTTTCACTTCTCTCACCTGCCCGATCGTCACAGGACAGCACACACACACACACAGATACAGCACTGTAATCTGATCGCTGACTCTCTCACCCGCCTCTGATTCCGTCTCAAAAGCAAATTGCAAGCTGGAAGAAATGCTCAGCAGCAAGCTTGGAAGACCCATCAGGACTAGCATGTTTGGAAGACCCATCAAACTTTCGCCGTCAGCAGGGAGTCCTCTAATTGAGCTTGTCGGAAGCATCAGATCAGCCACACTCTCACTCCTTGATTCTTGCTACTGTATTTCTCAAAGGATCGCTGAAAGCAAAGAGGTCTGGATCGCAAAAACAAGCTAAGTACTGTACTTTACTGAACGACCCCCCCTGGAACGGACCATTTTAAAATTGTACAAAAACTGAGCAGATGTACGAGATCCGGGACAAAATCTCAATGAAAAGAGACGTCGAAAACCGAAGCATACGAAAACTGGGGCATACGAAAACCGAGGTTTGACTGTAGTTTGTACCCAGGTATCAGTGTCCCACTGGTTGTCCTCCTTCCATCATGTCTCTGATATTCCAATCATATCTAACCTCTCATTTAGTGCTATATATTCTAACTCTCCCATCTTAATTTTTAGACTTCTAGCATTTGTATACAAGCATTTTAGAGACTGTATTTTATTCATATTAATTAGGCTATTGGTAGACATGGGTAATTTGGGTTCTTTAAGCTCTGTCTGCTCCATACTCAAGAGCATTTGGGCTACTTTACTCTTTTTTGGAACCTCTCTGCTATTGGTAGTATCCTTCAAGGATACATTCTTACGAACCATCCGCTCTTGGGCGACTGTCGGCTTTCCCCTATTATCTAGTTTAAAAGCTGCTCTATCTCCTTTTTAAAGGTTAATGCCAGCAGCCCGGTTCCATCCAGGTTAAGGTGAAGCCCACCCCTTCGGAAGAGCCCCTCCTTTCACCAGAATGTTCCCCAATTCCTAACAAATCCAAAACCCTCATCTCTGCACCATTGTCTCATCCACGCATTGAGACTCCGGAGCTCTGCCTGCCTTTTGGGTCCGGCGCGTGGAACGGGAACATTTCGGAGAACGCTACCCTGGAAGTTCTGGATGCCAGGGAGAAGGCCCCAGAAGTTGTGTGCCCTTGTGAAAAGGCTCCACTTCCCCCCATGGATCTCTGGCATCCTACCAGGGATGGTGGGTAGGAGTTGATTAAGTATGGAACAGGTGTTGAAGAACAGCCTGACCAAACAAGGCATCCCGGCGGGAGTCCTTGTCTAAGCAGTAATGAGCTGTGAAGGTATGAACCGAAGCCCAAGTAGCTGATCGACAGATGTTGTTGATAGACACAGAGTGAAGATGAGCCATAGAAGCTGCCATGGCTCTCACATTGTGAGCTGTGACATGACCTTCAAGAGAAAGGTTTTTACTCTCATAGGCAAAAAATATACACTGTGCAATCCAGCTGGACAGTGTTCTTTTGGAGCCTGGAAGTCCCAAATGACTAGGATCAAAAGCAACAAAGAGTTGAGAGGACTTTCTATGTTGCTGCGTCCTTTCTGCATTTGAGGCGTGAGGCCTTGGGAAGAATACAGGAAGGTAAACCGCTTGGTTTAAATGAAAAGGTGACACCACCTTTGGCATAAAGTGTGGATGAGTCCTAAGGGCTACCTTATCATGATGGAACCTTATATAAGGAGGATCAGCCACCAAAGCTTGCAATTCACTGATGCAACGTGCTGATGTGATTGCAATAAGAAAGATGACCTTCCAGGAAAGGAATTTCAAAGAGGTAGTGGCTAATGGTTCAAAAGGCGGTTTCATGAGCTGCCCAAGAACCAGATTTAAGTCCCATGCCACAGGTGGTGGCTTAATAGGAGGCTTAGTTAAAAGAAGGCCTCTCATAAATCTCGCTTCTCATAAATCTCGCTATGAGAGGATGAGAGGAAATAGGTTGTCCATTTAGAGGCTTGAAAGAAGCTGCAATAGCACTCAAATGAACTCTCACTGAATTGGTCTTAAGCCCTGCATTTGATAAATGAAGGAGATACTCCAGTAATGATTCCAGAGGTATCGCAAGAGGGTTAAGACCCTTCTGCGAGCACCATATGGTAAACCTTTTCCACTTAAATGCATAAGAGCGTCTTGTAGAAGGCTTCCTGGAAGCATAAAGGATATCCTTTACCTGCTGGGAAAGGTTAAGACCGTGAAGTTCTAGGCTTTCAGCAACCAGGCCCTGAAATGCATAGGCTGGGGAATGGGATGCCACAGCATCCCGTCCTCCTGAGAAAGGAGATTTGGAGCAGATCCTAACTCCAGAGGCGGAGCTTGAGAGAGATGTAGGAGCAGAGGGTACCATATTTGCCGTGGCCATCGTGGAGCTATGAGGATCATATGACCTCTGTCTCTCTGAAGCTTGAATAGGGTTTTGGGAATTGGGGGAATGGGTGGAAAGGCATACAGGAAGTCCTGATCCCAATGGAGGAGGAAAGCATCCCTGGCCTGACAACCCTGAGCCGGAATTCTGGAACAGAACCGGGGAAGTTTGGCATTCAGCGGACTTGCAGCGGACTTGGGGAACCCCAGACTATGTCCGGGGTTCCCCAAATTTGAAAACTTTTGGCCACCTGGTCTGCATGGAGAGACCATTCGTGTGAAAGCAGAAGTCGACTGAGTCTGTCTGCCCAAGAGTTTTGAATGCCTGGAAGATACACTGCAAGGAGATGAATCTGATGCTCTCTGGCGAGGGCCCATAGTCACAAAGCTTCATTGCAAAACGACAGAGCCTGTTCCGCCCTGCTTGTTCACGTAGAACATGGCTACTTGATTGTCCCTTTGAACTAGACCTGTCTTGTAGCTGAGCTGGGTGTGGAATACTCGAAGAGGAAGGAAAATTGCTCTGAGTTCTATGAGATTGATGTGTAAATAGGCCTCCTGTGGAGTCCAGATACCCTGGGTAGAGAGGCCGTGCAGGTGGCCTCCCCAACCCACCTATGAAGCATCTGTTAGAGTGGCCTGGGGTGGGGCTTGCTGAAAAGGAGACCCCACCAAAAGGTTTTGGGGTGATTGCCACCATTGGAGGGACAAAATAAGGCAATCTGAGTTTGCTATTTTGTCTGACAGGCAACCTGACGCCTGAGTCCACAAAGTGGATAAAGTCCACTGGGCTGTCCTCATATGGAGGCGAGCATAAGGAACCACATACACGGTGGATGCCATGTGGCCTAGCAACTGTAACATTTCCCGAGCAGTGAGGTGAGGTTTTAGCACTGCTTGGGAAGCTAACTGCACAATGCGAAGGCAGCGGGCCTGTGGAAGGTAGGCCCTTGTCTGTCTGGTATCCAGCAGAGCTCCTATAAAATCTAGGGACTGAGTGGGAGCAAGGTTGGATTTTGGGAAGTTTATGACAAGTCCCAAATACTAAAGGATGCGCATTGTGCGAGAGAGGGCAACCCTGGCCTCTGGCTTTGAAGGGGCTCGAATGAGCCATTCATCTAAGTAAGGGAAGACGAATATTCCTAGGGTGCAGAGAAATGCTGCCACCAAAGCCATGCATTTTGTGAACACCCTTGGAGCAGAGGCCAGGCCAAAAGGAAGAACCCTGTATTGGTAGTGCTTCCCTTGAAACAGAAAGCAAAGGAACTTTTGGTGAGTTGGATGGATGAGAACATGAGTGTACGCATATTTGAGATCTAGAGAACAAAGCCAATCCTGACTCTGAAGGTATGGCAGCAGAGTTCCTAGAGAAATCATTTTGAACTTCTCTTTGAACAGGAATTTGTTCAATTCTCTCTGAGGTCTAAAATGGGTCTGTGTCCTCCTGTTTTCTTTGGAATAAGGAAATAGGGGGAGTAAAACCCTGTGCCCCATTGGGGAATGGGTACCTCTTCTATTGCCCCTTGAGCAAGGAGCACAGCAACCTCTTGACCTAACTGGTCGCTGAGAGAGGTCTGAGAATTGAACTGTCTTATGATTGTAGGAGGGGGCATGCTGAGGAAATGAAGCTTGTACCCCTCTCTTACAATAGACAGAGTCCAATTTTCTGCTGTTATCTGACCCCATCTGGGGGCAAAATGACATAACCTTCCTGGGATGGTGGAGGGTTCTGGGCCGTTCAGGGCCAGGAAGGCAAAGTTCTCTAGATAGGAGTCAAAGCCCCTGTGGAGGCTGAGTCTGCTGAGCCGGTTGAGGCTTAGCAGCTTTTGTCTTTCTTTGTCTAGGTTGTTGCTGCTGTCCCTTTTGGGCAGACTGACCTAAACAATGCCCCTGCTGGGTATAGGAGGGATAAAACTTCTTCTTCTTACTGAAGAATAGTTTCTTATAGGATTTTTTCCTCGCAGGATCAGCTGTAGATTTAGACAATCTATCCAAAGTGATATTGTCAGCATCTATCTCATTAGCTTTTTCCTGCCAATTCTTGCCAAAGAGATTCTCTCCTGTGCAAGGAATATTCCCTAGTTTATCCTGTACCCAAATTTCCAAGTCAGATGCCTGGAGCTAGGCAATCCTACGTGCACCTATGGCAATGACAGAGGTGCTTATGCATTCAAAGCAGTCAAAGGCTGCACGATTCGCAAACTTGGAAACATCCTGGGCATGTTTGACAAGGGCGAGGTAATCTTGACGCTTATCATCAGGAAGGAGAGGGCTCATAAGCTCTAAATCTCCTGTGACCCCCTTAAGAAACATTCCCATATATAAGATATAGGAACTGATCCTAGCAGAAAGTATGGAAGCCTGAAAGGTTCGACGTCCAAAGGCGTCAAGAGTCCTACACTCACGTCCTGGAGGATTAGATGAAGTAATTAGACCTTACCTGCTAATTAGTGTTCCAGAAGGAACTCCAGTCCAGTCCCTTGTCTTCTGGGTTGTGCAACCCTTCCAGCAGCTTGGAGGCTGAGCCCATCATCGCTTTGATGATGCTGAGGTATGAGTACCACTGGCACCACAAACAGGCACCAGTAATCTATTGAAAAAGCAGACTGATCGAATGGCAAGTAAGTAACTATAACTTCAAAAACATTTTGTTCCTTTCTCACAGCCCGATCTTTCTCTGTTACCGTAAATGGTAAGTCATCTGCCTCTCTCCCCCTCATTTGTGGTGTCCCTTAAGGTTCTGTATTGTCCCCTTTGCTGTTCAATATTTTCCTGGCCCCTCTACTCCTCTTGTTACAACAGTACCCAGTGTCTTCATACATTTATGCGGACAATATTATCTTGCTCTACCATACCTCTCCACTTTCTCTGGATCTCTCCCCCTTCAACTCCTGCCTCTCTCATGTGGCCTCTTGGCTCTCTCAACACTTTCTGCGTCTAAATCCTTCTAAGTCCACCGCTATGTGGATATCCCTGAGTGGGTCGTGTCCCTCTGTTGCCCCCACTGTTCCCTCTAAGCTGTGCGTGTGTGCGCGCGCACACACCTCGCCGAGTGAGCGCACATACTTTACAACAGAGCGCACAAAAATTACAGTTCTGATTCTGATAGAAAAAAACACAGACGTCTTAAAATTTAAAAGTTGTTGTGTATTTACGGTTTTCACAAGTTCTACAATATTTTCTAGTGCAATTAATGTGGTGTACATACTGTATTCTGACGTGTAGTCAAATTTTAAAGTATATAACTCCGAGTGTCGTTATGTGGCGCACAAAAATTTAACCTTCCTTCAAAAACTGCACAGCTGATATTTTATTCGCACACAGCCTACAGAAAGTTAGAGGGAACGTTGGTTGCCCCCATGATTGATTCCATCCCCATTCCTCTCGTGTCTTCTTTCCGGTATCTCGGGGTGATCCCTGAATCTACTCTTTCCTTCCATGACCACATCTCCTCCCTTACTAGGCGCTCTTTCGCTATCCTCCGTCAGCTTCGGGCTGTTCGTTCACTTCTTCCTCTTGGTTCCCTGGTTACTCTCGTCCTTGCCCTAATTACTAGTCGACTTGATTATTGTAACATCTTTATGGCCAATCTTCCCAATTATCAACTCCAACGTCTCCAGCTTATTCAGAATACCGCTGCCCGCATCATCACCTTTGCCCGCCGCTTCGATCACATCACTCCCATCCTCTTTCGCTTGCATTGGCTACCCCTCCGTGTTCGTTTTCACTAAAAAATTCTTATTCTCACTCATCGCGCTATTTATACTAATAACCCTCTGTACTTGGCTGATCTGGTTTCTCTCCACACACCTTATCGTCAACTTCGCTCCCTCCATGCTAATCGTCTGTCCTTACCATCCCCTTCCCACGCGCATCTGCCTTTTTCTTTCTTGGTCCCAGTTCAAAGCTTCACTTAAAACCCATCTGTTTCAAAAAGCGTTCAACCTCCCCCCTGATCCTCCTCCTAGTCTTGAAGGACTAGAAAGGGGGACTGTTACTTCTGAAGAGAAATCTGCAACTGTGAGTATATACTTCTGGTAATTTTCTAAAAAGAATTCTTTGTATTAAAGCTACTTAATCTGTGAACCCACTATTTTTTGTTGGATCAGTTAGGGCATAGTAGCAGCAATTAAAGTTTGAATTTAAAACACAGAGGAGAGCTTTCTGGTTACATTTCATACCCAGCAGAGAGCTTGTAGTTTAAATTTAATAGTCACTCAGGGCCAAGTAACAGCACAGTACTTTTAGTTTAAATTTAACACACAGAAGAGAGCTTTCTGGTTAAATTTAGTACCCAGCAGAGAGCTTGTAGTTTAAATTTCATAAGAAGTTAGAGCCTAGCAGCAGCTAAGAGCTATAATTTAAATCAAATCAGAATTTAGCTTACCTCAGCAGCACAAGACGGTACTGTATAGCAGCCCTCTTTTAATAAGTGTTATTTCCCTCCCACCCCTGGGATAATCATAGCTTTATAGGTACTTACACATCTTAAAAGACAGGAGGTGCTTTCAGGTGAAGCTCATTACCCAAACCAGTCATACACTAAGGACCTGAGATTAATTAAGCTTCAGGTGAACAAGGTATATTAAACGTATTAGGTACAGTTTTATTAGTATAAATACCCATAGCAACTCCTAGTAAGTAAGAACTTAAAGATCTAGACACAAACTTAAAACTAAGATGCAGACAGCAGTCCAGCAGCGGGATGGGGGCTTTCCAGTCTTTTGCATTGAGTGTCACATGTATGATTTTCTCCCAGTTGGTGAGAGGTCTTACGTGTGCACAAGGTGCAAGGAGCTCTTTTCTCTCAGGGAACAAATCCGTTCTCTAGAGGCTAAAGTAGCAGACTTGGAAAACATAAGACAGACAGAGAGGTACATAGACGAGACCTACAGGGAAATAGTCCTGAAGTCCCACCTCCAGTCTGGCAGCACCCCTGTTGCCATGGAGGAGAGAGGTCATGTGACAGGAGAGCATCACACTGGTGTGTCAGGAAGTGATCCTGTAACTAGGACCTGTCCTCCAGGTGATGTAAAACCCTCTCGCACCGAGGAAGTTTCTCCAGGGCCATGTGCCCATGAGGGAAGGGTTAGGACAGCCGTTATAGTTGGTGATTCGATCATTAGGCATGTAGATAGCTGGGTGGCTGGTGGACGTGAGGATCGCCTGGTAACATGCCTGCCTGGTGCGAAGGTAGCGGACCTCACGCGCCACCTAGATAAGGTCTTAGATAGTGCTGGGGAGGAGTCTGCTGTCTTGGTACATGTCGGTACCAATGACATAGGAAAATGTGGTAGGGAGGTTCTGGAGGCAAAATTTAGGCTTTTAGGTAGGAAGTTGAAATCCAGAACTTCCAGGGTAGCAATCTCCGAAATGCTTCCTGTTCCACGCGCAGGACCCAAAAGGCAGGCAGAGCTCCGGAGTCTCAATGCGTGGATGAGACAATGGTGCAGAGATGAGGGGTTTGGATTTGTTAGGAACTGGGGAACATTCTGGGGAAAGGAGGGGCTCTTCCGAAGGGATGGGTTTCACCTTAACCGGGATGGAACCAGGCTGCTGGCATTAACCTTTAAAAAGGAGATAGAGCAGCTTTTAAACTAGATATTAGGGGAAAGCCGACAGTCGCCCAAGAGCAGATGGTTCGGAAGAATGTATCCTTGAAGGATACTGCCAAAAGCAGAGAGGTTCCACAAAAGAGTAAAGTAGCCCAAATGCCCTCAAGTATGGAGCAGACAGAGCTTAAAGATCCCAATTTACCCATGTCTAACAATAGCCAAATTAACATGAGTAAAATACATTCTCTAAAATGCTTGTATGCAAATGCTAGAAGTCTAAAGAATAAGATGGGAGAGTTAGAATATATAGCACTAAATGAAAGGTTAGATATGATTGGAATATCAGAGACATGGTGGAAGGAGGACAACCAGTGGGACACTGTGATACCTGGGTACAAACTATATCGTAATGATAGAGCTGATCAAATTGGTGGAGGGGTTGCGCTCTATGTTAGAGAGGGCATTGACTCAGAAAGGATTAAAGTTTTGCAGGAAACAAAATCTGCTGTAGAATCTATATGGATTGAAATTCCATATAAAAGGGGGAAAGCAATGACAGTGGGGGTGTACTATCGAGCAACTGGCCAGAATGACCAAATGGATGATGAAATGCTCAAAGAAATCAAGGAAGCTAACAAAAGTTACAGCGCAGTAATAATAATGGGTGATTTCAATTACCCCGGTATCGACTGGGTCAGTGTCACGTCAGGACATGCTAGGGAGATAAAGTTCCTAGATGAAATAAATGACTGCTTCTTGGAGCAGCTGGTTCATGAACCGACCAGAGGGGAAGCCATATTAGACCTAGTCCTTAGTGGAACACCAGATCTAGTGCAAGAGATAAGGGTGTTGGGGCCACTTGGCAATAGTGATCATAGCATGATCGCCTTTGATTTAATTAGTGGAGGAGGGAAAGTAAGGAAATCCACAGTACTACCTTTTAACTTTCGAAAGGGAGACTATGATAAAATGAGGAAAACAGTTAAGAAAAAACTAAAAGGAGCAGTTGCGAAGGTTAAAGACGTACATCAAGCTTGGGTGTTGTTGAAAAATACTATCTTGGAAGCCCAGACCAGCTGTATTCCACGCTTTAAGAAAAGTGGAAGGAAGTCCAAAAAACTGCCAGCATGGTTTAAAGGTGAGGTCAGAGAGGCTGTTGTTGCCAAAAAAGCATCTTTCAGGAAATGGAAAAATGAGCCAAACGACGAAACCTGGAAACAGCACAAGCACTGGCAAGTCAAATGCAAGGCATTGATAAGGCAGGCAAAGAGAGAATTTGAGAAGAAGCTTGCTGCGGAAGCAAAAACGCGAAATAAAGACCTTTTCAAGTACATTTGTAGCAAAAAACCTGTGAGAGAGTCAGTTGGTCCATTAGATGATAAAGGGGTTAAAGGAGCACTAAGAGGCGACAAGGCGATAGCGGAGAGACTGAATGAATTCTTTGCTTCGGTCTTTACTGAGGAAGATGTAGGGATGTTACCCATGACTGAAGTGGTATTTAAAGGTGCGGAAGAATTGAAGGAAATATTGATACATCGGGAAGATGTCTTACAACTATTAGATAAACTGAAGAGTAGCAAATCACCTGGGCCGGATGGTATACATCCAAGGGTGTTGAAAGAACTGAAATATGAGATTGCAGAACTGCTATCAGTAATCTGTGAACTATCATTAAAATCATCTCTAATACCTGAAGATTGGAGGATCGCCAATGTAACCCCAATTTTTAAAAAAGGTTCCAGGGGTGATCCGGGATACTACAGACCGGTGAGCCTGACATCAGTACTGGGAAAAATGGTAGAAACCATCATAAAGGATAATATTACTCAGCATGTAGATAGTCACAACCTAATGGGAGACAGCCAACATGGCTTTAGACAAGGAAGATCTTGTCTTACTAATCTGTTATGTTTTTTTGAAGGAGTGAATAAACAGGTGGACAAAGGTGAGTCGGTTGATATTGTGTATCTGGACTTTCAGAAAGCCTTTGACAAGGTCCCTCATGAGAGACTTTTGGCAAAACTAAAGATAGGAGGCAGTGTACTATTGTGGATCAGGAACTGGTTAAAAGATAGAAAGCAGAGGGTAGGGCTAAATGGCCAATTTTCCCAATGGAGAAAGGTGAATAGTGGTGTACCCCAGGGATCTGTGCTGGGTCCGCTGCTTTTTGACATATTCATAAATGACCTGGAAAGTGGAATAACGAGTGAGGTTATCAAATTTGCAGATGACACAAAACTATTTAAAGTTGTTAAAACCCAAGAGGATTGTGAAAAATTGCAAGAGGATCTTGATAAATTGGAAGACTGGGCATCAAAATGGCAGATGAAATTTAATGTGGACAAGTGCAAGGTTATGCACCTAGGGAAGAACAACCCAAACTATGGTTACATGATGCAAGGTTCCACATTAGGAACCACCACCCAGGAAAAAGATTTAGGCGTCATTGTGGATACCATGTTAAAACCCTCGGCCCAGTGTGCAGCGGCGGCCAAGAGAGCAAATAGAATGCTAGGTATGATAAGGAAAGGAATGGAAAATAAAACAAAAGATATTATAATGCCTCTATATCGTTCCATGGTGAGACCGCACCTTGAATATTGTGTGCAATTCTGGTCGCCGTATCTTAAAAAGGATATAGCGCTTTTAGAAAAGGTACAGAGAAGAGCCACCAAAATGGTAAAGGGGATGGAAGGATACTCCTATGAAGAAAGGCTAAAAAGGTTAGGGCTCTTTAACCTGGAAAAGAGACGGCTGAGGGGAGATATGATAGAAGTCTATAAATTAATGAACAGAGTGGAACGGGTAAACGTAGATCGATTGTTTACCTTAGCAGAATATAGAAAGACTAGGGGACATGCAATGAAGCTACAGGGTAAACTATTTAAGACTAATAAACGAATATATTTTTTCACTCAACGTGTAATCAAACTCTGGAATTTGTTACCGGAGGATGTAGTAAAGGCTGTTAGTGTAGCTGGGTTTAAAAAAGGTTTGGACAAGTTCCTGGAGGAAAGGTCCATAAACCATTATTAAGAAGTGACCGAAGATATCAATGCTTGACCCAGTACAAGCATTGTGGAACTTGTGTCTCTTGGGGAAACTGCTAGGTACATATGACCTAGATTGGCCACTGTTGGAAACAGAATACTGGGCTTGATGGACCTTGGTCTGACCCAGTATGGCATATCTTATGTTCTTATGTTCTCCCTGATGCAGCCGTAGGTTGTTGTCCCGTCCCAGCCGCGTTTGGTCCTGTCATTCCCCTGTCTGTCTGTGTTGGTTGTGTTTGGTTCTGATTATTGTTTGATGGTCTTTTATTTTACGCTATTCTCTCTCTTTCTTTCCTGTCATTTTTGGCGTTCCTTTTTCCGTAGTTTGCAGTGTTGACCTTTTATTTTATTTGTACACCACTTTAATGTCTTGACGTAAGCGTTTATCAAGTGTGAAAGAAAGATAAAGATAAAGATAAAGATAAAAACCACCACCCAATCAAACAAAAACCCTTTAAATTTTTTTTTTTTAACTCCCACGCAGGGAAGATGTGAGTGAGGAGACGGAGGAGGAGGGAGGAGAGGGAGGAGGAGGAAGGGGAGGGGGAGGAGAAGGAGGCAGAGAGGAGGAGGCTTACCTGACCCGCACTAGCCCTCACTCCTAGCCCCTCCACAGGCTCCCGTCCTAGCTGTACACTATGCCAAAGGCACCCTCGTACGGGCTCTTCGATCTCTTCTTCACTTCCCATCTTCGGTCCGGAGTACTCCCTTCATAACGGAACTTCTGCCACTGAAGAACCAGGGTGGGATCAGGGACTGGACTGGAGTTCCTTCAGGAACACTAATTAGCAGGTAAGGTCTAATTACTTCTTCCTTATCATCTCTCTAGTCCAGTCCCTTGTCTTCTGGGATGTAACAGAGCAGTTCAAATCAGGGAGGGATCCGCCATCCCGGACCAAAGCACTGACTCTCCAAAACTAGCATCCGCGGCTGACTGAACATCCAGCCTGTAGTGTTTGACAAAGGTATGCAGTGATGACCAAGTCGCTGCTCTTGAAATGTCCTGCGGTGGATCCAAGCTATGCTCCGCCCAAGACGTTGCCTGGGCCCTAGTTGAATGTGCCCTAAGGCCCACAGGGACCTGTTTCCCCGTGAGGATATAAGTGGAAGCAATAGCCTCCCTGACCCACCTGGAGATGGAAGACTTGGCTGCAGCTTCCCCTTTGTACGGTCCCCCAAATTGGATGAATAATCGTTCGGACTTTCGAAAGCTAGCCGTTCGAGACAGATAACGACTCAGTGCTCTACGTACGTCCAGGCGCCGTAGTTTCTCTTCACCCCCATTCTTTCCTTCCCCGGAAAAGGATGGGAGAGATACAACCTGGTTCACGTGAAAAGGCGAAATGACCTTAGGCAAAAAGGAGGGAACTGTCCGCAAGACCACCCTGTCCTTGAAGAAGGAAAGAAAGGGAGGCCGAGCCGACAGCGCTTGCAGTTCGGAGACACGCCTAGCCAAACAGACAGCCACCAGAAATACTGTTTTCAGGGTCAAATCCTTTAGGGAGGCCTTTCCCCCTGGTTCGAAAGGTTCCCCGGTTAACGTGTTCAACACGAGATTTAAGGTCCCATGGCAGAATTACTGACCTCTGTTGAGGCCGTAACTGCTTAACCGCTCATAGGAACCTGCCAATGTCTGCGTGGTCTCCTAAAGCCTTACCCCGGACCTTACCCCGATAGCTGTACCCGAAGGGAACTCGCCGCGAGACCCTTGTCGAATCCCGCTTGCAAGAACTCCAGGATTTCCAGGACAGAAGTTGAAAAGGGTTTCTTCTGTTGCTCCTCGCACCACGCTTCAAATATCTGCCAAACCCTCACGTAGGAAAGGCAAGTTGATCTCTTTCGCGTGCTCAGCAAGGTTGAAATCACTGAGCCCGAATAACCTCGTTTCCGGAGCCGTGCCCTTTCAATAGCCAAGCCGTAAGCGAGAATCGATCCACGTGGGGCATCCGTACTGGCCCCTGTCGTAACAGATCATTTCTGCTGGGTAACTGCCACGGACGTTCGACTGTTAGCCTTACCAAATCTGTGTACCATGGGCGACGTGGCCAGTCCGGAGCTGTGAGAACTACCAAGCCTTGGTGAGCTTCCACTCTCTGGATGACTCTCCCTATGAGAGCCCAGGGTGGAAAAACATATAGGAGACCCTCCCCGGGCCACTTCTGGATCAGAGCGTCCAGGCCTTCCGACATCCTTTCTTTCCTGCGACTGAAAAATCGGCTTGCCTTGGCCGATTGCCACCGAGCCATGAGGTCCATGACAGGAGGACCCCAGTGGGCTACCACTTGGTCGAACACCTCCTGAGCCAGTTCCCACTCTCCGTGGTCTATCTTGCATCTGCTCAGGTAATCGGCCGTGACTTTGTCTATTCTGGCCACGTGCTGTACTGATAGCGCTGTTAAATGGGCTTCTGCCCACTGCAACAGGCTGTCCACCTCTTCCTCTAAGGACGGACTGCTTGTTCCTCCCTGGAGGTTGATGTAGGCCACTGTCGTAACGTTGTCGGAGAGGACCCGGACCGCTCTCTGTTGAACTAAGAGCTCGAATGCTCTGAGAGCCAAGAACACTGCTCGCAACTCTAGTCTGTTGATGGACCACTGCGATTCCCCCTGAATCCAGCCACCCTGGGTGAACTGGCCCTCGCAGTGCACCCCCAAGCTGGTTAGACTTGCATCCGTCGTCAGCTGTACCCACAGCGGAGGTTCGAGGGGCATTCCGCGTTCTAGGTTCTTTGGGGAGCATCACCAAAGAAGCGCCTTCCTGGTCAGCAGGGGGCAGGGCAGCCGCATGGACAAAGGATGATGCTGATGGGACCAGTGCCGTAACAATGCCCGTTGAAGAGGCCGCATATGCACTCTGGCCCACAGTACCACCTCTATCGTTGCCGCCATGGTCCCCAGCACTTCCCTTCTCGGTGTCGAACCTTGCCCCTAGGTACTCAATCTCCTGCGTGGGTCTTAATCTGCTCTTTGACAGATTGATGACCCACCCCAGCTCCTCCAGGAATGCTATTACTCTGGCCGTTGCTTTGCGACTCTCTGCTTCTGTTTTCGCCCGGATCAGCTTGTCGTCCAGGTAGGGATGCACTAGAATTCCCTCCTTTCGCAGAGCTGCCGCAACCACCACTATAACCTTGGTGAACGTATGAGGAGCTGTTGCCAGTCTGAAGGGTAGAGCCTGGAACTGAAAGTGCTCTCTTGGGACCGCAAATCTCAGAAATTGCTGATGAGCCCTTCGGACAGGAATATGCAGATACGCCTCTGTTAGATCTAAAGAAGTAAGGAACTCCCCCTGCCGAACAGCCACAATCACCGACTTCAGGATTTCCATTAGGAAGTGGGGTACTCTGAGACAACAATTGATCTGCTTCAGGTCCAGGATTGGCCGAAAGGCTCCTTCTTTCTTTGGTACCACGAAATAAATGGAGTACCGACCGGAGCCGTGTTGGTCTTCGGGAACGGGAAGCACCGACCCGAGAGCTATAAGCCTTGAAAGCGTGTCTTCTATCACTGCTTTCTTTGCTGGCGATCCGCAGGGGGACTAAACAAAGGCTGGCCTCACTTGCTTCGCAAATTCGAGAGCGTAGCCAGCCCTCTCGGATCACCTCCAAAACCCATTGTTCGGATGTGACTCGGGTCCAGGCGGAAAGAAATTGCCTTAACTGGCCCCCCACCGGCCGGAATAACTCCCGGACCCCTGGAGTCTCACTGTGGTTTTCTGGAAGCTGCAGAGGAGGAAGAGGCCCCAAAACCTCTACTGGCTCCGCGAAACCCTCTGAAGCCTTGTCCTCTAGAGGGGAAACGGCCCCTAGAAAAGGAGTTCGACCTGGACTGTCGAAACCTGCGGAAATCCCTTGGTTGACTCCTTGCGGGAGCTGGCGAATGACCTTGCTTAGGCCTGTCTTCCAGGAGTCTGCCTCCCTTAGACTCGCCTAGATCCTTTACTAATTTTTCCAAATCTTCTCCAAATAGTGGCTTCCCCTTGAAGGGGAGTCTGCTCAGACGCGCTTTAGAGGAGGCATCCGCCGCCCAATTGCGCAACTACAAATATCGCCGAGCTGCCACCACCGAGGCCATATTTTTTGCTAGACTCCTGATGAGGTCGTACTGACTGTCCGCCAAGAAGGCCGCTCCAGATTCCATCCTAGCCGCATCCGCCTGCGCGCTACCTGCCAGACCATCATCTAGCTGAAGTTGTTGGGCCCATCTCAGACAGACTCTCGACACCCAGGCTCCTGACACCGAAGCCTGCAAGGCGAGAGCACTAACATCAAAGGCTTGCTTCAGCAACGTGTCTAACTTCCTATCCTGGGCATCCTTCAGGGCCGCACTGCCCTCAACTGGGATAGTAGTCTTTTTGTAACTGCAGAGACCGCCGCATCTAATCTAGGGGACTTCAGTAGTTCTTTGTCTGGCTCCGGTAATGGGTACAGGCGAGCCATAGAGCGTACCCCTCTCAGGCTGGATTCCGGTTGATCCCATTCCTCCTAGATCATCTGTCGCACCACCCTGTGCACTGGAAACACCTTTTGTGAACTCCTAACGGCTTTGATCAAAGGGTCCTCCAAGGGATCCTCCTCTGCCGCCCTGTCTGAAACTATATTGAGAACCTTCAGCGACTCAGTAATCAATGCAGGAAGTTCTTCCCGACGAAATACTCGCACTATTCTGGCATGTTCCTCTTCCGGAATCTCTCCCTCCTCGAGCTCGTCTTCCTCTTCTCCTACTTCTTTGTCCGAGGCCTCTTCTCCCAAGGAGTCCAGTATAGGAGGCGCGAGCCACTCAGCCTGGAGCGCTTAGGAGGGACCTCTGAGTTTTGTATCTCGGCTCTCGCCCTTTTGGGAGGTGGGTTTGCCTGAACCACCCCCGATCCACCTGTCCCCTGCTGTCGCAAGCAATATGCCTTGTGAAGCAGAAGGACAAATTCCGGAGAGAAATGTTCCAAGGCCCTTTCCTCCCCAGAGGAAGAGGGGGGGGGGGAAACAGGGAAGTTCCTGGTAAATCCATGGAGGGGAGAGGAGAGGAGGGGCGCTCCCCCCCCCCCCTCCAGAGGGTTTCCTGACCCCTGGGAGTCCTGGGCCATAGCCAATTGGATCTCTTGCTCAACGGAGACAGCCTCTGCAGTGCAACCCCTGCAGAACCCTGGTTCCGATGCTAAGCCCCGCCGAGTGCCACAGGCTGGACACCGTGGCTTGCCGGGCTTGCTTGGGCAATTCAATTGAAGTAGGAGCTACAATTAAGTGATTAAAAATAAGTAACAGTAAAATTAAAATTCAGTAAAGGTAAATTTAAATGCGATGGAAAAAGGAAATCACGAAATAAAATAAAACAGGGAAATACTTGCGGTTTGCCTGCTTTTCTCTCTCTCTCTCTCCCCCTCAGTTTCACCGGTGTGAAGAAACCAGACTCCTTCTGCTGGTTTCCACGTACGTAGGCCGCGGCCACTGGAAGACGGCTCTAGGCCGAAAGAAGGACCTTAACCGAGCCTCCGGCCGCCGGGCTCCAAGTTCAGACCCCTCTTTGCTGTAAGTGGGTCTTTTAGTGAGTTTCCGCTTCTCGTTGCTGCCTCCAGCGCTCAGCCACCCCGCAGGCTTCGGCGCGAGGTAGGAAGGCCGACTGGAGGGCCGTGGTGCCACCTCAAGCGCTCAGCCCTTCTGGCGGCTTCAGCGCGAGGTGGCCAGACCGCCAGAACACAAACTTGTGTTGTCCGTCCGTGCGCGCGAGGGGAGAGAGGCTTCGTTCCCCCCGCGGTCTCTAGTAGTTCTCCTCCGCTCTGCCCCGGTAGATCGTGAGGGAGAAGGAGAAGGGAGGGAGGGGGAGGAAGGAGTTCAAATTTAAAGGCGCAGAGCCCTCCAAATAAAGGATAAATTAAGGTAGATTTTAAAAAGGAATAACCAAAGTAAGTAACAGAAAAATTAAAATTAAATTTAATGGCAAAAGTAGACTCTCCAGTAAGCCCTTGGCTTACTGGTACCCTCCAGCAGCTTGGAGGCTGAGATTACTGGTGCCTGTGGGTGGTGCCAGTGGTACTTATACCTCAGCATCATCAAAGCGATGATGGGCTCAGCCTCCAAGCTGCTGAAAGGGTTGCACAACCCAGAAGACAAGGGACTGGACTGGAGAGACGATAAGGAAGCATGCCTTTTTGCACTCTTTATCCTTCTCATAGCTGATTCCACCATCATGGAATGGTGTGGTAATTGAGTCTTCTGAAACCCAGGACAAGGAGGAACTCGATACATGGTGTCGAGTCTTCGAGAGTGAAGAGAGGTGGTTAGAGGTGTTTCCCACATCCTTAACATGAGATCATGCAAGATCTCATGAATAGGTAAGGTAGCTGCCTCCTTGGGAGCTTTAGGGTATTGCAGGATTTCTAATTCCTTTGCCTTAGGCTCTTTTTTAGGAGCCACTGTGATGGAAAGACCTCGGGCCACATCTTGGATAAAATCCTGAAAGGACATATCCTCTGGTGGAGACATCCTACGCTGAGGAGAAGAGGAATCCTCAGGAAGAAGTACTCTGGTATCAGCAGAGCTTTCAGAGTCTTCAGACTCATCCAAGGATTCAAAGTATCTCCGATCCGGGTGATCGTGCAAGGCATGGTACCCGTACCGATCGAAGTCGGCATCGGAGTGGTCCGGTACCGACTTGTCGATGCCGGATAGACACGCATGACTCGGTCCCGGTAGAATACCTGCCGATGTCGATGCAGTCGGTGCCGGTACCAGTTGAATGTCTGAAGCGATTTCAGGGGCATCGAGGCCGTGAGAAGAGCCGCCAGACTGTGTTCAATAGCTAAGAATCTTTGGACTATTGACGCACCAATGCGTGGGTATCGGTACCGGATGAAGCGGCCGGTACCCCAGAGCATGGCACCAGTAGTTCTGCCGAGGTTGAAGCCTCGAGAACATCCTGGAGCCCTGTTAGTGCTTTGGAAGCCGAAGCCTCCCGCCGGGGCAATTTTGCCGGTGAAAGTCCCTCAAGGGCAACGCCAGAGGCATCTCAATGTCTAGAAGGAGATCTATCCTTTGAGGACCAGCTAGATTTATGTTTAGTTACCTGAGATCCATGGGAGGAAGACGAAGCCCTGGAAGACGTCGATGCCACGGAAGCTGCATCGGAGGGAAAAAGGGTGCTAAGTTTAGCAGCTCTGTTTTGCGGATCCCTTTTCGACATCATCGCACAGGCAACACACTCTGAAATAGAGTGGTCAGGACCTAAACATTTGAGGCACCACTCAAGGGTGTCGGTGACGGAGATGGTACCGCCACACTTAGAACACGTTTTAAAACCCGAAGCGGGTTTTTCCATTTTGAAGGAAAAAGTTGGGCCTAGTGCCCAAAATGGCGCGTGGCACCTGAGGAGAAAATTACTGGAAAGACTCCAGAAGAAAGTTTCTTTTCTTAAAAAAAAAAAAAAAAAGAAGAACCAGCAGACGCGACCACAAAAAAGAAGACTAGAAGGGATTTTTTTCTGCGGTGACAGGATGTGCGACCTATCGGCTCAGCGGAAAACGAAGAACTGGAGAGGGACAGTTGGGAAAGGCGGGAAGGCAGCACGCAGGCACTGTGGGATGCTCCCAAAAGCTTTCCTATTGGACGCTGGGGAGCGTTCCCGCGCAGGCTCCGTCGGTACTGACGATACCCATATGTGAAGACTACATTCCTGCTTGTTCCTGGAGATCTAAAGTTCTTCTTTTATCTTTTTCTTTTTTTTTAGAAAGAAAGAAATAGAATCAAAGATATCGGTTCCGGCATCAACGGGAAGGCAGGCGCAACTGCAAAAACTAATAAAGAAGAAGAAGAAATTTTTTGCAGTGACAGAATTTGCTTCCTGCTGGCTCTGCGGCAAATGAAGAAATGAGGAGGAAGAGTCACAAAGGCAGCAGCGCAGGCGCAGTGGGATGCTCCCAAAAGCTTTCCTATTGGACATTGGGGAGTGTTCCCGCGTGGGCTCCGTTGGTAACAACATCACCCATATGTGAAGACTACATTCCTGTTTGCTCCCGAAGATGAGCGAAACACATTAGTAAAACCAAGAACTTAACGTCTGAAATGGCAAATGCCTAATTCTCTGATTACCCATCACAGCATACTTCACTGGTGTAGGAGCCAATTTAGAAAAGGGTTCCTGCTAGAACGCCAAAGGTAGTAATTCAAAGATGCTTGAGCGCTGACTCAAATCCGTTGTAGGCTGCCTGGGAGAAGAACTTTGAGCAGTCCTTGATCCCAGAGGTCAGGGTTTGGAACTGATTGAGAGGTTCCCCAGCCAGCCCCGCCAAGAACCTGGACAACTCCTGGGTCAGGGCCTTCAAATACATACCAATGTATAGCTCATATAGGCATGTATTTGACACCACAGCATTGAGCCCTGGTATCACTTGTGCCCAAGGGCGTCGAGGGCTCTAGCATCCCTGCCAGGGGGACAGAAGAGTAAGTCTTCTGACTTTTGAGTTTCTGCATGATTGACTCGACAACCATGGAGTTACATGAGAGTTGGGGCTTGTGGAACCCCGGCCCCATCCTGATGAGGTCTCCCAAATTCGCAGTAGTAGCCATTTGAGGATTGGCTGCATTGGCACCGTGAGAGTTTCCTTGGTTGGAGACTCAAATTGGAGGATCTCCAGCTCCTCGGTGCATGGGTTCTCCTCCGCCTCTTCTTGCACCGAGAGGGCTCTGGCCATATCCCTGATGAAGTCGTGGAAGGCCACATCCTCCAGAGGAGAATGGCACCGGGGCGCATGGGGCGATGGGTCTGAGGGGACGTCTCTGTGCTGTCTGGCTGCTGAGGAGTATCGGATTCCTGAGGAACGGGGCCGAGGGTCTACCCGAGGCTGGTGGCACTCGGAACTGGGCTCGATGACCGGGGACATCCCTGCAGTCGGGGGCCCAGTCGTCTGAGCAGATGATGTGGACAAACCTGCCATCATTGCCTGCTGCATGGCCAAGATAGCAGTGATCTGCTCCAAAGCTGCTGTTCTGGATTCCAAGCCAGAAGGCTCCGTGAGGGTCTCAGGCTCGGTGCCGGCACTCTCACGAGTGTGTCCTCGACGAGGACTACAGCCTTGAGGACCGTCATATGGTCTCTGCTGGCCGAGGCATCCTTCCTGAGGATCTTGGTGGGACATTTCTCGGAGTCGCACAAATCCCTCCAGGTGGTCTTACCAGGTTTCTCCAGTAGAACCTCGACGGATTTCAAGGATTTTTTCTTTTTACACTGGGGTTCTGAGGTTCATTCAGAGGAGCTGCTGCCACGGGACTTCGAGGATGCTCGGCCCTCTCTGGAAGTGCGAGGCTTGGAGCTCTTCGTTGGGGAGGTTGGTGCCAAATCGGACCTGGATAACAGCTTCTCCTGCAACTTCAACCTCTTTTTATTGGTTTTCAGCATCATGGACTGGCACAGGTCGCAGGAGGTGCTATCATGGTCTGATCCCAGGCAGCGTAGGCAGCAATCATGGGTGTCGGTGACAGACATCGTTTGATTGCAGCAGTCACATTTTTTGAACCCACCAGGGGACATAGTGGGGGAAACACCCAGCCAGGGTCAATGACTCCAGGGAGAAAAAGGGTGCGAACGCCAGTCGAGGTGAGCCTCGACCAAAAAAAGAGGGAAAGGAGCCGAGAAAAACGCTGGGTCCGGCACTGGCTCGAGGCAGAAAGGGGAACCGGTATGCAAAACAGGAACAGCTAATTTTTTAAGGGTACAGCAAGGATTTTTTTCCAGAGAAATTAGACCAGCGACTGTTGGGCTCCGCTGAAAAAAGGAGACTGAGCAAGATGGCACCCTTGGGCAGGAAGGGGGACCACACATGCATGGTAGCATGTCCCAAAGGCTTTCTTTGAAAGCTGGGGAAATGCTCCATGCAGGATCCGTTGGCACCAACGTCACCCATATGTGAGGACTGACTTCCTGCTTGTTCCTGGAGAAGGATTTTCCTCTTCAAATATAAATTCAGTCCACGTTCGTTAAATAAACATTTCAAAGGAATTTGAGATAGTTTCCTGCAGGATTATTCCTTTTTTGGCAACAAAATGAGCAGTTTAAATGGTGGTTAAGGTTAAGCATAGCGCTTGTCTCACTGAGGGATAGACTCTTGGCGTGGTAAGGCTGCTCACTTGAATGGATACTCTCATTGCCTGTTCACCCTGTACATTGTTTTGAAATAATTAACATAAGAACATAAGATATGCCATACTGGGTCAGACCAAGGTCCATCAAGCCCAGTATTCTGTTTCCAACAGTGGCCAATCTAGGTCATATGTACCTAGCAGTTTCCCCAAGGGACACAGGTTCCACAATGCTTGTATTGGTTCAAGCATTGAAATCCTGGGTCCCTTCTTAATAATGGTTTATGGACCTTTCCTCCAGGAACTTGTCCAAACCTTTTTTAAACCCAGCTACATTAACAGCCTTTACTACATCCTCCGGTAACAAATTCCAGAGTTTGATTACACGTTGAGTGAAAAAATATTTTCTTTTATTAGTCTTAAATAGTTTACCCTGTAGCTTCATTGCATGTCCCCTAGTCTTTCTATATTCTGATAAGGTAAACAATCGATCGACGTCTACCCGTTCCACTCCGTTCATTAATTTATAGACTTCTATCATATCTCCCCTCAGCCGTCTCTTTTCCAGGTTAAAGAGCCCTAACCTTTTTAGCCTTTCTTCATAGGAGTATCCTTCCATCCCCTTTACCATTTTGGTGGCTCTTCTCTGAACCTTTTCTAAAATCGCTATATCCTTTTTAAGACACGGCGACCAGAATTGCACACAATATTCAAGGTGCGGTCTCACCATGGAACGATATAGAGGCATTATAATATCTTTTGTTTTATTTTCCATTCCTTTCCTTATCATACCTAGCATTCTATTTGCTCTCTTGGCCGCTGCTGCACACTGGGTCGAGGGTTTTAACATGGTATCCACAATGACGCCTAAATCTTTTTCCTGGGTGGTAGTTCCTAATGTGGAACCTTGCATCGTGTAACCATAGTTTGGGTTGTTCTTCCCTAGGTGCATAACCTTGCACTTGTCCACATTAAATTTCATCTGCCATTTTGATGCCCACTCTTCTAATTTATCAAGATCCTCTTGCAATTTTCCACAATCCTCTTGGGTTTTAACAACTTTAAATAATTTTGTGTCATCTGCAAATTTGATAACCTCACTCGTTATTCCACTTTCCAGGTCATTTATGAATATGTCAAAAAGCAGCGGACCCAGCACAGATCCCTGGGGTACACCACTATTCACCTTTCTCCATTGGGAAAATTGGCCATTTAGCCCTACCCTCTGCTTTCTATCTTTTAACCAGTTCCTGATCCACAATAGTACACTGCCTCCTATCCCATGACTCTTTAGTTTTGCCAAAAGTCTCTGATGAGGGACCTTGTCAAAGGCTTTCTGAAAGTCCAGATACACAATTTGAATTATGTTATATACTTTGGTCCCGATACTGAGTTAGGCAGGCTATGAGCTGCGGCAGCGCATAGCCTGCCTGCCGACCCCCGTAACCCAGATTTTCACTTCCACACTGGTGAAAGTGAAAACCCGGGTTAACCTGGAAGCCCTGGCAGTCACAAAGGCTACATGGGTAGCAGCGATTTTAGATGCTACCCGCATAACCTCTGCGTCTTAAAGATAGGCAAGGTTTTTTTCTTGCCTATCTTTTAAGGCGCAGAGGGCTACGTGGGTAGCACTGAAAATCACTGCTACCCGTGTAGCTCCTTCCTCCACCCCCACTCCGCCCCGGAATGCCCCTAAGACGTCCCAGTGGGTGCCCTTCGAAAATCCTGGTTAAGGCCTTTATACGGGTAACTAAGGAAGTTACCCATGTAAAGACCTTCGAATATCGGGCCCTTTATACAGTTCTGCCTATCTGTTTCTTTTTTAGTGATATTTGAGAGGTTTACATTTATAGTTACTTTGAAACACGATATTGCGATTGAGTGGACAGACAGTGAGTTCTGTAGTTTAAAATACATAATATCCCATTGTTTCTACAGAAGTCCCTCTACTTGTATTTGGAATGTGTGTCTTTCTTACTGTCTACTTTGTTTTGTTCAAATGGTGCCTTGAATGGGTCTTTTAACTTTGTATAATCTTAAATCCTTTTAAATAAATAAATAAAGTTTTAATAATGTAACTTAAGATGGCTTTTGATTTATGAAGGCAATTTTTATGTTATAATTTTAATGTTTCCTCGTAATCAAGCATGCAATTTATTATTTGAGTTCTATTTACGTTTTTATGTAATTTTGTTTTCTAGAATTTTAATCTGGATCATATTTTTTTTTACTTATGTATTTTCTTTGTGTCTGTTTTATGTTGGAGGTTTTTCATTTTGCATACCCCCTGAGGAAGGCACAGGTGGACGAAAACACTGTGTGACACCCCTCCCTCGTCTACCCCAGTATGGTGGCAGTAAAGAGAGGGGGCACAGCATAAGTTACTCTGTTATCGCTGTTCCCTGGATGTGCTTGTGTAGTTGTAGCCCAGTGATCACAGCCAAAGTAGGTTAAGGGTAAACAATATGTTTATTGTTCGCACCAGGTTTTCTTCCCCCCAAAACAGAGGTCAAAGGATATCAAAAACATAACAGATAAAGTCTCGTATAACAGCCTTCCTGATACTTCTCAGGGTATAATAGGTAAATCAAAGATCAGCTTCTCTTAGTGCATTCCACTTTCCAAAACATCTGTATTCTTCATAACAGCGATACTTTTTCTCACTTAAGACATTCAATAAAGAACTTCCAAAGTTGTGGTTTTTCTGGTCCACATCAACATGAGTAATTCTCTTCTAGCCTCCAAGTAAAACTGAAGCTTCTTCCATGAGCTTAGTCTTTCTTCTGTATAAAACTTCTGCCAGAAGAAATCTAGGTTTCCTGAAGCTATCTCTTGGAATTAGGCAATTAAATAGGATTGGCAGTGAGACAAGCTTCCTGTCTGCAATTAAACTCCAATCTCTGAAACACTTTTATAACAGCCTTAAAATATTGCATATGTTTAAGCTGTACATTAAAAGTCTCTTTGGCAGATACCACATTCCATTTCAGAGCCACTACTATAAGATAATGGAATATCAGTTTGCATTGGTTCCTCTTCACTAACTTGAGCTTCTTGAATATAAGGCTTACTCGAGTCTAGTGCTCTTAGGTGTTTGAGGAGACTTTGTAACTGCTTCTCTCCCTTCTCTCTAACTGTCCTGTGCTCTTGCAGGGATATCTGTTTATTAACCTTCTTAAAGAGCTGAGCATAAGGATTTCTTTCTTCCTTGACTTGCCCGGGTCTTATTCTCTGGTGAGGAGGTACGTATCTCTTCTGACTAGGCTTTACAGGCACTCTTAATATCTTCTGTTCATCAGAATCTGTATCTAGGCTTGTGTCACGCTGCTGCCAATTAAGAGCATGCTGAGGTGCACCTGTGCTAGCTTCTAGCTTGCAGGTTCTGACACGTTCTCTGCTGTGAGGCAACGTTTGTCTTTCATACACTGGGATTTCCCTTCCACCCAGTTTCTCTTGTCTGTCTATTCCCAGGGAAACTATCAGCAGAAATGCTCCTGTCCCTTTCAGACAAAGACTCTATCTATACTTTGTTTAAAAGACTTATAGGCTTTTCTGACCTGCTTTGGCTTTGCTTGAGGGCTATTCCTTCCTGGGAGGACTTTCAGCTGTTTTCCCCGAGACGTGGCTTCCTCTGTGCAAGGTGGCTGGCAACCGTCCAAGTAATTGGTTCCCACCTGGTCCCTCTTGCTCCGAGCTCTGCCTCTTTGGGAAATCACGGCTCTCTCTGTCTCTCTGAAAAGAATGCCTGACTCCAAGGCTGTATCTGCTCCTTTGGAGTCCCTTTCTCCTGGCTGTGCCAAAGGTGAGTGTCTGCTTTGCTTTCTCCGTTCCTGCAGCTTCTGTTGCCTGTGTAGCTCCTCGTTCTCCTCCTCTCTTTCCTTTTGTTCTCCCTATTCCTCCTCCTCCATTGAAACTACCACTTCCTGGTTATGAGGACTAGTTTGTCCAATCAGGCGAGAGTCCACCCCTTTCCCTGATAGGCTAGCTCTCCCTGTCAGCCTAGAGCTAGGGTGTGGCTCCCTTTCACGTCTCTCCTGCCCTGCAACTTTGTGTGCTGAGGTTTTAACCCTCTCTTGCCCTGTATCTATGGCAGGTTCAGAGTAAAAAGTGTGTTTAAAACCCTTTTTCTTGCGCTCTGACAGCTCTGCCTTGTCACAACTGCTAGTGTTGGGGTTACAATAAAGTCTGTTTCCATGTTGAGAGGGCATGTGTGGCTCCTTGCTCTTTGTGGTACTGACTGCAGGAAAAGGACATTGGCCTCAAATCTGTCTTTCTGCAGATGATACGAAAATTTGTAACAGAGTGGACTCCCCTCAGGGAGTGGATAACATGAGAAAAGATCTACAAAAGCTGGAAGAATGGTCTAATGCTTGGTAGTTGAGATTTAATGTGAAGAAATGCAGCATCATGCACTTGGGGAGCAGAAATCCAAGGGAATTGTATACGATGGGAGGTGAGAGGTTGGTGTGCGCAGACCAGGAGAAGGACCTCAGAGTGATTGTTTCTGAGGATCTTAAAGTGGCAAAACAGTGTAACAAGGCAGTGGCAAAAGCCAGAAGGATGCTGGGTTGCATACAGAGAGGAATTACCAGCAGAAAGGAAGATGTACTAATGCCATTGTACAAGTCACTGGTGAGGCCTCACTTGGAGACCATATCTCGCAAAGGATATAAAAAGGCTGGAAACAGTTAAGAGGAAGGTGACCAAAATGATTTGGAGCTTGCATCAGAAGACTTATGAGAAGAGACTTGAAGACCTAAATATGTACACTCTGGAGGAGAGGAGGGACAGGGGAGATATGATTGAGACCTTTAAATACTTAAAGAGTATTAATGAACAAACAAACCTCTTCCAAAGATGGGGAAGCTGTAAAATTAGCAGGCATAACATGAAGCTGCAAGGAGGTAAACTGAAAGGCAATGTCAGGAAATAGTTTTTCACTGAAAGAGTGGTGGATGCTTGGAATGCCCTCCCGATGGAAGTGGTGGAAGCAAATACAGTGATGGAATTCAATATGGCATGGGACAGACACAGTGGATCCCTTTACAGCAACAGGATAAAATCAAAATAAACAAAACTATCTCTTATATCTCAACAAATAGGAGTAACCTACACAGAGCGGTGAGTACACCCCTAAACAAAGGCATGGGGAGAGGTGACCTACATGGACTGGCAGGTGCATCTACTCTTGCCGCTTTGCTGGGCAGACTAGATGGACCATACTGGTCTTTATCTGCCGTCATATACTATGTAACTATGTTACTAAGTTACTATGTAAATGCCGGGCTCAACTCTGCCATTTATGTCTTTGAAGTTTTTGAGTCCTCCTGCAGTATACCAGAGGAAGTGCCTCCTTCTCCTCAGCTACCGCATCTTTCACCGATGCTTGGGCAGTCCGAGGGAATGATTCTAGTGCAGCCTCAGCCAATCTGCCCTCCTCTGAGAAGAGACGGCATAAGCCTGCCACTGACAACCTCCCCCATCGGGCTCTGCAGGTCATACAAGCCTGTGTTGAGGCCATGACCACGTGGTCGAAAGTGTTCAAAAATGGGCCCCCTCCCCCATCATACTGTGGCCACGAAACTACTCACCCGCTAAGCAGCACAAAGCCAATCCTCCCGGTAAGAAGTCAGGGATGGAGGGTGGCAGGCATGAAGGGAAGGACCTGAGGCACCCGGTTTTCACCATTTACACACACACACACCCAGGGCACGCAGGTTTTCATCCTTCACACTAGTGAGGCCAATCGCACTCCAAAGCGGTTCACGGCCCTCACTGTGCAGGGCAGGCAAACAGCTTGGAGACCAGATAGAGTTACAGCTCAGCAATCGCTCTACTACTAATCTCTCTCACTCTAATTTAATCAAATATTGCTTGAGAGATCTCTGACATTGTCGCTCTCTCCTTTATCCTTACTTTTATTTTTTGCCTTGACCCAATCAAGAGTACAGATCTAAATCCAATTCTAGTACCCCTCTCTTCCAACACCCCCCCCCCCCCAGTTTGTATTCTTTCGCCTTTTTCTGCTTCTGCCACCCCCTTGGGTGAAAACAAGCCAAACAGCCTACCCTAAGTCCTGAAGTGCAGTCCAGACTCACAGAAATCAACCATCTGCTGGAGACCGAGCTATACTGACAATTCTGCTGATGCGCAGAGCCGTTACAGGTTGGCATCTTGAAACTGTAATGCTCAGTCTCCACCTGCTAGTTGGGGGGCTTAGTACCCAATAGTCTGGACTGGACTGGAGGAATGATTTGGAAAAGATATTTAATGGCAATGAGTCAGAAGAGCTGAATCCAATCTCAGTGAACTTGGAAGATATATAAAGCAAACTGGAAAACTAATGAGTAGCAGATCACCTGGATTGAATGGTATACACACAAGAGTGCTAAAAGAACTTCAAAGATGCAGAGAGCTATCACTAGTAATTTTAACCCATCATTAAAATTATTTATGGTACCTCAAAATTGGAGGGTGGCCAACACAATGGCAATTTTTAAAAAGGAATCCAAATGTGATCCAGGAAATTACAGACTGGTAAACCTGATGTCAGTATCAGGCAAAATGATAAAAACGATTATAAAGAACAAAATTACTGAACACACAGAGATGATTTAATGGGGGAAAGTCAGCATGGATTTAGCCATGTCTTGTCTCACCAATCGACTACATTTCTTTGAAAGCATAAAGAAATATGATGATAAAGGTGAGACAGTTGATTTGAAGGCACATTTTAGATAGGTTGTGGAGATCAGATTTGAGATGTCAAGGTCAAGATGTTCCCAATGTGGACATTACTTTAGGAACAGTTCTGCTAAACATGTAGCCATTTCTAAAATACAATCCACATGCGGTGGGAGGAGTCATTTCAGAAATACATATGTGGGAAAGACTGATGGAGAAAACCAGGCAACATACATGTGTAAGTGCCAGCATTTCACAATGCGCACGTGTAAATCTTGACAGTTACAAATGTCTCTAAGCCTTTTCACAAACCAAGACATGCAGATGCTGCTGCTCACCTACAGAGGACCCTGTCTCTCAGTCATTTTAACATGAAGAGAGAAATACAAATTGAGGAATTATGGGGGATATCCCTGTTGAATCTGATCCCTCCTCTAAAAATAAGGGCAAACAGAGCACTTTTTTCATTACCTATTTGTGCCAGGCAGCAGGTGTAAATCTGGACATGGGCAATTTTGAGCTTCAAAGTTCAATGTAAAAGTTGCTGTGATGTTTCATGTAAACTGCCCTTGATATTAGGAAGGGGCGGTATATAAAATCTTGTTAAATAAAATAAATACACATGCATTCCCTATATGAAATAAAGATTACACGTATAGACTTTTGTCCAGCTCAGGCTACAGTCCTGACATATTCCAGACATGCCCCCCATCTGCTTCTGGCAGGGTAGGTTCATCCTTGGATAAAATGAGTCCTTTCTAAAATGTCCTTTTACACATGGATGCAGTTTACACATGTAAATGGTTTTACTGACAAATGTAAATAGCGAATAGGGCTTCTAAAATAACCACTGTGTATTTAGACTTTCAGAAAGTATTTGACAAAGTCCCACATGAGAGACTCCTGAGGAAATGAATTTAGTTTAGTTTAGTTTTACTCTGCCTATAGGCTCAAACAGATACTTCAAAATGGTTTATGGGAAATATATATATGCAAAAAGAAAGGAAAGGAAATTGCAATATTACAAAAAAATACAGAAAGAAGATGGTATGAGAGAAAGCATAAGGAAGTTCAGCCTAGTTCCAGAAGGTATTAGTATTTATTAGTATTTAGCTCATGCCTTTCCAGTAGACGTTCAAGGTACAATCAGGTACAGTAGGTATTTTCCTGTCCCCAGAGGGCTTACCAATCTAAGTTTGTACCTGAGCCAATGGAGGCGAGTTTTAAGAGACAATTTCAATCTGGTGAGATTTGTTTCACTTCTTAAACACTGAGGAAGAGAATTCCAGATGATAGGACCGTAATATGAAAAGCAGGGGCGGCTCAAGACAATCTGCTTTCTTAGGCAAGAGATAAGCAAGCCCCCCCCTCCCCGACAGCCAAAATGGAGGGGTACACGCTTCTAGCAAACCCACCATATCATAACAGCACTACCAGGACTCACACAGCACCAAAGCCTATCTATTAAAAGGCAACACTGCAAATCTTATACCAATACTCTCAGCAGGGGCAGCCCAGGGGGATGCGGGGCCATGTGTGGAGACTCATTTGCATAGATATTTGCATAATATTAACATGCACTAACTTTTAGTAAACATGCCTCTTAATGAGTGTATGGATAAAGAAAGACTACCAGATTTCTACATTACTATACTCCAGTGCCAACTGCCAGGCACGTTAGAAAGTACTATATACACTGCCCATTTAGAACCCATAGTAAACCCGCCAAATCATAACATCACTACCAGGACTCACAAAGCACAAAACTCTACCTATTAAATGGCAACATTGCAAATATTAAACCAATATATCTCAGAGAATAGCAATATATTTCCTACTGGGGAAAGAGAACAAGTTTCACTGTCAAATAGAAACTACATAAACAGAATACCTTCGCTTGGTTACACATGCATAACATAGACCATCACCAAACAAAGAACAAGGGATCACAATTTAGAAATAGAAAGACAATAATTAAACTGGGAACCCCAAAAGCCAAACTTGGAATGTACAACACTGGAGAAATAAAACTATAAATTTCCTCTTGTACTAAACAAAACACGAAATGTTAGCAATACACATTTTCCAGAGCTGACATATTCCAGTTAATAAATTCAAAATAAAAAAGCATTTTTCTACCTTTTGTTGTTTGTGCATTTTATTTTTCAGTTGCAATTGCTCCAGTCACTTTCTTCTGGTTTCTTCGTGTCTTCTGCTAACTCTCCTTTGTGTGCTGTCCATTTGTCCTTTCTCCTCTCTTTTTGTTTTTTCGATTCTCTCTCGACATCTGCTTTAACATACAGATTTTTCTCCTTTTGTTCTTCCCTCCACTTCTTTCTTTATTCCTTTATCACCCACTCAAATTTCACCCTTCCATCCTCAGTCCCCACTTACTCTCCCAATACCCGGTCAATCATAGATTTTTCATCTCTCCCACACAAAATATCTTTTCCCCTCTCCATCCTCACTCCCCCAGCCCCATCCCACTCTAGTCCTCCCCCAACATCAGCTACCCTCTAATTCCAGCTCCACCCAGTATCCGCTCATTTCTAGTCCCATTTTCCCATCCCCCTGCATCAGCCCATTTCCAGTCCTAGCCCCCCATCAGCCCATTTCCAGTTCTAGACCACCATCAGCCATTTCTAGTCCTATCCTAACCACCTATCAGCCCATTTCCAATCCTAGCCCTCCCATCAGCCATTTCCAGTCCTAGTTCCCCCATCTGCCTTTTTCAGTCCTATCCTAGCCACCCATCAGCCCATTTCCAGTCCTAACCCTCCCATCAGCCCATTTTAAATCCTAGCCCCCATTAGACATTTCCAGTCCTATCCTAGCCCATCAGCGCTTTTCCAATCCTAGCCCCCCATCAACCCAATTCCAGACCTAGCTCCCCATCAGCTATTTCCCGTCCTATCCTAGCCCCCATCAGTCCATTTCCAATCCTAGTCCCCCATCAACCCATTTCCAGTCCTAGCTCCCCATCAACTATTTCCCGTCCTATCCTAGCCCCCCATAAACCCATTTCCAGTCCTAGCTCCCCATCAGCTATTTCCAGTTCTATCCTAGCCCATCAGTCCATTTCCATTCCAAGCCCCCCCATAAGCCCATTTCCAATTCTAGCCCCCCCATCAGTCCATTTCCAGTCCTAGATAATCATCAGGGCCGGCCCGTCCATTGAGCAAGAATGTTTTTTGCACAGGGCCCCGCGTTTCAGGGGGCCCCGCGCAAAAAACATTCTACATTAGCACAAGCACATTAAAAAAAAACAAATGGCTGCTGCTGCCGCTGCCGCCGTGGCAGCGGCAGAATCAAATGTCCCGCCGCGGGGCCCCGCCTGCCGGCAGAGCCTCCCTGAGCTCCCAGGTCCCTCCCAATGCGCGGGCTTTCAGAGCCGCGAGAGCTTCTCTGACCTCTTGCAGCTCTGTTAATCCTGCCGGGGCTGATGGGAAATCCCATCAGCCCCGGCGAGATTAACAGAGCCGTGAGAAGAAAGGGAAGCTCTCGTGGCTCTGAAAGCCCGCGTATTGGGAGGAGCTCAGGGAGGCTCTGCCGGGCAGGCGGGGCCCCGCGGTGGGACATTTGATTCTGCCGCTGCCACAGCAGCAGTGGCGGCAGCAGCAGCAGCCATTTTTTTTTTAAATCTATCAGGGCTGATGGGGGAGGGGGTTAGGACTGGTAATGGGCTATGGGGGGGCTAAGACTGGAAGTGGGTTGATGGGGGAGGGGGGTTAGGACTGATAATGGTCTATGGGGGGGCTAAGACTGGAAATGGGCTGATGGAGGAGGGGGTTAGGATGTAATGGGCTATGGGGGGGCTAAGACTGGAAATGGGCTGATGGAGGGGGGTTAGGATGTAATGGGCTATGGGGGGGCTAAGACAGGAAATGGGCTGTTGGTGGGTAGGACTGGTAATGGGCTATAGGGGAGGCTAGGACTGGAAATGTGCTGATGGGGGGGTTAGGACTGGTAATGGGCTATGGGGGTGCTAAGAGAGTAAATTGGCAGATGGGGGGTTAGGACTAGTAATGGGCTATGGGGGGGGGGCTAGGACTGGAAATGGGCTGATGGGGGTTAGGACTGGTAATGGGCTATGGGGGGCTAAGACTGAAAATGGGGTGATGGGGGGCCTTAGGACTGGAAGTGGGCTGATGGGGGGCCTTAGGACTGGTAATGGGCTATGGGGGGCTAAGACTGGTAATGGGCTGGGGGGGGCTAGGACTGGAAATGGGCTGAGTGGAAGGAGGGCTTGAACTTCAAATAGCTGATGGGGACGGGGGCTTGGAATGGAAATGGGCTGTGTGGAAGAAGGGCTTGAACTACAATTAGCTGATGGGGAGGGGGGCTTGGAATGGAAATGGGCGTAAGGGGAGGGAGCTAGGACTTGAAATGGGCTGATGGGGGTTAGGACTGGTAATGGGCTATGGGGGGTTAAGACTGAAAATGGGGTGATGGGGGGCTTAGGACTGAAAGTGGGCTTATGGGGGGGCTTAGGACTGGTAATGAGCTATGGGGGAGCTAGGACAGGTAATGGGCTGGGGGGTGGCTAGGACTGGAAATGGGCTGAGGGGAAGGAAGGCTTGAACTACAAAGAGCTGATGGGGAGGGGGGCTTGGAATGGAAATGGGCTGTGAGGGGAGGGAGCTAGGACTGGAAATGGGCTGAGTGAAGGGGGGCTAGGACAGGAACTGGGCTGATGGAGGGCTAGGATAGGACTGGAAATGGGCTGTTGGGGGCTGGGATTGGAAATGAGCTGATGGAGGGACGGATGGGGGAGCTAGGACTGGAAATGGGCTGATGGTGGGGCTAGGATAGGACTAGAAATGGGCTTATGGGGGCTGGGATTGGAAATGAGCTGATGGATGGGGGAGCTAAGACTGGAAATGGGCTGATGGTGGGGCTAAGATAGGACTAGAAATGGGCTTATGGGGGCTGGGATTGGAAATGAGCTGATGGAGGGACTCGGATGGGGAGCTAGGACTGGAAATGGGCTGATGCGGGGACTAGAAGGGAGCAGATGCTGGGTGGGGCTGGAACTAGAAGGGAGCTGATGTTGGGGGAGGATTAGAATGGGATAGAGTTGGGAGAGTGAAATGGAGAAGGAAAAAATATTTTGTGGGAGGGGAGACAAATCTACAATTGGCCGGATATTGGGAGAGTAAGTGGGGATTGAGGATGGCGGGGTAAAATTTGAGTGGATGAAATGGGAATGAGGAAAGAACAAAAGGAGAGAGATTAGTATGTTAAAGCAGATGTAGAGAGAGAATGGAAAAAAACTAGAAGAGTGAAGAAAGGACAAATGGACAGCAGACGATGGAGAGTTAGCAGAAGACACGAAGAAACCAGAAGAATGTGGCTGAAGCAATTGCAACTGAAAAAAAAATGCACAAAAGGTAGAAAAATATCTCTTTATTGAATTTATTAACTGAAATATGCCAGCTCTGGGAAATGTGCATCATTAACGTCTGCGCTTTGTTTAATACAAGAGGAAATTAATTTATAGTTTTATTTCTACAGTGTTGTTGGGCTTTTGGGGTTCCCAGTTTAATTATTGTCTTCCTGTTTCTACATTGTGATTTCTTGTTTGGTGATGGTCTATGTTCTGCACGTGTAACTGAGCTGAGGTATTCTGTTTATGTAATTCCTATTTGACATTGCCACTTGTTCTCTTTCCCCAGTAGGTCATGTATTGTTGTTCTCTGAAATGTATTGGTTTAATATTTGTAGTGTTGCCTTTTGATAGGTAGGGTCTTGTGCTTTGTGAGTCCTGGTAGTGCTGTTATGATATGGCAGGTTTGCTATGGGTTCTAAATCGGCAGTGTTTGTAGTAGTTCCTAATGTGCCTGGCAGTTGGCACTGGATTATAGTAATGTAGAAATCTTTTAGTCTTTCTCTATCCATATACTCATTAAGAGGCATGTTTACTAAAAGTTAGTGTATGGTAACATTATGCAAATATTTATGCAAATGAGGCCCCGCACCGAGTCTCCGCACATGGCCCCGCACTCCCCTTGGGCCGCCCCTGATAATCATCAGCTATTTCCAGTCCTATCCTAGCCCCTCCATCAGCCCATTTCCAGTCCAAGCCCCCCCCCCCCCCACTCAGCCCATCTCCAGGCCTAGCCTCCCCATCAGCTATTTCCAGTCCTGCCCCCCCCTCCAAAGAGCCCTATGGCTGTCCAAATGGCTTAGAAGGCTCCCGGCAGGCCCCGGTTCACCTCTGACACCGCCAAAGTGAAGAGCATAGTTTTTCTTCACTTCAGCAGCTGTGTTTTAGTATAGGCTGCTGGTGCGCTGAGTGCCAGGAAACAGAAAATTTCCTTTGACCTCTGGCCCTGACTCTCAGAGAATACCAATACATCTCCTACTGGGAAAAGAGAACAAGTGGGACTGTTACATAGAAACTACAGGCCCAATTTTCGAAGGCATTTACATGGTTAACAGCCCATGTTAACTGTGTCAATGCCTTAATCTGGGATTTCCAAAGGCACCTACATGGCTAGTGCCTTTGAAAATCCCCAATTAAGTCCCCTACGCCACCCGATGCTATCCAGTTAGCATGCTGGGGGGGTTCCAGGGTGGAGTGGAGGCGGGGAATGGTGCTAACCGGGTAGCAGTGATTTTGGATACTGCCCGGTTAGCGCTCTGCACCTTAAAGATAGGCGAGGATTAGCTGCCCGGTTAGGCTTGGCGACTTTTCGGCTGTGTGGCGAACCCCAGATGTTCACTTCTGGTTGAGCGGAAGTGAAAATCCGGGGTTAAGGGGTCACGGGCAGGGCTACACAGCTACGGCACTTAGCCCTGCCCAACTGAAAATCAGGCCCTACATGAACAGAATACTGCAGCTCGGTCACACACTCAAAACATAGACCATCACCAAACACAGAACAAGAGATCACAATTTAAAAATAGAAATATGTAGACAAACGCTAAACTGGAAACCCCATGGAACCAGACAGCATCCCAAAGAATATGTAAACAGAAATGCACTTCCTCCTGTACTGTACAAAATCAAAAAAATATCAGATGCACATTTCCAAAAACTGAGAAAGAAAAACAAAAACTTCCTACAAAAGAACGAGCAGAAAATAAAACTGTATAATCCTGAGGAAAACAGGGGGATGAGTGCAGCAGCGAGAAAGCCCATGAGCTGCTTGGGGCAAATGGAGTGCAGAGCTGCAGGTTGCCCAACCCTGCAATTGCAGAATACCTCACTTCATATACATATAGAACAAAGGCAAACCTTCACTAAATACAGAACATAGTTAATCACGTATTATGGATGTGCAGACAAAAGCTGAAATGAAACCTCAAGAAACCACTCTACGCAGTGCAGAACTTCACAACTAGAAACAGAAATGGATTTCCTTTAAGGCTAAGCCAGCCCCAGTAATTACACAGGTACACTACCAAAAAACTGCCTCCAGTTTTGCAACTGATTCCTATAGATTTTGGGGTGCTGAATCCAGGACAAATAGCCAAAATGTTCCATCACGTCACGTTTTCTTGCAAAATTAGATTTCTTACCCATATAAGGAATGTTCACATAATTTCTTTTTAGCCGACTGCAGTTTATTTTCTTGGCCCAAAATAGAGGTTGTAATGGTTAACTAACTAGAAACACTCCCTCACGATATTTTAGAGTGTTTTGTATTCATTTTATACATTAACAGGACAATTGGGAGGCGGGGGCTAAATCCAGTACTCGCGCTGGCGCATGTTCTTTCCTGTTCGCCTCGCCTCGTTGGGGGGCGCGCTCGCGCAAACAAGCTGGTTGCGACATGAACGTTCCTGTCAAATTTCAGTTTCTTGCAAGTTCATTATTACCTTTTGTTTGCTCAGTCGTAATCCAGCTTTATTCCGAAGTGGTTCACTACAGTTATAGTTTGCAGTGCTGTGTATTTGTGATGGCTCACAGAGCCAGAGGTTGCGTCAACTCTCCGGACAGTTTTTGTTTTATTTGTGGGGAATATACCGTGAAAAAGCGGCAGAGGAACATTTCTGCATTTATTAAAAAAGTATATTTCGCCTATTTCGGTTTGAAGTTAGGCGATCAAGACAAACCGTGGGCTCCTCACAAAGTGTGCAAGACATGTGAGGAAGATCTACGCTTATGGATGAAAGGTAAAAAACAAGCATTTCGTTTCGGAATACCTATGATGTGGCGTGAACAGAGAGACCACAGCAGTGACTGCTATTTTTGCTCTTGCATTGTGAAGGGATACAACTTAAAAAATAAGAACATAATAAGTTACCCCAACCTTCCCTCAGCAATTAGGCCTATGCCTCATAGCAACGAAGTACCTGTGCCTGAACCACCAAAATCTTTGGATCATATTTGTGTGGACGGTTCTGATCATGATGAGACTCATCAGATGGCTTTTCCCGATGAGTCCAGTACTTCCGAGTTTGAAACTGAACCAGATCCGAAACCTGAACTTTTCTCTCAAGCTGAATTGAATGATTTAGTCCGGGATTTAGGACTCCCAAAAGATGCTGCCCAACTGCTAGGTTCTCGGCTTAAACAGAAAAATCTATTGTCACCAGGAACAACATTTTATTGGTACCGCAACCGCGAGACACAATTTTTGAAGTGTTTCAGCAAAGAGGAAGATTTGGTATTTTGCAACGATATATACGGAGTGATGGAAAAGTTTAAACTCAAGTATGATCCTGCTGAATGGCGGCTGTTCATTGATTCGACAAAAGACAGCATAAAAGGTGTTCTTCTTCATAATGGCAACACATTCGCTTCAGTTCCTATTGCTCACTCTGTTATTCTCCAAGAAAAATACGAGAATTTGGCCCTGATTCTTCAGAAGATTCGTTATGATGAGCATAAGTGGATGATTTGTGGAGACTTTAAAATTCTATCCATGCTATTAGGGCAGCAATCCGGTTTCACCAAATATCCCTGCTTCCTTTGCTTGTGGGATAGCCGGGCCCGCGACCTACACTGGGGGAAAAAAGACTGGCCAATTCGGGAGTATTTTAGACCCGGTGAGAAAAATGTTCTTCATGAGAGCTTGGTACCTCGTGATAAAATTCTATTACCACCTCTCCACATTAAGTTGGGTCTCATTAAGCAAGTCATCAAGTCCCTTCCAAAAGATGGTGAGTGCTTTCGGTACCTTTGCTCAAAGTTCCCCCAACTTTCTGAAGCAAAGCTAAAGGAAGGAGTGTTTGTTGGCCCTGATATAAGGAAACTCATTTCAGATGGAGCATTCGCTGAAACGATGTCTGAGAAGGAAAAAGAAGCCTGGGATTCCTTCAAGGATGTTGTTCTCAAATTCTTGGGGAACAGGCGGGATGAGAACTATAAGGATATTGTTGCCAGGATGCTCAATGCCTTCAAAGAACAAGGCTGTAACATGAGCCTGAAAGTCCATTTCTTGCACTCCCATGTGAACTACTTTCCCGAAAACGTGGGGGCGTACAGTGAAGAACAAGGTGAAAGGTTTCACCAGGACATCAAGGACGCAGAGAGAAGGTACCAAGGAAGATGGAACACCACTATGATGGCTGATTTCTGCTGGTTGCTGCTGCGGGAAACCCCAGATGAAAAATACGCCAAGCAGCGCACCAAGAGAAGCATTCGGGGGAAGAAGAAACGGGCCCACCAGGAGATTGATTGACCCAAGAATGACTTTAAAATCTAAACTGTGTTGACAAATATCGTGTTTTTACTAAACTTTGAAATAAAAATTTGCTAGTTATTACCACAGTGTCGGATCTCATTTATTAGAATTTTATTTTCACACCATCGGGTGTTTGTCTTCATGTATTGCAATGGTGCGGTTTGCATTTTCTATTCTTACATACATACCTGTACAACATTTTTTGCACATTTCTTTGCTTTGCTTTGTGTCTAACCTCGCTCTTATATGCTCAATGTTTGTGCACATGTATGTGGCTGTTTTAAGTGCAGACAATTTTGCTACCATCACAGTGTGTTTTGTTGACATTACTCTATTCTTATGTGCTGCCTTGTTACAATTTTCTTTATTCTTATTTGAATAACTACTAAACAATTAGTATAAAGAATTCATCCAAGAAACTTTTATCTCGATCGCACTCAATCTGAAACGTTCACCTCAAACTGCTAACCCAATGTAGCAAAAAATCTGTACGTGATGGAGCAAATTGGTTACCAGATTTGGATTCAGCGCACCAAAAAACGTAAAAATCAATCGAAACATTAGAGGCAGTTTAAAAAAAAAATTTTTTAGTGTACCTGTGTTATTCTTCTGGGAGAAAGGGAGCTGTTATGTTACATCGCACGCCCCCAGAAGAATAATGTACAAGCTCCAAAACCTCAACATGTCCCCACAAAAATGATGGAAGCTCAGCCACCCCACCCAGAACTGTGCAGATTACTGTTTTCCAAGAGGAAGACTTTTTGACCAGTCCTGGTTTTGAACTTGTATTCCAAAGCAAAGGATTTGTAGTTCCAAAGTGGCTATAGTTGTTGTAACTGCAGCTCCGTGCAGGTCAGCCCCCCCCTCTATTGAAAGATATTTAAGCTTGCTTTGATTTCATCCTCTTGCTATAAAAAGGGTTCCACTGTGCATGTCCCATGACATTGTGAATTCTGTCACTGTATTTGCCCCCACCACCTCCATTGGGAGGGCATTCCATGCATCCAGTACCTTTTCAGTGAAAAAGTAAACCAGTTGCCTCTTCTTTTGATGAGGCATTTAAATGTGCTGCGATATGTCTGTCTGTGATTGAGAAATTGATTGTATGGGGAGCATTAGACAGGGGAGGGAGGACGTGGTCCAGAGGCAGAATGAGGGCAGAGCATAGGCAGGCCATGACCCCAGATGTACAGGGCCAATTCCGAGTTCGTCACTGCACGTCCAGGGCCTTCAGTGTAGACGGGGGACTTATTCCACCTGAAAGGTGGAATAAATCCCCCTTGATGGCAGGGGATCGTGGCGCAGGACCCGGAAGAGTAGGTGAGGGGGTGCAGGAGGTTCCCCGCACCCTGACCCAGACTTTGGAATGCCCGTTCAGGGGTCGAGCTGCGGGGAAACACAGCTCTGTGTGTTAGCCGGTGATCGCAGCTCCTGAATGGAACTGCGGTGCCATGGTGACAGAACGCAATGGCACAATGGCTCCATTCAGGTGTGCTGATGATCAGAATCAGGGCCCCACCCGGTTCTGATCCCATAGGCACCTCTGGCATCCACAGGACCAGAATCAGGTGCTAGTGCTGCATGCCCTGATTCTGTCCGGCCGTACAGGGGCAGGACGTGCAGGACAGAATTGGCCTCTCAGTGTATAGACTCTAGATATGCCTTGGGGATATTTCTTCCTATTGAGATTCTTGTTATAAAATGTTTTTGAAAGAATAAGTTTCATGTCATAAGGACTTTAGTTATGTTTTTGTTGTTAAGTGCCGTCAAGTCGGTGTCGACTCATGGCGACCCTCTGGATAGTTGTCCTAAATTGTGTTTGGTCTTCAGTCAGGCGGCTCATTATTGACAGACTGGTACCTGTAGCTGCTGTCATTGTATCGATCCATCTCATTGCTGGCCTTCCTCTTTTGTGTTGACCTTCTATCTTGCCAAGCATGATGTCTTTCTCTAATGATCTCTCTCTTCGCATGATGTGTCCAAAGTATGAAAGTAAAAGTCTTGTCATCTGAGCTTCTAAAGAAAGCTTAGGTTTGATCTCCTCTAGTACTGACGGGTTTGTTCTTTGGGCAGTCCATGGGATACACAGTATTGGTCGCCAGCACCATATTTCAAAGGCATCAATTTTCTTTCTGTCCACCTTTTTCACTGTCCAACTTTCGCATCCATATGATGTTATTGAAAATACCATTGCTTGAACGAGTCGAATCTTTTATGGAGAGAGATATCTCTGCTCTTGAGAATCTTGTCTAGGTCTTTCATAGCCATTCTGCCAAGTGCAATGCATCGTCTGATTTCTTGACTGCTTGTTGCTTCTTTATTGATAGTTGATCCGAGTAGCTTAAAGTTGTCCATGATTTCAATTTCTTCTCCTTCAACGATGAACTTATTGATTTTGTCAGTTGTCATGATTTTTGTCTTCTTTGCATTAAGATGCAGGCCCATTTTAAAAATATGTACCTTGATCGTGAGACGCAAATGTTTCAGATCATCTTCACTTTCAGCCAGTAATGTGGTATCATCAGCATAGCGAAGGTTGTTGATGAGTCTTCCACCAATCTTCACACCTCTGTTGTCTTCATACAATCCTGCTTCTCTGATGATTTGTTCTGCATATAAATTAAAGAGGTACGGGGAAAGTATGCAGCCTTGTTGTACACCTTTGCTGATTTTAAACCATTCTGTTTCTCCTTGTTCTGTTCAGACTGTTGCTTCTTGATCAATGTACAGATTGTGCAAGAGAACGATCAGGTGTTCTGGTATACCCATGCTTCTTAATGTGACCCAGAGTTTCTCATGGTATACACAGTCAAAAGCCTTGCTGTAGTCGATAAAGCACAAATACTGTAGATATCTTTTTGGTAGTCTTTGGTATTTTCAAGGATCCATCTCACATCTGCGATGATGTCTCTCATTCCTTGCCCTTTCCTGAAGCCTTCTTGCACTTTAGGTAGTTCTTGTTCCAGGTATCGTTGTAGTCTCTGTTGAATAATCTTCAGTAGAATCTTGCTGGCATGTGGGATCAGAGCGATGGTGCTAAATGCTAATTAGCAACTTTCTACACATGTCCTAATACTACTTTGGCAGAATTAAATATCTTCTATCTGAAGTTCACTTAAAAAGTAGCAGTAAGTTTTAATAGTTGTTTGTTTCCAGATGCCTTAGTCTATAAGGATACATTAGAATGGTATGAAGGTCTATGTACATATGTAGTTGGTATGAAGCAAGTGATTAATAGTAAATAAGAAGGATTTTTTGATGGACAGTAAACTAGTGAAGGTAGACATTTTATGACTGATCTGTAGCGGTACTGTGCACAGCTAATTTTTTTTCCCTTGCTGTCTATATGGGTTTGTTCTGTAGTATGAAATGGATTCTCTGAGTCAGTGGACTGGGAAGAAGGATGGATGTACTGTACATTGCAGTAATAAATTGATAGAAGTTCACAGCACAGATAACAGTTCAGAGGAACAGTTTGGCAGGACTCTGTGTTTATAATAGCTCTGCGAGTGAGAGATTGCTAAATTGCTCAAGGGCATGAGAGATTCCTTCTAGAGAAGCTACTTAAAAAAATGTTTTCAGGGAGAAAACAGAGCGCAGTTAAAGTAAAGCATGATTGCTGTTAATCCTTTTATATATAAGAAGAACAACTTCTGATTCCAATTGGCAGCAGTATTATTGAGAAATAAATCCACATGATCGTGATTTCATTAGATTATGTTTAAGATTATTTACAGAGATCCTGGATTTGACAATTGTGATAGAGGAAGAAAAACCCAAAACAATTAACCATCCCTTTATTTGCGTTTGTACAGTAAATAAGTTTAATCCACGATATGCAAGTTTTGTTTACTTGGTTTCATGGATCTAAGCTTATCCCAGCACCTCCTGGTGCTTCTTATAACTGCTGATAAGAACCTCTGGAGAATATTAAAAGACATATTCTCCTGTTTTATCTATGATTAATTTACAGTTGTGCATGAAGTGAATGGGAAAATCTTCCATCTATGATAGCTTTTTGTTAGGTATCTTATAAATTGCGTGAATTGGCATTATATAACAAAGACTAGGGAAAATTAAGAAAGTGTTTAAAAGAAAAGATACAAGTTAGCAGCTTTGCTGAAAATTGAATTGCTTGTCAAAGTCAAAGCAAGTTCATTTGTTTAAAAGTAATGATACAAAAAAAAGAGTAAAAAGAGAAGAAAATTTCAAAAGAAAGGTGAAAAATCAACAAATAATGAAAGATGCAATTTCATTCTAATAAGTAAATTAAGCAATTAAGGTGGTAAATATGTGTTATAATGGTTTTTTATGTTAATAGATTAACTGAAAATCCTGGTACCCACCACATCCATGAAAGTGTAAGAGACTACAGTGGCTGTTCCAGTTTATTTTAAGCTATCTTGCAAGAGTCTATTGGAGGAGTAATCTTAAATTTTCATGTTGTGGGTTATGTATTGACCCCTGCAGAACTGATGTTAATTAAAAGTGTGAAGCCAATGTCTACTGATTAACTAAATTAGTATCACTGATTGAGGTAGATTCAAGATGTAAATGAATTTAGCTTGTGCGAGAGATTACTTGATCCTTTACTACTATGCTGTTTTCTACATGAAACGTAAGTGTTTAGCTTGACTTGTAATATATATATCTAAACAAAAAGGCAAAGCAGACGCATGACACCGAGTTATACAATGTGGCAGTTTGTTCCTAATAAAGGAAAGTGCTGCGGCCTAGCTGGGGGAGGCATTATGGGAAAGTGCTCAGGTTTGTAGGCCTGACTTCCTCCACTGAAGGTGTGTGTGTGTGTGTGTGTGTGGTGTGTGGTGTGTGGTGTGGTGTGTGGTCTTTCTTGCACTGAGTCCAGGGAACTAGAGTCAACGAGCCGAGGTTGGATTTCTGCTGCTTGTTGCCCCCGCTCAGGATTAGAGCACCAACAAAAGAGCCTAGCCGCAACACAGGGCCGAAAAGGCAATCAGCTCCGTGCTACTAAAACACAATAAGGGACTCTAAGAGAACCCTCATAAAAATTGAACAAGCCTGGAGAAAGAAGAAGACACAAGCCACTTATCAGCTCTACTGAGAAAAACAGAAAGAATACAAAAATCTAATCAACCAACGAAAACAGAAGCACCATAACAACCTCATCCTCAAATCAAAAAACAAACCCAGAGAACTTTTCAATATAGTTTGCACACTCACAAGGGAACCCAACCATACTGATGATACCACAATCCACCCTGAGATCTTTGCACAATGCGTAGTTACTCACCTTTAACAGGTGTTCTCCAGGGACAGCAAGAATCAGTTCTCACATATGGGTGACATCCCGGCACCGACGGAGCCCGCGTGGAGCATTTCCCCTTCCCGCCCAAGATGACATACCTCAGGCAAAGATAAAAAATACCAAGAAGAGTGAGCAACTCCAAGGGGAGGTGGGTGGGTTGTGAGGACCGATTACTGCTATCCCTGGAGAACACCTGTTAAAGGTGAGTAACTATACTTTCTCCAGGAACAAGCAGGAAGTCAGTCCTCACATATGGGAATCCCCAGCTACAAGCGATCGAGGACCTGTAGAAAAGCGCCATGGCAAGCCATGAGCAGACACTGGTAACCGAAGACCCTGGGTCCCTGGAAGACCACACTACCAGTAGCCACAGAAGAAGGGTCGGAGGGCTTGAGTTGCCTAAACCCCAAACAAATTATGGAATACGACCTGGCCGAAGGCACTGTCCCGACGAGACTCCCTTTCCAGGCAGTAATGCGTCGCGAAGGTGTTAGGTGAGGACCAAGTTGTGGCTCAGCAAATGTCTGTCAACGGCATAGAGCGCAGGTATGCCACTGATGCTGCCCTTGCACAAACACCGTGCACCGTGACTCGGCAGTCCAGCAGTAGCCCGGCCTGAGCCTGGGCGAAGGCAATGCAGTTCGCCACCCAGATGGAAAGGGTCCACTTGATGACAAAGGAAACGAAGAGCCGCTCGGACCTGCAGTGAGCCTGCTTACACTGCAGGAAGAAGGAGAGAGCCCTCCTACAGTCAAGGGTATGGAGGATCGCCGACGCCCTGTCGGCATGGTGCTTCAGAAAGAAGGTTGGCAGCACTATCTCCTGGTTGGGGTGGAAATCCGAGACAACCTTCGAGAGAAACTTGGGGTGCGTTAGGAGAACCACCCGGTTCCCATAGAATCTCGTGCAGGGTGCATCGGCCATCAGGGCCTGAAGCTCACTGACCCTCTGGGCCGAAGTGAGGGCCACCAGAAAAACCTCCTTCCAGGAAAGGTGCCAAAGCGAGCAGGACGCCATTGGCTCGAAAGGTGGCTGGGTTAGTCGCGTGAGGATGACATTGAGATTCCGCTCCGTGGAGGTGGCCAGATGGGGGGCTTGGAAAGAAGCAGCTCGTGTATGAAGCGGTAAACCAGAACCTGACCCGAGAAGGGTCTACTCCCGACTGTGTGGTGGTTGGCCGAGATCGCGCTCGGATAGACCCTGACCGAGTTGGACTTCAGGTCCACTTGTGAGAGATGGAGCATGTACTGCAGGACCAAGTGGGTGGGGCAAGAGAACGGGTCAGCATGTATCCCCGAGCACCACACCATGAACCAACGGCATTTAAAGGCGTGAGTCCTCCTAATCAAGTCCTTGCGCAAAGCCAGCAGTATGTCCTTGATCTCCACCAGGAGATGAAGAGGGGCTAGAATGACCCACTCAGCCGCCAAGCCTTAAGTGATAAGTAGCAGGCCCTCCTCCTGTGTCAACAAGTCCGGCATGCTGCTGAGGGGAACCGGAGGTCCTTATCCCTCAAGGCTTGGCGGCTGAGCGGGTCGCTGTAGCACCTCTTCATCTCTTGGTGGGAACCGAAAATCACCAAGGCCCCGTCCTGCTGTATCTTGAGGAGAGTTTGCGCTATGAGCGGAGTGGGGGGAAACGCATACAGGAGGCCATGCATCCACGACAGCAGGAAGGCATCGGAGGCTTCCCTGTTCGGGTGGGGACTGGGCTACAGAACTGCGGGAGCTGCGAATTTGCTGGGCTGGCGAAGAGATCTAGGACCGAAGTCCCCCAACGCTGGAACAGCCACTGTGCTGTCTGCGGGCAGAAACGCCACTCTTGTGGCTGGAGGATCCGGCTCAGCCTGTCTGCCAGGATGTTGTCCAGGCCTAGGAGATAGGTGGTCCATAGGGTTATGCCTTGGCGAATAGCAAAGGACCACAAGGCTATCACCTCCAGGCAGAGGCTGTAAGAGCCGTTGCCCCCCTGCTTGTTCATATAGACCATTGCCACCCAGTTGTCCATCTGGACAAGCACTGCCCGGTGTTGAATGCGGTGCTTGAGCACCCGGAGGGCAAGGAGGACCGCCCAGAGTTCGAGAAGGCTGATCGGCTGTCAGGACTCCTCCAGGGACCAAGTCATCTGTGTGAGGAGCTCGCCACAATGTGCTCCCCAGCCCTTGAGGGAGGCATTTGTGGTCAAAACCACGTTGTGCTGTAGAGCCTGAACAGCATGCCTCGAAGCAGATTCCGGGCGTCCCGCCACCAGTCAAGGAACTCAGACAGCTGGGGAGTGACCGAGACAGCATCTCAGAGACGACCCGTCACCTGAGCCCACTGAGCTCGAAGGCACCACTGCGCCGCCCGCATGTGCAGTCGGGCATTGGAGACGATTGGACCGTCCAGGCCATATGGTCGAGGAGACAGAGCATTGCTCGGGCCAAAAATGTGTCATGGCGCTGAACCGCAGATGCCAGAGTGACAAGGCGGTCTGCTCTGTCCTGGGGAAAGAAGGCTGCTGCCCGCTGTTGAGGCATGCACCGATGTAATCCAGGGTTTTGACTGGAGCGAGATGAGACTTTGGGTAATTGACCACAAAGCTGAGGTGCTTGAGGAGGTGGATGGTGCGGGCCGTGGCCCGCACGAGCCAGTCATCTGGATAAGGGTAGATGAAAGTGTCCTGCAATCGAAGGTATTTGAACACTCGCAGGGTAGACGCAAGGCAGAAGGGAAGCACCCTGTATTGGTACTGGTTCCCTTGTACCCTGAAGCACAGTTCTGTGTTTGGGGTAGACGAGGATATGAGCGTACGCATCCCGAAGATCCAAGGAGCATAGCCAGTCGCCCTGCCGGAGGAAGGGCAGCAAGGACCAAGAGAGAGCATTCTGAATTTCTCCCGCACCAGATATTTGTTGAGATTTCTTAAATTGAGGATGGGTCGGAAACCACCTGTCCGCTTTGGCACAAGGAAGTAACGGGAGTAGAACCCGTGACATCTGAGATATGGTGGGACCACTTCCACTGTTCGTTCTTTGAGGAGGTTGGCAAGCTCCTGTGCCATAAAGACTTGGTGTGCAGGAAGCTGAGGGGGCTCCATGGGGCAAAAAGGTGGAGTTAATCAGTCCAGGTGAAGGAGGCAACCTCCCCAGATGACCTGGATGACCCAGGTGTCCGAGGTGACGGAGGGCAATTGGCTATGCATCCAACCGACTGGGCTGGTGCCAGGGTCTGGCTTTTGGGTCCCTTAGGCTTATGTGGGCCCTGGGGGCCGCTCTTGCTTTATCCGCCCTGGGGTGGAGTTGGCGCCGGAGGGTAAGGTGGGTAGCCCTGGTAGGGAAGACCCTTCCTCTGGAAGAAAGGCTTCTTGCCCTGCTGCCTCTTCCACGGGAGAGAGGAAGTATTTTGGGAGAGACGAGTGCGAGTGACGTACTCTGTCTCAATCTCCGCTGCTTTGTTCTCCATGGGCTTCCCGAACAATTGCTCGCCCAGGCACGGTACATCGAGCAGCATTTCCTGGACTCATTGTTCGAGGCCAAGGACTGGACCCAGGCCTGCCGCCTGGCCCTGATACCAGCAGCTGCTACCCGACCGGAGGACTTGAAGCTGTCGTATGCAGCGTGAGAAAGGTACTTTGAACAGTCCCCCACTGACTTCAGGAGGGACTGGAAACGGTGGAGGTAATCATCGTCAAGGCCCGCCTGGAAACCTCTGAGTTCCTTCATGAGGTCACGAAGGAACATGCATATGTATAGCTGGTAAGCCTGGATGCGGCACGCAAACATGGAGCCTTTGTAGGCCTTTCGCTCAAGGGCGTTGGGGGCGCAAAGTTCCCTACCCAGCGGGACTGAAGAGTGAGTTTTGGGTTCTTTTGCTTCCGCATGGCCAACTCCGCCACCATCGAGATATGAGGAAGCTGGGCCTTCCAGAAGCCGGGCCCTCGCTGGACCCCAGTGCTTGCTGACAATGGGGATAGATCCAGGTGTCTCCCACATGCAGAGGAGCAGCCGGACTAGGATGGGCAGATCTGGGACTGAGGAATTCCCTTAGTGGAGCCTCGTATTGTAAAATGAAGATTGAGACCTCTGTCGGGATCCCTCACGAGGCCCCTGGCTCTCAGGGGTATTCCCAGCAGCCTGGGGAGCCATCACAGGCGTCATCCTTGAGGTCTCAGGTTGCGTGCCAGTGGAGCCTGGCACCAGCGCCTGCTGGGCAGCAAGGAAGGCAGAAACATTGCGCTCCAGTGTCAGCATTCGGGCTTCCCACGCGGGAGTGGGGCCCTGCGACACCGACACCGGGGTGACTGGGTCGAGAGTCAAGGAGGGTCGGGACGACCCTCGGGAGACCGGGCACCATCGCCGGAGGCCTCTGTATCTGTATGAGGTACCTTTCACGGCTGCTTCTTCTCCGACTCTTGAGACTGCCGCGGAGAGCTCAGGGATCGAGTGTGAGAACGCTCATGCTTGTCTGGAGCCCCCGGACAGAGTCCTCGAGGGCTTCTTCTGCTCCCTTTCAGAGGACCCTTGCTCAGAGTGACACTGGGGCCACGGAACGGGCGTGGCAGACCCCAGAGGCTGAAGGTCGATAGAGCTGGAAGTTACGGGGGATACCGGAGCTGCCTTGCGGAAAATATCATCCAGTTTCTGCTTACGGCTCTGGATGGCCTTGGATGACATCTTTTTACAAAGGCAGCAGAGTTCTGGATTATGGTCAGCTCCTAGGCACCTAAGACAACAGTCATGGGTGTACGTGAGCGACATGTTTTTGGAGCATCTCTCACACTTTTGAAACCGGAGGCCATGGGGGCAAAAAGAATTCCCGCAAGGTCGAAGGCCTTCGGCTCGGCCAGTGGTTGAAAAGGGTGCAAAACATGCTAGAGACGAAGAAAAAAGAAAAAATGAAAAACAGCAAAGTCCCGGGGCCCGGTCCTGAGACACGGGCACTGGGGATGGCCGGAAGAGGACCGGGAAACCAGAATTAGAGAGACAATTAAGAGACTTTTTCTGAGGTACAGGGACATGCGCCCAAAGGGCTCCGCTAAAAAAGGGAGACTGATCAAGATGGCACCCTTGGGTGGGAAGGGGACCACGCATGCGTGGTGGCATTCCCAAAGGCTTTCCTTGAAAGCTGGGAATATGCTCGGCGTGGGCTCCATTGGCACCAATGTCACCCATATGTGAGGACTGACTTCCTGCTTGTTCCTGGAGAACACCTCATTACTAAACATACTCCCCCCCCCCCCCCAGATATATAGCGCTCAAGACATGTCATCCGAGCTCACACCTACACTTCCCGAACACTCTTGGGACAAATTCCATATACCCTCCAAAGAACAAATCGCTCACATCATATCTGCCTTTAACACCAGCACCGCTCCCACGGACCCCTGTCTGGTACTATGGATAAAATCTGCAAAAGAATTGGCTCAGTAATTTTATACACAATATTGCACAATCCTCCCTAACACAAGGATACATGCCCCCCCCCCATTAAGCTAGCCACTATACGCCCCACCTCCAAAATCCCGATACCCTCCCCTACCGACTCAGCAACATATCGCTCCATATCCAGCCTCCCATTCCTAGCCAAGATACTCAAAATAATAGTATACCTTCAACTTCAAGATCATGTAAACTCCCTAGCACCATTGGAAACCCACCATATGGATTCTGACCCCTGCACAGCGTTGACACCCTACTCATAATGCTACTTGACAACCTCACCAGAGGAATCAACAACTCTAAAAAAAGGCTTCCTCCTCATATTCGTTAACATAACTGCAGCATTTGACACTATCTCCCACACTATCTCCCTCTGAAGACTTGAAACTATTGGTCTACGCAGCATCACACTCAAGTGGTTCCACTCTTATCTCAATGAGAGACAGCAGCAAGTCAATGTTGGCACAACCACTACCTCCCCTTTCCCCTTGACACAGGGAGTACCCCAAGGCTCATCATTGTCTGCCCTACTCTTCAACCTCTACATTCAACCCATCTGCCACATCATCAAACAACATGGAATCCAATACATATTATATGCAGATGACATGATCTACACCCAGATCAACCTTGAGGACCCGGACTACACAACCATAACTGCCTGCCTCCAGGATATGTCACAGTGGCTCTCGTGCAATCTCAAAATCGACTTAAAAAAACCAGAAGCGCTACTCATCTCACGAAACAGCTTCTTCTCTCCCCCACCCCCCCAACACATCGACCTCCCCAACATAATCCTACCAATCAAAGAAGAAGTAAAATACCTGGGAATCATCCTAGACTGGAACCTAAACTTCTGCTCACACATCAACAAGACCGCCAGAAATGCATACCACAAGATGGCCATCTTAAGGAGACTCAAACCCCTCCTCAATCAAGACCACTTCAGAACATTCTGTCAGACAATACTAACGCCTCTACTGGATTATTGTAACTCTCTCTTCAATGGCCTGCCTAAATCGACAACCCAACCTCTCCAGATGGTTCAAAATACAACTGCCTGCATCATCACAGGACCTTCAAGGCACCAGCACATCACCCCAGTACTCAACCAATTGCACTGGCTACCGATCACCTCCAGAATCAAATTCAAAACAGTTCTCATCATACACAAAATCCAAAACAATCTAGCCCCTGACACCCTTAAGAACCTGATAAGCATAAACACAAGCACAAGAACTAAATGACAGAATACAACGGATATTAGATTGTGTACAGTTTGTTAATTATGCATTTCTGGTTCATTATGGAATGTGCAGCATTTTTGTCTCAATAAAGAAATTTAAACTAAAGATCATGTATAAAAGGAATTGGAAAACAAACTCGATAAACTGGAATGATGTAATACGGCAATTTGATAAACTAAAGAGTTGCAAATCACCTGGGCTGGACGGAATACATTCCAGGATGCTGAAAGAATTCAAAAATGAAATTGCAGACCTACTATTAGATATTTGCAAACTATCAATAAAATCATCTATAATACCTGAAGATTGGAGAGTGGCCAACATACTGCCGTTTAAAAAATAATTCCAGGGGTTATCCAGGAAACTACAGACTGGTAAGCCTGGCATCAGCACCGGCCAAAATCGTAGAAACCATTTTAAATAACAAAATTACTTAATATGTAGATATTCATGGTTTAACAGGACAAAGCCAACATGGAAGTCTTGTCTCACTAATCTGTTATATTTTTTTGAAGATGAGAATAAACAGGTAGATAAAGGTGAGTCGATTTAGTATATCTGGATTTTCAGAAAGCTTTTGACAAGGTCCCTCATGAGAGACTCTTGAGGAAATTAAAAAGTCATTGGATAGGAGGCAGTGTACTATTATGGATTAGAAACGAGTTAAAAGAAAACAGAAAGTAGGGCTAAATGGCCAATTTTCTCGATGAAGAGTGACGTACCTCAGGGATCTTTGCTGGGCCTGATACTTTTTAACATATTCATAAATGACCTGGAAATGGGAATAATGCATGAGGTGATCAAATTGCAGATGATATAAAATTATTCTAAATTGTTAAAACACAAAAGGAGTGTAAAAAATTGCAAGAGGACCTTGAAATATTGGGAGATCGGACGTTCAAATGACAGCTGAAATTTAATGTGGACAAGTGCAAAGTTATATACTTCTGGAAGAATAACCAAAACCACAGTTACATGATGCAAAGTTCAACATTAGGAATCACCCCCCAGGAAAAAGATCTAGGCATCATTATGGATAATACATTGAAACTCTGCCCAGTGTGTAGCAGCAGCCAAGAAATCAAATGTAATGCTTGGAATCATAAGGAAAGGAATGGAGAATAAATTCAAAAATATTATAATGCCGCTGTTATCACTCCACAGTGCGACTGCACCTTGAATTTTCTATTCAGTTTTGGCCACCATCTTAAAAAGGACATAGCAGAATTAGAAAAGTATAGAGAAGAGCAACCAAATGGTAAAGGGGATGAAAGGATACCCCTATGAGTCTTGAAGGACTACAAAAAGAGACTGCTACTTCTGGAGAGAGATCTGTAATTGTAGGTATTTACTTCTGGGAATTTTTCAAAATCTTGGTGAAAAAGGAATTCTTTAGATTAAAGCTAATTAATCTGTGAATCCAGTGTATTTGTTAAATCAATCAGGGCCTAGTATCAGCAAAGAGCTTTTAGTTAAATTAAAAACTCAACAGGTAGCTTTCAGTTTAAATTTAAAACCCAGCAGAGAGCTTGCAGCTTAAATGTAATACTCAGTCAGAGCCTAGTAACAGCAAAGAGCTTCAGTTTAAATTTAAAACGCAGCAGAGAGCTTTCTGGTTAAAATTAAAACCCAAGACTCCCTCAATCCAAGCAACAGCTGTGTGAATCATCCAAGAAATTGGTCACAGATTACCTTACAAGCACAGCAGAGGGTACTGTGTAGCAGCCAGTTTTTAATAAGTCTTCTTTACCTCCCTCTCTCTTCAACACCACCCACCCACACCTGGGATAATCGTAGCTTTATAGGTGCTTAAATCTCTTAAAGGAAAGGAGGTGAGATATTCACTTTCGGGTGCAGCTGCTTATCCTCCTCAGGAATACATTGTTCACCTGAAGCATAATTAATTTCAGGTCCCCAAAGTACATTAAACTTATTAGTAACATAGTAACATAGTAAATGACGGCAGATAAAGACCAGTATGGTCCATCTAGTCTGCCCAGTAAGATGGTAAGAGTAGGTGCACCTGCTGCTACGTGCAGGCCACCCCTCCCCATGTCTTTGTTTTAGGGGTGAACCCACTGCACCGTGTAGGACACCCCTGTATGTTGAGAAATTAGTTAGTTAAGTTTATTTTGATTTTCTCCTGTTGCTTTAAAGGGATCCACTATGTCTGTCCCATGCCATTTTGAATTCTGTAACTGTATTTGCCCCCACCACTTCCATTGAGAGGGCATTCCAAGCATCCACCACCCTTTCAGTGAAAAAGTATTTCCTGACATTGCCTTTCCATTTACCCCCTTGCAGCTTCATGTTATGCCCTCTAGTTTTACAGCTTCCCCGTCTTTGGAAGAGGTTTGTTCGTTCATTATTTCTTTAAAGGTCTGAATCATATCTCCCCTATCCCTCCTCTCCTCCAGAGTGTATATATTTAGGTCTTCAAGTCTCTTCTCATAAGGCTTCTGATGCTGGCTCCAAATCATTTTGGTCGCCTTCCTCTGAACAGTTTCCAGTCTTTTTATATCCTTTGCAAGATATGGTCTCCAAAACTGAACACAGTATTCCAAGTGAGGCCTCACCAGTGACTTATACAGTGGTATTAGTACGTCTTCCTTTCTGCTGGTAATTCCTCTTTGTATGCAACCCAACATCCTCCTGGCTTTTGCCACCGCCTTGTCGCACTGTTTTGCCACCTTGAGATCCGCAGAAATAATCACACCATTAGGTATAGTTTTATTAGTATAAGTATCCCCAGCAACCCTTAGTAAAGTAAAGAACTTAAATACTTAAACACAACCTTAAAACTAAGATGCAGAGAGCAGTCCAGCAGCGAGATAGAGGTTTTCCATTCTTTTGAATTGAGTGTCACATGTATGATTTTCTCCCAGTTGGTGAGCGGTCTTATGTGTGCACTAGGTGCAAGGAGCTCTTTTCTCTCAAGGAACAAGTCCAATCTCTGGAGGCTAGAGTAGCAGACTTGGAGGACATAAGGAAGACAAAGAGGTACATAGACGAGACCTACAGGGATGTAATACTGAAGTCCCACTTCCAGTCTGTTAGCATCCTTGTTGCCATGGAGGAGAGAAGTCACGTGACAGGAGAGCATCACGCTGGTGCGGCAGGAAGTGATCCTGTATCTAGGACCTGTCCTCCAGGTGATGTAAAACCCTCTCACACCGAGGAGGTTACTCCAGGGCCATGTGCCCAAGAGGGAAGGGTTAGGACAGTCGTTATAGTTGGTGATTCGATCATTAGGCATGTAGATAGCTGGGTGGCTGGTGGACGTAAGGATCACCTAGTAACATGCCTGCCTGGTGCGAAGGTAGCGGACCTCACGTACCACCTAGACAAGGTCTTAGATAGTGCTGGGGAGGAAACTGCTGTCTTGATACATGTCGGTACCAATGACATACGAAAGTGTGGTAGGGAGGTTCTTGAGGCTAAATTTAGGCTTTTAGGCAGGAAGTTGAAATCCAGAACTTCCAGGGTAGCATTCTCCAAAATGCTTCCTGTTCCACGCGCAGGACACAAAAGACAGGCAGAGCTCTGGAGTCTCAATGTGTGGATGAGACAATGGTGCAAGGATGAGGGTTATGTTTTTTTAGGAACTGGGGAACATTCTGGGGAAAGGAGGGGCTCTTCCGAAGGGATGGGCTTCACCTTAACCGGGATGGAACCAGGCATTAACCTTTAAAAAGGAGATGGAGCAGCTTTTAAACTAGATAACAGGGGAAAGCCGACAGTTGCCCAAGAGCGCATGGTATAGAAGAATGTATCCTTGAAGGATACTAGCAAAAGAATGAAGTCAGGGCACATCAGCAGAGAGGTTCCAATAAAGACAAAAGTAGCCCAAATTCCATTGAGTACACAGCTGACAGAGCTTAAAGATTCCAAATTACCCCTGCCTACCAATATCCAGAATAATATGAATAAAATACAGCCTCCAAAATGCTTCTATGCAAATGCTAGAAGTCTAAAAAATAAGATGGGAGAGTTAGAATATATAGCACTAAATGAGAGGTTAGATATTATTAGTATCTCAGAGACCTGATGGAAGGAGGACAACCAGTGGGACACTGTGATAACTGGGTACAAATTATATCGCAATGATAGAGTAGATCAAATTGGTGGAGGGGCTGGACTCTGTTAGAGAGGGCATTGAGTCACCCAGGATTAAAGTTTTGCAGTAAACAAAATACACTGTAAAATCTCTGTGGATTAGAAATTCCATGTAAAAAGGGGAAGGGGAAGGTGATGGCAATGGGGATGTACTATCGACCGCCTGGCCAGAATGAACAAATGGATGATGAAATGCTCAAAGAAATCAGGGAAGCTAACAAAAGTTACAGCACAGTAATAATAATGGGTGATTTCAATTACCCTGGTATCGACTGGGTCAGTGTCACGGCAGGACATGCTAGGGAGATAAAGTTTCTAGATGAAATAAATGACTGCTTCTTGAGCAGCTGGTTCATGAACCAACCAGAGGGGAAGCCATTTTGGACCTAGACCTTAGTGGAACACAAGATCTGGTGCAAGAAATAAGGGTGTTGGGGCCACTTGGCAATAGTGATCATAGCATGATCACATTTGATTTAATATATGGAGGAGGGAGGGTACTACCTTTTAACTTTCAAAAGGGAAACTATGATAAAATGAGGAAAATAGTTAAGAAAAAACTAAAAGGAGCAATTGCAACGGTTACAGATTTACATCAAGCTTGGGTGTTGTTTAAAAATACTATCTTGGAAACCCAGACCAGCTGTATTCCACGCTTTAAGAAAAATGGAAGGAAGTCCAAAAATCTGCCAGCATGGTTTAAAGGTGAGGTCAGAGAGGCTGCTGTTGCCAAAAAAGCATCTTTCAGGAAATGGAAAAAGGAGCTAAATGATGAAAACTGGAAAAAAACACAAGCACTGGCAAGTTAGATGCAAGGCATTGATAAGATAGGTAAAGAGAGAATTTGAGAAGAAGCTTGCTGTGGAAGCAAAAACACATAATAAAGACTTTTCAAGTACATTCGTAGCAAAAAACCTGTGAGAGAGTCAGTTGGACCGATAGATGATAGACGGGTAAAAGGGGCACTAAGAGGGGACAAAGCCAAAGCAGAGAGACTGAATGAATTCTTTGCTTTGGTGTTTACTGAGGAAGATGTAGGAATGTTACCCATTACTGAAATGGTATTTAAAGGAGATGCCGTGGACGAATTGAAAGAAATAATGGATACATTGGGAGGATTTATTACTACTATTAGATATACCAATCAACTGGACCAGATGGTATACATCCAAGTGTGTTGAAAGAATTGAGATTGCAGACCTACTATTAGTTATCTGTGAACTATCATCAAAATCATCTGTAATACCTGAAGATTGGAGGATGGCCAATATAATGCCAATTTTTAAAAAGGATTCCAAGGGTGATCCGGGAAACTACAGACCGGTGAGCCTTACGTCAGTACCAGGAAAAATGGTAGAAACCATCATAAAGAATAAGATTACTGAGCACGTAGACAGTCATGGCTTAATGGGAAACAGCCAACATGGCTTTAGCCAAGGAAGGTCTTGTCTTACTAATCTGTTGTTTTTTTGAAGGTGTGAATAAACATGTAGACGAAGGTGAGTCAGTTGATATAGTATATCTGGACTTTTAGAAAGCCGTTGACAAGGTCCCTCATAAGAGACGTTTGGCAAAATTAAAAAGTCATGGGATAGGAGGCAGTGTACTATTGTGGATCAGGAACTGGTTAAAAGATAGAAAGCAGAGGGTAAGGCTAAATGGCCAATTTTCCCAAAGGAGAAGTGTTCTGTGCTGGGTCCGCTGCTTTTTAACATATTCATAAATGACCTGGAAATGGGAATAACGGGTGAGGTAATCAAATTTGCAGATGACACAAAACTATTCAAAGTTGTTAAAACCCACGAGGATTGTGGAAAATTGCAAGAGGATCTTAATAAATTGGAATACTGGACATCCAAATGGCAGATGACATTTAATGTGGACAAGTGCAAAGTTATGCACCTAGGAGAGAAAAACCCAAACTATGGTTACATGATGCAAGATTCCACATTAGGAACTAACAGCCAGGAAAGAGATTTAGGCATCAACGTGGATAACATGTTAAAACCCTCTGCCCAGCGTGTAGCAGTAGCCAAGTAAGCAAATAGAATGCTAGGTATCATAAAGAAAGGAATGGAGAATAAAACAAAGGATATTATAATGCCTCTGTATCGTTCCATGGTGCAACCGCTCCTTGATTATTGTGTGCAATTCTGGTCGCTGTATCTTAAAAAGCATATAGCATTATTAGAAAAGGTACAGAGTAGAGCCACCAAAATGGTAAAGGGGATGGAAGTATTCCACTATGAAGAGGCTAAAAATGTTAGGGCTTTTCAACCTGGAAAAGAGACGGTTGAGGGGAGATATGATAGAGGTCTATAAATGACTGGAGTGGAGCGGGTAAATGTAGATCGATTGTTTACACCATCAAAATATAGAAAGACTAGGGGGCATGCAATGAAGTGACAGGGTAACCTATTTAAGACTAATAACAGAAAATATTTTTTTACTCAAAGTGTAATCAGACTCTGGAATTTGCTACCGGAGTATGTAGTGAAAGCTGTTAGTTTAGATTGGGTTTAAAAAAGGTTTGGACAAGTTCCTGGAGGAAAGGTCCATAAAACATTATTAAAGGGGACCCAGAATATCCATTGCTTGACCCAATACAAGCATTGAGGAATCTGTGTCTTTTGGGGAAACTACTAAATACTTGTGACCTAGATTGGGCACTGTTGGAAACAGGATACTGGGTTTGATGGACCTTGGTCTGACCCAGTATGGCATATCTTATGTTCTGAAAGGCTTAAAAGGTTGGGGTTCTTCAGCCTGGAAAAAAGGCAACTGAGTAGATATAATAGAGGTCTATAATATAATGAATGGAGTGGAACGGGTAAACGTAGATCTATTGTTTACTCATTTAAAAAGTAGGAAGACTAGGGGATACGCAATGAAGCTACAGTGTAACACATTTAAGACTAATCAGAGAAAATATTTTTTTTACTTGACGTATAATCAAACTCTGGAATTCATTACCTGAGGATATAGTAAAAACTGCTAGTGTAGCTGTGTTTCAAAGATGTTTGGACAAGTTTCTGAAGGAAAAGTCCATATACCATTATTAAAGAGGACCAGGGAGATCCACTGCTTACCCCTGGGTTAAGCAGTGTGGAATCTATGTACCTTTTTGGGAACCTGCCAGGTACTTGTGACCTGGATTGGCCACTGTTAGAAACAGGATACTGGGCTTGATGGAACCTTGGTTTGACCCAGTATGGCATATCTTATGTTCTTATGCTCTTGAGAGTAACAAGTTCAGGAGATGCTTTCAGCCCCAGGAGATTTGCATTATCTGCTGTTGCTTTCAAGGTTACCAGAATTCCTTTTCCTCCCCATTCCCAGGAAGGACCACCTCAGCTGCCTCTAAGAAAGATGGGGATGTTACTTTTCCTCATCCCAGGAAGATCTGCATCCTTGGCTTCAAGCACTGTTGCTGCCTGCAAAAGGAGACCAGTGATCTTGCTCCTCCCTGACAATGTGATCATTGAGTAATGTCTGGGCCTGCTTGTGTGGGAAATATTAAATTCCAAGACTATGGGAGGGGAAGAAAGAAAGGAGATTAACAGGAGGAGAGGAAAGAATCTCTTAAATCCTACATTTCATTACTACACTTGGTTCCATGCCAATATGAGCTGTGTATTCAGGTTTTACAGTTTCAGACATTAACTGCAAAGTCGCATAGGCATTTTGCTGCAAGTCACACATTTATGACTAATAACAGAGGAAGAACAAATGAATTCCCAGGATTCAAAATTCACTGTCCCCACTAATGAAGGAAAAGAAAAGCAGTATGAAGAATCCTCTATATGAATGGAAGCAGATTGAAGCCTGAATTTTCCTTTTTCCTGGGGAACTCTGTACATGGAACACATCTGGTTACGAACCCTGTCGCTGGCTCCTTAGCGGAAACAGGCAGAATCCTTCTGCAAGCGCTGCTGTGCCTACGCTGCCGGCTCCTCACCCATAAACATAAGAACATAAGATATGCCATACTGGGTCAGACCAAGGTCCATCAAGCCTAGTATCCTGTTTCCAAGTGGCCAATCTAGGTCATACATACCTAGCAGTTTCCCCAAAAGACACAGGCTCCACAATGCTTGTACTGGGTCAAGCATTGATATCCTGGGTCCCTTCTTAATAATGGTTAATGGACCTTTCCCTTTTTTAAACCCAGCTACTCTAACAGCCTTTACTACATCCTCCGGTAACAAATTCCAGAGTTTGATTACACGTTTAGTGAAAAAATATTTTCTTTTATTAGTCTTAAATAGTTTACCCTGTAGCTTCATTGCATGTCCCCTAGTCTTTCTATATTCTGATAATGTAAACAATCAATCTATGTTTACCCGTTCCACTCCATTCATTAATTTATAGACTTCTATCATATCTCCCCTCAGCCGTCTCTTTTCCAGGTTAAAGAGCTCTAACCTTTTTAGCCTTTCTTCCTAGGGGTATCCTTCCATCTCCTTTACTATTTTGGTGGCTCTTCTCTGAAACTTTTCTAATAACGCTATATCCTTTTTAAGATACGGCGACCAGAATTGCACACAGTATACAAGGTGCGGTCTCACCATGGAACGATAGAGGCATTATAATATCTTTTGTTTTATTTTCCATTCCTTTCCTTATGATACCTAGCATCTTATTTGCTCTCTTGGCCGTGGCTGCACACTGGGCCGAGGGTTTTAACATGTTATCCACAATGATGCCTAAATCTTTTTCCTGGGTGGTGGTTCCTAATGTGGAACCTTGCATCGTGTAACCATAGTTTGGGTTGTTCTTCCCTAGGTGCATAACTTTGCACTTGTCCACATTAAATTTCGTCTGCCATTTTGATACCCAGTCTTCCAATTTATCAAGATCCTCTTACAATTTTCCACAATCCTCTTGGGTTTTAATAACTTTAAATAGCTTTGTGTCATCTGCAAATTTGATAACCTCAATCGTTATTCCCTTTTCCAGGTCATTTATGAATATGTCAAAAAGCAGCTGACCCAGCACAGATCCCTGGGGTACACCACTATTCACCTTTCTCCATTGGGAAAATTGGCCATTTAGCCCTACCCTCTGCTTTCTATCTTTTAACCAGTTCCTGATCCACAATAGTACAGTGTCTCCTATCCTATGACTCTTTAGTTTTTCCAAAAGTCTCTGATGAGGGACCTTATCAAAGGCTTTCTGAAAGTCCAAATACACTATATCAACTGACTCACCTTTGTCTACCTGTTTATTCACATCTTTAAAAAAAATATAACAGATTAGTAAGACAAGATCTTCCTTGTCTAAAGCCATGTTGGTTGTCTCCCATTAAGCCATGTTTTCAACAAATATGTGTGTGGTCACCTTTCAGAGCTTATTATACTGCAAAGTAACTATGTATCACTAGCTCCACTTTTTACCAAGAGATTATGTCTTCTTCATCATCTGGTGGTTTATGCTTGAATACCTATGTGTTTATAAAGATCTGCCATACTTTTCACGAATTGATCTGCTGTTTCCTGTTCTTTCAATTTAGCTGTTGTAGCTTCTACTTCCTTTTGTACTGCTTCCATACTCATTTTTGTAGCGTCCACTATCAATACCATCAAATCTAGCGAACATTTATTTAATATCTGATTCCACTTTTCCATAAAAAAGTGGAATCAGATTTGATGCTATTGATTTGATGGTATTGATAGTGGACACTACAAAAATGAGTATGGAACAATGCAGTGTACATTACAGATAACAGGTTTTTACATTTGGATTTAACAGGGGTAACTATAAACAACTATATACATTTGTGCTATTTATCGGCAAGGTATGCCACAAATGTTGCTATGGACTAACGGCACTCTCGGACTAATTGCATATTGGGTAATATTACTCTTCCTCAGTTAAGACCGAAGCAAAGAATTCATTCAGTCTCTCCGCTATCGTCTTGTTGCCTCTTAGTGCCCCTTTAACCCCTCTATCATCTGATGGACCAACTGACTCTCTCACAGGTATTTTGCTACGAATGTACTTGAAAAAGTCTTTATTTCGTGTTTTTGCTTCTGCAGCAAGCTTCTTCTCAAATTCTCCCTTTGCCTGCCTTATCAATGCCTTGCATTTAACTTGCCAGTGCTTGTGCTGTTTCCAGGTTTCGCCGTTTGGCCTCTTTTTTTCCATTTCCTGAAAGATGCTTTTTTGGCAACAACAGCCTCTCTGACCTCACCTTTAAACCATGCTGGCAGTTTTTTGGACTTCCTTCCACTTTTCTTAAAGCGTGGAATACAGCAGGACATGGCTTCCAAGATAGTATTTTTCATCAACATCTAAGCTTGATGTAAGTCTTTAACCTTTGCAACTGCTCCTTTTAGTTTTTTCTTAACTATTTTCCTCATTTTATCATAGTCTCCCTTTCGAAAGTTAAAAGGTAGTACTGTGGATTTCCTTACCATCCCTCCTCCATTAATTAGATCAAGCTCGATCATGCTATGATCACTATTGCCAAGTGGCCCCAACATTCTTATCTCTTGCACCTGATCTGGTGTTCCACTAAGGACTAGGTCCAATATGGCTTTCCCTCTGGTCGGTTCATGAACCAGCTGCTCCAAGAAGCAGTCATTTATGTCATCTAGGAACTTTATCTCCCTAGCATGTCTTGCTGTGACACTGACCCAGTCGATACCGGGGTAATTGAAATCACCCATTATTATTACTGTGCTGTAACTTGTTAGCTTCCTTGATTTCTTTGAGCATTTCATCATCCATTTGTTCATTCTGGCCAGGTGGTCGATAGTACACCCCCACTGCCATCGCCTTCCCCTTTTTACATGGAATTTCAATCCATAGAGATTCTACAGCAAATTTTGTTTCCTGCAAAACTTTAATCCTTTCTGACTCAATGCCCTCTCTAACACAGAGCGAAACTCCTCCACCAATTTGATCAGCTCTATCATTACAATATAGTTTGTACCCAGGAATCACAGTGTCCCACTGGTTGTCCTCCTTCCACCATGTCTCTGAGATTCCAATCATATCTAACCTCTCATTTAGTGCTGTATATTCTAACTCTCCCATCTTATTTTTTAGACTTCTAGCATTTGCATACAAGCATTTTAGAGACTGTATTTTATTTATATTAATTTGGCTATTGGCATGGAACTATAATGAAATACAATGCAGTCAGCGAACACTTAATCTCTTTTCGTCTACGAGGAATGCCTATCAACACAACTGCAGTATATGCCCCAACAACAGCTGCAGAAGAGAATGAAATTGAAAAGTTCTATGAACAAGTACAAGCTGAAATTGACAGAACATGCAAACAGGATATCCTGATAGTCATGGGTGACTGGAATGCAAAAGTTGGCAACAAAGAAGAAGGCAAAGTAGTTGGAAAATATGGACTTGGCAACAGAAATGAAGCTGGAGAAAGACTGATAGAATTCTGCAAGACCAACGATCTATTCATCTCAAACACCTTCTTCCAGCAACACAAGCGGCGACTGTACACATGGACTTCACCCAATGGATTGAATAAAAATCAAATTGACTACATCTGTGGAAGTCAACGATGGAAAAGCTCTGTAACATCAACAAAGACAAAACCTGGAGCTGACTGTGGTACAGATCATCAACTGCTAGTATGCAAACTCAAGCTAAAGTTGAAAAAGAGCAAACCACTCATGAATGCAGCAAAATATGACCTTGAGAATATACCACTGGAATTTAAAGACTGCCTGCAAAATCGATTTGTTGCTTTAGATACAAATGACAGAGCTCCGGAAGAGTTATGGAATGACATCAAGAAGGTTGTGTTGGAAGAAAGCGAGAAGTCTCTGCAAAAGGTGAAAAAGCAAAAACGGCCAAAATGGATGACGGAGGAAACTCTGAAAATTGCCCAGAAATGCAGAGAAGCTAAAGCCAGAGGAGAAAGAAAGACAATCGCAGATCTCAACAGAGATTTCCAATGTGCAGCAAGACAGGACAAGGAAACGTACTACAATGACACTTGCAAGGAAATAGAAGCAGAAACTATTAGAGGAAGAACAAGATCGGCTTTCCTAAAGCTACGAGAGTTAAAGAAAAAGTTCCAACCTCAAATTGGAATGTTACAAGATGCTCAAGGTTCTATGTTGAATGATGCTGAGAAGATCAAGAAAAGGTGGAAGGAATATACAGAGATTTTATATGATAAAGACCAAGTGGACCAACAGCCGTTTCAACCTGTACCTTATGAATGGGAACCATTGGTGATGAAAGAAGAAGTTGAAGCAGCATTGAAAGCCTTATCAAAGAACAAAGCACCAGGCATTGATAGCATTCCCATAGAAGTATTGCAGCAATCTGATGCAGCTGTTACCGTACTTACAAGGCTCTGCCAAGAAATATGGACGACAACATTATGGCCAACTGACTGGAAAGGATCTGTGTTTATACCAATACCAAAGAAAGGTGATCCAACTGACTGTGGAAATTATCGCACAATCGCTCTGATCCCACATGCCAGCAAGATTCTACTGAAGATTATTCAAAAGAGACTACAACCATACCTGGAACAAAAACTACCTGAAGTGCAAGCAGGGTTCAGGAAAGGGCGAGGAACGAGAGACATCATTGCGGATGTGAGATGGATCCTTGAAAAGACTAAAGAATACCAAAAGGATATCTATTTGTGCTTTATCGACTATAGCAAGGCTTTTGACTGTGTAAACCATGAGAAATTCTGGGCCACATTAAGAAGCATGGGTATATCAGAACACCTGATCGTTCTCTTGCGCAATCTGTACATTGATCAAGAAGCAACAGTTCGAACGGAACAAGGAGAAACAGAATGGTTTAAAATAAGCAAAGGTGTAAGACAAGGCTGCATACTTTCCCCCTACCTGTTTAATTTATATGCAGAACAAATCATCAGAGAAGCAGGATTGTATGAAGACAACAGAGGTGTGAAGATTGGTGGAAGACTCATCAACAACCTTCGCTATGCTGATGATACCACATTACTGGCTGAAAGTGAAGATGATCTGAAACATTTGCTTCTCACAATCAAAGAACATAGTCTCAAAATGGGCCTGCACCTTAATGTAAAGAAGACAAAGATCATGACAACTGGCATAATCAACAGGTTCATGTTGAAGGAGAAGAAATTGAAATTGTGAACAATTTTAACCTACTTGGATCAACTATCAATAAAGAAGCAACAAGCAGTCAAGAAATCAGACGACGTATTGCTCTTGGCAGAATGGCTATGAAAGACCTAGATAAGATTCTCAAGAGCAGAGATGTCACTCTCCATACAAAGATTCAACTTTTTCAAGCCATGGTATTTTCAATAACATCATATGGATGTGAAAGCTGGACAGTGAAAAAGACAGACAGAAAATTGATGCCTTTGAATTATGGTGCTGGCGGCGAATTCTGTGTATACCATGGACTGCCCGAAGAACAAACCAGTCGGTACTAGTGGAGATCAAACCTAAGCTTTCTTTAGAAGCTCAGATGACAAGACTTCGACTTTCATACTTTGGACACATCATGCGAAGAGAGAGATCATTAGAGAAAGACATCATGCTTGGCAAGATAGAAGGTCAACGCAAAAGAGGAAGGCCAACAATGAGATGGATCGATACAATAACAGCAGCTACGGGTACCAGTCTGTCAACAATGAGCCGCCTGACTGAAGACCGAACACAATTTAGGATAGCTATCCAGAGGGTCGCCATGAGTCGACTCCGACTCAACGGCACTTAACAACAACATATTAATATTAAGGTGGGTTCAGGAGCCAGAGCCTTGCCCCTTAGAAGCCTGCTTCCCCGCTCTGACTAGAATTAAATTAAAAGAAAGCGGGCGAGGGGGGGAGGATGCACCTCAGCCCAGCCCTTTCTTAAAGGTCTAAACACCGCTGCTCTTTCCAAATCTTCTAAACACTCAGTAAAATAACTTTTCCAAACTTAACTACTATAACTCTCCTTAATTGTTCCTCAAGTGAGCCCCTAACTTCTGGGCTTACCAACCCTCCAGCTGCTTGGAGACTGAGATAACTGGAGTGAGGAGGCGGTTCCTGTGCCTTTATACTGGTGTCATCAAAAGGATGACGTTTCTCAGTCTCCAAGCTGCTGGAGGAGGAGCAAAACCCCAGAGGTTCGGGACTGGACTGGAGGGACGATAAGGAAACTAGAATATATGAATGTGGTTTCTTATTCTTTCAAAATAGGTTACAAGTTATAGACTCAGACTGGCTCACAAACCAGAGCATGGAATCTTCACAGCTTTTATAATGTCCAGCCCCTGCACTTCAGTGGCACTGGGACATGCCCAGAAGTCAGAAAGGGAAATGGAAGCCAAGGCTTTCCCTGACAGCAGGAGAAGGAGGAGGAGAAGAAAGAGAGGTGAAAAGCTATGTGGGAATCAAGCACTGAGTTAAAAAAGAAGCTGCACAACTATTCCATAAACTCTTACGAAAAACTGATTTATTTGCTGCTCCTATAGTGACATCTGCTGGTTGATGGAAGAACAAATAACACTTTTTTTTACTACAAGTATGCTGTTAAGTAAAAATTTCCAGAGAATTTACATCTCTTTAACAGGAAAAAAAGACAAATTTGGAAATAATAATTATACTTCAGTATACATGAATACATAACAATTTAAGATATGCCATACTGGGATAAGATATTGCCACTAATTGGATACAAACATAAGATCATAAGATATGCCATATTGGGTCAGACCAAGGTCCACAGAGCCCAGTATCCTATTTCCAACAGTGGCCAATCTAGGTCATAAGTACCTGTCAGATTCCCAAAAGGTAGACAGATTCCATGAGGTTTATCCCAGGGGTAATCAGTAGATTTCTCTAGTACATTTTAATAATGGTTTATAGACTTTTGCTCCAGGAACTTGTCCATACCTCTTTTAAACCCAGCTTTGCTAACAGCTTTTATTACATCCATCGGCAATAAATTTCAGAGTTTGATTATGTGCTGAGTAAAAATTTTTTTGTCTGATTAATCTTAAATGTGCTACATTGTAGTTTCATTGTTTTTACCTTACTTTTTAAAGGAGCAAACTACTGATCTGTGTTTACCTGTTCCACTCCACTTGTTATTTTATAGACCTCTAACATATTTCCCCTCAGTTGTCTTTTTCCAAAGTGAACAGCCCTAACCTTTTAAGCGCTTCCTCATAGGGGTATCCTTCCATCTCTTTTATCATTTTAGTCACTCTTCTCTGTACCTTTTGTAAGTCCACTAAATCTTTCTTAGATATGGTGACCAGAACTGCAGACAATATTCAAGGTGAGGTCATACCATGGAGTGATACAGAGGCATTATAATATCCTTGGTTTTAGTCTCCTTTCCTTTCTTTATGATTCCTAGCATTCTATTTGCTTTCTTGGCCACTGGTGCACATTGAGCAGAGGGTTTCAAGGTATTACCCAGAATGACACCTAAATCTTTTTCCTTGGTGATGATACCTAATTTTTTAACCAGTTTTCTATACCATCTTATCCTTCAATCAAAGTGGTTTATATTATGTAATCACTACAAACAGGTACTGGATACATTCCCTCGTTGCAAAAGGGGCTCACAATCTATGTGTACCTGAGGCAACAGAAGATTAAGTGGCTTGCCCAAGGCCACAAGGAATGCCTACGGGATTAGAAACCCCAGACCCTCCAGCCTGAGATTGCTGTCCCCAGGTGGGACTTGAACCCCCAGCCCTCCAGCCTGAGGTACTGTGTCCTAACCACTAGGCCACTCCTCCCTCCAATTTGGGCTGTTCTTCCTTATGTGTGTAACTTTGCACTTGTCCACTTTAAATTTCAACTGTCATTTGAACTCCCAATCTCCCAATTTCCCATGATCCTCTTGCAGTTTTTCACAATCCTCTTGCAATTTAACAGCTTTAAATAATTTTGTGTCATCTGCTAATTTGATCATCTCACTCACCATTCACATTTCCAGGTCATTTATGAATATGTTAATAAGCAGCAGGCCCAGCATTGGTCCCGGGGTACTCTACTATTCACCTTTCTCCATCAAGAAAACTGGACATTCAGCCCTACACTTTGTTTTCTATCTTTTAACCAGTTCCCAATCCACAATAGAACACTGCCTCTTATCCCATGACATTCTAATTTCCTCAAGAGTGTCTCATTAGGGACTCTGTCAAAGGTTTTTTGAAAATGTAGATACACTAAGGGGGTTATTTCAGAAATTATAAACATGATATGGACGTGCAGGGAGACAATAGAGATGTGCAAGTCACAAGCACGTCCAGAACAGCATTTTCTGTGGACGTGCGTGCCCTGAGCATGTCTATGTGTGGATGTTCCTACGTGGAGCATTCTGGGGCCTTAGAGTAGGGAGGACAAGAAGGTAGACATCAAGAATGTATTGCAGAAAACCTCAAAGCCGTGCAGGGCGATTCCTTTTGACGTGCAACATCAGACCTACAGGAGAGATGGAATAAGCTGGGGACTTTGTTGTCTGTCTGGACTGACTGTTGTAACATGTTGCTGTGGCTAGGTGTCCTGTGAGTTGTTTCAGAGGTCCCCCCCTGGGTGTGGGTCTCCTTGTGTGCTGTGCTTCTGCTATGCCATTTGATTCCCATCTGTGTCAGTGTCGTCCCCCCCTGTGCAGCACGTGAGGTGCACAGTCTGTGATTGCACGTGTGTGTGTGTGTGTGCATGTATGTGCATGGGTGAGTGTCTCTCAAAGTGCGAGTGGCAGGGTGTGTGGGCACAGTAGAGTTTGGTAGAGTGCATGGTGGTGGGAGTTAGGAAGGCATGGAAGAAAAAAATGCATGGTTTGTTAAGGCAATGCTGTATGAGGCTGACAGAGAGAGCAGGAGGGAAGCAAGGAGCAACCATATCAGAGGGTCCCTAGGCCCAGAATAGTGTAGTTACTCACCTGTAACAGGTGTTCTCCGGGGACAGCAGGAATCAGTCCTCACATATGGGTGATATCAACGCCGATGAAACGCGGATGGAAGCATCTCCCCAATTTTCAAAGAAAGCCTTTGGGAGATGTGCCACGCATGCGTGGTCCACTTCCCGCCCAAGGGTGCCATCTTGCCTCAGTAAAATGACATAGCTAAGATGGCCAAGGAAAAAATAAAATTCGGCAAAGAAGCAACTCCAAGGGGAGGAGGGAGGGTTGTGAGGACCGATTCCTGCTGTCCCCGGAGAACACCTGTTACAGTTGAGTAACTACACTTTCTCCGGGAACAAGCAGGAAGTCAGTCCTCACATATGGGACTCCCCAGCTACAGGCTACCGAGAACCTGTAAAAACGCCACGGCGACCTGCAAAGGGTGAGTCGTGAACAGCAGCAGTTGAGTCCCTACTGAGAGACTCTCACAAGAACCAAGTGTCCAGCAGAAAACCAGAACTCCTGTAGCCTGAACACAGAAAGGTCAGAGGGCAGGTTTTGCCTTCACTATGAAGAAATTATGGAGTAGGGCCTGGCTGAGATACTGTCCCGTTGGGACTCCCTCTCCAGGCAGTAGTGAGCTGTGAAGGTATGGACCGAAGACCAGGAGGTGGCCCGACAGATCTCCATCACAGGGACGGAACACAGATTTCTCATGGAAGAGCCATTGCCCTGATGAGGTGCACCGTGACCTTCTGATCCAGTGAGATCTCCGCTTGCTCATAGGCAAGGGTAATGCAGTCCGCCATCCAAGTGAACAGAGTTCACTTAGTCACTGGGAGCCCCAGGCGGCTGGGGTCATAGGATACGAACAGCTGTGGTGCTTTGCAGTGACCCTGAGTCCATTGCAGTGCTCTCCTACAATCCAGATTGCGGAAAATGGTCTCTGCTCTACCGGCATGAGGCCTCGGAAAGAAGGTGGGGAGTACCATCTCCTGATTGAGGTGGAATAGGGACACCACCTTTGGCAGAAAATTGGGGAGTGTATGGAACATCACCCTGTTCTTGTAGAACCTCGTGTAGGATGGTTCCGCCATCAGAGCCTGGTTCGCTGACTCTGCATGCTGATATGAGTGCTACCAGGAAGGCGACCTTCTAGGACAGGTACTGGAGGTGGCAGGTAGCGAGAGGCTCAAACGGAGGCTTAGTGAGTTGCGAGAGCACCACACTGAGATCCCACTCTGCCGCTGGAGGGTGGACAGGGGGTTTGGATAACATGAGACCCCACAGGAATCGGGACACAAGGGGCTGAGCCGAGAGAGGTTTTCCCTCAACGGAATGGTGATGCGCTGCGATGGTGCTCAGGTGCACTCTGACCGAATTGAACTTCAGTCCCATCTGCGATAGGTGAAGCAGGTACTGAAGTACCACTTGTACTGACCAGGAGAACGGGTTCGCCCGCCTTTCTGCACACCATACCGAGAATCGGCGCCACTTGAAGGCGGAGAACCAATACACAGACATGACAGATGATCTGTGTCTTACCAGGTTTTGCTTTGATAAGTCAGCCATCCATCAGCTCTGCCAGGAGCTGGCGTTGCTCCTCAGCTCCATGACACACAGGGGCCAACCCATGCTTGTCCTTCGAAAGGTCACCACAACCCTTGCCTTCCTAGCAATGGTCAGGTTTTCTGTCTGTGCTGGCAGCCATTGTAGGTCTAAGCCAATCTGCAGTATCACAGAGCATCTCACAGTTTCTAAAGCATTCCTAACCTGCCCAGCTGAATATATAGCATTCCCCTAGACCAGTGCTTTTCAAACTTTTATCCTGTATGACCCCATTTTAACAACTGAAAATTCACATGACCTCTGAGGATAATGAAATTAAAATAGAAGATCTCCAGCCTCCTTCCCCTCTCTCCACTCATCTAAAGCAGGAAGGCAGCAACAACAGCAGTGGCAACAGCAGTATCAGTCAGCATAGGACCCCTTGTGTCTGTGTGTGCTTACAGACTCCAGTACTCAGCATGGGTTTCCAGTTTAACAGGAAGATTTCCCAGGAGGAGCCATATGCTGACTACTCACAGGCCATATACTGACTGATGACTGCTACTACTTGGCATAGGTGACAGTGAAAGTTCAGAAAGAAGGGAAATGGCCATGTTTCTGTGACCCCATCCACTGATGATGTGACCCACATTTGGGGTCACGACCACCAAATTTGGGAATCTCTGCCCTAGACAGTGCAGCAGAGGAAACAAACAATGCTGCAGTTCCAAGAGGTGGCTGGATTTCCATCAGTTCTGCAACTGTAGGCATTCCACTCCCTCAATATATAAGTTGTGTGCAATGCAGTGGGAGAAATAACAGATGTCTTCCCAAGATTCTCAGGATCATGTCACCCAGTCTGGAATCTATACATGATTTGTGAGTGGCAAAATCTCCAAAGGATGACGTTGTGCCTCCTTCCCATGCAGTCATGACTTGGGGAGCATGGGCACCAAGAAGACTGTGGCCAGGCCTGCACGGTTGCCCTATAGATGGCAAAAGTGGGTAAACCTAAATAAAGTCAAGACAGGTGCTAGTGTATGGGACAGGTGTAGCCATATGTAGTGAGCTTAAAAATGTCAGTGCAGGGGGGGCGGAGCCTGATGTCCAGCGGGTTAGACGCTTCGCGCTGAAGCTCCCGAGGGGCCTACTCAGAATCCTGACTTAATATCTGCATAAACCTAATATTTTGCACCGAACTTACCGGGGTGCCTTGGGGGGAATGGCGGCCCACAAACCAGTGCGCTTGGACTTCGGGTCTCCCTCTTCTTCACATGGAAAACGCTCCAAAACAGAGTTGTCTTCCCCACCAAAGATGGTTCCACTTCGGGTAAGCCCCGAAATGCAACAGGAGATCTTGGAGGAAATACGTGGTGTGAAGGAACTGGTACAGTCCAACGGAGAAGCGCTCCGAGCCATGCGAGAAGATTTCGGTATGCTTCAGGACCGGCTTGAAGGTCTTTCACTACGGCTGGACAACATGGCGGGGGTCCTCGATTCGCACGCGGTGCGCTTGGTGAACCTGGACAAGGCTGAGCGTCAGATACAGAATCTTCAAAGAGAGTTAGAGGATTGCAATAATCGAGCCCGTCGCAACAATGTAAGGCTCATAGGAGTTCCAGAGGGGGCGGAAGCAGGAGATATCAGAGAATTTCTGGTCAAAACTCTCCCCTCCTTGCTGAAGATTACCTTTTGCAGAGATCTGGAAATTGACCGAGCATATCGTGCTCCTACCAACATCGCACTCAATCGGACGACCCCCCGGCCCATTATCTTTCGTTTACTGAGGTATCAGCAAGTTGAGCAAATTTTCAAAGCTGCCCGGGTGATGCAACATCTGCAGTTTGAAGATCATAAAGTCTCTTTCTTCCCCGACTTGGCAAAGCCCACAGTTGACCGGCGGAAGGGACTCCTTGCTTTTCGACCTAGACTTCAACAGTTACAGGCTCGCTTTGGCCTCTTATATCCAGCGAAGCTCAGAGTGACTCTCCATAACCAAACTAGAACCTTCGAAGATCCTGCTCTGCTAGCAACATTTTTAGATTCCAAAGAGGCAGACCAGATGCGCTAAGTCAACAACTCGGATGGACTCCGCTGGAACTGCCCGCCATTTTGAATGGCCCGATGCGGTGATCATTGCCTGGAATAGAGACTGCCTGGACCTTTCTTTCTTTTATATCTACCTTTCTTGGTCTCCTTTTCCTCCATGATGTGCACCTCGGTTGGATTCGGAGCACGCACAGCTATACCGGTTATATGTTTCAATTTAGGCCTTCTCAGGGGTTTCACCCCGCAGACATCAGGTCGCCAGTAATTTCTGGGGTTTTGCTTCTTCTCTAAGGCACTTCGGTGCTTCTACTGTTATATAGGGCGCTTCATGATTTTTCATTGGCTTATTTTCTATCATATCGTGTGTACAGTCATTTATAGTTGATATGAGGGACATTGCGCAACTCGGTGCGCCATCATGTTCCTTTCTCAGAATGTTTGACTTTGTTGTATGGCCTTATGTACGCTCTTATCACTGAACGTAAGAGGCATCAATAGTCTAATCAAAAGAATGACCATCCTTAGTTATTTTAATCATGACCATACTGATTTAGTGTTTCTTCAGGAAACCCATTTCACCTCCGTTGAACCACTGAAACTTACTGCTAAACCTTATATGGTGGCTGCCTATTCTCCCGCCGTTTCTAAGCGGTGCGGGGTAGCCATCTTGGTTGAGAAATCTTTGCCAACCACTGTAATGGATACTAGCTCTGATGGGGAGGGTAGCTGGGCCTGTGTATATTTTAAGGTAGGAGATAGTGAATTTACGTGTATTTGTATTTATGCTCCGAATGTGGATGACCCTGTTACTGTTACTCGGCGGTGACTTCCACCAAGTATTTGATCCTTTGATAGATAGACTGCCGCCTAGAACGAGTGGTCCGCCCAAGAGTCTCTACACCCTGCCAGCTCTGATGAAAGATTTTGCGTGAGTAGATATATGGAAGCTGCTTCACCCCTCCGACTTAGAGCTCACCTTTTCTCAGCCCCCCCATCACTCACAATCTAGATCAGATTTTTTCTTATCTCCTCAGTACTGCTATTCCAAGTGGACATATACTCCTGATAGGTTAGCCAATTGGAATGCCATCCAGTGCGCTTGATGCTGGACATGCCATGTGGCCTTTGGTTTACTAAACTCCTGTTAAGTATGATTGTCCCGCATTACAGTATTACTGGAGTCGGGTCTGGGGTCGTCTTCATTCTATTTTATATTTTCCGGAACCCCTCTTTTGGAAGATTGTGGGGCTCCGCTCAGCTGCGGGGATCCCCTCTCTTCCTAAATTGGCTTACTTCCTTTTAGCCTTTATGCTGGGCATTGCTATTTCCTATTTCCTTAATCATGAAATATTGGGAAAATAGCTCTTTTTTGAGCTCTAATGAATGGTGAAACATATCTGTCTTTATTGTAAGTATGCGCAAATACCTTGTATGTCAGCCTCTTCCGTTCAAACCATTCACTATTGGTCTAGCTAGAAGACGCTCAACGATTATGTTCAAACTATTCAATGCTCTCAGTTGACTGTTTGATTCTGTATTAATCTTTGTCACATGCTCATCCGGTATCATAGATTCTACTTCTGTTTGTTTGATGTACAATAATTGTTGTATGTAAGCGCTTATATGATGATTCTTATCAGCTTAGAGAAGAAGCATTGGGGTGGGGGGTAATTGGGGTTGCTTTCTTTATTGTATGTGTGTATTTGTTTCTTTTGGTGTGTTGTTACTTTGTTTGTTGTAAAATGAAAATAAAAGTTAAAAAAAAAAAAAAAAAAAATGTCAGTGCAGAGATGTGTTGTCAAGAAACCCTATAACCACAGAGCAATAGCGCCAAACTTACAGCTAACCTTGTCAGTTAGGGATGTGCTGATAAAGGAAACATGGCAAATAACAATGAAAGCACCTATGGCCTGTCTGTGATTTGTCGTCTGAAAAGGTCCCAGAATATTTACCACAGTTAACACACATAAGCACAGCAATTGATTATATTCCACACCAGCAATGAGACAGGCTGGTCCCCCAACCAGTAACCCAGTGATGAGAAGGCAAGCACACAGCAGAAGATACAAGAGACAATTGTGCTGTCTAAATGTTGTTAAGTACCTCATGTTAAATGTAACCCTCCAATTGTGATGTGACCACTTTGATTGTAGGATAAGGTGGTATACAAATCTGTCAAAATAAAATAAAGATACACCAGAGCCCCAAAGGGGGGGGGGGGAAGGGGGAAGCATGCAATGCACAGACCGGGCCAACATAGGTGACTGGCTGGCCTGAGTCCTGATGGGAGCACAGCAAATTGGTACAGAGGCCATATAGAAGAAACATAGAAAAATGACAACAGAAAAAGACCACATGGCCTATCTAGTCTGTCCTTCCATATCAACAACTACAACAGTCCCTTTTTTTCCTTTAGAGATCCTCTGTGTTTGTCCCATGCTTTTTTGAATTCAGATACTGTCCTCAACTCTACAACCTCCACTGGGAGACTATTCCACGGATCCACCACTCTTTCCGTAAAGAAATACTTCCACATATCACTCCTGAATCTATCCCCTTTCACCCTCATCCCATGTCCCATCATAGCAGAACTTGCTTTCAATCGAAAGAGGCACTCCTCCTGTGCATTTATGCCACGGAGGTATTTAAACGTCTCAATCCTATCACTTCTATACCGCCTTTCCTCTAAAGTGTACATATTAAGATCCTTAAGTCTGTCCTCATATGCTTTCTAATGAAGATCAATAACCATTTTAGTAGCCACCCTCTGTACTGACTCCATCCTTTTGAAGCTGCGGTCTCCAGAATTGCACACAATACTCCAAATGAGGTCGCACCAAAGACTTATACAGAGGCACTATCACCTCCTTTTTTCCTTCTAGCTTTTGCTGTCACCTTTCCTACTGGTTTAGCTACTTTAAGATCATCAGAGACAACCACGCCTAGGTCCCGCTCTTCTTTAGTGGACAAAAGTACTTCACCCCCTATACTATATCGCTCCCTTGGATTGCTGCAGCCCAAATGCATGACCTTACATTTTTTAACATTAAATCCCAGCTGCCAAATTCTAGACCATTCTTCCAGCTTAGCTAGATCCCTCCTCATTTTATCTATACCTTCCAGGGTGTCTACTCTATTGCAGATTTTGGTATCATCCTCAAAGAGGCAAACCTTACCCGACAGCCCCTCTGCTATATCACTAACAAAGATGTTAAAAAGAATCGGACCAAGGACAGATCCCTGGGGCACACCACTGGTAACTTCATTCTCCTCAGAGTGAGCTCCATGTGTCACCTCCCACTCAACCAATTTCTAACCCAAGCAGTAACTTTAGGGTCCATCCCTAGGGTGCTCAGTTTGTTTATAAGTCACCTGTGAGAAACAGTGTCAAAGGCTTTACTGAACTCTAAATACACCACATCTAGGGCTCTCCCTCAGTCCAACTCCCTGGTCACCCAGTCAAAGAAATCAATCAGATTTGTCTGACAAGACCTGCCTCTGGTGAATCCATGCTGCCTCAGATCCTGTAATCCGCTGGACTCCAGAAACCTCACTATTTTCTCTTTCAGCAGCGTTTCCAATAATTTACTCACCACCGAAGTTAAACTAACTTGCCTGTAGCTTTCAACCACATCCTTACTTCTGCTTTTGTGTAAAGGCACCACATGAGCCTCTCTCCAGTCCTTTGGCACCACTCCAACAAGGCATTGAAAAGGTCTGTCAGTGGAGCTGCTAGAACGTCCCCAAGTTCCCTCAGTATTCTAGGGTGTATCCCATCCGGTCCCATCGCTTTGTCTACTTTATGTTTAGCTAGTTTCTCACGAACACAGTCTTCTGAAAATTGTTCAGGATGCCCCTCGCTTCTGTTCCTGTTTGTGGGTGTATTCTGAGGTCCTGTTCCTGGTTCTTCATCTGTAAACACAGAAGAGAAATATTTGTTAAGCAATTCCGCTTTATCCTCATCAGTTTCTACATATTCCTCCCCTTTACCCTTGAGTCTGCCAGTAATACTTTTGCCCTTCCTCTTCTTACTAACATATCTGAAAAATGTCTTATCACCCCCTCCCCCCCCCCATTTCATTGCATTAACTATTTCCTCCTCTTTTTAAATCTTTGCTTTCCTGACTACTTTGCTAGCTTCTCTATGTTTTTCCAAATATAGATGCCTGTCTTCCTCTTTCTGTGATCTCTTGTATTTCATGAAGGCCTCCCTCTTTTTCTTCACCTTTTCAGCTACTTCTTTCGAAAGCCATAGCGGTCTCCTTTTCCTTTTACCTTTATTTACCATTTTAACAAAAAGGTTGGTTGCCCTTAAAATATCCCCTTTCAGTTTTGACCACTGTTTTTTTACATTCTCCAGCCCACTAATGACTCCCTGAGGTATTTGCCTATTTTGGCAAAGTTAGTATTCCTAAAGTCTAATACACTTGCTTTTGAATGGATTCTAACAGCCCTAGTCCTAATACTGAACCACACCATCTGGTGATCACTGGATGCAAAATGATCTCCCACTATAACATTAGAAACACTTTCACCATTGGTAAGCACAAAGTCCAGTATGGCCCCTTCACGTGCAGCGTCTGTTACCAATTGCCTGAATAGTTCTCCCTGTAGAGAATCCAGGATCTCCTTACTTCTAGATGATACTGCAGCAGGAATGTGCCAATCAACATCTGGCATATTGAAATCCCCTATCAGTAGCACTTCCTCTTTCCTAGCAATACTGCATATGTCTTCAATTAACTCTCTGTCCACCTCTTCCTCTTGTGAGGGAGGTCTGTATATCACACCGATGAAAATAGATTTCTCTTTCCCACTTTCTAGTTTAACCCACAATGCCTCCTCTCTCCCTTTTAAGCTCTGTAATTCCAAAGCTTTAATAGTAGTTTTTACATATAGTGCCACTCCTCCTCCCCTTCTTCCTACCCTGTCCTTTCTGAATAAAGTATAGCCTGGTATAGTTACATCCCAGTCATGGTTTTCTGTGAACCATGTTTCTGTAACTGCCACTAAATCCAAGTCAGCTACGCCCACCAAAGCTTCAACATCAGGGATCTTATTTCCCATGCTACGGGCATTTATACAGACTGTGTTCCATATGTTACCCCTTTTACCCATTTCCATAAAGGTATTTAATGTTTTACTTACCCGGGGGCTTTCACTTACCTGGGGGCTTTCTTCACCCATCCCCAACGAATCTAGTTTAAAGCCCTCTTCAGAGTCCCTGGCCATGGAGATGTATGCCAATGATGTTGCCCTGTCCATATTCCCAGCCCACAGATTCTGGGCCACCAAAGGGATGTATACCATCACAGATATGTGGCAAGGCCAATGTAGAACCAGCATGAACCTCACATGTAGGAGAAGCAGGAATGGGGTTTTGCCTGAATGAGGGCAGCAATAGCATCTACTGAGATGGCAGCACATAGACCCAGTGAGAGTCACTTGGTAAAAGAGAAATAGGTGGTACACATCCTCTTAACAGTAGCTAGGACTGTCACAAGTGGGACACTCCCTGTAAGTGGGAGACACTGAGCACCAGACCACATAACTCTTGTCTTAACACGATCCAAGATATAAGGACAGCAGCAAGACACTAGGGACAGCTACTATGGAGAGAGTAATCGTCTGGTTGTAAGGAGCCTGCATCCTCAACCCAAAGTCCATGTTTAAGGCCACTAGGCCCTGGGATATAACTGATCAGGGGATGTCCTGGTGCCCTGTTATGGATTACAGCAGCATGGAATGCCAGAAAACCTGTTGCTGCACATTGATCATGAAGGGACAAGCAGGACAGCAATGAGAGCCATTTTTCCCTTCACTGTCTAAGCATGTGACAGAGGGTACCCTGAGACACTGGCTGCTGACCCTCATTGTGCTTGCCAGCTTGCAAACAGAGGAGTGGTAAAACAGCAATTGCAGGATCACCAGGGGAAAACAGAGGATATTTGGCCTTCTGCATGCTACAACTGTGCATTACAGTGAAGACTACCCCTATGAGAAGCACGGAACATAGCAATGGAAGAACCAGATGCAGAGTTATCACGGCAATCAGATAATGGCCAAGCATATCAAAGGGGAGTGAAGAAACAACCTCATACAAAAAGATTTCATATGAAGGTGCATTTATTACAGAATGTGAATGTCATGAACATGAACCCTCCTTCTAGCACTCGAGTACTCCCCCACCTCATTCAGACACCCCTTTCTCCCCCCTCATCCAAGCCCACACACTCCCCTACACCTTTCACACTCCCATACCTCATAGGCAAACACATGTGCAACCCTCACACCCATTGCAATCCCCATCCCCCCAACCTCTAGTTTCCCCCCCCCCAAAGATCTCATATCCCACAGATGCACGACTCACCATATTCCCTCCCCCACACAACATGCACAATGGCTGTCCCGTCCCTGTGGAGGGTACAAAGACCTACCATTGCATATAATGGCCTATGGCTTGTCCCATCCATGTCCCCTTCCCTAATCCCCACCCTTCCTCCCCCTTTCAAAGGATACATGCACTAGAACCTGTGTAACTATGATGATTGGGGTGGAGGATAGTGTGCTCTGGGAATCTGATGAGCTGTTTATGTGCCCACCCACCTCCTTGATATCATCATGGAAGGGGGAAAAGCAAATGGTGGCTCCATCCCAAGGAATAGGCCACAAAATATAGAAGGGTTGTGCTGTGGCAGGCACTGAAGTAGTGGCATGCATAGTGATGGCTGTAGTAGTACTGATTGCTTTGCTGCTATTGATGAAGCTGTGAACAGCCATAGTTGTGGCAGTGGGGGAGATGAATGAGGCAACAGCTGGAGCTAGAGGAGCAGAGCCATGGGTACTGGCTTTAGTCAATGAATGATATATACAAGAAGATGCTGCTGCTACTACTACTACTGAGCATTTGTAAAGCGCTACAAGACGTATGCAGCGCTGCAGTGCTTCACTGACATGTAAGACACAGTCCCTGCTCATCAGAGCTTACAATCTAGTCAAGACAAACAACACAGAAGTGTAGACAGGGATAAAACAAGGGGGAATGGTAAAGAAACAAGGAAATCAGGTGAGTCAAGATCCAAAAGCAGCAGCGAAGAGGTGACTTTTCAGCCTGGATCTGAAAAGGGTCATTGAAAGTGCCTGGTGTACAGACACAGGTAGTTTGTTCCAGGCATAAGGTGCAGCAAGGTGAAAGAAGCGAAGTCTGGAGTTAGCAACAGAAGAGAGGGGCACAGATAGAAGCAATTTGCCAGAAGAGTGCTACCCTTGGGGAGAAGAAAGGACAAGGGGGGGGGGGGGTCTGCCTCAGCTCTGCCAAACAATCCACTATTGTAGTTGTCAAGAGGCAGATGGAGTCATCCAGGTGTTCCATCACTGCAACCAGGTGCACCTGCAAATCAATGAATGGATGTAGTAGCTCCAGCTTCTCCCTCCTCTATGCCTGATGTTTCATTCTGGTACAGGAGCTTTTCTGTATACTGGATGAGTCTCATGAAAGTCCTCTGACTGCTGCATGGCTCCTGGCTCTATATCTTCTTGCTTGCCGAGATAGGGAGGGTATGGGTTCTAAATCATCTCTTGCTGTCTCAACAGCCTCCTGCAGCTACCTGGCATTTATTGAGGCATCCTGGCGGGCATCCTCTGGCACATTAGCCTGCTCAGTCACCATAATGGAGGGGTCAGCATCAGGGGTGGCATCATCCTGGCTGATGTTGACTGCAGATGGGTCTGCAGTAGATGTGCTAAGGCTAGGGTCATGGCTCTGGGCTGCAGCAGCAGCACCACCATCACCTATAAATAACTGAGCAATGACATAAGCAACTATGTATGAGCTGCCTATCACTCACAGAGAGATGTCAGTGTAGCACACATGTAGCCAACATAGATATCCCATAGGAATAGTGCCCCCAAATGTCAGACAATGGCTGCTGCCCTTTGTGCTATGCAACTCTCTAAACAAATGAGGAAAGAGAAAATAAATGAACCAAATAACGAAGCACACAGCAGAACGATGGCAATAACATTTCTATCTGTATTAATAATGCCCCAGTGTCTGCATGGGCTGAGTAGGGCTTGAACCAGCCCCAGGAGTCAGTTCAAGATGTTGGCAGCTCAGGCAAACCTTGAGCCTTACACCCCCACTGGCTGTCAGAAGCTATTATTTAGATTTGAATGCCCTGCTCTTTGCTGCCTCCCAGAAGCTGCTGCCCTAGGCAATACTTTTTTTGCCTGATAGTTAGGCAAGCCTTAGCCCTTTAGTTTAGAAGGCAGCTACCTTGACAACTGACCCATGGCAGCTGTTTGCAGCCATACCACAAAGACATCTGCTGCTGATATTCCATGCTGTTTACATATTGGCACAATGTCTGTCAAATCTATACTGCCGCTATATGGAAAGCGCTGACTGCACATTCCCCCACCCCACAGCACGCCACTGCCACCTGGTGTAGAGCTATACTTCTAAGATAATCCTCTTGCCATGAAATATAGCCAGACACTGAGTGAAAGACTACATAGGTATGCCCTCACAGTCATCGAGCCTTGCTCACATCCTGTTAGTTCCATGTAGATCTGCATGAGATCTGTTTAATGTCTCGAATAGTTTTCCCTGACATGGTTTCACAGAATCACAGGCACAAGGAAATTGGGAAGAGAGACTGATATGGAACAAATACCTACAGGAGGAAGCATTGGCATCATAGCCAAAAGCCTCAGTGTTCATCTTCCATCAAGCTGCAGTGCAGACCAAACAAACTCTGTACCAATCAAGACACAGAAATAAAGTAATCATCTCTAGGTTATATCTAACTAACAATTGCTCCCATGGTGACTGTGGTTCAGCTACCAAGATGCCAGCTCTACTATCCAAAGATTACAGGTTTGATACCAGCCTTGAACAGAAGAGTCAAAAGATGGGCAGACAGCATCAGATAATAACTGGACACTTCTATGAACCCCACTGCAAAGCTTTTCATTTAGTCAGCAGGCACAGTTATCTCCCAACATGTCTGCTTCAATATACCATTCTACAGCAAATCTCATGAAGCAATACCACAAACCTATTCTGAGGTCAAATGGAACATAACACAAGTGGCCAAAAGAGCCCCTTCCTGCACATCCCAACCACATACCCCACCTGTGGGGCATAGCTACAAATATGCAACAGGGATGGGACATGCCCTAAGGTAGAGGCACTCAGATCAGTTGCCATGCTCACAGAGCTATGCACTCAAGAGTTCAACATGGACATAACAAGTGTTCTGGAGGTAGAGGGGAGTGGTGTAACAGGAACGGGAGTATGGAAGGCAGCCATCCAGAAATCTGCATAAATGCAGCCAGTGGAGAAAGTTCTAGAGGGGGCCCCCTCAGCAAACATTTGCTTAGGACCCCACCCCGCAGTGCCGCACCCACTCCAGCAGCAGTATTACATCCTCCCTCCTGATCCAGGAATGGTAGCAACGGCAGAAGAAGCAGCACACGCTCCACACGACATACTTATATTTGTTTGCCGCACTGCTTCCGTTCCAGGCCCAGAGGTGTTCCTCCCAGGCCAAAGTATCGCGCTGTGGCTGTTGTTTTGAGACTTTTGCCCCGGAGCTAATAGCCAATCCTGGAATCAAGGCAGCATAGCAAACAAATAAAAGTAAGCTGCCGCACTGCCATGTGGGCCTCCTTCCTGTCCAGGCTCCCCACATTGCAGGGGCTGCTTGGGCGAAATTTATGCTGCTGAGTGCAGCAGATTGTTTATATGGATCCCCCAAGCCACCTCAAAGCACATCCAATTAAAGTTTGGTTGCTGAGCAATGGGACCATGCCATGCAACAGTCACATTTGTGGTGCAGGCCTGGTGAGCAGATGTCATGGATGGAAGGATGCTCAGTTTATGCAAGTGAAACAGATGGGGAGCCCTGCTAGGGTGTGCAGGTGGGAGACATATGTTAGCTACTCACCTTGCTTCTGTGTTGAACTTGATGTGTTCAGGCCACTCACCCCATCCACAGTGGCAATGTCTATGGTACAGAGGATCCTCTTTTCCAGCTCTGTTAGTGGTACTGGCTGCCCATCTGGGCCAACACTCTTGGCTTTTTTACTGGTGTTCCTGTGCACGTGCCACTACTTGCACTTTACATCCTCGATGGCTCTATTGTTGTGGTTTATAGCCTTTAGCTTCTGGCAGATGGCTAGCCATAGGTGCTGTTTTTCATAGGCACTCACACATGTGCCTTCATTGCCAATAAGAAGCTGGATATGAGTTTCCTGCAACAGGAAGGTCACCTCCCCCTTGGTGAGGTGAAGCCCCCAGATATCCCCACCATCACTCCCGGCATCCCACTGTGCCTACCAACTGCCTTGGGGTGCTAGTAACACATCATATGCAGGGACCAGGTCAGTTGTTTGTCAGTGGTTGGCAACATTGGTCTGTAACATAGTAACATAGTATATTATGGCAGAAAAAGACCAATATGATCCATCTAGTCTGCCCAGAAAGGCAGCAAGAGCAGGTGCACCTGCCGCTCCGTGTAGGTCACCCCTCCGCATGCCTTTGTTTAGGGTGTACCAACCGCTCCGTGTAGGTCACCCCTATTTGTTGAAATAGTGAAAAAGTATTTCCTGACATTGCCTCTCAGTTTACCCCCTTGCAGTTTTATGTTATGCCCTCTAGTTTTACAGCTTCCCCATCTTTGGATGAGGTTTGTTTGTTCATTAATACTCTTTAAGTATTTAAAGGTCTGAAGCATATCTCCCCTGTCCCTCCTCTCCTCCAGAGTGTACATATTTAGGTCTTCAAGTATCTTCTCATATGTCTCCTGACGCAGGCTCCAAATCACTTTGGTCACCTTCCTCTGAACTCTTTCCAGTCTTTTTATATCCTTAGCGAGATATGGTCTCCAAAACTGAACACAATATTCCAAGCGACTTGTACAGTGGCATTAGTACTAGTGGCCTTGATATCATGAAAGGCGGTATATAAGAAATGTTAAATAAATAAATAAATAAATTAGTACCTCTTTGTTTCTGCTGGTAATTCCTCTTTGTATGCAACCCAGCATCCTTCTGGCTTTTGCTACCGCCTTGTCACACTGTTTCGCCACCTTGAGATCCTCAGAAACAATCACTCCAAGGTCCTTCTCCTGGTCCTTGCACACCAACCTCTCGCCCCCTATCACATACAATTCCCTTGGATTTCTGCTTCCCAAGTGCATGACACTGCACTTCTTTACATTAAATCTTAACTGCCAAGCATTAGACCATTCTTCCAGATTTTGTAGATCTTTCCTCATGTTCTCCACTCCCTCAAGGGAGTCCACTCTGTTGCAAATTTTCGTGTCATCTGCAAAGAGACAGACTTTTCCATTCAGTCCTTCAGCAATACAACTCGCAAATACATTGAACAGTACCAGTCCCAGGACTGAACCCTGAGGCATGACACTAATCACCTTTCTTTCATCTGAGTGAGTTCCATTTACAATCACCTTCTGTGTCTGTCAGTCAACCAATTTCTGATCCAGTTCACCACCTTGGGACCCATCCTCAAGATGTTGAGTTTATTGATAAGCCTCCTTAGAGTAACAGTATCAAAGGCTTTGCTGAAATCTAGGTAGACCACATCCATCGCATGCCCTTGATCTAGTTCTCTGGTCACCCAGTCAAAGAACTCAATCAGACTTGTTTGGCAAGATCGTTCTTTGGTAAAGCCATGTTGTCTTGAGTCATGTAACCTGCTGGTTTCGAGAAAGTCCATTATTCGCTCTTTCAGGAGCGCCTCCATTACCTTTCCCACCACCGAGGTAAGGCTTACTGGCCTGTAGTTTATCACCTCTTCCCTATTACCACTTTTGTGAAGAGGTACCACATCAGCCCTTCTCAAGTCCTGTGGAACTTCTCCTGTCTCCAAAGATCTATTAAAAACATCCTTTAACGGCCCTGCAAGAACCTCTCTGCGTTCCCATGGCCTTGTCCACCTTCAGCTTTGCAAGCTGTTCTAACACAACATCTTCTATGAATGGTGTGGTATCTACTCCATTCCCATTTGTATATTTGTCAATCACAGGTGGTCCTTCTCCAGGATTTTCTTTAGCAAAAACAGAATAGAAGTATTTGTTTAGCATGTTCGCTTTTTCAATGTCACTTTCCACAAATCCATTCTCGGCACTTTTGAGTCCTGCAATTCCACCTCTGATTTTCCTCCTCTCCCAAATATACCTGCAAAAGGTTTTGTCATCACACTTCACATCTTTTGCCATCATTTCTTCTGCCTTTGATTTTGCTTATTTCTTTTTTTGTCTCTTTTAGTTTTATCCTGTATTCCTCTGTTTGCGAACTTCTGAATTTTGTGAAAACTATTTTTTGCCTTTATTTGTGCAGCCACTTCTTTGGAGAACCAAATAGGTTTCCTTTTTCTCTTGTTTTTATTTACATTCCTTACATATGTATCTGTTGCCCCTTTTATTGCCTCCTTTAGTTTAGCCCATTGCAATTTCACTTCCCTTATCGCCTCCCACCCTGGCAACTCTTCCTTCAGGTACCTAGCCATTTTACTGAAGTCAGTATTTCTGAAGTCTAGGACTTTGAGCTTGCTGTGATTGGACTCCGCCTTGGCTATAATCTCAAACCACACTGTGTGATGGTCGCTGCTGCTCACATGGGCACCCATCAGGATATTCGACATGCTATCTCCATTGGTGAGTACTAAATCCAACATCGAGCCTTCCCTGGTCAGTTCCATCACCATTTGTCTAAGTAATGCATCTTGGAAGGCATCCACAATTTTTTTACTTCTTTCCAGATTTGCAGAAGGAATCCTACAGTCCACATCAGGTAAATTAAAGTCGCCCAATATGATCACTTCCCCCTTCATGGCTATCTTTGCTATGTTTGTGGGGGGTATGTTGGATGCCCTGGACCAACATGTGGGTCATTTGGTGGTCCTCAGGTCACCCAAGGTATGATATAATGTGTGGCATGGCATAGGATGGTAATGGTGGCATAGGGTGTGAAGCTGTCAAGACATGCATGTCTTCTCATTGTCTCCATGCCAACTGTGTAGGCAGTAGGGTATGCCCTGCTCTTGGTATGCTGCTTTGTGATTGGAGGGAGACACCTGGTTGGGTGGAGCTATGAGGTGCTATGTAATGACTGTGCTGACAGGCACCTGTACCACTGTCTCTACCGTAGTTACCTGTACGTATCTGCCTGCAGCTCATCTGCAACTTTTATAGGGTGTATCCCCTGCATTCCCATGTCCATATATGTGCCTCTCCCATCCTGAGGAATGTGCCTCTCCCAAGCATCCACTATAGATAGTAGACAACCATGCAGGTATCTGTGAGGTACAAGTGTGGGGAGCTTCCACACACCACTGTTAAGGCTGGTGTAAGGTGTGTGCGTGTGTGTGTGCGCGCAAGGTTTTCTGGCAGCCACACAAGCCGATAGAATCACTTATGTGGGGGATATGTCATATACTTCATCTCCATGTGCTACTTCAAGCTGTTCAGAGTATAAGTACAAACACCCCACCACCCTCCATGAACCTCTACTCAGCTGATCCCCAGAGCTAGACTGGGTTGTAAATGGCCAGTACTTGGTTGGGAGACTAGCTTGGAATGACTGGTATGTACACATAACTAGGTGGAGGACAGCACAGCCAATCTACTTCTGTTAGCACATTGCTAACAAAACACAGGGCATAGTGCACCTGGAATCTGCATTAACTAGGGGTGTGCAGCCAAACATATATTGCTTTGTTTCATTTGCTGGTTGTGTAGTGTTGAGGTTTGTTTCCATATATTCTTTCGTTTCTGCATTTTAATTTGTTTCCCTATTTATAATTTCAGGGCAATTGTACTCATTGAAGAGATAGTTGTAAACACAAAACATAGTTAGAAGGTCACCATTTCAACACATTCATATAGCATGACTTTCTCAAAGGCTGTAGCTGGAATTTAATCTATAACCTTCTGTTTACCCAAGCAACACCTTCCAGCTAGAGCCATGGAGTCTAGCCCAAGGTAAGTGCTTCTCAACCTTTTATATTTAGTAGCACACTATTGAGTTTGGTCCTCAGGCCACACAACCCAAATTTTGCATGCAGGGCTGGTGCAAGGGTATTAGGTGCCCTAGGCGACCTATATTTTGGGCACCCTTGTTATACCTCTTTTATTTATTTTATTTATTTATTTAACATTTCTATACCGCGATTTCCTAGCGATCAATTGTGGTTTACAATAAACAACAGTGAATTGTATGGAGGTACAAGTTCAGTTTACAATGAACAGGTTACAAGAAACATTGTTAACTATGTACAAAACATTAAATATTCTAACCATTAACTATATACACAGTATGGAAAAATTCTCGTATGTACTGTGAATTTAATAAGTGTCTAGTTAGAGCTCTAGGTTATGTTGTAGAGCCAAAGTGTTGGGAGAATAGATGAGTTTTAGTTTTTTTATTAAAAGAGGAGGGGTCTTTTATCTCTCTTAGGGTTTCTGGAAGTGTGTTCCAAAGGGTGGGTGCGCAGTGTGAAAATGCTCTGTTATTTATGATCTTCTTTGCTTTAATGTAGTCTGAAGCTGTTATCAATTTGTTTTTATTGCAGTTTCTTTTACTACGAGAGGTCTTATCATTGGATATAAGGGAAGATAGGTAGGAAGGAGATATGTCATTGATTATCTTGAAGGATGTTACAATTATTTTATATTGGGTACGGGAATGTATTGGCAACCAGTGTAAACTACATAGTATAGGTGTAATATGGTCTAATGGACTGAAGTTTGTTGTTATTCTGGCCGCAATGTGTTGTGCAATTTGTAGTGGGTGAATTGTTTGCTTGGGTAGTCCTTGGAGTAAAGAGTTTGCATAATCGAAGTGTGGGGTCACAATTGCTTTTAGTACAGATTTAAAGTTGTTGGGGGTGGAGTTGTTTTAACATTTTCAGTTTGTAGTAAATTTTTCTTGTTGTGTTTTTTTATGAATGAAGACATATTCAGGGTGCGATCTAGTATGACACCAAGATATTTTATTTCATCTTTGACAGTAATGGTTGTGTCTTGGATTTTAATGTTGGATGAAGGTGTGAAGTTTAGATTGCATGTTACATAGAGGGCCTCTGTTTTATTGAAATTGATCTTTAGATTATAGTCAGAAAGCCAGTTAAGTAATTCGGTGAAACATTTATTGATTTGTTGGATTGGAGATTTATTAATATTGAATGGAAGATATAACATTATATCGTCCACATATATATGGAATAATAGTTTGAAATTTTAGAATGGAGCAAACGGGTTGCAAGTAGATATTAAATAATAGGGCGGAGAATGCCAAAGCCCTGCGGGAGACCTTGTTCCTGGTTGTATGATTTGGAGGTGATGTTTCCAATTTTCACTTGTTGGGTTCTTTCTGACAGATAAGAGTTAAACCATTGTAGCACTGTGTTATTGATGCCTATGTGCTGTAGTCTTGATAGCATAATTTGATGGCTTACACTATCAAAGGCTGCAGAAATGTCTAGGAATATGAGGAGGAACACAGTTTCAGTGTTATCAATACCGTGAAGAATTCGGTCAAATAGTACAGTTAGGAGCGTCTCAATGCCATGATATGGCCTGAAGCCATATTGTTGCTCATCTAGGGGGGCATATGTGTCAATGTGGTCTTCGAATTGGATGAGGATGGCTTTTTCAATAAGTTTAGTAAGTAGCGGGAGGCTGGAGATTGGCCTATATGAGGCGGGGTTGTTTTTATCCATTGTACTGCTCTTTAAGTTTGGGCGTATTATAGCATGTTTAAGGGCAGGAGGCATGTAGCCAAGTTGCTAGGATGTGTTAATGATGTGGAGTGTAAGGGGGGTGAATTCTGTTTTCGTAGCCTTTATCCAGTTTACAGGACAGGGGTCGAGGTGTGATGTGGTTGTATTTACTTTAGTGATAATGTTTTCAAATACTTTTTCAGTTGTTAATGAAAATGTGGACCATAAATGTTGTATAGTAGGTGGATGGAGCTCTTCATATGCCTAGCTCCCCCCCACCACCACACACACACATGATTTTGATTATCAAATTAAATCATAATCAGAGGAAATGACGTCACCCAGCTAGACGGCAGCTCGAAGACGGAGCTCCGTCGTGGTGGATAAAGAAACCTGCATAAAGCTTGACCCCAATTAAGTGCAGAACCTAGAAAGTAAATCTTAGTGCTTTCTGAGAGATGCGGAGATGTCGGGGCCGCGGAAGAGCTCCACGGACCTGAAAACATTTGCTTTTAAAGCCGCAAGCGGGAGCGCTGTGGCGAAAGCCAAGATGGCGGCGGCGAGTGTGAAAGCCTCGGAGGAGCCATGCGGGGCTACGGAGCTTGGGGGTACCCGCGAAACTGAACTGGAGGCTCTTAAAGGTGAACTGAAGGGCTGGTTCATGGCCCTGCGGCAGGATCTGGCTCAGTTTAAGGCCGAGGCCCAGAATTGGATGGCTGAGCTGAAAGAGGAGGTGAAGGAGGTGGGCCAAAGGCTGGTGGATGTGGAAAGTAAGGTGGAGGAACACGATGGCGCACTGCTCACTCTGCAAGGTAAACTGGATGGTGCCATGAATGAGCAAGAAGACCTCTGGACTAAGCTGGAAGACCTAGAAAATAGGTCGCGAAGATCTAATGTGCGCATTCGTGGCCTACCGGAGAGTAAAGAGAAAGAGGACTGTCTGAAACTGGTTGTACAGATAAGTAAACAGATCTTGGAGCAAGCGGGAGTGGAGAGCTCCGGACTATGCTGGACACTAGATAGGGCGCATCGTGCTCTGGGACTGCAGCGGGCTGGCAAACCGCGGGACATTATAGCATGCTTCCACAAGTATACTACGAAGGCCATGGTGATGTTAGCAGCGCGGAAGCTCTCGGAGGTCCGTTGGGAAAATCACAAGATTGAGCTTTAGACTGACCTTTCCGCAATCACTATGCGAAAACGGAGGGCCTTAAGTGGCTTAACACGGCAGCTGCGGGAGGAGAACATTAGATATAAATGGACCTTCCCTTTTGGCCTGTTGTTTAGTGTAGAGGGAATTTCGTTCCACGTGCGCTCACTTGCGGAAGCGACGGATGTCATGAAACAGGCCGGTTGGCTGGATAGCACGAGTTCTCAGAGCCCCCCAAGAGAGCAGTGACAGACAGAGGAAGGCCGCTGGAGGAGAGTATCGATGGGAGAGAAGCGGCTGCGGAAGGCGAAAAAGACCACGGCCCCCGGGGAGCACCTCGATGAATTTGGGACTTTTCTTTTAAATTTATGCCTGTCTTTTTGGTGTTTTGAAGTGGGCTATATTGGGTGGGGTCAAGAAGTTTTGGGGAGTGAATGTTATGTGCAGTGCTGCAGGGGGGAGGAGTATGTGTATTGTGGATATGCTGTCGGGGTGGGTGTCATGCCTTATAGAATGGGGAGGAGGGGAGACGAAGAGATGGGGGTGCAGGGGGCGGAGGGGGTGGGAGGGTGGGGGCTACATAGGGGGAGGGTTGGGGATAGGGTAGAGGGAGAACTCCATCCTACCATAAAACAGTCAGGTACCTATCTTTCAGTAATCACAGATTATGGCTGAAGTACGCATACTCACACTGAACGTCAGGGGGCTGAACTCCCCGATTAAAAGGCAGGGAATGTTTAAAGAATGTGTTAGGTTGCGAGGGGATGTTATTTTCCTTCAGGAAACCCATTTAAAGAGAGGAGATGAGTGGAGGGTGCAAAATAACAAGTTCTCTGGACAGTGGTTTGCTTCTAATAAAGTGGAATTAAAGAAGGGGGACGTGGGGATCTTGATAAATGAGACTCTACAGTATACTCTGAGGGAAGTTCTCCGGGATAGAGAAGGCCATTTCCTACTTCTTAAGCTTATGATTCGAGGGAAGCTGTTCACGCTGGTGAACGTGTATGGGTCCAATTTAGCCCAAGGGAAGTTTTATGAAAACTTAACAACGACTGTAGAAAAGTTTGCGGAGGGGGAAGTGATTATGGGGGGGATTTTAATCTGACTGTTAATCCCCACCTGGATAATTCTAAGGGGGGTGGTGGTGGTAATGCAAGGGCCATGCGGAAGCTCCGGCTGATGGGTAAGGTCCTGGGTATTAGGGACTCTTGGCGGGAATTGAGAGGCCGGAAAAGGGAGTACACTTTCTTTTCTCCAGTTCACTCTTCCTTTTCAAGGATTGATATGGTGTGGGTTTCTGACATTCTGTTGGGTGAGGTGGTCGATTGTGGAATCGGGGAGAGGACGTGGACTGACCACGCGCCAGTCTGGATAGATGTGGCGATTGGGTCTGAACAGAAACCCCGGAGTAGGTGGATGCTAAATGAGGCCCTCTTGGAGAACCCTGATACCCGACAAAAAGTGGCTATCGCTATAAATAATTACTTGGAATTGAATGACAGGGATGGTTGCAGGGTAGAGACTCTGTGGGAGTGCTTGAAGGTGGTTGTGCGGGGTGAGTTAATCTCACTTGGAACGTATGTGAAACGCACGAAAGAGGAAAGGAAAATTTCCCTTAGACTTCTGATTAGAGAAGGGGAAGGGCACCACCAACGGGGGGAGATCGATGACGGGGTGCTCCAGGAGTTACAGGAAGCAAAAAGGGAGCTGGGGGAAATTGAACTGGGGGAGATTACGTTTGCCCAGGACCGACTGAAGCAAACTTTTTTTGAGCTTGGCAACAAGCCTTCTAAGTGCCTAGCCTTCCGTCTGAAACAGCGTAATAAGCGGAATTTTATAACCAAGATTCGCGATGATGGGGGGAGAGAGGTAAGAAAAGGGGCACAGATTAGGGAGCAATTTGTGCGGTTTTATCAGCAGCTCTACCGGACGGAGGAATCTGGGACACAGGCGGAGCGGGCTCGCTATTTACAAATGCAGCTGCCTAAGTTAGCTGATGAGGAGGCTGAGTTGCTAGCGCGACCTATTACAGCGGATGAAGTAGGGTCAGTGATTAGAGCGTTACCAGCCCATAAAGCACAAGGGTTAGATGGATACACAAATAAATTTTATAAAACCTTCCAAGAGGAGCTGAGCGGTATTCTGGCTCGGCTTTATAACTCCTTCCGAGATGTGGGGCGGCTTCCAGATACCCTGCGTACGACGGGGGTCACCCTGATACCGAAGGAGGGGAAGGATCCTACTTTGTGTAGTTCCTATAGACCTATTTCGCTGCTGGGAACCGACTTTAAAATTTTCACCAAAATTTTGGCTAATAGGCTGTTACCCTTTATGCCCCGGTTAGTGCATGAAAATCAGGGCGGGTTTGTGCCAGGTAGACAGACAGCCGATAATATTCGGAAGGTGTTAAATATGATTTGGAAGGGCAAGACAGCGGGAACACAATTGGTCTTACTGACCATTGATGCTGAAAAAGCGTTTGACCGTGTGTCTTGGCCCTATCTGATGCAGGTCTTGGAGTTAATGGGTTTAGGAGGGGGGTATTTAAATTGGGTTAAGGCTATTTATTCCAACCCTCTCGCGCGGATCTGGGTTAACGGAGAATATTCTGCCGCATTTGCTTTGGGGAGGGGGACGCGTCAAGGCTGTCCGCTCTCACCGCTTCTCTTTGTGTTATCAATGGAACCCCTGGCCCAATTGGTGAGGGAGTCCCCGGCAGTGAAGGGGGTCCAGGGGAGAACATGGGAGAGTAAGATCTCATTATTTGCTGACGATCTGCTCTTTTTGCTAACTGAGCCCATTGACTCGGTGGCGGCGCTTTATCGCATTCTATTGGACTTCGGCAGATACTCGGGTTTTAAGATTAATGCTACAAAATCCGAGATCTTGAATATATCTGCCGACACCCACACCCAGCAGTTGCTGCAGAAGAGCTTACCATTTAAATGGGCTAAACAGAAGATAAAATACTTGGGGATATATTTAATGGCTAATGAGTGGGAGTTAGGAAGGGTGAATTTTGGTCTGATGGAACAAAAGATGAGGAGGGAACTGGAATTTTGGGAAAGTAAAAAACTATCCTGGCTGGGGCGAATTTCAGCCATTAAGATGGTGATTTTGCCCCAGTGGCTGTATTTGTTTCGAGCACTACCAGTGGGGATGCCCAGACCCTTTATGGGGAAGTTACAACGGATCATTATGAGGTTTATTAGGGGAGGGAAACGTAACCGCGTTGCCTGGCCCTTGCTTACTAAGAGTAGGCGGAATGGGGGAATGGCCATTCCCGATGTGAACCGCTATATGGAAGCGGCACAATTAAGCGCAATAGTCGATTGGGGGGCGGAAGATAGCAAGGAGTGGGTGCGCATGGAGGCGGAAGACTTAAAGGTAGAGAAGTTAGCCGATTGGATTTGGTTGCCATGGGGGATGCACAGGGGGGTGCGAGATTGCAACCCCTACATTCAGAGAACCCTACACCTCTGGCATTGCTGGCGACGGAAGTGGCTGGGTACGTCTGAGGTGTCTCGATTGATACCCATACTGGATAATCCGGACTTCCCGCCTGCGGTGGGCCGTAGTGAGTTTACGACCTGGGCCCACAAGGGGTTATCCCACATAGGACAGCTCTTGGAGGGGAGGGAGATTAAGGCCTTTGCGGTTCTGGAGGACCAATTTGGCTTGGAGCCTCGAGATCTCTTTCCCTACCAGCAGATCTGTCATTATCTGAGGCATAAGATAATACCCGAGTTGCAGGGAGATTTAACGGGTGTGGAAACAGTCTTCTTAATGGGGCAAACGAAGAAACTCGTAACTAAATTTTATAATATGATGGAAGAGGGCAGGAGGCAGCACCCTTTCCAAAAAGCTTGGGAACATGACTTGGGGATACAATGGGAGGAGGAGGTGTGGGACGGTATTTTTCAGAGTAGATACAAAGGTGTATTAGCAGCCAGTTTTATAGAAAATAATTATAAATTACTGTATAGGTGGCATTTTACACCGGAGAAGTTGCATATTATGTTTCCGGGACATACTGATCGGTGCTGGCGGGAGTGTGGGGAAAGGGGGGCGTTTTTCCATATTTGGTGGTCTTGTAAAACTGTTTATGAACGGTGGTCAGAGGTGTTTGGCTTGTTGAGTGCTATTTTGGGGAAACTGATCAAGCCAAACCCAGCCGTGGCCTTGTTGGGGCGGAGGCCCGAAAACCTTAGTCAAGCAGAGAGTTTCTTTGTCAATATGGGATGTTTAACATATAGGATGCTGATTGCACGGAGCTGGCGGCAGGTGAACCCACCTACGATGCGGGAATATGTGGTGTCCCTGGACTCCACTTATTTACTTAGTAAGGCGACTGCCATCAAGAATAACGGCTCCAAGATGTTTTTCAAAGTCTGGGGAAAATATTTGAGCTGGCAATGTACTGGTGTGTAAAGATATTTGTATGCTTGTGAGAGTGGTAGGCTGGGGGGGGGGGGTGGGGGGGGACTGTTGGTTTATAAATGGTGTTGGTTTATAAATGGTGGTGTTGTTGATGTGACTGAACATCTATTTTTGTACTGTGCTATAAAGTATAAATTAAAAAAAAAATTAAATCATAATCTTTTAAATACCATCTCTACTAGAACAATCCTGCAAAAAGAAATCACATCTTTACATATCAAGCTTTGGTTTGGAAATGTATGTATAATTACGGAGATTTCCACAGGTCACTTATAAGAGATAGATCACCCATTCCCCCTGCAGGTAATTTCACACACTGACTCTCCGAGTTTATGCGACTGTTAGGATCCATTGCTTTGTCTCGACTGTAGCTGCTCCTTTCTGCCACACTCCTCTATTCCCCCCCCCCCCCCACACACACACACCATGAGCCTGCTGCCGTAGGCTACAGCCTTGGTTGCTTTGAGATTGTGACATCTTGGTATGCATGATTCAATCTGCTTGGTCCCTCCCACTAACAGAAGGAGGGCAACATATGAAAACTATGAATGCCTTATTCTGACGGCTTCAATCTCACCTCTGAACATCAGAGGCCAGCATGTCACGACAAATGGCAGGGACAAGTGCAAAGTTATGCACCTAGGGAAGAACAACCCAAACTATGGTTACACGATGCAAGGTTCCACATTAGGAACCACCACCCAGGAAAAAGATTTAGGCATCATTGTGGATAACATGTTAAAACCCTCCGCCCAGTGTGCAGCAGCAGCCAAGAGAGCAAATAGAATGCTAGTTATCATAAGGAAAGGAATAGAAAATAAAACAAAAGATATTATAATGCCTCTGTATCATTCCACAGTGCGACCGCACCTTAAATATTGTGTGCAATTCTGGTCGCCGTATCTTATAAAGGATATAGCGCTATTAGAAAAGGTTCAGAGAAGAGCCACCAAAATGGTAAAGGGGATGGAAGGATACGTATGACCTAGATTGGCCACTGTTGGAAACAGGATATTGGGCTTGATGGACCTTGGTCTGACCCAGTATGGCATATCTTATGATCTTATGTTCTCCATGTATTCATATACCAGACTGAACAGTAGACAAAGCACACAGGTAAGACTCCTCCACATACCCAGGATGTGCAGTGAGGTTCATTACTGTTACACTTTGCACAAAAATTATCTATGTGGAGAAATTATCCTCAAAGATGTGCTGCTGTCCTATGGATGGGAAGGAGGAATACTAGCAGAAAGTGATCAGTTCAATTTGGTGAGGAGGATGAGAAGAGTCCAATGAAAAAAGTAATTAGAACTTACCTGCTAATTAGTGTTCCTGAAGGAACGACAGTCCAGTCCCTTAACTTCTGGGTTGCGCAACCCTTCCAGCAGCTTGGAGGCTGAGCCCATCCTTTTGAGGATGGTGTGGTATAAATACTACTGGCACCACCCATAGCTCCCAGTAATCTAATGAAAAAGCAGACTTAACGAAATTCCAATTAATAGCCTATGTGAAATACCAACTCCAACCACACACTGAACAAATACTATTTTTTTTTTTTTTTTTTTTAAGAAGAGAAGGTGAGGTGGGGAGGGAGGGGAGGAGGAGGTTTACCTGAGACTGACCGAGCCCTCCTTCACGCCGGCCCGCCGGACCTGCGCCAAGGGGCCCTTCCACTTTGACCTGGCCCTAAATTCGGTCCGCTGATCCTCACTTGTCAACTAGAACATTGCTCCTATCGCAGAACCGGGTGGGATCAGGGACTGGACTGTCGTTCCTTCAGGAACATTAATTAGCAGGTAAGTTCTAATTACTTTTTCCTTATCGTCACTCCATTCCAGTCCCTTAACTTCTGGGATGTAACAGAGCAGTTCAAGCATGGGTGGGATCCGCTATGCCGGACCGAAGCACCGCGTGCCCAAACCTCGAGTCAGCTGAACTCTGAACGTCCAGTCTGTAGTGTCTGGTAAAGGTATGCAGAGAGGACCAGGCAGCCGCCCTACAAATGTCCAGCGGCGGGACTAAACTATATTCTGCCCAAGAGGTAGCCTGCGCCCAAGTCGAATGAGCGCGCAATCCCCCTGGAACCTGCTTCCCCTGGAGGATGTAGGCGGAAGCAATAGCTTCCCTAATCCACCTGGAGATGGAGGTCTTGGCCGCTGCCTCCCCCTTGTGTGGCCCTCCAAACTGAATGAACAGCCGTTCGGACTTTCGAAAAGGCGCAGTGCAGGAGAGGTAACGCTTCAAGGCTTTTTGAACGTCCAGGAGGTGCAGCCTGCTGTCCCCCCCTGCTTGCTCCTCCACTGAAAATGACGGGAGCGTAACTGACTGATTCACATGAAAGGGGGAGATGACCTTGGGTAGGAAGGAAGGCACTGTTCGTAAGACCACCTTATCCTTGAAGAAGGAAAGAAAGGGGGGCTGGGAAGACAGCGCTTGAAGCTCGGAGACACGTCTGGCTGAACAAATAGCGACCAGAAAAACCGTCTTCAGCGTCAGATCCTTTAGAGAGGCTTCCTTTGCCGGCTCAAAAGGTGCCTTGGTCAAGGCATTCAGCACCAGGTTGAAGTCCCAAGGGGGAATGAACGATCTCTGCTGCGGACGAAGACGCCTCACCGCTCTCAGGAACCTGGCCACATCCGCGTGAGCCCCTAAGGGCTTACCGCGGACCTTACCTCTATAGCAAGAGATGGCTGCCAACTGGACCCGTAAGGAACTGTGCGCTAGACCTTTGTCAAAACCCGCTTGCAACAATTCCAGGACCTCCGGAATGGAGGTCGAAAGAGGTTTCCTCCGGTGCTCCGCACACCATGCTTCGAAGATGCGCCAAACTCTTACATAGGAAAGACAGGTCGAGCGCTTTCTAGAACTCAACAGGGTCGAGATCACCGATCCCGAATAACCCCGCTTCAGGAGCCGTGCCCTTTCAATAGCCAGGCCGTAAGCGAGAATCGATCCACGTGAGGCATCCGAACTGACCCTGCCTTAGCAGATCCCTTCTGCAGGGAAGCCGCCAAGGCCGGTCGGCGAGCAACCTCACCAGATCCGCATACCAGGGACGGCGGGGCCAATCCGGAGCTATGAGGATTACCCAACCTCGGTGGGCTTCCACCCGTTGTAGAACCCTTCCGATGAGGGCCCAGGGAGGGAACACATACAGGAGCCCTTCGGACGGCCACTTTTGGGCCAGAGCGTCTAAACCTTCGGACATCCTTTCCTTCCTTCGACTGAAGAATCGACTTGCCTTGGCTGAGGCATACCGCGCCATGAGGTCCATGACTGGTGGGCCCCAAAGGGCTACTATCTGGTCGAAGACCTCCTGTTCCAGCTCCCACTCCCCGTGGTCTATCTTGATTCTGCTGAGGTAATCGGCTGTGACGTTGTCCGTCCCGGCCATGTGCTGGGCTGAAAGAGCCTCCAACCGGATTTCGGCCCACCGGAACAGGCTGTCCACTTCCTTCTCCAAGGAGGAACTGCTTGTACCTCCCTGGCGGTTGATGTAAGCCACCGTGGTGACATTGTCGGAGAGGACGCGAATCGCTTTTTGACGAACTAGGGGTTCGAGCGCCCTGAGCGCTAAGGCTACCGCTTGTAATTCCAATCTGTTGATGGACCAGTGCGACTCCATTGAAGTCCAAAATCCCTGGACGAACTGGTCCTTGCAATGGGCCCCCCAGCCTGATAGACTTGCGTCCGTCGTCAGTAGTTACCACTGCGGGGGTTCGAGAGGCATCCCGCAATCCAGGTTCCTTGAGTACCGCCACCACTGGAGGGCCCTCTTGGTTCGAGGGGCACAGGGGAGTTGCATGGACAAAGGATGATGTTGAGGGGACCACCGACGTAACAGGGCCCGCTGCAGAGACCGCATGTGAGCCCTGGCCCACGGAACTACCTCTATTGCTGCAGCCATGGTTCCCAGCAATTGAAGGTAATGCCAAGCCGACGGGATTCGCCTGTTCAGAAATTGCGACACCAGGATCCTTAGCTCCAATGACCTCTTCTTGGACAGAAACACTTTTCCTCTTCCTGTGTCGAATCTTGCTCCGAGATATTCGATCTCTTGAGAGGGTATCAACCTGCTCTTTGATCGATTGATGACCCACCCCAACTCCTCCAGGACTTCTACCACCCTGGCAGTGGCCGAGCGACTCTCCTCTTCTGACTTTGCCCGGATCAGCCAATCGTCCAGGTAGGGATGTACCATAATTCCCTCCTTTCGCAGGGCTGCCGCCACTACCACCATTATCTTGGTGAAAGTCCGAGGAGCCGTAGCTAGCCCGAAGGGCAGAGCTTGGAATTGAAAATGACCTCTTGGGACCGCGAATCTCAGGAACTGTTGATGAGATCTTCGAACCGGGATATGCAAATAGGCTTCCGTCAAATCCAGGGAGGTCAGGAACTCCCCGCTCCTCACGGCTACGATGACTGACTTTAGGGTTTCCATACAGAAATGAGGCACTTTGAGGCAGCGATTGACTTGCTTTAGATCTAGGATCGGACGAAAGGAACCTTCCTTCTTTGGTACCACAAAGTAAATTGAGTATCGACCGGTGCCGCATTGGTCTGGTGGAACAGGGATCACTGCCCCGAGCACTATGAGTCTTGAAAGTGTGACTTCTATCGCCTCCCTTTTTGCAGGAGATCCGCAGGGAGACTGAATGAAGGCTGGAAGAATTTGTTTTGCAAATTCGAGAGCGTAGCCCTCTCGGATCACTTCTAGGACCCATTGATCGGACGTGACCCGGGACCAGGCGGGGAGGAACTGCCTTAGTCGCCCTCCCACCAGCAGTTCGCCCACCTGGACCCCCGTTTTCTCATTGTGGTTTTCTAGGGCCCGCGGAGGAAGAGGAGGCCCCAAAACCTCTCCCCGCTCCCCGAAACCCTCTAAAGTTCTGCCCCCTAGATGGGAAACGGCCCCTAGGGAAGGGGTTCGACCTGGCTGGGCGAAATCTCCGGGGATCCCTAGGCTGACTCCGAACAGGAGCTAGCGAGCGACCTTGTTTAGGTCTGTCCTCCGGAAGCCTGCCCCCTTTGGATTCGCCAAGGTCCTTCACCAGCTTATCCAAGTCTTCCCCAAATAGTAGCTTGCCCTTAAAGGGAAGACGGCTCAGGCGCGCCTTTGAGGAGGCATCGGCTGCCCAATTACGTAGCCACAAATAACGCCTGGCTGCAACTACCGAGGCCATGTTCTTAGCTAGGCTTCTGATGAGGTCGTACTGGCTATCTGCTAGGTAGGCAGCCCCGGATTCCAACCTAGCCGTAAGAGACTGCGCGTCTTCTGAGGTACCCTCCGCTAGCTGAAGCTGCTGGGACCATCTCAAGCAGGCCCGAGCCACCCAAGCTCCCGACACCGAGGCCTGTAAGGCTAGAGCACTAACATCAAAGGCTTGCTTCAGCAGTGTATCCAATTTTCTATCCTGTGAATCCCTCAGAGCCGCACTACCCTCGACCGGGATAGTTGTCTTCTTTGTTACTGCTGATACCGCCGCGTCCACCCTGGGCGACTTCAGCAGATCTTTGTCAGCTTCCGGCAATGGGTAGAGACGAGTCATAGAGCGAACTCCCCTCAAGTTTGACTCCGGTTGATCCCACTCCTCCTGGATCATCTGACGTACCACTCTGTGGACAGGAAAGACCTTCTGTGACTTTCTAACGGCTTGGATTAAAGGGTCCTCCAATGCTTCCTCTTCTGCGGGAGCGTCCGAAGCCACGTTAAGCACCTTGAGGGACTCATTAATTAAAGATGGAAGCTCCTCTCTGCGAAACACTCGCACTATGCGGGATTGGTCCTCCTCCGGGATCTCTCCCTCTTCGAGCTCTTCCTCGCCTTCATCTAATTCTTTGTCCGAGGCCTCCTCTTCCTGGGAGTCATGTGACAGGGACGTGAGAGGCTCCTCGCTCAACAGCCTTGCACGCTTGAGTGGTACTCCTGAGTCCTGTGTGCTTGCCCTCAATGGCCTGGTCCCCCCGCCTTCCCTCGCCTTGCTCGACTCTCCTGTTGCGAACCCCTGTTTACGCATGCAATAGGCCTTGTGTAGCAAGAGGACAAAATCAGGAGAGAAGAGATCGCAGGGACCCTCTTCCCCACCGTAATTAGAGGGGATGGACAGAGGAGGAACGGGTAAGACCGAGGCCGAAGGAGGAAGGGAACCGGACCTCTCTTCCTCCACCAGTGGGTCTCCAGACTCCTGAGAAGACTGAGCCATGGACCCCTGGATTTCCTGCTCCACTGAAGCAGCCTCTGCAGCACAACCTCTGCAGATCCCTGTTTCGGAGGCCGTACCCCTCCGAACGCCGCAGGAGGAACACCGAGGCTTGCCAGTCATAACTTTTTAATAATTACCAGATAGCAAGTAAACACTTGGGAGTTCAAGGACTTTCCCCTCCCCCAATCGTTAAATTGCAGCCCAGCAAAAATTCAAAGGCCCGAACTGAAGTTAAACCCAGTTTAAAAAGGAAAATAACAATTTTAAAATTAAATAGCATTAAATTTCAAATTAAATTCAAACTTAAGCAAACCCAGCGAATTAATCATTTAAAACTTCCCCCTATACTTGCTGTTTGCTGCTCCCGTTGCTGGTTGCTGCTCCCGATGCTGGCTCGCACGTGGAAGGCCACGGCCACGTGGAGCCTGAAACCGGCAGCCGGCGTCTCTGCCCGCGCCGCCGGACTGCTTAGGAGGCCGCCGACTAACTCAGCGCTGGATGCCTAAACCAGAGGCGCCCCGATGCTCTGACGCGCTAAGAGCTGCCGCGCAAGGCCGCGGGAAGGGTTGTAGCGCCGCCTCCAGCGCTCAGCCCGAGGGCTTCGGCGCGAGGCAATGGCAAGCCTACGGGGAAGGAACTTTCCCTCTTCCCAGAAGAGTCGGCAGGCCAAGGACGCGTGAGGAGGCTTCCCCGGTTGTCTCTGCTGTCGCCGGTAAGCCTCCTTCTCCGGGCTGAGAGCTCCGATGCTGGGCAGGATGGAGCGGGGGGGGGGGAGGAGAGATAAACTTAAAGGAACAGTAAGGAGGGAACTCTAGAAGTAAGAACTAAAGGATAATAAAATCAAATTAAACTAAATGAAACTAAATAAAATTAAATAGAATTTAAATCAAAGGACTCCAGTAAGCCCTTGGCTTACGGAACCCTCCAGCTGCTTGGAGGCTGAGAATACTGGGAGCTATGGGTGGTGCCAGTAGTATTTATACCACACCATCCTCAAGAGGATGGGCTCAGCCTCCAAGCTGCTGGAAGGGTTGCGCAATCCAGAAGTTAAGGGACTGGACTGGAGTGACGATAAGGAATATTGCAGTTATCGACTCTAAAACCATACCTAGAAGCACATTCTATCTGTTTAGCTGCTACAGTATATTTTTGGGGTCAATACACAAGTCTAAGAGTTAGTATGTCCTGCATGCATGCCTATTTGTTATATACCAGAGTAAAATCTGATTAGCTAACAAAAATTACTCCCAACATGGCACAGGTTCCAGTCTGAGCTTTTACACAAGTTTCTAAAACATCGTTTATCTTAGGAAGCTTATAGCTACTAGATGTGACATTATAATTTCTAACTTGAGAATAAAAGATGTGTTCCTACATCTAGATAGAAAAGAAAGGGACTGGAACAGGGAAGGAAATGGTTCTACTTTGATCTCAAGAGTGTGCTCCAGTCAATTAAACTCCTCTCCTGCTGTCCTGGAATGAAAGGAGGGAAGGAATGGATTAACAAGTAAACTACCTCTTCTTTGCCCTACCTCCTCCAAACTTACCATGTGCTCTCCTAGTCTCTGTGTTCTGCTTCGGAAAGACGGGGCTGGAGCAGGAAGCAGGTGGTAACTTTAGAAACAGAATAGAAACATGACGGCAGAAAAGACCACATGGCCAATCTAGCCTTCCCTTCCATATCAACCTTTTTACCTTTAGAGATCCTCTGTGTTTGTCCCATGCTTTTTTGAATTCAGATACTGTCCTCATCTCTACCACCTCCACTGGGAGACTATTCCACCTATTTACCACTCTTTCCATAAAGAAATATTTCTGCATATTACTCCTTAGTCTATTCCCTTTAACCCTCATCCTATGTCCCCACATAGCAGAGTTTGCTTTCAATCAAAAGAGATTCTCTTCCTGTGCTTTTATGCCACGGAGGTATTTAAGCATCTCTATCATATCTCCTCTATCCCACCTTTCCCCTAAAGTACACATATTAAGATCTTTAAGTCTGTCCTCATATGCTTTCGATTGAAGATCACTAACCATTTTAGTAACCACCCTCTGCACCAACTCCAACCTGCTTATATCCTTATGAAGGTGTGGTCTCCAGAATTGCACACAATACTCCAAATAAGGTCACACAAGACTTATACAGAGGCACTATCACCTCCTTTTTTCTGCTGGCCATTCCTCTCCCTATACACCCAAGCATCCTTCTGGCTTTTGCCGTTGTCTTTTCTGCTTGTTTAGCTACTTTAAGATCGTCAGACACAATTACGCCCAGGTCCCGCTCTTCATTTGTGGACAGAAATACCTCACCCCCTACACTGTATTGCACCTTTGGATTTTTGTAGCTCAAATGCATGACCCTGAATTTTTTAGCATTAAATTTCAGCTGCCAAATTCTAGACCAAGCTTAGCTAGATCCCTCCTCATGTTATCTACTCCTTCCTGGGAGTCTACTCTATTGCAGATTTTAGTATCATCCGCAAACAAGCAAACCTTACCCAAGAGCCCTTACGCAATATCACTAACAAAGATGTTAAACAGAATCGGACCAAGGACAGATCTCTGCGGCACACCACTAGTAACCTCCTTCTCCTCAGAGTGAGCTCTATTTACCTGTACCCTTTGTCACCTCTCACTCAACCAATTTCTAACCCAATCAGTAACTTTAGGGTCCATTCCTAGGGTGCTCAGTTTGTTTATAATTCGTCTGTGCAGAACGGTGTCAAAGGCTTTACTGGAATCTAAGTACACCACATCTAGGGCTCTCCCTCAGTCCAACTCTCTAGTCACCCAAAGAAATCAATCAAATTTGTCTGACAAGACCAGCCTCTGGTAAACCCATGATGTCTCACATCCTGCAATCTATTGGACTCTAAAAACCTCACTATTCTTTTTTTAGCAGAGTTTCTAATAATTTATTCACTACAGAGGTTAGACTAACCGGCCTGTAGTTTTGAACCTCATCCTTACTTCGTTTGTTTGGAAAAGATAGAGCAAAGAAGAGGCCATAGCCTAGTCACATCTCAGGTTGTCGGTACCAAGGTAGTCTGAGGACTTTCTCTTGGCACAGCAGTGTCCCCTGGGACACTGGTTGAGAAGCACTGCCCTAGTTCCCACTTCTCTGTGTGTTAACAATCTAAGCCTTTCAGATCCTGGAAGGTGCAAAAACAGAAATGAACCTCTAGTGCTTCAGTAGTGCTTCATAGCTCTCATGAGTGAAACAATCCAACTACATCTGGCACCACTTTTCATGCTGGTTTCATTTGCTGTAGTGTTTAAGATTTATATAAATGCTCTATATGCCCCTTTGAATGCTTTTTTGTGTCCACATCTGTGACAGGACCTGGTGGTGAGGATGTGCTTCAGCACTGTCCTTGTCTTAATGCCAAAGGATGCAAGTTCACATTCCTCCAGGAACGGGAGAGCTTTGTACAGGTTGAACAGGTAGAGATACATCTATTCCAAATGGTGTTTGAATTAAGGCTGACCTGTTCTGTACTGAAGATGAGAGATTAACATCTGAGTAGCCTTACTGTGCTGGTCAGCAGGAGAGCGCAGGTGGAGGTTTCTGCACTGAGGCAATGGAACAGAGTTGCCTTTTTCATCACCCTCTTCCTACCTCCCCATGCCCCTCTCATGCTCAGGGTCTCACTATCATGTGATTGTGAGGGTCACACATTTTTGTATATACAATATGAGCAAAATAATTTGATTTCAAACCATCTGCCATCAGCACATTTTCTGGGCTACCACCTACTTTGCCAGACACCCAGTGGTCATACTTAGGGCCAGTCAGGACACAGGAACAGGGATCACCGACAATGTGGCACCAGTAGGAGCAGTCTGGTCAAAAAACATCCCCATGGAGCAGTTATAGCTCTACTTGTAAGACAGCTGCCTTCTAACCCAAGGTCACTGGTTTGCAAGGATGCAAGAAAACTGAACATAATGGTAAACAGAACAGGATGTATTACAGATGCCAGTTCCAAGAAACTATTTAGACTATTCTTTGAATTGGGTAGACAGGGGCCTCAAATAACAATTAATTCAATCAGAAATTGAGAAAATATGGCAGAAAGATATAGAAATATGTCCCATCGTACTGGGTGCCGCAGGCTTGATGAAAAGGAATTTTCAAGCATGCTTAATAAGTTGCTTATACATATTCAAGCCAATTCCACTCGAGGCACGTCCGGACCTTTCGGACGTCCAAAATCTGGACGGCCCAGATCTGCCCCCAAATCTGCACCCGCGGGAGCTAGTCGTTCCCGTGGGAGCAGAATCAGGGCACAGGGCCTGGATGTCCCGGATGTGCCCCGACCCAGGCCCGCTGCACATCTGTCCACCGCCCCGGCTAGCCCAACCAAGGCTCCTGCATGGAGCCGTGTTGTCATGGCGTCCCGTCGCCATGACACCGGAACGCCATGCAGAAGCCCTGATCAGCCACACAATTTGTAAGGTCTTCCAATCCGCAGCCTGACCCCCGATCAGGCCTTCTGTGGCCGGGATCGTGCTGTGGAGAACCCCCTGCTCTGTTCACCTCCTCTGGGAGGGGGGTGTCTGGACTCAATGGCCGCCGACGTCGGGGAGAATTTATTCGACATCTGAGGTGGAATAAATCCCCCGTCTAACTCACCAAGCCTGGACGTACAGGGCCATCACCTGTATGTCTGGGGTCATGGTCCCGCCTCCACTCTACACAAACCCCTCCTCCAGCCCTCCCCCTCCCACCCCCATCCAGAGTTCCCCACACATCTCTGCTGTACATGCAGGAAACTTTGGATTTGGAATCGGCCCCTGGCATTTAGTGGGGGATATACATCCGAACCATATGAACTCCTGAAGGAAGCTCTCTTGGTACAATGCAAGTACTACGGTGAATGTGTAGCAGTAAATTTGAGAGATTGGGATCATATTTCATATATCTTGTTTTAGGAATGAGGTTCAATACTGTGATGGGATGCATAAAACTAACCCACTTGGAGACATTACCCAGAGATAAACTGAAATTAATTTACTGTAACTTTGATGTTTACTTCTTCCTTTCCTGCCAACATATGCTATGGTGAAAACATGTTCAAAGCCATGCTGAACAGACAACTGGCAGCTCCTGAATCTTCTAACATCCTCTTGCTTAGAAACAAGGAAGTGCTTCATTTTAAACTTCCACTCTGATTAGGGTGGTAGCCCTTTTGCTCAGGTGTAGTTACAGGGTGTGGCCTTTATGCTAGTGCTCTCCAACTTATACTATTCCATATATCACTCTAAACCTCTCTTTTCCATAAAACAGAGTATTTTGGATTCACAAAGCCTATCGAGACGCCTTCTAATGGACCTTATACTGCCAATGAACTCAGACCACTCTGAATTTGGAAGATGCCAAACAAGTTACCCAGAAGCTCAGAGACTCTGTGCTGGTGACTGATCCAATCAAATCTGACCAGACGCATCCCATTCCAAATTTCTAAAACTCAACTTGTCCTAACCATGGATGTATCAAAACTCTGCTGGGGAGACTTCCAGTGATGTTACCTTGAGTGATGGCTCCCTAAGGTGAAGGCTTTGAGAAAGCCCATGATAAGTTCCCAAATTTAAGTGTGCATACGCACAGCGCAAGATCTGGAGAATACCAGTGAGCTGGGAGATTCCTCTGGGTGGCGATGGCATCTAAAATGAAAGTGGTAGAGAGCCATGTGGCTGGGTCTACTGCGGGGAAGATTGGGGGCACAGTATGGTGGCCCACATGCAGACCAAGGCGTTGGAGGGAGAGTCAGAGGCGGAGAGTGTCTATGTATCCAGGGCGGAGAATAGTGGAATAGTTTCCCAGTGGAGGTGGTAGAGATGAGAACAGTATCTGAATTCAAAAAAGCATGGGACAAACACAGAGGAGCTCAAAAGGAAAAAAAAGAGGACTATTGTAGTAGTTGATATGGAAGGGCAAACTAGATAGACCATGTTTCTATGTTCTATGACTAAAGCTGATATGTCACAGTGAATGGCAGAGTTGAAGAAGGAAATATCTTTGATTAAAACTAAAATTAGAGTTGCTATGAAGGAATTAAAGGGGAAGATGTGTGAAGTCTGCATGCGGCTGGCACAGTGGAGCAGAATACGAAAGTTCATATATCTCTAGGCCTTGACTTCGGTCGGTAAGGCAATGGCTGAACTGAGAACGGAGAATTGGGAAATTTCATCCAAAGGAAAGACTTAGAAAACTGCACAAGGTGAAATAATGTTCACATAAGAGGTGTGCCAGAACAGCAGAATTCCATAATGCCAAGGAAGTGGTGCAGCAGCTATTTGCGCATGTACTGGAGAAACTGGAGGAGCCTGCTCTGGTGACTGATTGGACCCAATGGGCCCTTGGACACAGGAGGGAAGAGAAATCCAGAGGCATTGTTGTCTGCTTTCATCGCTTTAATGACTGCGAACAATTCCTGACAAAAGCGAAGCATCAGGGGGAGTTAAGCTGGCGCAATGTAAAAGTGGAGGTGTTCCAAGAAATGTCGCTTTTAATGCTTCAGTGGAGAAGGGAATTCCATGAACTGACCCGATTGTTGAACACAGAGGGCTTATACTATATGTGGTTATTCCCTTTTGGACTGTTAATTACTGTAAGGGGCACGCATAAGTGGGTTTCCTCAGTAGAGAAGGCATGGACTTTGTTGGCAAAGGAGGGCTTCCGAAAAGGGGAAAAATCGAAGTTACAGACTGCACAACAGTGGCTTATGGAATGTCATTGAAGAGAGTTGGAATTGAGACTGGACAGTTATGGAAGCAACCAAGCAAAGTGGGAGGATTGCAGGAGGAGGAGGTGACCAGTGTGAAGACAGTGGCAGCAGATACTGAGTCTATGGACTTGCAACTTGCAGAGAGAGAGTTTATGAGAGCAGATAGCAGCATATTTGGACTGAACTGAAGGACTGAGAGTGTGGGTGTGGGGGTATGATAAATGTTACAGGGGATGTACTTAGTATGTTTTGTGGGGGAAGTATGGTTGAGGTGGGGAATGAGAGGAGTCACTGAATACATGAAGGGTGGAATTAGGGAGCCATGGCTGGCTGAGAGTGGTGATTTTTAGGTGTGTGTGCTGGGGTTGGCGGTAAGGGTTATGTGATGTATATGGACATAGGGGGAAGCAGGGAGGGGATTGTTATGGGGGGTGCTATATTATTATGCGGAAGGTGAGTAGATAGGTGGATTAAGAGAAGGGGGCTGTCTCTTGGGGTGATATTGAGAAGTCTGAATAGTGGATACAGTCTGAGATTTGCAGACTGCAATTGGGTTGGGTGACGTGGGGAGGAGGTATTGGGGTAAAATAGGGGGAGGGAGGTTGGGGAGGGGATGGAAGGGGGGCAGCTGTCATCAAATGGGCAGAGAGGTGAAAAACTTGGTCCACCTTGGCGAGGAAGATGTGAGGGGTTTTTCATTATTTTACAATGCGGGTTATGAGTTTGAATGTTAGAGGGTTAAATTCATATATGAAGTGACAATTATTGTTTAAAGAGTTGCAATGACTGCAGATTGATGTGTGTACAATACAAGAGACGCATCTCTGTGTTAAGCATGAACAGTTGGTGTATCATTCAAAATGAGTCTTTCTCTCCTTAAACTGCCTAGGGTGCCAAAAAGGGGCGTGGGTATACTTTTATCTAAAGGTTTGAGGGCTGTGTGGTGGATGTGTTGAAAGAAAGAGGTGGGAGGGAGATATGGTATGCTTAAGATGAGACTGAAAGAGGAGCTTTATACAGTATATGCGCCCAAAACCCAGCAAGGTCAATTCAATGAGCAGCTCACTAATAGGTTACTAGAGTGTGCAGAGGGGAACAATCTTGATGAGGGGGGACATCAAGATGGTAATGGACCCTAAACTGGACATCTCGAGAGAGAGGGGGGCCCTGAAGTCCAACCGGAGTATACTTCAAATGTGTAACCAGTTGTTCAATTTGAATGATGTGTGGCAGACTTGGAGCCTACAGGGAGGGACTATACTTTCTATTAAAGGGTCTACAATTCTTATTCTTGAAGAGATAGGATCTGGGTGGAAGAGTCATTAATAGGCAAAGTGGAGAACTGCCAAACTGAAATATTACCTGGTCATAACACACTCCAGTGTGGTTAGAGGTGGTAGAGAAGCACAGACCTGGTGGGATGAGATGAAGACTGAAAGATAGCCTTATGAAGGATTCAAAAGAGAGGGGTAATTGTGAAGGCTATTAAGGCATATCTCCATTTTAATGATACAGGGGAACAGGGCCCTTGGGTTATTTGGAAGTGTTTGAAGGTTGTGATCAGGAGGAAGTTCATATGCTGGAAACGTATAAAAGTGGGGTGAAAATGGAAAGAATAAAGGAGTCAAGGGGTTTAATTGGTAAGCTAGAGGATGAATATAAAAGGGGGGTGGGGATGGGAGGGATACCTTGACAAAGTTGGGCAAGGTTAGGAAAGGTCTCCTGGAGTTGGAACTGGAATGGATTAGTTGGGAATTGACTACAATAAAACAAGTCATCTATGAACAAGGAAATCAGGCGAGTCGTTATCTGACCTGAAAACTTAAAAAGCTCAAGTCACATAATCATATTAGCTGGCTCAAGGATGGGCAGGTAAGATTCTTATGGGGGACGAGGACATTAAAAGATAGTTTGCGGAGTTCTTTGACCTTGTATACACCAGAAACAATGCCTGGAGAGGGAGAGTTTAAGAGATACCTCTAAAGAGTGAAGCTTCCCTGTCTGTCGGTGGAGGAGCAAGAGTGGCTGAATCAGCCAATTTCGATACAGGAAGCTGTATGGCCCATCAAGACTCTACTGGATAGGCAAGGTGCCAGGTATGGATGGCTTCTCTTCTAAATTTTATACAACATTTGGGCAATGGGTGACTCCACCCTCTACTGCATCTGTTTGACTCAGCTTGGGAGGGGAGCGCCATAACAGAACAAATGAAAACAGCTGGGGTAACGGTCTTATTAAAAGAGGGGAAAGATCCCTTAGCATGTGGATCCTACCACCTTATTTCTGTACTTGGAGTGGACTTAAAGATCTTCTTGAAGATTCTGGCAAATAGGTTGACGGTGCATTTGCTGAAGCTTGTCCATGCTGACCAAGTAGGATTCATCCCAGGAAGATAGGTGGCGGACAATACATGAAGGGCATTAAATATGACCTTGCATGATCAGTGGGGGCAAGTCTGGATAATACTTCTTTCTTCGTACCCAGAAAAGGTGTTTGACTGAGTGCTTTGGCCCCTCATATGGGCTGACTTGGAAAAAAAATGAGGATAGGTGGGCAGTATTTACAGGGGGGGTTCAGGCACTGCATGATCAACAGCGTGCCTGAATATAAATGGAACTTATATGGAGTGAATAGTCTTACAGAGGGGAACTAGGCAAGGATGCCCCTTATCTCCCTTGTTATTTGTTCTGGCGATGGAGCAATGGGGCAGATTTGGGACAATGGGGGGGGGGGGGATCATGGGGGTGTCTGTAGGTTGAAGGCAATATAAAGTATCTCTATTCTCTGACGAAAATCTTAAATATAAACTTGAAGGAGGGGGACAGTGTAGCTTTCCAATCTAGATTTCTCTTCCAGTGGGCGAAAAAGGGGATTAGATATCTCAGGGTCTAATTAGTTGCAGATTATAGGCAGTTGTTTGCTCTTAACTTTGAATCTTTATATGATAAAACTTTTAAGGAATTGGATCATTGGCTTTGGCTCCATATTTCCTGACTTGGCCATATAGCGGTGGTAAAAATAATGATTGTTCCTCAATTTACTTACTCATTTTTCAGTCTTGCAAGGGCCTATACTGGGAGGATTCTTTAAAAGGGTACAAAGGAAAACATTTGCCTCGTGTTGCTAAGAGGTGTTGAAGAGCGGGAAGGCACAGGGTGGAATGGTTGTGCCGAAAATTAAACACTACTACGATGCGGCGCAGTTGAAGGCAGTGCAGTGGAGAATTAGTGTACACAAACCTTGGGTAGAAACTGAAAAAGTCGGGGCTGGGGTGATACCAATGAAAGCGTAGTGTCAGGCCACCACCACTCGCCTCTAGCTTAGAGGGGCGTGGTTAATAGAGGAAACTTTCTGCTATCCGCTTGTTCAGCTTTTTCAAACTATTTCCCCGCAGTGCCCTCTGGGAAATGTAGTCTTTGTTTAGCTGTGTGGGTGCATCAGGCAAAAAGTTGTAGTTAGGCTCAAAGAGGTAAGGCAAATGACAGAAATTTATTTTATACACAATGGTTCGTTCATACTACATATAGGATTAGTTGTTCAGGACTCTTTGAAGTAGAGCATTGTCCAAAAACAAACACAAACACAAACACAAATTGGTTGTTTAAAGGTTCTCTATAGTTCAGGATACACAGTCTTTAACAGCAAGGATATTGCATTCCCTTTTTAGCCTTGCTGGGTAAAGCACAAAAACAAAATCACATTCACAGTCCGTGATAGTATAGCTTCTACTCAGCTTCACACGTTTCTTGGCTACCTTCCAAGTAAACAGATATAATCCAGGGGCAAAAGAAAGCTTGGTTATAATAGCTATTTTAGCTTACCCCAGTGTCCTCATTCCAGCAGCAGGTGATTAACAAGCTTATATCACAGTTCCAGGCTTGCTCCTTAGTCCCCATAAACTTCCCCTTACAAACACATGAGAATCACGGTCACCCTGCTTGTGGACTATGGGTACCTTTTCCTGGAAGAGTTTCTTTCAGGACTGCCTTGCTTTCTTTACGTTTCCAGGTTTAAAGCTCGGCAAAAGGAACAGTCCATGGGAGTGTCCTCTTCAATCAGCTTCACCTCGGGCTCTCCCAGCTGCATGGGCTCTGACTCCCCGTCCTGCTCACCGTGGTCAGCTAACAACCTCCCGGGGAATCTTGGAATCTCTCTTGTTCCTGGCTCCAAACTCTCCTGCAGACGTGCTATATGCCAATTAGCACTTTCCTCTCCTGGAAGCTCAGTTCCTCTGCTCTGCTCTGCTCAGCACCAGGCAAGCTTCCCTTGCTTGTGTCTGTGCTTCTACTCGTGGCAGCCTGGCTTCCTGCTTCTCCTCCCTCTCTCTCATACTCTGGCATGGGTTTATACTTCCAGGGCTCTAGCTTCAACCCCTCCCTACTCAGGTGACGGCAATCAGCCTGACTTCGGGCACCTGAGTGCTTGGAGCATTCACTGCCTAAGGGGTTCTGTGCCCTGTATCCTCTCCCCTTCATTCCACTAGGGGGACCATGAAATGTGGGCCACGTGGAAGTTTTCTGATTCCTGGAGGTGTTTATGGCTTTCCTACCCTGACTTGGTGAAAGGGGGCCCTTTACTAGGGTGAATTCCCTGTCTCTTTGTCCTCCCCCAGACTCCGGATAGGCCTCCTTGCCACAGTAGTTACTCACCTGTAACAGGTGTTCTCTGGGCATAGCAGGGATCAGTCCTCATATATGGGTGACGTCGGTGCCAACAGAGCCCGCGCAGAAGCATCTCCCCAGCTTTCAAAGAATGTCTTTGGGAGATGCACCACACATGTGTGATCCCCTTCCCGCCCAAGGGCGCCATCTTGCCTCAGTCTAATGACATAGGAGGAGTGGCTCAGTGGTTGGGGGTTCAATTCCTGCATGGAGACAAGCAACTTCAGGCCAGAGGGAATGGGGTCTCTAGTCCCATGGCCACTCCTTTGGCAAGCCACTTAACCCTCCATTGCCTCAGGTACACTTAGATTGTGAGCCCTTCGGGGACAAGGGAATAAAAAGTACCTGTTAGTATACATGTAAACTGCACTGATTCTAAAGAGCACAGTATAAAGAAATAAATAAAATAAATAGTTAAGACAGAAAATTTTAAAATACAGTAAAGAAGCAACTCCAAGAGGAGGGAGGGTTGTGAAGACTGATTCCTGCTGTCCCCGGAGAGCACCTGTTACATGTGAGTAACTATGCTTTCTCCAGGAACAAGCAGGAAATCAATCCACACATATGGGGCTCCCCAGCTATAGGCTACTGAGAACCTGTAAAAATACCACAGCGATCTGCAAGGGTGAGCCGTGAGCTGTAGCAGTTGTCCCACTGAGAGACTCTCGCAAGACCCAAGTGTCGGGCGGGGAACCAGCACTCCAGTAGTTTGAACACAGAAGGGTCAGAGGGCAGGAGTTGCCTACACCCTGAAGAGATTATGGAGTACAGCCTGGCCAAAGGCACTGTCCTATCAGGACTCCCTCTCCAGGCAGTAGTGAGCTGCAAAGATATGGACTGAAGACCAGGTGACAGCCCAGCAGATTTCCATCACAGGTACAGAATACAGATTTGCTATGGAAGTAGCCATTGCCGGGAAGCAGTGTGCCTTGACCTACTGGTCTAGTGGGATCCCAACCTGCTCATAGGTGAGGGCAATGTAGTCTGCCACCAAGTGGACAGAGTTTGCTGAGTCACTGGGAATCCCAGTTGATTGGGGTCATAGGAGAGGAAAAGCTGAGGCACTTTGCAGTGGCCCTGAGTCCATTACAGATAGAAGAACAGAGCCCTTTCACAATCTAAAGTATGGAGGACAGTCTCCACCTTGCCAGCATAAGGCCTCAGAAAGAGGGTGGGGAGCACTACCTCCCAATTGAGGTGGAAGGGGAACAATACCTTCGGCAGAAACTTGGGGTATGTGCGGAGCACCACCCTGTTCTTGTAGAACCTTGTGTAGGGAGGCTCTGCCATCAGAGTCTGGAACTCGCTGACCCTGCAAGCTGATGTGAGTGCCATGGGAAAGATAACGTTCCAGGAGAGGTACCGCAAGTGGCAGGTAGGCAGAGGCTCAAACGGCGGCTTGGTGAGCTGCAAGAGCATCACATTGAGATCCCACTCTGCCATCGGTGGGCAGATGGGAGGTTTGGATAGCATAAGGCCCTGCAGGAACCAAGATACAAGAGGCTGAGCTGAGAGGGGTTTTCCCTCAGTGAAATTGTGGTGGGCTGCGATAGCGCTCATGTGCACTCTGAATGAGTTGGACTTTAGTCCCACCTGTGACAAGTGGAGTAGGTACTGGAGTAATGTCTGTACCGAGCAGAAGAATGGGTTCATCCACTTCTTGGCATACCAGAACAAGAACCGACGCCATGTAAAGGCGCATGCCCTTTTATGGAGGCCTTGCAGGAGGCCAAAAGGACCTCCTCCACAACCTGTGGGAGGTTGAAGGGAGCTAATACTACCCTTTCAGCAGCCAAGCCATGACTTACAGGGACCCTAGGATGGGTGCAGGACAGAGCCCTCCTCCTGTGAGAGTAGGTCTGGGGTGCAGCCCAGGGGAATCGGCGATGCCGCTGACAAGTAGAGAAGCAATGGAAACCAAGGTTGCCTGGGCCACCGGGAGGCTTTGAGTATCAGTGATGCTCTGTCGTGCTGGACTTTGAGGGTCTTTCTTGGTGACCAATGGTGTCGGCAGGAAGGAGTAAAGGAGATCTTCCATCCATAGGATGAGGAACGCATCTGCGTATCATCTGGGCTGGTGAACAGGTCCACTAGGGGGATGCCCCAGAGTCGAACAGCTGGGAAGCTATTCTGGGATCCAGGCACCACTCATGCAGCTGGAGGACCCTGCCCAGCTGGTCTACCAGGGCAGTGTCCTAGCCCGGGAGATAGACCGCCCTTAGGAGCATCACGTTGTGTGTCGCATAAGAGCAGAGGGAGTACGACCCTGTGCCCCCTTGCTTGCTGACACAGAACATTGAGACTTGGCTGTCGGTTTGGACCAGCACTGACTGGTTTTGCAGCCAGTGGCGGAAGGCTCGTAGAGCCAGGAATATCACCCGAAGCTCCAGAAGGTTGATCTGCAGCTGGCATTCTGTCTTTGTGTGGGGAGGTCCCCACAATGAGCTCCTCAACCCATCTGTGGTAAGGACCCTCTGGAGAATGGGTGCCTGGAAGGGCATCCCGGCCTGGAGGTGGCGGGGATTCTACCACCAGCCGAGGGAGTCCGCCAGCTAGTTGGTCACTTCCACCCTGTCCCAAAGCCTGCCTGTGGCTTGTATCCATTAAGAGCAGAGGCACCACTGAGCTGTCCTCATGTGCAAGCGGGCGTATGGGGTCACATGGACTGTGGAGGCCATGTGGCCCAATAAGCGAAGGAGAAGACAGGTGGGTAGCAACCGGCATTGCTATACCTCTGCGGCTAGCACCCTGGAGGCATCCTGCCCTCTTCTAAGGGAGGAAGACCTTGGCTTGGAGGGTGTCTAGCTGAACCCCTATGAACTCTAGGCACTGAGTCAGGGCGAGGTGTGACTTGAGGTAGTTAATGATGAACTCCAGGTGCTGCAGGGCGTGGATGGTGCGCCCAGTGGTGTGGTGCACTTCTGCAGCCATGCCTCCCTTTATGAGCCAGTCGTCCAGGTAGGGAAAGACGAAGGTCCCTTGGAGATGAAGGTGGGCTATGACCACCGCTAGGCACTTGGTGAAGACCCTTGGCGATGAAGCCTGCCCAAAGGATAGCACCCTGTATTGATAGTGCCCTCCTTCCACCACGAACCGGAGGTATTTTCGGTGGCTGTGATGGATCAGGATGTGCATATAAGCATCCTTCAGGTCTAAGGAGGTAGGGCAGCAATGTTCCAAGGGAGAGCATCTTGAACTTCTCCCTCAGCAGGAATCTGTTCAGGTCCCGCATGTCTAGGATGGGCCTGAGGCCACCTGTTCGCTTGGGAATGAGGAAGTACCTGCAGTAGAGAAACCTTTGCCCCAGAGATGTTTTGGCACTGTTTCTACCGCCTTGTCCTCGAGGAGACCTGAGAGCTCGGTGAGAAGCAGGGTCTGGTGAAGGAGGGGGCTTATGGGCTCTCCTGGAAAGTATGAGGGCAGTGTCCTTTGCAGGTGGAGGAGGTAGCCCTCTTGGACCACTTCCAGTACCCAGGAATCGGTGGTGACGGAGAACCACCTGTGGGCAAACAGAGCCAGACACCCCTCTGTGGGCTGTTGAGGAACTCCTGGGGGAGAGGAGGTTGCACCCAGGGAGTCAAAAGCTCTCCACAGGCTGAGTCAGGGCTAGCACCGGGGACTTGGGGATCTTCTGTTTACGGAGGCTGTGCACCTGCCCCTTGTGCTGTTGGCCTTGCTGAGGGGCCGAGAAGGCTTGGAACTGTGAAGCATTACCAACCCTCCCTTTTTCTTTGGGAAGAAGTGCTTCTTCCCCAGGGCCTTCTTTCAGGGCTGGACTGGGGTCTTTTTAGAGAGTCTGGTCCTTGTCAGGAACTCAGTCTCTATCTCTGCAGCTTTGTCTGCCATGAGTTTCCTGAATAAATTCTCTCCGATATAAGGGACATCGATAAGTTTGTCCTGAACCCATTGTTCAAGGTCAGACAAGTGCAGCCATGACTGGCATCGGGCCCCGATACCCGCAGTGACCACTCTGGCTGAGGACTCTAAGCTGTTGTAAGCTGCTTGTGATAAAAACTTCGAGCACTCCTTGACTGACCAACTTGAACCTCTGGAGGGATTCTCCGTTGAGGCCTGCCAAGAACTCAGTGAGCTCCCTTGCCAGCTCTTTGAGGTATATGCCAAAGTACAGTTGATAGGACTGGACTCAGCATGTGAGCATCAAGCACTGGAAGGCCTTCCGGTCAAGGGTGTTGAGGGTTCAGGCCTCCTTACCGGGGAGCACCAAGGAATAGGTCTCTTGAGGCTTGAGCCTGTGCATGGCAGACTCAACAACCATCAAGTTGTGGGGAAGTTGGGTCTTCTGGAACCCAAGGACTCGGCGGACTCGGTACATGGAGTCAAGTCGCCTGCTTACAATGGGCACTGACACCGGTGTCTCCCACATATGGAGAAGGAAGTAGTAGAGGATCGGAGGAACGGGCACCATGAGGGCCTCCTTTGGAGAGGCCTCATACTGGAGGGTCCTCCTCTGCCGCGGTCTTGATAGCAAGTGCCTTAGCCATGTCCTGCACAAAGTCAAGGAAAGTGACATCATCGGATGGGGAACGGCATCAGGACACCAGGGGAACGAGTCCGAGGGCACGTCTCAGTGTCGCCGAGTGTTCAGGGACTCCTCAACCTCAGTCTCCCAATCAGACTCGAAATTTGAGGTCGATTCCAAGGCTTCATGCTCACCATGGTCAAGGCCCAAGCCCAAGGGCCCAGGACCCCCAGAGGACCTGTGGTCCAAGCTGCGTGCACTTGCCGGAGAGTACCAGTGACTGAAGGAATGGGACCAGGACCTCATCTGATGCCAATGGCTCTCTCGAAGCTGGTGGCACTCGAGGATTGGCTCGACGTCCGGGGAGGCCCTCGATGTCGAAGGTCCTGTCATCAGGGTGGATGAACCAGACAAGAATGCACACAGCTTGGTCATGAGGGCTGAGATACTAAGGCTGCCATCTTGGTCTCCATACCAGTTGGCTCCACAGCCTTCGACGTGGACACCGAGGATTTTGGGTCTGGTGTCAGTTCTGTCGAGGGGGAATCCTCGACGAGGATGGCCTCGAGTGTCCAAGGCTGATCAGCAGGTTCCGACAACTCCTTCTAGGGCAGCTTGTGAGGCAGCTCCAGCTCCAATCCTTCAGACTCATGCTGGAGACTGTGGGGTCCTGAGTGGGATTTTCTAGTCTTCCTGGAACCGCTCTCCGAAGTGGTCTTCGAGGGCTTTGACTTCTTGCATTCCACTTCTGGTGATTTCCTCTCGGAGGAACCACAGACGTGGGGATTCCAAGGCAGCTCGGGCTTCATAGGGCACCGAGGTATCGAAGGAGGCCCTGGAGTGAGGTGTCACCGGAGACTCCGGCGCGGAATCGGACTTGTGAAAAAATTTCTCCTGCTGCAGCTGATGGCTTTTAATGGCCTTTGGGGTCATGGTCCTGCAAACTTTGCAGTCCAAGTCGTCATGTTCCGGGCCAAGGCACCAGAGGCAGCAGTCATGCGGATAGGTGAGGGACATCATCTTATCACACCAATCGCACTTCTTGAAGCTGCCGGAGGCGATCAGGAAAAGGGGGCCCTACCGCCCGGTACGGGTTTGAAGACTGCAGCAGAAAAAGGGCGCGAATACCGGTCGAGGGATACCTCAAAGAAAAAAACAAAAACAAGGGAAAGAACCCCAAGGAGCGACGCAGAGGTGAGCTGGCTCAGGGCCAGGAAAGGAGCCGGTATGCAGACCTGATAAAACAGTATAAAAAAAACACACTTTTTCCAGGGGAAACTGGACAGACATCCGGAGGGCTCCGTAGAAGAAAAGAGACTAAGGCAAGATAGAATCCTTGGGCGGGAAGGGGACCACACAAGTGTAGTGCATCTCCCAAAGGTTTTCTTTGAAAGCCGAGATGATGTTTCCGCACGGGCTCTATTGACGCCGTCACCCGTATGTGAGGACTGACTTCCTGCTTGTTCCCGAAGAAGAATCAATAATGTTTGGATAAGAGAGGAAGGGGGAAGGGAGGGTCATTTAGTGTGTTAACATAGTAACATAGTATATGACAGCAGATAAAAACCAGTATGGTACATCTAGTCTGCCCAGTAAGGTGGCAAGAGTAAGTGCGCCCGCCGCCTCATGCAGGTCACCCCTCCCAATGCCTTTGTTTAGGGATGTACCCACTGCTCTGTGTAGGTCACCTCTACTTGTTGAGATATCAGAAAATTAAGTTTATTTTGATTTTATCCTGCTTCTATAAAGGGATCCACTGTATCTGTCCCATGCTATTTTGAATTCTGTCACTGCATTTGCCCCACCACTTCCATTGAGAGGGCATTCCAAGCATCCACCACCTTTTCAATGAAAAAATATTTCCTGACGTTGCCTTTCAGTTTACCCCCTTGCAGCTTCATGTTATGCCCTCTAGTATTACAGCTTCCCCATCTTTGAAAAAGGTTTGTTTGTTTATTAATTCTCTTTAAGTATTTAAAGGTCTGTATTATATTTCCCCTGTCCCTCCTCTCCTCTAGAGTATACATAGTCAGGTCTTTGAGTCTCTTTTCATACATCTTGTGGCGCAGACTCCAAATCATTTTGGTCGCCTTCCTCTGAACCGTTTCCAGTCTTTTTATATCCTTTGTGAGATATAGTCTCCAAAACTGAACACAATATTCCAAGTGAGGCCTCATCAGTGACTTTCAGTGGCATTAGTACCTCTTCCTTTCTGCTGGTAATTCCACTCTGTGGAAAATTGTGGGCTTATTGGAAAAGGAAATGGGTGGGGAAGCAGAAACTTATTAGGTTTATCCCTTTGTGGTTTAATGGAAATTTTGTACCAGGGGATGAGGATGCAGTTTTTAAGAGGTGGGGGAGGTTAGGGTTGGAATATGTAGTCAATTTGTATGCAATGGTGAGTCTTGTTTTACCAGGAACTAATGGAGGACTATGGGATAAGAGGGAAGGATTATTACCAATATTTTCAAGTAAAACATTACACTGCCTCTATGGTGTCCTCTCTGTGCAAGGGGAGTTTGCTAAGTCGGTATCTAGGGGAGGAGTGACACATTTTTATACACTTATGAACCAGGCCCGGAAGGTAAATTGAATTTCCAAATTAAATGGGAGCAGGTTTTGGGAGTTCAATGGTCTGAGGAGGAGTGGAGAAGCATCTATAGGGGTGTGTGAAGGGTTTGCTGGCTAGTAATATGTTTGAGAATTGTTATAAAATACTGTACTACACTCCTGTTGGGCTCTGGGGGATTTATGGGAAGAGCTCTCAACAGTGTTGGAGGAAGTACGGGGGGAAAGGTATGTTTATTCATATATGGTGACATTGCCCAAAGATGATTGGGTTTTGGGCCAGGATCAACGCCTTCCTGGGGGAGCTTTTAAATATCAATGTGAAAAGTGGTTGTTGCAAATGCCTTAATTGGCATAGCAGTTAAGGAGCTCAAGAAGGATGAGGTTAAGTAGGTGAGGTTGGGCTTAGTAGCGGCAAGGTTGATTGTGGCGTGGAATTGGAAGCAGCAAGAAAGCCCCTCTATAGGGGGAATTTTTAAGTATACTGCGCTCTGTTTGATGGCTACATTGACTGCATTAAGATGCGATAAAATGGACAACTTTCTTAGAGAATGGAGGCCATATATATGAAAAATAGCAGTGGAGCCTTCTAGGGAAGATGAAGTGTGGGAGTATTCCTTAGGGAAGCAGGAGGGGTGGGGATTTTGGGTTGGGAAGGCTGGGAAAGTTTAGGGTGGTGCATGGTGCTGAGGGGCAGAGGGGAGAGAGTGGAAGGGTCTTGATGGAGTTCATCAAGGATGTTTCTGGTGTGTCTTGGGGCATAGGGTGGGGTGGGGGGTTAAATGATCAATGTTAAGTAAGAAACATTTGGAAAAAGGTAATTTATCATGTATGGGGCTATGATATTGGACTAGTCTTGTATACTTTGTAATGGCTGAATTGCTTTGTTTATATCTGGTTATACACCTTTTTCTTGTTGCAATAAAATTTAAAGAGAAAAAAAAACAACTAAGCTAGGGAGCTCATTTAGAGGGACTATGGTCTGCTCAGGAAATACCTTTCAAATAAACTTCTTCTAAGGGAAATCTATAATGTTCTAAAGGCTTTTCAAAGATATAATTATCCTAATCCAGATAGACAAATAATTAGCTGTGTTTTGTGTGAATTAGCAGGAAGGAACATGATCGTATCTCCTCTTTTGGGAAATTGTCAGGATGTGGATCTGGGCCATCTCACACAGGATGACCCTCAAAATCACCTTCCTGGCAGGGAGGGTCAATACCCTGATTGTCCAACTGAGTGGAAGACTGCAACCACACAAGTGGTCCATGGACAGGAGTGACAAACACGATATTCCGCAAGTGGAGGGCAACTATGGTAGATCTGTTTGTGTCTCCTTCAATAAAAAAGTTCCTAAGTATAGGTTTAGGTTTATTTACATTTGCTATACCGTCTTTCTTAGATAAGTGCAAATCGGTTTACACTTCATAAAACAAAGACAGACATGGGTCCGGGGAGTCTTCTGTATGCATACCCTCTGCTTCCTCTGCTGGCAAAGACTTTTCTAAAGAAAAGATCAGGCAACTATGATACACATAGATTCTTACTGGCCAAGACAGATCTGGTTCCTACTCCTATAGAAGTTCTCCATCAAAAAACCGATACAGTTGGGGTCAGGCACAGCTCTAATCAGGCAGAATCAGCAGACACGATTACATCCCAATATCAGATCCCTTATCCTTGCAGCCTGGATGTTTATTTATTTATTTACAAGCTCTTCTATACCGCACTTTTCAGTATCAGTGCTGTTTACAAATAACAAACATTTTTTCAACCGACCAAACAGTGCAATGTTGAGAAAGTAATGTTCAGTTCACTAAATGTGTCTAAGAAATCTTTCAAATCCCTCTAGTTTCAAGGTGAGATTCCATTGGAAAGTCTTACATTTGAGGTGGAAGAGGTTTGCCATCTGGTCTGACTGAAAAGTCCAAGACCCTCTTACTGTCGCACACAAAAACAATTTGAATAGGTTTATGATTTATTTTTCTTGATATACTGCCTTTTGCAAGCATTCTACAACTATCTGACTTGAGTTTAAAAAACAACTCCATTAGAATTCATCTTAGTGCAATTGGTGCTTATCACCACCATGTAGAAAGTAAATGCATTTCTTTACAGTTTTTAATTGTTCATTTCATACAGAGCTTGCTTCTACTGCAGCCTCCCATTATGGCTTCCACTCTGTCTTGGTACCTCAACGTGATACTGACCCAGCTAATGAAAGCCCCTTTGAAGTTCATGGGGCAGTACATACATGACCTGAGGTCTTATTTTTGGTGATGGTCACTTTACAGAATCAGTGAGCTATTTCTTTGTTGGTTTATTTATTTGAAAAACACTTTATCTGTTCTGCTGATCACTATAAGTTTCAGCAGTTGCCAAAGTCACATATGACATAGTAAATAAAAACAATACAAACATAATAAGAACAAATAAAAACATCAGCAACACAGCAAATAAACAGTGACCAATTTATATTATGTATTTAATACACTTTTAGACCACTCTCCTATATTTAAACAAGTCATCTGGAATGGTTTATAATGAACATAAAACTATATAAAGCATACTATTGAAGGATAAGGTGGTATACAAAACTGTCTAAATAAATAAATAAATACCACATAAAAGATAACCACCTATACAAACTACTTCAACAACAGAGTGGTTCTGTGCATGCATTCTAGGTTCCTGCCTAAGATGGTGCTGAATTTCCACCTGACTAGTCAATCATCTTTCCAGCATTTACCCCCAGGTCACATGGAGGAACAGCCTTTCCACTAGCCAATTGCCGAGGCTGACAACATTTGGGAAAAATGACAGAGCAGATAGCACCTTATAGGCTAACCCAAAAGTTCCCCCAGTTCATCCCCATCCCTCTACCCAGACCCACTCCCCTCATTGCCGAGTCTGTACCCATTGGCCCTATTTATCTCCCTTCTTCTTCCGGTCTCCACCAGTCTCCCTCACTCCCCCCAGCCAATCCTCACCAGCCCGTAGTCCTCCTGTAATAGTCTCATGGACTCCCAGTGGTCTACAGACCACAGGCTGGGAACTACTGGACTAGCCAATTTATTGAAGCATGAGCTTTCGAGGACAAGAGACCACTTCATAAGATGCATGAACTTCAGCACAGGAGGCAGATAAATATGAAGATAGGTGGGAGATAGATATATACAGAATATAGAGAAGGCATTGAAAAGTGAAGGACAGGGTGTGAAAAGGGCATGATAACAGCAGAGCAGTTTAGCTAACTGATTTGTGGAGAGAGAGAGAAAAACTAAGAACAGGGTGATCTTAGAATAGTTATGTCCATTCACACCTGTAATGAGTAATGAAGTCATTGTCCTTCTTCAGGCCTAAGCTTTCTGATTAGCTCCAATTCAGCAGTTGCATGCTGTAGTGTCCCTTTAAATTTCCTTTGTAGAAGTATGGCAACTTTAAGGTCAGATAGAGAGTGCCCTGGAAGGCTGAAATGTTCTCTTACTGGTTACTGAATGTTGCTATTTCTAATGGCAGATTTGTGTCCATTTATTCTGTTTCTTAGGGATTGGCCTGCCTATCCTATGTAGACAGCAAAGGCACATTGTTGGCAGATAATGGCGTATATTACATTAGAAGAAGAGAAGGTGAATGAGTCTCAGATGTTGTAGGTGATAGCGCTACCTGTGTGAATGTGGGAACAGAGCTGGCATCTATGTTTCTGGCAAGGTCTGGTCCCTGAGCTGTTGTCATTTTTGTGCAATTTGTAGCTGTTGAGATTAGGGGGCTGTCAGTAAGCCAGGATAGGGCTGCCACACAAGGCCCGTGCGAGGGTTGCATTATTGTCCAGGATGGCTTGTAGATCCTTGATAATATGTTTTAGTGATTTCAGCTGGGAGCTGTAGGTAACAGCCAGAGGTGGTCTTGTTATTTTCTTTATTGGGATGGTCCAGTAGCAGATTGTTCCTGGGTATTTGTTTGGCTTTGTTGATCTGCTTTCTGACTTCATTGGGTGGTACTGCAATTTCAAAAATGTCTGTTGTAGGTTAGGCCAATCCCTAAGAAAAAGAATAAATGTCAGCACCATGTTATACTACCAATTTATAACAGAGCTCTAAAATTAACTGAAAGACTCATACAAAATTGATTTAAGCATTGTTCCTACCTGAAAAATCTTGCCTCAATAAAAACCGTTTCATATGAACAGAAAAACAAACTTCTAGGAAAACTCGAGTAGTTGCCAACATGCTAAAGTATGAAAACATAAATCACTACAAAAATAAAAATATGTCTGACTGGGATACAGTGAGACTGTTTCAAATATTAGATAATATGTTTGGAAAATATTCTGGGGCGTTAGGATATGACTGAGTCAATATTCAACGGGACTTATCCGGATAGCAGTATCTGCCATCTGGATAAGTGCTGCAGACTGGAATATTCAGCAGCACTATACAGATAATGCCACTGACTATCCTTCCAGACCGCGTTGGCACTACCCTGATAATGTCAGGATGGTACATGGGTAAAGTGTGGGTGCACCCTTAGCTTATTCAGATAGTGGGTGCATTTAATCCACTATCTGAATACTTACTCGCATAAATTTAGGACATCAGAAAAGCAGTTCTAAAGTTACCCAAATTAGCTATCCAGTTAGCAGTCTGAATATCACCACTATCTGAATAGCAGCATCGCTCGCCATTCTATCTGAATATTCAGCACCAGCCACTATCTGGATACCAGTGCTGGATTTTTGGCTTGCCCTGACTGGAGAATAAACCAGATTTGGGACATAAGCACTCTTCTTTAATATCTGAGGAAAGTTTGTTTTTGTGTGTATCCCTTTTTAATGCAAAAGAGAAAAAAACATGTGGTTCAATATTCAACCACAGTGGGTTGTGATTTTTAAATGACAGCTGCCAAGGCTAAAAAAAAATCCAGAAATTCAGCACTGGTATCCAGATAGTGGCTGGTGCTGAATTGTTTTTGCTACTATTCAGTCAGGGCAAGTTCCACCTTGTTGGACAAACAGTTTTAGCATGAGCTAGTTGACAATGAAGAGGGTTGCAGGCTGCTGCTGTGAGTAGTCAGTTTTTACAACAATAAGATGTTCGCAATGTGCGTCCCACCTCATTGTGGCAAATGGGGACAGGCTAACATCAATGACCGCTCTGCTTTTGGGCAATACCCTCTTCCCTGAAACTTGGGGGGGAAACTGAAAAGAAACTGTTCCATGAAAATCAATTCTTACTGCATTTCTTCAAGCCTTCAAAATGCTTCAGAATAAGTTTTCTTATTTCTTCAAAAGTACAATATTAGATAATTATAGTGCTTGCATAATATATTACAGTCTCAGGCAATAGAGAAGATAGTTTCAGCTTGTGGCAATCTTCAACTTTCTAAGCAACATGGAGGTCAGAGTGAAAGTTTAAAAATGGAAGTGGGCCTGCATCCGGTCTAGAGGACAAATTATGCAGACATGCGTGAGATGGTGCGCCTCACGATGTCCCCTCTGCTTAGCCCCATGGGGCTGCTCAAGATGATTTATTTTATGCAAAGCAAAGATACTGACTTCCAAGAGGCTCTAGAAATAAAATGCCAGAGCAAGTGCAAGTGAATCCATCAAAAACTATCCAAAGAATATATGCAGCTAAGGCCGCAATGGTAGGGAGTGAAACTTCAGCCTGGGATGTCCCAGTTTCATCTCATTCTCCGTAAAACAGTTGGAAAAATACAATCCTGCCAGAAAAGACTCTTGGCCTGATATGAAAAGAGATCAGGGAGTCTAAACAAAGAAATTATGAAGACAGTGACTGAAAAAATAAAGGAAAGGTTTGAGACCTTAACAGCACGTGATGGTGAGGCAAAACACAGTCAGTGACTTAAAAGATAAACATGAGAAAGATAAATCAGAATTAAATAATCTACACTAACAATGTGTTGTCTAAAATTGATGATACCTTTGCGAAGTACTCAGGATTTAAGAATAATATGGACAAGACAAAGGCCCTATAATTTAATCTTTCTCAGTGCAAAATACCAGGATATAGTGGGATTGCAACATAAACTCCACTGCAAGCTCAATACTTATCTAACCCAGCTAGACTCACGACACCATCACAATAAATGTAACCCTCAACCTGTGTTGTCTTAATGTTGTTAAATACCCTCGTTAAATGTTGTAAAGTACCCACATGTTGAACGTAACCCAATTGTGATGTAATGTAACCACTTTGATTGTAGGTTAAAGGTGGTATACAAGAATGTCTAAATAAATAAATAAATTTCCCTTTCAAGACTGTGAGGCAGGGTCGTATAGGATACGTGTTGGAGGGAGAGACATACTATAAGCAGAATTAAATCCACTGCTTACCCCTGGGACAAGCAGCATGGAATCTGTATACAGTACCTTTTGGGAACCTGACAGGTACTTGTGACCTGGAATGGCCACTGTTGGAAGCAGGATACTAGGCTTGATGGACTCTTGGTTTGACCCAGTACGACATATCTTATGTTTATGTACTTTTGACCTTTAAAATTAAGGAAGCACTGGCCAACTATAGGTCAATTACTATGAGTTGATGGGGAAGGATGGCGGCTATAAAAATGGCAGTGCTTTCTAAATTTCTTTTCTTATTTTAGCAGCTGCCTGTGACTATACCAAATGTTGTTTTAATAAATTGAATAAATTGCTAACTACCGTTATATGGGGTGATTGCTTACTACCGTTATATGGGGTGATTGCTTACTACCTTTATATGGGGTGATTAGTAAAGTTAGGCTTCAGCAGGGGAAAGACAAGTTTGGGAGTGGTAATCTGAATTTAAAACAGTATTACAGAGCTCACATCCTCAATGCTTTTAAATCACATTATAAGCGACCCTTGGAGGCTCAGTGGGTAAATTTAAAGAAAAAAGTAATGTGTCCATATTCTATGTTTGACATTTCAAAGAGATTGAAAATTAATGTTGACTGGTGAAGACACTTGTTTTTGCACCCATTAGTTAAGGCAGGACTCGACAAACCCCATGCATCAGGTCGCCATGACATAAGAACATAAGATATGCCATATTGGGTCAAACCAAGGTCCATCAAGCCCAGTATCCTGTTTCCAACAGTGGCCAATCTAGGTCATACGTTACCTAGCAGTTTCCCCAAAACACACAGGTTCCACAATGCTTGTACTGGGTCAAGCATTGATATCCTGGGTCCCTTCTTAATAATGATTTATGGACCTTTCCTCCAGGAACTTGTCCAAACCTTTTTTTTAAACCCAGCTACACTAACAGCCTTTACTACATCCTCCAGTAACAAATTCCAGAGTTTGATTACACGTTGAGTGAAAAAATATTTTCTTTTATCAGTCTTAAATAATTTACCCTGTAGCTTCATTGCATGTCCCCTAGTCTTTCTATATTCTGATAACGTAAACAATCGATCTACATTTACCCGTTCCACTCCGTTCATTAATTTATAGACTTCTATCATATCTCCCCTCAGCCGTCTCTTTTCCAGGTTAAAGAGCCCTAACCTTTTTAGCCTTTCTTCATAGGAGTATCATTCCATCCCTTTTACCATTTTGGTGGCTCTTCTCTTAACCTTTTTTAATAACGCTATATCCTTTTTAAGATACGGCGACCAGAATTGCACACAATATTCAAGGTGCGGTCTCACCATGGAATGATATAGAAGCATTATAATATCTTTTGTTTTATTTTCCATTCCTTTCGTTATGATACCTAGCATTCTATTTGCTCTCTTGGCCACTGCTGCACACTGGGCCGAGAGTTTTAACATGTTATCCACAATGACGCCTAAATCTTTTTCCTGGGTGGTGGTTCCTAATGTGGAACCTTGCATCGTGTAACCATACTTTGAGTTGTTCTTCCCTAGGTGCATAACTTTGCATTTGTCCACATTAAATTTCATCTGCCATTTTGATGCCCAGTCTTACAATTTATCAAGATCCTCTTGCAATTTTCCACAATCCTCTTGGGTTTTAACAACTTTAAATAGTTTTGTGTCATCTGCAAATTTGATAACCTCACTCATTATTTCCCTTTCCAGGTCATTTATGAATATGTCAAAAAGCAGCGGACCCAGCACAGATCCCTGGGGTACACCACTATTCACCTTTCTCCATTGGGAAAATTGGCCATTTAGCCCTACCCTCTGCTTTCTATCTTTTAACCAGTTCCTGATCCACAATAGTACACTGCCTCCTATCCTATGACTCTTTAGTTTTGTCAAAAGTCTCTGATAAGGGACCTTGTCAAAGGCTTTCTGAAAGTCCAGATACTATATCAACCGACTCACCTTTGTCTACCTGTTTATTCACACCTTCAAAAAAACATAACAGATTAGTAAGACAAGATCTTCCTTCTCTAAAGTCATGTTGGCTGTCTCCCATTAGGCCATGACTTTCTACATGCTGAGTAATTTTATTCTTTATGATGGTTTCTACCATTTTCCCGGTACTGACGTCAGGCTCACCGGTCTGTAGTTTCCCGGATCACCCCTGGAACTCTTTTTAAAAATTGGCGTTACATTGGTGATCCTCCAATCTTCAGGTATTACAGATGATTTTAATGAAAATTCACAGATTACTAATAGCAAGTCTGCAATCTCCTATTTCAGTTCTTTCAACACCCTTGGATGTATACCATCCGGCCCAGGTGATTTGCTACTCTTCAGTTTATCTAATAGTTGTAGTACATCTTCCCGATGTATCGATATTTCCTTCAATTCTTCCGCACCTTTAAATACCACTTCAGTCATGGGTAACATCCCTACATCTTCCTCAGTAAAGACCGAAGCAAAGAATTCATTGACGACTACATGGAAACATGAAGACAGAAAAAGACTATATGGCCTATCTAGTCTGCCCTTCCATATCAATCACTACAACAGTCCCCTTTTTTCCTTTAGAGATCCTCTGTATTTGTCCCATGCTTTTTTGAATTCTGATACTGTCCACATCTCTTCCACCTCCACTGGGATTCCATGCATCTACCACTTTTTTTGTAAAGAAATATTTCCGCATATTACTTCTGAGTCTATCCCCTTTCACCCTCATCCTATGTCCCCTCGTAGCAGAGCTTGCTTTCATTCGAAAGAGGCTCTCCCCCCTGTGCATTTATGCCATGGAGGTATTTAAACGTCTCAATCGTATCACCTCTATCCCACCTTTCCTCTAAAATATACTACAAAATTAGGCCTGGCGCCTGGGGCTCAGAGCACCCGTGCAGCAGCATGGAGACTCCAAATTGCTGAAAAATTCCTGTGGACACTGATGCTGGCTGCCTGTGGGGATCTTATCCTCTGCAGGCAGACAGCACTTATCTCTGCTGCAGCCAGCACTTGCAAGACTGCCCAAGATCTGGGATCGCCTGCAAAAGGAAAAGGTTAGTAGCAGGGGGAGTTTGCTTCACAATGTAATGCAAAGTGTGGCTCCAGTCAGTGCTGACTCCTGGCAACCCAGCCCCAGAAGGCTGAAAAAAGGGACTAGGTAAAATCCGGATCCTCCAAATCTAGACAAGACCACCTTAAATCAGAACCCAGAGAATCTGGCTTTTAACCCACTTGACTGCAGGGATTTCAACGCACCCCGGTACTGTAGTGCAGTGCTGATCATGTTTCTATGCCAGAAGTGAAAGACTCAAGTTATATCTGGTGGATATAGACCTGGATCAGCAGATCCAGAGTCAGATCCCCTGGATATAACTTGATTCTTTCAGTACTGGAATACAAATCTGGCTGGCGCTACACACTAGCACCACCCAGAGGCTTTTCCAGCTGCAGAGCACTGACTTTGTTTTCTTCCTCCCTTCAGTAGTCAAGGATCCAGATCTGAATTCAGATGATTAGGAGAATGTGCACCTGGATCTGGATCCTCTGGATCTCAGTAGTGAAGAGAAGAAGAAAACAACATCAATACTCTGCAGCCAGAAAAACCTACAGGAGTGCTAGTGTGCAGTGCCAGCCATTGAAAGAATCAAGCTAGATCGGTGGGATCCACCTCTGGATTGATTGGATCCAGGTCCAGAGCCATCAGATCTAAACTGTCTTTCATTTCTGGCCCAGAAACAGGACTGGCATTGCACACTAGCACAAGGGCATGTTTAAATTCCTGATGGTCTAATAGATTAAAAGATGGATCCTTTGTGGATCCAATTTAAAGTGGTATTCCCTAGGTCTGAAGGAACTAGTTTTTACTCAGACCTCTGAAAAAATTTAAAGGGGCAGTAGGTTTCAGTAATAAGAATGGTGGGGGGAATGGAGGGCAGGGGTTACAATGGAGGAGGGAGAAGAGGAGAGAGTCTGGGAAGGGAAACAGAGATGATGGGTGGGGTAGAGAAGAATGTAGAGGGTTAGATTGTAAAGAGATGAATGCATAGGAAGAAAAGAGCATAATGTGTATGTGCAAAAGGTGCACCCCTCCCCCATCACCACACACAAAGGCACCCCATATCCACACCACACACACAGGCGTAGATATAAAGGGTCAGTGGAGGTCATGAGAGAAGGAGGAGGAGGAGGAGTGTAGCCACTGCCTTCTGTTGGCCCTAAAACCTATGAAAGCAACTGCGATACACTTTTGTAGGGGACAGAGGCATGTACTGTGACCTAGAGTCCAGCAGCCAACTCCTAGATTTTTAGGCTGGCTCCTAAATCCTAAGAAAATTTGTCAAAGCCTGAGTTAAGGTGGAGACGGTGAGGAAAAAGGCTGGGATAGAGAGTATTTTGTTCCTTCGAGTGTCCTTAAGGCTTTTCATCCTACTGCATCCGCTTACTTTGGTAAGCTTTGCAGTATGTTATTTGGGGTGGGGATAGAAAGGTTTAGGAAGCTGTACAATCAAGGCTCTTCTCAATCAGTTGGAGGCACTGATGGATGGTCATATTCCCTTTTATTGATATTTTCAATTGAAACACAAATTACAGAGCCAATACCTGCAGATGAATCTACACAGAAGCCCAACAGAGCTAGAGGCAACCCTTTTTATAAGGTGGTTTTAATAAAAAGCTCCTCTCTTGAGTGTACCATGCTCTCAATCAGAAATTTGGGTCCATTGTTCCTGGGCATGTAAAAGAATGGAAGAGTGTTTGGGTGTGCTTCTGGGTAAGGATAGGTGGAGGTCCATTCACCGGCATGTACACAAATGCTCAAAGATGACAAATTATAAACTGCGACAATATAAAGCGATATGTAGGTTCTATCTTACCCGCTTAGAATGGGCACTAACACTTGTTGGGAAGGCTATGGTCAGGAAGGATTGTTTGCTCATGTGTGGTGGGAGTGTGCCATAATTCAAAGGTTTAGAGGTGAAGTATGAGCCCAGATACTGGACTGAACAAAGTGACCTTGGGGACAATCCGGAATTTGTCGGGGTTATAACTTCATACATAGTGGTTCCAATTTTCATGTAAGGCTCCTTTTTTTCTGGTTGGGGTTCTGATATATCCACACCAGAAAGCTGTAGGTGAGACTAAGGGGCATGTTTACTAAAGTGCAGTAGTTATGAGTGTGGGATTTAGTGCACATGTCCTAGTAACAAAGTAGTCAGGAGCACATGGCAACAGGGCTGCCGCACTAAAAATGCCACTCTATCCAAGCAGCAGAATGAGCGGGGTTAGGGTGGAGAATGGGCAGGAACAGGAGTTATTATTGCGGCTAGTGGCAATGCTGACAGGAAACACAACCCTAGTGGAGGTGCCAATAAAGCCAGCCTCTATTCGGGCCCTAGTTACACCCGGCATGGTAGCACGGTCTGAACACACAGTACAGATGTGATCCCCATACAGGTAACAGCCCAAACCAAAACATGCAAGACACCCATGACTGGTAAAGTCCCAGAACAAATCAGGCAGTCACCTAGGGCAGTGGCAATAGAGGGGCATCAATGTGCACTGCCAGGAGAGCAAAACAAATGACCCTGACAGCCACAAAAAACAGAACTATCAGCTGAGTTCTGTACTTGCTGGAAGAGTGTGCACAAATGTATCTATAAAGCAATGGCAGCCTGGAAAGTATTATGTGCAAGAGGGCATATCTGTGACTTATTGGCTCAGAGAACACTAAAGGAGGGCTAGCTTCCCTGGAGTTCTCTGGTCAGTGCCCCTCATCTCTCTCTACCCAGTATGTTGCAGAGGGGATGAGGTGTTCTTCCTACTTGAGGAGCATGTATGGGTTCCATAGGGTTTGGGGGGCCCTCAGGAACTGGTGTGCTTGGGCTGAGGACCATTGGTGGTGTCCTTCTCCATGGTGCTGTGTGGGCTGTACTATGGTGAGCCCTCAACATGGGTGGATACTGTGGAGATCCTCCCATCCCAGCAACACCAGCTGTTTGTGGGGTGGGTAGTCTATATGCCTGTCCCAGGGGCTGCACCTATGCCCCTAAAGGTGAGAGGGCTGGATGGCAGAGAACCCCTGCCAGATGCACCCCATATCTATGTGGTCTCTGTGTTGGAGCAGCTGATCTGTACATCAGTCCATGGCAACCTCCCTTCAATTACATAAGGTGTGGGGGGGGGATCCACTCTCCTCCCAAGCAAGGGCACAATAGCAGATATATAAAAAGGGTGACAGGGAAGAATTCCCCCCCCCCCCAAGCCTGAACCCCCACCCATAGAAGCCTAAGTTGTCAAGCACCCTGGGTGACTCAGAGTGAGAGGATAACATGCTCCAGAGCCCACATACAGGGCATCATTGTGACCCTGCAGTCACCAGGATGTGGCCTGCTACACAAACAGGTGCAGAATTTATGCCCTAACTCCCACAGACATGGCCGATGCAGGGGGTTGTTTCACTGATTTTCATGTCCCACCCCCTTGTACTTTAGTCCAAAGCTCTGCTCTGAGAAGAAGGGTGGACATATTTCCCAGTCAGCCTTCTCTATCCTTCACTGGCCACTTGCACTTTACTCTATTGATGGGATTGGGGGCCATGCCTATTCCCTCTGCTGGGGTATGGTGGGCTGTGTCTACTCTCAGACATTATATAATAAGGATTCCATTTATGTTGGCATATTCGTGTACTGCAGGGGCCCAGTATACATCCGATCTGCTGTCATGTCTCTCTAGCTTTAGCGAGTACAAATAAGCAACCCAAGCCACCAAGGAGCGAACTTCTCAGCACTTCCCAATGTCGACATCAATACATTCTGTAGGGCCTATCATAGGAGCCCACTTCCTGGGAGGCTCTCTAGGAGGTGCCCTTGTCCTGCCTGCTCATCCATTCTTAGCCACCGGAAAAGACTGTGGGCCTAGGCTTATCTTCACACTAGTCCTCCATGTCTTTCATGTATAGAGCAAAGTACTCTACTGTCTTTGAGAAGGAACCATCACCTTCAGTCTTCACACCACAACCTCATTAACAAGACTGTCTGGGAGGGCACAAGATGCATTTGCAAAGAAAAGAATGCACAGGCGAAGGACATTTGTAAGATGAAGTAACAATAGAAAACACTCCCACAGAAATATAAAGCACTGCAATAGTCTTTATTCTGGCTATGCTGACTTTTCCTATTTGTGCCAAAGGGGCTACTCTAGATTTCCCTAACAATTCCTGTGTTCAGAAACATAGGAATGTAGATGTATGGATGGTATGTGCGCCGGTATGGAGCCGAAGCATGTTTGGCTGAGAAGTGTGGTCCCGAGACACCGTGTTATTATGTATTATCTGCAGTGGTTTATAGGTGCAGGGGAAGGCTGGGGAAGGTGAAATTAGGCCTTACCTGCTATTGTCTTTCATTGAGTTTCTCCACTCCAGTCCCAACACGGATGGGTCGTCACACCTGTCCAGCAGCTTGGAGACTGAGCATGTCAGCATTCTGACCTCAGCATACTAGGGTAGCCGGAAGCCCCTCCCAGCCCCCAGTATCCTACTGACAAAGCAGAATTAGAAAGAAAAAAAAGACATATGCATCCTGCAATGTCAGGCCTGTAATTACGGACAGAAACATCTTTGAAAACGAACCCCATGAGTCCCCTTAAACAGAGCGCAAAGGAAGAAAAACCTTCCTGCGAGGAAAAAAAGCCCCCAGATGAGGCAGAGTGCCCAACAGACTGGAGATGCTCAAGGAAAAACAATTAGTAAGTAAGGCCTAATTTCACCTTCCTTATCGTATCCTCCAGTCCAGTCCCAACACAGATGGGATGTAACACTGTCCTGGGAGGGAGCCGTGAGACAGACTTGAATCACCGCCGGTCCAAATTGCTCATCCCTTCCTGCTTGCACATCCAAGCGATAATGCTTTAGAAATGTATGTAGGGACGCCCATGTTGTGGCCCTGCAGATATCCGCCGATGGAATCAGGCTCGACTCCACCCAGGAGGTCACCTGTGTCCTTGTCAAGTGGGCTCACAGACCCACTGGCACCGCTTTATGCTTGAGCAGATAAGCCGAACCAATAGCCTCTCTCACCCACCGAGAAATGGACGCCGCCTCTCCCTTGTGAGGGCCTCCAAACAGAACAACCTATCAGTCCTCCTGAACCTATCTGTGACTTTCAAGTAACGCCGGAGGGCGCAAAGCACATCCAGGAACCTCCCTTGCCTGAAAATACCAGAAGGGTAACTGTGGTAACACCCACAAACAGGAATAGAAGTGAGGGGCATCTTGAATAATTTTCAGAAGACTGTGTTTGTGAGAAACTAGCTAAACTTAAAGTAAACAAAGTGATGGGACCGGATGGGATACACCCTAGAATATTGAGGGAACTTGGGGACATTCTAGCAGCTCCACTGACTGACCTTTTCAATGGCTCGTTGGAAATGGGAGTGGTGCCAAAGGACTGGAGAGGGGCTCATGTGGTCCCTTTACACAAAAGCGGAAGTAAGGATGTGGTTAAAAACTACAGGTCAGTTAGTTTAACTTCAGTGGTGAGTAAATTATTGGAAACTATGTTGAAAGAGGAAATAGTGAGGTTTCTGGAGTCCAGCGGATTACAGGATCTGAGGCAACATGGATTCACCAGAGGCAGGTCTTGTCAGACAAATCTGATTGATTTCTTTGACTGGGTTACCAGGGAGTTGGACCGAGGGAGAGCCCTAAATGTGATGTATTTAGATTTCAGTAAAGCCTTTGACACCGTTCCTCACAGGCGACTTATAAACAAACTGAACACCCTAGGGATGGACCCTAAAGTTACTGCTTCGGTTGGAAATTGGTTGAGTGGGAGGCAACAAAGGGTATGGGTAAATGGAGCTTACTCTTAGTAGAAGGAGGTTACCAGTGGTGTGCCCCAGGGATCTGTCCTTGGTCTGATTCTTTGTAACATCTTTGTCAACGATATAGCGGAAGGGCTGTCGGGTAAGGTTTGCCTCTTTGCAGATGATACCAAAATCTGCAACAGAGTAGACACCCAGGAAGGTGTAGATAACATGAGGAGGGATCTAGCTGAGCTTGAAGAATGGTCTAGAATTTGGCAGGTGGGATTTAATGTTAAAAAAAATGCAAGGTCATGCATTTGGACTGCAGCAATCCAAGGGAGCGATATAGGGGGTGAAGTACTTTTGTCCACTAAAGAAGGGCGGGACATAGGCATGATTGTGTCTGATGATCTTAAAGTGGCTAAACAGGTAGGAAAGGCGACAGCAACAGCTAGAAGGGTGCTTGGGTGCTTAGGGAAAGGAATGGCTAGCAGAAGAAAGGAGGTGATAGTGCCTCTGTATAAGTCTTTGGTACAACCTCATTTGGAGTATTGTGTGCAGTTCTGGAGACCGCACCTTCAAAAGGATATAAACAGGCTGGAATCAGTACAGAAGGTGGCTACTAAAATGGTTAGTGGTCTTCATTATAATGCATATGAGGACAGATTTAAGGATCTTAATATGTACACCTTAGAGGAAAGGCGGGATAGAGGTGATAGATTGAGATGTTTAAATACCTCCGTGGCATAAATGTACAGGGAGAGAGCCTCTTTCGATTGAAAGCAAGTTCTGCTACGAGGGGACATGGGATGAGGGTGAAGGGGGATAGATTCAGGAGTGATATGCGGAAATATTTCTTTACGGGAAGAGTGGTGGATCCGTGGAATAGTCTCCCAGTGGAGGTGGTAGAGATGAGGACAGTATCTGAATTCAAAAAAGCATGGGACAAACACAGAGGATCTCTAAAGGGAAAAAGGGGACTGTTGTAGTTGTTGATATGGAAGGACAGATTAGAAAGGCCATGTGGTCTTTTTCTGTCATCATCCTTCTATGTTTTTATTAACATGGCATGCAAAAATCACTTTTGGCAGGAAGGACGGGACGGGGCACAGTAGCACCTTTTCCTTAGAAAGGGAAAGAAAAGGTTTTCGGCAAGATAAAGCTTGCAACTCCGAGTTTCTCCCACCGAATAAATGGCTACCAAGAAAACCGTTTTTAAAGTCAAGTCCTTCAGTAAGCACTCAGCCAGCGGCTCGAAGGGTGCCGTGGTCAGTGCCAAAAGCACCAAATTAAGGTCCCATATGGGAATTATTGATCTCAATGGCAGCCGAAGCTGCTTTACAGCCCGAAGAAAACGCACCACATCTGGATGGGCCACTAGAGCCTTCCCTTTGTCTTCCACTGGTAGGAAGGCTAGCAGTTCCAGGAGAGGAGCCTCCAGGGGTCTCAGTCCCCTGTCTACGTACCAGCTCTCAAAGATCCTCCGGACCGTAACGTAAGCTAGTGAAGTGGAACGCTTTCGCGCTTTAAGCAGAGTTGAAATGACTGTGCCCAAATAACCCCACTTAACTAACCACACCCTCTCAAGAGCCATACCGTAAGCAAGAATCGATCCACCTATGGCATCAGGACTGGTCCCTGCACCAGCAGGTTGCTCCTATTCGGAAGCCATCAAGGGTCGTCTGCCAGCAACCTGATGAGATTGGCATACCATGCTCTGTGCAGCCAGTCCAGCACAATTAGGATGACCATCCTCCTGTGCGCCTTGATCCACTGCACCACCCGTCATATCAGGGCCCAAGGTGGAAACACAAAGCAGACCTGTCTCCAACCACGGTTGCATTAGTGCATCAAGGCCCTCCGATATCTGCTCCCTTTGTCTGCTCTAGAAACGATTTGCCTTTGCAGACGCAAGGGTTGCAATGAGGTCCATGACTGGAGAACCCCAGCAGCGAACCAGCTACCGAAACACCTCATTGTTTGGCGTCCATTTTCCAGGGTTCACTCATACTCTGATGAGGTAATCGGCCACCACATTTGTTCTTCCGGCCACATGCACCACAGACAATGCCTGGAGATTGTCCTCCACTCATGCCAGCAAGGGAGAAACTTCGCTTTCCAACTGGACGCTGCCCATGTCCCCTTGCCTGTTGATATATACCAACGCAGCAGCGTTGTCTGAGAACACGCGCACTGCCTTCCCTTGAAGAAGATCTGTGAAGCTCTGGAGGGCCAAGGCCACCTCTCGCAGCTGCAGTCTGTTTATGGCCCAAGCAAATTCTTCTGTCAACCAGCTGCCCAGTACCACCTGTGCCTGACAGTGGGCACCCCAGTCTGTCAGGCTGGCATCTGTCGTAAGGGCACTCCACCGGCGTTTCCAAGGACATCCCCACTAGCAACCTTTCAGGCCTCAGCCATCAGCAGAGCATAATCTTGACCTCCTTCAGACAAGGTAGACGCTTTTCCTACGGATGACGTTAGGCTGACCATCTCCTCAAGAGGGACCTTTGCAGTGGTCTCATATGCACCTGTGCCCAAGGCACCAACTCGATTGTTACCACCATTGAGCCCAGGAGTTGCAGATAATGCCAGGCCATCTGAGCCGGTGTCCATAAGAAGCCCCTGATCAGTAACTGCAGTTTATTCATTCTCTCTAAAAGAGGCCTTGCCCTTTTGTGTCTGAAACTGGGATCCCAGGTAAATCAACTCCTGAGATGGGTTTGTGTTGCTCTTGGCTGCATTGATCACCCAACCCAGGCCCTGAAGAAACTCGAACACCTGGATGGTGGCCCTCACACTCTCTTCCCTGGACTTTGCCCGTATCAGCCAATCGTCGCGGTATTCCTTCCCTTCACAGAGCAGCTACTGCCACCATCATGGCCTTGATAAAGATCCTGGGAGTGGTTGCTAGGCCGAATGGCAGCACAGTGAACTGAAAATGTCCCATGGGTACCGCGAACCTTAGAAAGCGCTGATGCTCCCACCAAACCCGACCCGGACTTCACACCACCTACTCACCTTAATGTGGGAACTACAAGCATTCAAATACAGCCACAAATAAGATACCTGGGCATTATCATTGACCAAGCCCTCACCTTAAAACAACAAATTACCAAAGCCTCTGGAATTATATTTCACAAAGCAAAAACAGTGCAACGTCTCAGACCCCTTCTCGAACATCAAGACTTCAGGACGGTAATGCAAGCTATGACACTCCCCCATCTGGACTACTGCAACATCATCTACCATGGCCTTCCAGCCAGACAGACCAACCCTCTCCGAACAGCATTGAACACCACTGCAAGAATCATTCAGTGCGCAAAGAAAACCGACCACATCACTCCAATTCTGAAAGACCTACACATACTCCCCCTCGAAGCAAGAACTAAATACAAAGCCTTCCTACTCACCCACAAAGCCATCCATCGAACACAGAACACCCAGCTTCGCACCCTACTGTCTCGTCCAGCCCACGGCAGATCTACCAGACAAGCCTCTAGCAACTCCCTCACCGTCCCGCACAAAAGGACCAAATGCTCTCAACGGACATGCAATCGAGCCTTTGAACTCTATGCCCCATCCCTATGGAACTCTCTGCCGAGCCATCTCAGAAATAATACTGATCTACTATCTTTCAGAAAACAACTAAAAACCATCCTCTTCCAAGAATACTTCAATACAACTCCCATCAAAAAATGCCCTAACCCCTGACATTGCCCACCATGATCCAGTGACTCAATATGCCTCTAACTCTGTCCATGTCCAATGTTTATTTATCCCAGAATCATCAATGTTGCCCCCTGGTGAAGGCCCCACCCTATATTGTAAATTCCCCCCCCCCCTTTTTATGTAATGCTGCTTTGACCCGGTGAAAAGCGGGATATAAATACAGTTAAATAAATAAATAAACTGGAATATGCAGGTAAGCTTCCGTGAGATCCAAGGATGTAAAGAACTCTCCTTCTGACGGCCACAATTACTGAACTCATGGTTTCCATGTGAAAGCGCAGGACCCTGAGACAATGATTCACATGATTGAGATCCAGAATGGGCCGAAAAAAGCCTTCCTTTTTGGGGACCATGAAGTAGATGGCGTACCGACCGAATCCGGCTTGGCTTTGTGGCACTTCTGCGACCGCCTGCAACTGAACCAACCTCTGCAGGGTGTCCCGCACCGCCTGGAGCTTGTGAGGTGCTCTGCAAGGGGATCGCAGGAAGCTTTCCTTGAGTATTGTGCAAACTCGAGGGCATAACCTTCCTAGATGACCTCCAAGGCCCACTGGACAGAGGTGATCTGGGCCCAAATGTAGTAAAATCCACACAGTCTCCCCCATACGGGAACCAACCTGGACCAGCCTCGCTTCATTGTGATTTCTTGTTGGGGGCTGATGGAAGGAAAAAACCCCTCCTGGCTCCTCTGAAGCCTCGAAAAGGCTGACCTCTTGAGGGAAAATTTCCTCTCTGGTAGGGTGTGAATCGAGTAGACCTGGAAGTCCCATGCTTGCCCTCGACCTTGCGCTGGTGACTGTCCCGGCTTCTGTTCCGCCCTTGGAACAGAAGCCTGCTCAGGTGCAATTTGGAGAAACTGTCTGCTGACCAATTCTGGAGCCACAAGTATCTGCGCGCAAGAGACCACCGTTGCCATGCTTCGGGCTTGGCACCTAATTAGGTCATTAAAAGCATCTGCCAAGTAGGCCACCACGGACTCTAGTTTGGTCCCTGCTGATCTGCCTCCCCCTGGAAGCCTTGTGTCTAGCGCAGGCAGGCGCATGCCATGACCGCACCACACAGAGGCCTGAAGAGAAGCCGCGTTAATGTCGAAGGCGTGCTTCAGCAAGGTCTCCAACTTCCTATCTTGGATGTCCTTCAGGGCCGAACTCCCTCAACTGGAATGGTGGTCTTCTTGGTCACTGCAAAACTGCCGCATCCACCTTGGGAGAGCAAAACAGTTCTTTCTCCTGTTCGGGAAGCAGGTAGAGGCACGCCATTGTCCGTGCTCCTCTCAGTCCAGCCTCCGGTACCTCCCATTCATCTAGAACAGGGGTCTCAAACTCAAATTGCTTTGAGGGCCAAATGAGGACTTGTAGAGTAACCCGGGGGCCGCACAAGACGCAGGCCTCATTTGCATAAGGGCATCATTTGCATAAAGGCATCATTTGCATAAATATTTGCATGATGTTACCATACACTAACTTTTAGTAAACATGCCTCTTAATGAGTGTATGGATAAAGAAAGACTAAAGATTTCTACATTACTATTACTATAAACTAGTGCCAACCGCCAGGCACATTAGGAACTACTAGAAACACTGCTCATTTAGAACCCATAGCAAACCTGCCATGTCCTAACAGCACTACCAGGACTCACAAAGCACCATACCCTAACTATCAAAAGGCAACACTGCAAATATTAAATCAACACATTTCAGAGAATAACAATACATGACCTACTCGGGAAAGAGAACAAGTGGCAATGTCAAATAGGAATTACATAAACAGAATACCTCAGCTCAGTTACACATGCAGAACACAGACCATCACCAAACAAGGAATCACAATTTAGAAACAGGAAGACAATTAAACTGGGAACCCCAAAAGCCAAACTTAGAATGTACAACACTGTAGAAATAAAACTATACATTGATTTCCTCTTGTATTAAATAAAGTGCAGACGTTAAAGATGCACATTTCCAACAGCCCACTTCCAGGCCTAACCCTTCCATCGCCCCATCTTCATTCTTAGCCCCCCCATAACCCCATTTTCAGTCTTAGCCCCCCAATCAGACCACCTCCAGTCCTAACCCCCATCACCCCATTTTCAGTACTATCCCCCCATCACCCCATTTCCAGTCCTACCCCCCCAGCAGCCCACATCAAGTCCTGCTCCCCCCCCCCAGCAGCCCACATCAAGTCCTGCTTCTCCCCCCCCCAGCAGCCCACATCAAGTCCTGCTTCTCCCCCCCCCAGCAGCCCACATAAAGTCCTGCTTCTCACCCCCCCCAGCAGCCCACAACAAGACCTGATTCTCCCCCCCCCCCGAACCCCACATCACGTCCTGTCCCCCCCCCCAGCACCCCACATCATGTCCTGCTCCCCCCCCCCAGCAGCCCACATCAAGTCCTGCTACCCCCCCCCAGCCGCCCACATAATGTCCTGCTCCCCCCCCCCCCCGCAGCCCCCAACAACCCCTGGGCCCCCCCCCCAGCAGCCCCCATCAAGTCCTACTCCCTCCCCCCCCCCCCGGGAAAATTAAACTTTAGAAAAAAGCTGGCTGCTGCCGCTGCCGCGGCGGTAGCAGCAATATCGCAAGTCCCGCGGGTCCCCCACCCGGCAGATCCCTTCCTGCTTGCCTGCCTGCCTGTCAGTTCTTCTCCGCTTCGGCTTTCAGAGCCGCGAAGGGAGAGCTTCTCCCTCGTGACTCTGTTAAGCCCGCTGGGGCTTATGGGAAATTTCCCATCTGCCCCGGCGAGCTTAACAGAGTCGCGAGGGAGAAGCTCTCCCTTCGCGGCTCTGAAAGCCGAAGCGGAGAAGAACTGACAGGCAGGCAAGCAGGAAGGGATCTGCCGGGTGGGGGGCCCGCGGGACTTGCGATATTGCTGCTATTGCCGGGCAGATGGGAAGGGGCCGCGGGACAGCAGCAGCAGAAGCCGGGTTTTTTTTTTTTTTTTTCCTGTGCATCGCGGGCCGCACAAAGGTCTCTCGCGGGCCGCGTGTTTGAGACCCCTGATCTAGAATCATCTGTTTGATGACCCGATGCATGGGAAAAACTGACTGTGGTTTCCTGACCACCTGGAACAACGGGTCTTCCAGAAGTTCCTCCTCCACCTGCGACCCTGGAATCATATTGAGAGTCTTCAGAGAATGCATGATCAGTGCCGACAGTTCCTCTCTACGGAAAACTCGCACAACTCGGGCCTCTTCCTCATGTGGAATCTCGCCCTCCTCCAGCTCACCTGCCTGTGAGGCTTCTCCATCGTCCTGTGCCTCCGGTCCCTCTGACAGCGCCGAGACTGAGTCATCCTAGGCCTCAGCCCCATGCCTGGCTTTGGCTGTGGGCCCTCCCTGCGCGCTGGTGGATGCCTCCACCTCAGCCGAGGGTCTCTTATGGACCTCTTTCGTAGGCACAGATCCTGAGTTCTTCTGTCTAATGCAAAAAGTCTTGTGCATAAGAAGAATGAACTCTGGGGAGAACCCCTCCCCCCCCCCCCCCCCACAAAGTCATCTATCAGAATATGCTTGGAGGTGGAGGGACAAGGGGTCTGCGATTCCCAGGCCCCTGTCATGACCCTAGGCTGTCTGGGGGGAGCTCCTGTCCCGCTATTGGGAATCGGCCCCTCCGCCCCTGGCTGGAGTTCCCCCGCTTCCTCTGAGTTCTCTGCCCCCTCCTACAGGTCATCCTCCATCGAGCATGCTTCTGTCTCACAGCCCCTGCAGAAGCCTTCTTCTGACACAGCCCCCTTCCTGGACCCACAAGCCAGACAAGTTGGTCTTGCAGGCACTTTTATTTTTTCAAGAACAAACCCAATTCTTAGGGAGAATAAGAGGGGAACCAAGAATCACCCCTAAAACAAGCCTAACGGGGTCCAGTTGCCGCAGAAAGGGAGGAAAAGAAAAACAAAAAGGAAAAATGCCCTCCTTTTAACTTTCCACCCTAAATGGGATGGCGGGAGAATTGCTTTAATGACTGGCCTTTCCCTTCCCTCGCAAAACAATAAACCATAGTAAAACTATTAAAAACAATAAAATCCCAATTTTCCATTGCTTATCCCTGTGAGGAAACAGAGTGCTTGTCTTGCATGCTGCTCAGTCTGCTTTTGGCTTCGAGAGTGCGCGGAAAATCCCCTGAGAATACTTGGATGAATCATCTGCTTATGCCTGCTAGAGGCTTCAGCAGCACGCCGCTTTTGTGAGGGGGAAGCTGCCTGCAGAGGGAAGCTAGAACTGCTCTGTCCCATGCCAGCTCCTGCGGTGCTTAGAGCGGCTCTCCCCTTCAAGATTTTGCTGTCCAGGCCCTGGGTACCCATGTTTAACCCAGAAGCTCTCTCCACACCGCTCCCCCAACGAAGAGCCAGCAGTTCCAGCAGAGAAAGGGTACCCGAGAAGGGCTCACCCCTTTCCTCAGGCACCGGTGCTGCTAGGAGAGACAGAAAACAGAAGGGAGAGCAGGAGTCTAATGCAGGACAAGGCCCAGTGAGTATCTCCCCACGGGGAAACACATCTCTCCAGCTGCTTGGAGACTGAATACTGGGGGCTGGGAGGGGCTTCCGGCAACCCTAATTTGCTGAGGTCAGAATGCTCAGTCTCCAAGCTGGACAGGTGTGACTACACATCAGTGTTGGGACTGGACTGGAGGAATGTTATTTGTGACTGTGTGTGTGTGTGACTGTGTGTGTGTGTGTGTTAGATGAGGGCTGCGGGTGAGGCCCTGGTGTGCTGATCTGCAACTCTGGGGGGACATGTATGCCTGACCAATACCTGAACCATAGGGCTGACCTCGGTATCAGCAGGTGTCAGTGTGAATGAGCAATAACTTCTGAACAGCTGCTCTGCAGCAACATAGCAGGGCATGTCCTTGTCAATAGTGGGGGACCCTCGGAGTAGGGGCATGCGGCAGTGCAAACAGCACTAATACATATCAAAATGCACCATAAGAGGTCTCTAACATTATTTATTTATTTAGACAGTTTTGTATACCACCTTATCCTTCAATCAAAGTGGTCACAACACAATTGGGGGATACATTTAACACAAGGGGATATGAGACACATACACTAATACTTACAGGGAACATGGGCAATGGAGGGTTAAGTGGCTTGCCCAAGACCACAAGGAGCACCTGTGGGACTAGAAACCCAGTCCTTCTGGCCCAAGGTTGCTGTCCTCTAGTGGGAGTTTTATTATGCACATTTGTCAGGACAGCTGATGGTGCTTTTGCATGTATTTGCATGTATTTCTAATGTTTGCACTGTTGCATGTTCTCTTTCTGATGGTTTCCCATGAATAACAGGGATTTGTTTTGACATGCTGCTGTATGGACTCATTTCACTTTTTATGGCCCAGTCTTTGCATTGCAAAAACTGTTTTCAGCGGTGAGCAATGAAGTAATAGCAAAGGTGTTTATCACATGCCATGTATGTTTTGCTGGAGGGTCTGTCAGGATACACATCTCATTTTCCACTTGCTTGTACAATAGCTTTGGTGCACTTAGATAACCTTGTAGTGACATGGGCATGCAATAGAAGTAGTAGGTACTGCCAGGATTGCATGACCTTATCTGTTTCATCAGTATTAATGTGTTGTTTGCATGGGCACAATGCTGTCCTTGTGAGCACCTGCTTACCAGCTGAGGCGTGGCCGCACGGAGACGGGTAGCATTGCAAACATCTATCTTTTCAGAATATGGTGAGCACCGGGATGTACAGGCCATTTGCAGCATTTACCCATGTCCCATAATAGCAGCGAGGGCCCATGTTTCCACAGATGTGTTATTCATGCCATGCCGGAAACTTATATCTCCCTGATTCAGGAATCGCGAGGGCATCTATTTCCGCAGGTTTGGAATCGGGTATATTACGTGCCCATTTTCACTTTAGACGTTTCTGTCAGCAGGACACGGATGTTATCGAATCAGGTTCTAACTCTTTAGCATGCACACTAATTCCATCTGAAAAAATGTTAGCACAGACACATTCAAATTTATAGGCTCGATATTCCAAGGCATTTACATGATTTGCATACCTGCAAACCATGTAAATGCCGCTCAGTTGGATATCTGCGGGTGCTACAGCTACACACCCCGATGTTAACTAGTCAGCATTGGGGGTGTCAGGGGTGCTGCAGAGCAGCACCTATCACTAACTGGGCAATGGCAATATTGTGCCGCTGCCCAGTTAGTGACATATGGCTAAAGTAAGGCGCAGCAAATTCAGCAGCAGAAGCTAAGTATCATCACTGCCTGGTTAGCTTCTGGGTTCTGTGGCCAGCCTGAATATTCAATGTTGGTGGCCAAATATGATCCTGGCACTGAATATTCAGGTCTAGGATTCAGCGTCAGCAGCTATTCACTGTATGAGTGCTAACTATAGGCGCTGAATATCGGGCCCTAAGTTTCTACATGTAAAGTGCTACACAAATCAGTGTTTACTAGTCATGTGGTAATAGTGCTGTGTGCTTTCCTTTTTTAAGTCTGTCTTTATTATCCTTATATAAAACAGAGAAGAATAAACAAAATATGTAACCAGTGTATGAGACACAATATACAATGAAACACGTAAGCAAGGAGAGCAAACGTAGGACTGTGCTTAGTGTCTCTGTTTTATGTATTTATTATTGTGGCTTATGTTATTTGTGAACTCGGAGGTTGTACTGGATCCACAGTATAGAAACACCAGAAACTAAAGTCAGGTGCACACTAAGATGACATGAAGGATACCATCAGTCCATCATTTTACAAACAATCAATTCTACATTCCTTACTTGCTGACATAGATTCAAATTTGTATATTAAACAGTGAGAGCTCCACTAAAAATGCAAATTAGCCACAGACAGATTTTTCCAAATTATCCAATATACTATGCAGTACATTGGGCAGATCAGTTGATAGGGTGCAATTATGACCCTCACCACAGCCAATCTTAAAATAATGATACAAAAAGATAAAGCACAATTTTAAGAATCTTGGTTATTCTCTGCCAAACCTGCTCTCAGAAAGTAATCAATTCTGAACAGGTGATAGGGTACTGTGTAGCAACTCTCTTTTAATAATTCTTATTTCCCTCCCTCCCTCCCCAACTCCCACCCACCCCCTGGGATAATCTTAGCTTTATAGGTACTTGCATATCTTAAAGGAAAGGAGCTGCTCTCAGGTGGAGCTCTTCATCCAAATCAGTCATACATTAAGGACCTGAGATTAATTAAGCTTCAGGTGAACAAAGTACATTAAAAGTATTAAGTACACTTTTTTGTATTAAAAGTATCCACAGCAACCTTTAGTAAGTAAAGAACTTAAAGATCTAAACACAAGCTTAAAACTAAGATGCAGACAGCAGTCCAGCAGCGAGATGGGGCTTTTCCAGTATTTTGCATTGAGTGTCACATGTATGATTTTCTCCCAGTTGGTGAGAGGTCTTACGTGTGCACTAGGAACGAGTCCGTTCTCTAGAGGCTACAGAAGCAGACTTGGAAGACATAAGAAAGACAGATAGGTACATAGACGAGACCTACAGGGATATAGTCCTGAAGTCCCACCTCCAGTCTGGCAGCATCCCTGTTGCCATGGAGGAGAGAGGTCACATGACAGGAGAGCATCACCCTGGTGTGTCAGGAAGTGATCCTGTAACTAGGACCTGTCCTCCAGGTGATGTAAAACCCTCTCGCATGGAGGAAGTTTCTCCAGGGCCATGTGCCCAAGAGGGAAGGGTTAGGACAGCCCTTATAGTTGGTGATTCAATGATTAGGCATGTAGATAGCTGGGTGGCTGGTGGATGTGAGGATCGCCTGGTAACATGCCTGCTTCGTGCGAAGGTAGCGGACCTCTCTAGACCTCTCTAGACCCCATGATTCCTGCCAACTACCGTCCCGTCTCCAACCTTCCCTTTCTTTCTAAAATCCTCAAGAAAGCTGTTTTCTCGCAACTGTCCGCTTTTCTCGATTCCACTCACTTCCTTCACCCCCGCCAATCTGGGTTCCGTCCCGGCCATAGGGTTGAGACGGTCCTCTTGGGTTTCACGAATGAACTTCGCACAGCACATGATCGTGGTGATCTGTTGGTGGCGGTCTCCCTTGACCTTTCCGCTGCTTTCAACCTTGTTGATCACTCTCTCCTTCTGGCTCGTCTTCAGGATGCTGGCCTCTGCAGCACCGTTCTTCATTGGTTCCATTCTTTTCTCTCTTCTCGATCCTACTCCGTTCTTCCCTCTTCTTCCTTCTCCTCCCCCTCTGAGCCCGTTCCTCTCCCCTGTGGTGTTCCCCAGGGTTCTGTCTTGGCCCCCTCCCCTTTAACATTTTTTTCACCCCCCTCACCTTGCTTGTTCAGCAACATGGTATCTCCGCATTCTACTAAGCCGATGACTTGCTTCTTCTTCACCACACTTCTCCCCTTTCCCCCCCGATCTCTCCCCTCTTAATGCCTGCCTCACTGCCGTTGCCAGCTGGCTCACCACGCACTGTCTTCACCTTAACCTCACCAAAACCCTTGCCATCTGGTTCTCTCGCAATGACACCTCTCCTCAGATCGCCCCCTCTTTTTCTGGCTCTCCAATCCCACTGGTCACCTCCTTCCGCTATCCGGGTGTTTACTTCGATTCTCAGCTCTCTTTCCACGACCACATCGCTCATATATCAAAATCCTCTTTCTACTTCCTTCGCCAGATCCGTGCCATCAGGCCTTTTCTCACCGCCCAAACACTTACTACACTCCTCCTGTCCCTGGTTATGTCCCGTGTTGATTTTTGTAATTCTATTTTAGCCGGTCTCCCTGTCACTCAAAACACTGCCACCCGTCTCATTTTCCACTCCTCTCCCCGTGATCACGTTACACCCCTGCTCGTTCACCTCCACTGGCTTCCTGTCAAGTCCCGTATCCATTTCAAGGTCCTGACCACTCTTCACCGTGTTCTTTATTCCCACTCCCCTCAGTACCTCGCTGACCTCGTTCATTTTCATTCCTCAGCTCGCTCCCTACGGTCTATGCACCTCAACCGCCTTCATCTTCCTTATCCTGCTCACGCTCACCTCCAGTCCACCCGTTCCTCTGCTTTCTTTTTCCTTGGCCCTGCACTATGGAACTCTCTCCCCACCTCCATCCGGCTTGAACAGACATTTACCACCTTCAGAATCAAACTCAAAACCCATCTCTTTGCCCTTGCCTTTGACCTCCCTGACCCTTCTGTGTAGCCCATTCCCCCTCTCTTCGCTCTTCTCCTCTCCCCCTTCCTGTCTCGTTGACCGATTCTGCTAATTTGCTTTCCTGTTTTTATTGTAACTTCCTTTCCCTTTTCACAAATATGATTTCTTTATGTTATTGTATCATGTGAACCACTCTGATGTGTACTGAAGGGTGGTATATTAAGCTCAATAAACAAACAAACATAAACCTCACGTACCACCTAGATAAGGACTTAGATAGTGCTGGGGAGAAGTCTGCTGTCTTGGTACATGTTGGTACCAATGACATAGGAAAATGTGGTAGGGAGGTTCTGGAGGCTAAATTTAGGCTTTTAGGTAGGAAGCTGAAATCCAGAACTTCCAGGGTAGCGTTCTCTGAAATGCTTCCCGTTCCACGCGCAGGACTCAAAAGGCAGGCAGACCTCCGGAGTCTCAATGCGTGGATGAGACGATGGTGCAAGGATGAGGGTTTTGGATTTGTTAGGAACTGGAGAACATTCTGGGGAAAGGAGGGGCTCTTCCGAAGGGATGGGCTCCACCTTAACCGGGATGGAATCAGGCTGCTGGCATTAACCTTTAAAAAGGAGATAGAGCAGCTTTTAAACTAGAAAATAGGGGAAAGCTGACAGTCGCCCAAGAGCGCATGGTTCGGAAGAATGTATCCTTGAAGGATACTACCAAAAGCAGAGAGGTTCCAAAAAAAGAGTAAAGTAGCCCAAATGCCCTTGAGTATGGAGCAGATAGAGCTTAAAGATTCCAAATTACCCATGCCTACCAATAGCCAGATTAATATGAATAAAATACAGTCTCTAAAATGCTTGCATGCAAATGCTAGAAGTCTAAAAAATAAGATGGAAGAGTTAGAATATATAGCACTAAATGAGAGGTTAGATAACATTGGAATCTCAGAGAGATGGTGGAAGGAGGACAACCAGTGGGACACTGTGATACCTGGGTACAAACTATATCGTAATGATAGAGCTGATCAAATTGGTGAAGGGGTTGTGCTCTATGTTAGAGAGGGCATTGAGTCAGAAAGGATTAAAGTTTTGCAGGAAACAAAATTTGCTGTAGAATCTCTATGGATTGAAATTCCATGTAAAAAGGGGAAGCAGATGGCAGTGATGACCGCCTGGCCAGAATGAACAAATGGATGATGAAATGTTCAAATAAATCAAGGAAGCTAACAAAACTTACCGCACAGTAATAATAATGGGTGATTTCAATTACCGCGGTATCGACTGGGTCAGTGTCATGGCAGGACATGCTAGGGAGATAAAGTTCCTAGGTGAAATAAATGACTGCTTCTTGGAGCAGCTGGTTTATGAACCGACCAGAGGGGAAGCCATATTGGACCTAGTCCTTAGTGAAACATCAGATCTGGTGCAAGAGATAAGGGTGTTGGGGCCACTTGGCAATAGTGATCATAGTATGATTGCGTTTGATTTAATTAGTGGAAGAGGGATGGTAAGGAAATCCACAGTACTACCTTTTAACTTTCGAAAGGGAGACTGATAAAATGAGGAAAATAGTTAAGAAAAAACTAAAAGGAGCAGTTGCAAAGGTTAAAGACTTATAGCAAGCTTGGCTGTTGTTGAAAAATACTATCTTGGAAGCCCAGACCAGCTGTATTCCACGCTTTAAGAAAAGTGGAAGGAAGTCCAAAAAACTGCCAACATGGTTTAAAGGTGAGGTCAGAGAGGCTGTTGTTGCCAAAAAAGCATCTTTCAGGAAATGGAAAAAAGAGCCAAATGACAAAAACTGGAAACAGCACAAGCACTGACAAGTTAAATGCAAGACAATGATAAGGAAGGCAAAGGGAGAATTTGAGAAGAAGCTTGCTGCGGAAGCAAAAACATGTAATAAAGATTTTTTCAAGTACATTCATAGCAAAAAAACCTGTGAGAGAGTCAGTTGGTCCATTAGATGATAGAGGTGTTAAAGGGGCACTAAGAGCCGACAAGGCAATAGCGGAGAGAATGAATGAATTCTTTGCTTCGGTCTTTACTGAGGAAGATGTAGGAATGTTACCCATGACTGAAGTGGTATTTAAAGGTGCGGAAGAATTGAAGGAACTATCGATACATCGGGAAGATGTATTACAACTATTTGATAAACTGAAGAGTAGCAAATCACCTGGACCAGATGATATACATCCAAGAGTGTTGAAAGAACTGAAATATGAGATTGCAGACCTGCTATTAGTAATCTGTGAACTATCATTAAAATCATCTGTAATACCTGAAGATTGGAGGATGGCGAACGTAACACCAATTTTTAAAAAGGGTTTCAGGGGTGATCCGGGAAACTACAGACCAGTGAGCCTGACGTCAGTACTGGGAAAAATGGTAGAAACCATCATAAAGAACAAAATTGCTGAACATGTAGATAGTCATGGCTTAATGGGAGACTGCCAACATGGCTTTAGACAAGGAAGATCTTGTCTTGCTAATTTGTTATGTTTTTTTGAAGGTGTGAATAAACAGGTAGACAAAGGTGAGATATAGTATATTTGGACTTTCAGAAAGCCTTTGACAAGGTCCCTCATCAGAGACTTGGCAAAACTAAAGAGTCATGGGATAGGAGGCAGTGTACTATTATGGATCAGGAACTGGTTAAAAGATAGAAAGCAGAAGGTAGGGCTAAATGGCCAATTTTCCCAATGGAGAAAGGTGAATAGTGGTGTACCCCATGAATCTGTGCTGGGGTACTCCAACCTTTGCAAAACACATAATATCACTCTCACACACACAGTAATCAATCGCTCCCCCCACCCCAACTCCCACAAACCATCAGTGTCCCAGAGGCATTCCAAGTGGCATGTTAAGTGGCACGCCCCAGTGACATGCCCCTTAGCCAGGGCCTGCCTGGGCTGACTCATTTTCACTTGGAGCTAGAGGCATCGCTTTGATGACATCAGTGTCGGGGGATGGGGCCAACACTCCACTCTCCTCCAAGGCCACTCAGCTCTCACCGCTCCAGCTCCAGCAGTAGTTCTTATAAGCAGAAGGAAAAATAGCAGCCAAAGGGGTCCAGCACACAGAAGGGCAAGAAGGCAAGTAGTCCTCCCCCCGCCTAGGCTGACTTGTTTTTCACTCAAGGCTAGCGGTGTTGCTCTGATGACATCACATCAGGGGCAGTGCCAACACTCCACTTTCCTCCAAGGCCACCCAGCCTTCACTGTGCCAGCTCTGGCAGCAGTTCTTGTTAGCAGAAGGAAAAACAGCAGGCAAAGAGCAATTAGGCCTTACCTGCTAATTAGCGTTCCTGAAGGAACTCCAGCCAGTCCCTTTCCACTGGGTTGTGCCCCCCTTTCAGCAGCCTGGAAGACTGAGCACGTCATCATCTTGATGACCCTTCGGTATAAATACCTCTGGCACCACCCACCAGAGCCAGTATCCTATTGACAAAGCAGACTCAACAGAGAGACAATTCAAATAATAAACAAACAACCTTAACTTAGCAACTAAACAACATTAGCGTCCCCCCTTCATAACCTGAGGAGAGACCTCCTCCCTCCCCAAGGATGAGAAGAGGAGGGGAAGAAGAAGAAGTAGCAGGAGAAGAAAGAGTTAACACCAAATCACTCTTCCCTTAACCCGCTCCCACTGACTGAAGGGCCCCGCACATCTGTATTTATCCCTTGCTTGCCTGATGCTTCGGGACGGCCATATTATCATCACCTGAAAAACTGCAAATCGGGTGGGATCAGGGACTGGACTGGAGTTCGTTCAGGAATGCTAATTAGCAGGTAAGGCCTAATTACTCTTTCCTAAGCGTCCCCTCCAGTCCAGTCCCTTTCCACTGGGATGTAACAGAGCAGTTCAAACCTGGGAGGGGCCTGCAAGACCAGCCCGAAGTACTGCTTCCCCAAACCCAGCATCCGCCGCCACCTGAACATCCAGACGGTAATGCTTGGCAAAAGTATGCAGGGAAGACCAAGTCGCCGCTCTAAAAATCTTTAGTGGCGACACCAGACTAAACTCCGCCCACAATGCCGCTTGGGCTCGAGTAGAATGGGCCCGTAACCCCACTGGGACTGGCCTTCCCTTCAGCAAATAAGCCGAAGCAATAGCCTCCCTAATCCATCTGGAAATGGAAGCCTTAGAGGCCGCTTCCCCCCTGCGCGGGCCTCCAAACAACACAAACAACCGCTCCGATACGCAGAATGTCGCTGTGTGTTTCCAGTAGCGTTTGAGCACCCTGCACATGTCCAGAGAACATAGCCTCGCATCCTCTGTATCTTGACTCTGTCTGGCAAGGGAAGGAAGAGCTACTGACTGATTCAAATGGTAGGGCGAGACGACCTTAGGCAAAAAGGATGGCACCGCTCGCAAAACCACCTTTTCCTTGAAAAACGACAGGAACAGTGAGTGACAGGAGAGAGACTGAAGCTCCGAGATGCGCCTAGCAAAACAAATTGCCACCAGGAAAACCGCCTTAAGGGTCAAATCCTTTTCTGAAGCGCGCTCCAGCGGTTCAAAGGGTACACCCGTTAGAGAATTCAAAACGAGATTAAGATCCCAGGGAGGCACCAACGATCTCTGTTGCAGTCGCAGGTGGCAGACCACCCTCAGAAACCTACTCACATCGGCGTGCTCCCCTAAAGACTTACCCTGAACTTTACCCCTGTAACAGGAAATAGCCACTAGCTGAACCCACAAGAAGCTGGCCGCTAAACCCTTCTCAAATCCGGCCTGTAAAACTTCCAAGACCTCCGGAACTGAAACAGCCATAGGCCTCTTCCGCTGTGTCTCACACCAGTCCTCAAAGATGCGCCAAACTCAAACATAGGAAAGACAGGTTGAGCGCTTGCAGGCTTTCAGCAATGTTGAAATCACTGCCCCAGAATATCCACGCTTCCGCAGCCTCGCCCTTTCAAGAGCCAGGCCATAAGCGAGAACCGATCGACCTGCGGCATTCTTAATGGGCCCTGGACCAAGAGGTCGTCCCTTTTTATTTTATTTATTTATTTTACATTTCTTTTATACCGCGCTATTCAACATCAGTGCGGTTTACATGGAACATAAAACATACACATTGCATTTACGGAACTGTGCTTACAATGAACAGGTAGGAAAACTTGGATAACTTGGGAAACTATTTACATCTAATCTTCATGGAAGTCGTATTTCGCTAGTCATATTCATTGGTGTCTTGTAGGGTCGGATTCGATTGTGTGGCCTAGTCTAGTCCGTGGATGGGGCTATTGTATCGCCATGCCATCTACCTAGTAGTACATGCAGAATAGGTAGTGCTTTACCGCCTTCCTAAACTGGGCCAGGTCAGCCTCTAGGTGCGCAAAATCTGATAGCTCTGTTTACTGTTGCCTGGGTGCATTGGGTTATTTCTTAGTGTGTTGATCGCTACTGATCTTCTGGACCTGTTGAGGGGAGTGATTTGGATAAGATCTGCTAGTGATGCAGAGGAGAGCCCATTGATAGCTTTGAAGGTAAGCAGTAGGGTTTTGAAAGTGAGTCTGGCCTGTATAGGAAGCCAGTGGAGATGTTTCATGATGGGCGTGATGTGATCTTTCTTGGAAGCTCCAACTAGTATTCTCGCTGCAGCGTTCATCGCGAGCTGCAGAGGGTTCAAAATAGATTGAGGAAGACCATGCAGGAATGAATTGGTGTAGTCAAATTGTGGTATGATTAGCGTTTAATAAATTGTCTGGAAGTCATCCGGTTCTAGCAGGAAACGGAGGTGCCTGAGGGTACGGATCTTGTGGTATACCGCTCTAACTACGTTGCTTATGTGCACCTTCATGTTTAGGCGCTGGTCCAAGGTGACTCCAAGGTACCGGATCGTGGGTTTGGTCTGTAGTTCAGCTTCCTTGACCTTTAGGTGAGGCGGTGTGGTGAAGTTTGGATTCCTCGTGATGAACAGGACCTCTGTTTTCTTGTGCTGAATTCTGAGGTTCTGAGATTGCAGCCAATTGGATACCGCATTGAAGCAGTCTATCAGAGGGGAAAGGTCTGGGTTCTCTGTCGAGAAGGGCATGTAAAGTAGTACATCGTCTGCATATATCAAGCAGTTAACAACGGAAGACCGGATGAGGTTACAGTGTTACCGGAAGCCACCACGGGCAGTCGTCTAGCAATCTCATAAGATCAGCATACCATGGGTGATGCAGCCAATCCGGAGCTATGAGTACTACCCATCCTCTGTGGGACTCTATTCGGTGGAGTAGCCTGCCTATCAGTGCCCACGGTGAAAACATGTACAGGAGCCCCTCCAAGGGCCACTTTTGGACCAACGCATCCAGGCCCTCCGACATCCTTTCTGCTGAAGAAGCGGTTTGCTTTGGCCGACTCCCAGCGAGCCATTAGATCCATGATGGGGGCCCTCCATTTGCGCACCACCAGCTCGAACACACCCTGACCGAGTTCCCATTCGCCATGGTCTATTCTGACTCTGCTCAGGTAATCTGCCGTGACGTTTTCCACTCCGGCCACGTATTGCACAGACAGGGCCACCAGATGGGTCTCGGCCCATACTAACAGACTCTCCGCCTCCCCCTCCAGCGGAGGACTACTGGTGCCGCCCTGCCGATTGATGTAGGCTACTGTGGTGACATTGTCCGAAAGCACTCGGACCGCCCTCTGACGGACCAACTGCTCGAATGCCCTGAGAGCATGAGACACGGCCCTCAATTCTAATCTGTTGATGGACCACTGGGCTTCCTGGGGACTCCAAGTCCCCTGAGCAAAGCGACCTTCGCAGTGGGCTCTCCAACCCGCCAGACTGGCATCCGTTGTTAACTGCAGCCAATCCGGAGGCACCAGGGGCATGCCCCTTGCCAAACTCTCTGGACAGAGCCACCACTGCAACGCCTTCCGGGAGCAGCACTGACAAGGCCTGTCTCTGATGAGATCACTGGCGAAGTGCTCTCTGAAGCGGGTGCATATGAGCCCTGGCCCACGGTACCAGGCCGATGGTCGCTGCCATGGTTCCGAGCACCTGCAGATAATGCCACACAGAGGGAGCTTCCATGTCCAGAAACTGCCGCACCAGACAGCGAAGATCCTCCGCTCTCTGCTCCGGCAAAAATACCTTGCCCAAGGAGGTGTCGAATCTTGCGCCGAGATACTCAAGTTCCTGCGAGGGACGCAATCTGCTCTTTGCCAGATTGATGACCCAACCGAGGCTCCTTAGGAGTCCTACCACTCTGTCCGTTGCCTTCCCACTCTCTTCCTTGGACATGGCACAAATCAGCCAGTCGTTGAGGTATGGGTGGACCAGGATCCCTTCTTTGCAAAGCGCCGCTGCCACCACCACCATTACCTTGGTAAAGGTCCGAGGTGCCGTTGCTAGCCCGAACGGCAAGGCTTGAAACTGAAAGTGTCCACTTGGCACCGCAAACCGCAGAAACTGCTGATGCGAGTCCCTGACGGGAATATGCAAATACGCCTCTGTGAGATCGAGAGAGGTTAGAAAAACTCCCTGTCTCACCGCGACCATCACCGACTTTAGGGTTTCCATCCAAAAGTGAGGGACCCGGAGACATCAATTGACTTGCTTCAGGTCAAGAATTGGCCGAAAAGAGCCTTCCTTTTTTGGGACCACAAAATATATGGAGTATCGACCGAACCCGCATTGGTCTCTGGGAACCGGCACGACTGCCCCCAAGAGCCGAAGTCGGGCTAGGGTCTCCTCCACCGCCAATCTCTTGGCTGGAGAGCTGCAAGGGGACTGCACAAAAGATGGAAGAACTGGTCTTGCCAATTCGAGCCGCAAGAGTTCTCTCCGGATCGTCAAGATCCGATCACAGAACACCCATCATGAAGGATCTGCACTGGCTACCTCTACATGCCAGACTCCAATACAAATCATTGGTCCTCACCTTCAAAGCCCTAAATAACTGCCCCCCAACGCCAATCAGCAAACTAGTCCATGGCACCCTGGAAAATAGAAGCAGAAGGTCCACTGCACTGAACACATTAGCAGTGCCCAAGCTAATGACCACATGCACAAAGGCTACCTCCAACAGAGCCTTCTCCTTATTCGCCCCTTTAAACTGGAATGCACTCCCCCATGACATCCGTGGAATAAAAAGCCTCATCATGTTCAGAAAAGCCTTAAAATTCCACCTGTTCACAAAATGTTACCCAGGAACTTCAAGCGATAATAGCACAACCACCAACCAGCAAAACTCCGCCACACACCAGTCACCCCTGCACGTCAAGACCTCAGACAATAGGTAGCCCCCACTACCATTTTATATTAGAGTACTGTACATAGTTTGAGTATAATATGTATATAGTTTCCCCGGTTTTTCTTCCATGTTCAATTCCCTGTTCTCTGTAAAACTCGATGTTGTTTGTATACATTGTAGTATCTTTGTTCGATGTACACCGCGCTGATTTTAATAGCGCGGTATAGAAGAATTGTTAAATAAAATAAATAAATAAATATCAGTCTCGAATCACCTCGAGAACCCACTGGTCGGACGTGACCCAGGCTCAAGCAGAGAGAAACTGCCGCAACCGCCCCCCTACTGGCAAGATCTCCGCCTGGACCCCCCCCCCCTCGCTTCATTGCGACTTCCTAGGCCCTGAGGAGGAGGAAGAGGCCCCAAAACCTCTACCTGCTCCCCGAAACCCCTGACCTATGGATGAGAAACAACCCCTCTGAAAGGGCATTGAGCGAGCCGATCAAAACTTACGAAACTCCTTTGGCTGGGACCTAGCAGGAGTAGGAGCCCGACTCTGCTTTGGTCTATCCTCTGGGAGCCTACCTCCCTTGGACTCCCCCAACTCTTTAACTAACTTATCCAGCTCCTCTCCAAATAGGAGCTTTCCCTTAAAGGGGAGCCTGCTGAGGCGCGCTTTGGACAAACCGTCCGCCGCCCAATTACGGAGCCAAAAGTATCGACACGCCACCACCACCGATGCCATATTCTTAGCCAAGCTCCTGATGAGGTCATACTGGCTGTCAGCCAGGTAGGCCACGCCAGACTCAATTCTGGCAGCCTCCACGGACGAATCTTTAGGGAGAGTACCCGGCAGCTGAATCTGTTGAGACCGACGCAAGCATGCCCTGGCCACCCAAGCTCCGCAGACTGAAGCCTGTAGGGCCAGGGCACTAACATCGAAAGCTTGCTTCAACAGAGTATCCAATTTCCTATCCTGGGTGTCCTTTAGGGCTGCACTTCCCTCTACCGGAATGGTCGTCTTTTTGGTGACCACCGAAACCGCAGCGTCCACCCTGGGCGACCGTAACAGCTCCCTTTCAGGCTCCGGCAAAGGGTACAGACGTGACAGAGTGCACGCCCCTCAGACTGGATTCCAGCTGATTCCACTCTTCCTGGATCATCTGCCGAACCACCCGGTAGACCAGAAAAACCCTTTGCTTTTTCCATACCGGCTGAATCAGCGGGTCCTCCAAGGATTCCTTATCGACCGGAGCACCAGCAACAATGTTGAGGGCCTTCAGAGACTCCCCAATTAAAGCCGGTAACTCCTCTCAGCGGAAAACCCACACAATTCTCGTTTGTTCCTCTTTCGGAATCTTGCCTTCTTCCAGTTCCTCCTCGTACTCCCCCAACTCAGAGGTCTCCCCTTCCAGGTCCTCCGAGAAAGAGGAGCGGAACGCAGCCTCACTCCCCAGCCTGGGCCACTTATGCAGAACCCCTTCATCTTCCTCCTGAGGTCGTACCATCCTTGAAGCCTGAGCGCCTTGTGCCACCCCTTGATCAGGCGCTCCCAGCTACCTCAGACAAAAAGACTTGTGCATCAGTAATACAAAATCCAGGGAGAACTCCCCCAGTGCTTCCTGACAGGATTCCCAGGGAAACAGAGGAAACAGGCTGACTCTGGAGAGGAGCTGGCTGCTCTGGGGCCAAGGGCAACGGGGATTGGGACCCACAAACCATGCCTAAGGAGTCCCCAGACTCCTGAGAGATGGGGGGTAGGGGGTCCTGGGACATACTGGCCTGAATACCCTGCTCACAGTAGAGGAACGTGATGTGTCCAAGGAAAGAACAACGTAATCATGTAATAAAAAAGAGGCTTTTATTCACAAACCAATAGTTGGTGCCCACCCGACACAGGCCATGTTTCGTTTAATAAAACTTCATCAGGTGGCCACCTTGAAGTTGGAAAAGCAGATTGGCAAAATCCTACATTGGAAGTGAAGCTTGGGAAATTTCATACAGACTTCTCTCAGTGCTGCACCAGAGAATATTCCAAGTGATGACATTACTGAAAGTTGCTCAAGTCTGTGTCCACCTGCTGTCAAGGCAGCATAACCCACTCATTTGGACTAATCTAGCAGGATTCCGGGAAAGCAAATTATCAGGCAGCTGGCAAGCAAAGAGTTGAAGAGTTGGTACCTTGACCCTGTCCCAGCTATTTCTGACATTCCATCTACTCAGGATTTACAGAACGAGTTAGAAAATTTTAAACCATTAGTTGCCCTGTACCCCTGATGAAGTTTTATTAAACGAAACACGGCCTGTGTCGGGTGGGCACCAACTATTGGTTTGTGAATAAAAGCCTCTTTTTTATTACATGATTACGTTGTTCTTTCCTTGGACACATCACGTTCCTCTACTGTGGACTGTTTCTGACGTGACCGCTTGCTCTTAGTTGGACCTGAATACCCTGCTCTACAGAGGCAGCCTCCACTGCGCACCCTCTGCAGACCCCCGCCTCCGATACTGTTCCCCGCTGGGTTCCGCAGACTAGACACTGTGATGTGGCTGGCATGACCTCTGCGCCTTAATCCAGCCAAGCCCTTGGCCCTAACCAAACCTTCTGCCTTATTCTCTAAATATATATATATATTTTATAACTTCAGCAACCTCAAAAGAAAACAACTTTCCTTTAAACCTCAGCCAAACTTCAAAACCCACTCTTTTTTTTTTTTTTTTTAAAAAGCAAGCAAAAAACATCAAAAGAGGCCCCTTAACCCTCGAGCCCACAAACAGCCGCGGCACTAAAAGCGCATGAAAGCGTGCCCCTCACCTATCTCCATTTCCAGGCCTCATCGGAGGTGGCTGTCCGCACACTTAGCCGTGGTCGACGATCCTGCGGTGAATCACACCCTCCACGAGGATCGCCGCCGCGCTGTGCCGTTCCTGGCCCATCTGCCGCCAAATCAGTGGGCCTTCTTCTTCACCCCGACGGGGTGCACTTTCCCGCCCTCGTGCACAGCCACCAGAAGCGCTTCAGCAACGAGGCGGGATGTGCCGGTTGCGAACTGAGCGCCTGTCTCCGTGGCTCCTCACTCTTGCCGCCGGCGCTGCAACTCACTCCCCTTCTCTTAGTTTTTTTTTGGGGGGGGGGTTTCAGCCAAAAGAAGGGCCTAAGAAGAGGAAGAGAAGGTGCAGAGAGGGAAGGGAAGGAAATCGCTCCCTTAATCCTTCCTAAAAGTAGACTTTAAAGCAATTTAAAGAAAATTTAAGAAATAAAGCAAAATTAAAAGAAAACTCTCCTAACTAACAGTGTCTTTCCAAAAAGCATGCCCTGGGTATGTGACTCCCTGCAGCTGCTTGGAGACTGAGCAAATGCTGGCTCTGGTGGGAGGTGCCAGAGGTACTTATACCAAAGGGTCATCAAGCTGATGACGTGCTCAGTCTCCCAGGCTGCTGGAAGGGGGGCACAACCCAGTGGAAAGGGACTGGACTGGAGGGAGAAATCTATATTGCCTTTGTTGCTTACTATTATTGAATCCATCAGCTCGTTGAGAAAAGCTCTGTATTCAGTCAACCCAGGTTGTCACTGCATTCAGTATCCTTTAAACCAGCTTTTGCTGTGAAGGCCACACTGGAGGCTTACTACCACTGATTAATGCCAAAGCATATAAAATGTTTGTGATGTGTTGTATGATCAACAATATTGTGAAGAACTGTTTGTCTTGGCAAAAGGAAGAAATCTATATAGAGAGGTGTGGAGGCCCAGATTTAGGAAGAAGAATAAATATTAAATATTAAAAAAAAAAAAGATTTAGGAAGAGGCAACTTAAGCAACAGCATTGGAGCAAGGGTGGTCAAACATCTGGTTCTGGTCTGGACAGTCCAGATTTTCAGCAAGTTATACAATGTGCGGTTATAATTTATTTATTTATTTAATGGTATTTATATACCGCCTTATCATTCAATCAAGGCGGTTTCCACGGCAAACAAACAATCAAGGGGGGGGGCAAGTGTCTTCATGCAGTGGAGAGTGTGGTGTGTGGGTGTAGGTGGGGAAATGATTAGCGTTGGTTTATCTACATAGTGCACTATTATACATCATGAGCTATTATACATTCTTATATACAGTCTTGGGGTGGTGGGAGGGACTGCAGTTCTGTCATGTCTGTTGGCTCAAGGTGTATGCCCATAGTATTCGATGAACAGGGTTGCCTTCAGATGTTTTCGGAAGTCCTTGATTTCTGTGGTTAGTCTCAGTTCATCTGGGAGAGAGTTCCAGATGGATGGAGCAGCCAGGGAGAGTGCTCGTTGTGCGGTGTCTTTGCGGTAATTGGCACCCAGACACTATGGGGGTTATTCGAACCATGAATAGAGGTTATGGACGTCCCATCCCCGCTATTCATGCGGCTGCAGGCCCCCGAATAACTTCCCCGCTGGTTGTAGGGGGAGGTTAGTTGGGGTGGGGAAGAGGCAGCCTGTGAGCAGGCAGAGGGCAGTCGCTGGTCCTGGACATACAGGGCCGATTCTAATGTTGGCCCTGTACGTCCAGGGCTGGCGAATTGGCCGGGAGGTTATTCCACTCCCGGGGTGCAATAACCTCCCTGGATGTTTTTTTCTTTCGATTCGGGGCGTGGAAGGGGCTGGGGGGACAAAGTTAATCTCCCACCTTAAGAAGCCGGATCGGTGGTCGGGCTGTGGAGAATGAACCTTTTGGGCAGCAGCAGGCATCGCGGCTTTTAAATAGAGCTGCGGTGCTATGGCAACGGGACGCCATGGCGCCACAGATCCATTTAAAAGCCCGGCTGAACTGGCTGAGCTAGCCGGGCTAGCGCTGTTCGTGCAGTCCAGGACTGCATCGCAGTCCCGGCCTGCACATACAGTGCTGTTCATGATTCTGATGCCGCGGGGCTGGACGTGCCCCGTGGGATCAGAATCGCGATCTCCTTTGTACGTCCAGGTAAGCCTGGACGTACAAAGGAGATTCACGTCGTAAATAGAATCGGGCCCTATAAATCCAATCAAGAATGGCTCTGATCATGGCTAGGTCCATTATGGTGTCCGTTTTTTGCTTTGGACAGCTGTTCATCTGAAGATGTGAGGAGCGATATGTGCAGGAACTGACTGAATAGTTGTGCCACCATCTTCTCCCGCATTTCCTCTGCCTTCTGTTCCCCCAATTTGGCACACCCCTGCCTCAACAGGACACTTCATTCTTTCTGTAGGTTTGCTATGGACAGCAGTGTTACTGCCACCTTGCCTGGCCTCATTCCTTGATTTCCTCCTGACTTGTAACTAAGTAAGCCCTGTTTTGCCTCTCCCAAGACTGCCACTGCCTCAGAGCCACTCTCCCAGGAGCTTTCTTCTTGTATTGACAGTGAATGTCCCACAAATAACATGTTGCTTTTTCTGCAGCTGAAGTTGCACACCTCAGCTATTGTCTCTGCCATTGCTCCTGCCTGAACTGAGCTTCCTCACACCAACCATAGCTGCCCCACAGTACTCAATTGCTTTTCCCACAGCTAGCATACCACCACTCTTGCCTCTTGCCTTTTTTTCCTACTGCAAAAGTAAAATCTAAGTCTTCATTAAAAAAATTAAAGTTGATTTCAAAGGACCAATGGCAATAGTCTGGAACATGTTATTTCTGCTCTTTGAATTGAATACCATCTGGTTAAATAAATAGTGCTCTTATTGTTTGAGGTTGGCAACTTAGTAAGAGAGATGACTTATGGTTCTAACATTTGTGGCACTGACAGCATTCAATGGTCTAAAGTCATCAAGAGGAAGTCTGAGCCAGTCCTGGTTTTACTTCTAGAGCATTCACTGGGGGTAATATGCCTCTTTGGAGTCGGGAGTGGTGCCAGAGGACTGGAGAAAGGCATATGTGGTCCCTTTACACAAAAACAGACATAAGGATGACATTGAGAACTACAGGCCGGTTAGTCAAACCTCTGTGGTTAGTAAATTATTTGAAAGGCTATTAAAAGAGAGAATAGTGAGGTTTCTGGAGTCCAATGGCATGCAGGATCGGAGGCAACATAGATTCACCAGAGGCAGGTCTTGTCAGACAAATCTGATTGATTTCTTTGACTGGGTGACCAGGGAGTTGGACCGAGGGAGAGCCCTAGATGTCATGTATTTAGATTTCAGTAAAGCCTTTGACACCATTCCACACAGGCAACTTATAAACAAACTGAGCACCCTAGGGATGGACTCTATCATTACTGCTTGGGTTAGAAATTGGTTGAGTGGGAGGAGACAAAGTGTACATGTAAAAGGAGCTTATTCTGAGGAGGAGGAGGTTACCAGTGGTGTGCCGCAGGGATCTGTCCTTGGTGCAATTCTTTTTAACATCTTTATTAGTGATATTGCGAAAGGGCTGTCGGATAAGGTTTGCTTGTTTGCGGATGATACTAAAATCTGCAATAGAGTAGACTCCCAGGAAGGAGTAGATAACATGAGGAGGGATCTAGTTAAGCTTGAAGAATGGTCTAGAATTTGACAGCTGAAACTTAATGCTAAAAATGCAGGGTCATGCATTTGAGCTGCACAAATTCAAAGGAGCGGTACAGTGTAGAGGGTGAGGTACTTTTGGCCACAAATGAAGAGCGGGACCTGGGCATAATTGTGTCTGACAATCTTAAAATAGCTAAACAGGTAGAAAAGGCAACAGTGAAAGTCAGAAGGATGCTTGGGTGTATAGGGAGAGGAATGACCAGCTGAAAAAAGGAGGCGATAATGCCTCTGTGCGACTTCATTTGGAGTATTGTGTGCAATTCTGGAGACCGTACCTTCAGAAGGATATAAGCAGGATGGAGTTGGTGCAGAGAGTGGCTACTAAAATGGTTAGTGGTCTTCATTATGTAGCATATGAGGACAGACTTAAAGATCTTAATATGTATACTTTAGAGGAAAGGCAGGATAGGGGCGATATGATAAACATTTAAATACTTCTGTGGCATAAATGCACAGGTGGGTCTCTTTCAATTGAAGGCAAGCTCTGCTACGAGGGGACACAGGATGAGGGTGAAAGGGGATAGACTCAGGAGTAATATGCAGAAATATTTCCTTATGGAAAGGGTGGTAGATATATGGAATAGTCTCCCAGTGGAAGTGGTAGACACAAGGACAGTATCTGAATTCAAAAAAGCATGGGACAAACACAGAGGATCTCTAAAAATAAAAAGGGGACCATTGTAGTTGATATGGAAGGACAGACTGGATAGGCTATGTGATCTTTATTTGCCGTTATGTTTCTATGTTTCTAAAACCAAGACTGACTGTGCATGATGACCTGAAGCTATCAGGTAATCTTAGGAGAATCCCCTCGTTCCCCCTCCCATCTCTTGTAGGTTGAGGGGGTGATATAATAGAAGTGTATAAAATAATGAGCAGAGTAGAAGGAGTAAACATGAAATGATTATTTAGTCCTTCAAAAAATATAGTGACTGTGGACATGAAATGAAGCTACAAAGTGCTACATTTAAGACTAACTGGAAAAAATTATTTTTTCGTGGACCGTGGACAAGCAGTGAATATGTAGGCACACTTTCTGGTGTACCTCGGGATGGATCCTCACAGTGTGGTCCTAAAGCTATGTTCCATTACTTTTAAGTCTTTGAGCATGCGCAAGTGTTCCTGTGCTCCCTGACACACTGTCTGCCTACCAGTCATGCTCAAAAAGACTAATATAACCCTTTTAAAATTGCTCTGATCCCCTGCTCAGCCACCTGTGAGCTCTGCAAGAACAGCGAGGCACCGATAAGAGAAAGAAATAATGAAGAATAACACTGCTCAATCCCAAGGCAGAACGAGGCCTCGCTTCATGATTCCCTCTGGCTCTCCCTATAGCCCTGTGACACTCTCTCAGGCCTCCTCCTCACTTCCTTCTCTGGGTCACAATCAGGACTAAGGGAAGATCTTCAAGATCATCTTGTAGATGCCCCCTGTCCAAACAAATAAAATACAACTTCTCTGCCATCTGCGAGCTTTCCATTATGTCACTGGAACATCCTTCTCAGTATTGATGAAATCAACAACCTTTCTTCAAACAGCAGAATCCACTGCAATTTTTCTAGCATTTCTATCAATGACGTTGGTATTCACCCTATACCGGACTCTCCGCAGTCTCAGCATCCTTGTGAGAGTAAGCAACAACCAGCAACATCAGCACGTCCTAAAATCAAGCCCTTCCTTCTGACTCCTTGCCAGTGGGGGAAGGAATACAGTTCTTCAGGGAGGTCTGGCAGTCCATCACCACCGATTGCCTGGTTCTCTTGATAGTCAACCAGGGTTATCGTCTTCAGTCTGTATTCCCTCTGCCTCTTACACCTCCATCCTGAGCCCACTGCCTACTAGAACAGCACATCCTACTCCTGCAAGCCAAGCTCTCTTTTAGCAGGGCATGCAGTGGAACCCATGCCCATGCAAAAGCATGGTCAAGGATTTTACGTGGAGTTCTTCCTCGTCCCCAAAAAATCAGGAGGCATCCAACCAAGTCTCAAACTTCAAGGTCTCCACCTTTCACTCAAGTGATAAAAAGCCAAGATAAATGCACTGATCACAATCATACCGCTTCTACAGTAAAACAACAACTGGCTTGCCTCCCTGGATCTGAAAGATGCATATCCTCATCCACCTCAACATTGGCAATTTCTGTGCTTCATCTTTGTAGGCCAACATTTCCAGTAGAAAATCCTCCCATTTGACCTCTCCTTGGTGCCCAGGTTATTCACCAAGTGCCTGATAGTAGTGGCAGTTTCCCTTTACAAGGCAAGACATTTTGTCTACTCCTACCTTGATAACTGGCTAATCTTAACACTCTGCACTCTATCTGCCTGTATCAACTGACTGTATTGTATTCTCTGTATGCAGTTTTTCAGGTTTTACCATTGCTCCCTGGCTCTAAGGCTCTGGTCTGTGCTCATCCCCTAGCTCCGTCCACCAAGGTTTTGCCATTGCTCCCTGGCTTCCTGGGCTCAAAGGCTCTGGTCCATGTCCTCCCCTATCTCCACCCACAAAGGTAACATCAGTTCCCGCCTTCTTGATATTAGAGCCCTCAGTAGCGAGCTCCTTGGGGCGAATCCAGGAGTGAGCTCCTTTTGGGCAAGTCTGTCAGTTCTATGCGCCCCACCAACTTTATTTAACATTATGTCCATAAAACCACCAGAATCGCATCCTTTATTCGTATATGTCTGCTTCTACTGCTTATTTTTAACACTGGTTCTCGGTACTCTTTAGATCAGGGGTCTCAAACATGCGGCCCGCGGGAGAAGGTTGTGCGGCCCGCGACGGCTTCTGCTGCTGCCGTTGCCGCCGTGGCAACGGCAGAATCGACGGTCAATTTAAAAAAAATAAAAAACTGGCTTCTGCTGCTCTGTCCTGCGGCCCGTTCCCCTCTGCGCGAGAGCCCTGAATGTGCTTCCTCTGTGGCGTGCTTTTCAAGCCGCGAAGGGAGTATTTCCCTCTCGCGAGGCTTGAAAAGTGACTAGGCTTAAGCCGCGCGAGAGGGAAATACTCTCTTCGCGGCTTAAAAAGCATGCCGCAGAGGAAGCACACTCAGGGCTCTCGCGCAGAGGGAAAGGGGCCGCGGGACAGCTGATTTTCTGCTGCAGCAGAAGCCAGCAGCAGAAGCCAGGTTGTTTTCTTATTTACCGGGGGGGGGGGTATGACTGGAAATGGGCTATTGGCAGGGGGGGTAGGACTGGAAATGGGCTATTGGCAGGGGGGGGTTATGACTGGAAATGGGCTATAGGAAGGGGGGGGTGTAGGAGTGGAAATGGGCAATTGGCAGGGGGGTTTAAGACTGGAATAGGGCTATTGGCAGGGGGGGGTTATGACTGGAAATGGGCTATTGGCAGGGGGGGGGTTATGACTGGAAATGGGCTATGGTGGGGGCTAGGACTGGAAATGGGCAGGTGGGGGTTAGGAAGGACTGGAGGTGGGCTGATGGGGGGAGTTAGGACTGGTAATGAGCTATGGAGGGGCTGACTGAAATGGGGTAATGGGGGTTAGGGCTGGAAGTGGGCTATTGGCAGGGGGGGGTTATGACTGGTAATGGGCTATGGGGGGTCTAGGACTGGTAATGTGCTGGGGGGGGTTGCTAGGACTGGAAATGGGCTGAGTGGAAGGGGGCTTGAACTGCAAATGGCTGATGGGGAGGGGGGCTTGGAATGGAAATGGGCTGTGAGGGGAGGGAGCTAGGATTGGAAATGGGCTGATGGGGGGCTAGGATTGGAAATGGGCTGATGGTGAGGCTAGGATAGGACTGGAAATGGACTGATGCAGGGACTAGAAGGGAGCGGATGCTGGGTGGGGCTGGAACTAGAAGGGAGCTGATGTTGGGGGAGGATTAGAATGGGATGGAGCTGGGAAAGTGAAATGGAGAGGGGAAAAATATTTTGTCTGGGAGAGAAGACAAATCTACAATTGGCCAGGTATTGTGAGAGTAAGTGGGGATTGAGGATGGAGGGGTAAAATTTGAGTGGATGAAATAGGAATGAGGAAAGAGAAAAAGGAGAAAGATTAGTATGTTAAAGCAGATGTAGAGAGAGAATGGAAAAAAAAAACTAGGAGAGAAGAAAGGGCAAATGGAAGCAGACGATGGAGAGTTAGCAGAAGACATGAAGAAACCAGAAGAAAGTGGCTGGAACAATTGCAACTGAAAAAAATGCACAAAAGGTAGAAAAATATCTCTTTATTTTGAATTTATTAACTGGAATATGTCAGCTCTGGGAAATGTGCATCATTAATGTTTGCGCTTTGTTTAGTACAAGAGGAAATTAATTTATAGTTTTATTTCTACAGTGTTGTTGTACATTCCAAGTTTGGCTTTTGGGGTTCCCAGTTTAATTATTGTCTTCTTGTTTCTAAATCTTTTAGTCTTTCTTTATCCATACTCATTAAAGAGGCATGTTTACTAAAAGTTAGTGTATGGTAACATTATGTAAATATTTATGCAAATGAGGTCCCTTATGCAAATGAGGCCCCACGTCTTATGCGGCCCCCGGGTTACTTTACAAGTCCTCATTTGGCCCTCAAAGCAATTTGAGTTTGAGACCCCTGCTTTAGATCCTATCACTGCGTTAGCAATACCAGTCATTTGGGGGAGGTTTCCAATCCCACCCTCTTGATTCTGTCCTCTCAGACAGGTAAGTAATCTTAGTCCTCTTGCATGAATCTCTACTCCAACCCTTCTGTACTGGGGCATCGTACTTTTGATCCTGAATTACTTATGGTCTACTCAATTGTCGTTCTTTGAAGTCTAAGACTGCGCTTATTTCTGACCTTAGTACTGACTCTAAACTGTTTAACAGAGACCTGGCTACGAGATGGTGTTGGGAGTTACCTCAATCGCTATCTGATTTCAGATTACTCTGCTGTGTCTTGCTCACACCTCACTAGATCTGGTGGTGGCCTAGCTATTATACTCCGGACCTCTCTGGCACTGATTGAGTCCTCATCTGATTCCTTGTGTTTCTCTGACCCCTATTGGTTAAGTTTGCTACTCTGAAAAAATTTCACATTTTCTTATTGTATTATCGCCCCTCTTTGGATCCCACTACTTGGGACCTTATTCTACAGTCTCTCTCTGAATTTTCCATTTCTATACCCAATCTGTTAATCCTTGGTGATTTTAATATTCATGTTGATGCCCCAACATGAGTGATAATTGCTTTATTTCATTCTTATCAGATCTCCTGCTGAAGCAGCACATCTCTCAACCTACACGTGTGGCCTGTCACAGATGTTACCTCCTCAATGCACCTGGCTCATTTCACCAGTCAAATGTTACCCTGGACTGATCAATTTTTTATTTCATTCCACTTATCCATTCCGCTTGTCCACCCATATGACAGTACTAGCCACCTTACTATGCCTGGCCTTCTTAAAATCTTGCTATGTAACGACCTTGCCCTTTTTCCTGCTGCCGATACATTGTTTTCTCTGGATTTTGATTCCTTCTCCCTTCCAGATAAAATCGATGCCTGGAATAATAATCTTTCTTCTGCCTTGTCCTCTGTGTTCTTCCAAATTTTTTTGTCACCCCTCCAGGCACCACCATCCATGATACCATTCTGGACTATCTTGCCAAGCAACAGCTCCAGAGAGTAGAATGTCATTGGCACAAAAATCAACACAGCCTTAAACTCTTTAGAAACACTTCCACTTTGAAATCAGTTCAGCCAAAAAATGTTATTTCTATGAACTTATAGTCAAATCTTCAAACTAACAAAAGAAGCTATACTCCATTATTTCCCAGTTAACCACTCTAGATACTTCCTCCTCCAAACATTGCTGATCTGGCCCCTCCGCTGATGTCCTAGCATCCTATTTTTTGAATAAGACTCATTCTATATTTTTAGTCTGTCTTTCTCAACCAACTTGTTGCCACCCGTTTTTGGTTCTAATTATGTAAATCACTCTGCTCACTGGAAGGGCAGTATATCAAATTTTAATAAACTGTAAATTGTTTTGCCATCCTCAACCCAAAGCTGGCTGCCACATCATGCCATGTCCAGTTTTAACAATATTTCCCCATCCTCTTTCGCCAAAATAATTTCCTCTTCACCTAGGACAATCTGTTCCCTTGACCCTATACCGTCATCCTGGATATGTAATATCTCCCTTAGCCTTCTCCCATTCGTGCTATCAATCATCATCTCTAGTCTCTCTTGGAAAATAGTAATTAGATCTTACCTGCTAATTAGTGTTCCTGAAGGAACGACAGTCCAGTCCCTTTACTTCTGGGTTACGCAACCCTTCCAGCAGCTTGGAGGCTGAGCCCAACCTTTTTGGGGATGGAGCGGTATAAATACCACTGGGACCACCCACCAACTCCAGTATTCGAATGAAAAAGCAGACATAACTAACTTCCAACAGTAACTCCCCTAACATAAAACCTCAAGGAACTATTAACAATTCTTTTTTTTTTTTTTTTATATGATTTAAGGTAAGGAGAAGGAGGAAGGTCAGCAGGCGGAGGGGGATAGCTGAGTCTGCCCAAGCCGGCTTTCTCCAGCCCCTCTTCTTGCCGAACCGGCCCTACACTCGGTCCGATGCTCTTCAATGAACAATAGGCCTTAACGTTCGCCGGAACCGGGTGGGATCAGGGACTGGACTGTCGTTCCTTCAGGAACACTAATTAGCAGGTAAGATCTAATTACTATTTCCTTATCGTCACTCTAGTCCAGTCCCTTTACTTCTGGGATGTACCAGAGCAGTTCAATCCTGGGTGGTATCCGGCATACCGGACCGAAGAACCGCTAGACCAAACCAAGAGTCCGCTGAACTCTGCACGTCCAGTCTGTAGTGTTTGGTAAAGGTATGTAGCGAGGACCAAGTCGCTGCCCTACAAATATCCAGCGGGGGAACAAGGCTGAATTCTGCCCAAGAGGTAGCCTGTGCTCGGGTGGAGTGGGCCCGTAGACCCACTGGCACCTGCTTTCCCTTCAGGATGTAGGCGGAGGCAATCGTCTCTCTGATGCACCTGGAGATAGAGGCCTTGGCCGCTGCCTCCCCTTTGTGTGGACCCCCGAACTGAATGAAAAGCCGGTCGGACTTTCGGAAGGGCGCAGTGCGAGAGAGGTAACGTTTCAAGATCCTCTGGACGTCTAGGAGACGAAGTTTGCTATCCCTACCTTCATGCCCCTCGGCCGAGAAGGCCGGAAGGGTAACTGTCTGGTTCACATGAAAGGGAGAGATAACTTTGGGCAAGAAAGAAGGAACCGTGCGCAGAACCACTTTGTCCTTGAGGAATGACAGAAAGGGGGGCTGAGAAGACAGCGCCTGTAACTCTGAAACCCTCCTGGCTGAGCAGATGGCTACCAGAAAAACTGTCTTTAGGGTTAAATCCTTTAAGGAGGCCCTCTTTACTGGCTCGAAGGGTTCTCCGATCAATGCACTTAGCACTAGGTTAAGATCCCAAGGGGGGATGACCGACCTCCGCTGAGGACGCAGTCGTCTAACCGCCCTTAGGAACCTGGAGACGTCCGGGTGTGCCCCTAGGGGTTTGCCACGGACCCTGCCCCTATAGCAGGCGATCGCAGCCAGTTGGACCCGTAAGGAGCTGTGAGCCAGCCCCTTGTCAAATCCTGCTTGCAAGAATTCCAGGACCTCCGGGACTGAGGCCGCTAGGGGTATCCGACGGTGCTCTGCACACCAGGCTTCGAAGATGCGCCAAACCCTTACATAGGATAGACAGGTCGAGCGCTTCTTAGCATTCAACAGCACCGAGATTACCGCTCCTGAGTAGCCTCGTTTTAGGAGCCGCGCCCTTTCAATAGCCAGGCCGTAAGCGAGAATCGATCCACGTGAGGCATCCGGACCGGGCCTTGCCTCAGCAGGTCCCTTTTGCAAGGAGCCGCCAAGGTTGGTCGGCGACCATCCTCCCCAGATCCGCATACCAGGGGCGGCGAGGCCAATCCGGGGCTATGAGGATTACCAATCCTTGGTGGGACTCCACCCGCTGGAGGACTTTTCCGATCAAGACCCAAGGGGGGAATACATAGAGAAGACCCTCCGAAGGCCACTTTTGGGACAGGGCATCTAAGCCCTCGGACATTCTTTCCTTTCGCCGGCTGAAGAATCTGTCCACCTTGGCTGAAGAGAACCGTGCCATGAGGTCCATGACTGGGAGACCCCATCGGGCTACTATCTGGTTGAAGGTCTCCTGTTCTAGTTCCCACTCTCCGTGGTCTATCTTGTACCTGCTGAGGAAATCGGCTGTGACGTTGTCTTCGCCCGCTACGTGCTGGGCTGAAAGTGCTTGTAGCCGGACCTCGGCCCACTGGAAAAGGGCGCCCGCCTCCTTCTCCAATGCAGGACTGCTGGTGCCTCCTTGGTGGTTGATGTAGGCCACCGCGGTGACATTGTCAGAGAGAACGCGAATTGCTCTTCCTTGCACTAAGGTCTTGAACGCCTTGAGTGCCAGGGTGACGGCCCGCAACTCCAGTCTGTTGATGGGCCATTGCGCTTCCAGCTGTGTCCAGCTGCCCTGGACGAACTGGTCCTCGCAATGCGCTCCCCAGCCTGACAGGCTGGCATCCGTCGTCAATAGTAACCACTGAGGCGGATCGAGAGGCATCCCGCGGTCCAGATTCTTTGGGCATCTCCACCAGTGGAGAGCCTGTTTGGTCCGCGGAGCGCAAGGTAACTGCATTGACAAAGGCTGGAGCTGGGGTGACCATCGACGTAATAGAGCCCACTGCAACGGCCGCATGTGAGCCCTGGCCCATGGTACTACCTCTATCGCCGCCGCCATTGTTCCCAGCACCTGAAGATAATGCCACGCTGAGGGATTTCGTCTGCCTAGAAACTGCGTGACTAGGAGTCTTAGCTCCCTTGATCTTGAGCGCGACAGGAATACTCTGCTCCTGTTGGTGTCAAATCTTGCCCCGAGGTACTCGAGTTCCTGCGAGGGGGCCATCCTGCTCTTTGCACGGTTGATGACCCACCCCAACTCCTCCAGGACCTGGATCACTCTGGTCGTCGCCGACTGACTTTCCTCTTCCGACTTTGCCCGGATCAGCCAATCGTCTAGGTAAGGGTGTACTAATATTCCCTCCTTCCGGAGGAATGCCGCTACTACCACCATCACCTTGGTGAACGTCCTGGGAGCCGTGGCTAGGCCGAAAGGTAGAGCCTGGAATTGAAAGTGGCCTCTTGGCACTGCGAATCTCAGGAACTGTTGATGTGCCTTCCTGACCGGGATATGCAAGTAGGCTTCTGTCAAATCGAGGGACGTTAGGAACTCCCCGCCCCTCACGGCTGCTATGACTGAACGTAGGGTCTCCATCCGGAAATGCGGTACCCTGAGGCAGCGGTTGACCTGTTTTAGGTCCAGGATCGGACGAAAGGACCCTTCCTTTTTTGGTACTACGAAGTAAATCGAGTATCGACCAGCACCGAACTGGTCTGGTGGTACTAGGACCACGGCCCCTAGCGCTATTAGTCGAGTGAGAGTTGTCTCTATCGCCGCCCTCTTTGTAGAAGAGCCGCAGGGAGACTGAACAAATGCTGGAGGTATTTGTTTTGTAAATTCGAGAGCATAGCCTTCTCTGATCACCTCTAGGACCCATTGATCGGACGTGACTCGGGACCAGGCGGGAAGAAACAGTCTTAGGCGTCCGCCCACCGGCTGTCCTTCCTCCTGGACCCCCGTCCCCTCATTGTTGTTTCCTAGGTCCCGAGAAGGAGGGAGGAGGAGGATGCCCCAAAACCTCGACCTGCTCCTCGAAACCCTCTGAAACCTTGGCCCTTCGAGGGAAAACGGCCCCTGGGAAAGGAGCTTGACCTGGCTGGGCGAAACCTCCGGAAAGGCGCCCTTGTTTTGGTCTATCTTCCGGGAGCCTGCCTCCCTTAGACTCACCCAGGTCTTTAACTAACTTCTCTAAATCCTCCCCAAATAACAGTTTCCCCTTAAAAGGGAGCCGACTCAGGCGTGCCTTCGAGGAAGGATCAGCTGCCCAATTCCGTAGCCACAGATAACGTCTAGCCGCCGCCACCACCGAGGCCATGTTCTTGGCTAGGCTTCTGATGAGGTCATACTGACTGTCCGCCAAGTAGGCTGCTCCGGATTCCACCCTAGCCGAGTTGGCCTGTATTTCGCCCGTCGAGCCCTCTGCCTGGAGCTGTTGTGCCCACCTTAAACAGGCCCGAGCCACCCAAGCTCCTGACACGGAGGCCTGCAAGGCGAGAGCGCTTACATCAAAGGCTTGTTTCAGGAGCGTATCCAACTTCCTGTCTTGTGCATCTTTTAAGGCCGAGCTGCCCTCGACCGGGATAGTCGTCTTCTTAGTCACCGCTGATACTGCTGCATCCACCCTGGGAGATTTCAGCAGCTCTTTATCCGCCTCTGGAAGAGGGTATAGGCGACTCATGGCTCGGACTCCCCTTAAGCTTGATTCAAGTTGGTCCCACTCTTCCTGGATCATCTGGCGCACGACTCTGTGGACCGGGAAAACCTTCTGAGATCTCCTAATGGCCTGGATTAAAAGGTCCTCTAGCGCCTCTTCCTGTGCTGGTAAGTCTGAGGCCACATTGAGAACTTTCAGGGACTCATTAATTAAGGCCGGGAGCTCCTCCCTACGAAAAACTCTAACTATCCGTGATTGATCTTCTTCCGGGAGCTCCTCCTCTTCCTCGTCCAGGTCCTTAATAGAGCCATCCTCCTCCGGGGTACCCTGAGATAGGGATGCTAGAGGTTCCTCCCAACCAAGCCGTGGGCGCTTAGGAGGGATACCGGAATCCGGAATGCTTGCCCCGAGGGATCTAGCTGCTTTGTCTTCAGCTGGTGGAACAACCTCTTCTGACCCTAAGCCCTGTTTACGCAGGCAGTAGGCCTTGTGATGTAAGAGGATGAAGTCAGGGGAGAAAGATTCTCCCGCCCCCCCCTGTACTAGAGGGGGGGGGGGGAAAGGCGGAAGAGGAGGCGGAGGCAGATCCGAGGGAGTAGAGAGGGGAAACTGGGATCCCCCTTCCCCTTCTAGAGGGTCTCCTGACTCCTGTGAAGGCTGTGTCATGGTCAAGTTGATTTCCTGCTCTACTGAGGCGACAACTGCGGCACAGCTCCTGCAGATTCCTGCCTCTGCTGAGGTGCCCCTGCGAGTTCCACAGGAAAGGCAGCGAGGTTTGGACGCCATGACTTAGTGCTGGGGCTTCCCAAGGTGAGCTCCCAAGCAAAGGCTAAATTTCCCCCTGAGAAAAAAAAAACAAAAAAACTAAGAGCCCCTTAGTTTGTAGCTAAAGACAGCTTAAACCAGGTTGAAGATCAATGAGTTAAACGGAAATCAAATTTGAATTAAAATAAAATAAAGGTAACTGAACAAGTAAACGAAATCGCTAAAATACAATCGCTAATAAACAACAAACTGCAGCAAGGCAGAGTACTTGCGATTATGTTTCTGTCGCTGGATAGCACCAATTCAGCAATTAGCACCCGCCGGCTCTACACGTGGTAGGCCTTGCCACGTGGAGCCTGGCCGGGGGACCGCAAGACCGCTCTCCGGGTCGGTGGATCACAATCCGGAACGCAGTACAGAGTCGGGGGACCGCTCTCCCAAAGAAGATCGCCGTTGAAAGATGCCCCGCGGTCAAACGGGAGACCCGGAACTCGCCTCCACGTCCTCCTGCTCCGGGACGGGTCCGGCGGCGGGAATGGGCCTGCGGCGTTGCCTCAAGCGCTCAGCCACCAGGAGGGCTTCGGCGCGAGGCAGAACCAGCTCGGGTAAAGCAGGGCAGGAGCCAGCCGAGATCGCCGCCAAGGCAGGGCTCCTTACTGCAGCCTGCAGGAGAAAAAACCACCCCCGATGTCCTTGCCGACCCGGGGGGGGGGAGCGAGCAGGCAGGGAATTAAAGGTGCAGGCCTGAGAAAGAAAAATAACACTGAAAATAAAGAAAGCAAGGAAATAAAAGGAGAAATTACAGAGAAATTCTAAGTAAATCTAAGTAAATAATCTAAATAAATAATCTAAATAAAGGAAAGACTCCAGTAAGCCCTAGGCTTACGGAACCCTCCAGCTGCTTGGAGGCTGAGAATACTGGAGTTGGTGGGTGGTCCCAGTGGTATTTATACCGCTCCATCCCCAAAAAGGTTGGGCTCAGCCTCCAAGCTGCTGGAAGGGTTGCGTAACCCAGAAGTAAAGGGACTGGACTGGAGTGACGATAAGGAACAGACAATTATTCGGCCTTTACTAAAGAATTGCTCCTTGGACCCCCTCAGACCCCTATAACTATCATCCAATCTCTAACTTATCTTATCTCTCAAATTTAACTGAAAGTTGGTCTTTTCACAATTATCAGATGACCTCAAACACACTAATTCTCTTCACCTGAGGCAGTCAGGCTTTCGTTCGGGTCACAGTACTTAAACAGTTGCTATATCCCTCTTAAATGAAATCTACTCATCTTTAGATCATGGAGATATCACCCTAGCAATAATTTTGGATCTCACAGCTACGTTCAACATGGTTGATCACTCAGTTCTCCTCATCTTTATAACAGACCTTGGCATTTCTAGTTTGATCCTCAATTGGTTTTCCTCTTTTCTTTCTGACCATTCTTTTCAGGTAGTCATTGATTCCTCTTTATCTATCTCTCTGTGGCATTTGTGATAAGGAAGCTTATCATAGCTCAGGTAGGAGCTATAGAAAAGATGATGTGACTCTGAACAAGCAACCTGTCAGTTCTGGTAGAAGCAAGAAAACAGAGTTTTCACATAAAAGACTACCAGTCCCAGAATGCACCAGCTTTCCAGCAGCCATGAGAGGGGCTGAAGTGAGAGAATGTGTGTGCAATCAAGAGAGCTATGAGGTAATCCCTAAGCACTCATCTCAAAGGGCAGGGCTTGATTCAACACAGCTGCGCTGTGTTAGGGAGCAGCACACATTAGGAAAGAATAAGAATAGAGATTATTCTTCAGGAAACAGTTTCAGCAACAGTTTCAAGAACAGCTTCAGGAAGAGATACAGAGGGGAGAGCTTCAGCAACGGCTACAAGCACCAGTATCACCTGGAGAAACAGAAGCCAAGCCAAGCAGATAGAGAGAGAAGGAAACTCTCTGGAAGGAAGAGAAGAAAGGCCATTGGAAGGTCTGGGAGATTCCAAGGCAGTACTCATACTGGGAGGTATTCCAAAGGCCAGCAGAGTCCATTGGACTGGATTCAGCCAGAGGAATGGAGTGGCAGAGATAGGAATCACCAGTGGCTACCTGGAAGAGAGAAGACTGCATGTGGAAGGGACTTTCAGACCAAGGCCAGAAGGTATGTGAGAGAAGATCCAGTGTCCAGGGATCAAGATTGGAAGGCTGGACATCAGAATTGGATTACATATTGGCCAGGCTATACAGAGAGGAATAATGATAGCAGGAGAGGCTCAGGTATGAACACTGATCCAGACCCTATCTATAATAGAGAATGGCAGCAAGGGAATAAGCATTCTCATGATAGTGCCTTAATGAAAGACTCCTCTGTGCCAATGTATGATATTGACCCTATGATTGTTGATGCAGGGGGAAATACAGCAGATGAAACTATTTACATGGACTGTTCTTTATCTAAATGCTATTGCTAGTTTTCTATGAGCAAACACATCAGCCATCACAAAGAAACCTAACTTTGTTCTTTATTTCCACTGCAAACAGCTCTTAAAGCAGGATTTGGGCTCACACAGTAGCAGCCAGCCAGCTAAAGGCTTTCAGCTGGTCCATGGATAGTAATTAGGGCTGCACCTGATTGTGTGTGTGAGCAAGGGAGAATCACTGCTGAGATCAGCGTGGAAAATAAGCAGAAGTTAACCTAACCAGCAAAGTTTATTCTTTACTTTGTGCCTTTGTATTTGGTAATTACTTGCTAAGAAAACATTAGCTAATTGCCTGACAAGTTGAAGGTTGTTTTCTGGTTTACTTTGTGACTTTTTGTTATCCCTTTAAACACTGCAAGCAAGTAACCTCATTTATAGTGCTATCAAGCATACATGTGCTGGGTGAATTAAACCCCATCAATAAAAGAAGTATTTTATTGATCTTACCACTTGGTTTCACAACTCAAATTATTGTCATCAGCTGTGTTTGGGAGTGAATGAACTACAATACCCACAATACCTTGCAAGAATCATATGAATATATGCATCGTCAAGATTGTGTAAGTTCTCACCCTAGGCAGCCGTCTGACACATTTCACAAAGGTTAATTCTAGCACCAATACTTTTTAACATTTTTCTTAGTCCACTTGCTATTTTGGTTCAAGACCTCAATGTCAGTGCTTATTAGTATGCAGATGATGTTTTGTTACCATTTCATATGGGATTCCCTGGCTCCTGACCTTACATTTGTTAATCATACCCTCAATCTTATCTCCTCTTGGTTTCAATCTAACCGATTCAAATTAACCCATAAAGGACTTCAGCTATTTGGTTCACCACTCCTTGTGCCTATCATCAAAGACTCACCAATTCAAGTGATTCCTATTCCCAAATATCTCAGCATAATTTTAGATTCCAATTTGTCTCTCGCAGTACATTAATTCAGTTGTCAAAAAATCCTTTTTCACTCTTTACCAATGCTGTCATTTGCCCATTCTTTGACTCTCCTTCCCTGACCTCTCTCCTTCTCTGCTGTGTTAATGCTCATATGGACTACTGTAACACTGTCTATGCTGGTCTCTCTCTTTCTATTCTTAAGCATCTTTAGGTGATCCAAAATACAGCCATTTTATATTCTATTCTTTAAAAAGAAAAAAATCAGATCATGTCACCCCACTCTTGAACAAACACTGTCACTGGTTGCCAGTTACTGCCCATATTCAATTCAAGCTCGTGACTCTTGCACATAAAGTCCTCTTGACTGGTACACCTGCCTATTTATCTTCTTTTCATACCCACCTCGTATGCTGTGCTCTTTACACAATAACAGACTTCATATTGCTCCTCCCTCTAAAGTTAGGCTCAAACCTACTTGTCGTTCTGTGTACTTTTTTGTGTTCCTATCCTCTGGCATTCCATAACTCAGTGTCTTCATCTTGCATATCCTGCTTTCAAAATACAATTAAAAACTCATTTATTCCTTCAGACCTTTGAGGCCTAGTTTGGCTAGGGTCCCGGGACAAACTCTTTCTGCTGCTCTTTTAAACTGCTCTTTTTCTCTTTTCTGTTATTTTTTGGCATTCCTTTCCATACCCTCCTATATTTTAATGTGTCAACTGCTGCCTTTAAATAGAAAGACGGAATATAAAGCTTTTAATAAACAAACATACCCCAGTCAGGGTCTCCTCCATACTAGCCAGTACAATTATTCTACTCAAATACCTGGACTTCATGATCAATGAACCAAAATACCACATGCAATCAATGCAGCAGCTCTGTTACATAGGTGCCGAGATCGACACTGTCAGCGATGGTATTCTATCCGGAGGACAGGTGGAAATCCATACTGCTTGCAGACTATCCGAAGGACCTCAGCATGGACTGTCTTACATCTCTTGGGCCACATGGCTACAGCAGTCTATATGGTCCCCTTCGCCTGACGGTGGATGCGTGCCCTTCAATGGCATCTCAAGATTCATTGGAATCAGCAGCACCATTCGGTCTCCAGATGGATACCACTTCCAGCCTCTATCTGCAAAAGCCTAACCTGGCGGGCTGAAACACAGAACTTAGCAGCTGAATGTCCCTTTCAGAGCCCTCCTCTGCAATTAGTCCTCATGACGAACATATCCCTTTGGGGATGGGGAAGGCATCTACACAATCACTACACCCAGGGAATGCAGTCCCCAGCAGAGCTCCAACTTCACATCAACCAGTTGAAATTTTGAGTTACCTTTATGTCCTTTGAACCTCTACCTCCTTCCTGTGAAACATCTCTCTTCTGATCCAAACAGACAATCAAGCAACCATATTCTACATGAACAAGCAGGATGGCTTGGGGTCCTAGAAACTGCACAAGGCCCTTCATATTTGGACATTAGTCTACCAGCTTGGTTGTACCATGCTGGCATATATCTTCCTGAGGAGCTCAACCAGATAGCAGATTCTCTCAGTCAACAGCTGGACCCTCATGAATGGTCGCTAGACAGGAAAGTGGTCCTCAACCTGTTTCAGATATGGGGTCAACCGGGGGTGGACCTCTTCACTGCCCCAAACAATGCCCAGGTCTCCAGCTTCTGCTCAATGCAGCCAGCCCCCAAAGGTCTGCACCACAATTCACTTGCCCTGTCCTGGAGCAGTGGCTCCCTCTATGCTTTTTCATCCATTTCCACATCTCCAAAAGTACTGCAAAAGATCCAACACAACCAGGCCTCCATGCTGATAGCTCCACGAAGGCACAGATGACCGTGGTCCTCCTTCCTCAAAATGCTAGTGGAATCACCAATTACCCATCTCTTCTCACCCTGCATTATGGTTGCATGATGCATCCCAAACCTGAACTCTCAGAAATAGAGAGAGTGCTAATCTCATCTTGCCCAGGGTCTCGGAAGTCCTCCCTGTGTCATGAAGAGATTCCACCAAGAAATCCTATGTTCTTAAGTGAAACTACTTCTCCCACTGGTGCTGGGAGCAGTTCCTCAATCCTTTTGAATGTCCCACAGCAGAGAATCTCAATCTGTCAGACACTGGTCTTCAGACAACTTCAAATTCAGTCCAACTACACCAAGTGGTGACTGCAGTATACCATGACAGGGTAAGGGTCTTCTATCTCAGTTCACCTCCTAGTCTCCTGGTTCATGCAGGAGCTGCTCAATCTCAAGCCCCCTCTGAGATCACTCACATCAACATGGGACCTAAATGTTGTACTAACCCAGTTAATGGCCAGCCCATTCGAGCCCATGGTGGAGACCTCCCTCAAGCACATCACCTGGAAAACTGTATTCTTGATAGCGATAATGTTGGTGCAACACATAGGCGAGCTGCAAGCTCTTCTGCATTTTTTCCTCTATGCTCAGTTTCTTTCCAACAAGACAGTCCTCAAGACTCACCCCAGGTTCCTACCCAAGGTGGTTTCTGCTTTCCACCTCAACCAGGCCATCTCTCTGCCCACTTTTTTTCCAAAACTCCATACCAGCACTGCAGAGGCTCCCCTACACTCCCAACTGTTAACAAGCATTCCTCTACTATTTGCAGGCCACTAAGACTATCAAAGAAGTGGCCCAACTCTTTGTGACATTCAATCCCAATGACCCAGGAAAGCCAACAGACAAGTGCACTTTAGCAACTGCATCAATTTCTGCTACACAGCAGAGGGGGTTCCAACCCCCAGAAAGATAAGTCCACACCAGTTCAGAGCAATGCAACTACTACAGCCAACCTCTTCAAGATATCTGAAGGACTGCGACCAGGTCAACCATCCAGCATTATGGTATGAATGCTTCCACTTTGACAGACATGGTAGTAGGGAAATCCACCACCACAATTTGTTTGCCTTATAAACTCATCCTCCACCCTGCTGGGTGTAAACAAGTTTCTGGAGGAAATGTCCATAAACCATTATTTAAATGAATTGGGGGAAATCCACTATTTATCCCTGGGATAAGCAGCATGGAATCTGTCTACCTTTTGGGTTTCTGCCAGCTATTTGTGACCTGGATTGGCCACTATTGGAAACATAATACTGGGCTTGATGGACCATTGGTCTGACCTAGAATAGCAAATCTTATGTTCTTCTGTTAATATAATAAATCTGAGAAACCCCTGCCATGCAACAACTGGTGTTCACAAGGTTTAGGTACAATACAAGCAATATGTTCCCACTCATTCTTTTGTGGGTAGTCTTTGATTTTCTCTGTCAGCTTTAGGAAACTTGGATACTTTTTCAGTAGTAGCTTAAGGTGAGTTACTTTCAATACGTAGATATTTCCCTGTCCCTGGAGGACTAACAATCTAAATTTGTACCTGAGGCAACTGAGGGTCAAGTGACTTAGCCAAGATCTCTGATACCTCTGTATTTTGTACAGTGCAGGAAAAAATGCATTTCTGTTTCTATTTCTCCAGTACTGCACTGTATGCAGAGTCTGGCTTCCTGGAGTTTCCAATCTGGTTTTTGTCTGCACATTTCTATTTCTACCTATGGGTATTTATTTTGTTTTTGATGAGAATCTGGGTGTATTTTGCATTTGTGTAAAACATCTATGTAAAACAAGATCTGCATTGTTAATTGTTGTTAAATGTACACCGCAACTGATCGCTGGAAGATGCGGTATATAAATAAGTGTTAAATAAATAAATAAATAAATTTGTGGCTAAGGTATTCCTATTTGTTATGTGAACCACTTTGACTGAAGGAGAAGGCGGCATATAAAATCTGTTAAATAAATAAGGTGAAGTATGCTGCTAATCTGTAGTTTATCTGTAAGATCTTGAATAAGGGTCTTTTATACATTATAGTAGTGTTGTTGTCATGTTAGTCTGCTTGAATATACAAAAGTAAAGGTATATATATAAAAAAGGGATACAAAGTGATACCTTCTTACTGAACTAACAATACTTTTCTTGAAAAGCTTTCAGGAGGTAGAGATGAGGATAGTAACTGAATTCAAAAAAGCATGGGACAAACACAGAGGATTTCTAAAGGAAAAAAGGGGACTGTTGTATTTGTTGGTATGGAAGGACAGACTAGATAGGCCATGTGGTCTCTTTCTGTCGTCATTTTTCTCTGTTTCTATGTTTCTAAAAATTCCCTTCCACAGCTCAGAAGATTGTATTTTGCTATCTTTGTTCATTCCGCTCTGACCTGTGGAAAGGGAAGTTAGCTCCTGAAAGCCAGTCTGCTACTACTACTAATAATAATAATAATTACTATATGCACTACAAGATGTTCCTAGCACTGTACATATAGATGTAAGACACAGTCTCTGCTCATCAGAGCTAACAATCTAATCAGGATGAAAAAACATTGCAAAACTGGAGACTAGAGTATAGCAAGACACACATAAGTAGTGGACAAGAGAATGAGCAGCATCAGGATCTAAAAGTAGCCTCAATGAGGTGGGTCTTCAGCCTGTACTTGAATAAAACCAGAGAAGGAGCCTGACACATTGACTCAAGATGTCTATTCCAGCCATATGGAGCAGCAAGATGGAATGAACAAAGTCTGCAGTTGGCAATGGCAGAGAAGGGCAGAGATAAAAGAGATCTGCCAGAGCAGTGGAGTTCCCGAGAAGTGTAGAATAAGGTAAGAGAGGAAAGGTAGTGAGAATGAATGCACTTGTAGGTAAGTTGGAGAAGGTTGAACTGGATGCAGAGACTCATAGTGAGCAAGTGAAATGATCTGAGAAGAGGGGTTTCATGAACATAGCGACACTGACGGAAGATAAGCTGTGCAGCTGAGTTTTGAACAGATTGAAGGGGCAAAAGATGATTCAGAGGGAGACCAGTGAGAAGCAAGTTACAATAATCAAGACGGGAGGTGACTAGTGAGTGGATGAGGGTCTTAGTAGTGTGTGTATAAAGGAAGGGATGAATTTTGCCGATGTGATAGAGAAAGAAGTGACAGGTTTTAGCTACTGTTGGATATGTGCAGAAAAAGAGAAGGTAATGTCAAAGATGACCCCAAGATTGCGAGCTGAGGAAACAGGGAGGAGTGTAGCGTTATCCACAGAAATAGAGAAGGGAGGAAGGGGGGAAGCGGGTTTAAGGGAGGGAAAAGATAAGGAGCTCTGTTTTGGTCATGTTCCGTTTCAGACAGCAGTGAGAACATGTATTAAGTTAGTCCAATATAAAAGAATCAACTTGCATGCTTTTTTGTTTTATTTATGAACTTCTATTTCTGTGTAGAGATTTGTAATGTTTTCTTTCCCAACCTGTCCCTCCCAAGAGTATGTTTATGGTAGTGTTCTAGACACACTGAAATAGTAGTAGTACTATTTATACAAATCTTTTATAATTATTATATTTATTAATATTTGGATTAATGTACCACTCAGTCCCTTTTAATACTTTTATGCTGATTAAATTGTGTTTATATTGTTTGTTTCTGGACTAGATTTCTGATTTGATGTAAGGCATGTTAAAAATAAAAAGTTAACAGAAGTTGCTGAGTTATAATTTACATTTTGTTATAAAAAGGAGCTGAGGGTTAAATAATTTTATGAAGAAAAGGATTTTAAGTCAGTATGCCCCGCAGACCGCGGTGATGTCGATCTGAAAGAAAGTTTACTGTGTGTCAGGAGGATGGCCCTGGAAACATGGCGCCATGCTTCAATTCAAACAAAGAAATAGAACAAGCAGACGAGCAATGCACGATGGGAGACCTTTGGTGCTGGCTCAGGGATCTCTGTCAGGAGACCACGTCGGTGCGAGATGATCTGCGGGAGACTCTGGGGGAACTGCGAGCAAACATGCTGGAGTTAGAGCAGCACGTGGAGTCTGCCGAAGCACAGGTGGAGTGGCAGGCAGAGGCCCTAGCACGGAACAGGAGAACTGTGCACAGATAAAAAAGGAGCATGAGCAATTCAAAGACAAGATTGAGGATCTCGAGAATAGGTCGAGGCGCTGCAATATTTGGGTACGTAGTGTACCGGATGGCGACAAGTATAAAAATGCAGCAGTGGTGGTGCTAGCGGTATGCCGCTGCCTTATGGACCCAGAGGAGGGAGTCAGAGACTTTGTGGACTTGAGCCTGGAGCAGGCCCATAGGGAACTGGGGGCTCCCCCTGGGAGCTAAATCCAGGGACATCATGGCCTGCCTGTCCAATTATAGCCTGAAAGAACAGATCATGTGTGCTGCCAGTAAGTGGGGCCATTTCAAGAGGGACAATCATGACATAGAAATTTATCAGGACCTTGCCCCCAGCACATTTCAGCACCAACAGTCGCTGTGTGGGATTACTACCTATTTGCAGAAAGCAAAGATTAGATATAAGTGGCTATTTCCTTTGGCCTCCTGTTTGAGTTGAATGATTGTGCACAGTGAGTGAGAACGAAGGAAGAGGCATGGGCTTGTTTGGAGAAGGAGGGCACCTCCAGCCTCCCACACTGTTCGCTGCCTAGGAGCAGGCCGGGCAGCACTGAAGCAGACCCTCCATGATGGCAAAGTGTACCCAGCAAGGGGCAATGGCTACGGCGGCTGTCCCAAAAGGGGGCAGATGAGACTCTATCAAGCCCTTCTAAAGCGTGGAATGGAGGAGTAGCCTAATGGTTATAGCACTGGCTTTGAAACCAGGAGACCACTATCGCTCCTTGTGGCCTTGGGAAGTCACTTATTCCTACATTGCCTCAGAAGAATCCAAGTTATTAATATCCCTGTTTAATGTACATTATTAAGTTTAAGTTACAATATAAACTGCCTTAGAGGGGTAAAAGGGGCACTAAGTGGGGACAAGGCCATAGCAGAGAGACTGAATGAATTCTTTGCTTTGGTCTTTACTGAAGACGATGTAGGGAAGTTACCCATGGCTAAAATGGTATTTAAAGGTAATGCATCAGAAGAATTGAAAGAAATATCTATAAAGCAGGAAGATATATTAGAACTATTTGATAATCTAAACAGTAGCAAATCACCTCGACTGGATGGTATACACCCGAAGGTGTTGAAAGAACTGAAATATGCAGGTGAATAAACAGGTAGACAAAGGCGAGTCGGTTAATATAGTGTATCTGGACTTTCAGAAAGCCCTCATCAGAGACTTCTGGCAAAACTAAAGGGTCATGGGATAGGAGGCAGTGTACTATTGTGGATCAGGAACTGGTTAAAAGATAGAAAGCAGAGGGTAGAGCTAAATGGCCAATTTTCCCAATGGAGAAAGGTGAATAGTGGTGTACCCCAGGGATCTGTGCTGGGTCCGCTGCTTTTTGACATATTCATAAATGACCTGGAAAGGGGAATAACGAGTGAGGTTATCAAATTTGCAGAGGACACAAAACTATTTAAAATTGTTAAAACCCAAGAGGATTGTGGAAAATTGCAAAAGGATCTTGATAAACTGAAAGACTGGGCATCAAAATGCAGATGAAATTTAATGTGGACAAGTGCAAAGTTATGCACCTAGGGAAGAACAACCCAAACTATGGTTACACGATGCAAGGTTCCACATTAGGAGCCACCACTCAGGAAAAAGATTTAGGCGTCATTGCGGATAAAGCATAGTTACTCACCTGTAACAGGTGATCTCCGGGAACAGCAGGAATTTAGTCCTCACATATGGGTATCGTCGGTACCGACGGAGCCTGCGAGGGAACGCTCCCCAACGTCCAATTAGAACGCTTTTGGGAGCATCAAACAGCGCCTGCGTGCTACCTTCCCGCCTTTCCCAACTGCCTCTCTCTAGTTGAGTTTTAGAGCTGAGACAAAGAGAGAGAGAGAGAGAGGGAAAGGAAAAGAGAGAGATAGAGAGATACAACTCCTAGGGGGGGTGGGTGGGTTGTGAGGACTAAATTCCTGCTGTTCCCGGAGATCACCTGTTACAGGTGAGTAACTATGCTATCTCCAGGAACAAGCAGGAATCTAGTCATTACATATGGGGACTCCCTAGCTTTAGGTGCCAGGTAGAGACCCCAGAAGTTGTGTGTCCCTGAGAAGGGCTCCACTTCCCCCCATGGATCTCTGGCATCCTACCAAGCATGGTGGGTAGGAGTTGATTAGGTATGAAACAGGTGTTTGAGAACAGCCTGACCAAAGAAGGCATCCCGGCGGGAGTCCTTGTCCAAGCAGTAATGGGCTGTGAAGGTATGAACAGAGGCCCAAGTGGCTGCTCGACAGATGTCGTCAATAGACACAGAGTTCAGATGAGCCATTGAGGCTGCCATGGCTCTCACATTGTGAGCTGTGACATGGCCCTCCAGAGAAAGGTTCTTACTCTGATAGACGAAAGAAATACACTGAGCAATCCAGTTAGATAGTGTTCTCTTTGAGACTGGAAGTCCCAAATGAGAAGGGTCAAAAGCAACAAAGAGTTGAGAGGACTTTCTATGTTGCTGTGTCCTTTGTAAGTAAAAAGCTAGAGCTCTTTTACAGTCCAGGGTATGAAGATTCCTCTCTGCATTTGATGCATGAGGTCCTGGAAAAAAGACAGGTAGGTAGACCTCTTGGTTGAGATGAAAAGGCGAGACCACCTTAGGCATAAAGTGTGGATGAGTCCTAAGGACTACCTTGTCATGATGGAACCTTGTATAAGGTGGATTAGCTACTAGTGCTTGCAATTCACTAATGCGGCGTGCTGATGTGATTGCAATGAGAAAGATAACCTTCCAAGAAAGGAATTTCAAGGAGGTGGTAGCTAAGGGTTCAAAAGGTGGCTTCATGAGCTGCCCAAGAACCAGGTTCAAATCCCATGTCACCGGAGGTGGTCTAATGGGAGGCTTAGTTAGAAGGAGGCCTCTCATGAATCTTGCTATAAGAGGATGAGAGGAAATAGGTTGTCCATTTAGAGGTTTAAGAGAAGCTGCAATAGCACTCAAATGGACTCTTACTGAATTTGTCTTAAGGCCTGCATTAGACAAATGAAGGAGATACTCCAGTAATGATTCCAGAGGTATAGCAAGGGGGTTAAGACCCTTTTCTGAACACCAGATAGTAAACCTTTTCCACTTGAAAGCATAAGAACGTCTAGTGAAAGGTTTTCTGGAAGCACAAAGAACATCTTTCACTTGCTGAGAAAGATGAAGATCTTGGAGATCTAGACCTTCAGCAACCAAGCCCTGAGATGCAGGGACTGGGGATTGGGATGCCATAACATCCCGTTCTCCTGAGATAGGAGATCTGGAGCAGACCCTAACTCCAGGGAGGGAGCTTGAGAGAGATGTAGAAGCAGAGGGTACCACACTTGTCGTGGCCAATGTGGTGCTATGAGGATCATGTGGCCTCTGTCTCGCTGAAGCTTGAAGAGGGTTTTGGGAATTAGGGGAATGGGTGGAAAGGCATACAGGAAGTCTTGACCCCAATAAAGGAGGAAAGCATCCTTGGCCTGAGCCCCCTGAACTGGAATTCTGGAACAGAACCGGGGAAGTTTGGCATTCCACGGACTTGCAAAGAGGTCTATGTCCGGGGTTCCCCAAAGTTGAAATATCTTGGCCACCTGGTCTGCATGCAGAGACCACTCGTGTGGAAGGAGAACTCGACTGAGTCTGTCCGACCAAGAGTTTTGAATGCCTGGAAGATATACTGCCAGCAGATGAATCTGATGCTCTCTGGCGAGGGCCCATAGTCGCAAAGCTTCGCTGCAAAGGGACAGAGAGCCCGTTCCCCCCTGCTTGTTCACATAGAACATGGTTACCTGATTGTCCGTGTGAATGAGGACTGTCTTGTAGCTGAGTAGGGAGTGGAACACTTGCAGAGCCAGGAAAATTTTCCTGAGTTCCAAGAGATTGATATGTAGACAACTCTCTTGTGGAGACCAGGTGCCCTGGGTGGAGAAGTCTTGCAGATGAGCTCCCCAACCCTTTGGAGAAGCATCTGTTGTGAGAGTTGCTTGGGGTAAGGGTTGTTGGAAGGGGCACCCCAGCAACAGATTTTGAGTGGACCTCCACCATTGGAGGGACAAAATGAGGCGACTTGTGTTTGCTATTTTGTCTGACAGGCACCCTGATGCCTGGGTCCATTGGGTGGATAAAGTCCACTGAGCTGCCCTCATGTGGAGGCGAGCATATGGAACCACATGCACGGTGGATGCCATGTGGCCCAGCAATTGCAACATTTCTCGAGCAGTTAGGTGAGGCTTTAGCGCTGCTTGAGAAGCTAACTGCACTAAGCGAAGGCAACGGGCCTGGAGGAGATAGGCCCTTGCTCTTGTGGTATCCAGCAGAGCTCCTATGAATTCTAAAGATTGAGTGGGAGTCAGACTGGATTTTGGGATGTTTATTACCAGCCCTAAATACTGAAGGATACGCATTGTGCAGGATAGAGAAGTCTCGGCCTCTGACTGCGTTGGAGCTCGAATGAGACAGTCGTCCAAGTAAGGGAAGATGAATATCCCCAGAGTACAGAGAAATGCTGCTACCACAGCCATGCATTTTGTGAACACCCTTGGAGCAGAGGCCAGACCAAAAGGAAGCACCCTGCATTGGTAGTGCTTTCCTTGAAAAAGGAACCGAAGGAACTTTCTGTGGGTTGGATGGATTAGTACATGGGTGTACACATCCTTGAGATCTAGAGAACAAAGCCAATCCTGACTCTGAAGGTATGGAAGCAGAGCACTGAGAGAAATCATCTTGAATTTCTCCTTGACAAGGAATTTGTTCAATTCTCTGAGATCTAATATAGTTCTGTATCCCCCTGTTTTCTTTGGGATAAGAAAATAAGGGGAATAGAACCCTGTGCCCTGTTGATGAAGAGGCACTTCTTCTATCGCCCCTTGGGCAAGAAGAATGGCAACCTCCTAACCTAAGAGGTTGATGAGAGGTGTCGGAGAATTGAACTGCTTCAGTACTGTGTGAGGGGGCATGCTTAAAAAATGAAGTTTGTACCCCTCTTTTATGATGGAGAGTGTCCAATGCTCTGCTGTTATTTGCCCCCATCTGGGGGCAAAATGACATAACCTTCCTGGAATGGTGGACGGTTCTGGTCCTTCCAGAACCAGAAAGGCTAAGTTCTCTAGCTGAAAGTCAAAGGCCCTGAGGAGGCTGAGGCTGCTGAGCCGGTGGAGGCCTAGCAGCCTTTGCTTTCTTCTGTTTGGGTGGTTGCTGAATTTTAGTTGAAAACTGACCTGCAGAAGAAGCCTGCTGAGTATAAGCAGGATAAAATCTTTTCTTTTTAGAAAAAGGTGTTTTCTTGAACAACTTCTTTCTAACAGGATCAGCAGTGGACTTGGATAGTCTATCCAAGGTGGAATTTTCAGCATCCATTTCATTGGCTTTTTCCTGCCAATCTTTCCAAAACAGGTTCTCACCAGTACAAGGGATATTTCCCAATTTATCTTGTACCCAGAGCTCTAAATCAGATGCTTGGAGCCAAGCAATTCTACGTGCACCTATGGCAATAGCCGAGGTTCTGCTTATACATTCAAAGCAGTCAAAGGCTGCACGGTTGGAGAATTTAGAGACATCTTGGGCATGTTTGACCCAAGTGAAAAAATCCTGTCTTTTCTCCTCAGAAATGAAAGGACTTAAAATCTCTAAATTATCTGTGACCTCCTTTAGGAACATTCCCATGTAGAGACTATAGGAACTGATTCTTGCAGCAAGCATGGAAGCTTGAAAGACTCTACGTCCAAAAGCATCCAGGGTTCGGCATTCACGTCCTGGAGGATTAGAGGCATGTCTTTTTGCACTTCTAATCCTTCTCATAGCCGACTCCACCACAATAGAGTGGTGAGGAAGCTGAGTTTTATGGAACCCAGGACAAGGAGGGACACGATACATGGTATCTAACCTACGAGAATGAGGAGAGGTGGTAAGAGGTGTTTCCCACATCCTCAACATGAGATCATATAGAATCTCATGAATGGGTAAGGTAGCTGCCTCCTTAGGAGTTTTGGGATATTGTAAAATTTCCAACTCCTTGGCCCTTGGCTCTGTTTCAGGGGCCACAGTGATGGACAGGCCCCGAGCCACCTCTCTGATAAAGTCTTGGAAAGACATGTCCTCTGGAGGAGACATCCTGCGCTTAGGGGAGGAGGACTCCCCTGGAAGAAGTATCTCTGCATCGACAGAACTTTCAGAATCCTCAGATTCTTCTGAGGATTCGAAGTATCGTCTGTCTGCATGCTCCTGCAGAGCCCGATACCCGTACCGACCAAGGTCGGTACTGGGAATAACCGGTACCGGAGGGCATCGTAGGACAGAGTACCGGCATAGCAGACACCGATGCCGATGTCGATGCTATCGGTACTGGTGCCGATACCGATACGGATGCTAGTGCCAGTACCGGTGGAGTTGTCTGTCGCGGTACCAAGGGCGTCGATGCCGCAAGGAAAGCCGCCAGACTGCGTTCCATGTTCAGAATTCTCTGGTCCATGGACGCCGCCAATGCCTGGAAGTCGGTACCGGTGGAGGCCACCGGTACCCCAGAGCATGGCACCAGGAGATCTGTTGAGGCCGAGCCATCTATTACATCCTGGAATCCCGATAAGGCTTTGGAAGCTGAAGCCTCCCGCCGGGATAATTTTGCCGGTGCAGAATCCTCGAGGGCAACGCCAGAGGCATCTCGATGCTTAGAAGGAGATCTACCCTTCGAGGACCGGCTGGATTTATGTTTAGTTACCTGAGATCCACGGGAGGAAGAAGCAGCCCTGGAAGATGTCGATGCCACCGAAGCTGCATCAGAGGGAAACAGGGTACTGAGCTTGGCAGCTCGGTTCTGCCGACCTCTTTTAAACATCTTGGCACAAGACACACAATCCGTGATGGAGTGGTCAGGACCTAAACATTTTAAACACCATTCATGGGTGTCGGTGACGGAAATGGTACCGCCACACTTGGTGCACTTTTTAAAACCTGAGGCAGGTTTTTCCATGTTCAGGAAGGTTTTGGGCCTAAGGCCCAAAAAGGCAGGTGCACCTGAGGAAAATAGAAAAAAGTAATTAGATCTTACCTGCTAATTAGTGTTCCTGAAGGAACGACAGTCCAGTCCCTTTACTTCTGGGTTGCGCAACCCTTCCAGCAGCTTGGAGGCTGAGCCCAACCTTTTTGGGGGATGGAGCAGTATAAATACCACTGGAACCACCCACAGACCCCAGTAATCAAATGAAAAAGCAGACTTAACGAAGTTCCATTACCAACCTACCAAAAATAACACTGCAAAGAATAAGTAACAACCAACTTTTTTTTTTTTTTTTAATAAGGAAATAGGAGTAGGAGTAGGAGCGGAGGGATGGACCCCGGGAGGAGATGGTTTCCATGAGACTGGCCGGACCGCCTTTCACTGGCACTCCCTCTCCCAGACCTGTCCCCACGCTCGGACCGTAGCTCTGCCCCTAATAGGCCTGAACGGCTGACGGAACCAGGTGGGATCAGGGACTGGACTGTCGTTCCTTCAGGAACACTAATTAGCAGGTAAGATCTAATTACTTTTTCCTTATCGTCATTCCAGTCCAGTCCCTTTACTTCTGGGATGTAACAGAGCACTTCAATCCTGGGTGGGATCTGGCAGCCCGGACTGAAGAACCGCCAGACCAAACTGAGCGTCCGCTGAACTCTGCACATCCAGCCTGTAATGCTTGGTAAAGGTATGCAGAGAGGACCAAGTCGCTGCCCTACAAATATCCAGAGGAGGAACTAGACTGAATTCTGCCCAAGAGGTGGCCTGCGCCCGAGTGGAGTGTGCCCGAAGTCCCACCGGAACCTGTTTCCCTTTCAGGATGTAGGCGGAAGCAATAGCTTCTCTGATCCACCTTGATATGGAGGCCTTGGCCGCCGCCTCCCCTTTGTGTGGGCCACCGAACTGAATGAATAGCCGATTTCCGGAAAGGAGCTGTGCGGGAGAGGTATCGCTTCAAGGCCCTCTGGACGTCGAGGAGGCGAAGCTTGCTATCCCTACCTGCCTGTCCCTCGGCCGAGAAGACCGGGAAAGTAACTGTCTGGTTCACATGGAATGGGGAGATAACCTTGGGCAAGAAGGGACCGTGCGCAGAACCACCTTGTCCTTGAGAAATGACAGAAAGGGGGGCTGAGAGGACAGCGCTTGTAATTCTGAGACCCGTCTGGCCGAGCAGATGGCGACCAGAAACACCGTCTTAAGGGTTAGATCCTTTAAGGAGGCCCTCTTTACTGGTTCAAAGGGTTCCCCAATCAGGGCATTCAGCACTAGGTTGAGATCCCAAGGGGGGATGAGGGATCTCCGTTGAGGACACAGGCGCCTAACCGCCCTTAGGAACCTGGACACGTCCACGTGTGCCCCTAGGGGCTTGCCGCGGACCTTACCTCTATAACAAGCGATGGCAGACAGCTGGACTCGTAAGGAACTGTGAGCTAGGCCCTTGTCAAATCCTGCTTGCAAAAATTCCAGAATCTCCGGAACTGAAGCTGATAGGGGCTTTCTTTGGTGCTCCGCGCACCATGCTTCGAAGATGCGCCAAACCCTTACGTAGGAAAGGCAGGTTGAGCGTTTCTTAGCTTTCAACAGCGTCGTGATTACCGCTCCTGAATAACCTCGTTTCAGGAGCTGCGCCCTTTCAATAGCCAGGCCGTAAGCGAGAATCGATCCACGTGAGGCATCCGAACCGGGCCTTGCCTCAGCAGGTCCCTTTTGTAAGGGAGCCGCCAGGGCCGGTCGGCGACCAACCTCACCAAGTCCGCATACCAGGGGCGGCAAGACCAATCGGGAGCTATGAGGATTACCAACCCCTGGTGGGACTCCACCCGCTGGAGAACCTTTCCGATAAGAGCCCAAGGGGGGGAACACAGAGGAGACCCTCCGAGGGCCACTTCTGGGACAGGGCATCCAGGCCTTCGGACATCCTTTCCTTCCGCCGACTGAAGAATCGGTCCACCTTGGCAGACGAGAACCTCGCCATGAGATCCATGACTGGGAGCCCCCAACAGGCCACTATTTGGTCGAAGGTCTCCTGCTCCAGTTCCCATTCTCCGTGGTCTTATCTTGTATCTGCTGAGGTAATCGGCCGTCACGTTGTCCGTGCCGGCCACATGCTGAGCTGAGAGCGCTTCCAACCGAACTTCCGCCCACTGGAATAGAGCGTCTGCCTCCTTCTCCAAGGCGGGGCTGCTGGTGCCCCCCTGATGGTTGATGTAAGCCACCGCGGTGACATTGTCGGAGAGAACGCGAATTGCTCTTGTTTGCACTAAGGACTCTAGGGCTTTGAGCGCTAGGGAGACGGCCCGCAACTCCAGCCTGTTGATTGGCCATTGGGACTCCAACGGTGTCCTGCGACCCTGGATGAATTGATCCTCGCAGTGAGCTCCCCAGCCTGCCAGACTGGCGTCCGTTGTCAATAGTAACCACTGATGAGGTTCGAGGGGCGTTCCGCGTTCCAGATTCCCTGGGCACCGCCACCAGCAGAGTGACTGTTTGGTCCGCGGAGCGCAAGGCAACTGCGTTGTCAGAGGATGATGCTGGGGGGACCACCGACGTAGTAGCGCTCACTGCAAAGGCCGCATGTGAGCCCTGGCCCATGGGACTACCTCTATCGCCGCCGCCATTGTTCCCAGTACCTGAAGATAATGCCACGCTGAAGGGTTTCGTCTGCTTAGAAACTGCGAAACCAGGAGCCTTAGGTCTCTCGCCATTGATCGGGACAGGAACACCCTGCCTCTGCTGGTGTCGAACCTTGCCCCGAGATACTCGAGTTCCTGGGAGTGCGCCATCCTGCTCTTTGTTCGATTGATGACCCATCCCAACTCCTCCAGAACCTGAATCACCCTGGCCGTCGCCGCGCAACTTTCCTCTTCCGACTTTGCTCGGATCAGCCAGTCGTCCAGGTAAGGGTGTACTAGTATCCCCTCTTTCCGAAGGAACGCCGCCACGACCACCATCACCTTGGTGAAAGTCCTTGGAGCGCCTGGAATTGAAAGTGGCCTCCTGGCACTGCGAATCTCAGGAACTGTTGATGGGACTTCCTGACCGGAATATGCAAGTAGGCTTCTGTCAAATCGAGGGACGTCAGGAACTCTCCGCCCCTTACGGCTGCTATGACTGACCGTAGGGTCTCCATGCGGAAGTGAGGTACCCTGAGACAGCGGTTGACCTGCTTTAGGTCCAGGATCGGACGGAAGGTCCCTTCCTTCTTTGGTACCACGAAGTAAATCGAGTACCGACCCGAGCCGCACTGGTCTGGAGGTACAGGGACCACGGCCCCGAGCGCTATTAGACAAGCGAGAGTTCACTCTATGGCCGATCTCTTTGTAGCAGAACCGCAGGGAGACTGAACAAAGGCTGGTAGTATTTGCTTTGCAAATTCGAGAGCATAGCCCTCTCTGATCACCTCTAGGACCCATTGATCGGACGTGACCCGGGACCAGGCCGGAAGAAACTGCCTTAATCGTCCGCCCATCGGCAGCCCTTCCTCCTGGACCCCCGTCATCTCATTGTTGTTTTCTGGGACCCGAGGAGGAGGAGGATGACCCAAAACCTCGACCTGCTCCTCGAAACCCTCTAAAACCTTGCCCCTTAGAGGGAAAACGGCCCCTGGGAAAGGAGTTCAACCTGGCTGGGCGGAACCTCCGGGGGTCCCGAGGCTGGCTACGTACTGGGGCTATAGGGCGCCCTTGCTTTGGCCTGTCTTCCGGAAGCCTGCCTCCTTTAGACTCGCCAAGGTCCTTTACCAGCTTCTCTAAATCCTTTCCAAATAACAGTTTCCCCTTAAAGGGAAGTCGACTCAGGCGTGCCTTCAATGAGGTATCAGCTGCCCAATTCCGTAGCCATAAATAATGCCTGGCCGCCACAACCGAGGCCATGTTTTTAGCCAGGCTTCTGATGAGGTCATACTGGCTATCCGCCAAGTAGGCTGCTCCGGATTCCAACCTGGCAGAGTTGGCGTGCGTCTCGCCCGCGGGGCCCTCCGCTGCTTGAAGCTGTTGTGACCATCTTAGACAGGCCCGGGCCACCCAAGCTCCTGAAACGGAGGCCTGCAAGGCGAGAGCGCTAACATCAAAGGCTTGCTTCAGGAGCGTATCCAGTTTTCTGTCTTGAGAATCCCGTAAGGCCATGCTGCCTTCAACTGGGATGGTAGTCTTCTTGGTAACCGCTGATACCGCTGCTTCCACCCTGGGAGACCTCAGCAGCTCCTTGTCTGCCTCTGGAAGCGGATATAGACGAGTCATGGACCGGACGCCACTCAGGCTCGACTCCGGTTGGTCCCATTCTTCCTGGATCATCTGACGCACCACCCTGTGGACTGGAAAAACTTTCTGGGATCTCCTGATGGCCTGGATTAAAGGATCCTCCAAAGCCTCTTCCTCCGCTGGCGTGTCTGAGGCTACATTAAGAACTTTCAGGGACTCATTGATCAATGCTGGGAGCTCCTCCCGGCGAAAGACTCTAATTATACGGGATTGATCTTCTTCTGGGATCTCCCCTTCCTCCAGTTCCTCTTCTTCCTCGTACAAGTCCTTGTCAGAGTTATCCTCATCCGGGGAACCCTGTGAGAGGGACGCGAGGGGCTCCTCACCACTCAGACGGGGGCGCTTAGACGGCCTGTCGGAGTCCGGATTGCTTGTTCCCAAGGGTCTGGCTGACTTGTCTTCCGCCGACGACCCAGCCTCTCCTGCCCCTAAGCCCTGCTTACGCAAGCAATAGGCCTTGTGCAGTAGGAGAATGAAGTCAGGTGAGAAAAAATCCCCGGCCCCCCCTACTCCTGTGGGGGAGGAGGGAGGGGGTAGAGGCGGGGTGGGTAAATCAGATGAGGTAGAAGGAGTGAACTGAGACCCCCCCTCCCCCTCTAGGGGGTCTCCTGACCCCTGAGAAGAATGCGACATGGCCAGGTTAATTTCTTGCTCCACGGAGGCAGCCACTGCAGCGCAACCCCTGCAGATTCCTGCCTCCAAGGAAGTACCCCTGCGGGTGCCACAGGATGGACACCGAGGCTTGCCCGCCATGCCACTGATAAGGGTTACTGAAGCCCTTCCTCTCCCAGGCTAGCAGAATTGGACTAAGCAAACAAAAACTGCACAGTGCAGATACAGAGGACGGCCTCCCCTTGCTCACCTGAGAGTGAGCTCTCTCCTTTGGCAAATACAATAAAATAGATCCCCCAAAGGGAAACTAATACTTCCTTTAAAAACAAATAAATTCAAATAAATCAAATATATGAATATAGAGAGCAGATTTAATAAATAAACCCCAGTCCCTTTAGACCCAAGTACTTGCGGTTTACTGTAGTTGCCTGCCTGGGCCCGACTCAGCGATCACTACCCGTTGGCTCTACACGTGTTAGGCCTCACCAGGTGGAGCTCAGAACGGGAGACCGCGAGTCTGTCCACCGGGCTGCCTCTCTCTGAATGCCGCCGGGAAACACTCTCCGGATTGAAAAAAAATCGCCGCTTTGAAACAGACCCCCCCCCAGAGGAAATCGGGGGCTCCGGAGCTCGCCTCCGCGGCCTTCCGTTCCGGGACGGGAAAGGCGGGAGCGGATGGATTGCGGCGTTGCCTCCAGCGCTCAGCCACCAGGAGGGCTTCGGCGCGAGGCAGGGCAGGACTGCGGGAGAAAGTGCAGACGTCGGCCGGGGCAGCAGCAGAAGAGAGCTGAAGAAATCCTCCTTGCTGCTGAATGCAGAAATCACCTCCGATGCCCGGCCCGAGGCGGGGCGGGGGGTGGGGGAGGAGGAGACGGAGAGAGCAGGCAGAATCAATTAAAGGTACAGAGCTTAAGAAATTAAACCAAAAGGTAGAAAAAGACAAAAGGAGAAAATAAAAGGAAAATTTAAGTAAAAAAGAAGACTCCAGTAAGCCCTAGGCTTACGGAAACCTCCAGCTGCTTGGAGGCTGAGATTACTGGGGTCTGTGGGTGGTTCCAGTGGTATTTATACCGCTCCATCCCCCAAAAAGGTTGGGCTCAGCCTCCAAGCTGCTGGAAGGGTTGCGCAACCCAGAAGTAAAGGGACTGGACTGGAGTGACGATAAGGAAAAGAATATATATTTTATTTTATTTTTTTAGAAATAGGAAAAGAAAGACCGGCGGTACCGGTAGAGCGTCGAAGAAGGCAGACGCGACCACAAAAAGAAATAAAGAAATTCTTCTGCGGTGTGTCACAATGCCGCCCTGGTGGTTAATAGGATCCAAGACGGGTCGGACATAAATAAAATTAAAGTTGGGTTTGGTATGTGTTTCTTTCTAGGGCCCAGGGTTGTATAGCCCTGGTAGCGTCCTGAATACCAAAAATACCCAAAGAACAAAAAGGTCATCGAGTGTAGGGAAAAATAAGGCTTTATTTCCCTCGTTTGCACAAAGGTTCAAAGGATCGGCTTCAAACACAAACAGAAATATCCTTACATCAGGGTAGAAAAATAACAACTCATGTTCAAAAGAAAAACTGTTCTCTTCACAGAAAAAGGTTACAAAACAAGCATTCCTATTTACACCGGTTTTAATGCTCACTAGTTGTACAAGCATTCCACACTGCCCGTAGTACAATAGCTGCAATCCATTTCTTCTTCTGACAAGGACTCTACCTCTTCCACTTGCATCGGCTCCTCCTGCAATGTATCTGAGCTAGAGTCAACAATTCCTGGCAAGCTATAGTCAGGTTTCTCCCTCAAATGCTGAATGACCTCCCAGTATCTAGAGTTTAGCGTGGGGCGTCGGCCATGAGCATTTTTACAAAGTGAACATCTTTCTTTCTTCCAAGGACTTCCATGCACTTCATGCAAAGCAGGTTTACTTAAAAGTTTCTTATTCAATAAAAACTTTTCATACCTTTTCTCTTGCGAAGTGGGACATGTACAGGGAGCTTCTGTTTCTTGTCCTTTCCATGCGCTAACCCTCTGTGGGCTATCTTCAATACCGTATGGGTTACCTTGTAACTCCTGCTTCTTCCTCTCGGACGAGGCTTGTGGCCTACTCCTGGTAATATTCTGCCTCGATTCAGCAATATGGGTTGGGTTCTGCCTACAGCATTCACAATGCAGCTTCCGTGTACCTGAATCTCCTGGACCCTTCTGTATTCTCTGGCCTTTCAGGTTCCTTTGGCCTGTACCTCTTTCCTGCACTCCAGCAGTGTCTGTAGCTTCTGCAGTTTCTCCAGCTTCTGCAGTTTCTGCCACTCCGGCAGCTCCTGCTGCTCCTCCGGCTTCTAAAGGCCCTGCAACCTCTCTGCTGCCTTCCTTGCTGCTCCCGGCTTTACCGCTACTTCTGCCTTTCCAGTCCTGCTGTGCCTTCCAGTCCGACTGTGTCTTCCAGTCAGGCTGTGCCTGTGCTTTCCGGTCCTGAGGTGTCTGTGTGCCTCTCCAGTCCTCCTGACTTCCTTTAAAAGGAGTTCCTGTCTTCCTGGATTGGAGGCTGGCTGGTTTTAGGTTACACCCTGTAGGGCATGGATACAGAAATTAGACCTTACCTGCTAATTGTCTTTCCTAGAGTTCTCTCCGGGCCCGTCCAGGAACAAGTGGGTTGTCAATCCCCTTCAGCAACTGAGGACTGATATCTCAAACTTTGAAGAGCTGGCATCTGGCTCCCTCTGCTGGCCATACTCAGTCTAAACTTAACAAAGCAGATGAAGAGTAGTGCCCCATGATCAAAAGACACGAAACAAAAATAGTTAAGATAACAAAACACAGTAGCTTGTAGTGAGGCTGAGAGGAAGAACGAACTCAGAGCAGCGCCGCTGCTATCTGACTTAACAGGCAAAAATGTCAAGTTCGCTCTGCCTTTTTTTTTTTTTTTTCTAGCACAGAACAACCAACAAGGTAAAAAGGCAACTCTTGAACAAGAACCGAAACCACACTCTAGAACTCCTGGTGCGGACTTCGTCACTATCCGCAGAGTATCCAGAGACTTCCGCGCCACACTGAAATATGACCAAAAACTTGGGTGGGTCCTGGACGGGCCCGGAGAGAACTCTAGGAAAGACAATTAGCAGGTAAGGTCTAATTTCTGTTTCCTTATCGTCTCTCCGGGCCCGTCCAGGAACAAGTGGGACGTACCAGAGCAGTACCCAACCACGGGAGGGACCGAATAGGCCCACTAGGGCGGAAAACGCCTTCGGGCAGGCACGACCGTCTGTCAAGATCTCCTGCCTGCAATGTTCCGCAAACAGGAGATGCGCCGATCACGTAGCCGCCCAAGAAAAAATCACCGGTCTGAACAGAAGAGACGCCACCCAAACGCCTCTGGACCGCGCGTAGAACAAGCACAAAGACTCCCCCGGAGGAAGCTACTCTATGTTCCGAAAGGACACCCCAATCACGAGTTTCACCGAACTAGCCAGGGAGGATGGAGAAGCGGCCGCAGCTGACGTAGATCCGGCAAAGAAATTAACACTCCGACCCCCAGAAGACGTAGTCGGTAGGAGGTATTTCTGCAGCCAGCGTAGACCGTCGACACTGGAAGAATCGGCCACGATCCAAACAGAGGGGAGAGAGCGATTCAGCGACATAGAAAGCCGAGAAGAGTTTTGGAAGCAAGGAGGGAACCATCCATAACAGTCCCCTGTCGCCCGAGAAGGCAGACAGGTAGACCTAACCCTTAGGACGAGGAACAGAAAGTCTCCCCGAAGGGCAATTCCCAAGAGTCCTTTGAGGGAGAAATGGCTACGCGGATGAAAAGAAGGTCTAGTAACGCCTCCAACCGCAATTCAAAGAATTGAACTGCTGGAAAAAATGCTACTGCAGATGTGAAATGGCGTAAGATGGGCCAAGTGGAAGACATTCTGCACCAAACCTCTAAAACAGGTAAGCGCTGTTAAATGCACCTGAAGAGTATTAAGTGCCAAACCTTTCGCTAATTCCTCTTGGAGAAATAAAAGTAATTGTGGTAAATAGTTAGAGCCGGAAGAAAATTACGTTGGTTATACCAATGCTCAAAAAAAACTTCCACACCCGCACATATGCGAGAGAAGTTCCCGGCCTTCTAGACCGAAGTAAGGAGCTACTTATGAAGCCGCATAACCCTCATGCATTAACCGAGCCCTCTCAAGAGCCAAGCCGGAAGCAAGACACGATCCACTTGTGGCAGGAGAACTGAGCCCTGATTTAAGAGCTTGATCCGATCCAGTAGGCGCCCAGGAGGAGCTACCAAAAGTCGCATAAGATCGGCATACCAAGGACGCCGCGGCCAATCCGGCGCAATCAGAATCACCAATCTTCAATGACCCGCTATGCGTTGAATAAGCCGACTCAACAGCAGCCAAGGAGGGAACCCATACAACAGAGTGTCCAATGGCCAAGGTTGTACTAGAGCATTCAATCCTTCTGACATGTGCTCTTTGTGTCTGCTGAAAAAAAACGGTTTGCCTTCGCAATGCCGAACGTCACCATAAGATGCATCACTGGCTGACCCCAACGTACTACCAGTTCGTGAAACACTGCAAGGTTCAACTGCCATTCTCCGGGATCGAGGATATTGCGACAGAGAAAAGCTGCCTGCACATTTTGCTCGCCTGCCACATGCGCAGCTGACAACGCTAAGAGATTGAACTCGGCCCAAGCCATCAACTCCTGAGATTCAGCGAGAAGAAAAAAACTCTTGGTTCCGCCCTGACCATTGATATATGCAACTGTCACTGCATTGTTGGAGAATAATCGGAGCGCAGTTCCTTCTAGTAAGGTCTGGAAGAGCTGAAGAGATCTTCTGCGCTTGTCCCATGCTTTCTACTCATGCCGTTCCAGTCTCTATTACCTTCACTGGGAAACGAATCCATGCATCTTCCACTCTTTCCTGATGCCGGCTATGAGAGAAGTAGATAAATAACATAAAAATATATGACCTCTATCTCTTGGACCCAAAGAGGGACTTCCAAGCACTGTATAATATACAACATATATTATTAAAGATCAAATCATAGAATAAAAATTAACAATAACCTCAGTTTTCTTAAGATGTACATTTTGCAATGAGTTGTCTACCTGAAGCCAGGGGAATGCGAGAGACAGCGATTCTTCGTTCACAAAACTCAGACGAAGAACGCCGCCAGGGAACCAAGGAGCCGCAGATAGTGCCACGCTGTCGACGCTCGAAGAAGCAAAAAGAGCGGCAGCGAGGACTAGATGTCCCCCCGTAGCTTAAACGATCGTAACAGAATCCCGACACGGAACTCGAACACCGTCGTTATGGACGTCGCAAACAAAACACACTAGAGTGCCGAATGGATTGGCCACCTACGCCGTCTCTGAGCCCAGAGTAGCCCTAACCACTGAAGAGAACCTCTGGAAACAGAAGCCGTCCAGACAGCTGGCTCAACTACTGCACGCAAGACTCCTGAGTTAAGCGCAAGGAAGTCCAACCCCCCCTGCGGCAGAGGAAGCCTCTGCACCCTATGATTCCGACCCGACCAACTGTCGCTTTAGCCCGCTCACCGGGAGCACTGTTGGCCCTATCTGAAGCCTTGCAGAAGCAAACACTCGAAATCCCCGAAACCATGCCAGCATCGTTTGCCAAAACATTGCCAATGACTTGCCCAAGGCCACAAGGAGTGCTACTGGGAATTGAACCCTGGTCTCTTGATTTCCAAGCCAATGCTCTAACCATTAGGCTACTCCTCCACTCCGTAAGTAAAAGAGGGGACCAGCTGAATTTCTGGCAGGTATGAAAGCTCACTGCTGCAGCAGCAATAAGGATTTTGTCTCCCCTTACTATAGCTTTCACTGACGGCCGCGTCAGTGCCGGGATCAGTGGACCACACACGACAAATTATGGAGAAAGTGGACCTGTGCGGCAAGTTCAGCTGTAGGTATCGAATTATACGGCAGTTGAGCTCGGAGACCCCGCAGGCCCCTAGGACCCGTAGTCGATGCATGTACCTTGTACGGACCAGGAATTGTCAACCCCATTAGGGAACGACAAAAAGGCCCCCACCTATAGCGAACCGAACCATAGAGAGGTCAATATGATGAGTACTCAAATCGTGGAAAGATGCCCAGAAAGAGAAGAAAGACCAGAAACCACCTAGACCAAGGAAGAAGGTAACGAACGAAGGCCAAAAAGTGCCTTTGGACAGACCAATCGAAGTTACAGAAAAAGAAAATTAGCCACCCAACCAGAGAAGATCACACCCAGATAGAAATGGGCATGTGGAAATATTAAAGTGAGGTGGCCTGTAGGAAGTGCCAGGCCTTTTCCGCTGAGGGAATGGAGGGCAAAGTGACTTGATTAAGAGCACCAAAGAAAAAATTTAAACAGAAGAAATGTCTAACCTGTGCACAGAAGCACAGTAATTTGCCAGGCCTTTTCCCCTAGGGTAACGTGACTGGCCCACGGTCACCAGGAAACCCAGTTAGAATTGAATCCAGATTTCTGGGGTGTTAAGCTGGTGCTGTTAGCACTAGGCTATTCCGCCATTCAGCTAGCTGAGAGGAAAGACTCCGGGTTTACCCAGGAAAATTGGTAAAGCTTAACAGAGACAGCAAACTTGGCAAAGGGAATGGCCACTTAATGCAACACTACCCCAATGGAAGTGCCAAATGGCATATAAACAAAAACTATGAAATGAAAACGTGTCAATTGAGAAAACGTTATGCCAAAGGCCAGAGCCCTGTAGTGAGTCATGGAAAGAAGCAGGCCACAGCAAAATGGAAGTACCATAGAAATACCAGTGGAAAACAAAACCTTAGGCACAAAAGAAAGACCTTAAGGCAGATACAGCAGCCGAACCATAAAAATACTGATAAGATAGCCAGGGAATATGAGAGCCAGAAAGGTGTATGTGACAGCTAAGCTAGTGTTACAAACACCCGAGAGGAATGGAAAATACCCCTGGGATTCCCAGGGATGAGTCCTGTGTTCCGGAGATCCAGTCTCTTGCTCAGCCTTTAGACGCCAAAAAGCGAAAAAAATGGCTAAGGCCCCGGAGAGGAACAGCACGAACGCCGCCCTTAATCGGTACCGGGAGCATGATAACAATGCTAAAGAGAGCCCTGTTTCCAATCATGTATGCATTTATGTAGTGCCCCAACTGCCCTGCTCGGACACAGACACGGGCCCCCGAGGACAAGATTTTTCCTTTACTGAGGAAAAAGAGAGAGCGCCTTCGCCCCTTCCTCATAACCTTAGTTACCTAACTTGAAGAAACCCGGCTATGGGCGCAGAAGCAGCCCGGGAGCCGTTCCCGCCAAAATGAACCGCTGAGAAGGCCTGCCGCAACGGTCGGCTCCATGCCCAAGAGGCCCAAAAAAGCCAGCCGAGTCACCCAAGCAACTTGAAAAACTCAGCCAAAGCCATCGCGAAACCGGCCCTCAGAAGTGCCGCGGGAAAAAAAGAAGGCCCCCTGAGAAGAAATAAAATGGCCGCCAAACTCACACAACTACTAAGAAGCTGAAAACCGACTAACCTTAAGAAGAAAAACAGCTCTTCCTTCAGCTCTTAACACCCGCTGCTAGCGGGGAAGGAAGCTGAGTAGCGGGGGTAGCAGGCAGGTATCTGGGGCTCCCAGCACCGCTCTGCTCTCTTCTGTATCATCCGGAGCTGAAAATTGAGACAGGCCCTGCCTCTTCAGCTCCGTGCCTCTGAGCGCCGACAAAAAGCTGTCGGCAGCAAGTGCTACTGAAAGGAACCCTGCTAGGATCCCTGGTTCTGAAAACACCAAAAAGAAATCAAAGAAATAAAAATTATCAAAGCCTTAAGCATCTGAAGGGGGGAGCCAGCCCAGGAACACGTCCTTCAGCTGCTGAGGACTGATAAGACTGAGTATGGCCAGCAGAGGGAGCCAGATGCCAGCTCTTCAAAGTTTGAGATATCAGTCCTCAGTTGCTGAAGGGGATTGACAACCCACTTGTTCCTGGACGGGCCCGGAGAGACGATAAGGAACCTCAGTTTTCCAGAGGTCCCTCTTGCTCCCCCTATCAGGCTCCTGCAAATACTGCAGCTTGTGCACGTCTTTTTTCAAGTTTAAAACATTTTCTTCTATGCCCTGCTGGTCTGCTGCATCACAGGTGACAGGAACACGACCTGCTGGCTCCGCGGAAAAAGAAGAACTGGAGAGAGGCAGTTGGGAAAGGCAGGAAGGCAGCATGCAGGCGCTGTGGGATGCTCCCAAAAGCGTTCTAATTGGACGCTGGGGAGCGTTCCCGCGCAGGCTCCGTCGGTACCGACGATACCCATATGTGATGACTAGATTCCTGCTTGTTCCTGGAGATAATGTTAAAACCCTCGGCCCAGTGTGCAGCAGCGGCCAAGAAAGCAAATAGAATGCTAGGTATCATAAGGAAAGGAATGGAAAATAAAACAAAAGATATTATAATGCCTCTATATCGTTCCATGGTGAGACCGCACCTTGAATATTGTGTGCAATTCTGGTCGCCGTATCTTAAAAAGGAGATAGCATTATTAGATAAGGTTCAGAGAAGAGCCACTAAAATGGTAAAGGGGATGGAAGGATACTCCTATGAAGAAAGGCTAAAAAGGTTAGGGCTCTTTAACCTGGAAAAGAGACGGTTGAGGGGAGATATGATAGAAGTCTATAAATTAATGACCGGAGTGGAATGGGTAAACGTAGATCGTTTACGTTATCAGAATATAGAAAAAGACTCGGGGACATGCAATGAAGCTACAGGGTAAACTATTTAAGACTAATAAAAGAAAATATTTTTTCACTCAACGTGTAATCAAACCCTGGAATTTATTACTGGAGGATGTAGTAAAGGCTGTTAGTGTAGCTGGGTTTAAAAAAGGTTTGGACAAGTTCCTGGAGGAAAGGTCCATAAACCATTATTAAGAAGGGACCCAGGATATCAATGCTTGACCCAGTACAAGCATTGTGGAACCTGCTAGATACGTATGACCTGGATTGGCCACTGTTGGAAACAGGATACTGGGCTTGATGGACCTTGGTCTGACCCAGTATGGCATATCTTATGTTCTTATGACTACATTATAAAGCAGAATAAAAATCCTGTTAAATAAAAATAAGAGGACAAGGGTGTAAACTGCTTTGACTACATGATAAAGCAGTATAAAAAAAACCTATTAAATAAAAATAAGGGGACTACTTTTGGTGGGCAGGTTTTGTTGGTTTTGGAGACAGATACTTATGTGAGTGCTGTATAATGGTTCTAACACTCCTTTGTCTTACAGGTTGCAGCCAGCGGGCGTTGGCTGCTCTGTTATAATTTTGATGAGAATGTTGGGGATGGCGGAGTGTGGGAGGTTGAGCAACTGGGAGTGTGGCTGTGGAGGGTGAATGTGTGGGAGTGAGAAAGGGGCAATTGAAAGCTTACTAGAGTTGGGGGGTGGGGGTACAAAGGGGGCATGGTGTAGTGGGGTCACCCACCAGAACTCATTCCTCAGATGGGTGGTGCAGAGGAGGTTTCTGCGATCACAGTCGTGGGAGGATGGGGGGGTGGAAGGCTCATAGTCTGAGGGAGAAGGGCATCCAAACATGATGGGAGGACTTCAGGTGTGCACTTAGAACGTCCGTGGCTTAAATACCCAACAGCTGCTGCGCTGGAACATGCAGCGAGTGCACTGTCATGTGATAGTTTTACAGTAGACATATTTGCAGGCCCTATATGAGCACCTTTTGAGCCTGGTGGCATTTTCACAAAGATACTTCAACACCTATGGGGAGGGTGACTTTGTTAAGGGGAGGGTGACTTTGTTAAGGGGAGACATTCCCTTCCAATTGGGGGGAGTGGAGAGGGGCCAGAGAGGGAAGGTTTTGCTGACCAGTCTGGGGGGAGCTACAGGGGATTTTGGTCACCTTCTTAAATGTGTATGGCCCAAATGATGAGCAATCAGAATTCTAGACAGGACTTGACTACATGGTTGGAAGGGAGGGTGCGGGACTCACTCCTGGTGGGGGGCGACTTGAATTTGGTGATGGATAAGCAGAAGAATCGATCCCAGAGGGGTTAGGGAGTCGGGGAGCAGCGGTTGCTGGCTAAGTGGATCTGCCGGTTTGGGCTGGTGGATCTTTGGCAAGTAGCACATCCCCAGGACTGGGATTATGCATACTATTCAGCAGTCCATGACAGCTATAGTTGGATAGATTTCCTCATAGAAGGAGGCCTTCTGGGTGGAGGGTCTGCAGGAAGCAAAGATTGGGGCCATCATGTGGTCAGACCATGCTCCCCTTTGGAGGGGCTTCAGAGGGGATGGCGTCACTGAACCTTCTGGTGACTTAATGAGAGTCTCTTGTGGGACCCAGAGGTTGTTAATGGACTGGGGCAGGCCATACAGGACTACGTGGCCATTAATGATACTGGTGAAGTGAGTACGCGTATTCTGTGAGACGGACTCAAGATTGTCTTATGGGGGCAACTCCTCCAGTGCTCCTCACAGAAAAAGAGGGCTCAGCAAGCAAAAATGGGGGCCTACTGCACTGAGTAGAGGAGTTAGAGCACATATATATGCAGATGGGGGCCCGGGCAGTGCGCATCCAGTTGGAGACGGCTGGAATGGAGCTTAAAGAAACTCAGCTGGAATGGGTGGCTTTCCAGCTACAAAGGGTCAATGAATATTACTATGAATTCAACAATAACGTGGGTGCCCTGTTGTCGTGAAAATTGTGGGAGCGGGAGCAGCAGGCAGCTATTGTAAAGTTGAAGGGGGTGGGAGATCAGCTCCTCTTTAGGTATGCAGAGATCTGTGAACAATTTGCACAGTACTATGGGACCCTTTATGGGAAGGGAGAGGGGTCCTCGGAGGAGCAGATCACGGCTTACTTGGAGAAGGGAGATACCTTGGGGAGGCTCAGTGACAAAAGGCCAGGCCAGCCTTGAGAGCGAAATCAGGGAGAGGGAGCTTTATGGAGTCATTCATGGGTTGGCAGGTAATACGTTTCCGGGGCTGGTTGGGCTGCCGAACCTCTTCTATAGAAAGCTTGCAGATTCTTTGATCCCCATCTTATTAAGGGTGTTTAATGGAGTCTTGAAGAGGGAAGCACTGCCATCCACCATGCTGGAGGCGGCTATCACCATGATCCCAAAGCCCGATTGCGATCTGGTGATGTGCAGATCATATAGGCCTATCTCTCTACTTAACACCAATGTCAAGATTCTGGCCAAGGCATTAGCTAATAGACTGGACTTTATGCTGTCAGGTGTGGTTCACCTTGACCAAACTGGATTCATCCAGGGGCGGCAGGTGGGGGATAGCATCCATCAAGCATTGCAACTCATGTGGATGGCCAGAATGGAGCGCCAGGCGACCATGCTGTTCGTCATCAAAGCTGAAAAAGCGTTTGACAGAGTGATTTAGGAGTTTATATTTCGAGTATTGGAACGTGTAGGGGTCGGATACAATTCTTTGGGATGGGTACAGGCATTATATGCTAGCCCTCGAGCAAACGTTAAGGTGAATGGGGGGTTCTCCGAGATGTTTACTATACAGCAAGGCACCTGGCAGGGTTGCCCATTGTCCCCCCTACTGTTTTCCTTAGTGATGGAACTCATGGCGAGTAGGATTAGGGCTAACCTGGACATCTCCGGGGTTGGGGTGGGCCCCGACCAGCATAAGCTGACTCTCTTTGACGACATTCTGCTTTTCTTTGTTACCCGGCCGCTGCTCTGCCTCCCAGTCTTGCTCAGGGAATTGGGGAAATCTGGGGCCCTTTTGGGATTTAAAATAATCTGGGGAAAAATGAGGCCTTTAGTGTTAACCTGGAGGTGGCTCTGATGCAGAAGTTGCGGGCTCCTATCCTTTCAGGTGGACAGTGAGCTCATTGAAGTACCTGAGAGTCAGCATAACTCTGCACCCGGAAGACCTCTATCGTGCCAACTATCCCCCCACCTAATGGGACAACTGGGGAGGGATCTGGAGGGTTGGGGGAGGGGGACTTTTCCTGGCCGGGCTGCGTAGCAGTGGTCAAAATGAATGTGCTTCCAAGACTGCTTTACCTTTTTCAGTCCCTGCCGATGCGTATTCCCCCTCTTGATTTACACTGGCTTCAGAGGCAGCTGTTTGCTTTCATCTGGCAACATTGCCCCCCTCAGTGGCTCAGCTGCTGTTCTCTGCTAACAGGTGATGTGGGGGGCTGGGTGTCCTGGATTTGGAGGCCTACTATCTGGCGGCTCAGATGCGCCAAGCAATGGATTGACAGCTGGGGAGTTGGGCAGGGAAGCGGTTTTGGGTGATTGAGCAACATTAGTCTCCCGAGTTGAAACTAATGTATTTGCCCTGGATGTTGGGAGCCCCACCAAGGGAACAATGGAGGGAGAATCCTTATTTATTTCATCTCTGGACAGTGGCAGAGGGGCTTGCAGGAGGGTAGCCCCGACAGCCCGATTTACCGCACTGGCCCTGATAAGGGCATCTCCTACTTTTGGACCAGGGACGGAAACGGTCTTTCGGTAATGGGAGCAATTGGAGTTGAATGTCTTTGCAAAACTGCTGGATATGGGGGATCTCTGGGCCTTTACGGAGTTGAAGAATCAATATCACCTGCCTTCTAGGGATTTTTTGCTTATTTGCAGGTCTTGTATTATCTTTGTCAGCAGGACAGGCACGAGGCCTACAAAACAGGCTATAATGATCTTGAGACCTTGTGGCTGGGGTGGCATAAATTGCGGAGCTGATACATCTGCTTTATCGGAGTCTCCAGGTGCCTTTCAAGAAGAGGTTTAAATACATGTGTGCATGGGAAAGGGATCTGGGTGTTCAGCTGGAGGAAAGTGAATGGGAGAGGATATGCCTGGGCATTGGGCAGGCGACTACATCCATGGCTATCAGAGAAAATTCATACAAACTTTTAATGCGCTGGTATTGCACCCCAGAGTGTTTGCATGGGATGTACCCCCAAGCTTCCGATTGTTGTTGGAGGAGATGCGAGGCCCAGGGCACTTTGTTTCATATTTGGTGGGAGTGTTCTGTGATACAAGAGTACTGGCAGATTGTCAGGGAGCAGATTACAAGCATTTTTTGCGGTAGATGTGGGGCTGGGCCTGGACTTCTATCTATTGGACTTGTGGCCAGATGATGTACGGGCTCATTGGATATGCATTATTCGGACTTCCGTAATGGTGGCCCGAGGGGAAATTGCATGGAATTGGAAGGCCCCGGGCCCACTACAGATGGACGCACGGTCGTATTGATGGAGTAGCTGACTGTACTGCAGAGGAACCAGGTCGAGCAATTTGAGAAAAAGTGGACACCTCTCTTAGACTGTTTGAGTGCAGCTTAAGTTCTTCCGGGGGATGGGTTGTCAGGGAATTCTGGTTTGAGGGTGGGGATGGGGGAGGAGGGCAAATGTTTTGGGATGAATGATTATAGGGGGGGGGGGAGTTGTATATTTTGCTGTTCTGTTCCTCCTCCGAGGGCGGTTGTACATCAAGGAATAGTAGACTGTGGGTCAGGCTCGACCCAGGTATGTTGGTGCTTTTGTTTTTGTGAAAATAATAAATTTTGTGTAACCAAATAGAACAAAGGGGGTAAGAGTCCCTTGGGAAGAAACTGCCAGCACATCACTTATCATTTAAGAATTATTATTTAGCTGTATCTATATCCTGCTTTTCACTGGGTCAAAGTGGTCAATTGGGGGATACATTTAACAAGAGGGGACATGAGACACATATGCTAATACTTACAGGGAACGTGGGAAATGGAGGGTTAAGTGCCTTGCCCAAGACCACAAGGAGTGCCTATAGGACTAGAAATCCCAGTCCCTCTGGCCTGAATTGCTGTCCCCAGGTGGGACTTGAACCCCTGACCCTCTGGCCTGAAGTACCTTGTCCTAACCACTAGACCACTCCTCCCACAAGAATGGACAAGTATGATGTTTGCCTGTATCGCTAGTGCAATTTTTAAGGCCAGCATGACCTCTGTTAAATTCTGGTCTGTGTTTTTACAGGTTGTTCTCAGAGAGAGAGGGATTTATCATGATTGTTAGGTTTAATTAGCAAAATCTCGGAGGGGGTCTATATGGGACCAAGTTATTTAAATACTGAACACCTCCCTAGAGAGGAAAATAAGAAAAAAGCTAAAGAAATGATTATTAGGGGAGGGGTTAACTTGCTCTGTATTAAATTTTCATTTACACAACCAAGAACAGTTGTTTTAGAAAAAAAACACATCATCAATAAAGAAAATCAATTGCGTTCCAAAAAAGGAAACTGAAAAAAACATAACGATAATGAGCAATATCCCACAATAGAACAGGAGAATTCCAATCTCAGGGTCATGTTTTACTAAAGGTTGCCACGCGCTATGAACTGTTGCACCCATAGGAATAACACTGTTGCAGAGGCCAACAGCAGGTGTTAACATTCTTAGCACGCGCTAACTTTAATAAACATGTCCCCCACTTTGTAAAGAAAATATAAAGGGCCTAATATTCCAAAAAAGCTGAGGGCCTGATATTGAAAGGGATTAACACAGTTAGCAGACCTGATAGCCATGTGAATCCCCTCATCCGGGATATTAAGCAGCACTAACACGGTTAGTGCATCTGAATATCTATGGGTGCCACCACTGCATGCCCCAATGCTAACTGGTTAGCATTAGGGCATTTTTGGAGTAGACCCTGGTGATAACCAGGCAGTGGCGATATTGAGCCACTACTCGGTTATCGCAACACGGCAAAAGTTAGGCGCAGTAAAGGCTGGCCTAACTTTCACTGCTGAAACTATCCGGGCGGTTAATCCAGGCAGCCCGGATATGGTCCCAGTAATGACTATCCAGTTCTAAAATTCAGTAGCAATGGCTAGTTGCCGCCGCTGAATATTGGGCCCTGAGCTCCCAAATCTAGGCTCTTAAATTTGTGCCTTACTTTCAGCCACATTTAGAAGCCTAAGTTTTCAGCTGAAAATTCATTCTAATTTAGGAACTTAAAATGTATGGGCCCAATACTGAAAGACGTACAAACCGTGTAAATGCCACTTAGTAGGATATTCAGTTAGTGCCGTTGGATATTTATTTATTTATAAATTCTTCTATATCGCTTTATCTATAAATCAAAGCAGTTCATATAGAACAAGAATGTGTAATAGAACAATAACATGAACTGCATTAACAGATGTTGTACATATAATTGGTGTTAACAGGTTGAATTCAGGGGGGGTGTTTACATAACAAGGGAAGTAACAAAGAACTCAGGATTGGTGTCCTTGCTAGAGGAAGCTGGTGTGGTATCTAAGTCATGGTTGGTTATGCGCTGTGTGATCCTTCAAAGTGCTCCATAAATAATTGTGTTTTTAATTGCCTGCTGAACATTGAGAGGTTGGGTATAGTCTTTTGGGGAGGGCATTCCATATTATGGGTGCAAAAGAGAGAATGCTCTTTTGCAGGTGGACTGATTGCTCCTTGTGCATTCAGGGGATAAGGTTAGGGTGTTCTGTGTGCCACATCTTCTGGCTCTGTTGCTTGGTGTGGTTTGGATGAGTGATCTTAGGTGATGTGAGGATAAATTGTGAAGGACTTTGAATGTACTTTATCTTTATTTGCACTTGATATACCGCCCCAGGCGGCTATGGTTTCGGAGCAGTTTACAATAAAAGCATAATGGCTGCAGGAGAAGCCTATAAAGGAACACCAAGTGTGACAGGAAAGTGAGGAGGAGAAAGAGCAGGAAGACAAGGGGTGGAATAAGTCTCCCTAGATGCGGGGTAGCAGTGGTGGTCAGCAGGGATAAAGCAGAGGGCATGGAGATTTCCTGCAGCCAGACCCTGGCCACGGGAGGCCAGATCGTGGGTCTGGTTACGGGGAAAGGACTTTCTTGGCTGCGGCCGGCTTTCGCGGCTCTGTAATGGAGCCATGGTGCCATGGCAATGAGACGCCATGACACTGCGGCATGGAACCTGGCTGAGTTAGCCGAGAATCTGTTGGACATGGGGCCACACAATTGGGGCCTGGCTGCATGTACAAGCTGGTAGACCTGATTCTGATCCCACAAGGGATCAGAATCGGGTCTACCGCTGTACGTCCCAATTCTGAGTGGCCATACAGGTTCTGGATGTCTGTGCGAATGTCTTGTGGTGTGAGGAGTGGGCGTAGGTGTTGAAGGGTTCTTATCTTGTTGTATATGGATTTGGCTGTGCTGCTGATATGAATGGTTAAGCTTAATTGCTGGTCCAAGGTAATCCAGAGGTAGAGTACTTCCTGCTTCACTTCCAGGGTTGCTTCTTTAACTTCCAGTGTAGGTGGAGGGGTGGTTCTTATCTCTGGTTATGAATAAAGTCTTTGTTTTCTTGTAGTTTATGAATAAGTTATTTCTTGATAACCAATTTGCAACTTCATTATAGCATATTACTAATTGATTATAGGTTGGATTAAATGTATTGCATGGTAGGTACTGTACATCATAATATCATCTGCATAAATGTAGCAATGTGCCCTTTATTGTTGAAAGATGTTACAGATAGGTTGAAGGTATATGTTAAATAGCAATGCTGATAGGACTGAGCCTTAAGGGACTCCTTGCTGCTATTGCTAAGGCTTGGATTTACTTGAGCCTACTTGAACTTGTCTTCGGTCTGTTAGGTATGATCTGAACTAGCTAAGTATTGTTTCTTAAATTCCAATTTCTTGTAGCCTTGAAAGTAGAGTGTTATGATGGAGTCAAATACCGCCGCAATATCCAAGAATTTCAGAATAAAATGTTGCTTTAGCTTGTCTATGTCTCTTATGAGGTTGTCCGTGAGTGATGTAAGAAATATTTCTACCCTGTGAGCTGGTCTGAACCTGTGCTGTTGTGGTTCAAGAGGGGCGTATTTGTCTATGTGCTCCTGGAGCTGGTGTTGCACTAGCTTTCCAATTACGTTTGCTCTGAAAGGTAGACTAGAGATGGGTCTATATGAATTTGGGTCAGCTCTGTCTAGTGTGGAGCTCTTCAGTATTGGGCGAATAGAGGTTCTCTTGAGCATGGGCATATATCCTTGAGTTAGTGAAAGTTAAACTATTCTGAAGAGAAAGGGTGATAATGCAACCTTAGCTATTTTGACCTAACTTACTGGGCATGGGTCAAGAGGAGATGTGGTAGTGGTCAGACTGCTGCTAACATCTTCCGTGGAAATGTTAGAGAATCATTGCCATGGTGTATCTGGTAGTAATACTGTGGGGTTATGGCTATTTAGCTTGTTCTGGTAGAAGTTGGCTAGTGATTGTGGGTTGGGGGTATTCTGTATTCTTTGGAGTTAGGAGCTCAAACTAAATATTTAACTATTTCAAAGAGTTCCTTTGGTCAATTTAGTGAGCGCATAATGAGTTTTGTGTGGTAGTTATTGTTGACTACTTCACGGTATTCATGAAACTTGGTCATGTACGTATTTTGGTGTTCAAGAGATTCTGAGTGTCTCAATTTGCGCCCCAGCCTTCTTAGTTGTATCTTGATGTGCATAAGCTCCTGTGTGCACCAGATGGCACATTGTTTTGACTTCTTAAAGTTATGTTGTTTGAGGGGCAGAAGCAGCTTGTTCTATGACCTCACTCCAGTTGTTTATAAGAGTTTCAATGTTGCAGCTGTCTGTATGTAGGTGGGAGATGGATTCCCTGAGGAAAGCTTGTTTGCCGAATTTTCTGAAGCAGCGAGTAGAAGATGGCGCTGTGTTTGGTATAAGTGTGGAAGGTTGATGTGGAATGTGAAAGTTGGTTGCATAATGATCAGACCAGGGTATAGACTGCAGTTGTAGGATGGGAAGGTTGGAACCACTGAGTATGTCATTCAGGATGAAAATTAGATCGAGAGTATTTCCTTTGTTGTAAATAGGTTCATAGATTATTTGCTGGAAATCCAGTGTGATCATGGCTTCATGGAATGATTGTGCATGTTTTGCTGGAGCCACAGAGAGATTTAAAGTCATCCAGTAAAATTAGTTGTTTGTTTTTTTGTTATTTAGACCTATTAATTTGAGTATTGTGGTAAGGTCCTGTGTGTCTGCTGCTGGGTATCTGTATAGTAGGCATAAAAAATAGTGTTTGTTCTCTATTAATAGGATGTCAAGACCCTCAGAGCTCTTCTGTGATATGTTAGAGAATTTTAGGTTTCCTTTTGTGATTATTAGTACATCTCTACCTCTTCGTTTGAATCTAGGGCAGGTAAATAAATCAAATTCCAGTGTTTTCCACTGGTTTAAGAGAATTGCATCAGTATTTGTAAGCCATGATTCAGTAATTAACATGATGTCAAGTTTGTTACTGGTGATATAATCTGTTATGACTGATATTTTGTTTCGCACAGAGAGTACGTTGGCTAGTGTATATTTTAGGCTGGTTATGTTGGATGGATGAGTTATGGGTTTGTGTTGCAAGGTGTTATGTGTCTGTATGTGGATGAGTCTGTGAGTGCTGTGAATGCTTCAGAAACCAGTTCTTAAGCATTTTATTAAATAAATAAAATTAAATTAAAAGATTTTATACCACTTTATCATTAAGTCAAAGCGATTTACATTATAACTCAGCTCAAAGGTTACATTATAACAAGGGCAACAAAGTTGGAGTACAAACAAGATCTGGGGGTAACAATGTTAATGGTCCATGAGTTTCATTCTGGACTATGTGATACTTCCATAATGTTCAGAGAATAAATATGTTTGTTCATTGTTTCCTGGAGTAGCGGAGTAGCGGGTAGGCTGGGCTAACGACTGCATGAGATTGGGCCTTCTTCTTAGTTCCCCCCGATGGCCTGGACTCCTGCATGCTGGTCAGGTGCTGCTGCCAAAGTGAAAGAAAGTTGCAGGTACCTTTATTCTTATTGTGCACTGCAGATTTAAATGTTCCTGAGCTCTGTTCGTTGTTTCATGGAGTCGCGGGCGGGCAAGGCTAACGACGTGTGATCGGGCCTTTCCCTTAGCTCCCCCAAAGGCCTGGACTGCTGCCTGCTGGAAGGGTGCTACTGCTGAAGTAGATATCCGCAGGTGGCGCAGTTACACACCCCAAATCTATGCGGTTAGCATCAGGGCGTGTTGTGGGTGTTTCGGGGTGGAGCAGAGGCAGTACCTATCGCTAAATGGGCAGTGGCTCAATATCGCCACTGCCCAGTTAGCAACCCATTGGTAAAGATAGGCGCAGCAAAGGCTGGCCTATCTTTACCTGCAGGAGCTAACGGGCAGCAGCTCAATATCTCCACTGCCCAGTTAGCTTCCAGGCTGTGCAGTGACCCAGATATTCAATGCTGGTGGCTGGATATGGCCCCAGCACCTAATATCCAGGGTTAAACTTCAATGGCAGCTATGCATTTTAGAAGCGCTAGTCACCGCCGCTGAATATTGGGCCCTATGCTCCTCAATTTAGGCATGCTATTCATTTGCCTAGATTTATGAGCCCAATTTAATGCCTAATCCTGAAAAGGAGTGCTAAGCTCCTAACTTTTTTTCCCTGCCCTTAGATCTGCTCCCATTTCTACCTCCTTTTTATGCTCCTAAATTTAGGGATTTAGAGAAATTAAGAAATATTTATGACTCAGCCCTAGTTAATTTTCAAGGAGACCAATTTTAACTTTCAAAGTTAGTAGCATAAATCCTTTGAATACTGGGCCCAAATTCTATAAAGATAAAAGTAAACTAACAGCAAAAGCCACTCCAATATTCTACTGCTTTCATATTGAAAGTAGGTGATGCAGAATTAGAAGAGGATATTATAGGGATCCTCTTGGGAGCAATTGAGATGGGTCATAAAAAACATTTAACACTATGGAATTTAAAACCTCATTTACAAGGAAAATTCAACAAAATAAATGCACCAATTTAAAGAACAGCGGTCCTTAAAAGCAAACATTCCTTCCTCCAAACCTGGTAGTTTTTACAATATCCATGAATCTGACCTGAAAGCCATGAAAAAGAACATCCCTGTGTCAAAAGAAACATTTTAAGATGAAATAACTGAGTAAATTACTAGAGTAAAAGGAATTGGCGTCTCATCACAGGAATTCTCAATCAGACCTGTTACATCTATGCAATCAGCAGATTGTGGAATAGGAAATACCAGTTCTCCAGTCTTTTTATTCTTCAAAGGTGATAAATAATTAAGCTTAAATTACACCTCCGAATTTGATTCTCCTAAACTTCCAGTTTTCTTTGAAATATAGAAACAGAGAAAAATGACAGTGGATAAAGACCATATGGCCTATCCAGTCTTCTCTTCCATTCCAACTACTAAGCTTTACAGTCCCCTTTTTCCCTTAGCGATAGTCTGTGTTTGACACATGCTTTTTTAATTCATCTCTACTACCTCCACTTGGATGCTATTCCACGCATCTATCATTCTCTCCATAAAGAAATATTTCCACAAATTACTCCTGAGCCTATCCCTTTTCACCTTTAGCTTATGACCCCCTCGTTGCTGAGCTTTCTTTCAAATGAAAAAGGCTCGCCACTTGTGTATTTATACCACAGAAGTATTTAAACATCTCTGTCATATCCAGGGCCATATCAAGGGTTGTGCGAGTAGTGTGGGCACACGGAGTCATTCTGTCCCGCAAATATTAGGGATGGATATCCCGTTTAGATGTCCATCCCTGCTATTCATAGCCCTGCCGGCCCCGGCCACTGCGTTCCCGTACGAATGGTACGTTTGTACGGGGAGGCCTAGAAAGGGCGGGAGGGGGCATTGCTGAGGCGGAATGAGGGCAGAGCATATGCAGTACATGATCCCGGACATACAGGGCCGATTCACAGTGCATAAGAAGATCAAAAAGAGTAAGTTCCTGCACGTGGCTGAGAGGGAAGGATGCCATATTCATGAGTCTCATAGGATGCATTTCTAACTTGGTATGATCCTGATCATATTTCCCCTCTCCTGTCTTTCTTCCAAAGTATACATATTGAACTCTTTAAGTCTGTCCACATATGCTTTGTGATGAAGATCACTGACTATTTTAGTAGCCATCCTCCGTACCAACTCCTGTTTATATCCTTTTGAAGGTGTGGTCTCCAAAATTGCCCACAGTACTCCAAATGAGGTCTCACCAAAGACTTATAAAAGAGGCACTATCACCTCTTCCTTCCTGCTGGTCATTCCTCTCCCTATGCATCCAAGCATCCTTCTGGCTTTCGCCATCCCCTTTTCTACCTGTTTAGCCACCTTAAGATCATTAGAAACCATCACCTCTAGGTCTTGCTCTTCTTTCATTGACAGAAGTACTTCACACCCTATCTTCTATAGCTCCCTTGGATTTCTGCAGCCCAAATGCTTGACCCTAAATTTTTGCATTAAATCTCTACTGCCAAATTCTCGACCATTCTTCAAGCTTCGCTAGATCCCTCCTCATGTCATCTGCACCTTCCTGCGTATCTATCCTCTTGCAGATTTTGGTTTCACTTGCAAAGAGGCAACCCTTACCCGACAGCCCTTCCACAATATCATTTACAAAAATGTTAAAAAAGAAACGAAACAAGGACGGAGCCCTGAGACACATCACTGGTAATGTCCTCCTCCAAGTGAACTCCATTTATCTATATTATACCCTTTGTTGCCTCTCACTCAACCAGTTTCTAACCGAATTGGTCACATTAGTGCCCATTCCTAGGATGCTCAATTTCTAAATCAACTGTGCAAAACAGTGTTAAAGGCTTTACTGAAATCTAAGGAGGAGTAGCCCAATGTTTAGAGCAATGGGCTAGAACCAGGCAAGCAGGTTTCCAATCCCACTTCAGCAACTTGTGATCTTGGGCAAGTAACTTAACTTTCCATTGCCTCTGGAACAAACTTAGATTGTAAGCCTCCAGGAGACAGGAAAATACCTACTGAATTTGAATGTAACTCACCTACTTATCACATCTAGAGCCTTTCCTCAGATCAACTCTCTGGTCATGCAATCAAAGAAACACATCAGATTTGTCTGACAAGACCTGCTTCTTGTAACACCTTGCTTCCTCAGATCCTGCAATCCACTGGATTCCAGAAACCTCACTATCCTTTCTTTTAGCAGCTTTTCCATTAATTTACTCACTGCAGAGGTCAGATTAACCAGCCTGTAGTTACCAACCTTATCCTTAATTCTGCTTTGTAAAGAAGGACCATACGCACCCTTCTCCAGTCCTCTGGACCACTCCCAACTCTAAATAAGTATTGAAAAAGGTCAGGAAATAGAGCCACCTGACCTTCCCTAAGTTCCTTCAATACTATCGGATATATACTATCGGATATATCTTATCTGGCCCTATCGCTTTGTCAACTTCTAGTTTAGATAGTTCCTCACAAACACATATTTCTGAAAATCATTCAAGATCCCCCTCACTTCTGTTCCTATTTGTGTTTGTTTTCTGAGGTCCTATTCCCAGCTCTTCATCTGTAAACACAGAACAGAAATATCTGTTAAGCAATTCCACTTTATGCTCATCAACTTCTATATATTCCTCCACTTCACCCTCAAGTCTGACAATACCTCCTTTGCATTTCCCCCTATCAATAACATATCTGAAAAAAGTTTTATGTCCCACATTTTACTGCACTGGCTGTATTTTCTTCCATCCATATCTTTGCTTTCCTGACTACTTCCTAGCTTTTTTTAGCTTTTCCAGATACTGATGCCCGTCTTCCTCTTTCTGTGATCTCTTGTATGTTATAAAAGCCACCCTCTTTTTCCTCATCTTTTCAGCTGCTTCTTTCAAGAACCAGTGTCCTCCTTTTCCTTCTATATTTATTTGCTTTCCTAACAAAAAGGTATGTTGCCCTTTCAGTTTTGCCCACTGCTTTTCTACATCCCATAGCTGTTCCTGTCCAGCTAATTATTACTTTAGGTATTGTTCCATCTTGACAAAATTAAGTTTCCTAAAGTTTAGGACCCTCACTTTTGAATGAACTATCTCAGGCCTTGTCCTAATATTGAACCACACCATCACTAGATGAGAAATTACCCACCATAACAGCAGAAACACTCTCCACCAATAAATCCAAGTCAGCGTCTTCCATTAAAGCCTCAAGATCCAAAATTATATTTCCTATATTACGGGCATTAATACACATCTTTCCAGACGTTGCCCATTTCTACAGAAATATTTAATGTTTCACTTACATGAGGGCTTTCTTCACACATACCCAATGAATCTAGTTTAAAACACTCTTCAGTAGGCTAGCCAGTCTACTGCAGAAGACACTTTGACCCTTCTTGGATAAGTGGATATCATCTCTGCTCAGCAGCCCTTGGAAAATCATTTTATTTTCCATGAAATCAAAATGCTCTAGATGAAGAACAAAAGATTTGCCTGAATCTAATCCATGGTCTTCTAAAGTTTCAATAATCTTTGCTTAGCATTTTCCACTTCAGCATTTAAGGATGTAATAGATTCTTGTATCTGATTTAAAAAGGAATTGATTTGACCTATTAGCACAACAAGAATGTCTCAAATATTATCCAAGAAAACCACTGTGAACTTCTTGGGGAGAATTCTGAGAAAGTTCTCTAATAAAGTCTCATCCATATCTTCATATCTCCATATCAAATAGATAGGGGCATCTTTCTGTTTCCTCTTTGTCCTGTCTTTTTGTTATTTATGTCTCCGGAACTAAAGACTAAAAGGTACTGTAAATTGCTAAGATGTTCTAACCATTAGCGCATATCAAATTCTTGCAAATAAATAAATCAGCCCAGAAGGGCCTTCCAATTCTCTCTGTTGCTCCCACAACCAAATAGTCACCTCCGAAACTTCCAACCGTCACCTTGAGAATAGAAGAAGACACACAAAGAGAAGTGTCTGCTAGACTTCCACCACCATAGAAACATAGAAATATGACGACAGAAAAAGACCACATGGCCTATCTAGTCTGTCCTTCCATATCAACAACTACAACAGTCCCCTTTTTACCTTTAGAGATCCTCTGTGTTTGTCCCATGCTTTTTTGAATTCAGTTACTGTCCTTATCTCTACCACCTCCACTGGGAGACTATTCCACAGATCCACTACTCTTTCCGTAAAGAAATATTTCCGCATATCACTCCTGAATCTATCTCCCTTCACCCTCATCCTATGTCCCTTTGTAGCAGAACTTGCTTTCAACTGAAAGAGGCTCTCTCCCTGAAAAGTTATGCCACAGAGGTATTTAAACATCTCAATCATATCACCTCTATCCCGCCTTTCCTCTAAGGTGTACATATTAAGATCCTTACGTCTGTCCTCATATGCTTTATAATGAAGACCACTAATCATTTTAGTAGCCACCCTCTGCACCGACTCCATCCTGTTCACATCCTTTTGAAGGTGCGGTCTCTAGATATGCACACTATACTCCAAATGAGGTCGCACCAAAGACTTATACAGAGGCATTATCACCTCCTTTTTCTGCTAGCCATTCCTCTCCCTATGCATCCAAGCATCCTTCTAGCTTTTGCCGTCGCCTTTACTACCTTTTTACCTACTTTAAGATCATCAGACACATCCACGCCTAGGTCCCACTCTTCTTTAGTGGACAAAAGTACTTCACCCCTTATACTATATTGCTCCCTTGGATTGCTGCAGACCGAATGCATGACCTTACATTTTTCAACATTAAATCCCAGCTGCCAAATTCTAGACCATTCTTCAAGCTTAGCTAGATCCCTCCTCATGTTATCTACACCTTCCTGGGTGTCTACTCTATTGCAGATTTTGGTATCATCCGCAAAGAGGCAAACCTTACCCGACAGCCCTTCCGCTATATCACTAACAAAGATGTTAAAAAGAATCGGACCAAGGACAGATCCCTGGGGCACACCACTGGTAACATCCTTCTCCTCAGAGTGAGCTCCATTTACCTGTACTCTTTGCCTCCTCCCACCCAACCAATTTCTAACCCAAGCAGTAACTTTAGGGTCCATCCCTAGGGTGTTCAGTTTGTTTATAAGTCGCCTGTGAGGAACAGTGTCAAAGGCTTTACTGAAATCTAAATGCACCACATCTAGGGCTCTCCCTCGGTCCAACTCCCTGGTCACCCAGTCAAAGAAATCAATCAGATTTGTCTGACAAGACCTGCCTCTGGTGAATCCATGCTGCCTCAGATTCTGTAATCCACTGGACTCCAGAAACCTCATTATTTTCTCTATCAGCAGCGTTTCCAATCATTTACTCACCACCGAAGTTAAACTAACCGGTCTGTAGTTTTCAACCACATCCTTACTTCCGCTTTTGTGTAAAGGCACCACATGAGCCTCTCTCCATTCCTTTGGCACCACTCCCGACTCCAACGAGGCATTGAAAAGGTCAGTCAGTGCCGGGAGCTGCTAGAATGTCCCCAAGTTCCCTCACTATTCTAGGGTGTATCCCATCCAGATCCATCGCTTTGTCTACTTTAAGCTGAGCTAGTTTCTCACGAACACAGTCTTCTGAAAATTGTTCAAGATGTCCCTCGCTTCTGTTCCTGTTTGTGGGTGTTTTCGGAGGTCCTGCTCCTGGTTCTTCATCTGTGAACACAGAACAGAAATATTTGTTAAGCAATTCCGCTTTATCTTTATCAGCTTCTACATATTTCTCCCTGCACCCATGAGTCTGACAATACCACTTTTGCCATTCCTCTTCTCACTAACATATCTGAAAAATGTCTTATCCCCCCATTTTATTGCATTGGCTATTTCCTCCTCCTTTTGAATCTTTGCCTTCCTGACTACTTTGCTAGCTTCTCTGAGTTTTTCAAAATCCAGATGCCTGTCTTTCTCTCCCTGTGATCTCTTGAATTTCATGAAGGCCTCCCTCTTTTTCTTCAATTTTTCAGCTACTTCTTTCGAAAGCCATAACGGTCTCCTTTTCCTTTTACTTTTATTTACCATTTTTACAAAAAGGTTGGTTGCCCTTAAAATATCCCCTTTCAGTTTTGCCCACTTTCTACATCCCCCAGCTGTTCCCATCCCACTAACGACTCCCTGGTATTGGCCCATCTTGGCAAAGTTAGTCTTCCTAATGTCTAAGACCCTCACCTTTGAATGGATTCTAACAGCCCTTGTCCTAATACTGAAACACACCATCTGGTGATCACTGGATGCAAAATGATCTCCCACTACAACATCAGAAACACTTTCACCATTGGTAAGCACCAAGTCCAGTATGGCCCCTTCACGTGTGGGGTCTGTTACCAATTGCCTGAATAGTTCTCCCTGTAGAGAATCCAGGATCTCCTTACTTCTAGATGATACTGCAGCAGGAATGTGCCAATCAACATCTAGCATATTGAAATCTCCTATCAGAAGCACTTCCCCTTTCCTAGCAATGCTGCGTATGTCTTCAATTAACTCTCTGTACAACTCTTCCTCTTGTGAGGGAGGTCTGTATATCACACCAATACAAATAGATTTATCTTTCCCTCTTTCTAGTTTAACCCACAATGCCTCCTCTCTCCCTTTTAAGCTCTGTAATTCCAAAGCTTTAATAGTAGTTTTTACATATAGTGCCACTCCTCCTCCCTTTCTTCCTACCCTGTCCTTTCTGAATAAAATATAGCCAGGTATAGTTACATCCCAATCATGGTTTTCTGTGAACCATGTTTCTGTAACTGCCACTAAATCCAAGTCAGCTACTCCCATCAAAGCTTCAACATCAGGAATCTTATTTCCCATGCTACGGGCCTTTATACACACTGCTTTCCATATGTTACCCCTGTTACATTAAATACCTTTATGGAAATGGGTATCACCTACCTGGGGGCTTTCTTCACCCATCCCCAACGAATCTGGCTAATCTTCTGAAGAGGGCTTTAAACTAGTCTACTACCAAAGACGCGTTGACCTTTCTTGGACAGATGGATGCCATCTCCTCTCTGCAACCTTTGGAACAGCTTCCCATGGTCTAGGAAACCAAAACGCTCCTCGATGACACCATCCACACAGCCATGCATTCATCTCCAGGATGCGAGCCTCTCTGCCTTGGCCTTTACTCTCAACAGGAAGGATTGAAGAGAACACAACCTGTGCACCTAACTGCTTCACCCTCTGTCCCAGAGCCATGAAGTCACTTTTGATACGTTCCGAGGGATACCTGGCAGTATCATTTGTTCCAACATGGATTAGCAACATTGGGTAATAGTCAGTGGGCTTGAGGAGTCTCGGCAAACTCTCCGTAACATCTTGGATTTTGGCACCAGGTAGACAGCATACCTCTCTGGACATCAAGTCTGGTTGGCAGATGGATGCCTCAGTACCCCTCAGAAGAGAGTCTCCAACCACCACTACCCTTCTCTTCCTTGTAGTCACCAATTCTGCAATTTTGGGGTACTTGAGCTCTGGTTCTTCCCTTTCCAGGGATGTTTTCACCTCCTCCACTTCTAGGTCTGCATAATGGTTCTTCAGTTCAAGGGCTGGAGAAGTTGGATTGGTGATTTTGCAGGCCCTGGTGACTTGTGTCCAACCATCGACACTCTGTTGGCACCCATCTTCTCCTCCGCTGGAGAGCTTGGTTGTTGCAAGAAGCATCCCATCAATGTAGTTCTCACTGTCTTGAATGCTCCCCAGCCTCGCAACCTCCTCTCTGAGTTCCTCCACTTGTTTCCTCAGAGCTTCAGCATGCAGGCATCCTGCACATGGAACCGGTCCTTCAACTGGCATTAGGACCTCTGTCTGGACAGAGACAGAAGCTGTACCGGGGGCAACAGCTTTAGCGATACGATTTTTCCCAACCATTGTTCTGTTCGTGGAGCTTAGGTATCTGTTAAAGCAAAAGAGAGAGCTCTACCAAGTACCAGCCGGTTTCCCAGCTGTCCTTTCAGAGAAAAAGCAGTTAAATCTCTTTAATTATATTCAAAATGTGCTGCTCCAAGTCTCTGTGCTTTGTTAAATGGGGAGGTGCCCTATAAAGCAAGACTGCTCACTAGGGGTGGGTGGGAAGGGAGGGAACTAACACCTGATTAGGTGTCAGCAGTTCCCAAAGCTGAGAAGGTTACTAGAGTTCAACAACCTACTCTGCTCAAGGAAATTTCTACTAAAGCACCAAAAAGAAAGTAACGTTGCTTTAAAAAATATACAAAAACCCTTTTAAGAGCTCCCAGTCAGAGAGCTAGCAATTCAATAAAAATAAACCCTCAAATCCTTACCGTTGTTTGACCTGTAGAGCCCCTGTTAGGAATGCCACTGCAGAGCCCCTGTTAGGAATGCCACTGATCTTATGCCAATAATCTGGGGAGGCTGTACACACCTCTAACTCTTAACAGCGCTGGAGGAGTGAGGATATGCTCCTCTATGCTTAAAGTACTTTCAAGGCAAAGAGTCTAACATCACATCTGCCTCTCATGCAGCCGTTCTCCAAGGGCCACTCTCAGGAGCTTCCTGGAGGGACTAATTCACACCCTTAAAGAATGTGGGTGTCCATCAGTACCCACTGCACCAGCATAGTATACCTGTGTCTTGCCCTTCTGCTTGTCCATCAAGAAAGATAAATTTGGAGAAGCAAAGGTCCAGGGAATTTAATGTTATTTGATCATTAAAATACTGTTACATTTATAATAGTAATTTTACAGCATATGTCCCTTTTTGTCCTTAGGCTCAAAGGATACTCCCACCACCACTCCCAAAAAACATTTCCTTCCCCCAACTGCTGGTGTCCAGCTATAGTCTGCAGAAAAGTTAGCAATCCTAGAGCATTGACTCTGCTGCTATTCCTCAGCATGGGTTTGTGATGCTGCTCTACTGTTAGAAATCTAGTCCCCAAGCAGAAGCAATTCCAATGAACACAATTTAGCTTGTGGCCTGGGAAGCCTTGCCTGCTGGCCCTACAGTGACCCACTTCTCCCCTCCCTTTGTGTAATGTTTCCAACTGAACAGTTCTTGGCTGTTCTGACCAGTTTTATGCAGGAGAGGAGAGGGGCTGGCAGGCCAGAAAACTGGCCAAAGTGCTGGTTTTCTGCCAGCTGCTGAACTCAGGGACAGATCTAGCCAGCATTTCCCTTCTCCACCTGCCAACTGACTGGTTTTACTGCCGTCTCACTCTAGGACTTGCAGCAGCAATAATAGAAAAGAAGCATAGGGCTTTGTTGAGATCACTTTAAATGCTGAAGCCTCTGCCTCATCCCCCACAGAAACGGGAAGTCTGCATCAAAGAGAGTGGGACATGGCAGAGGCTTCAACATGCATATGGGTGCAACAAGGCCCCATGTTTCCTTTCTGTTAATGCTGCTGCCTAAGGTTCCAGATGATGCAGTGCAGCGGCAGCTGCTGGCCAGTGGGCAAAGAAGGGAGATCAAAGCTTTACTTGTGGGGAGTTGGAGCATATGGGAAATTCTGGACCTGGAGAGTTTGGAAGACACTTGCTGGACATGGCAGGGCCATGGGCACAGGAATAAGCATAGAGAGAAGAAATGGGAGAGGGGCAGGGCAATAGGGAGACAGAGAAGTCTCTCTGGACATGATAGTGAAGGAACAGGGAGACAGGGGGGATGCTGGAAATGGAAGTGGTGACTAAGAAAAAAAGAGGAAAGATGCTGGGAATGGAGGAGGGAACAGGAATTCAAAACGGAAAAGATGAACAGAGGAGGAAAAGAAGGCAAGGGAGATGCTGAAGAGGAATAGGGAGACAGAGAAGGGGATACTAGGCATGGGGAATATGATAGGGAAGAGGGGGATACTGAATGTGGGGAGATTAGGAAGGCAGAGGGGAGATGCTGGGTAGGGAGGAAAAGGGGAGAAAGGTGAGAGTGAGTATGAAGACTGGGGGATAAGATTGGGAAAGGAGTAAGAGACAGGGAATGGGAGGGCTGGGGTGAGGGCAGGAGACAGAAAGCTGTAGGTAGATGCGGTAAAAAGGAAGGTGTTAAGGAGTGAAATCTGGATAGAGTAGCAGAAAAATAAATGGAAGAAATATAGAAAAGGAAGTGAAAACAGGAAGAGAAAGCACAGTTACTTACCTGTAACAGGTGATCTCTGGGAACAGCAGGAATTAGTCTTCACATATGGTACGTCGGTACCGACGGAGTCTGCACGGGAATGCTCCCCAGCATCCAATCAGAAAGCTTTTGGGAGCATCCCTTGTGCCTGCGCGGTGACTTCCCGCCTTTCCCACTGCCTCTCCTCAGTTGAGTTTCATAGCTGAGACAGGAGAGAAAGAGGAAAGGAGATAGAGAGATACAACTCCTAGGGGAGGTAGGTGGGTTGTGAAGACTAATTCCTGCTGTTCCCAGAGATCACCTGTTACAGGTAAGTAACTGTGCTATCTCCAGGAACAAGCAGGAATGAGTCTTCACATATGGGGACTCCCTAGCTGTGGGTGCCGGGGGAGATCCCATAAAATGCGTATCCCTGGAACAGGACTGCATTTCCCAAACCTGGATCCCCGGCATCCCCTGAGGGATGGGGGGTAGGGGTTGAAAAGAGAAGAGCTGTAGAGGAACAGCAAATCTAAAGACTACAGGGAAAGAGAGTCTTTAGAATGTATGTCAAGTATCATTAAAATATTTAATGAACTAGTACAATATAGATCTTACCTACTGGATTGTAGGAAGTAGGACTGTGATGGAGTGTACTGTAGATGCAGTAGCGGAATCCTCAAGGTAACTTCACAGCAGTGAGGATGAAGTCCCAAAGCTGGAATGGGCAGGTGACCCAGTTGTCAACTGGGGCAGGAGAAGAACAGCAGGTCTTTAATGGAAATCTTTATGGAAAAAAGCTGAAAACTCTTTTAGGCACAGAGTTATTAACATTGAGAACTAAAAGAAAAGACTGACCGATCTGGAGAATTAGCCCAGTCCTGAAAGGAAGAGGGGGTATTGAAAAAAGCCCCTATTCCCAAGGAGAACAGAAGTGTACTCAGAAATACTGAAGATGTACACTGTCTTTCCTAGCTGGTAAGAGATAGGAAGACATTGAAGTTTGATACTTCATAGACAGGGAGATTTATAACAAAAAGAGAAGCTGTTGACATCACAGCAGTAATTGTGTGTATAACTGCTCCCACTTACTGAGCTGCATGGGAATAGGCAAGTTGACTGTCTGGACTTCTTAAGAAGGTAAAAGCTTTATAGCACAGACAGTTAGGGAGATAGTAGGTAATACATAGCGTCCTATGGATATCTCCCGATGGACACATATATATATATATATAAAATATATAGATATAGATATGGAGATGCATACATATCTATAGATATGTGCATATATGTTTAGATATGTGTGATATATATAGATAGATAGATATAGATGGGCATGACTTAAGCCTACATAGACTACAGAAATATGTATGTATAGGACATATACATACATAAATATAAGTCTGAGGATACATGCCTGCAACTGAGCCCCACAAAAACATTCACATGGGGAATGTGATGGGAAAAGATTCATCGAATAATAAGGGGGTGAAAACCACCCGAAGATATATAGAGAATCTATTTCTGCGGTGCAGGAAGGTATCTCAGTGGAATAACCAGTATGGTTGCGTGAAAAAACAGAGGATAATAGCAGTCTGGTAAGAGCACGTCAGGAGTACTTTAGGACTCTGACATGTCCAAAGGACAAAAAAAAAACCGCATAGATTAAGACACCAAGATGACCCAGCCAAGGGACACAGGGGTATCATGTATACCAAAAGAGTATGCGTTGTCCAGGTGGAGCATAAAGCATAATGCCAAGCTGCAAGGAAAAAAGGGTGGATTCCTGCAAGATTGGGAACTCCTTGGACATTCACGCAGAAAAAGCTTGTCTTCTGTAGCACAACAGGAGACAAGAGGGTATAAGAACCCATAAAGTCATGGATGATTATATAAGGTTTTTCTACTATATGGAAGAAACCTTCAAAGATAAAGTTCAATGCTCTGTAGCAAGGGCTCATAGTAGTAAGCTCCTCTGAAGATTGCAGAGAGCATTGTGCAGGAGAGTTATGAGAAAAAACTGACTGAAGTCAGGTGTGTTGCCACATCCTAGGAAAGGATATGGCTAGAAGAAGATAACCTGCAGTGAATAGTACTATGCAAGATAGTTGAAAGTAGCTTGCAATGAGCAGCAAAGTAATCACTGGAACTCCTGTATGCACAGCAACTAAACAAAACAGCAGAGGGGATTCTCCTGTATGAAAACAGAGAGAAAAACAGACAAAGGGAGCGGAAAATATTCCCGTCCCTGTCTGATGAGCAGTTCAGAGCATGCATTGAAGGATAACAAAAAATCTACACTGGAAAGAAAGAGAAGTGATTCAGTATGGTACCAACTCAAGCAGGGGAAACCCCTGGAAGAGAGGTGGAAGGTGACTTACCATATGGTAAGTTAGCTGAAGTAAAAGATGTCCATGTGGGGACAGAAACTATCATGGGATAGTTGTGGTCTCCCTTCGTGGTAGTAAGAAGGGGAGAATTCTATAACCCATGGACAAAGTATCCTAACAGCTTCGCATACTGAAAAAGAAAAACCCAGTGTAGAATTTGAAGAATAAACTTCTGCTAGAGGAAGTTAACTGTAGATTGTAACATACATGAACTTATGGTTGCTGGATATGATTAGACTGGTTAGAGTCTGGAGACTTCAGACTAGGATGAGATGTCCCTTGCTTGGGTACATCTGGAGGATGGGCAGGAGAAGGGTGGAACCTTCTTTTCTTAGGGAAAGGAGGTTTGGTAGGACATTTCCTACATCCTGGGGAAAAAGAAGGCTTAGGATGGTTTCCAGAACCAGGGAAGTCAGTGGAGCAATGAGCAACCTGACGTAAAGCCTCTCTATTGAAGAGATTTTCTCCAGTACAAGGAGAATTACCCAGTGTATGTTGTGCCCATCTGCTCAAGTCTGAAGCTTGCAGCCAGGCTTTACGACGTGCTCCAATGGCAATAGCAGAGGATCTGCTAACAGACTCAAAAGAGTCTAGAGAAGTACGAGAAAGAAACCAAGAGATATTCCTGCTATGATTAAGAAGCAAGGAATAGTCAGGCTCTGACAAAAAAGGGGACAAAAGAGATAATTTCTCTGTGACCTCCTGAAGTGTCAGACTCATATAAAAAATATATGAGAAAATTCTTGAAGCCAGCATAGAAGTTTGGAAGGTTTGACGTCCAAAGGTATCAAGTGCTTTAGATGCACGACCTGGCGGATAAGAAGAATGCTTCTTCTTGCTTCTTACCTTCCTCATTGCTGATTCCACTACAATGGAATGATGTGGAAGTTGGTTCTTTTGAAACCCCGGAGAGGGAGGCACTTGATACAGAACATTCATGGCTGTAGAAGGCGAAGGAACATTTAAGGGTGATTCCCAAATCCTCAGAAGAAGATCCTGCAAAGAATGATGTAAAGGAAGCATTATATTTTCCTTATCTGCAGGATCTTGAGTAAAGCCAGGAATAGGAATGGCAAGAAAGGTTGCCATGTCAAGGAGAAATTTCTGAAGAGAAGGATCTCCAATAGGAACTATTCCTGGGTAAGCTGAGGTTGAAGGAGCAGCTTGAGCACCAGAAGACATACGGGACTGGTGCAGAAAAATAATCCTGCTAGATGGACCGTGATAGTACTGCATTGTCAGTGCCTGGTATCGATTCTAAACTAGGCATAGAAAGGATCGATGGCACCGATGGAACTGCAGGAATAGACATCGATACCGGTACCGGTATCGGAGACGATAATGTCATCGAAGCAGTAATCGGGGGCTGCTGAAGCGGTGCCGAGGTAACCAGAGAGCCTTGGCAAATATCCTCGGTATTGCGCAGTCGGAAACGAAATGGATCGGTTCCAAAACGCGTCGGTACCAAGTCATCGAGACTGGATATCGATTCTAGACTCGGCATCGAAGGGAGCGAGTCTATCGATGCATGTCCAGAAGGTACCGATGTTGGTGGCGGTATTGGCGATGCCGATACAAGAAAGTCAATCTGGGTCGTATCGATCGGCCCCGAAGGTACCGAGGACACCAGATGACGATCCCTGGTGAAGAGTGGAACACTCGACACCGATGCCGATGCCGGGGTATCGGTACCGCTCGAAGCCGGTACCAACCCCGAGCATGGCTGGGCCACAGGAAAGCCAATCTGGGTGATATTGATCGGCCCCGAAGGTACCGAGGACACCAGATGACGATCCCTGGTGAAGAGTGGAACACTCGACACCGGTGCCGATGCCGGGGGATCGGTACCGCTCGATGCGGATACCACCCCCGAGCATGGCTCAGGTATGTTCTGTGAGAGGTGAGCCCCAGGAACAACCTGAAACCCCGAAAATGCTTTGGAGCCCGAAGACTCCCGCCGGGGTTTTATTGCCAATGGGGTCTTGAGGGCAAGGCCAGAGCCGTCATCATGCTGGGCATGAGACTTACCCTTCAAGAATTGGCTAGTCTTAACAGACTGTTTGTGGGTTACCTGATTCTGGAGAGAAGAATAAATCGGTGTCCTCACTTCAGGAGGAAAAACGGCATCGCGGGAAACTCGAAACAGGGAAGGTCTTCTCCCAATAAAATAGCCTGAGGTATCAGGGAAAAAAGGGTCAGGACCAAAACAGGTTAGACACCAAGCATTGGAGTCTAAAAAGGAAACTAAGTTTCCACAGTGAAGGCACTTCTTAGGGGAAGAAGGCTCCATGTTGGAAAAGGCCTGGTAGGCCCCAAAAAGTTAAAACAAAAAAACTGAGGAGAAAACATTTCTCTAAGTTTGAAAAGAAAAGAATAAAAGCACCGGCGGTACTGGTATCGGCGGGAAAGACAGTCGCGACCACAAGAAAACAAGAAAATAAGGATTTTAAAGAAAAACGTTTCTGCGGTGACAGGAGGACGTCCTGTTGGCTCCGCGGAAAAACGAAAACTGAGGAGAGGCAGTGGGAAAGGCAGGAAGTCACCGCGCAGGCGCGAGGGATGCTCCCAAAAGCTTTCTGATTGGATGCTGGGGAGCATTCCCGTGCAGGCTCCGTTGGTACCGACGTACCATATGTGAAGACTCATTCCTGCTTGTTCCTGGAGATAGAAGAAATAGCAAATGGACAGCAGACCCTAAAACAGATGGACAGAGGAAACCAGAAACCATCAACTGGTATCAACATAATTAGAAAAATAAAATTGCCAAACAACGTAGAAGAAAAAATAATTTTATTTTCAGTTTAGTGATTGAAATATCAGTTTTTGCAATGCCATCTGCTATTTTTGTATTTGGCACACCTCTCTTTGTTTCTTTGGTATCATACTGCATGCGGAGTCTGGCTTATTGGAGTTTCAGTTTAAGTTTTGTTTACATATTTATAGCTTTAGTTTGTGGTCACTTATTTTTTATTTGGTGAGATTCTATCTGTGTTCTGTGTGTGTAACAAAAGCTAGGTATTCTTAGGGTTGTCAATTGGCTTCAGATTTGCTCGACAGGTATGAACCAGTCCTGGGTTTACCCACTCCATGCAGGGCCCTGTGATCTTTATTTTCTTATGAAGTGCAATAGAAATATCAGGCCCGGTTTTCAAAGGCATTTACACGGGCAACTGCCCTAGTTACCCATGTAACTGCCATATCTGTGATTTTCGATGGGCACCTACATGGGTAGTGCCCTTCAAAAATCCAGGATATGTCCCTAATGCGCCCAGATGCTATGCGGTTAGCATTGGGGCATGTTAAGGGGCGTTCCAGGGCGGAGCAGGGACAGAGAAAAGAGCTAACCGGGTAGCACCAATTTTCGATCCTACCTGCTTAGCCCTCTGCGCCTTAAAGATAGTTGAGATTTTTCCTTGCCTATCTTTCAGGAGAAGGGCTAAGCGAGTAGTATCGAAAATCGGTGGTACCCAGCTCGCTCCTGCGGCTTCCGGGGTGTGCGGTGAGACCTGGATTTTTAATGCCGAGGTCGCATATGACTCAGGCATTGAAAATCTGGGTTAGGCGGAAGGGGGGTGAGCTATGTGCCGACGCAGCGCATAGCACCACCCAGTTCAAAATCGGGCCCAACAAAACTAAAAATCCCTGCCTGCAATGGGGTAAACCCAGGACTGGTTCATACCTGTCGAGCAAATCTGAAGCCAATTGACAACCCTAAGTATTCTGTTATCATGGAGTTTCTATGAAAGGCAGAGTTGCCAAGTTACCCATTTCCAGGAAATTCCATTTTTTGCCAGTTCTGGTTTCAGATTTGCATTGCAATGTATTTGTGGTCCTTGATTTTACCCATTGGAATTAGTTCTACAGGTCCCATAATGCATCAGAATAACATTGTCAGAAATCCAGGACTGGCTTAAGATCTCATTCCTGGAACTGGGTAACTTAGCAACACTGGTAAGGATCGGCTTGTTCAGTTTTTCCAATAATTGTCCTCATGCTCTAGCACTGACTGCAATATTTACAGTGCTGCCTTTTCTTAAGTAGAGTCCTTGTTGAGTGAATTTTGGAAGATAGTGCTAGAACGGTAGATTTGCTCTAGGTCCTGAGCGACTTTTTGTAAAGTTTTGTATTACATCACAATATGGCTAGTACTGAGAAGGTTTAAGACAACAGCAGAATGTGAAGTTTTTTGTTCAGTAGGTTTTATAGGGACATGTTCTAGCTCTGCTTTGTAGGCATTGTTGGGGAGGGGCTGAAGAAGTTATGTGGATGCAGAATATATGTTTAGATTTAACACCCTATCAGGCAGCATATGTGTATTGGAGCCTGAGGAGGAGACTGTGGCTTATAGGAGCCTCCTCTTCTATTTCCCATTCTTTGATGCAGCCTGCAGTTATATGTTAAGGATGGGGCACCATAGTATTCTGGCAGGGGTAATCTTTTTTTGGCCACATATTTGGTGCCTTGTAAAATTCTACACACCTACTGCTATCTAAAAATTGCAATTCAAAAAATGTATTAAAGTAGGAGTTTGTTTCACTGATCTATACAACATGCTCTACATTGTAAACATGAAAGAACAATTACAGAAATATTCAAAATATTATTAATAGCAAATCAAACACTCTTGATTGTATCAACCATCACACCCTCTGTCACAACTGTCTGTGTGCTCTAATCCTGACCGGGAGCAACAAGTAGCAAAAATCCAGCCTCAGCTCTTTAACTCCAATTCCCTGGACTCAGTGCAAGTAAGGAAACACACACACAGAATTTTATCAATAACACAATACTACTGAAGCTTCAGCAGAGGAATTCAAGCTTGCAAACCTTAGTAGTTTCCCGTAATTCCTCTCTCAGCTAGGTTGCCTCACTTTCTTTTATTAGGAAAAAATGCCACATTGTACAATTTCGTTCCATCACACTGCGACATGCTTCTGCACTACTTTTTGTTTATCTGCGTGTTACAAGTCAAACTAAACACTACATGTGTTACAGGTCATGCCAAGCACAAACATATTGCTCACGCTTAATAAGGACAAGCATTCTGCAAGAAAAACATTCTGTCTTCATAAGAACTCTGTCTCTGTCTAGCTGTTTCTGTGAGATATGACCTTGGCTTTTCTCCTACAAATCTTTCTAAGCTGTTAGCAAAATTCGCACTATCCATATTTCTAAACCTGAGAAACCTCAGCCCCCACTTTGAGTCCCTTTCTACAACAGCAAACCCAAATTACAATAGATTCCAAACACTTCCTTAACAAGGCCCATAATAAATTACATGGGGCATGTTCGCGAAAGCGCAGCAGGTAGCGTGGGACAAACGCATGTTTAGCAAGTGTTATTACCATGGTGGGAGCCTAGTGGCCATGTTAGATGCAGGGGCGTGGCTGTGGTAGGGACATACTGCTGCGCTAGGCACATCACTATCACAATATCTGCAAGCGTGTAGTCATAGGTGCACACACTCACAACACGCACCGAGCAACTGTTAGCTACAAATGCATTATTAGGCAGCAGAACCATTGCAGAATGTAATAAACGGGCCCCCGCTCTATCTATAAGACAGCAGTAAGGCCAGTACAGAACAGAGAAGGCTGCACAGCTCAGAGCAATATGGCAGGGCACAACCTTGCACCATCGACACTATAGTCTCCAAGGACATACCTACACGCAGCCAAAGGAGTAAAAACACAAATAAAATAGACACCCCAAAAGAATTTACAAAAGCTAAGAAACTCACCAACGATAGGGCTTTTTCACACTCAGTACCCACTCTCTGGAATGATCTTCCAGAGGAAATCAGACAACTTACTGACATTAGGGACTTCCGTAAAAAATTAAAAACACATCTATACAAGAAACACTATGGCACACAGATTAACACTAACACTGACACACAAATAGACAAGGGATAACGGACAAGAAACTAAACGCAAGTCCAAGCTAACACGGTAACTAACAAACATCCCACTTTGTACATAGATGAGATTCCACTCCCTTGTAAATTAATCAGTTCAGATTGGTTTCCACGCAAGCAACCTGGAATGTAATTTGTACTGCCTGTACATAGTTATAATGTTACATGTAAAAAGTTACTTGTAAAAAGTTTCAAAATGTTCCATGTATTAAGACTAGACATGCCCATCTGTCATGCCTTGCATCACTGGTTCTTTGTAAACCACATCCAATCCTTGGAAGGATGCGGTATAAAGATTAATGATGTGCGGCTGCGCCATCTGGATATGGGCAGAATGCTTAAACGATATTTGCTTCGCACAGCGTCCTTCTGGAAGACCGATAGGTTGGTTGTTCTGTTCGGGGGACCACGTAAAGGGGAAGCGGCGGCCAAGGCCTCCATCTCTAGGTGGATTAGGGAGGCAATTGCTTCAGCGTACATTCTAAAAGGAAGGAAGGTACCGGTGCTCATTCGACTTGGTGCTCATTCGAATCGAGGCCAGGCGGCTTCTTGGGCGGAGTATGGTTTGGTCCCGCCATTGGATATTTGCAGGGCGGCTACCTGATCGTCTCTGCACATCTTTGCCAAGCACTATAGGCTGGATGTTCAGGCGGCAGCGGATGCTCGGTTTGGGAGGATGGTGCTTCGGTCTGGGATGGGAGACCCTGCCCAGGCTTGAACTGCGCTGTTACATCCCAGAAGATAAGGGACTGGACTGGAGACGATAAGGAAAGATTAATTAGACCTTACCTGCTAATTAGGGTTCCTGAAGGAACTCCAGTCCAGTCCCTGATCCCGCCCGAGTTGGTTTGTTTCAGGATACCGATCCAGAGGACGGTGCCCGGACCGAAGGTCTGTTCGGAGGCTGGAGAAGATATGAGTATTCCTCGCAATGGCGTTGGTGGCGAGAGGTGTCATCGACGGGGGAGAATGGCCCTTGGAAGGGTTAGGTAAGGGCTGCTGTGTTTTGAAGGTAAGCCTCCTCCTCCTACTTCGTCTCCTGGGGAGGGAGTTGGTGGTCCTTCAGGGAGGGGAGGGAAGGAAATAGTTTTAGGTTGAAGTTTGTTTCTTCGGTTAAAAAAAAAAAAAAAAAGGGTTTCTTAATTGTCTCTCCGTTAAGTCTGCTTTTTCAATAGATTACTGGTGCTGGTTGGTGGTGCCAGTGATGATATACCAGGGAGTCATCAAAGTGATGATTGGCTCAGCCTCCAAGCTGCTGGAAGAGGTGCACAACCCAGAAGATAAGGGACTGGACTGGAGTTCCTTCAGGAACCCTAATTACCAGGTAAGGTCTAAATCATCCCCCCTCCAGCCCCCGAAAAGGATGGAAGAGAAACTACCTGATTCACATGAAAAGGAGAAAGCACCTTTGGCAAAAAGGAAGGAACTGTACGCAAGACTACCTTTTCCTTTTTTTTTTTTTATTAGGTTTTAACAAAATACATTATACAAAATAATGAAAAGAAATAGATATTCCGTCTCATAACAAATCTAAAGAAAAGCAAAGATACAAAAACGAACATCAATGAAGCCCACATCAAGAGAGCGCAAACTGTAGCCTCAATTTAGAAAACATAACATCCAGCAGGAAGAAAGGCAAACAAGTCCCGAAGGACCACAATATAGGAGGTATTACACATCTCCAACCCCCCCCCCCCCCCGAGTCCAATTTATCCGCTAAGAATCTTTTTAGATGGGACACATCCTGAAAAGTATAAGGAGCATTATCATAATTTATAACACATCTACATGGGAATCGTAAAAAAAAAAGGAAGCCCCAATCGCTAACACACGAGGTTTAAGAGCCAAAAATTGCCGCCGACGCAGCTGTGTAGGACGGGAGAAATCAGGAAATATATTTATCGTCTGTCCGCAGAATTTGGATGTCTTAACCTTAATAAAAGCTTTAAGGATACATTCTTTCATCAATAAAGATGAAAGGGTGACCAATAAAGTGGCACGAACTGAGATTAAATCAAGGGAATCTTCCAAAAGACTACCTTTTCCTTGAAGAAAGAAAGGAAAGGCGGCAGCGAAGACAGAGCCTGAAGCTCCGAAATACGTCTGGCGGAACAGATAGCTACCAGAAACACTGTCTTAATGGTCAAGTCCTTTAACGAGGCCTCTCCTGCCGGCTCGTAAGGCTGCCCAGCTAAGGCATTCAACACCAAATTGAGATCCCATGGAGGAATCACGGACCTTTGCTGGGGGCGCAGGCACTTAACAGCTTGTAGAAACCTACTAACGTCCGCGTGGTCCCCCAATGCCTTTTCACGGACCTTACCCCTATAACAGGAAATGGCAGCCAGCTGCACCCGCAAGGAGCTTGCAGCCAGGCCCATATTGAACCCGTCCTGCAAGAACTCCAAGAACTCTGGCACAAAGACCCCAAACGGCTTCTTCCTCTGATTGTCACACCAAGACTCAAAAATATGCCATATCCTCACGTACGAGAGACAGGTCGAACGCTTAAGCGCACTCAAAAAGGTAGAAATTACCGCCCCCGAATACCCCCGCTTTCTAAGCCTCACCCTTTCAATAGCCAGGCCGTAAGCGAGAATCGATCCACCTGAGGCATCCGCACCGGACCCTGCACCAGAAGATCCTCCCGGCAGGGGAGCCGCCATGGCCGATCGGCCAGCAGCCTTACCAGATCCGCATACCATGGCCGCCGCGGCCAGTCCGGGGCTATGAGAATTACCAATCCCTAGTGGGCTTCTACCCGCTAAAGTAAGAACATAAGAACATAAGATATGCCATACTGGGTCAGACCGAGGTCCATCAAGCCCAGTATCCTGTTTCCAACAGTGGCCAATCTAGGTCATACGTACCTAGCAGTATCCCCAAAAGACACAGGTTCCACAATGCTTGTACTGGGTCAAGCATTGATTATCCTGGGTCCCTTTTTAATAGTGGTTTATGGACCTTTCCTCCAGGAACTTGTCCAAACCTTTTTTAAAACCAGCTACACTAACAGCCCTTACCACATCCTGCGGCAACAAATTCCAGAGTTTGATTACACGTTGAGTGAAAAAATATTTTCTCTTATTTGTCTTAAATAGTTTACCCTGTAGCTTCATTGCATGTCCCCTAGTCTTTTTATATTTTGATAGCGTAAACAATTGATCCACGTTTACCTGTTCCACTCCATTCATTAATTTATAGACCTCTATCATATCTCCCCTCAGCCATCTCTTTTCCAGGTTGAAGAGCCCCAACCTTTGTAGCCTCTCTTCATAGGAGGAGCCTTCCATCCCCTTCACCATTTTGGTGGCTCTTCTCTGTACTTTTTCTAATAATGCTATGTCCTTTTTAAGATACGGTGACCAGAACTGCACACAATATTCAAGGTGCGGTCGTACCATGGAACGATACAGAGGCATTATAATATCCTTTGTTTTATTTTCCATCCCTTTCTTTATGATACCTAGCATTCTATTTGCTCTCTTGGCCACCGCTGCACACTGGGCAGAGGGTTTTAACATGTTTCCTGGGTGGTGGCTCCCAATGTGGAACCTTGCATTGTGTAACTATAGTGTGGGTTGTTCTTTCCTAGATGCATAACTTTGCACTTGTCCACATTAAATTTCATCTGCCATTTGGATGCCCAGTCTTCCAATTTATCCAGATCCTCCTGCAGTTTTCCACAATCCTCTTTTAACAACTTTAAACAGTTTTGTATCATCTGCAAATTTGATAACCTCACTCGTTATTCCCTTTTCCAGGTCATTTATGAATATGTCAAAAAGTAGCGGACCCAGTACAGATCCCTGGGGTACTCCACTATTCACCTTTTTCCATTGGGAATATTGGCCATTTAGCCCTACCCTCTGCTTTCTATCTTTTAACCAGATCCTGATCCACAATAGTACACTGCCTCCCATCCCATGACTTTTTAGTTTCGCCAAAAGTCTCTGATGAGGGACCTTATCAAAAGCTTTCTGAAAGTCCAGATACACTATATCAACCGACTCACCTTTGTCTACCTGTTTATGCACACCTTCAAAAAAACATATCAGATTAGTAAGACAAGATCTTCCTTGTCTAAAGCCATGTTGGCTGTCTCCCATTAGGCCATGACTATCTACATGCTGTGCAATTTTGTTCTTTATGATGGTTTCTACCATTTTCCCCGGTACTTACGTCAGACTCACCGGTCTGTAATTTCCCGGGTCACCCCTGGAACCCTTTTTAAAGATTGGTGTTACGTTGGCGACCCTCCAATCTTCAGGTATTACAGATGATTTTAATGAAAGTTCACAGATTACCAATAGCAGGTCCGCAATCTCATATTTCAGTTCTTTCAACACTCTTGGATGTATACCATCCGGTCCAGGTGATTTGCTACTATTCAGTTTATCAAATAGTTGTAATATACCTTCCCGGTGTAGCGATATTTCTCTCAATTCCTCTGCAGTATCACCTTTAAATACCACTTCAGTCTTGGGTAACATCCCTACATCTTCCTCAGTAAAGACCGAAGCAAAGAATTCATTCAGTCTCTCTGCTATAGCTCGTATAGTATCAGTGCTCAAAAAAACGCCGCACTGATACTATACGAGCTATGCTTCTTGTTTTAAAATGTGGGCAGCAACAGTTTACTATTTCAGTTGTAAATCCCCCTGAAGAAACTCAGTCTTATTGAGTGAAATGCATTGAATGGCGCTGAGATAACTGGCGTTGGGGTATCTGAAGTTAAGTACTGTTATTAAGTACTATTGCTATTTTGCACTGTTTTTGACACATTTTGTAGGAGTATTGAAAATGTTAATTTTATGGCCGGTGGACAGTCCTTGATGCTATTGCGGCGCTCTTAGACACTTCAGAGAATTCCACGGGGTTGAGACACTGCTCACCACCCTATTCAATGATGTTCTCACCACTATAGACAACTTACAGCAAGGCGTTGTGCTAATCTTCCTGGATATAGCAGCAGCGTTTGATTCGGTAAACCATGAGATTCTCCTCGTTCGACTGAAAGAAAAAGGCGTCCATAACTCAGCACTTGAATGGTGCAGATCATACCTTGATACCAGAATGCAATATGTAAAAAACTGCAACAGGAGAATCCGAACTCTTCCATCAAAAACAAGGGGTTCCGCAAGGGTCCTCTCTCTCATCCCTCATGTTCAACATCTATATGCAGCCGATCTGCAATATCATCAGGTCATTCAATGTGAAATGTATGGTATACGCAGACGATATCCTACTCTACATGCCGTTTTCCACAAAGCAAATGGATTTACTACCTATAACAAACTGCTTCGATGCAGTCTCAGAATGGCTCCTGTCACAGAACCTCCGCATTCAACACAAGAAAACCGAGGTTCTCTTTATCACCAGAGACACCAACTTCACCCCACCTTCACATTTAAAAGTCAAAGGAGCTGAACTATGCACTAAGGAAGCAATAAAATACCTTGGAGTCACACTGGACCACCGGCTCAACATGAAACCACACATAAATAATATCGTAAAAGCTGTCTACTTCAAGATACGCACGCTCAAGCACCTACGCTCCCTACTTGACCCAGAAGACTTCAGAACCATTTACCAAGCCCTAATCCTACCACATTTTGATTTCGCCAACTCAATTCTTCAAGGACTCCCACAATCCACCTTGAGCCCATTACAGCTCGCTATGAACACTGCCGCAAGGGTTCTTCAAGGAGCGTCCAAGAGTGAACATATTACACCAATCCTCAAACAGCTCCACTGGCTCCCCATACACGGAAGGCTGATGTTCAAAATCCTGATTCTAACATTCAAGGCCATAAAGGGACTATCTTCCAACTCCCTTTCTGAGCTCATCCAAACTGTACCACGAAACAGAAACAGAAGACAGGCAACATTAAACTCCTTATCAACACCAAAGGCCATTACAACATATAATCTATCAACAGCTAACAGAACCTTCTTGTGTTGCGCACCAAAATGCTGGAACTCGCTCCCTGCCGACATCCGTACCATAACCGACTTAACCCAGTTCAGAAAGGCCCTTAAATTCACCCTATTCACCAGATACTACCCCATATGAAGATAACATCTAGTCCCACTACATATCCAACTTCGGTTTTTTTTTTTTTTTTTTTTTTTTTTTTTTCCCTTGCTCCCAACAATCGTGCTAATTCATGTACATAGTTCGAGCATGTGATCTAGTTAATAGATTACATTTTCCATGTAAATAGTTCTCCCTTGTTTTCCAAGTTGATAATCCTGTTATATGTAACTCCGAACATCCTGTTGTTCTGGTTTTTTGTTTTGTTCTCTGTAAACCGCGCTGATGTCGAAGAGTGCGGTATAAAAGAAATTAAAATAAATAAATAAATAAATAAATAAATTAAGCCGGTTGGTCTGAGACATCCCTGAGCCATTATTTTAAAGTTTGTGAATTTTTGAATTACTCCCACAATTATATGTTTCCTTTTAATAGGTGCTGTTGTTAATAGAGTAATTTCATTATTTTTGGTCACTTTTTTGTTACTCTGTGAATTGACCTGAGGCTATTCTGATTCACATGGAAGGCCGAAAGCACTTTTGGCAAGAAGGAGGGGACCGGCCGAAGAACAAAATTTTTTTTTTGAAAATACCAGATACGGTTCCTTGAAGGACAGCGCCTGAATCTCTGAAATCCTGCGCACCGAATAAATGGCTACAAGGAAAACCGCCTTCAATGTCAAACCCTTCAATGAGCACCTGCTCAAAGGCTCAAAGGGTTCCTTGGCCAATGCCGACAGCACCAAATCGAGATCCCAGAGTAGTACCACCGTTCTCCTTGGAGGACGAAGATGCCCCATCACCCTCAGGAACCTCAGCACATCATACTTACTATGGTCAATCTATCACTACTCCAAGGCTACCTCCCTCCCACACTTAAACATGTACAAATTAGACCGATCCTGAAGAATAACACACTTGACAAAACCTCCCCAAAATCTTACCGACCTATCTCAAGTATACCATTCCTAGCAAAAGTCATAGAAAAAAACTGTACAAATACAGACACAAGAATTTCTTGATTCTTCCTACCCTCTTGATGACCAACAATACGGATTTCGCCCCAAGCATGGAGTCGAAACACTTCTGACTGTCCTAAATGATACACTACTAAGAGGAATAGATAATCACAAAAAAGCCTTCATCCTCTTATTCATTGACATTTCTGCCGCTTTTGATAGTGTTCACCATTCAATAATGCTTAACAATTTAAGATACATAGGAATATTCTCTACAGTTCATAAATGGTTCACTTCTTATCTGAGCAATAGAACCCAAAATGTTAGAATAGGCAATCAAACATCCGAATCATATAAATTTGAAACAGGTTTACCACAGGGCTCAGCGCTTTCAGCTCTATTATTTAATATATACATAAAACCAGTTTGCAATATCTTTAAAAAATATGGAGTACTCTATCATCTATATGCTGATGATATTATGATGTACATCCCATTTACAATCCCTAACATACCGTTGCAACTCCTATCGGATTGCTTTAATGAAATAACTTTATGGCTAAATGCCCACAATCTTCAAATAAACCATTCAAAAACCGAAGTACTAATTGTCACTAAAAATCAGGATTACACCCCACCAACACATATAACACTTCAAAACCAGGAAATTAAAATAAAAAACGAAGTGAGATACTTAGGAGTTATTATAGATAAACACCTTACATTAGATACCCATATCAGAAACACCACAAAGAAAATTTACTTCAAACTCAAAATACTTAAACAACTTAGACCACTCGTATACACACATGATTTTATCAGTATAATTCAAGCCACCATAACCCCTCACTTTGACTTTGCTAATCTTATATTATTAGGCACATCAAGACATAACATTAAAAGACTTCAACTTGCACAAAATTCAGCTGCGAGGATTATAACGAAAACACACTCTCATCAACATATAACACCAATACTATCATCCCTTCACTGGCTACCAATTCAAAGCCGGATAACATACAAAACACTAATAACTGCATTTAAAACACTATTTGATATGGCACCTCGCACATTAAGTAACTTAATTACTAAAGAACATTCAAAACCTACTCAAAGAAAAGGTCAATTAAACAAACTTAAAACCCCCAAAGATTTCATAAAAACAAATAAATCAACAAACAACAGAGCGTTCTCACATGCAGCCCCAATAGCCTGGAATTCCCTCCCAGTTGAACTAAGAATGTTAACAGAGATTAAGGAATTCCGTAAAAAATTGAAAACCCACCTTTTTACAATACACTACAATAGTATAGACCAGCCCTCAAAAGAATTAGATAAAGGCTAAGCAGTTTTTGTCTAACATCTCACTATAATAGAAAAAGATAACCCTCCCCATCTGCACCTGAACTACTCATTACGATTAATACCTCACATAATATGTATATGTATATAATGTTGCACTGTTCTGTGCTAATCTGTTCTACATTTTCTGTTTTCTTTACATTGTTTATTGTTATATGACGTTATATGTAAAACAAACAATGCTTTGTTGACTGTTGTTATTTGTAAACCGCAGCTGATCTCTGGAAGCTGCGGTATATAAGTGCTTGTTAAATAAATAAATAAATAAAGATGCAAGCCCAATGCCATCCCTTGCACCTTACCCCGGTAACAGGAGAGTGCCACCAACTGCACCCTTAGGGAACTGGCCACCAAGCCCTTGTCGAACCCGAACTGTAAAAAAGCCAAAATGTCTGGAAAAAAAGTAGAAGATGGGCTCACCTGCCTATCCTCGCACCAAGACTGAAATATACGCCATATCCTGATGTAAGCCAAAGAGGTTGACCTCTTTCACGCCTTCAACAGGGTCGCAATCACTGGCCCAGAATAGCTTTTCCTCTTCAGCCTGGCCCTCCCAAGAGCCCAGCCGTAAGCGAGAATCAATCTACCTGAGGCATGCGTACTGGCCCCTGCAATATCCTCTCGAACCGGCAGACACCATGGCCGATCCGCCAGCAGTCTCACTAAATTGGCATACCATGGGCGCCTCGGCCAGTCCGGAGCAATCAAGATGATGGACCCCCGGTGAACTTTGATCCTCTGTATCACCCAGCCTATGAGCACTCACGGAGGGAAGACATAAAGGAGCACCTTCTCGGGCCACCTTTGCACAAGGGCATCCAGTCCCTCCGACATTTGTTCCCTTCTTCTGCTGAAGAACCTGCTTGCCTTGGCAGACTGAAAAGTCGCCATCAGATCCATGGCCAGCATGCCCCAACGCCGAGCCACCTGCTCAAAAACCTCCTGGTTGAGAGTCCACTCACCGGGATCCACGTGCACCCAGCTCAAATAATCCACCGTCACGTTGTCAACACCTGCGACGTGTGCCACTGATAAGGCCTGGAAGTGATCTTCCACCCACTCAAACAGAGCCTCGGCCTCCTCCTCTAGGGCTAGACTTCCTGTGCCACCCTGGTGGTTGATATAGGCCACTGTAGGACGAAAACACCTGGACTGCCTGCCCCTGAAGCCAAGGGTTGAAAGCCTGCAGTGCCAGGAACACTGCCCGCATTTCCAGTCGGTTGATGGACCAATGAGCCTCCTGTGGCCCCCACTGCCCTGCGCTATGCAACCCTGGCAATGGGCCCCCCAACCAGCCAAGCTGGCATCTATTGTCAGCGGAACCCACGCAGGCACCTCAAGAGGCATGCCCCCCTCCAGCATCCCCGGACACAGCCACCACTTCAGGGCCGCCTTTATGTGACCGGGGCACTGGAGACCAGCGAATAAGGGCTGGTTCTGGTGGGACCACTGGCATAAGAGTGTCCGCTGCAGAGGCCACATGTGCGCTCTTGCCCACAGAACCAACTCAATCGTGGCTGCCATGGTTCCCAGAACCTGCAGATAGTGCCAGGCCGATGGCTGGACTTTCTGCAAAAACTCAAAACACCTGCAGCCCCTGGGCACACTGTACAGGCAGAAACACCTTCCCCACTCTGGTGTCGAAGTGCGCCTCCAAGTACTCCAGCTCCTGAGATGGTACCAACCAGCTCTTGGCCCGGTTGATCATTAATCCCAGACTTTCGAGGAGCTGCACCACCTTTTGTGTGGCCAATACGCTTCATCCCTGGACTTCGCTCTGATCAACCAGTCATCGAGGTATGGATGCACCAGAACTCCGCCTTTGCGGAGCACCGCTGCCACCACCACCATGGCCATGATGAATGTACGCAGCGCCGTCACCAGCCCAAAAGGCAATGCATGAAACTGGAAGTGCCCCATAGGCACTGAAAACCAGAGGAACTGCTGGTGTTCTGGCCTGATGGGAATGTGCAAGTAAGCCTCGGACAGGTCGAGCAACGTTAGGAACTCCCCTCTTCTTACTGCCACTATGACTGACCTCATGGTTTCCATGCAGAAGTGTGGGACCCACAGACATCGGTTTACACCTTTGAGGTTGAGGATCGGTCGAAAGGGGCCCTCTTTTTTGGGAACCACAAAGTAAATGGAGTACTGACCGCACCTGTATTGGTCCCGGGGCACCGGGACCACGGCCCTTAACTGCAATAGTCTCTCCAGGGTGACCTTCACCACCCCCGCTTTGACTTGCGACCCACAAGGAGACTGAACGAAAGAGTGGCCAACCGGCCGTGCCCACTCGAGGGCATAGCCTTCCCGGATGACCTCCAGGACCCACCGGTTGGACGTTATCCGGGCCCAAGCAGGATAGAACTCCCATAGCCTGCTTCCCAAGGCAATCAACCCCCACCTGGGCCCGCCTTGCTTCATTGGAATTTCCTAGTTCCTGAAGAGGTGGCTGTCCCAAAAGTCTCTTCCCGCTCCCCGGAAACCTCGAAACTCCTGCCCTCTGGGAACATCTCTACCTCTCTGAAAGGAGCCAAAGCGGGACATGCGAAAACACTTAAATTCCCTCAGCTGCCCTCTCGCCAATGTGGACGGGTGGCTTTGCTTATCCTCAGGCAGACGCCCGCCTTTAGACTCCCCAAAATCCTTCACCAACTTGTCCAGGTCCTCTCCAAAGAGCAGCTTACCTCTAAAGGGTAATTTGCTATGACAGGCCTTAGAAGCCCAATCCACCGCCCAGTTCCACAACCAAGATAGCAGTGAGCCACCACCAGTGAGACCATACTCTCTGAGAGCCCTCTGATGAGATCATAATGGGTGTCCGCCAAGTAGGCCGACCCCGACTCCAGTTTGGCCACCTCTCTGGACCGGTCAGCTGCCTGCTCCTCCGGCTGCTGAATCCGCTGCGACCAGTGTAAGCAGGCTCTAGCCACCAGGCCCCACAAATGGAGGCCTGCAGTGCCAGGGCGTTGATGTCAAAGGCCCAACTTCCTGTCCTAGCTATCTTTGAGGGCTGCAGCACCTTCTACTGGGATCATCATCTTTTTGGTTACCGCTGACACCGCCGTGTCCACCCTAGGGGACCGAAAACGTTTGCACTCCTGCTCCGGCAGTGGTACAGGCAGGATATGGCCCGTCCTCCTCTGAAACCCGCCTCCGGCATGTTCCACTCCTCTTGGATCATCTGGTTGACCACTCTGTGAGCCGGAAACACCTTCTGTGGCATCTGCACCACCTGAAGCAGGGGGTCCTCCAACACTTACCCCTCCACCGGTGCTGCCGCTGGCATGTTGAGGGCTTCAAGGACTCCCCGAAGAAAGTTTGCAGCAACTCTCGTCAAAACACTCGGACTACCCGCGACTGGTCCTCGTGCTCCGGGATCTCTTCTTCTTCCAGCTCTTCAGCTTGGGACTCCAGATCCATGTCCAGATCTTCCACGTCCTGCCCTTCCGAGAACAGTGAAGGCACCTGCCCCTCTTCAACGAGGCGAGTCTTCTTGGCACCGGCTACCTCTGCAGCGCCCGCCTTTGACCCCCCGCTCGCTTAGCCCCCAGTTCCGGCGCTAGCAAAGGGGCCTCTGCATACAAAACACCTGATGGAGCAAAAGTACAAATTCTGGGGAAAATCCCCGGGGATCCCCACCAAAGATGAAGGTCCAGAGAGGCCCAAAGACCCAGAGGCTGTTTCAAACCAGTGCACGAGGATCCCTCAGCTACTTGGTCCCAGGCTGGCGAAGGGTCTCTTGTTCTCCTGCAGGCCCTTCTCCAAGGAAGTGGCCTCAAGAGTGCATCCCAGATACACCCCCTCTTCTGAGACCACGCCCCGTCTGGTCCTACAGACCAAGCACTGGGGTCTGGCTGGCATGATCACACCTGCACCACCAGCCCCTGCCCCTGAAAACCGTGGGGGGGAACCAGCACTCCTGCAGAGAAACTAAAGCCTTCCTTAAGGATTCCTCTTATCTTTCCTCCTTCTGTTTTTGTTTTGTTTTTTTAAATGGCACCACCCCCCAAGCGCCCCAGAAACCTGACCCAAGCACCTAAGGAGACTAACAAGGAAAAAAGAAACCTGGGGGGAGGGGGGGGAGGGGAAGACACGACTACCTGGCGACTCCAAGCAACCTGAGGAGCCTCAGAAGATCGCTGCCTCTCTCGATCCGGGCTTCCTCCACATGGTGCGAGCTTGTGCTCCCCGGGCCTGCTTCCCGCAGGAATGCGGCGCTGCACCTCATGGCCAAAAGAAAGCCCCGACTGAGGTCCTAAGTTCCCCTTTGGGGCTTACCTGCTCCCACAGCCGTCGCTCACTACGCCGCCTCACCCCCGTGCTCAGCCCACTCAAAGAGGCTTCGGCACTGCAGGGACCTAGCGGGAGCTGCCTGCCTCGCCACCGGCATCTGGAAGACAGCTCCTCACCCAAAAATGGGTTTGCTCTTCCCACAGAGCAAGGGTCCTTGTCCACTAGCCTTTGCTCGCTAGGGAGACCGGGGAATCCCTTCCTTGCCTGCTCCTCGGCACCAGAGCTGCCTGTCAAAACACCTCTTCTTTATATTTTTTTTGCAAGGCAAATAGGGCAAAATAAAGCATCGCCCTCAGGCAGACAGAGGGAGCCGACAAAAAAACAAAAAAGACTATCTCCTTAGTTGTCCTCAGTGAGTCCAGCACTCCTGGCTCACATCTCCTCCAGCTGCTTGGAGACTGAGTATACTGGAGCTGGTAGGCGGTGCCAGCCGTATAAGTAGATGGGTATCATCAAAAGATGACACGCTCAGTATCCAAGCTGCTGAAAAAGGTTCACTACCCAGAGGTGCGGGACTGGACTGGAAGGACAATAAGCAAATTCACCTTTCAGCAGAACTTTGTTCCTAAGCACAAAGCAAAATCCATAATGGAGTGAGTCAAGAAGAAGAAAGTGAAGGTTTTCCAGCAGCTCAGTCAAGACCCAGATATGATTCCAATAGAAATTGAAGACTGCAGTCCACACACAGGTCCAACCCGTCCACTAGGCCGGCTAGGCGGACATCTATGGTGACAGATCTCTGTGGGCAGCACAGCATGGCGCCCACAGCAGGCCATGTGCTTCAGCACACATGGCCTAATGTTCTTGACTCTCCTCTGAGAGGAAGTTGTGTCGAAGGGGGGCCAGACCTCCGCCACCGCACTAAGCTGCTCCACCCGACTGCACCAATGGAATTAGCAGCAGTGAAGGGGGGAGGCAGCGCTGCACAGAGAAAGGGGAGATGATATGGCCGTGGCTGCATAGGGCAGCAGAAACTCTTGGGTCAGCCCTGCACACACAAACCCTAACCAACTTGAAAGAGCTGTACCATCCTGCTGTGCAAAATTGGAGATGCTTAAATCCTAAATGACTCACTGCTGCAAAAAGAGCTTCCATCAAGCAAGCTATTATAGTCTCCTAGTCATCAGTTCAGCATTTAATATGTAGACCCTTCTTTATTGCTGGCTCAAATGTGGGATCTAGGCATTAGGCGTACCATTCATGAATGCTTCTGCTCCTCTTTTCTGAACAAACTTTTGCTGTGGTCTACAATGGCAAGACTTCTAGTAGGCTCCAACTGTCAACCAGTGCCCCATGCTATTCAATTTTTTCCTTGAACCACTGCCTACCCTCATTCAAGATATCTTTTTCATGGAAACCTATGCAAGAGAAGATGGAGCACCACAAACTTGTCAGAGTACAAGACAAGCAGGTCCCACATTCCAGTTTTACTTTCAACTTGCTGCAACTGCCACTGGTGAAGCCCCATCTCTAAGGTAAAGAGGCAGGAACCAAGTGATAATCTGAGCAGCAGCAACTGAGATGGGGAAGGGGAAATCTCCTCCTTCCTCTCCCACCTGTGCCTATGAGTACTTCAGATATAACTCCAGCACTGGTTATCAAAAGGTAAAAAAAGAAATCCAGGTGACTATATAAGGAATGCATCTAATGCTGAAGAGCAACTAGAGTACCCTTAATGGAAGGGGCCAAATTAGCGAGTGTTGGGGGGGGGGCGCGACTAGTCATCCATATAGCCAGATATCTAGAGTTGTTTATTTTATTTTATTTTTATTTATTTAACACTTCTTCTATACCGCGCTATTTATTATCAGTGCGGTTTACATCTTAACAAGGGTCGCTCAAATCAGTCAAGACTGTTTTGCGTTTACATTATAACAGGAAGTAAAACTTGGAGCAAAATACAAAGTAACTATATACATAATGACATAGAACAACGAATATAGTTTGGCCATTATTGCCACGGAAAGCTAATAGGTGAAGCTGCTATTACTAGGGACATATTCGATTATGTAGTGAATGGAGAGTTTGTGGGGGTTGGATGGTGACTGAGCGGTGGTGGGGTAGAGGCTTGTGCGAAGTGTAGCAAGAAGATGTGGTGTTTGATTGCTTTCCGGAACTGCATGAGGTCTTTGATTGATCTTATTTCAGGAGGGAGATCGTTCCAGCATTTTGGGGCATAGAAGGCGAAGGTTCTTTTCCTGGTTGATTGGGTACACTTTATGGAGTCTTTGGGAATGATCAATGTGTTGTCTGTTACTGTCCTCCTCGTTCTATTTTTCGGGGTAGGGGTGATGAGGTCGCTGAGTGCCATGTGGGTTAGGTTATTGACAATCTTGAATGTAATGAGGAGAATTTTGTAGGTTAGCCTGCAGTATATTGGAAGCCAGTGGAGCTCTTTAAGTGTCGGGGTGATAAGATCTGTTCTGGCTAGACCACAGAGAACGCGAGCCGCAGCGTTCATCGCGAGTTGAAGAGGGTTAAGAGAGTTCTTGGGGAGACCGTACAGGATTACATTTGCATAGTCAAAGTGTGGAAGTATGAGGGCCTGGAAAATGGTTCGGAAATCATTAGGGGGTAGCATGGGTCTGAGGTGCCTTAGTGTTCTGATTTTATTGTATATGGTTCTGGTTACGATGCTTATGTGTTCCTTAAAGTTCAGGTGCTGGTCCAGAGTAATCCCTAGGTAACGTATGGTGCATTTACTTGGGAGCTCAGCATCTCTTACTTTTAGCGTGGATGGAGGGGAGAAGGTTTTGTTCCTTGAGATGAACAGAACTTCGGTTTTCTTGAAGTTTATGTGAAGATTTTGGGTTAGTAGCCAGTCTGTGATTGCGTTGAAACAGTTGACAAAGTTGGTGAAGTCTGGGAGTTTGACTTTGAAAGGCGTGAACAGCAGGACATCATCGGCGTAAATTAGAGTGGAGATATTGTAGGAGCGGATGATGTCACATATCGGCTGCATGTAGATGTTGAATTTTAAGCCATTCTGGGGAAGCTGCGGGAAAGTCAAGGCAGGCCTGAATGGAGGCATCGTGGCTACACTCCAGCACCTATCAAATCTGATGCTCAAGGTGGTTGCTTATATTATCTGTGCTGCCTATGCTTAACTCCAGGCCTGTTAATAACCATATGTCAACCATGAGGTCCTCTTTCTATGCCTTAAGGCCAATATGCATTGTTGAGCCTTATCTGAATCCTAATGATCTTAAGACATTGATCTTTGCATTGCTTCTCAACCACATTGATTACTGCAATGCACCTCACTGCCATATCAAATCAAGGTGTCTTGACTACATTGCCTCTAGCTCCTCTAAAATTCTGCTAAAAACTACTCTTTAGGGCCTCTCACTACGATAATGTTACACCTGTATTTGTTTCTTTTCATTGGCTCCCTGTCCTTTCTGTTTAAACAGTTTTTATATACCGTCTTTATTCCAAGGTGATCTACATTGAACAACAGAACATAATCTCATGAGATTTGTTTTTACAATTAGCTTTAAGATCTTCCTTGCGAGATATATATACATATATATAATCTAAGAGTACATTATGTTCTGTATGTATGATTTCACTGTAAATAAAGCGTAGTTACTCACCTGTAACAGGTGATCTCCGGGAACAGCAGGAATTAAGTCTTCACATATGGGTATCGTCGGTACTGACGGAGCCTGCGTGGGAACGCTCCCCAGCCTCCAATAGGAAAGCTTTTGGGAGCATCCCACAGCGTCTGCGTGATGCCTTCCCGCCTTTCCAACTCTACTTTGTCAGTTGAGTTTATAGCTGAGACAAAAGGAGACAAGGAAAGAGAGATAACTCCTAGGGGAGGTGGGTGGGTGGTGAAGACTTAATTCCTACTGTTACAGGTGAGTAACTACGCTATCTCCAGGAACAAGCAGGAATGTAGTCTTCACATATGGGGACTCCCCAGCTGAGAGATGCCAGGAGGATGACCCTAGCAAGCTGTGAATCTCTGGTGAGATGGGTCATTCTTCCTCCCATGGATCTCTGGCATCGAAAACCCCGGGACGGTGGGTAGGAGTTGTACTAAGTCTGAAAGAGATGCTGTAGAACACCTGTCCAAACGAGGCATCCCGACGGGAGTCCCTGTCTAAACAATAATGGGCTGTAAAGGTGTGTACTGAAGCCCAAGTGGCTGCTCTACAGATGTCGTCAGAGGAAATACGTTGTCCATCCAAAGGCTTGCAAGAAGCTGCAATGGCACTAAGATGGACCCTTACTGAATTGGTTTTAAGACCAGAATTTGATAAATGGAGGAGATACTCCAGTAGCGATTCCAGAGGCACCGAAAGGGGGTGACGCCCCCTTTAAGAACACCATACAGAGAACCTTTTCCACTTGAAGGCATATGATCACCTTGTGGAGAGTTTTCTGGAGGCCACCAGGATATCCTTTACCTGTTGAAAAAGGTTGATATCTAGAAGCTCTAGGCTTTCAGCAACCCTGAGATGTAAGGACTGGGGATTCGGCTGCAATAGCGTCCCGTTCTCCTGGGAAAGAAGATCTGGAGCGTATCCCAACTCCAGTGGTGTGGCTTGAGAGAGACGTAGAAGCAGAGGATACCACGTTTGCCGTGGCCAGTGTGGAGCTATGAGAATCATACGTCCTCTGTCTCTCTGAAGCTTGAATAGTGTTTTGGGAATGAGGGGAATGGGTGGGAAGGCATAGAGGAAGTCCTGCCCCCCGTGGAGGAGAAAAGCATCTCTTGCCTGACAGTTTTGAGCCGGAATTCTGGAACAGAACCGGGGAAGTTTGGCATTCTGTGGACTTGCAAAGAGGTCTATATCTGGCGTTCCCCAGATTCGAAACACTCGAGCAATCTGGTCTGAGTAAAGAGACCATTCGTGTGGCAGCAGTATTTGACTGAGTTTGTCTGCCCAAAGATTTTGAATGCCCGAAAGATAAACCACTAGGAGGTGGATTTGAAGCTATCTGGTGAGGGCCCACAGTCACAAAGCTTTGTTGCATAACGACAGAGAACCCGTTCCGCCCTGCTTGTTCACATAGAACATGGCTACTTGATTGTTGGTTTGAACCAGGACTGTCTTGTAGCTGAGCTGGGCCTGGAATACTCGAAGAGCATGGTAGATGGCTCTGAGTTCCAGGAGGTTTATGTGAAAACAAGCCTCCTGTGGGGTCCAGAGACCCTGAGTAGAGAGATCGTGCAAGTGAGCTCCCCAACCCAACTTGGACGCATCCGTTGTTAGAGTGGCCTGGAATAGAGGCTGCTGGAAAGGAGAGCCTACTAGAAGATTTTCCAGAGTTCGCCACCATTGAAGGGACGAAATGAGACGTGTGGAGTTTGATTTTGTCCGACAGGCAACCCGAGGCCTGTGTCCACTGAGAGGAGAGGGTCCACTGGGCTGCTCGCATGTGAAGGCGAGCATAGGGAACCACATGGACAGTGGATGCTATATGCCCCAGAAGTTGAAGCATTTCCCGAGCAGTCAGGAAGACTTTCATAAATGCTTGGGATGCCAGCTGCAGTATACGAAGACAGCGGGGCTGTGGTAGGAAAGCCCTTGACTGTCTGGTAGCTAGACAAGCTCCTATGAACTCTAGGGACTGAGAAGGGGTGAGCTGAGATTTTGGGAGGTTTATGATCAATCCCAAGTAGCGAAGAATTTGCATCGTGCGAGAAAGAGCAAAGTTGGCTTCTGGAGCTGTTGGTGCCCGAATGAGCCAGACGTCTAAGTAGGGGAAGACGAATATTCCCAGAGTTCTCAGGAATGCTGCTATTACTGACATGCACTTTGTGAAGACTCTTGGGGCAGAAGCCAGCCCGAAGGGAAGAACCCTATATTGGAAAAGGAATCCACAGGAAATTCCTGTGATCTGTATGGATGAGAATATGAGTATATTCATCATGTGTTCTGAGTGAAATCATTTTGAATTTTTCTCAGAACAGATATTTGTTTAATTCTCTGAGGTCCAGAATAGGCCTGTGTCCCCCTTTTTTCTTGGGATTGAGAAAATAGGGGGAGTAAAACCCCGCACCCTGTTGGGGTATGGGTACTTCTTCTATTGCTCCTGGAGCAAGAAGTGATGTGACCTCCTGACCCAAGAGATTGGTGACAGGGACCTGAGGATTGAACTGCTTTATGATTGTAGGAGGGGGCAGGCTGTGGAAGTGGAGTCTGTACCCCTCTCGTACAATGGACAAAGTCCAGTTTTCTGATTTTATTTGTTGCCATCTGCTGGCAAAATGGCATAACCTTCCTGGAATGGTGAGGGGTTCTGGACCTTTCAAGGGCAGAAAGACTAAGTTCTCTAGGAAGGAGTCAAAGCCCCTGAAGAGACTGAACTTGTGGAGCCGATTGAGTTCTTGGAACTTGTGGCTTCCTCTGCTGTCTGTTCTGTTTCCCCTTTTGGGGAACATGAACTGGACAGTGAGTATGATGGGTATAGGATAGGTAACACTTCTTTTTCTTACTGAAAAAGGCTTTTTGGGCTGACTTTTTATTTGCTAGGTTGGCTGTAGACTTAGATAGTCTATTCAAGGTAGTATTTTCAGATTCAAGCTGATTTGCCTTGTCCTGACAATCCTTGCCAAAGAGATTTTCTCCTGTGCAAGGAATATTTCCCAGTTTCTCTTGTACCCACTGTTCTAAGTGCGATGCCTGGAGCCAGGCAATACGACGTGCACCGATTGAAATAGCAGATGTTCTGCTAATACATTCAAAGCAATCGAAGGATGCACGGTTCACAAATTTAGAGACATCCTGGTCATGTTTGACCAGAGTAAGAAAATCCCCTCTTTTGTCCTCAGGAAGAAGAGGGCTCATAAGCTCTAAGCCTCCTGTAACTTCCTTGAGGAACATTCCCATATAGAGAATGTAAGAGCTGATCCTGGCTGCCAACATGGAGGACTGGAAGCATCGACGCCCAAAGGCATCGCGAGTCCTCGACTCCCGGCCCGGAGGATTAGAGGAATGCATCTTAGCACTCTTAATCCTATGCATTGCCGATTCCACTACCATTGAATGGTGTGGTAACTGAGTCTTTTGAAAACCAGGACAGCTTGGAACTCGGTACATAGTATCGAGTCGTCGGGAGTGTGGAGACACTGTTAAAGGGGTTTCCCACATTCTGAGCATAAGATCCTGCAAGATCCTATGAATGGGCAGGGTAGCTGCCTCTTTAGGAGCTTTAGGGTATTGAAGAATTTCCAATTCTTCTGCCCTGGGTTCCTTCTCTGGAGTCACCGTGATTGCAAGACCTCCAGCTACATCACGTATGAAATCCTGGAAGGACATGACTTCTGGAGGAGACATTCTGCGTTGAGAAGGAGATGGATCCTCCGGAAGGTTTGCTCTGGTACCGGCAGAGTTATCAGAATCATCAGAATCGGAAGATTTGAAGTATCTCGGTGACCGGTTCATGCAATGCTTAGTACCGGTACCACTCGAAGTCGGTATCGGGGTGTCTTTGTACCGGCCCTTCGATGCCTGAGATAGACTTGAGGCTCGGCATGGGCAGAAGCATATCTGCCGAGGCAGGTGCACTTGCTACCGGCACCGATGTCGGTACCAATACCTGTGGAACCCTATGTAGCGGTCTTAGCGGTACCGAAGCTGCTAAGAGAGACGCTAGACTGCGTTCGATAGCGAAGAATCTCTGATCCACCGCTCCTGCCGATGTCTGGGTGTCGGTACCGATGGAAGCGGCTATGACCCCAGAGCATGGCACCAGTAGTTCTGCACAGGTTGAAGTCTCTGGAACATTCTGGAGTCCCGTCAATGCTTTGGAGACCAAGGTCCCCCGTCGGGGCTGTTTTGCCAGTGAACTTTCCTTGAGGGCAACGCCAATGGCATCTCGATACTTGGAAGGAGATCTACCCTTTGAGGACCGGCCAGTCTTAAAAGACTTAGGTTTAGTTACCTGAGATCCATGGGAGGAAGATGAAGCCCTGGAAGATGCAGAGATTCCTTGGCCGCCGCTGTACATGGAAGAGCCGCTGACAGAGGCTGCCTCTGATGGGACCAGCACTGCATCAGGGCCCGCTGAAGCAGCCGCATATGAGCCCTGGCCCAGGGAACAAGGTTTAACGTCACCACCATGGTTCCTAGTACCTGCAGATAATGCCACGCTGAGGGGGTATTGCGTGCTACAAATTCTCACACCAGACAACGAAGACTTTCGGCCCTTTGAGCTGGCAAAAACATCTCGCCGGAGATCGTGTTGAACCTTGCCCCTAAATACTCTAACTCTTGAGAGGGTACCACCTGCTCTTTGACCAGTTGATCTCCCACCCCAAACTTTGCAGGAAGGCAACTACTCTGGCCGTTGCCCTCAAACTTTCCTCCTCGGACTTGGCTCTGATCAACCAATCATCCAGATAAGGATGAACTAGAATGCCTTCTTTGCGCAGGGCCGCAGCCACTACTACCATCATCTTGGTGAAAGTACGAGGGGCCGTAGCCAGACCAAATGGCAATGCTTGAAACTAAAAGTGGCCTTCTGGTACTGCGAAACGCAGGAATTGCTGATGAGCGTCTCTGATGGGGATATGCAAGTACGCCTTGGTGAGGTCAAGAGAGATCAGAAATTTCCCTTGCCTCACCGCTACTATCACCGATTTCAGAGTTTCCATCTGAAAGTGCGATACCCGGAGACACCGATTGACGCGCTTGAGGTCTAGAATTGGACGCCAGGAACCTTCCTTCTTTGGAACCACAAAATAAATTGAGTACCGACCGCAGTCGAGTTGATCTCTTGGCACCAGGACTACCGCCCCCAACGCCACCAGTCTTGCAAGAGTTTCTCCCACCGCTGCCCGCTTGGCCACCATCCTGCAAGGGGACTGAACGAACGAGGGAAGGACCGGTCTTGCAAACTCTAGGGCATAACCGAACTGGGCAACTTCCAGCACCCACTGGTCAGACGTGACCCGGGCCCAGGCGGGAAGGAACTGCCTCAAGACGCCCTCCTACCGGCAGCACCCCCACTCGATCCCCTGTTGACTCATTGTGGTTTTCTCTGGCCTAGATTGGCCACTGTTGGAAACAGGATACTGTAGGAAACAGAATACTGGGCTTGATGGACCTTGGTCTGACTCAGTATGGCATATCTTATGTTCTTATCATCAATGTAACAGTGATGTAAAGGACCTATCTGAGGAGTGGCTAATGATATCCCACTGTAATCAACGAGAAGCACAGCATACCTGAGCAGCACTGTAACAGTAATGAGCCACACTGGGATATCATTTGACAGTATGCAGATAACCTCCTGGTATCACCTCTACATTGTTGCTTTTTAGTGCTGTGAAGTCTGGCTGTGCTGCCGGACCCTTGGGACCTTTCATATAGGTGAGTTTGGCCACTGATGTATGCAGAGTTCATGTGATTACAGGGCTGGTCTGTCCTTCTAAGTACTCCTCCTCCTAAGGATATGTGGTTGGGGGACTAACCGAGGTCGGATGCCTCTACTACTGGAGTAACCCTACCCAGAATGGTCTAGCCTCACATATGGCTTATGAGGGCTTACATTTAATTTATTTTTGTGCCCACTTCATTTGGGGTGTGTACTTCATTACTAGCCTGCGTTGTCTGTCCCCCTGATGTCTACTTGCTAATATAGTATCTGGCATATAGGTCACAGCCAGTCATCATACATCTGCAGCCAGTCACTAAACACATTGAGACAGTGGGAGACATACGAGAGGGACATACAACTAGCACAGAACACAGTGGCCTGTGGGTGCCCACACACACCACCAAAACACATATGACATCTGTATGCACCTACCTATCCAGGAACATATCCCAGACCACTGACAGGGAAGGGCCTAACACACGGGGATGATGACGTAGACACAAACAGCAGCAAAAACATAACACACGTCACACACTTAACACTCGGTCGGGGCCCACATAAAGTGGAGATACCCCACCCAGCCTCACCAGACCTTGGACGGTACATCACCACACCCATACAAAATTCACATAGCACAACCCCCACAACACCTGGGATCAGCCCATATACATGTTCCACAGTGCCACACACGCATTCCCATACCCCCGCACACTGTGCAACCCCATACCCAGCAGTGCTCCACTCATCCCCCCCAGACACCCCAACACACCCATGGAGTATGTGATAGCTGTCCACCCACACCGCACAGTGTCTTGCAAAGTGGAGGGACCCCACACACGTCTGGCTGACATGGACACATCCTGCAACTCCTAACGTGCATGCCACTCAGGGCAATGGAAGCACATCGCTCACACACACAATGACGGCACACAATCCCACTCAGGACTCCCACATGTGCCACGGCCAAATGTATTGTTGAGGCCACATACAAGGTCAGGTAGACAGTCCATATCTGATACTGCAGATAGGGGGCACGGCACTCAACACACCATCACCCACACACCGCATCCCATGTGTCACAGCTACACCAGGGAATGAGCCTGCTACCCCCCCACCCCCTGCTAGGCACAGCACACTGTAGGCACCTGTGCTGTCCCTATTGTAGGCGCAACAACAGCAGGCACAGGCGGACATTACATTGTTTGTGGGGTGGATGTACTACACAGGTGTACATAGGTGCACTGTGAAAACTTATCTATGCTGTGTACCCTTTTCCACAACCCAGGCACATGAGGAGGAGGATGTGGTAGGGCCTCAGGATGGGGAGGGGCCAGAGGCCACAATGTCTGGGGAAACCGCCAGCAATGGCAAAGGCACAACAGGAACCAATGTGCTGGCCAAGGCAGAGGACACACCCCTGGATGTCAACGCTACAGTGGGGGCCACTAGCAGCCACTCACAGGCTCTAGAGGGTGCAGAGATGGAGGGGAATCACCACCCCGTGCAAGCGCCAGGGACATCAGCCACCCCTCCCACAAGCATGGCTATAATCTTGGCGGAGCTGCAGGCCCACAGTGCCTCAGCACGGCACGATACCGAAGGTGGGTAACAGCATACACAACAATCCCCATGGGGGTTGATGTAGCATCCACAAAGAGATTGCATGTGCACCACAATATGTTGGCAACATAGCAGATCGTTTCTTATGTGGGGGGGGGTGTTCTGTGCCATGTGCGTTCCACCCTCCTGTAGCATGGCTTGTCAGGTGTCAGCATGTGTGAGGAGCTCAGACACACGCACACTGTTCATGGCCATATACCCCAAGGAAGCGCACAGCGGAAAACACCGATCCCAGGTCACCCAGACAGCTTACTTGACTGACACCTCCCCATGGGTATTGTTATGCAGCACAGTTTGTTAGCGTAATCTGTACTGTACACCAGCATTATAGAAAAGAGGGCCCCACAGATATATGTAAGTGTGTGCCATGACCCCTCACGTCATCTGACCTATCACAGACAACCAGTGTGCAGATCAAGCATTGACAGATCGAACTGCGACACTGTGCCATGTGTGAGATCTGTGATTCACACGACCCCTCATCGGGACCCCTTCCAGGCATGAGAATGGATCATGGGACACACAGATCTACACATGGTCATGCGTTGCTAGTTGTTGCATGCATGATTGTTCTGCAGACTGATCTGGTGGGATATGCCTGACATGTGCATGTGTCACGGTGGGGGTTGAAATAGGTATCTCACATATCACCTTGTGTCCCACCCACAGGCACTCGTCAGGCTCTGTTGGCCATTCACCAGGAGATCCACCAGCTGTGGGCCACAGCAGACACAAGAGCAGGGGCACTCCTCCATATTGCAGATGTCCAGGAGGACATAGCTGCCCGTATACAGCAGCCAGCACCGGCACCAGAGGTTGCACCAGCAGTCCCACAACATAGGGGTGTGTTGGGCCGTGGTCGCCGTGGCCGGCCACGGAGGATGTGAACATTACAAATAAAACCATCACAAACTATTACAACCTATGTGTTTGTTTCCAATATTTGGCACTGTGGTCCCCTACGTACCCTGCACCTCATGTTGTCTCCCTGCCCACATGTGCCTACCCATGCCCCTCAGGGGTGGGGTGTCTGTACTGCCACCTATCATCGCGCATGGGTCATACCATGCCCAGTGTGCCATGGACTGTGGCAGGTGGTCACCCTCCTACTTATGTGTGGGGGTATACTCAACCTCTCCCGTTGCCCAGCAAGATGTTCATGGTGGTACATGTCTGTTGTAAGGATCTGTCACCCTCTCCCACCCCATATACTCTCCATCATTGGACACACATGTGTGACCATTCTCCCTGCCCACACCAGGGCCTACATGGCTGTCTTCCCACATAGGCTTGCATGCGGCACAGGCAGACAAAGGTGGCTTGCTTCAGTCAGCTGATCACTGTTCACTAGCGCTTGTAATCCCCCACCACTCATCCTCGTGACATGCATCGACCTGTGTCGCCCTCAACAGCTATCCCCCTGTGCAGCTCCTGGGTACAGCATTCCATCTTACCCTCCATGCCACATACCTGCTGCTAGCCTTTTCCCCTATTGCCCCACAAGCATGGTGCATCAGATATGGTACCCACACATCACACACAGTATGCATGTGACCATAGCTTTTGGGACACACTCCACATTGGCACATCACAGGGACACCATGGGACACAGACGCCTACGCACATGGGCAGCCCTCACACCTGTGTGTGGAGACGGTCCATGTATGTTACCTATGTCTACCACGCATACTGTGATGAGGAAGCTGCCCAGAGCATAGTGATAAAGGAAGGGAATTTACCCTAATCAAGGGAACTGTTTTGCCAGGTCACAGGAATAAAACTTCATATTTACCTAAAAGACAGGTTATTCCAGGCTGTAGTGGCCTGCAGAGAGCCCCTAGTGGAGATGAGGTGCAGCAGTTTAAGCCCAGATTGAGAAACCCTTACGTCACTCCTAATTACTCAGCTGCCAGTAGAGACTTTGATCAGCAACACCTGAGGTTTGCAAGGGAGGGGTTGGAAACTGGGAACTTTAAAACTAGAACAGAATATGCAGAGAGGGGACAAGGAAGGCCGGGCAGAGAAGGAAGAAAGGCCTGAAAGTGAAGAAAAGCCTGGAAGTCAAGGAAAGCCTGAGAGACAAGTGAAGCTTAGTCCTGGCAGAGAAGGAAGACCTAGAAGAGAAGGACCGCCTGGCAGAGAAGGAAAGCCTGGGACGGAGAGGAAACCTGAGAGGAGGCTTGAAGGCAAGCATGAGAGCAAGGAGAGAGGAGCTCTGAGAGATCCATGTTCTTGGGGAGATTCCTGGGAGAAGCCAGCTCCAAGGGATTGGGGAAATCCAAAGGCTTGGAGAACTGCAGCTAGGATCCCTAAGCAGAGGTATGGAGCAGATGCCCTGAGGTCCAGGAATATAGACTGGAGGACAGGTTATAAAAACTCCAATGCATACTGGCCAGAATATTTGAAAGGACAGCCTAATGCCAGCAACTCAGGTAGGAACTATGAATGTTTGTTTAACCTAGAGCAAGGCAAGGTGTTTAGACACAGTTCCTGTCCTAAGGAAGGTCAGTTAATAAAGCCCTCTGATCCAGCTCCTGACATAGAACCTATGCAAGTAGAAGACCAAGCCATAATTACAGAGGGAGACGATAGTCTCATTGACTGTTCTTTATGCAAGGTTGCTAGCATAGAGAAATCCTGAAAGTAGGATCAACATAAAAGGAAACGTCCTAGTAACTGGCACTAGAGATTTGTGTAAATGCTTGTGCAGATACGAGCAGAGCTGTTAATTGAAGCTTGTTAGCCACCTGGTACCAGAACAGCACACAGCTCAGGCTATGCACACGTTGGATACAAAAGTGCTTTGAACGTAGAATGTAAAAAGCTGTTTTTTTGTGAAGAAGCTTTTACTATTTTTGGGTTTCCTTTACATCGGCACTGCTGAGCAAGGTTTGTCAGCAGTGACTGAGAGAGAATTTCTGTTAATGGACTTTACAAGCTGTTTGCTTAACCATTCAGTTGTATTATTATTGTTTTGAATATAAAATCCTGGAGAATACATCCTAAGGTATTACCAAGTGAATCTGTGTGCATCTGGATTAACCTCATAAATAAATATTCTGTCATTGCCTACACTCGAGCCAACTACAATTGTTTTCATTGACCTCCAAGGCATGCACCGTATGACTGGACTACCATTACCAAAATCCTTTGCAAGCTAGCCAGTCTGGAACATTGCTTAATTGGGGAACTTTATATAACAAGCACGCCCCTCCATACGCATGTAAGGGGCTATGGGCGTGACAATACACATAGGGATCTACACACATGTCCTATGCTCACGTACACACTCAGTCTGTGGGGGAGACACGTGACCATTGTTCCGTACGTACAAAACTTTTTATTTACATATATATACATTTGTACATATATAGAGATGTACCACCGAGATTGAGGGCGTTAGATGACCTCACACACATCCTCAGAGACCTCAAGACATTGTTATTTGTAGTAACATATGAGCAGTCAGGCAACATCCTCTACCCAAACATTAACACTACTACCTCCGCCAACGTAACACACACCCATCCCATCCACACACACATATCTATCATACGACGTTCTAAAATACCTTTATGTTACATGTTACCTCCATTGTAGTGTCTACACAATGGTAAATAATTGTACTGTCTAAATGTTTACACATACCCTAATGTAAAATGAAATCCTCCAATTTTAATGTGAGGTGACCTCCTTGATTGGAGGAAAAGGTGCCATACACATATGTAAAAGTATAAAACAAACCTTTAAAACAACCCATGTTCTGTGCCGGTAGACAGGACAGCACAGGGCACGTGTGTGGGCCCCCCTGTGACCCTTAAACGCTCCAGGGACGCCCATCAGGGGATGGCTGCCGAGATGCACCACCCATAGCAGCTGCACGCTGCATGGGCATCTCGGCAGCCAGCCACCGAATGGCGCCTGCCAGCCACAGAATGGCGCCTGCCAGCCACCGAATGGTGCAGTCCTGGGCCCGCTGTTGTTGCAGCATGCCACCCACTGCCACATACAGGTCCTGAACACACCTGCCACCACATCCACGCCAGGTGGCCGGTGTTTGGGTGGTGGCATGAGCGTGGGGCCTGTCTGTGGCAACGGGTGGGAATGCAACTCCCAGGCGGACACCATCACCGCAAACATGTGACACCTGGCAGGGACCCACAGCGCCCTGTGCTGTCCTGTGTCCCGTGCCACCCAGAGACGCCCTCCCCCCTCCACACCCCCCTCCTCCACCCCTGACCCCGCCCACCCACTCTCTCTATCGCCCCCCTCCACGCCCTTCTCCTCCTCAACCTCCCCCTCGACCTCCTCACCCCCTGCCACATAAAGCTCCCCCTCCCCTCCCCTCCCTCCCACACCACCCCACACTCTGCCCCCTCCATGTTGTCCTCTTCTTCTTCGCCCTCTGGCCCCTCCTCCTCCTCTGTCTGGAGTTGCGCTCTTGGGCATGTTCTGGGGTGCCCCGATGTGGAGGGGCCCTCACCAGCAGCAGCATCCTCTGTGGGGGAAGACAGTCATTAGCACACACTGTCATGTGAGTCACATACCACATTTACATAGTTTGGCCTCCCACAGGCTGGTGGGACACTGACATTCTGTACTGAGCTGCAGAGACCACAACACTCACCTCCACTTTGTTCCATCGCCCCCCCTTTGGAGGCGGGCAAGGACCTCCGGGCAGTGCAGCCGCAACTCCCGACCCTTTTTCCGTAGATCCTCTACCTGGGAGGGAAAGCAATGGGTGGGAGCATTAATGGCCATTTATCTCTGGTGGGTGCCCAACACATATCACACATCTGTGAGCAGCATCGTGCTGCTCCTGCTCCTCTGGCCAGTGTGTCCTCTACTAACTGTTGCCAGTGCCACCTGCATGTGTGGCTGTGGGTTTGGCCATGTGTGAGGTGCCACCTATGTGTACTGTGCATAACCCCCCGGACACCCCATACCCTGTTCCTACACTCTCCTTGCATGACATGGCAGCACCATGCCACGTGTGGTTTGGCCATGCTGGTGTCCAGGGGAAGTCTTCCCTAACTCCCTGTGTGGTCTGGCAAACACATGTGTGTTTGCCTGACCTACACACATCATCCGACACAGCCGCCATGGTACCATGACATCCTACAATGCATGGGTGATGTGTTCTGAGATAGAGCAGAAGGTGGGTGACCCTGTGCACATTGCCAGACGCCAATACCATGACACGGCTTTCTACTATACCTCTATGGTCATGACTAAGGCCTCCTGTGATTAGGGCCGTTGTGGCTGACTACAACAGGAGCATGGCCCACCACACCTAGCTGGCCTATTAACATCTGTGATCTTGTCTGGGGTTACTGCAGAGCTGTGAAACCCCAACAGGTGCAAGTACCCTTACACCAGCATCTATAATGTTCCTCTGCGATCAGGTATGGGACTCCAGGGGAGTGGGCAGATGTGTGACCTGAAACTGCGTACACTTCCATGATATCTGGATTTGTTACAGACCTTTGTAATCAGGTCTCAGGGCTCCTGGGGGTAGGGTGGATTGGAGCACATCCACAGCTGCACCTACCATACCATCAGGATCCATAACAGACGTGTGTAATGAGGTCTGGGCCTCCTGGGAATAGGGCAAATGTGTGACCTGACCCTGCATAACCTACCACAATCTCTGGATGTCATACCCACCTTTGCAATCAGGTCTCAGGCCTCCTGGGGGTAGGGTGGATTATAACATATCAACAGCAACATAAACCATAGCACCAGGGCGACTGACAGACCATTTTGAACAGGTCTCAGGACTCCTGGGGGTAGGGCAGATGTGTGACCCTGCAACTGCAGAACCTACCATATCAGCATGCTGTTTACCAGACCTCTTTAGGCAGATCTAGGGGCTCCTTGTATTAGGGTGGATTTCAACACATCAACAGCAGCAGCTACCATAACACCAGGCTAACAAGTGGACCTCCTTAGCCTCCTGGGGATAGGGCAAACCGCTTTGATCTGATAAATAGGCGGTATATCACGTGAGTTTAACTACAAAACATAAATGAGATAAAATGCCTACACACAGCAGCATACACAGCTACAATCAACACCGGATATACCACAGACTGGTGTCTATACCATGTTGTACATGTATGATGTGTGTTTATTGCTGGGTAATGTGTTGAACACCTTGCATTGTGTGACCTGTCCCCATACACTTACCTCACGTGGGTAGTCAGCAAGACGATTATACTGCCTCGTGACGCGGTCCCATGCCCTCCTAAACGCGCCCGAGGTCCTGACGCTTGGAGGAGCCAGGGAATAACTTCTGCTGCCTAGTGCAGATCAGCCCAACAAGGTGGCACAGCTCCCTGCGGGTGAAAGCAGGCTTTCTGGATCGCGTCGCCATTTTCACCAACGCCTTGCTGACGCATGCATGTCGCATATGCGCGCCGCTGCACCTCAACGCGCGCTGCCGCGCATCATTAAGGCGCGCTAGCTACGTGCCCATGCCACAGTCGGTACACAGCGAACGGTGGCACCGTCAATATATATAAAGATTTATGCTGCAGACACACATTGCAGTGATGTGTTTGACGTTTCTTACCACAATTTGTTTATTACATATTTATCTTGGTGTTGACACACTGGGGTCTCAAACCCATCACCACTGGCTGTGAGGGCATTCTATTAACTGGTGTGCTATGTCTTTTCACATAGCAATGGCTGGCTACACAGCTACACCAGGTCATCTACATACACTTTCTACTCTGCTTACCAGGCTAGTGTAAGGACACAGGTAGGGCACTTTACAGGGCACCTTGGTTTGGCCATCTGAGCTGAGGGTGTTTTGGGATGTGCACACGGATTTCAGATCTATGTCAGACTGTTACATGCATAGACGGCCGTATCCTCTGACAGATACTGACAGATGCACTTTGTATACAGCTCACCAGCTAATCTAGTAACTTGCAGCCCATGCCACTCTTCCAACATACCCACTGCATGCAACTGGCCACACTTTTGAACATATTGTCATGTGGTAACACGCTCTGATGTGATAATACACTATATCCTATCTATCCAGATACATCAATATACAGGCCCACTGGGGTATTGAACCCATGACCTCTCCCACTTAGGTCAGTATATTCACCATTGTCCTGCAACAATATTGGTTGTAACTAAACTATGGCTAGCTACTCAACCAGTGCAGGTCACCAGACACACTGTCTGGTGTGGCTACCAGGATAGGTTAGCACCAAGGGTACCCATGATGCAAGTCACATGCAAATCAGCAGTCTACATCTGCTCACCAGATGGGGTTTGCAACTCTGCAGTACATCAACTGGGTAGGGGAACCAAGCATGTGTGTTACTGTTACAGTGTGCCTACTGACCATGCCATTGTGCGTGTTCTGTGATCACCCTGAGAGTAAAGTCATGGGGACAGCACCAGGTCCACAGTACCCAGGATGTTTAAAGTAGGTTTTACTGCAGTTCACCATCACTGCCAGTGTATGGGGTATTCTTTGCAGACAGCCTTGGAAGTTTTCTATGTACATTTCTATATGCCATTGATGCATAGCCTGTGTGGACCATGATGCTCGCAACATAATGCATATTGAGTGAGGTTGCCATGGACACCTGTTTTTTGAGCAGGGGTGTGTCTGGACTCACATAAGGAAGATATACGGAGCAAGCCCACCCTCTGTGGGTCAGGGTAGCGAACATGATCTTGAAACAACAGACACACACTATCATTGTTTTCAATAGGGCCAGTTGAGCTAAATGATGACAGACTGTGGGATTAGCAACCCCCAGCCAACTAAGGAACAGAGAGCTGATGCAGATCTGACCATGGAACTGGACCACTGGCAGTGCAGCTGGTCAGCTAAGCTGCCCCCCTACTACATTCTGACATTCAACAGCAGAGGGCAGTCAATGTGCACCTGCTGCATCCTGCAGGGTGTTGCAGCCATACACATGCTAGCTGCAGACAGTCTGCTGGCACATACATAATGCATATTCCAAAAGGAACACTGTGCACCCTGGTGTGGGATCTGGCACACACACCAAGGAGCTATGTCAGTGATTGGGCCCCAAAAAAGGAAACCCATAAATATCACTTGAGAGAAATGCTATATAGTACTATGGGGGAACCTAGCCATGCCATGGTCACTGCTCAGTCAGGGTGAGAGTGATCTTCCAGCATGACATGCTGTGGCCACCCTGTCCGTGCAGGCGGTGGTCGGCCACTACAATGTCCCAGCCATTGCCCTATTCCCTGTGCAGATGCATCCTGCCCAGGCTGCCCTGTCCGGCCCATAGCCACAGTACCTTGCTCCTCATTATGCACATTGGCAGGCTTACACTGGAGACAGTGCAAGCAGTGTGGGCTCAGTAAGGTATAGGCAGCCACAACACACTGGATAGACAGACACACACTCCCACACCTATGCCAGCATTGTGCAAATATAGAGGTTTTTGGCAGCCTTGGCCACCACACCAGTCCTGGGCACAGTGCAGGCATGGCTATGGTACGCAATACTGTTGGGGTCACTCCCCGGGGTGGTAAACACTGTCAGAAACCACAACTGAAACACACTCCACAGATATCAGAAAGGTTGCTATGATGCAGCTTTGTCAACAAAATGTGTTTAACTTATGATTTGTTATCTGCCATTAATCATAGCAACATTTTGATATATGTGTAATGTGTTCCCAGGTTTTGGGCGGCATTGCTAAGGTATGCAAGTGGGAATGTTTTGGGAGATGCTGCTCCATGCAGGGTCTAACAGCCTGACTCTCCATGAGGCTTTGGATAGTGGAGCCTGTGGGTGTGGGTGTGGGTGTTTATGCCCCTGTTGGCCACTGCTCTAGGGCTGAGTTTCCCAACTCTGGTCCTGGTGGGCCAAACACGGTTAGGTTTTTCATGCTATCCCTAATGAATATGCATGAGATACATTTGCAGAAAATGGGGGCGAGGCATACATTTGCAGCACAGGCATATCTATTACAGACAGCATGACACCTGAATGGTGTTTGGCGCTCCAGGACTGCATTTAGGAACTCTGCTCTAGGGATTGCACATGTTTATGGTGTCTGTGCCCTGTAGGGTAAAATATAAGAACATAAGATATGCCATACTGGGTCAGACCAAGGTCCATCAAGCCCAGTATTCTGTTTCCAACAGTGGTCAATCTAGGTCATATGTACCTAACAGTTTCCCCAAGAGACATAGGTGTTTATGGATTGTTTATTTAATCAGCAATAACAGTTCCGTCTTTATTACCACAGTTTAGTACTGGATAAAATATAGGGACATTTTTTGCAGGAGCCACAGCTGGGGCTTGAACCTGTGACCCTCAACACACTGGCTGTGTGTACTGCACCAAACTGTTGTCACAGAGGCAGATCATTTCCTGGGGCTGCCATTAGTGTTCGTTAGACAGACCTTGTCTGTTGCACCGCACGACATGCACCTAAACAGGGCTTGGCCTTGGTCTGCTGTGGGCAGATGCCACCACCCCTCCACCACCAGCACTCCTCCGCCACGAATCTGACATGCCCTTATACCAGTGGTGCTGGTAGTGCGCAGTCCCAGGCCATCCAGTGTGCCGGTAGGCAGCTGCCTATGGTGAGGGCTCCTGTGTAGGGGTGCCTACATGGACATGCGCGCTTCCCCACAGCACCGCCTGCCAATGTTATGTGCCCTTGGGGGTACATGCTGGGTAATATCCCCTATGACACTGTGGGACACACACTCGTGCCCATGTTGGACCCTCGTCAGTTGCTGTCTTGCTGCTTTACAGTTTCGACATTCCTATGTGCCACCTATGCATCTGCCTAGTCCGCACTATGCCCCAGCTGGACCACAGCATGTGCCGCCTGCAGCCCCCTGTATCCCATTTACAGCATCAGTACAGTTGCCCTTTCCTACGTGCCCACTCTGCTGTTGATGCACATGTGCACGCCATAACAAACCTGCCCAATCTAAATGACAGAAACCCTGATCAGCGCTATTTCAATGTGGGATCATTCGTTTTGTAGGGGGACAGAGCATAGACCCTTCCAAACATGATATCTTAATTTTTATGCTTTGTCAGTAGTGTTGCTTTATGTTTATCATTAATATCACTATTGGCCAGCTTGGTTATTGGGATTTCAAATGTGGTTTTGGTCATTTTCTATGATTATTTGCCTTTTTGGTTCCTGCACATGTATCACTACTATCACTTTTCTGGGTTTCCCTGCCTTTGCTGTACATTGCTGACTGAAAAGTTTCTCTCTCCAGCAAATGTGCCTCTAGCGCGAGGTTTTCACTGGCGCTAATTTTCAGACCCTGATTTCATGGCATTAGTGTGCATGGAGCCTCTCCCCGCCCATTGACCCCCTTCTCTTCGCCCTCTGGGAAGACTTACTCCACCCTTCAGGCCCGGATTTCACAGCGTTAGTGTGCCTTAACGCTGCCGCTGCATTATCGTGCAATAAGTGACGTTAGCGCGCGATAATGTTACATTATCGCGCGATAATACCACTGCTGCGACATTAAGACGGTTTAGTAAACATACCCCTTTGTTGGAAGTAGCACTGAGGTTGAAGTCTCCTAAGGTGATGAGCGGCTTATGTAATGAGTTGTGTGCGCAAATTGTCTCAAGTACTGTGGAGAGTTTGTCGGTCTTGGCATTAGGGGGTCTGTATGTGAGTCATATGCTAACATACTTGTTAGATATGGTGATTATTTTGTGTTCTAGGGCAGTTGAATGCCAAGTAAGTGGGTGGGATGATTTTGTTTAAGATGACCTGATCGGAATCATTGAGCCACTATACTCCAAATGAGGACGCACCAAAGACTTATACAGAGGCATTATCACCTCCTTTTTTCTGCTAGCCATTCCTCTCCATATGCACCCAAGCATCCTTCTAGCTTTTGCCGTCACCTTTTCTACATGTTTAGCTACTTTAAGATCATCAGACACAGCCACGCCTAGGTCCCGCTCTTCTTTAGTGGACAAAAGTACTTCACCCCCTATACTATATTGCTCCCTTGGATTTCTGCAGCCCAAATGCATGACCTTACAATTTTTAACATTAAATCCCAGCTGCCAAATTCTAGACCATTCTTCAAGCTTAGCTAGATCCCTCCTCATGTTATCTACACCTTCCTGGGTGTCTACTCTACTGCAGATTTTGGTATCATCCGCAAAGAGGCAAACCTTACCCGACAGCCCTTCCGCTATATCACTAACAAAGATGTTAAAAAGAATCGGACCAAGGACAGATCCCTGGGGCACACCACTGGTAACATCCTTCTCCTCAAGAGTGAGCTCCATTTACCTGTACTCTTTGTTGCCTCCTACCCAACCAATTTCTAACCCAAGCAGTAACTTTAGGGTCCATCCCTAGGGTGCTCAGTTTGTTTATAAGTCGCCTGTGAGGAACAGTGTCAAAGGATTTACTAAAATCCAAATACACCACATCTAGGACTCTCCCTCGGTCCAACTCCCTGGTCACCCAATCAAAGAAATCAATCAGATTTATCTGACAAGACCTGCCTCTGGTGAATCCATGCTGCCTCGGATCCTGTAATCCGCTGGACTCCAGAAACCTCACTATTTTCTCTTTCAGCAGCGTTTCCAATAATTTACTCACCACCGAAATTAAACTAACCGGCCTGTAGTTTTCAACCACATCCTTACTTCCGCTTTTGTGTAAAGGCACCACACAAGCCTCTCTCCAGTCCTTTGGCACCACTCCCGACTCCAACGAGGCATTGAAAAGGTCAGTCAGTGGAGCTGCTAGAACGTCCCCAAGTTCCCTCAGTATTCTAGGGTGTATACCATCCAGTCCCATCGCTTTGTCTACTTTAAGTTGAGCTAGTTTTTCACAAACACAATCTTCTGAAAATTGTTCAAGATGTCCCTCGCTTCTGTTCCTGTTTGTGGGTGTTTTCTGAGGTACTGCTCCTGGTTCTTCATCTGTGAACACAGAACAGAAATATTTGTAAAGCAATTCCGCTTTATCCTTATCAGCTTCTACATATTCCTCCCCTGCACCCTTGAGTATGACAATACCACTTTTGCCCTTCCTCTTCTCACTAATATATCTGAAAAATGTCTTATCCCCCCATTTTATTGCATTGGCTATTTCCTCCTCCTTTTGAAACTGCCTTCCTGACTACTTTGCTAGCTTCTCTAAATTTTCCAAATACAGATGCCTGTCTTCCTCTCTCTGTGATCTCTTGTATTTCATGAAGGCCTCCCTCTTTTTCTTCACTTTTTCGAAAGCCATAGCGGTCTCCTTTTCCTTTTACCTTTATTTACCATTTTAACAAATAGGCTGGTTGCCCTTAAAAATATCCCCTTTCAGTTTTGCCCGCTGTTTTTCTACACCCCCAGCTGTTCCCATCCCACTGATGACTCCCTGAGGTATTTGCCCATCTTGGCAAAGTTAGTCTTCCCAAAGTCTAAGATTCTCACCTTTGAATGGATTCTAACAGCCCTAGTCCTAATACTGAACCACACCATCTGGTGATCACTGGATGCAAAATGATCTCCCACTACAACATCAGAAACACTTTCACCACTGGTAAGCACCAAGTCCAGTATGGCCCCTTCACGTGTGGGGTCTGTTACCAATTGCCTGAATAGTTCTCCCTGTAGAGAATCCAGGATCTCCTTACTTTTAGATGATACTGCAGCAGGAATGTGCCAATTAACATCTGGCATATTGAAATCTCCTATCAGTAGCACTTCCCCTTTCCTAGCAATGCTGCGTATGTCTTCAATTAACTCTCTGTCTATCTCTTCCTCTTTTGAGGGAGATCTGTATATCACACCAATGCAAATAGATTTCTTTCCCTCTTTCTAGTTTAACCCACAATGACTCCTCTCTCCCTTTTAAGCTCTGTAATTCCAAAGCTTTAATAGTAGTTTTTACATATAGTGCCACGCCTCCTCCCCTTCTTCCTACCCTGTCCTTTCTGAATAAAGTATAGCCAGGTATAGTTACATCCCAATCATGGTTTTCTGTGAACCATGTTTCTGTAACTGCCACTAAATCCAAGTCAGCCACTCCCACCAAAGCTTCAACATCAGGGATCTTATTTCCCATGCTACGGGCATTTATACACACTGCTTTCCATATGTTACCCCTATTACCCATTTCCATAAAGGTATTTAATGTATCACCTACCTGTGGGCTTTCACCTACCTGGGGGCTTTCTTCACCCATCCCCAACAAATCTAGTTTAAAGCCCTCTTAAGTAGATTAGCCAGTATACTACCGAAGATGCATTGACCTTTCTTGGACAGATGGATGCCATCCCTGCCCTGCAACCCTTGAAACTGCATCCCATGGTCTAGGAAACCAAAACGCTCTCGATGACACCATCCACGCAGCCATGCATTCATCTCCAGGATGCGAGCTTCTCTGCCTTGGCCTTTACCCTCAACAGGGAGGATTGAAGAGACCACCACCTGTGCACCTAACTGCTTCACCCTCTGTCCCAGAGCCATGAAGTCACTTTTGATACGTTCCGAAGTATACCTGGCAGTATCATTTGTTCCAACATGGATTAGCAACATTGGGTAATAGTCAGTGGGCTTGATGAGTCTCGGCAAACTCTGTAACATCTTGGATTTTGGCATCAGGCAGACAGCATACCTCTCTGGACATCAAGTCTGGTCGGCAGATGGATGCCTCAGTACCCCTCAGAAGAGAGTCTCCAAACACCACTACCCCTTCGAGTCTCTTCTTCCAATTCAGTAAGTCGAACATCCATATCAGAAACTTTAAAGTTGAGAGAATTTAGATTAGGAATCACTGCTTGGCCTAGATCGGCGATGACTTGGCCAGATCGATTCTAGGGAAAAGATATCAGGATGCTTGAAAGTGAAGTAGAGCATGAGAGAAAGTCTCCAACTGACCTGGCATTTGCTGGGGATCCTGCTCTGTATTGAGGCGCAAAATTATTTCTCATGGGCACCGATGGCAGCACAGACAGAGCTTGCCTCTGAGCTGGTAAACTCCTCTGAGCTTCATTAGCCACAGAAAGATTGTCCAGCGAAGCAGTTTTTTCCATACCTCTGATGGCCCCCTTGTGCTGACAAGCAAATAACAGCATAGAGGACTGACTTTGCCATCTGGTCAGTCAGAGCAAGAGAAGCTAATGGTTGTGCTTGGGGAACCCAAACCTCCAGGCTTAATATATCAAGTTCAAAGCAAGGCTTGGAGTATCCAGCTTCTGGCTAAGCCCTAGAGGAAGATCTCCAAGATGTTGAACAAAACACTTAATACCAGCAGAGAGAAAGTGCTGAAACTTCGAGGGAACAGCCTGGGTCTTGCCCTTGTGCTTGCCAATGGAAAAAGGAGAGAAAAAGTCAACGATCAGCAGCTCACATCCGCCATCTTGGATTCAAAGTGATGTATTCTCATGTTCCTACTCATTTATCCAATTTACTACTCCCCTATTGTTCAAGCAACATCATTCATTCTCAGTATGTGAATCGACTTGCCCTCCCTTCTCCTGCTCAAATCAGTATTGATACTACCTGTCACTCTGCCTTTAGCTATGTTGCCCTCCTCTCTTGAACGTTCTCCCTGCTTCAATTAGATCTGAGATCTTTAGACCTCGTTTTAAGCTTGCTCTTAAGAGCTACATTTTTACCCAGGCTTTCGAGGGCAAGTGATTCCCTGAGATCCAAGGGGGTGATAATCTACCAGGGTGTGCAGTGATCCTGTGACACTGGCTAATTATGCTGTTTTTCAGGGCTCGACAAACTCTAGGCACCAAGTGGCTATTTCAACTATAACAAAAATCAGATCTGGTGCCTGGGGCTGAGAGCAGAGGGCCAGTACCTGTTCCTCTGATCTCATTCCGACCCGTCTACTAAGCGCTCTCTCTTTCGCTGCCATCACGTTCATCTCTGTCATATCCTTAACCTATCGCTCTCCACTGCAACTGTTCCTGCAGCCTTCAAACATGCTGTGGTTTACACCTCTCCGCATAAAACCTTCATTAGACCCTATCTTACTCTTTCCCTTTGCTTCAAAACTACTCAAACATGCTGTTCACCGCTGCTGTCTTGACTTTCTTTCCTCCTGGTTCCACTACAATCTGGCTTTCGTCCTCTATATTCTACAGAAATAGCTCTTGCCAAAGTCTCCTGTTCCTCAACAAATCCAAGGGCCTTTACTCTATCCTCATCTTTCTTGACCTTTCTGCAGCTTCTGACACTGTTGATCACTGCCTTCTCCTCGATAACCTTTACTCACTTAGATTTAGGGCTCTGTTCTGTCATGGTTTTCTTTGCATCTCTCCTATCGCACTTTTAAATGTATGCTCTGGTGAATCCTCTTCTACTGCCATCCCGCTTTCAGTTGGTGTACTTCAGGGCTCCGTCTTGGGACCTCTCATTTTCTCTCTGTACATTCAGTCCTTTTGTGCACTTATCTCCTCTCAAGGTTTTCTGTACCTTCTTTATGCTGATGACTCTCAGATCTACCTCTCTGCACCTGAAATCTCTCCACGAATCCAGGCCCGTATCTCTGCCTGCATACCTGACACTAGTGCCTGGATGTCTCACTGCCATCTGAAATTGAACAAAACTGAGCTTCTTATCTTTCCGCCTGAACTCACCTCCCCCCTTCTCCCTTCTCTGTTTCTGTGGATAACATTATACTCCTCCCTATTTCCTCAGCTCGCAACCTTGGGGTCATTTTTGACTACGCTCTCTTTCTCTGCACACATCCTACAGATAGTTTAAACTGTCACTTCTTTCTCTGTAAGATCAGCAAAATTCATCGCTTCCTTTCTGAACACACTACTAAGACCCCTATCCACTGTAGTGACCTCCTGTTCTGACTATTGCAACCTGCTCCTCGCTGGTCTCTTGCTGAATCATTTCTCCCTCATCAATCTGTTCAAAACTCAGCTACCCAGCTTAACTTCCACCAGTGTCACTATGCTCACATAACCCCTTTTCTCAAGTTACTTCACTGGATCATTATCTGTTTCCACATCCAATTCAAAATGTTCCTACCGACCTATAAGTGCATTCATTCTGCAACTCATAGTAACATAGTAACATAGTAACATAGTAAGTGACGGCAGATAAAGACCAGCATGGTCCATCTAGTCTGCCCAGCAAGATGGCAAGGGTAGGTGCACCTGTCGTTCTGTGCAGGCCACCCCTCCCCATGTTTTTGTTTCTGTTTAGGGGTGAACCCATCACTCCATGTAGGACACCCTTATTTGTTCAGATGCTAGATAGTTCAGAAGTTAGATGGTACTGTTTATTTTGCTTTTATCCTGTTGCTGTAAAGGGATCCACTGTGTTTGTCCCATGCCGTTTTGAATTCCATCACCGTGTTTGCCCTCACCACTTCCATCGGGAGGGCATTCCAAGCATCCACCACCCTTTCAGTGAAGAAATATTTCCTGACATTGCCTTTCAATTTACCACCTTGCAGCTTCATGTTATGCCCTCTAGTTTTACAGCTTCCCCGTCTTTGGAAGAGGTTTGTTTGTTCATCATTTCTCTTTAAGTATTTAAAGGTCTGAATCATATCTCCCCTGTCCCTCCTCTCCTCCAAAGTGTACATATTTAGGTCTTCAAGTCTCTCCTCATAAGGCTTCTGACGCAGGCTCCAAATCATTTTGGTCGCCTTTCTCTGAACAGTTTCCAGTCTTTTTACATCTTTTGCAAGATATGGCCTCCAAAACTGAACACAGTATTCCAAGTGAGGCCTCACCAGTGACTTGTACAGTGGCATAAGTACCTCTTCCTTTCTGCTGGTAATCCCTCTTTGAATGCAGCCCAACATCCTCCTGGCTTTTGCCACCGCCTTGTCGCACTGTTTTGCCACCTTGAGATCATCAGAGATAATCACACCAAGGTCTTTCTCCTGAACCGTGCATACCAACCTCTCACCCCCTATTGTGTACTTTTCCCTTGGATTTCTGCTACCCAAGTGCATGACACTGCACTTTTTCACATTAAATCGTAGTTGCCAAGCATTAGACCAGTCTTCCAGCTTTTGTAGATCTTTCCTCATGTTATCCACTCCCTCTGGGGAGTCCACTCTGTTGCAAATTTTTGTGTCATCTGCAAAAAGACAGACCTTTCCATTCAGTCCTTCAGCAATATCACTCACAAATATATTGAACAGTGCCGGGCCCAGGACCGAACCCTGAGGCACCCCGCTAATCACCTTCCTCTCATCCGAGTGAGCTCCATGTACCATCACCCTCTGTTGTCTGTCAGTCAACCAATTTCTAATCCAGTTTACTATCTTGGGACCCATCCCCAAGCTACTGAGTTTATTGACAAGCCTCCTATGAGGAACAGTATCAAAGGCTTTGCTGAAATCCAGATAGATGACATCCATTGCATGCCCCAGATCTAGTTCCTTGGTCACCCAATCAAAGAACTCAATCAGATTTGTTTGGCAAGACCGTCCTTCGGTAAAACCATGTTGCCTGGGATCTTGCAACCTGTTGGTTTTGAGAAAGTTCACTATTCGCTCTTTCAGGAGCGCCTCCATTACTTTTCCTGCCACCGAGGTAAGGCTCACGGGCCTGTAATTTGACACTTCCTCCCTCTCACCACTTTTGTGTAGAGGTACAACATTAGCCATTCTCCAGTCCTGAGGAACCACTCCTGTTTCCAAGGATCTGTTGAAGACATCCTTTAACGGTCCTGCAAGAACCTCTCTGAGCTCTTTCAGTATCCTGGGATGTATCCCATCCGGTCCCATGGCTTTGTCCACTTTCAGTTTAGCAAGTTGTTCTAACACCTCATCTTCTGTGAATGGTGTGGTATCTACTTCAGTCCTATTTTTATATTTGGGAGTCATAGCTGGTCCATCTCCAGGATCTTCTTTAGTAAAAACAGAGCAGAAGTATTTGTTTAGCAATTTCGCTTTTTCAGTGTCACTTTCCACGAGTCCTTTCCCAGCACTTCTGAGTCCTGCAATTCCAACTCTGATCTTCTTCCTTTCCTGAATATACCTGAAGAAAGTTTTGTTGCCACCCTTAACATCTTTAGCCATTTTTTCTTCTGCCTTTGATTTTGCTATCCTTATTACTCTTTTAGACTCTTTGAGTTGGATCCTGTATTCATTTCTGTGTTCTTCTGTTTGCAAGCTTTTGAATTTTGAAAAAGCTGTGTTTTTTGCCTTTATTTGCACAGCCACCTCTTTGGAAAACCAAATAGGTTTCCTTCTCCTCTTGTTTTTATTTATTTTTCTTACATATTTATCTGTTGCTCCTTTTATTGCCGCCTTTAGTTTAGTCCATTGCAATTCCACTTCCCTTATCTTCTTCCACCCCGTCATCTCCTCCTTTAAGTACTCGGCCATTTTATTGAAGTCAGTGTTTTTGAAGTTTAGGACTTTGAGCTTGCTATGATTGGTCTGTACCATGGCTTTTATCTCAAACCACACCATGTGATGGTCGCTGTTGCTCACAGGGGCACTCACGCAGACATTTGACACGTTATCACTGTTGGTAAGCACTACATCCAGCGTTGAGCTTTCCCTGGTTGGTTCCATCACCATTTGTCTAAGTAATGCATCTTGGAGAGCATCCACAATTTTTTTGCTTCTTTCCAGATGTGCAGAAGGAGTAATCCAATCCACATCAGGTAGATTAAAGTCACCTAATATGATCGCTTCCCCCTTTGCTGCTATCTTGGCAATATCTATAATCAATTCGTTATCTCTCTCTTCAATTTGAGTCGGAGGTCTGTAGACTACAGCAATATGGATGAGAGTGCCATCTCCTCTTTCCAACGCAATCCAGAGCGCTTCTTCTTTTCCCCATGTTCCCTGCATTTCAGTAGCTTTAATACTGCTTTTGACATACAAGGCTACTCCTCCTCCTTTTCCATTTTCTCTGTCTCTTCTGAATAGATTATAGCCAGCTATGGCTATATCCCAATCATGCGATTCATTAAACCATGTTTCCGTAACGGCCACGATGTCCAAATCCGTTTCCACCATTAGGGCTTCCAGGTCTGGAATTTTTTTGGCTAAGCTTCGAGCATTTGTGCTCATTGCTTTCCAGCATTTACCTGGCTTGTGTGTATTTTGCATTGATTTTATTCTGCCCATTTCTTCCCACTTGTTTTTGATGTGTGGTTTAAGAGTATGGCTGTTTCTGATGTTGTTCTGCTTTTGCAGGGGGTGGCATGCAGATGTTGACCTTCCACATCCGTCACCCCCTTTTCCTAGTTTAAATGCATATCCACATACTGCCTGAATTTTTCACTTAGGTTTCTTTTCCCTGCGACAGAGAGATGTAGTCCATCAGCACAGTATAGTCTCTTGTTGGTCCATCTATTGTCCCAGTTGCCAATAAATCTGAATCCTTCTTGTTTGCACCAGGTCTGGAGCCATGTATTAAAGTTGTTAATGCGATGCAGCCTTTTTGTCCCCTTACCAAGAACAGGTAGAACTTCTGAGAATGCAACAGTGTTAACAATGGGCTTGAGTTTCTCTCCCAGAGATTGGAAGTCCTTTTGAGCTGTAGAGGCACTGTTTCTAGCCAGGTCATTTGTGCCCAAGTGGATAATAACATCTGGTTTGGAGTGCTCACTTTTTGCGCTAAGTATTTCAACAACTTGGTTTGTATTCCTGCTGGCTGAAGAGCCTGGTAGGCACATGACTATCTTCTCTCCTTTGAACTGTGTTCCCAAGTTGGTGCCTCTGATGATGGAATCTCCAAGTAGTAATAGTTTTCTGTTTGGTGAGGATTTCTTCATATTTGGTGCTTTAGCAGGAGATTGGGCATTGTCTGACTCATTTAAGGGCCCTTCAGTTTCCTTGGGTTGCGCATCCTCATTAGCCAAGGCAGAGAAGGCATTTTGCAGGGATATCTCTTGATGTGTAGGATGTCTCTGCATTACAGGTCGCAATCTTCCAGAACCCACTGTGATCCATTTGTTCCTGGGGTGTTTGACTCTTTGTGGGAGCGGTGGTGGACTTTGTTCAGTTTGTATCCTAGAAGAGGTGCGCTTCATTGCAGCCAGTTCCTCCCTCAGTAGAGAAACTTCTTTATGCATGGCTGCTAGGTCTTTCCTTAGTATAGTCAGTTCTTCATGCATGGCAGCTGACTTTAGGCATATAGGACAAGCTCTTAGGCTCCAAATGATTCTTCTTTGAATGAAAGTACCACAGTTATTGCACTGAATACACGACATGTTGCTTAAGCAGTCCCAGAAGAGGAAGAATAAGAAAAGTTGAAGATGTGGGCGTTAACCAAGTTAGGAACGACAGATGGCACGTATGTGACCACTATATAGGCAATGTAGCCCCTGGGGTGGGTGGGAACCTAGGTGTCTCTGGCCAGTAGGCTGTTCCTGAACAGTGGGCACACAGCAAGGGAGTAGGTAAGGGAACTCACCAAGAAGGGCAAATAGATAGATAAATATGTGGAGACAAACAGACAAAAAACTCACAATTTAGCAGCAAATTCAGCAAAAATCACCTTTTGGATGAGCTCTGGAAAGCACTGCTCTTCTCAAGAAACACAAGGGCAGTCTGACCAAGCCCACATGCACAACTCCTCACTATCTTTCCTCTCTTATCTCATCCTACACCTCTTCTCGGGAACTCTTCTCCTCTGGCAGATCCCTTTTATCTGTTGCCTTCTCTGCCACTGCCAAATCCAGACTTTGTTCATTCCACCTTGCTGCTCCATATGCCTCAAACAATCTACCTGAGTCAGTATGACAGGCTCCTTCTCTAGCCCTAGTCAAATCCAGGCTAAAAACCCACCTCTTTGAGGCTGCTTTTAGATTTCGATGCCCCTCTCTCTCTTGCTGACCACTTATGCGTTTTGTGATATTGATAGTCTTGATTAGATTAATGTTAATGTTCCCTTAATGTTCTATGTAATAAAACAATATAACATACAGTGAAATATTGTAAGTTCCTTGTAAACCGCCCCTGATCTCTGGAAGGGGCGGTATAGAAAAGCACACAAATAAATAAATAGATTGTAAGTTCTGATGAACAGGGACTGTCTCTTACTTCTACAGTATATGTACAGCACTGTGTATGCCTTGTAGAAATGATTAGTAACAGTATTAGTAGTTTATTTGGAATTTGTTTTGTCTCCTCTTTGCTGCATTTTTTTTATTTGGAATGTGACCTGCTCTGTTGTACTTATTGTTCTAAGGGTGGTATATCAAGTTTTTAAATAAGCTAAACTAAATCAAACTAAACTATGAGGTCAAGGTGTATGAAGATTTATGCAATCAGAGCGTTTTGGTTCTTAGTCTTAATTACTTTCATATTTCTATCATTTTTCTTTCACACTGAAAATGAAAAGTATGCTGCATAGACATAGGCCTACTTTACAGCATTTTGAACTGCAATTTTTAGACATCAGAATGTGAAAAATGCACAAGTGTGAAGACTTTTGAAAGGCGCAGTATACTACAGGAGGAGTATGAGTAGGATTCCTGTATGCTGAAGATCTTTCCTGTATGGGTAACTGTACAGTCCTGTGTGCTGGCACAGCCTGCAACATGGTATATTGCAGGGACTTCTGCCACTCTCTTCTTTGTGTATTTCTATTAGAAATGTTTTGTAAATAATTTTTGCTTCAGATTAGGTGGTTGTTGAAAGGCCAGTAGTGGTAGAACAGGGAATCTCTCTTTTAGTGACTCACCCTCCAAGAGTAGCAGCTGTGAGTCCTTTATGATTGTTTTCCTGCTCTGGATTGTATGTCACTATAAGGAGTACTCTCTCTTTAGGTTTGTTTTCTATGAACTGTGGTAGATTTGCTCTGGGTGTTTTAAGTGTAGAAGCAATCTTCCTGGAAATAATTTGGGGGTTGTTGCCTTTTTTGTTTGGAAGATTCAGTCAGGACTTTAAGATGTCCCATTAATAACACACTAAGAGAAAAGGAGACTACAAAAATTGTTCAAGATGGAAGCATAAAAGATCACCGTAATGATGTTCCTCTGTTTTATGTCAGGATGATCACAGAATATTGCATTACACCACACACACACACACATGCTACAGCAATCGTAGCCTTAGTCGGGGGAGGGGGAGCAAAAAAAAAAAAAAAACTTCTGAAATTTCACCATAGTATTCCTGTAAAAAAAAAATGTTGTCTTAATCAAAGCTTCAAGTTACAGCATATTTGTGTGATGACTAGCAGAAGGAAAGCTAAGTAATATCAAGATGAACGTACCGTACATTGTCATTGCAGAACTCATCACTTCGATCAGAACTGCAGTTTACAGGAAACACTCCCAAAACAAAACCCTAACCTACTTTCTGGTTATTTAAACAAAAGGTGGCCACTTTTCTGAGGAACTCCGTAGGGGCACCAGGGTTGAAAAATAATCTATACCATGTGAGGTAAGGGCTTAAAATATTTCTCATCTGGTAGAGCTCAGTTTTGGTGGAAAATGCACAGAGAAAGGCCTCAAATATTGAATTCATAGGGTTCAAATTACAGAAACCAGAACAGAAGCATTCAATATCCATTACTAATTATGTACATGTACCCTAATGTTAAATGTAACCCTCTGTCATGTGACGTGACCACCTTGATTGAAGGAAAAGGTGGCATAGAAATCTGTCTAAATAAATAAATAAAATAAAAATTACCAAAAACATCCATTAACTAAGCTGCTCTACATAAACTTCTAATTATTAAGAGCCTAACTAAGCTTATTAATTCTTATTGTCATCAAAAGCCATGTTCGTGGGCCAGCTCTGGAGCTAGATGGCAATGTTGTGCAGCACCATGTTAAAGGATCCCATTCAATTTCTGAAAGGGATCTTTTGCATTCTAGATCAGTGAGAGGGAGTCATGGTCATCAGTAAGAGCAAAGCCTAGTAGTCAAATTTAGAAGATTCCTGTCCTCAAAACCACTGTAGTGATCACAGTAGGAATAATGAGAAGGAGGATATATTAAAATAGGGGGGAAAAAAACAGAAACAGAGAAAATAACAATAGAGTTATGGCATATCCAGACTGTTCATCAATGCCAACTACTAAGCTCTACAATCCCTTCCTTTCCCTTAGACATTCTATGTGCTTGTCACATGCTTTTTTGAATTCAGATACAGTCCTCATCTTCACCACCACTGCTGGGAGGCTATTCCATGCATTCACTACCCTTTCCATACATCGAAACATAACAGAAAAAGACCACATGGCCTATCTAGTCTGTCCTTCCATATCAACCACTACAACATTCCCCTTTTTTCCTTTAGAGATCCTCTGCGTTTGTCCCATGCTTCTTTGAATTCAGTTACTGTCCTCATCTCTACCACCTCCACTGGAAGACTATTCCACAGATCCAACACTCATTCCGTAAAGAAATATTTCCGCATTGGACTCCTGAATCTATCCCCTTTCACCCTCATCCCATGTCCCCTTGTAGCAGAGCCTGCTTTCAATCAAAAGAGGCTCTCCTCCTGTGCATTTATGCCATAGAGGTATTTAAACATCTCAATCATATCACCTCTATCCCGCCTTTCCTCTAGGTGTACATATTAAGATCCTTAATTCTGTCCTCATATGAAGACCACTAACCATTTTAGCAGCCACCCTCTGTACAGATTCAAGCCTGTTTATATCCTTTTGAAGGTGCGGTCTCCAGAATTGCACACAATGCTCCAAATGAGGTCGCACCAAAGACTTACTCTTGAGTCTATATCCTTTCACCATCATCTTATGCCATGGACTTCCTTTGAAATGAAAAAGGCGCACCTCCTTTGCATTTATGCCATGGAAGTATTTAAATGTCTTTATCATATCTCCCCTCTCCCGCCTTTCTCCCAAAGTATGAATATTGAAATCTTTCTTTGTCCCCATATGCTTCATGATGTAGACTACTGACCATTTTAGTATCCATCCTCTGCACCAGTTCCACCCTATTTATATCTTTTTGAAGTTGCGGTCTTCAGAATTGCATAAAGTACTCTAAATGAGGTCTCACTAAAGACATATACAAAGGCACTATCACCTCCTTTAAATGCCAGACATTCCTCTATGCATGTGCTCCTTATATAGCAATCTGACCTCTATTGCTAGGGGTAAATGGTGCCAGTTTGTTCAAGATAGCCGCCCAGACAGAAGCAAGTGGGAATTGCTCCTGCGCCACTCCTGGAACCCTTTGGGCTAAGAAGGGGTCCCTGGAGGGTGGCAGGGGACTAGGAAGATGAAGGGTGCAGGGAGGGGGAGCCACCCATCCTGTACTTTGGGAAGGTGATGGTTTTCAGCCAGGGGCAGGCCTCTGGGAATGGAGGGTTTTTAAAATGTTTTAGCCCCACATTGGGGCTGGTGGGAGCATTGAGCTCACTGGACCACCAGGGATTTGAGGTATCCCAGAGGAAGGGTCTGGGATCATCCTTTGATTCAGACCAGAGGGCTCTTTAAATTTAGGTTACCATCACTATGCAAAGGGCCATGTTTTGTTTTATCTAGCTTTTGAGCTGCAAAAAAGAGACTTCAAAATCTTTCATGTGCTTTCTTTCACTTTTTTTTACGTATTGAGCTGCTTTGCATGGTTTTGCATTGCAATAGCTCATTAATGCAAAATTTCATGCAATGTAGGCTTCATACAGAGGGCAAGAATTAGAGAGGTGCAACCAGGGAAATTGCCACAGGGGTCCCCCAAGCCTGCTTAAAGCCTATAGAAGCACAGTCTGATGGTAGTCTTTGGTGCCCTGCCCACATTTCTGCATGTGTAACACTGGCTCAGTTCATGCAAAGGTTTACTCCTGCAAAGGCTACTTTTGCAAGGTCACTTCACACATTGGTACACAGGACCCATGGCAAGCAGGAAGAAGGCTATATAACAGAAAGGCTATCTTCATGTTTTGAAATGAATTCCAAGCCATTCATTTCAAAAGAGAAAGTGGTACAGGGGTTCCAGTGTTCTGTATTTGCCTCCTGATGGCTGAAATGTAAAGTGATCTCTAACAATATATGCCTGGTTCTCTGCCTCAAGGGCAAACAACTTACAGTAGCTTTAGTCGTTACATTAGTCCATACAATAAATTAACTTTCTTCCTTAACCAACTACTTGTAATGCCCCCACCACAGTTACACAAAGTGCCTCACACACTCCTCCTCTGTCAACCTCTTTCCCACAAAAGCCTTTTATAGTTCATTCCATCTTTTACTCAAAAATGCATAATGATTATATTAAAAAGACCATCTGCTCAATCACCTTCAGTTGCTATCCCAGTTGAATGACTGCTATCCCAGTGCTGAAACTACAAGCTCTACATCCAGTCTGTGATTTTAGATAATTTGTTTTAATTTAAAAACAATTATTCAGGAAAAGCTTTGAGGAATCTTACTTGCTATTAGCTAACTGGTTTAAACTCTATTGCTGCCATAGTTAAAATATTAAAATCTGAGTCCTTCCCCCTCTATATATAGGTGAGTGTGTGTATGGCTGTGAATATATACATACATCAGCATGATTATATTTATGCCTTATGAAAGATTTGCAATTATGATGGCTTTGTTTCCTAAATGCGTGTATACAGCCGTGCGATTTTAGAAAAGCCTCTTTGCGTTGCAAAGCCTTTCTAAGATGATCTCCATAGTTGCTTACTTATGTTATGGGCTCTTTATCATTTTAACTGTGAAAAAATATTTTATTTTTTTATATACCATCTGCATTTGTCTCAGTTCAGAAATTAAACTTCTACTGGAACTATAACTGCAATTCAGATTTAAAAGTGCTAACTGCAAATACTGCTGAAGTTGACTACTTGTATCCTTTTCTTTTTTCTAACATTTATGGAGATTGAAGCAAACTTTCCACAAGAGAATCTCTCAGAAAAGCAGAGGAGATATTTTTTCATGAAGACATACTTAAAAGGCTGAAAAAAGAAAGTTATGTGGGAATGAGAAAATGATTTCTCTTTCCAAATCTGATACAACTTCTACCAAAAAATACAAGAAAAAAATACAAATACACGTTTTTTTTTCTGTAAAATGTTTTATTTAGAAGAAAAACAACAGGTTTTCAAAAAGCTATAGGACACGTTTACTAAAGGTTAATGCATGTTAATGAAAGTTTAAGAGCCACCATGACCCTTTTATTTCCATGGGCCATGGCAACACTTAATGCAGATAACTTTCAATAATGTATGTAACTTTTAGTAAATATGTCCCTATGTTCTACAGTTATTCTGAATTGCTTAATTTTAAATTTTATCTTGAAACATACAAATAAATCTCAAAGCAGTTTTCACACAGATATATGACCAGCAAATCATGTATCTGGATTCATATCAGTTTGATTTTCTTGAATTTTCTGTCTTTATTTTAATTTTCAACTCAAAGAAACAGTTCAAGAAAAATATAAACTACTATATAATTACGGATCCCTGAACCTAGACAACTATATTTTGTTTGCCTTTCTCTGGAAAAAATGTGAAAGGATTTAAACAACAATCTTTAAACCTAGGAGAACAAAAGCAAGGAAAAATATAGAATTTTGAGATGCCTGATTTCAGAGATCCAGTTTTATTTCAATAAGAAAAATATCTTACAGAGTAAAAAACTGGTATTGTTTATAGTGTAAATGTAATTTCCATTAGAGAAATAAATACAATTTTGCAGCAGTTTTCATTTCCAAAAATATATTTCAACATAATCATTTATATAATTTAAAATAAAGAGCTAATGTTGGGAATTCATGTTAATTTACTGTTACATTTTTAGAGATGATTTTATCAGTTGTTTTAAGATTTTTCCTTCAGATACCAATACAGGATCATTGTAAGGTTAAAAAAAAAAAAAAAAAAAAAAGATTGCCTTTACGGTTATAGTTACACTTTACAGTTTTACATCTGCATATACACACAGACATACACACACACACACACACATAAATTCATTCTACTATGAATACTTTTTATCAATGTTACAATTTTGGAATAAAGGAATGAAACAATTCTATAACTTAGATGCTACACTATTTATGGTAAATCAGTTTTCAACTCTGATTTTTAATTTAGTTTGTTAACATGAAGGTGGTGAATATAAGCTAACTGAACAATACTATACATGAAGTCTCCATTGTAACAAATCACCACCAACATTGAGCACTTGAGACTGTGAAAGTTACAAGCTAATCTGCTGTACAATTGACCATTTGGTTCTTAACAAATTCATATCTGCTACAGAGAATTAAATGCCAGTCAAGTCACTGAAATTTAATCTTATTGTTATGTGCATAAACAAATATGAAAGTAAATAATACCTCAAACATTTTGACTGAACAATGAAATCTCAGCAACCAGTGAACCCACATGGCTGAAGAAGAAATTCCTAAGCAAACATTTGCACAAATTTCATCTATGTTTTAGTTTTTGAAAAAGTACATACTATCAGTTTCCAGAAACTAAAAACAATCACCACAGTAACACAATAGTGTAATCCCCTGCTGCTCCTCCAGACAAAAAAAAAAAAATAGGAAATATCAACATAATCAAAATACATGTTAAAGAAATCTAGATCCAATGTCCTTTTATATTTAATATAACCTGTATGAATCAGAATTAGATTTTAAGGGACACTCTGCGGCTCTGGTTCTACCTGTAGTGTTTCAGCCTTGTTAGAACAGTTTCAAGTACAGCTTGGAACCACATATAAAAAGTACCTAGCAGAAGGAAATGATAATTTATTCCTAATTTACAGAAGCATCAAACAGCTGCTGATTTCTTTTGGGAAATACACATTTTGGAGCTCTGGGAGTAAGTATATATACATATATATATATCTTTGAAATATGTAAATTCCAACCCTTACAGGAATAAAACCTTAGTCTATTTTATTTCCCAAAACTCTAGCAGGAAAGATATTTCCAAGCATTATTTTGTGTAAACAAATCAATTTTCTCAATAAAAAAACAGAATCACTCTTATATTTTGGCACCATTTTGATTTTTGTTTTGCTAAAATTAACTAAAATGTATGGGTTATTACTGTATATTACATCATAACATATCCTTCCATAAAAGAGACAGTAACTGAGAGAGCATCCATTGTAAGGACCATTGATTATCTGAATTTTAACAAAAAAACCAACAACTTTTCAGTTACAAATTACGCTCAATGAGTTAAATTTCAGTTGCTATCAAAATATTTGGTTTCTCAATCAAAAGAAGAAAAAGCAGGAACCCAGATGCTATCTGGTATATAATTTTAAAACTGGGAACAGCTATTTCTCTATGCTCCTGTTTTTAGAATATAAAGCTGTGCTCCTGACAAACTGCACATGCAACACAATGAGCAGGTCCACAGAATTAAAAAGAGAAATGTTGGGGTCTTCTTTAGACAAGCAGCCCTTATGAGTTGTTCACATCTTTTCACAAAGCCCAAAAGCACCAAAGTGCAAAAAGTGATGTCAATAGTATCTCATGTGTAATACTTGGCATTGCCTACATAGCTACTAGGCATTAGTCATCCCCACCAACAAGTGAGCCATACAAACAGAAATGGTAGTAAGGTGTGTGTGTCGGGGGGTGTCACATAGCTAAATAAAACACAATTCTATTTAAAACATGCAGCCTGGTTTGTAAGGAACTAAAACAGAAGTGGTGAAATGATATAGCCCAAGAAAACTAATGAGTTGGAAAAACCCTGACCCTAAACTAGCACCTAGAAAGTGAAAGTTCCAGTGACCAAGAGAAATGTTTCCCAATCCATGGCCACCTTTACTTAAGTATACCCATAACATCTTGATAGTGGTATGTAAAAAAGGCTATATATTTTTTTTCTTGGATACACACACTAAACTTTTTCATACAGTTACCTTCATTTTCACCCCTATTCTAAGCTACAGCAAAAGGGATTACTATTGAATGTTTTCATAATAAATACACCTTCTTTGGGTGACATTTCCTACATGGCTCATGAAATTTATTACTGTAAAATAAAACAATTCTATTGGATTTTACACTGTGGTTGCACCATATAAAGTCCCATAAATATGAAATATAATAAACATTACAAAATACAAGGTTGAAGAGAAAATAGTATAAACTTCTCTAACCACAAATGAATGCACAGAAGACACAAGATTTCCCCTAATTTGGATACTGTACTATTATACCATTAGTGAACTATATATTTATTACATTGAAATTTAGACCCCAAGTTGTTAATCAGAAAGATACTTTTTATTTAGTCTATAATACAGTACTGTAGGTTTTTTAAAAATTGGGTATCCTAGTATGGTAAATTAGCAGATCCTACCCTAATCAAAACCAGTTTGCAATGAGTATCTAACTTCTGGAATATGCTCATGGTAAACAACTGCCTTTCTAAGTCAAAAACAAACTATTATGTAGTACTGCAAAACACTCTGCTGCTTTCTATGTTTATAGGATGAACTGTGTTGGTTTTTAAAGAGTTACTTATCTAGCAAAACAACCATGCTTATGCTCCTAAATAAAATAAAATAAAATTACCACCAAACAAACTAAAAACAAAGTTGAAAGAAATCAAGGATTTACCTTAATGTCTGAAACAACAATACTGAAATGATCACCTGGAAACTGTATAGTTATGGTATCACTACTTAATCATTCAGATATGACATTGAAGCAAGGTAGAAGAACAACAGGCTACACAAAGCGGTTTGATATATACAATATACTTCAATAACACATCTGCACAAATACTTTTCACAAATCACTCCAAAAGAAGTAAATATACAAACATTCTGCATCATTATAAAATTATAAGCACCACTGTGTACAGCACATTGCAATGCAAGGAAGGAGACTTCTGGATGGTTACAATTTTTCAAAACGTATTCAGCAAAAGTCTTAAGCATAGTATGATCAGAATACAGTAGCTTACCACGAGGAACTCAAACTTAACTCGTCATCTCTATAGGCTAAAATGGTACTTTAAAAAATTACTGGTATTTTATTCTCCTCCGCTTGGAGAACACAGCACTGTTTAGTTGGTCTTTTGTTTTCCCGACTTTACTAAATTATTGGGGGGGGGGGGGGTATATTTGATGAGGGAGAAACCATTAACAAAAAAAGACAAGAATATCCAATGCAAGACCATCGACGCATCAGAGACTGAGAATGAAAATGCAAGAATACTTTACAAATGTGTATATGGAAAATAAACACTCATTTCTAAGAAAACTTAAGTGACCAAACAAGTACTACAACCAGATCTTCAACTTCCTTGTTGCCAAACAACTACTCGAACAGCGGAAGAGGGTTAGTAATTTTCTAAAACTATGCCTCTTCATTAGCAGCAAACCCCCATTCAAAAAAAAAAACAACAAACAAAGAAAATTAAAAGGCATTTACCTTAGCTTTTTAGGAACTGAATAATCGACTTCCATGACTTTTCCATGTAATTCCACTTTACCTTCAAAAAAAATTTAAAAACTCAAAAATATTTTCCAGAACTCACTCTTATCAAAAAAGTAAAGTTTCTGATTTAAAAAAAACTATGTTCAAAAATTGTAGAATTCGGTGAAACTGAGCAAAACATTACCCCCACCCCCTTTACCTTTGCAATAAGTAAATCACAGAGGGCTGAAACCCCTATGGGGTGGAGGTTTGGAAGCAAGTTTTGAGCGATGATTAACAGATAGATAATATTTAAAATTTAAATGAATCGAAAAAGCGGCGCAAAACAGGGGAGATTAGCTCATTCGAATCTCTATGAAGGATTGGGACAGCCATGCTTCCGTCCCCTCCTCCCAACCTGAAGAAAAACAAGAGGGTAGGGCATTAAGAACCTGAGAATTTCAAGATCCAGAGGAGTGCAGGCAGCATGTGACCCCTAGGAACCTCCAGTCTTGCTCTACTGTTTACTTCTCTTTTCCTTAATGACTTCCTTAACCAGGTTGCACCTAAGGACTAAGGGCAGAGTTCCAGCTCCTGGTCCCGGCTACCCTTTCTCCTGATTGCTGGAGACCAGTGGCCTGGTGCAGCTGGGAGCTGGAGTCTCTCTCTCCTGGTCTGCCTGAATTGCGCTTTGGGGGGCCCCAGCTCCCTCTTCAGCCGCTCTTAGCTCCGGTTCCTCAAGGAGTTGGGGCAGGGCACCTCGTAGAAAGGTGCCCGAGGATGGAGAGATGGATCGGGGCCCGCGAGCGGCCAGAATCGGGGCCCGCGAGCGGCCGAATAAAATCGGATAAAAAAATCAGAAAAAATTCAGAGAGAGCCGCGGAAGAGCGACGAAGGGACCCTGGTGGCGCCCAAAGCGGTCTGGTGGCGCCCTTCGGGGCTCCCCCTTTTCGCCTAGAGGGGTGCACAGCGTGCCCGGAACCCCCCGATCTCCCCCCACGCCGAACCTCCGTGCGGCATGCCAGTTTCCCTCGGCGGGGGAGGGGATCTAGTCCTCGCTCTGCCGCTGAAGAAGACTCTTTCCCTAGCTCCGCTTCTCTGTGCAGCCTAGCCGGGACATCCCAGCGGTGGATCGCCCCTGGGCCGTGCATGCTTACCGGAAAGGGTCTCGATGGCCCGAATGGCCCAGTTCTGGTCCGGGTAATCCACAAAGGCGTAGCCGGACTTTAGCAGGACCTGGCCGGCCAGGGGAAGCTTCCTGTCCCCAAAGAGCTGCTTGAGCTCATCGGCTGTCACCGAGGGGCTCAGGTTGCCGATGTACAGCTTGTTCATGATCAGCTTTTTCATTGAGATACCATCCGCAACCTCTCCTCTAAAAAATTACACAAAAGTAAAAATAAATCAAAAAGCTACCCACCCCTAAAAATTCAACACCCAGCACGCCCTCCTTTAGGGAAAAAAAAGTCTGCAAAAGAGAGGGAGGAGCTCGAAATACAAAAATCATGTAAGAAATGAATCGGACCCAAAGAGGCTTGCAAGTAGCTTCTTCCCGCGCGGAGCTGCGATGCGTCCGCAATTCCCTGCCCCGAAGAGCTGCGCGCTGTGGACACCCCACTGTGCCCTGCTTCAATAGCGGGGCAGAGACACGCACACGCCAACGGTGACCACGGCTCAGGTCTCAGATCGGACGTTTCCCCCGCCTCCTTCGCTCACTCTCTCGATTTTTTATTCTAAGCACCGCCTCTAAATAAACCAGCCTTGAAAATATAAAGAGGAAGCAAAGACTAAGCAGTAGCAGCCTCAGGCTCATTATGATTGGAGCTGTGTAGTGCGGGATAATTTAAGCAACAGTTTTCTCCTTTCCCCCTTATTAAAAAAAAACGACCCAGCAAAGCGGAAGATTGGGTAGGGATGGAGGAATTGCAAGACGGGAGAGTGGAGGAGTGGCAGCATGGGAACCCGCTTTTCTGCTCTCTCTCCTAGCTCCCGGTTTCAGGAAGGTGTAAATGGAACTAGCTGTGTCTTCGTGAGATTATCTCTGCGAGAATAAATGAGGCAAGGCCTGTGCTGATTGCACTGTGAAACGGGGAGAAGGGAGTTCCTGCTGGAGTTCTAGTTGCATTATGTCCCTGACTTCGAGCTTGAAAACAATCCGAGTATTTTTTGCTGATTGCGATGCCTTCCTTGGACCAAACTAAAAATTACTTACAGACGAGGTAGCATGCATAGCTTTTTCTCTAAAGGTGCGTATTCCCCTACAAATTCACATAGCACATACGTTCCATAAACTACTTTTAGGTTATCGATAAAAAGCATCTGAAAACTAATTCAAATAATCTAGTGGTAAACTGAGTGTATTTCTATGGAACTGGACCTAAACTGAAATAAATTGTAAATAAACTGAATTAGCACTTTTGGAACAGTTCAAATCTATAATATCAATGACTAACTTGCATAATAAAGAACTTCTTCCTCCAAACTAAGCTGTAGTAGTGAAATTTTTCAGATCAGGATTTTTAGCCTGGAATTCCTTTGTGTATGTAGGATATTATGCCCCTTTTATATTCCCTAAATACATTATTTTCCAAATGAACCTGTAAAAACTGGGATCTGCTTCCTGGGAATTCAGTTCAAAGTAACTCTATAAACAGCATTCGGAATGCTCTCTAAGAACTGAACTCCCCCTAGAGGAAAACGCCAATATAAACTGATAGTAGAAAGGAATACATGCACAAGGGAGAAACCGGCATAAATACAAAGACGGAGAAGCAGCCTAGCGGAAAGAGCAGAGGTCTGAAAACTAGTAAAGCCAGGATTCTAATCCACTGGTGCTCTCTCTGAGCTCAGGAAAGTCATTTAACCTTCCAACGAAAGGTTCATATTCTCAGTATAAATCAACCTGGCTACCTTTATGTAACTCACCTTGCTCTACTACTGAAAAGGACTGAATAAAACCCAAGTAAGTTCTTACTACAGTCAAACCTCGGTTTTCATGATTAATCCGTTCAAAAAAGTCTGACTAAAACCGAAACGGACTAAAACCGAAGCAAGATTTCCCATAAGAAATAATGTAAATTCAATTAATCCGTTCCAGACACCCAAAAATATTGACAAAAAATACATTTTATAGAGAATAACTATATTTTTACATACAGAAAACAATGAGAAATACATATAAATGACTAATGAAATGGATAAATGAGCATGTAACATCACTTTTACCTTTATTGAAGACTTTTGTTGGCATATGGGACGCACTCCAGCCAGCTCCAGCTGCCCTCCCCTCCGGGGATCGAGCAATCACCACCAGCAGCGGAGGTGGGAACAGCCATCTTGGCCGGCTGCCCAATTGGGGCTCCAGCCTGCCTTGTAAAAGAGAAGCGCCATCGGGCGCTGGGAGAGGGACACACTCCAGACAGCTCCAGCTGCTCTCCCCTCCAGGGATCGAGCAATCACCACCAGAAGCGGAGGCGGGAACAGCCATCTTGGCCGTCTGCACAATCGGGGCTCCAGCCTGCCTTGTAAAAGAGAAGCGCCAATAAATATGGAAGACAGTCAATCAGCAAGAAAATCAAAATAAAGAAAATCCCACTTCTGGCCACAAGATGGTGCTCCATTTTCAACTGTACGAAAACCGAGACAACGTACGAAAACCGGAACAAAATCTTGATGAAAAAAGTCAACGAAAACCGAATCGTACGAAAACCAGGGCATACGAAAACCGAGGTTTGACTGTACTTCTAAGCTACTAAATGAGGATACTGACTCAAGAATTAGTTAAGATAACATAGGGGCATGTTTACTAAAACCCCGGTAAAGTGCGGGCCGCGCTAGTGTGCGGGTGCCATATAAGGAGTGGGCATTTCTCTCTGAAAAAGAAAAAACGGGATTTAAATATGCGCTAAGGTGCATGGTGCCCATGTGCGCCCCGCACATTAGCGCATAAGAAAGCTGCGCGGGTGGCGTGCTGATGTGCAAGCAGAAGAGCAGAGCCACAGCACAATGGTTAAGACACTGACCAATGGTGCAGGGAGCAGAGGTTCAATCCCCCACAGTACCCGATGAAGATGGCTGGCTGAGGCATTACTTTAGGAGTCAGATTAATATTGGGCAGCATAAGGCAGTGTGCTATTGCTTTAGGAGGCATGTTAATATTGGGCGGCATAAGGCAGCGCGCTGATGTGCAAGCACAGGAACAGAACCACAGCACAGTGGTTAAGACACTGACCAATGGTGCTGGGATCAGGGGTTCAATCCCCCATAGTACCCAATGAACAAGGCTGGCTGAGGCATTACCTATTATGGGGAAGATTGCTTTAGGAGGCATTTTATTTTTCTTTTAATTATCACTACTAGCAAATGCACTTTCAAAGCGTGTTAACATAAGGCGCCCCATAAGGCACATTTTAAAGTGCACTGTCCGCCAAGGCACCCTAGAATGTTGCTTATAGGGCGCCTTATAGGGTGCCGTATGAGGTACCGCAAGGTCAGAGTACATTTTTTGATGGCAGCACTGTGCAGTTTAGGGAATGAAAAGCATAGGTAGGTGCGCTGACATGAAAGGAGGAGCAGCAGTGGAGCACAATGGTTAAGGCACTGACTGCTGATACAGGGGTCATGAGTTTGCTCCCCAGTGTGCCTAATACATAAGGCTGGCTGAAGCATCAGCTTTACAATGTATGTTTTGTTTCCTGCAGCACTTTATTTTTATTTTATTAATTGCTGCCAGCAAACACGCCCTCACGTGCTGTAATTGAAGGTGCCGTATAAGGCACCCTATAAGGCACTCCATAGGGCACATTATATAGTGCACTGTCCGCCACGGCACCCTAAAATGTCCCCTAAAGGGCACCCTATAACTTGCGTCACAGGATAATGGATAGTGCACCTTACATGGACGGGAACCATAAGGTGCCCTATAGGGCACCCTATAAAGCACCCTCAGAGGCACCCTATGGGTACAGTACGCTGAGGGTGTTTTTGCTGGCAGCAAAAATGTACATTAAAAAGAGATAATGCTTTGGGCAGTCTTATCAAATAACCACACTGTGGGTTTGAACCCATGACCTTTGGCTTCACAGGCAGTGAAGCAACCATTGGGCTACAGCTCTATAGCTACTAGCAAGCCCCAGGCTGGCTGCAGAGAGTCTGCATGTCACCACACAGACAGTCTGTTGTGGTCACCAGGATAGGGTTAGCACACCCATACCCATGATGCACTGCACATGCAAATCAGCTGTCCACAGATAAACACAAGATGGGGAATGCACCCCCACAGCACCTCGGCCTGGTAGGGGGATGTGACCATGTGCACCCCCACAGCACCTCGGCCTGGTAGGGGGTACTGACCGTGTGTTTTACTGGCACAGAGTAGCTACACACCGTCACATTGTGCGGGTACTGTGCTCACCCTGAGGGTGCGGTGAGGCGCCCAGCACCAGGTCCACAGCTGAATGAGGTCATGCCGGAGGTCCAAAGTAGTGTTAAACTGTGAGATAGGTAGTTTCTGCAGAAACACCTTGGATGTCTTTGTCTGTCTCAGTCAGGTGTAGCCTCTATGGGCCATGCACCACCACCACCTCCCCACCCCAGGGCTGGAGGGTGGCAAATAGGGTCTTCTATCAACAGATCCACTTTCTACCTCCCTGCAATGGTGGCAGTAGAGGGGACCATCAACCCTAGTCCTGCTGGGGAACAGACACCCTACAGGGCAGTCAATGCAGCTCTGTACACATCCATAACACAATGGCAGACAGACTTTAGACCTGGATATGCTTAAGCTGCACCACACCACTATCTGATATTCTCCTGCAGCAAGCCTTCAGCCGCTGCACCCTGCAAGCTACTCCATCAAGACACATATCAGCTGCAAACAGTCTGCTAGCTAGTCCATAGTGCATGTTCCCAGTGGAAATGCATGCACCCAGAACTGGGATGTCAGCATAAACAGCAAGCAGATAAATCAGTGACTGGGCCCCAAAAGGAAACCCATAAATATCACATGAGAGAAATACTATATAGCACTATGGGGGTGCCTAGCCATGCTGTCGTTACTGCACAGTCAGGGTGAGAGTGAACCCCCAGCAGGACATACTGAGGTCACCCTGTCTGTGTAGGTGGTGGCCGGGCACTAAAATGTCCCAGCCAGTGACCTATGCCCTGTGCAGATGCATCCTGGCCAGGTCACCCTGTCCGGGCTATACCCATGGTACCTTGCTCCTCATTATGCACATTGGCAGGCCAATACTGGCAACAGTGCTGGCAGTGTGGGCTGTGGAAGGTGTTTGCAGCCACCACACACTGTATAGACAGACACACACTCCGACACCTATGCCAGCATTGTGCTACTATAGAGGAGTTCAGCAGCCATGCCCACCACACCAGTCCTGGGCACAGTACAGGCATGAATATGGTACGCAATACTGTTGGGGGTCACTCCCCAGGGTGGTAAACACTGTCAGAGACCAGACCTGAAGCACACACCGCAGACATCAGAATGATTGTTATGATGGAGCTCAATCAGCAAACTGTGCTTAACATAGGATTTTCTATCTGCCAGTACTCATAGCAAACATTTGAGAGCTGTGTACCGTATACCCAGGTTTAGGGTTGCATTGCTAAGGTATGCAAGTGCTAGTATTGGGAGATACACGCAGGGCCCAATGTCCTGCCTCTCCAGGAGGCATTGGCCAATGGGGCCTGTGGGTGTGGGTGTGTCTGCCCCTGTTGGCTGCTGCTTTACGGCAGAGGTTCCCAACTCCAGTCCTGGTGTTCCAAACACTGTTCGGGTTTTCCTGCTGTCCCTCATGAATATGCATGAGCTACATCTGCATACCATGGGGGTGGTGCATAGATATGCAGCACAGGCATCTTTATTAGAGGCAGCATGGAACCGGAATGGTGTGTGGCCCTCCAGGACTGCATTTGGGAGACTCTGCTCTAGGTAATGCGCCTGTTTATGGTGTCTGTGCTCGGTGGGGTAAAATATAGGCGTATTAACCATGCGTATGTTCTCAGCAATAAAGGTTTGTCTTTACTATCACGGTTTAGTTGTGGGAAAAATATGTGGACTGGATTGGCAGTAGCCCTAGCTGGGCTTTGAACCTGTCACCTTCTGTTCTTGCACACACTCTCTGTGTGTACTGCACCACCATGTTGCCACAGATGAGCTGCATTCCCTGGGGCGTCCATGACTACATCCGACAGAGCCTGTCTGTTGCAGTGGACAGTGCCAGCCTGCACACGGCTAGGCCACTGTCTGCTGTGGCTAGCAGCCACTGCCCCCTCCACCACCTGTACCCTTCCGCCAACATGCTGACATGTCCTTATCTTGGAAACAACATTTGACCTGATTGAGTTGTGGCACTCCAGGACTGCATTTGGGGGATTCGGCTGTAGGTAATGCCCATTGTTATGGTGTGTATGCGGTGTAGGGTAAAATATAGGTGTTTGAACCATGCTTATGTTCTCTGCAATAAAGGAGTGTCTTTACTATTTCTGTTTAGTGGTGGGTAAAGTATGTGGACTGGGTTGGAAGGTGCCTCAGCTGGGATTTAAACCTGTGACCCTCTGGTCCTACAAGCACTGGCTGTGTCCACTGCACCACACTGTGGCCACAGAGACAGTGCAGTCCCTGGAGATAGGAAACCTGGCCGAATGAGTCAGAAATCCTGCTCTGCACAATTTGACTGTGGGCTCATTCACCTTGTATGGAGACAGAAAAGCAAATAAACCTCACAAATGACCTCGAAAAAAGGGGAAAAAACCATAACCAAGCTGGCCAATAGTGATATCAATGGGCAACATTAAAAAACACTCCCAGGAAAGCTCCAAAAAAAGAAATGATTTTTGGAAGGGTCTATGCTCCGTAGAAAGCATATCCACAAAGGCAGAATCCAAGAGAAACCTGTTTTGAAAATGCCATAAGGGTCTATGAGCACTGAGGGACCAAGGCTGGAAATCCAGGCTCAATGCAGCATGATCAGACACAAGAATAGGCTGCTACAACTTTGGTGTCTGGTAAAAGAGACCTGAACACCAAAAGATAATCAATCTGTGAGTATGCTTGAAGAAGGAAAGAAAAGAAAGTGTACTCATGAACCAAGTAAGGGAGGTACGCTTAACTCGGCGGCTCCCCCCAAACCACCCCCCCCAACACTCCCCCCCTCTCCTCTGCCCACACTGCCTACCCTTCATAAACCACACAACACTCGGGTTGGGCATTAACCGGTCGCAGCTTTATTAACATTCCAATGTTATCATATTCCAACATAACTCATAACAATCAATGAATCCAGCGGAGCAATGTCTTACCAGTCATATTATTAGCAAGGTGACATCAACTCCGCCTCTGCCGCGGACAGGCCAACAGCTAGTTTAAGTACCCACCCTTCTCTGGCCTTGCCATATGATTAGCAAAGGCCAACCAGGGTTGTCCGGGTCAGGAGTACCCCACCCCCGCCCTAAGCATTACCTACAGCTCCGGACCCCAGAAACCTCCGGGATCCCGCCAACCCCCCCCCCCCCAGCTGCAACACCCCGCAAGCCCCCCAGATCACCCAGCACTAAAACAAGGGGAGGAAGGGTGGGACGCCGCTGGCTCTCACACTCTGCCTGCCAAAGCCTGGTCAACCTGCACGCGCTCCGCGTTCCCCTTTCCCCGCCGCCTTGCCTTCCTCGCCGCGATTGGCTCCCCCCGCCTTCCCTCCTGTGGTGGGAGCCAATCAATTTGAATGACGCCGTCTTCTCGGCCCGCCTCCCGGCATGCTCCTCACTTGCCATGCTCTCAGGGACGCCACCTCGCCGCCCCCTCCTTAAGGGTGGCCATCGTGGACTGCGCCCCGCGGCCTTATCATAAGAGAGGTATGTTTAACTCAGCGGCTCCCACCTTTCCCCCCAAACTACCCCCCAAGACCCCCCTCTCCTCCGCCCACACTGCCTGACCTTCACAAACCACACAACACTCGGGTTGGGCATTAACCGGTTGCAGCTTTATTAACATTCCAATGTTATCAAACTCATATTCCAACATAACTCATAACAATCAATGGAGCAATGCCTTACCAGCCATATTATTAGCGAGGTGACATCAACTCCGACTCCTCTGCGGACAGGCCAACAACTAGTTTAAGTACCCACCCTTCTCTGGCCTCGCCATATGATTAGCAAAGGCCAACCAGGGTTGTCCGGGTCGGGAGTACCCCACCCGCGCCCTAAGCATTACCTACAGCTCTGGACACCGGAAAACTCCGGGATCCCGCCATCGGCACAGCGCCATCTATGTCGCATGCTGCTCCCCACCAACCCAGCTGCGACTAGTTAAACTGCCCTGCTGACCACGTATTCCAAGACCTCCTGCCAGTCATTAAGCAACAAATCCAGTCCCACCGGGGATAAATGTACCCCATCTTGTCTATACAAACCCGCACACCCAACATCCACCCATGAGTGCAGGATTTGACATCTCCCATGCTCACACACCCATCGATCGATCTGTCGATTAACTTTCTCCACTCCCCGCGACCCCCATCGCTGAGCTCCACAGGCCGGCCTTGGAAGTTACTTACTTACATTCTCTTATATACCGCGCTATTCTGCATCAGTGCGGTTTACATTGAACAAACTGAAATTACATTGAACAGGGCATTATAACTTGGAGATAACTATTTTACAGAGAACATGGGCTATGGAGGGTTAAGTGGCTTGCCCAAGACCACAAGGAGCACCTGTGGGACTAGAAACCCCAGTCCTTCTGGCCCAAGGTTGCTGTCCTCTAGTGGGATTTGAACTCCCGACCTTCCGGCCTGAAGTACCTTACCCCAACCACTAGGCCACTCCTCCACTCAATAGCCACACATTCTGAAACATCTGAAGTACTTTGGCCAGATCCTTCTGTTCCACCCTTATCAACTGTCTACAAGTCCAGGCTCCCAGGTAATTACCGCCCAAGTGTAGCAGCAGCATGGACGGCTGCCTCTTCACATGCCCATGGTGCCGAAGCAAAGGCAACAGTTGAGTCCACCGCAGACCCCTTTCACTCAGCCATAAAACGGCCACCTGCGTGGTATTTAGTCCCAAATTCGGCCCCATCGGCTGCACTGCAGCCCAGGTTACACCTAGCCCAGGTCATCCGACCATCCTTCTAAGGCCGTACATAGCCTTGAAAAGTCTGCGACTACCAGCAGCCAATGCACTTTATCCCCTCCTCCAGGACACCTGCCATAGCCGCACTGGTCGCCGCCCCAATGCGGAACGAATGTGGATCCTCCCCCACTTGCCGTAGCACCAAACGCAACACCGCCGCTACTTGAAAGCGGGTTAACGGGGCCCTATCCTTGTGCACTAACAACAAGCCCCCTTACCCCAGCCGCAACTTCAAAAAGGCCCTCAAAGCTGCCACCAGGCACGTCGGGTCCCCCGGAATCTCTCTCAATACCACCCCCACCCCTTGTCCCCTCTGATCAGTCTTGGATCTCGCCAGCAATATCTGCATTTGCCTCCCTCCCCTAAACACACATGCTGTACCATCAGCCCATTCCCCCCCGCAGCCCAAACTGAATTTGCAACTAACTCCCCCACCCAAAAAGGCCAATGAAAAAACCGCCCTGAACAACGCAGCCTCATAAGGTGACCATGCCACCATCGGCACCGCCGCACAAATTCTAACAAGCAACTCATGGGTTATGGGCCACCTGCCATCGCAAGGCGTCGGCTGAGCACACTCCCACCCTTGCAGCAACCTGCGGGTCAGAAGCCCGCCGGCTGGGGAGCCCCAGCCCACCGCCCTCGAGAAAAGGCAAAGCCCACGAAGTGCGTCCGCACCGATACCCTCAAAGCCCCTCGTGTCATCGCATCCAGCACATATTCCCCCATCAGGTGGTCCGACACCCATCCCAACTGCCATCCTCGGGACTGGAGAACTCCAAAATCCTGTCGCAGCCACACCGATACGCCAACCACGTCGCCTCGGACACCGAATTCCACAACAGGTTCAACATCTCCACAGGCCAAGTTGCCATAATCTCTCCGGGACCTTCTTGCCCTCAGCATCTGCCGCTGGTGCCAACTTCCGAAACAGATCCCACTTGAAACGAGAAAGGGCATCAGCAATCCTGTTAGTACAACCTGGAATGTGCCACGCCCGTACTGAAACATTCAAACACAGACAGGCCAACACCACCTCCCTCATCAAGGCCGCTACTCGGTGGCACCGTGGTGCATAATTATAATCATGCTAACCACTGCTGTGTTATCAAACCACCAGATTAGTTTGCGATTGCGAAGCCTTTCTGGCCATAACTCCAGAACCACCAAAATGGGAAAAAGCTCCAGGAAAGCCACGTTGCTAGTTAACCCCGCCTTCCTCCATTCCTGTGGCCAGCCACCCGCACACCAAGCCCCTCCAAAGTATATTCCTAGCCCTCCCCCCCCCCCCCGCTACATCTGTAAACAATTGCAATTCCCCTGTGGAGACTGCCGCCTCCATCAAAACCGACGTCCCATTGAAATCTCGCAGAAAGCTATCCCAAACCCCCAAATCTGCCCGAAGGCTGCTGGATACCCTGATCCTGTGATGAGGCTTGATCACGCCCGCTGTGGTCACTGCTAAATGCCGTAGGAACACCCTCCCCATAGGGATGACCCTGCACGCAAAGTTCAGCGACCCTATCAAGGACTGCATCTCCCTCAAGCTTATCTTTCTGGATGCTAAAACGTTCGCCACTAGGACCCTCAGCTTTGCACCTTCTCTAGCAGCAACTGAGCTACCATTGCCACTGAATCCAGTTCAACCCCAGAAAAGTAATCCTGGTATCCGGACCCTCACGCTTCTCCTCTGCCAACGGAACCCCCTCATAATCAAGAAAATTCGACGAAACCCTCCAGCAACTTCCCACATACCAAGGAACGTGCCTCTCCCACAAACAGGAAATCATCTAAATAGTGCACAACATTCGTACAGCCAACACTCCTCACCAGCGCCAATGCAAAAAGCTACTGAACTTTTTGAAGTATGCGCACGAGACGGAACATCCCACGGGTATGCATTTGTCAGAATAACTCTGCCCTTCAAAACAAAACCCCAGCAAATGAAACGAGGACGGATGCACTGGCAATAAGCAAAATGCTGACTCGATGTCCACTTTCGCTATCATAACCCGGTTCCGCATTTCTGGACCAATTCCACCGCCGAATCGAAAGAAGCATACCGCACCGTGCACCACTCCCAAGGGATGTGATCATTGACGAACGCTCCCAAAGGAAAAGATAAGTTCTGTATCAAGCAAAACTTTCCCGGCTCTTTTTTTGGCACAGTTCCCAATGGGGAAACCACCATATCCGGGAATGGCAGTTCCACAAAAGGACCTGCAATCCTACCCAACTCCAGCTCCTTCCGCAATTTATCCTTCACAATGTGCGCCCACCGTCTCACCGAGGGAACGTTGCGAACTTCCCACACCGATACGCCCCCCTCGACCGGAATCACGAAACCTTCCTCAAAACCCAACTCCAGGACATGGCTGTCACTCCTCGGGTACTGGCAAAGCCATGGCCTTAATGCTTCCAGCCGAATCGGCATCGCAGCCAGGCCCAGCCAGTCCCCACTACTTGAGGGCTGGCAGAGATGCCCCCCCACCCCTTTCTTAACACATTTACTTGCGGAATGTCCCCCCCCCTGCACTCCGAGCACGCATGCCGAAACTTACAATCGGGAAATGGACACGAGGACTTGTTGAATCTCCAACAAACATCCCCTGATACACTCCCGACTGCCTTCTGCTGCGGCACCCCCCCCTGCCCAAAAGGAACGGCTCGACTACAAAGATGTACCCGGCCCCCCTATTGCCCCCCAGAGACCCCCCCCCACCGTTTGTGCTGACATCTGGGTCAGCCATAAATTAATGTCCTGCGTCCCCCATGACACCAGTTTATTCTCCTCCATTTTATCCCTAAACTTTTCATCATAGTTGAGCCAGGCCCAACCTTCGTGCGTCTGAGCCGCCTCCAAGATAGAGTCAGCATATGCCAGTAACATCCCATAGTCCTCCGGAGACTGCCAACCCCACACGCTGGCTAACCTCAAAAACGCACATGTCCAATTGATGACATTCCGGGACACCTTCTTGACCCTTCCCGCTTTCTCATCTTCCTTCCTCTTCTTCTTGCTCTCACCTGACCTTCTCCTGCCTTCTAACAACCTGAAAATATCTATATACCGCCTCTTCCAAATCCGCCGTCGGAGTTTCCGCGGTACACTCTCCCACAACTCCGAAAATGCAGCCATCGTAGCTGGTGCCCCTCCCACACCGGAAGTGGCCGGCATGCCGGAGACTGCCAAACACCCAACCTGCTCCACCCTGGATGCCGATGACAGGCTCTCCAAGGACGACTCCAAGCTGTGCCTCCGCCTACACACATGCCACCGTTTCCTATCCACCTTCCCCCTGACCACCCCCGGTGAATCCTTCCCCCACCCGGGACCGTCCCCTAGATCCCCGAGTAACTCACCAGCCTCAGCCGCCAACGGCCTCGCCGTACTGGTCTCCGCGGCCGGCTCCTGCGCCTCTGTGTTCCGCTGTCCATCGCTCCCCGCATCAGCCCGTCCTCCCGAACACATCGCCACTGTGGGCCCCGACGCTCCACTCTCCTCCATCCGCCCGTCTCTTGTCCCCTGTGCAACCTGATATGCCTGTAGAGAGACAGAAAAAACAGGGGGGGGGGGAGAACCGCAGCAGCCCATACAGACGGCCATGCCCCTAGCCACCCTGCCCCTGAAGACCCCTGACCACCCCCCAACCAATGCTCTCAAGGCCCCGGTCCACCCACCGGATAACCCGCGCCTTGCCCCGTCGGAAACCCCCCCGCCCTGCCTATCCCTTGCCTCCTTACCACAGCAGGTATGCCACTCCCCCTTCCCCCCTCCCCAGGCAGCACCAATCCCTGCCCAAGGACTTGCACCCTTGTCTGCCCCCAAGGAGTGAACCAGGGGCTACCAGCATTAACTGCCCCCCATGCTTCCCCCCAGCCTGCTATCCATCCCTCCAAGCACCTCACCAACCCCCCCCCCCCCCGATCCCCTCTCACCACTATCCAGCACTGCCCCATGCTCACTAATCTGCCCAGGAGCCCAAGGACCAGGACCCGACCCCTCCCCTGCACTATCCGGGGCCTTTCCCCTCGTGCCTGCTCTGCCTTCCTACCACGCCCTGAGGCAGAGCAAGACCCCTTTCGCCCCTCCTGGTGCAACCCTCCTGTGCAGCCCCCCCTGCGGCCTGACCCCCCTATGCCCCCCCACTGCCCGCCGTGCAGCTCCCGCTCTCCTCGCTCTCGGGCCCTTGCGTGGAGACATTGCCGGCACCTGAAACACCCTTACTTGCCTCTCTTCTTGCGACGCACTCCCGCCATGTGGCCGACTGGCTTTGCGCTGCTCCAAATATCTCTCCAGATCCCCGCAATTGTGATGATCTCCATCAGCTCCGCGAACCCCCAACACGCCAAGATGGGACTCCCGAAACTCCGGATCCTCCCAAACCACCTCTGACTGTTGCGACGCCGCCGGCTCTCCCACGCTGCCTGCCGAAGCCTGGTCAACCTGCACGCGCTTTGCGCTCCCCTTTCCCCGCCGCCTTGCCTTCCTCGCCGGGATTGGCTCCCCCCGCCTTCCCTCCCGCGGCGGGAGCCAATCGATTTGAACGACGCCGTCTTCTCGGCCCGCCTCCCGGCATACTCCTCACTTGGCGTGCTCGCAGAGACGCCACCTCACCACCCCCTCCTTAAGGGCGGTCGTCGTGGACTGCGCCCCGCGGCCTTATCGGAGTGGAAGATCTGCCAAGCATCAACCAGGCACAGTGAGTCTAAAATATACTACAACGTACCAGAGGAAAATATAACCTTAATCCTTAAGAATTTATTACTTGTTTCCTTTCTAAAGTTAGTTTTTATAAATAAGATCAGACATGAAGTTCAAAATAAAACTTTCAAACTTCACCTCGTTTGACAAAGAAGAAATAAAAGGAATTTTTTAAATTAAGTGTTTCAGTATATTTCCATTGAAATAATTGCAACGGAAAGGAAGGGTACAAACAAAATACTTGACAGAAAAAAAAGACAAACAACATAGCTTCAACATTATATCTAGCCCACATTACAGAGAAGATGCCAATATTAAAAAAAGGATAAAACTTTAAAAAAATGGCAGAATCATTCCAAAATACAATTGCTTTAAACCCTATTATTCTTTTCCAACCTAATCTAATTAGGAGTTGTTAGTCTTAAGAAAATTTTCTAGTTGAGTTGAATCAAAAAAGGTATAATGTTTCCCCTGAAATGTCACCAGACATTTGCAGGGAAAGTCAAAAAGAGTCGCCCCCCAGGGCCAAAACCCGAGGAAAGGCCTTACATCTCAGCTGGGTTCGCCTTGAGACATCATGAAAAATATTTATCTTCTGTCTATGAAACAGCACATTTTTCTTATGAAGTAACGCTTCAAGATAATATTCTTACTACTACTACCAGTGCTACTAGGCATGTACAGTGGTGTACTCGTATACATAAAAAATAGTCCATGCTCCACAGAGCTTGCAATTTGTTCAAGACAGACAAACAGAACAAACAGGGGACTAGGATAATTCTTATGGAAAGTGATTAAAAAGCATATGGGAATGGACAGGAGAATAAGAGAATCAAGATCCACAAGCAGCCTCAAACAGATAAGTTTTTAGCTTAAATTTGAATTGGACCAGAGATAGAGCCTGACGTACTAACTTGGGTAGTCTCCAGGCATATGGTACAGCAAGGTGTAACAAATGGAGTCTGGAGTTGGAAGTAGAAGAAAAGAGCATGGATAAAAGTGATTCTTATCAACTTCATATCGAAAAGTAACTTACAAAGTGGCTATGGGTATCATGTCCTGAGATAACTCAAGAAAGGCTGAGAGATCTAAACTATCAGGGGGAACTATCCAATCTAGCCCATCTTCACCATTCAATTCTGTTTTCATACCTCTAGGAAGGCAATATATATCAGCAACTTTAAATTCATCCACATTTGAACAGGATACTTCTTTTAAATATTTCTGAAACAAGATTAATAGAGACAGGAAATCCATATATAGAAAGGTTAAAAGATATTTTCTATTCAGCCATATTTCTATTCAGTAATAATGTAGGAGTAGCCTAGTGGTTAGAGCAATAGCCCAGTTCCCAAGAGATTAGTGTCTGATTCCCATTGGCACTCCTTGTGACCTTGGGCAAATAATTTTACCCTCCATTGCCTCTGAAGAAAAGGCCTGGCAATCTACTTCTGGTCATACCCAGGGGCTGCTGGGTCATAAGGAGCCAGCATTGATTTGATAGCACAAAAAAAAAAAAACCAGAGCAGCCTACTGATGCTCCTAATGGCCCTGGGAATCACTTATGGTACAAATTTAGACTGTATAAGAACATAAGCACATAAGATATGCCATACTGGGTCAGACCAAGGTCCATCAAGCCCAGTATTCTGTTTCTAACAGTGGCCAATCTAGGTCATACATACCTAGCAGTTTCCCCAAAAGACATAGGTTCCACAATGCTTGTACTGGGTCAAGCATTGATATCCTGGGTCCCTTCTTAATAATGGTTTATGGACCTTTCCTCCAGGAACGTTTACCCGTTCCACTCCGTTCATTAATTTATAGACTTCTATCATATCTCCCCTCAGCCGTCTCTTTTCCAGGTTAAAGAGCCCTAATCTTTCTATATTCTGATAATGTAAACAATCTTATTTATTTATTTATTTTATTTAACATTTCTTATATACCGCGCTATTTCTCATCAGTGTGGTTTACATCGAACAATAAAACACTTGGACATACAGATTTTGTCCTACATTTACATAAAACAGGGTTTTAACATGGATTAACTGGGGAAACTATATACATATGAAATTATGTTACAAGAGATTAACAGGTTGAACTCATAATGGGTTTTACAGTGAGAGTTTGATTACTGCGTATTTGCACTCTCTTGGTCATAAAGAGTTAAGGAACTGTAATATCATATGGTGTATATTAAGAATGCAGTTTTAGTGTGCATATGTTCACGGTTGACATGATTGAGTGAGTGTGTTGGTGGAGGGGGAATCGTCGAGCTGAGTGAGTGTATGGGTAGAGGGGGAGTCATTGAGCTGTGTAAAGTGCATGAGGAACAAGTGATGCTTGATGGCCTTTCTAAATTGAGTGAGGTCCCTGATTGCTCTTATGCTATAAGGGAGTTTGTTCCAACACCTTGGGGCATAGCTTGTAAATGCCCTATTGATGGTTGATTGATTAAGTTTCATAGATCCACTTGGTATAACTAGAGTATTTTCCAAGATTGCTCTTCTGGATCTGTTGTTGGGGGTGTGGACGAGCAGATCAGCAATTGAGGAGGGTGATGTTTTGTTGATTGCTTTAAAGGTGATGAGCAGGGCCTTATAAGTGATTCTGCAGCTTATTGGGAGCCAGTGAAGCTCTTTTAATATAGGTGAGATGTGGTCTTTTCTGGATACTCCGCAGAGGACACGAGCTGCTGCGTTCATGGCTAATTGTAGCGGGTTTAGAGTATTTTTTGGGAGGCCATGTAGTATTATATTAGCATAGTCAAAATGCGGTGTCACTAGGGCCTGGAAAATATTTCGGAAGTCGTCAATTTCCATCATGGGTCTCAGGTGGCGGAGGGTTTTGATTTTGAAGTAAATAGATCTTGCTGTGCGCTTGATGTGATCTTTGAAGTCCAAATGTTGGTCTAATATTACCCCTAGATAGCGTATGTTGGATCTGACCGGAAGTTCTGCGTCTCTGACATTTAGTGTTGATAGTGGGGAGAAGTCTTTGTTCCGTGTGATAAATAGCACTTCTGTCTTTTTGAAGTTTATACGTAAATTCTGACTAAAGAGCCAGTCTGTTATTGCGTCGAAACATTTAGTCAACATTGTGAGATCTGGGCATGTGACCGTTATAGGTGTGAATAGTAAGACGTCATCCGCATACATGAGGCAGGATATGCCGAAGGAGTGGGTTATGTCGCAAATTGGCTGCATATATATGTTGAAAAGTAGTGCAGATAATGACGACCCTTGTGGTACTCCCTATCTTTGCTGGAAGGGTTCTGATGTATTGTTACCGATTCAAACTTACTGCCATCTTCCTTGAAGGTAAGACTTACACCAGTCCCATGCGTGGTCATGGATTCCCTTTGCATGGAGTCTCATCAGGAGAAGCTCGTGATCAACTGAGTCGAACGCTGCTGAAATATCCAGGAAAATCAAAGCAAAGCCTTTCTTGATGTTGTCTATCCCATTGGTGAGTGTGTTTGTCAATGAGGTCAATAGGGTTTCTACACCATGCGCCTCTCTGAATCCATGTTGACATGGGTCTAAAGGGGATGTTGTGTCAATGTGCTGTTGAATCTGTCTTTGAGTTGTTTTCTCCAGTATTTTAGCTAGGAAAGGGATACTGGAAATTGGTCGGTAGGAGTCCTCTTTCTTCGGATCGAGCTGGTTATTTTTCAATAAAGGTCTTATGAATGTTTTCCTGAGGGCGTCCGGGAAGATTCCAGTTGTAAAAGATTGCTTTGCGATATCAGCTATGAATGGGCTTAGTTCTGAGCGCATTGTTCTGATCCAGTGCGCTGGGCATGGGTCATTCGGTGCTGTCATGGTATTGATGTTGGCAATTGTTTCCTCAATGGTTTTCACTGATGGGGGTGAGAGCTTGGTGAGTGAAGAATGTATGTGATGGTTCTGATGGGATTCACGAGGTGTAGTAGTGACTACTTTTATTGCTTTAGATTGGATGTAGTTAGCGTATGTCTGGGGTTGTATATACTCCTGTTGTGGTTGGGGAGGTTGGCTGGTCAGAGATTTTACTAGATTGAAAAGGTCACGAGGCTTATTCAACGAGCGGTTAAGAAGCTCGGCATGGAATTTTTTTCTCTCTGTCCACGTTGAGTCCCTATGATTTTTCAGATGTTCTAGATATGTAGATTGGTCTGTTGAACTGCGGGTCCGTCTCCACTTTCTCTTCAGTTTTCTCAGATGTAGTAATGAGGATCGTAGCTTGGAGGAGAACCATGGGGCGTTCAGCTTCTTGGAGGAACTACTATTGGTTGTAGGCCTTTTGTCATTCCTTAGCTGTCGGGCATGCAGAGTGAGGGTGTTATTCCAGTTTGTGAGCAATTCGTTGATGTTGGCAGATGGTTTGGATAATGTTGGGAGTACCTGCTGAGTGAACAGCTCTCTGTCTAGTTGTTTGAAGCGGATTGGTTTTTCAGGTGTACAGGTGATTGGGCAGCAGTCTGTTGTTTGTAGCGTTGGTATCTGAAATCGATCTACATTTACCCGTTCCACTCCGTTCATTAATTTATAGACTTCTATCATATCTCCCCTCAGCCGTCTCTTTTCCAGGTTAAAGAGACCTAACCTTTTTAGCCTTTCTTCATAGGAGTATCCTTCCATCCCCTTTACCATTTTGGTGGCTCTTCTCTGAACCTTTTCTAATAACGCTATATCCTTTTTAAGATACGGTGACCAGAATTGCACACAATATTCAAGGTGCGGTCTCACCATGGAACGGTATAGAGGCATTATAATATCTTTTGTTTTATTTTCCATTCCTTTTCTTATGATACCTAGCATTCTATTTGCTCTCTTGGCCGCCGCTGCACACTGGGCCGAGGGTTTTAACATGGTATCCACAATGACGCCTAAATCTTTTTCCTGGGTGGTGGTTCCTAATGTGGAACCTTGCATCATGTAACCATAGTTTGGGTTGTTCTTCCCTAGGTGCATAACTTTGCACTTGTCCACATTAAATTTTATCTGCCATTTTGATGCCCAGTCTTCCAATTTATCAAGATCCTCTTGCAATTTTCCACAATCCTCTTGGGTTTTAACTTTAAATAGTTTTGTGTCATCTGCAAATTTGATAACCTTACTCGTTATTCCACTTTCCAGGTCATTTATAAATATGTTAAAAAACAGCGGACCCAGCACAGATCCCTGGGGTACACCACTATTCACCTTTCTCCATTGGGAAAATTGGCCATTTAGCCCTACCCTATGCTTTCTATCTTTTAACCAGTTCCTGATCCACAATAGTACACTGCCTCCTATCCCATGACTCTTTAGTTTTGCCAAAAGTCTCTGATGAGGGACCTTTTCAAAGGCTTTCTGAAAGTCCAGATACACTATATCAACCGACTCACCTTTGTCCACCTGTTTATTCACTCCTTCAAAAAACATAACAGATTAGTAAGACAAGATCTTCCTTGTCTAAAGCCATGTTGGCTGTCTCCCATTAGGCCATGACTATCTACATGCTGAGTAATTTTATTCTTTATGATGGTTTCTACCATTTTTCCCAGTACTGACGTGAGGCTCACCGGTCTGTAGTTACCTGGATCACCCCTGGAACCCTTTTTAAAAATTGGTTTTACATTGGCGATCCTCCAGTCTTCAGGTATTAGAGATGATTTTAATGATAGTTCACAGATTACTAATAGCAGGTCTGCAATCTCATATTTCAGTTCTTTCAACACCCTTGGATGTATACCATCCGGCCCAGGTGATTTGCTACTCTTCAGTTTATCTAGTAGTTGTAATACATCTTCCCGATTTATCGATATTTCCTTCAATTCTTCCGCACCTTTAAATACCACTTCAGTCATGGGTAACATCCCTACATCTTCCTCAGTAAAGACCGAAGCAAAGAATTCATTCAGTCTCTCCGCTGTCGCCTTGTCGCCTCTTAGTGCCCCTTTAACCCCTCTATCATCTAATGGACGAACTGACTCTCTCATAGGTTTTTTGCTACGAATGTACTTGAAAAAGTCTTTATTACGCGTTTTTGCTTCCGCAGCAATCTTCTTCTCAAATTCTCCCTTTGCCTGCCTTATCAATGCCTTGCATTTGACTTGCCAGTGCTTGTGCTGTTTCCAGGTTTCATCGTTTGGCTCTTTTTTCCATTTCCTGAAAGATGCTTTTTTGGCAACAACAGCCTCTCTGACCTCACCTTTAAACCATGCTGGCAGTTTTTTGGACTTCCTTCCACTTTTATTAAAGCGTGGAGTACAGCTGGTCTGGGCTTCCAAGATAGTATTTTTCAACAACACCCAAGCTTGATGTAAGTCTTTAACTTTGCACTTTAACTATTTTCCTCATTTTATCATAGTCTCCCTTTCAAAAGTTAAAAGGTAGTACTGTGGATTTCCTTACTATCCCTCCTCCACTAATTAAATCAAAGGCGATTATGCTATGATCACTATTGCCAAGTGGCCCCAACAACCTTATCTCTTGCATTAGATCTGGTGTTCCACTAAGGACTAGGTCTAATATGGCTTCCCCTCTGGTCGGTTCATGAACCAGCTGCTCCAAGAAGCAGTCATTTATGTCATCTAGGAACTTTATCTCCGTAGCATGTCCTGCCGTGATACTGACCCAGTCAATACCGGGGTAATTGAAATCACCCATTATTATTACTGCGCTGTAACTTTTGTTAGCTTCCTTGATTTCTTTGAGCATTTCATCATCCATTTGTTCATTCTGGCCCGGTGGTCGATAGTACACCCCCACTGCCATCGCCTTCCCCTTTTTACATGGAATTTCAATCCATAGAGATTCTACAGCAAATTTTGTTTCCTGCAAAACTTTAATCCTTTCTGACTCAATGCCCTCTCTAACATAGAGCGCAACCCCTCCACCAATTTGATCAGCTCTATCATTACGATGTAGTTTGTACCCAGGTATCACAGTTTCCCACTGGTTGTCCTCCTTCCACCATGTCTTTGATATTCCAATCATATCTAACCTTTCATTTAGTGCTATATATTCTAACTCTCCCATCTTATTTTTTAGACTTCTAGCATTTGCATACAAGCATTTTAGAGACTGTATTTTATTCATATTAATTTGGCTATTGGTAGACATGGGTAATTTTGGATCTTTAAGCTCTGTCTGCTCCATACTCGAGGGCATTTGAGCTACTATACTCTTTTTTGGAACCTCTCTGCTTTTGGTAGTATCCTTCAAGGATACATTCTTCTGAACCATCCACTCTTGGGCGACTGTCGGCTTTCCCCTATTATCTAGTTTAAAAGCTGCTCTGTCTCCTTTTTTAATTTAAAATTTTATTAGTTTCTTCAACAGGTAAAATACACACCATTATATTCAACAACTAACATCAGCCAGTAAACCTGTACCCTTTGCCCCCTATCCCTACCCCTTCCAACCTCCCAACCACCCCTATACATTGCCTTCTTTTACTGCCCTCCTCTCCTCCCTCCCTCCCCCTCTTCTCCCTTCCATTCCCCTCCCTCCCCGCTCCTCTCCCCCTTCTCCTCCCTACCCTCTTCCCCCCTCACCCCTCCCAGTCCCCTCCTTCCTCCTCTCCTCCCTTCCCCCTTCCTCCTTTCCTCCCTTGATCTAAGCTCCAACCCCTCCCCCTCCCCCTCCTCCTCACTCCTCCTCTCCCTCCCTCCCTCCTCCCTCGGCGACTGTTCCCTCTTTCCCCCTACTCTCTCTTAGCCATCTCCACATCCCCTCCCATCGTTTCTCCATTTGTTCCACCTTGCCCTGCTTTTCCCCCGTAATTTTATACATTAGATATATATCCAACATTCGCTTTACATAGCTGCCCATAGACGGTAACGTCAGTCTATTCCAATGCCATGCTATTTCACATCTGGCCGCCGTTACACAATACCAAATAATATTCCATTCTCCTTCCCACTGCTCTTGCTTCTTTTGCAGGAGACACATTTCAGGAGTTAATTCAATTCTCACTCCCACAATTTTGTAGAGGATCTCTCCAAATTTCCCCCAGTATTTTTGCACCTCTGGACATGTCCACCACATATGCATCCAAGTGCCCACTTTGCCACACTTCCTCCAGCACTCATCCGTCTTCAATACCCCCACCTTGTACAATCGCTCCGGCGTTAGGTACCACCTACTCAGCACCTTAAACCCATTTTCTCGTAGTGCTGTGGCAATATTAAACTTCGCGATGCCCACCACTACTCTCTCCCACTCCTCCACCTCCCATTCCACCCCCAGGTCCCTTTCCCACGCTTCCATGTAACTCAATTTCCCGACTCCTCTCGCTATCAGCCCTTTATATATTCGAGATATCATGCCCTTCTGCCCCATGGAACCCAGGCATGCCCCTTCAAACCATTCAACTCCCCCCTCCCTCCTGCCCCCTCCTCCTTTTTCTAATTAGTGACCCTATCTGCGCATATGCATACCTATCTGTTTCCCGTAGCTGATACATATCTCGCATGCCCTCAAAAACCCTTATCTCCTTCCCCACTAATATCTGTGACACCTGACTTAAACCCCTCTCCGCCCATCCTTGCAGTACTGTTTTACTCGGTCCCACTCCCTTTTCACAACAGGCCTGTAGGGTCATAGTCGGTGACCATTTCTTATCCCCCACCATCCTTTGCCTATTCTGTTGCCAGACGTTTAGAGTGTGCCCCACCAAGGGATTAGTCCCCCTTTCCCCCTTCCCCCCCAAACTAGCCTTTCCAGTTCTCCGGGCCAGAACTCCGCTGCTTCCATCTTCACCCATTGCTTTGATGGTTCCCTTAACCAAGCATACACCGCCCTAAGCTGCGCAGCCTTATAATAAAGCGCAAAGTTGGGGACACCCATCCCTCCCTCCATTCCCTGTGTTTGTAGTGTCCGTGACGCCACTCTTGTCTTTTTGCCCCCCCCCAAATGAATCCCTCAACTTGCCTTTGTATCCTCTTTAATATTCTACCTGGTACCTCTATAGGCAAAACCTGAAAGTAAAACAAAAACTGAGGAAGCAGCATCATCTTAATTATCGCCATCCTCCCAAACCAAGAATAGTACCCCCTACTCCATCCCCCCAGCTTTGACTCCAGTTGTCCTATAGGTTTTTTATAATTTAGGTTGAATAATTCCTCTTGAGTCCTTCCCACCTGCACCCCCAGATACCTAATTGACTTCCTTGCCCACCTGAATGGGAACCTGTGTAGGAGCTCACTCTGCTGTTCCTCCTCCCCCACTATATTCAAAATTTCTGATTTCCCCCAATTAATTCTGAATCCTGCCACCTGCCCATAGTTCTGTACCTCCCCCATTATAACTGGTAATGTTTCCCCTGGGTTTGTTATTGTTAACAGAATGTCATCTGCGAAGAGCGACATTCGATACTCTACTTGACCCACCCCGTACCCTCTTTATCTCATGACTCGCCCGTATCCGTGCTGCCAAGGGCTCCAACGAGAGCACGAAGAGCAGCGGCGACAGAGGACAGCCTTGCCTCGTTCCCCTCTCTAGAGGAAAGAACCTTGAGTACCCACCATTTACTCTCACACATGCTTTTGGACTGGCATACAGGGACTTTATCCAATTCCCAAACTCTGTCCCAAACTCCATTGCATCTAGTACCGCAAATAAAAATGTCCATGACACTTGATCAAATGCCTTCTCAGCATCTAACGAGACCAGCAGTGCCGGGTCCCCCGAGCGTCGTGCTGCCCAAATCACATTGAGGACCTTGCGTATGTTGTCCGCCACTTGCCTCCCTGGTATAAAACCGGCTTGGTCCTCGTGTACTAGCTTGCCTAGAAATGATTTAATAGCGAGATTGGCCTGTAGGATGCACACTCCTGCTGATCTTTCCCCACCTTATGTATGAGGGTGATGCCTGCCCAGCCCATTGTGTCTGCTAGCTTCTCCCCCCTTCGGGTTGCATTGAATACTGCCATTAATGGTTGCATCAACAAGCTCCCAAACGTTTTATAAAAGCTCGCCGTCAACCCATCTAAGCCTGGTGCTTTCCCTAGCTTCATTCCCTTGATCGCCCGTAGCACTTCCTTGGCTTCGATCTCTCTATCAAGATTCTGCCTCTCCCCGTCCTCCATCCGTGGCAGCCCCACTTCTCCCAAATAACTGCGGATTGCTTCCTCTGTTCCCTCTGCCTGGGCTGCGTATAGCTTCTGATAATACGCGACAAACTCCTCTCTGATTTGTTGATCCTCTCGGACTATTCCCCCCCTGCCTCTAATCTGAATGACCCGATTCCACTCCTTTCTCTTTTTTAACTGTCGAGCCAAGTACTTCCCCGCTTTATTACCCCCTTTGAAGAAATTCTGCTTCAATATTTGTAGGTTGTGTCTTATCCGCCCCGCTTCCAATGCGTTTAACTTAGCCCTCACCTCCAACACTGCTCCTCTAACTATCCCCCCTCCTACCTGAGCATCTTTCTCTTCCAGTTCTAATTGACGCCTTAATTGCAATTCCTGCTCTTCCCTTTCCCTTTTTATCCGCGCCCCCCACTTTATCAGCACTCCCCTCAACGCAGCTTTGAACGCATCCCATACCACCCCCATTTTTACCTCCCCCTCCCCATTTTGTTCAAAGTATTCCGGTATTAACTGCTCCACCTCCCTCACAACCCTGTTGTCCTCTAGCAGGCTTTCATTGAGCTTCCAATATTGCCTCCCCCTAATTTCCCCTTTCACCCTTACCTGTACTATCACTGGTGCATGATCCGACCACGTGATCGGCTCAATTTCTCCTTCTTTAATCCTGCCCGCCAGCTCCTTCCCTACCCAGATGACATCTAATCTGGAGTATGTGCCATGCGCTGCCGAGTAGAAGGAAAACTGTCGCCTACCTGGGTTCATCAATCTCCATGCATCTATTAGATCATTTTCATTAACGAACCCATGATATCTCTGTCTATCCACCCTCCGTCCCTCCCTCTTCCCCATCGTATCTCTCCCCACCTCCCATGGCATATTGAAGTCCCCTCCACATATCATCACTCCCTCCCCCATTAACGCTACCTGCCTCCCCAGCTCCTCCCAGAATTCTTTCTGGGACCCCGTAGGCGCATACACGTTTACTACACAAAACCACTCCTCCCCTACTTTCACTCTCAGCAACAAGTATCTCCCCCCCTTATCTCTCATCACCGACTGGACTTCAATTTTATGCCCCCCGGCTACCAAGACCGCCACCCCTCCTTTCTTCCTTTCTCGTAGGTTTGAAGCAAAAAAGCATTCTCTATAATCCTTTGGTTGTACTAGTGATTCATGTTTTTTTAGCAAATGTGTCTCCTGCAGCAAAACAATCACTGCCTTTTGTCTTGTTAACTCTTTATACAATTTCTGTCTTTTCCAGGGTGAGTTCAGACCCTTCACATTTGGTGTAACAATTTTCAGAATTCCCTCCGTCCCTGCTACTCCCTTCCTCCCATCTTTCAACCCACCCCTCCTTCCCACCCCCTTCCCTCCTCCCCTCCCCTCACCACCCATCCCCCCTACCCCCCTGCCACCCCCCCTTGCCCCTTCCCCCTACTCTCTTCCTGGTCCTAATCTCTACTATCTCCACCCCTCCCCCTTCCCCCTCCCCTTCCTTCCCTTCCCTTCCCCCTTCCCCCCCCCCCCACTCTTCTTCTCTGTGTCAGAGATCTGACTTCCATATTGGTGACATAATCGGACCACCACCTGCTCCTGCCCCTCTTCCCCCTCCCCCCTTCCATCCATCCCCCACCTACCCCTTCCTGCCTATTCTCCCCTCCACTCCACCCCTAACCTTCTCTTCTATCCTCCCCCCTCCCCCACCTACCCTCATTACATTACAATGTCCCCCACCACCTTTTCCACCATGCATTACATCTCGGTCAAGTCCATGTATTTTCTACTGCTTCAGCCTGCGTCCTCCTCATTCTCCTTTCCACGCTGTTGCTCCTTGACCAGTCTCGCCAGCCTCCTTCCGCCTTCTGCTGCTCTGTGACACCTCGAACGCTCCACCTTGGTATTGTTGGCGGTGTTATCCGAAGGCTTGGCTGGCCTGCGGGCCTCCTCCGGCAGATTTTCTGCTCCTAACTCTCTCAACGCTCTCCAGGCTTCTGCACTTGTCTTTACTTTCCTCGACCGCCCTTGTACCGTAATCAACAGTCCAAACGGGTACATCCACTTGTATCTCAGGTCTGCTCTCCTCAGGTAGGCCATGACCTCTTTTATCTCTCGTCTACACTGCAGCGTACCCTGGGATAAGTCCTGAAATAGTTCCAGTTTATGGCCCTCCCATTGGAAGTGCCTTTGCTTTCTCGCTGCTCCTAGTATGCGTTCTTTCAACTTATATGACGCCAGGCAGATTATAATGTCTCTTGGCCGATTGTCTCTTATTGGCCCCAATCCTTTCTATTTTTATTTTTAGTTTCATCTGCCCACCATCTTCCTCTTCATCTGGACGCTCCTCCGCTCTTAAGAGTTCTCCAAATATTTTTTGTACCACCATTTCGCTGTTCCTGTATTTGGGTTCTTCTGGTACTCCCTGCACTTGAATGTTACATCTTCGCGACCGATCTTCCAAATCTTCCGTTTTTTTCTTCAGCTCCTCCTGAGCCTCTCACATCTCCTCCCATCCTTTCTGAATTTGCTCCAGCGCTGCTCCTTGTTGCTCCAATTGATTCTCTGCCTCCTCAGCGCGCTCTCCTATCTCCGTGATATCTTGCTTGATGGTTTGCAAGGCCTCTTTTAACTCAATTTTTACTCCTCCAATTTCTCCTTTTAAATCCTCCTTCAGCTCTATCAACCACTGCTTAATTTTCTCAGCCATCCCCACGCACTCCTCTCCTTCCATCTCTTCCTCATGCCTTGGGGAGTGGTCTCCCATCACCTTAGCCATCTTCTCGCTCTCCTTTCCTCCTCTTTGCGGTGCATATGGGGAACGGAACTCCACCGATTTTTTCTTCACTGCCCCTTCTCTTTTTGCTTTTTCCATGCTTTTTTGGTGGGGAGGCCCCCTCCTTCGTCACCGCTTTCCTGGTCACTCTTGCTTATTCTTCCCCTCACTGCGTGGTGATAGCACAGTAGTAGCACAGTCTTCCCTCTAACCTTGGCACCACTTCTCCAGTTGCTCAGGTTCGTCCCTGTAATTTCAATTTATTGTGTCCCAGCTTGTACACTGGTGCCTTAGGTCTCTCCCAATGAGGCCCGGAGCCTGTCCTTCTTAGCTGCTCCGCTGAGCTTCTGCTCCTTTGCTCCCCGAGCCCTGATACACTCTAGGCTGCCTGGGCTTGCTTTTTCCTGTTATTCTGGTGCAGGCTACGCTTCTCTATTTTATTTATTTATTACTCTCCCTTCTCTTCAGCCTGTCAGGCCCTTTGCTGCTCTCTGTACAGCCTTCTTGCTCCGCACCTTTTTAACTGCAGCCTATTGCACCTCCTTATTGGTCCTTCTGCTCTCTTTCATACATTAAAGTTTTTCTTGCCTGGTTTTATTTAGCTGCGCTTCTTTAATGATTTTCCATCTCCTCCTCCGTTCAGTGCCAAGATCGCCTCCGTTCCACTGCCTCTCAGCTAAGTCTCTGTCACTGCATCGCCTTCATTCCCCGATGCTCTTGCCGGGATCACTCTTGCCATGGCCCCCGAGTCTGCCGTTCCGCTCTGCCACGTGCTCCGCCGAAGGGCCTCACCGCTCCGTCTGCCCTCCGCTGTTCGGGCTGCTGCCTCGGCTCGCTCTGCCGCCCACTCGCTTTTGCTGTTGCCTCTACCATGCCTCCTCCATTTCGCCACTGTTTTTCTTCTTTTTAGGGGGATTTTGCCCTGTTGCAGCAGGCATAGGCAGCGGAGCTCTTCCTTTACACCGCCATTCAGCCCGATGACATCACCGGAAGTCCCTCTATCTCCTTTTTAAAGGTTAATGCCAGCAGCCTGGTTCCATCCCGGTTAAGGTGAAGCCCATCCCTTTGGAAGAGCCCCTCCTTTCCCCAGAATGTTCCCCAGTTCCTAACAAATCCAAAACCCTCATCTCTGCACCATTGTCTCATCCACGCATTGAGACTCCGGAGCTCTGCCTGCCTTTTGTGTCCTGCACGTGGAACGGGAAGTATTTCGGAGAACGCTACCCTGGAAGTTCTGGATTTCAACTTCCTACCTAAAAGCCTAAATTTAGCCTCCAGAACCTCCCTACCACATTTTCCTATGTCATTGGTACCGACATGTACCAAGACAGCAGACTCCTCCCCAGCACTATCTAAGACCTTATCTAGGTGGCGCGTGAGGTCTGCTACCTTCGCACCAGGCAGGTATGTTACCAGGCGATCCTCACGTCCACCAGCCACCCAGTTATCTACATGCCTAATGATTGAATCACCAACTATAACGGCTGTCCTAACCCTTTCCTCATGGGCACATGGCTCTGGAGAAACGTCCTCGGTGCGAGCGGGTTTCACATCACCTGGAGGACAGGTCCTAGTTACGGGATCATTTCCTGCCACACCAGGGTGATGCTCTCCTGTCACGTGACCTCTCTCCTCCATGGCAACAGGGATGCTGCCAGACTGGAGGTGGGACTTCAGGACTATATCCCTGTAGGTCTCGTCTATGTACCTCTCTGTCTTTCTTATGTTTTCCAGGTCTGCTACTCTAGCCTCTAGAGCAGGGGTGTCAAACTCAAATACACAGTGGGCCAAAATGTAAAACTTGAACAAAGTCGCGGGCCAGCATTGAACAAATGAACCTTTTAATATGGACCCAAACAAGATTTGCTTTAACATTGAATATGAAGCAACACTTATTACTATACAATTTATAACTTAATAGTTCAGATATGCAAAAACCAATTTCAAATAAAAAAAACATCAATGACATTCATTTATTAAATAAGATTTAAATAATAATAAATAATAATTTTTAAAATAAAATAACAATAATAAAATTAATCAACCATTCAAGCCCATGTCTTGGAGTAGCAAGAAAAAGTGCATAAAGAAAACGTTAATTATTGCTCAGTTTGCTGCACACTGATCTAATCTGATGTGCCCAAGCCAGATACCTGGCATCTCTTCTTGGATGATAGTTCATCAATGTCTGGGCTCAGGCTTTGAGCTGAGGAAATCCTCAGTATCGAGCGAAGGTGTTCATCAGTCAGACGTCTCCTGTGAGATGTTTTGGTCATCTTCATCGAGGAGAAAAGTTGCTCACATAGATAAGTGCTGCCGAACATGGAGAGCATCTGAGTAGCTTGGGTGCGGAGCTGAGGCATTGTGTCAGGGATGAACTGTGGAAACTGGGCGGCGCCCACAGCATCATACTTTGACTTCAGCGTGTCATTACACTGGAGTTCAATTAGCTCCATTTGGAGGTTGGTTGGTGCGTTTTCCACATTAACTGCAAAGGGATTACTGAGCAGTTCAAACCTACATTTCTGGACATCAAAGTCGGCAAATCGCCGGCTAAACTCAGCGCCGAGTACACTGAGTTTTTCAGCAAACTGTGCGCATGGGAACAAGTTGGTAAAGAACTGCGTTTTCATGGTTTGGCAGCAGGGAAAATGGCCAAGGTTTCCTTGCAGCATCTGATTCTCCCACAGGCACAGTTTAGTTTTAAAAGCCCTCACTGCAGCGTACATGTCTGTGATGATGCGCCCCCGCCCCTGAAGCTGCAGGTTCAGCGCATCGAGATGGCTCGAGATGTCACACAGAAAGGCCAGCTCACACAGAAACTTTTTCTCCCGAAGCTCTGCTGTGTCCTTCCCTTTGCTTTCCAGAAACTGACATATTTCCTCATGCAGCTCAAAACATCTATTCAGTACTTTTCCTCGGCTTAACCATCTCACCTCTGTGTGATACGGCACGTCTGCGTATTCCGAACCACACTCCTCCAGAAAAGACTTAAACTGGCGGTGATTCAGACCTTTGGCTCTTATAAAGTTAACTACTTGTGTTACTGTGGTCATAACATGTTCCATCTTTAGGGCTTTGCCACACAATGATTCCTGATGTATGATGCAGTGATAAACAGTTAGTTCACCTGCACAGTTCTCTTCCTGCATCTTCTCCCGGACCCTGCCCACCAGTCCACTTGTTTTACCGCACATCGCTGGCGCACCATCTGTCGTTAATCCCACGAGTTTATCCCACGGCAGCTTTATTTCAGTTACGCATTTGGAAACCTCCTCAAAGATTTCCTTTCCTGTGGTTGTGCCATGCATTGATTTGAATCCCAATAGCTCCTCCGTAACACACATATTTGAGTCCACTCCACGGATGAAGACTGACAGCTGAGCAGTATCAGATGCGTCGCTGCTCTCATCCACAGCAAGGGAGAATGCAACGAAATCTTTTCCCTTTTCCAAAAGCTGGTCATACAGATTGGTGGCAAGATCACATGTGTGATCAGCTACTGTGTTTCTGCTCAGGCTCACGTTTGAAAAGGCTTGCTTTTTCTCTGGGCACACGATGTCACAAACTTTCAACATGCACTTTTTCACAAACTCTCCCTCATTAAAGGGCCGGGCTGATTTTGCGATCTCTGCTGCCACAATATAACTAGCCTTTACAGCAGCCTCACTTTGTGATGTGGCTTTTTTGAACATATTCTGTTGTGAAACCAAACTTCTTTTCATCTCCTCCACTTTCTGGCTCCTTTGAGTCATGTCCAGGTCCTTGTACTTGTCATGGTGTTTTGTTTCATAGTGTCGTTGAATGTTATACTCCTTAGTTATAGCCACGTTGACTCCACAAATCAGACAAACAGGTCTGTCTTTTACATATGTAAACAAATATTCTGTCTCCCACCTGTCCAGAAAGTTCCTGTTGTCTGCCTTTCTTTTTGCCATTTTTGGGAAGGGGTTCCACAGTGACAGTTGTAGCTTGAGATCGCTATGACTTCTGTCACACAGGAGAGGGCGTTTCTGGGACCTGTCCTGATTGACGCGCCAAAACAACAGCAAGGCATTATGGGATTTGTAGTATTAGCGATGAATGAATGTGCTGTATAATACCGGCGGGCTAGCTCTAGTAGTCATTTGGTATAGCCTCGCGGGCCAAATATAATTACACTACGGGCCAAATTTGGCCCGCGGGCCAGAGTTTGACACCTATGCTCTAGAGAATGGACTCGTTCCCTGAGAGCAAAGAGCTCCTTGCACCTAGTGCACACGTAAGACCTCTCACCAACTGGGAGAAAATCATACATGTGACACTCAATGCAAAAGACTGGAAAGCCCCCATCTCGCTGCTGGACTGCTGTCTGCATCTTAGTTTTAAGTTTGTGTTTAGATCTTTAAGTTCTTTACTTACTAAGGGTTGCTATGGATATTTATACTAATAAAACTGTACCTAATACGTTTAATATACCTTGTTCACCTGAAGCTTAATTAATCTCAGGTCCTTAGTGTATGACTGATTTGGGTAACGAGCTTCACCTGAAAGCACCTCCTGTCTTTTAAGATGTGTAAGTACCTATAAAGCTACGATTATCCCAGGGTTGGGTGGGTGTTGGGGAGGGAGGGAGGGAAATAACACTTATAAAAAGAGGGCTGCTACACAGTACCCTGTCTTGTGCTGCTGAGGTAAGCTATATTCTGATTTGATTTAAATTATAGCTCTTTGCTGCTGCTAGGCTCTAACTTATTATGAAATTTAAACTACAAGCTCTCTGCTGGGTTCTAAATTTAACCAGAAAGCTCTCTGGGGGATAGGCAATACTTGATGTACCTGATTGTAACTTGCTACCGAAAAGGTGTGAACCACATTTAAAAACATTTATTTCATACCACCAAGGGCATTTGCTGCCTTAGGCAGGCCTACCGTGCTGCCCCGTGCCAGTCCCCCATCTCATCTGGGAGAGGGGGTGGCATGGCGATCCCTCAATGCAACAGAAGCAGCAGCAGAAGCACTGCAGCAGGCCTTAATGCGCCCATGCGTGCACCATGGCCTGCTGCTCCTGATCCCTGCCCTTCTGATGCAACTTTCTGCTCCCCTTTGACAGGAGTTGTGTTGGAAGGGGCAGGAGCGGCAGGCCATGAGGGCATGCAAGCATAGGCACTTTAAGGCTCACTGCGTTGCTGAAGTGACTGCTGATTTAAAAATGTTTGGAGGGGCTGGGGCTCATTGTGCCACCCGCTGGGACCTGCTGCACTAGGCAGGCACCTAATTTGCCTGGTGGGCGGGCCTGCCCTGCATACCACACTTTCAAGTTTGTTTAGTCCTGATGTCACAATAAACTAAATTTTGCATAGTCCTCACACACTCCAGGAAGACAGAAGCACTTTTTATATTTGTGTGTCTCATTCTGCTGGTTTCATTCTGATGGCTGAATAAGATTACAGGACTCCACATGTTCAGATATCCGGCAGAGGAGACACTCAAGCACAGGGCTGGTGCTAGGGTTTCTGGCACCCCCCTGCAAACTATAGATCAACTCCCCCTCCCTTATTACTGTTAATGCTGGCTACACCTCACCCCCCTTTTTCCCAAAACTCCCTTCTGAACTCTTTTTGCATGATGCCAAATAACAGGAAGGGCTTGGCAACCCCAAAATAACTTCTCTGAAACTGCAGACTGGACAAGCATGGTGTTAATGTAAATATATATTCTGCAAAAAAAAACCAAAGGAAAGGCAAGATGCTTACACTCCAAGAACTAAAAGGAAGAGCAAGAACCAGAGCTCAGTTTATAACACCAAACTATAACTCATTTTATTTTGTTGTTATTAATTGTGGTATGGTTCTTGCTTCCCCCTCCCTCGACAAGGGTGCAGAGCAGTACTAAGACGTTCACCCATAAACTCAATATATATATTAAAAATTCTGACTCTTGTTTTCTCCAGTACCAGGCATGTGGAGGCCAATTCAGGTCTGGGCGCCTCCGGCCCATTCAGATGTCCAAAATCTGGATGGGCCAGAGTTGCATCCGATTCTGATCCCGTGAGATCAGAATCGGGTGCAACCAGCCTGGATGGGCAGGCTGTGTCCCGATTCTGATGGCCCAAACATCCAGCATACTACCCGGCTAGCTCAGCCTGGGCTCCTGCATGGAGCTGCAGTGCCATGGCGTCCTGTCGCCATGGCGCCACAGCTTCATGCAGGAGTCCCAATCACCCGCAGACATGAACCCCGATTGGGCCTGCCTAAGCCGGGATCAGGCTGCGGGGAATCCCTTGCCTCACCTCATCTCAATTCCTGGCCCCCTGATAGCCACTGCCATCTTCGGGGGAACTTATTCCAGCTCCAAGGTGAAATAAGTTCCCCAGCTATCCGCCATCCCCCAGATGTACTGGACCATCATCAGAATAGGCCCTGTACGTCTGGGTTAGGGGTCATGCCTATGGCCCGCCCTCGCTCCTCCCTCGGTCCGCTCCATCCAGAATCCCCACACATCTCCTCTGTACGTGCAGGGAGCTTTGGTCAAGAAATACAGTCCCGGGCATTTAGCGGAGATGGACATGAATTAATACAAAACCCTTCAAAAGTCACTATGGATCCACAAAGCAAATCTACCATACCATATGAGCAGCAACTTCCAAAACTCACACAAGGAGCCTACCCAGAACAAAGCAGGACTATAACTATTATAGCAGACCCTAGAATATCCATACACCTATTTGAAAAGCTGAACGGTCACATAACTACAGTACAGATCCCTATATACAAACTCCATGCTAACAGAATATCTGGCCTCAGTCAAATACTCAGAACAGACCTTCACCAAAAACAAAATAAACTACAACCTAAAAATAAAAGTAAGCAGACAAAAATTAAACTGAAACCCCAAGAAGCTAGGCTCTGTGTGCAAGGGGCATGTTTACTAACAAGCTCATTCCGAGACCCGTTGGAACGTCCATCCCCACTATTTGGCCACTCTGCCAACTCCGACTAACTTCCCCGCACATTGTACGGGGAGGTTAGACGAAGGTAGGAAAGGGGCGTTGTGGGGGCAGAGTTAGGGCGGGCAGTGGGCGGGCTGCGGCCCTGGATATACAGGGCCAATTCCAATGTCAGCCCTGTACGGGGAACTATTCCCCTAGTCGAGTGGATCTGGCAGGCCCAGGGCACAGCAAAGGCGGGAGGGGGCAGAGGAGATTCCCCACAGCCCAACCCTGGCCTTGGGAGGCCAGATCGTGGGTGGGGCTGCAGGGACTGAATAATATTGGATAAGACTGAACAAATGTTAATAGTTACGATTTTTTAGATTCATTGTTTATTGACTCCGCATTCATCCTGACTAGTTAATAGGGAAGTTAAGCTCTTTATACCATTTCCATGTGATATGAGTACTTAATTACATGGGATAATATCAGAGGGCTTTAAATAAGGGAAGCTGTAGCTTGCACGCATGCGCGGCGTCTTTTCCAAGATTGAATACTGTTGGGACGTGGGCAGCATCCGTTGCAAAAGTAAGTTAGTTTAGATGATTATAGTTAAGTTTTTTAGGATAAGGATGGGAACACAATGGTAGAGGGGGTTTGTTTTAAATAATATGTTTATGTTTTTAAGGTAAAGATCTCCTGAAGAAAGACCAAATTTTGAAACGCCGTGAAGGCGCCCTATGAGAGCGTCGAGATCTGTTGTATAAAATTGAACATAGGGGTGAAGATTTTTAAAAGGAAGTCCTCTAATAAAGTTATATATTGAAGTTTTAAGCACTAGGGTTTGTGACACTGAGTTTTTTAAAAAAAGAAGAAGAATTATCAATAAAGAAAACGATTTGAAATGAAAGTTGAAAGAAAACAGGAATGAAAAAGGATTGAAGACCCGTTAGAAGTGTGCTGAAGTAACATTCTAGCTTACAACACATTTTTCATGTTGAACGATCAAATAGCAAGTGTAGTCCCATTAGGTTGTGACTATCTACATGCTGAGTAATTTTATTCTTTATGACGGTTTGTACTATTTTTCCTGGTACTGACGTCAGGCTCACCGGTCTGTAGTTTCCCGGATCACCCCTGGAACCCTTTTTAAAAATTGGTGTTACATTGGCGATCCTCCAATCTTCAGGTATTAGAGATGATTTTAATGATAGTTCACAGATTACTGATAGCAGGTCTGCAATCTCATATTTCAGTTCTTTCAACACCCTTGGATGTATACCATCCGGCCCAGGTGATTTGCTACTCTTCAGTTTATCTAATAGTTGTAAGACATCTTCCCGATGTATCAATATTTCCTTCAATTCTTCCGCACCTTTAAATACCACTTCAGTCATGGGTAACATCCCTACATCTTCCTCAGTAAAGACCGAAGCAAAGAATTCATTCAGTCTCTCCGCTATCGCCTTGTCGCCTCTTAGTGCTCCTTTAACCCCTTTATCATCTAATCGACCAACTGACTCTCTCACAGGTTTTTTGCTACGAATGTACTTGAAAAGGTCTTTATTTCGCGTTTTTGCTTCCGCAGCAAGCTTCTTCTCAAATTGTCTCTTTGCCTGCCTTATCAATGCCGTGCATTTGACTTGCCAGTGCTTGTGCTGTTTCCAGGTTTCGTCGTTTGGCTCATTTTTCCATTTCCTGAAAGATGCTTTTTTGGCAACAACAGCCTCTCTGACCTCACCTTTAAACCATGCTGGCAGTTTTTTGGACTTCCTTCCACTTTTCTTAAAGTGTGGAATACAGCTGGTCTGGGCTTCCAAGATAGTATTTTTCAACAACACCCAAGCTTGATGTACGTCTTTAACCTTTGCAACTGCTCCTTTTAGTTTTTTCTTAACTGTTTTCCTCATTTTATCATAGTCTCCCTTTCGAAAGTTAAAAGGTAGTACTGTGGATTTCCTTACTATCCCTCCTCCACTAATTAAATCAAAGGCGATCATGCTATGATCACTATTGCCAAGTGGCCCCAACACCCTTATCTCTTGCACTAGATCTGGTGTTCCACTAAGGACTAGGTCTAATATGGCTTCCCCTCTGGTCGGTTCATGAACCAGCTGCTCCAAGAAGCAGTCATTTATTTCATCTAGGAACTTTATCTCCCTAGCATGTCCTGATGTGACACTGACCCAGTCGATACCGGGGTAATTGAAATCACCCATTATTATTACTGCGCTGTAACTTTTGTTAGCTTCCTTGATTTCTTTGAGCATTTCATCATCCATTTGGTCATTCTGGCCAGGTGCTCAATAGTACACCCCCACTGCCATTGCCTTCCCCCTTTTATATGGACTTTCAATCCATATAGATTCTACAGCAGATTTTGTTTCCTGCAAAACTTTAATCCTTTCTGAGTAAATGCCCTCTCTAACATCCGCCCTCCGGGAGCCTTTCTCTGCCTTCAGCGTTCGTTTGCGCCGCTGCGTGCGTTATTGCGCACTAAGGTACCTCTGCGCCCGATAAAGTGCCATTATCACGTGATAAGGTACCTTATCGCGCGATAACGTCGCAGAGCGCACATTAAGACGGTTTAGTAAACATACCCCTAAGATCCTCACCTTTGAATGGATTCTAACAGCCCTTGTCCTAATACTGAACCACACCATCTGGATGCAAAATGATCTCCCACTACAACATCGGAAACACTTTCACCATTGGTAAGCACCAAGTCCAGTATGACCCCTTCACGTGTGGGGTCTCTTACCAATTGCCTGAATAGTTCTCTCTGTAGAGAATCCAGGATCTCCTTACTTCTAGATGATACTGCAGCAGGAATGTGCCAAACAACATCTGGCATATTGAAATCCCCTATCAGTAGCACTTCCCCTTTCCTAGCAATGCTGCGTATGTCTTCAATTAACTCTCTGTCCACCTCTTCCTCTTGTGAGGGAGGTCTGTATATCACACCAATGCTAATAGATTTTTCTTTCCCTCTTTCTAGTTTAACCCACAATGCCTCCTCTCTCCCTTTTAAGCTCTGTAATTCCAAAGCTTTAATAGTAGTTTTTACATATAGTGCCACTCCTCATCCCCTTCTTCCTACTCTGTCCTTTCTGAATAAAGTATAGCCAGGTATAGTTACATCCCAATCATGGTTTTCTGTGAACCATGTTTCTGTAACTGCCACTAAATCCAAGTCAGCCACTCCCACCAAAGCTTCAACATCAGGGATCTTATTTCCCATGCTACGGGCATTTATACACACTGCTTTCCATATGTTACCCCTGTTACCCATTTCCATAAAGGTATTTAATGTATTACTTACCTGGGGGCTTTCACTTACTTGGGGGCTTTCTTCACCCATCCCCAACGAATCTAGTTTAAAGCCCTCTTCAGTAAATTAGCCAGTCTACTACCGAAGACGCGTTGACCTTTCTTGGACACATGGATGCCATCTCTGCTCTGCAACCCTTGGAAAAGCATCCCATGGTCTAGGAAACCAAAACGCTCTCGATGACACCATCCATGCACCGATGCATTCATCTCCAGGATGCGAGTCTCTCTGCCTTGGCCTTTACCCTCAACAGGGAGGATTGAAGAGAACACCACCTGTGCACCTAACTGCTTCACCCTCTGTCCCAGAGCCATGAAGTCACTTTTGATAGTTCCGAGGGATACCTGACAGTATCATTTGTTCCAACATGGATTAGCAACGTTGGCTAATAGTCAGTGGGCTTGATGAGTCTCGGAAACTCTCCGTAACATCTTGGATTTTGGCACCAGGCAGACAGCATACCTCTCTGGACATCAAGTCTGGTCGGCAGATGGACACCTCAGTACCCCTCAGAAGAGAGTCTCCAACCACCACTACCTTTTGCTTCTTTGTGGTCACTGATTCTGCAACTTTGGGGTACTTGAGCATTTCCCCTCTCCTTTCCTATCTCTATGTGTCCAACATATCCCCTGTCCTCATACCATCTCCTCTTTATTACTCCCATATCCAGCATTTCTCCATCTCTTTCACCTTACTTACCCCATATTAATCTTCTCCCCTCTCTCTCCCTATTACCCCGTGTCCTGTATCTCCTGTTTCCCTCTATTCCACCCCCATATCCAGCATCTTCCCATAGTCTCCCTATAAACCCCCATGTCTAGTATCCCCACTCTATCTCAAAAATCTTCACTCTTTGCTTGTCCCTGTGCCATTCTCCTTATGTCAAGTATCATCCCTTGATCTCCCTAGCCCCAGCATTTAGCATGTCCCTTCTGGCTCCCTATTCCACCCTTGTATCTGGCATTTCCTCTCTGTCTCCTTGTGCCCCTCCATCTCTCAGTGCCCCCCACGTCAAGCATCTCCCGTTTTCCTGTAACCCCTCCTTGTCCGGCATCTGCCATCTGTTTTTCTGTGATAGCACCCCCCCGCCTCCAATATTTTATTTCCATGTTCATTTCCCCCTCCATCTCCCTATGTCCCTCTGTGTCAAGCATTTCCCTTTGTCTCCCTAGCTCTCCATCTCCGGTACCTCCAGTATCTTCCCTCCATCCTCCTGCCCATCTCCTGCTGTCCCCCTTTCCAGACTCTGTCCCTTTCTCACATCCCCTTTGCAGTCTCACCCCCCTCAAACTCTCTGTCAATCACTCCCCCTTTAAATCTAATCCAACTTGTCTGCCTCTCTCTCTCTAGCCTTCAACAACTGTCCCTCTTCAGAACCTGCAACCAGTGTGATCTGGTCGGCAGCTCTTCTGCCTGTGGGACTTGCTGCTCCCATGGGTACAATCTTCCCTTCCAGTCTGCAAAGACAAGAAGACTGTGCTCGCGTGAGTAGCAAGTCCCGTGGGCAGAAGATCTGTTCCCGCCTGCATGATCTTCTTGTCTTTGTGGCTTGCGTGCAGAGCTCTGCTGCCCGCGGGACTTGCTGCTCCCATGGGCACGATCTTCCTGTCTGCACCATGATTGTGTAGCAGATGATGGCCCAGACAGTAAGATCATGCTCGCAGGAGCAGCAAGTGCTGCAAGCAGCAGAGCTCTTCTTCTTTGGGTCTGGCGGGAGATGCAGGAATGGGCTGGGTGGAAGCGGGCCAGGCATGGGAGGGCGCTAGCACTTGTGCCCCCTGCCATTGGCGCCTATCCTGCTTATGGGGTAGCATCGGCCCTGCTTAAGGAAGGGAAGGTTACCAGATTTCTGTGAGTGAATATAAAACATCTGTTCCCTGTAGTGATAGTAGAGAGCAAGGAATTCAATCTTCTGGACTATCTTCATGGAAAATTGTAGTAAACTAGCCTCAAAATATGCATACAACCATATTCTTTAAGCTTTGTAACCACAAAATATTTTTGGGCTCAGTACAAAAGCTTCAAGGCTGACAGGTGTGTCCTGCATACAAGAGAATTAATTATGAACAAGTCCAAATATGTTTATGTTTATTTAAAATTTTATATATCACTTATCATGAGAAATGTCACAATGGTTGGCATAAAAATCTAATCACAGAAAATCATAGGGAAAAGAAAGAAATTGACATGAAAAATTAAAATAATAATACGGCAACAGCAGTTTCAGAGTGGTGTACACCCATTTCCTTTTTTCATTAATCTTCTTCATTAGCATAGGAAAAAATAAATTTTGAGACCTAGCTTAAACTTCTAAAAGGATAATTCTGTCCTTAAATACTGTAGCAATGCATTCCACAGTGGCAGGGCTAAATAGCAAATGTAGATTGGCAGGTACATTCAAACCTAGCTTGCTTACTACTGAATTACCAATCGATTCTGCCTCTGAGAATGCAATATTCTTGTAGAGGAATCAATAAAGGTATCAATAAATTAAGTAGTGCTTAGAGCAACAGCATACTACCTAGAGATCTGGGTTTGAATCCCACTGGCACTCTTTGTGGCCTTTGGCAAGTCACTTTACCCTCCATTGCCTCGGAAGAAAAAGCCTGACAATCTACTTCCGGTCATACCTTGCCAAGAAAATCCAGGGGCTGCTGGGTCGTCAAGAGTCAGCAAAGAACTGAAGGCACTTTAAAAAAATCAAATAGATAAGTCAGTTGTTATAGGGGCAATTTCTCCAAATGGATTAGCTTTGCACATACCATGACAATAATGAAGCTCCCTCCTAAGCCAGGGTATGTGGAGTATAATCTCAATCTCTTGAATTTACTGCTAATGCTTGTCTTGTATAAAGTGCTATATGGCCCAACATCAATATTTTGACTTTAATCATAAAAGACATAGGTACCAGTGATCATCTTTCAGAAGTGGAGTAATATGACCACATTTTTTAGAGAATGAAGGAGAAATTAGAGTTTACCTGCTAATTGTCTTTCCTTGAGTTCTCTCCAGGCCAGTTCAGGAACCGCTGGGTAGTCAGTCCCCTCCAGCAGCTGAGGACTGAATTGCACAGAGTCTTGCTGACGCCATATCTAGCCCCCTCTAGAGCCTCTGACTCAGTCTTCTCTTGACAAAGCAGCCTATGATGACTAACTACGAAACCTTAAACTTGAACAAAACCAAAACACAACCATACTCTGAGAATCTAGGGAGCCCCGTGCTGCCCCCCCCTTTTTTTTAATGAAGGCACCAAGTGCCCCAAGGACACCGCCTACCCCCCCCCCCACACCCCCTGGCTCCAAAAAGGGAGAGCAGGTGAGCAGAACCAACCAGCCTCCAAACACGCCCTTGCCTTGGACTCAAAGGTAGAATTCTTTAGCCTCCGAGAACACCAGCCGCACCTTCTCCGTCTTGTCACCCCCACTAACAATCCAGCTGAACCGCACAAATGGACAGGGTGGGCCCTGGACTGGCCTGGAGAGAACTCAAGAAAAGACAATTAGCAGGTAAGGTCTAATTTCTCCTTCATCTTTGTCTCTCCAGGCCAGTCCAGGAACTGTTGGGATGTACCAGAGCAGTACCTAATCCCAGGTGGGGCCAGCAAGTCCAGCCAGAATAGCCAAGGCCCCATCGCTTGGTTCTGCAATTGCTCCACTCACTTTTTTCTGTTTTCTTGTGTCTTCGGCCAACTCTCCATTGTCTGCTGTCAATTTGTCCTTTCTTCTAGTTTTTTTCCATTCTCTCTCTATATCTGCTTTATCATACTGATCTTCCCCTTTTTCTCTTTCCTCCATTTCTTTCTTTATTTCTTTTTCATCCACTCAAATTTCACCCTTCCATCCTCAATCCCCACTTACTCTCCCAATATCCGGCCAATTGTAGATTTTTCTTCCCTTCCACACAAAATATATTTTCCCCTCTCCATCCTCATTCCCCCAGCCCTATCAACTTCTAGTCATCCCCCAACATCAGCTCCCTTCTAGTTCCAGCCCCACCCAGCATCCGCTCCCTTCTATTCCCAGCCCCTCTCAGCATCTGGTCCCTTCTAGTCCCATTTTCCCATACCCCCCCCCCCCCACATCAGCCCATTTCCAGTCCTAGCACCCCCATCAGCCCATTTCCAATCCTAGCCCCCCATCAGCCATTTCCAGTCCTATCCCAGCCCCCCATCAGCCCATTTCCAGTCCAATCTCTCCCATCAACCAATTTCCATTCCTAGACCCCCATCAGTCCATTTCCATTCCTAGCCCAACCATCAATCATTTCCAGTCCTATCCTAGGCCCATCAACAAAATCTCCAGTCCAAGCTCCCCCATCAGCCCATTTCCAATCCTAGCCCTTCCTTCAGCCATTTCCAGTCCTATCCCAGCCCCTAATCAGCCCATTTCCAATCCTAGTCACCCCATCAGCCATTTTCAGTCCTATCCTAGCCTAGCCCCCATCAGTCCATTACCAATCCTAGCCCCCACAACAGCCATTTCCAGTCCTAACCCAGCCCCCCAATAGTTCATTCCCAGTCCAAGCCGCCCCATGAGCCCATTTCCTGTCCAGGCCCCCCTATCAGCCATTTCCAGTCCTATCCTAGCCCCCTGCATCAGCCTGCAGCTGAGGACTGAATTGCACAGAGTCTTGCTGATGCCATATCTAGCCCCCTCTAGAGCCTCCGACTCAGTCTTCTCTTGACAAAGCAGCCTATGACGACTAACTACAAAACCTTAAACTTGAACAAAACCAAAACACAACCATACTCTGAGAATCTAGGGAGCCCCGTGCTGCCCCCCTTTTTTTTTTATGAAGGCACCAAGTGCCCCAAGGACACCACCTATCCCCCCCCCCCGCTCCAAAAAGGGAGAGCAGGTGAGCAGAACCAACCAGCCTCCAAACACGCCCTTGCCTTGGACTCAAAGGTAGAATTCTTTAGCCTCCAAGAACACCAGCCGCACCTTCTCCGTCTTGTCACCCCCACTAACAATCTGGCTGAACCGCACAAATGGACAGGGTGGGCCCTGGACTGGCCTGGAGAGAACTCAAGGAAAGACAATTAGCAGGTAAGGTCTAATTTCTCCTTCCTCTTTGTCTCTCTAGGCCAGTCCAGGAACCGTTGGGATGTACCAGAGCAGTACCTAATCCCAGGTGGGACCAGCAAGTCCAGCCAGAATAGCCAAGGCCCCAACATTTGTGTCCCCCATAGCCTGCACATCTAGCCAATAATGTCTCGAAAACGTGTGGAGTGATGACCAAGTTGCTGCCCGGCAGATTTCCACTGGTGGAATCAAGGAGTGCTCTGCCCAGGACATTGCTTGGCCCCGAGTAGAGTGAGCTCTTAGACCCAAAGGAGGAGCCCTCCCATGTGCAGCATACGCTGCCCCGATAGCCTGCTTCACCCACCAGGCAATTGATGCTTTGGAGGCCGCCTCCCCTTTACGGGACCTGCCAAACATGACAAACAACCGGTCCATCTTGCAAAAAGACTCTGTCCTTTTGAGGTATCTCCGGAGCACCCTACTAAGATCCAGTCGACGAAGCTTACGATCCTGCTCCTTCCTTCCGAGGTTCGAAAAAGTCGGAAGTGAAATAGCATGATTCAAATGAAACCGTGATACCACCTTCGGAAGGAAGGACAGCACCTGATGCAGTACCATCTTCTCTGTGGAAAACTGGATAAAGAGCTCCCTACATGAGAGCGCCTATAGATTGGAAATCCGCAGCTCGGAACATAGCGCCACCAAGAAAACCGTTTTCCACAAGAGATCCCTCAAACTCGCCGTAGCCATGGGCTCAAAGGGTGGTCCTGCCAGTGCTTCTAGGACCAAGTTCAGATCCCAGTGTGGCATCACCGGCCAAAAATCCGGGCGCACATTCTTAACTGCTCAAAGAAAACGAACCACATCCGAAGTGTGTTGCCAGCGAGCACCCCTGCACTCGCCCACAATAACAGGCCATCGCTGCCACCTGCACCTTCAGAGAACTAAGGGCTAGCCCCTTGTCCAGACCGCCCTGAAGAAACAGCAATATGTCTGGCAACGTACAGGCAAACAGCTTAGCATCCCCTATCTGCGTACCAACCCTCGAATATGCACCAAATACGGATATAAGACAAGAATGTGGAATGCTTCTTGGAGTTCAACATGGTGGAGATGACCGCTGCTGAGTAACCGCGGCATCGCAAACGCTCCCTCTCAAGAGCCAAGCCGTAAGCGAGAACCAATCCACCTGTGGCATCAACATTGGGCCCTGGCCCAACAAGTTCACCTGGCTGGGCAGCTTCCATGGCTGACCCACCAGGAGACAAACTAGATCCGCACACCATGACCTCCGCAGCCAATCTGGCACTATGAGAATCACCTGCCTGTCATGAGCCTCTATCCTCTGCAGGAACTGACAAATCAGTGGCCATGGCAGAAACATATACAGCAGCCCTTCCACCAGCCAAGGCTGCGCAAGGTCATCGAAAAGAAACTCTATCCCGTGTATATAGGTCCTATACATGCTACAAATATGTACATAGTTTCCCTAAGTTATAATCTCAGTTGTATATTTCCTGTTATATGTAAGCTCACCACAGTCTGTTGATTGAAATGAGTATTCCTGTTTAATGTAAACCGCGCTGATGAAAAAGAGTGCGGTATAGAAGAAATACAAATAAATAAATAAATAAATAAAATCGAGCCCCTTCGACATATGTTCTTTGCGCCTGCTGAAGAACCGTGCAGCTTTGGTATTGGATAGCGTGGCCATGAGGTCCATGACCGGCTGTCCCCAACAAACCGGAATGTTGTGAAACACTGGCACATTCAGTTCCCACTCCCTGGGGTCCAGGGCATGACGACTGAGGTAGTCGGTTTGAACATTGTCCTTTCCTGCTACATGCGCTGCCAATAAGGCTACCAGATGCCTCTCTGCCCACTGTAGAAGCAGCTGACTCTCCTCAAATAAGGTGGCACTGCCCATGTCTCCCTGCTGGTTGATATAGGACACAGTTGTCGCATTGTCGGAGAAAATGCGGGTGGCTTTCCCCACTACTGGGCTTCTGAAATCCTGCAGAACCAACCGCACTGCCCTCATCTCCAGACAATTGATCAACCACGCGGCTTCCTCCGCCGACTAGCAGCCCTGAGTCACCTGGGATAGACAGTGTGCCCCTCCAGCCAAAGAGACTTGCATCTGTGGTCACCAAAATCCAGTTGGGCTGCTCCAACATCATGCCTGCTTGGAGATGAGCCGAATCCAACCACCATCCTAAACTGGACCTTACCCCTTCTGGATATACCAGCCTCTGTCCTGACCAGGGAGCCTGTTCTAAAAGGTCCTTCCCAGCTGCTGAAAACTGAAATACTGAGTTGGAGGCTCTAGAGGGAGCTAGATATGGCGTCAGCAAGACTCTGTGCAATTCAGTCCTCAGCTGCAGGCTGATGCAGGGGGCTAGGATAGGACTGGAAATGGCTGATAGGGGGGTTTGGACAGGAAATGGAGGGGGCTGGAGGGGGCTGACTACCCAATGGTTCCTGGACTGGCCTGGAGAGACGAAGAGGAAATAAATATTATTGCTACATTTTGGATCTGGAATTGTTTTAACGAAACCAAAACGAGTACATTATAAAATCCAAGTTATCACTGTCCCTGTTTAATGTATATTACCAAGTTTAACATACAATGTAACATAGTAACATAGTATTTGATGGCAGATAAAGGTTGCCATGGTCCATCTAGTCTGCCCAGCAAGGTGGCAAGAGTATGTATTGTGGTGAGGAGGACGCTGCAGAGGAAATGGAATGGCAGGGAGAGGAGCCCTGTTCCTTTAAATCTAGAGAGAAAAGCAGTTCCCATAGAAACCACAAGCCTCCAGGGCAGAGTATTCCGAGTGCTAAGCCCCGCCCACCTAGTGACGTCAGGGCTAGGTTGAGCACTGATGAGTTGCACATGGGCAGGAAGAAAGGCGTGGTGCCTGAAAGGCAGCAGTTTAAAAGTGTTTCAGTTTTAGAAACGCAGCAGAGAGAAACAGGAACGAAGCAGCAGCAAGATGAGCAGGCAGTGTTTGGAGTCCGTGGAGTTCCAGAAGTAGTTCAAGTAAGGAGAGCTGATTCTGAAGGGAACAAGCCTGGAATCAGAAACTTGCTCGGTTTTGAAGCAGGTACTTTAGTTCCATTGAAAAGAGGAGCTTCAGGAAGAGACCTGGCTGATTCACATGCAAGAGTAAAGGAGAAACAAAGGGTGTCTGGAACCCAGGGCAGGCAACAGTTTCCAGGACAAATAAGTGTTTCCAGGTGGGGAAGTAGTTCAAGACACCATTTAAACCCTGAAGGTAATGAAAATGTCTTTTCTTTAATTCCTAACCAAAGCCAGGCTGAAGGCATTGTTAAAGAATTAAGAGACAGTGCTAAACGCTGTGTGCCCCTGAACTCTGGGAACTTTATTAAGCCTAGAACTTATGCCAGTGACTGCCAAACCTCCACTCTAACAGAGCTTGCTAACTTGTGGAAAGGAAGAGAAACTCCGTTGCAAGAGCCTGTGGCTGGAGACCATAGGGAACAGCTGTTGTTAAGATTGCAGGAGCTGATAAGGCAGGAGAATAACCAGTCAGCTGATATTCAGGATAGACACAGCGAATCTGGAAATGAAATGGATATAGATTTGCTGGAGGATCCTAATGGTTCAGATATAGAAGAAATGCAGTGTTCTCTGTGTCTGGCCAAGAACATGAATAGCTGCTGATTCTTTGCCTATGTAAAAGACTGTATCAGGAAAGCCATTTAAGGACTTGTGCTGTGCATGGCTGGGAGAAAGGAAGCTGTTGAAAATAATGACAAGTGTTGGTCTTCCAACTTGTACAAAGTGAAAATCCTGTTTTGAAAGTGAATAACCAGAAGCTAATCTGGAGAACAGATTGAGCTTTAGAAGCTTGTTCCTTACGGGAAGTGGAAAGCTGATGTTTTAAAAGGAAATCCTGTATTTTTGTGTTCAACATGTTTTCACATTCGTGTTTGCCTTATTGGAGAGTTTATCCAATTTCAGTTGAGGTTTTTGAATTCAATGCGGAGGGGAAACCCCGAAATAAAATTCTCTGTTTTGCCTATTTACCGTGTGGTCACACTCCTTGCTCTAAAAACTACATTACCCAGCAGCCTTCCTTGGTGGCCATCTTGGACAGTAATTGTAGAGAGTAAGACAGGCAAGTTCACCTGCTCCTAGGCTACCGCCTGGATGAGTAGGTGTGACAGAGTGGCGTAGTTGCTACAGATTTTTGGACCTCGGCTACGCATGCGCCAGAATCGTGAAGCTGACAGAACACTTCCAAGTCTGCAGGAAAACCACTTCGTGGGAGCGGAGAAAGTCCGTGATGAAGACGGAAGGTCCCGTGGTGACCCAACTTTGGAGCTGAGCGCGAAGCACACCAGTACCAGGTAAAGGGTATCTAACTGGGCCAGCTAGGATACCGGTACTGGGGGAGTGCAGAGTCTGGGGACAAAAGAGTAGTGCATCATTTGTGGTACCGCACTTGGGTCGTCTCTTTATCTCTCTTTTTCGTTACAGAGGAAGCATGTCGCTGGAAGTGAAGGAAGTCCTATCATGGATTGCGAACCAATTCGAGAGGCAGAAGGATCTTTCGTTGGAAATCCAGGAGCGGGCTGCTGCCAGGCTAGAGGCGCAGCAGAAGCCGCTGGTCGACCTAATGCAGGCGTGGATGAAAGACTCCAAGAAGACAACAGATCCACCTTCTACAGAGTCACCAGGACTGGGTTTGTCCAGTATCTTTGGTCCGTGGTCCAAAGAAACATTAAGGTTTGGGCAATTGAGGGACAATGACAACCTTGATGACTTTCTAGAGGCATTTGAGCGCGTGGCTCAACTGGCTGAGTGGCCAAAGGGACAGTGGGCAGTGCGCTTGGCTTTATCGCTCACAGGCGAGGCGTTAGCTGCCTACCAAGCGGTGCCAGCCCCTGTTTCCAATGTTTATATGGAGGTAAAACGTGCCATAAAGGAGAGGATGGGTCTAACACCTTCAGTATATCACCAGAAGTTTCGGCATGCTAAACCAGCAGCTGGTGAAACACCGAGAGCGTTGTTCCACCGACTAAAAAGTCTGGCTACCAAATGGCTAGAGCCAGAGGGCAAAACGTTAGAAATGATAATTGATGTAATTATCTTGGAGCAGTTTATGACTTCCATTCCGGAAAAGATTCGTTCCTTCCTAATCTTGCCAGGGTGCAAAAAAACGCAAGAAGCCATTACGCTCGCTGAGAGATTTCTCGAGGCAGATAGAGGCGCTCAAGAGAGGAGCCTATCTTTTGCAAAAGACCCTTATGCAATGTCAGAAAGTGATCTAAAGCCAAAACATGTTGGTAAGGATGTTTTTCTACCAGATGTGAGAAGGAAAAATGTTAGGAAAACATGTTTTAAATGTGGGAGTGAGAAGCACCTACAGCGTGACTGTAGAGTGAGAACTGCTTTGGTATTGGATGATTCAGGGAAAGCCAGGGAGGGTTTCCTATTGGCAGTCACTGTGCAAGGGATAGCAGCCAAAGCATTGTTGGATTCGGGTTCTAATCAGTCCATGGTGTCTAAGAACCTCTGGAACAGGATAAAGGCCCAAGGTAGGGAGACACCCCGTTTATCCACTGGCACGGTTAACATCAAGTGCGTACACGGAACTGCATCCACCTATCCCCTTTATCAAGTCCTAGTAAAAGGACTAGGAGTAGAGAAAGAGATACCGGTGGCCGTAGTACCCCGTTTACCCCAGGAAGTTGTGCTAGGAAGAGATTGGCCTCAATTCCAGAGGGGGGTACAGCAGGGGTTAGCTGCCAGAGAGGGGTTGATTTCCACCAGAGCCCAGTCTAAGACCCCAGAGGGAGAAGAGGAAGTTACACCGGAGGAGCCAGAGCAGCTTCCGTCCCATGAGGACTTGATTACCCCTTCAGTGGCTAAGGCAAAGAAAACCAGGAGTAGAAAGCGGCAGGAACAGCGAGTTCGCTCACAAAGCAGAGCTGAGGTCAGAGATGGGAGGGAATTACCCTGGGTTCCCGAAGAATTGATGGAGAAATTTCCATCCTTTGCAAAAGAGCAGCAGGCGGATCCCGCGCTCTGTCAAGGAGGAGGAGAGAGACATATTATCCCGCGCTCTGTCAAGGAGGAGGAGAGAGACATATTACCTCGTTTTCGGCTTGATCAAGGAATCCTATATAGGGAGAATCCTGATCCAGCTACAGGAGATTTAAGGAAACAGTTGGTGGTGCCTACCACATTTAAGAATATAGTACTTAGACTGGCCCATGATCATCCTGCGGGGGCGCACAAGGGCATCCAAGGGACCCTGGACCAGGTCTTAGCGAGATTTTACTGGCCGGGGGTATATAAGGAGACCGCTAGGTTTTGCGAGGCTTGTCCCGCCTGCCAAAGAGTCACGGCGGTTAAACCAACAGAGGTACCCTTGATCCCGGTCCCAGTCATCTCAGTACCTATACATAGGGTAGCTATCGATATAGTCGGCCCTTTGATCAAGACACCATGGGGGTTTCGCTACATATTGGTCATGGTGGACCATGCGACAAGGTTCCCCTGGGCGGTACCTCTCCGTAGTATTTCTGCTCGCACGGTCGCAGTAGAATTGATTAAGTTATTTTGTGAAGTCGGGTTCCCCAGGGAAGTTTTATCTGACCGTGGCAGTAATTTTATGTCACACTACTTAGCACAGGTTTGGGATGCCTTTGGGATAAGGCATGTAAAGACTGCAGCATATCATCCGCAAACTAATGGGTTAGTGGAAAGGACTAACCAGACCCTGAAGTACATGTTGAGACGGGGTTTAGAAGGGGAAATGGCAGAGTGGGACATAATGCTCCCCTTCGCCTTATACGCGTGTAGGGAAAGAAAACAAGCATCCCTTGGCACGTCTCCGTATGAGTTAATGTTTGGGCGAGCTCCAAGAGGGATCCTAGACATCCTCAGAGAACAGTGGGTTGAACCAGCAATAACGGAAGTAGAGGTTCCACAGTTTCTCCGAGATCTGAGAGGTCATCTGTCCCGAACCTCCCAGATAGCAGAGGATAATTTGAGGGCAAGCCAACAAAAGCAAAAAGAATATCATGACCGCAATACCAAGCCTCGCCAGCTTGCTATTGGCGATAAAGTGATTGTGATGGTACCGGGAGCAGTCCCGAAATTCGAGAGTCAGTGGAAAGGCCCCTTTCGCGTACTAAAACAGGTAGGCCCGTGACTTACTTGCTTCAGAATAGGCGAGGATGTAAACAAGTTTTCCATGTCAATCTGTTACGCCCTTGGCATGAGAGGGTGGCCTTGTCCCATTTCACTATCTCTTCGACTAGGAGGCAAGAGCGAGAGGAAGATACGGAGTATTCAGCGAGAATTACGTGCTGTGATGGGAATCGCACCACAGCCCGTAATATCTTAAGGGGGGGAATGTGTGGTGAGGAGGACGCTGCAGAGGAAATGGAATGGCAGGGAGAGGAGCCCTGTTCCTTTAAATCTAGAGAGAAAAGCAGTTCCCATAGAAACACAAGCCTCCAGAGCAGAGTATTCCGAGTGCTAAGCCCCGCCCACCTAGTGACGTCAGGGCTAGGTTGAGCACTGATGAGTTGCACATGGGCAGGAAGAAAGGCGTGGTGCCTGAAAGGCAGCAGTTTAAAAGTGTTTCAGTTTTAGAAACGCAGCAGAGAGAAACGCAGCAGAGAGGAACAGGAACGAAGCAGCAGCAAGATGAGCAGGCAGTGTTTGGAGTCCGTGGAGTTCCAGAAGCAGTTCAAGTAAGGGGAGCTGATTCTGAAGGGAACAAGCCTGGAATCAGAAACTTGCTCGGTTTTGAAGCAGGTACTTTAGTTCCATTGAAAAGAGGAGCTTCAGGAAGAGACCTGGCTGATTCACATGCAAGAGTAAAGGAGAAACAAAGGGTGTCTGAAACCCAGGGCAGGCAACAGTTTCCAGGACAAATAAGTGTTTCCAGGTGGGGAAGTAGTTCAAGACACCATTTAAACCCTGAAGGTAATGAAAATGTCTTTTCTTTAATTCCTAACCAAAGCCAGGCTGAAGGCATTGTTAAAGAATTAAGAGACAGTGCTAAACGCTGTGTGCCCCTGAACTCTGGAAAGCAAACCTTTATTAAGCCTAGAACTTATGCCAGTGACTGCCAAACCTCCACTCTAACAGAGCTTGCTAACTTGTGGAAAGGGAGAGAAACTCCGTTGCAAGAGCCTGTGGCTGGAGACCATAGGGAACAGCTGTTAAGATTGCAGGAGCTGATAAGGCAGGAGAATAACCAGTCAGCTGATATTCAGGATAGACACAGCGAATCTGGAAATGAAATGGATATAGATTTGCTGGAGGATCCTAATGGTTCAGATATAGAAGAAATGCAGTGTTCTCTGTGTCTGGCCAAGAACATGAATAGCTGCTGATTCTTTGCCTATGTAAAAGACTGTATCAGGAAAGCCATTTAAGGACTTGTGCTGTGCATGGCTGGGAGAAAGGAAGCTGTTGAAAATAATGACAAGTGTTGGTCTTCCAACTTGTACAAAGTGAAAATCCTGTTTTGAAAGTGAATAACAAGAAGCTAATCTGGAGAACAGATTGAGCTTTAGAAGCTTGTTCCTCACGGGAAGTGGAAAGCTGATGTTTTAAAAGGAAATCCTGTATTTTTGTGTTCAACATGTTTTCACATTCTTGTTTGCCTTATTGGAGAGTTTATCCAATTTCAGTTGAGGTTTTTGAATTTAATGCGGAGGGGAAACCCCGAAATAAAATTCTCTGTTTTGCCTATTTACCGTGTGGTCACACTCCTTGCTCTAAAAACTACATTACCCAGCAGCCTTCCTTGGCGGCCATCTTGGACAGTAATTGTAGAGAGTAAGACAGGCAGGTTCACCTGCTCCTAGGCTACCGCCTTGACGAGTAGGTGTGACAGTATATCCACCGCTCCATGCAGGTCACCCCTATTTGTTGAGATAGCAGAAATAGTTAAGGTTATTTTGATTTTATCCTGTTGTTATAAAGGGATCCGCTGTGTCTGTCCCATGTAGGGTTGCCAACTGGCTCCAGATGTGCCCTACACATTTGATCCAGTCCTAGGTTTACCCCACTGCATGCAGGGACATGTAGTTCTGATATTTCCATTGCACTCCATAAGAAAAGCAAGACTACATGTCCCTGCATGCAATGGGGTAAACCTAGGACTGAATCAAGCCTGTCGGGTGCATCTGGAGCCAGTTGGCAAACCTAGTCCCATGTCATTTTGAATTCTGTCACCATATTTGCCCCCACCACTTCCATGAAGTACAGAGTTTCTATGTTCACTACATTTCTAGGAATCTTTTAAGCTGCCAAAAAGCAGAATAGTTTATCTGTGAAAACCAAATCTTAGGGCTGGTGCAAGGGTGCTGGTTGCCCTCGGCAAATCTTCAGTCTGCCATGCGCCTCTCCCCCCTCGTTTTTGATAATTAAACTCAATATTCATGATTACTGGAACACTACCTATGTTATAGCAATCCTAAAAAAATGAATAAATGGACATTATACTTTTAAATATTAAACTTTGCTTAGTATATATGTCTGTGCCCACTCTTTGCAGGTGAAAGAACATGCTCAGAGTTTATGTGGCTGTCAGGATCTATTGTTTTACTCTGTTGCTGCTTTATGCTTCCTGCTTCCTCTCAGAAGCTGATTGCCAGGTGACCACCTAGACTATTCATTTATTTATTTTATTTAACAGGTTTTTTATACCGCTTTATAATTTCAGTGAAAGTGGTTTACATTGCAGCTTAAACTTGTTAATGTACAGTACAAAGTGCATTTCAGTGAAAATCTAAGGTCAACTCAATTTAAAATCACTTTTGAATACAAGTTATAACAGAGTAACATAGTGGGCGATGGCAGATAAAGACCGACATAGTCCATCCAATCTGCTCAATAGGGTTGCTAAGGCAGAACCTGTGGTGCAGTGCAGTTTACTTTCCCCATTACTTTTTTATTTTTTATTTTTTTGGGGGAGAGAAGAGGGAAGGGGAAGCTGTGATGTACAGGTTAGTGGACTAAGAACATTACTAAGAACATGTAAGCCGATTTGATTGAACTAATAAAGTGGTATGAAAGACCTGTTAAATAAAATAAAGTGAGTTTTAATAATCACTATCGTTTGGAACAAAGTATATACAGTACTAGGGATAGCAAGGCAGTCTTATCTAAATATGGTCAATAGAACGGATTTGTCTTAGGGGTATGTTTACTAAAGCGTGGTAATGTTACCGTCGTTAAGTGCCCCGGTAATGTTACCGATGCCATATAAGGAAGTGAACGGTACGGCATTAAGGTAAGCATGGACCGATAATGTGCGGTACAAGGCACCCTGGCCATGTAACGTGTGGTATAGGGCGCTTTGGACAATTACCACGCGTTAACGTCACCGCCAAGAGGAAGCAGCAGTGCGTCCAAAGGGGATGCAATCAAAGGCGCACAGACAGTAGAAGACGTGCTGAAGGATGTGCAGACATGGTGCCATATGAAGAACGGAGCCGTAGGTGTAAGGCCGTAGACCACAGGCAGCTGATATCCCAGTCTGTAATGGGGACGTGAGCCACAGATAAACACATGCACACACACCATGAAATGGTGTGCAGTGAAAACAGCATGCAGAAGAGTAAACAAATTAAATGGAAAGGGCGTCAGGGGTCTGTCTGAAGGGCCAGCTGCGTGGATGGTGTGTGTACAAGGGCAAAACGGGCAAGAGATCCAAAAAGGAGTATGAGAGGATTGACCCGCTACACTGAAGAGTCCAAACACAGTTCACCAACACCAATACCAAACCACTGAGCCAACTGCCCACCCAGACAGTCAAAAGAAAGGGACCATTTGTAACAGCTAACATGTGACGGATAGGCTGCATGAAGGGGACACTGCAGTGTACAGCGAAGAGAAGGAAGGGTGTGTGGAGAAGTGATGAAGCCAGAGCTATTGTATGGTAGTGTTAGCAGAACACAAGAAAAGAAAAGGAAAGGAACAGGTGGGAATCAAACCCACAACCTATGGTGGCCCAACGCACTTCTGTAACCACTATCCCAAGCAAGCACAACAAGTACAATGCCAGGTGGCTATCGTGTCTGCTATATTAGAAACATAGAAACATGATGACAGAAAAAGACCACATGGCCTATCTAGTCTGTCCTTCCATATCAACAACTACAACAGTCCACTTTTTACCTTTAGAGATCCTCTGTGTTGGTCCCATGCTTTTTTGAATTCAGTTACTGTCCTCATCTCTACCACCTCCACTGGGAGACTATTCCATGGATCCACTACTCTTTCTATAAAGAAATATTTCCGCATATCACTCCTGAATCTATCTCCCTTCACCCTCATCCCATGTCCCCTCGTAGCAGAATTTGCTTTCAATTGAAAGAGGCTCTCTCCCTGAACATTTATGCCACGAAGGTATTTAAACATCTCAATCATATCACCTCTATCCCGACTTTCCTCTAAGGTGTATATATTAAGATCCTTCAGTCTGTCCTCATATGCTTTATAATGAAGCCCACTAATCATTTTAGTAGCCACCCTCTGCACCGACTCCATCCTGTTCACATCCTTTTGAAGGTGCGGTCTCCAGAATTGCACACTATACTCCAAATGAGGTCGCACCAAAGACTTATACAGAGGCATTATCACCTCCTTTTTTCTGCTAGCCATTCCTCTCCGTATGCACCCAAGCATCCTTCTAGCTTTTGCTGTCGCCTTTTCTACCTGTTTAGCTACTTTAAGATCATCAGACACAACCACGCCTAGGTCCCGCTCTTCTTTAGTGGACAAAAGTACTTCACCTCCTATACTGTATTGCTCCCTTGGATTGCTGCAGCCCAAATGCATGACCTTACATTTTTTAACATTAAATCCCAGCTGCCAAATTCTAGACCATTCTTCAAGCTTAGCTAGATCCCTCCTCATGTTATCTACCCCTTCCTGGGTGTCTACTCTATTGCAGATTTGGGTATCATCTGCAAAGAGGCAAACCTTACCCGACAGCCCTTCCGCTATATCACTAACAAAGATGTTAAAAAGAATCGGACCAAGGACAGATCCCTGGGGCACACCACTGGTAACATCCTTTTCCTCAGAGTGAGCTCCATTTACTTGTACTCTTTGTCGCCTCCCACCCAACCAATTTCTAACCCAAGCAGTAACTTTAGGGTCCATCCCTAGGGTGCTCAGTTTGTTTATAAGTTGCCTGTGAGGAACAGTGTCAAAGGCTTTACTGAAATCTAAATACACCACATCTAGAGCTCTCCCTCGGTCCAACTCCCTGGTCACCCAGTCAAAGAAATCAATCAGATTTGTCTACAAGACCTGCCTCTGGTGAATCCATGCTGCCTCGGATCCTGTAATCCGCTGGACTCCAGAAACCTCACTATTTTCTCTTTCAGCAGCGTTTCCAATAATTTACTCACCACCAAAGTTAAACTAACCAGCCTGTAGTTTTCAACCACATCCTTACTTCCGCTTTTGTGTAAAGGCACCACATGAGCCTCTCTCCAGTCCTTTGGCACCACTCCCGACTCCAACGAGGCATTGAAAAGGTCAGTCAGTGGAGTTGCTAGAACGTCCCCAAGTTCCCTCAGTATTCTAGGGTGTATCCCATCCGGTCCCATCGCTTTGTCTACTTTAAGTTGAGCTAGTTTCTCATGAACACAGTCTTCTGAAAATTGTTCAAGATGTCCCTTGCTTCTGTTCCTATTTGTGGGTGTTTTCTGAGGTCCTGCTCCTGGTTCTTCATCTGTGAACACAGAACAAAAGTATTTGTTAAGCAATTCCGCTTTATCCTTATCAGCTTCTACATATTCCCCCCCCCCTGCACCCTTGAGTCTGACAATACCACTTTTGCCCTTCCTCTTCTCACTAATATATCTGAAAAATGTCTTATCTCCCCATTTTATTGCATTGGCTATTTCCTCCTCCTTTTGAATCTTTGCCTTCTTGACTACTTTGCTAGCTTCTCTAAGTTTTTCCAAATACAAATGCCTGTCTTCCTCTCTCTGTGATCTCTTGTATTTCATGAAGGCCTCCCTGTTTTTCTTCACTTTTTCAGCTACTTCCTTCGAAAACCATAGCGGTCTCCTTTTTCCTTTTGCCTTTATTTACCATTTTAACAAAAAAAGTTGGTTGCCCTTAAAATACCCCCTTTCAGTTTTGCCCACTGTTTTTCTACATCCCCCAGCTGTTCCCATCCCACTAACGACTCCCTGAGGTATTGGCCCATCTTCGCAAAGTTAGTCTTCCTAAAGTCTAAGATCCTCACCTTGGAATGGATTCTAACAGCCCTAGTCCTAATACTGAACCACACCATCTGCTGATCACTGGATGCAAAATGATCTCCCACTACAACATCAGAAACACTTTCACCATTGGTAAGCACCAAGTCCAGTATGGCCCCTTCACGTGTGGGGTCTGTTACCAATTGCCTGAATAGTTCTCTCTGTAGAGAATCCAGGATCTCCTTACTTCTAAATGATACTGCAGCAGGAATGTGCCAATCAACATCTGGCATATTGAAATCTCCTATCAGTAGCACTTCCCCTTTCCTAGCAATGCTGCGTATGTCTTCAATTAACTCTCTGTCCACCTCTTCCTCTTGTGAGGGAGGTCTGTATATCACACCAATGCAAATAGATTTCTCTTTCCCTCTTTCTAGTTTAACCCACAATGCCTCCTCTCTCCCTTTTAAGTTCTGTAACTCCAAAGCTTTAATAGTAGTTTTTACATATAGTGCCACTCCTCCTCCCCACCTTCCTACCCTGTCCTTTCCGAATAAAGTATAGCCAGGTATAGTAACACTGTACAAGCACAGCACACGCTGAACACAGAAGAAACACAGTCACAAGCATGAGGTAAATGGAAAGACAGAGTCCTTTATTACCAAACGGTATTTAGGAAGCCCACCGATAGAAATACATTATTGCATTACACTAGTTTTCACAATCCTTCCCTTAAAAATAACTTGCCTGTCAGCCAGTTCCTTAGAGCTAAACGTATATGTACTAAGACTCAGGATTTCGAGAAACAAGCTCAAGATATGACAGCTCGTTTCTTAGCTAGAGATTATCCCGCTAGACATATACAGAAAGCACTCAATAGGACTCACGATACTCCGCGTGAGGATCTCCTGCAGATCTGTAAGCGTGATGAGGAAGTGGGGATGGTTTGTCCCCTGCTATATTCTTCACAATCCAAGTTGATAGTCAAGATTTTACAGAAAGAGTGGCATTTGATACAGACCTTGCCAGCATTTCGGAACCTCAAACTTACAGTAGCACACAGACGTAATGTCAATCTACACAATTTGCTTGTCCCTTCGGCCTTTACTGAGAGGAAACTGCTGTCTACTTCTAAAGGGCAATTCCATTGCGGTAAATGCTCGGTATGTTTGAATTCCCTTCCTGTACAAAATTCCTTTATTCATCCGTTCACTAATCAAATTTTCCATATTGATGATTTTTCTAATTGTGCAACTAATAATGCTGTCTATGTCATCCAATGTCCATGCAAAAAACTCTACGTAGGCAAAACCATTCGCCCTATAAGGACTAGAATAGTAGAGCATAAAAGCTGCATTAGGCGACAAGTAATTGACAAACCGTTGGTTCAACATTGGCTTGATGCCGGTCATAAAATTATGGACCTTAAATTTTTCATTATTAAGAAAGTTAAAACCAACTGGAGGGGGGGTGATATTAATAAGACCATCATGAGACTTGAGCAAAAGTACATTTTTCATCTGAACTCTCTGTCCCCAGCAGGTTTGAACCTGGAAACAGATTTGTCTGTTTTTCTTTGAATTATGGTAACTGTGAGGCTTTTCTGCTTCTTTGTTTCTTGAGTGGTTTTGTTTTTTATCCATCCTTTTTCTAAGACAGCATCGATACACTGGTTCATGGACCCTGTAGCAGTTTTCTCCTTCTTTTTTAGAGTTCTTTTCAGTATTTTACATCAATGTGGTTTGCTCGCGGATTGTTTATTCCTTTGCAGTCACTATTAGGTGGCATAGTCTTCACACTTTGCCTTTACATTGCTTACGAACCATTGGGCAGGGTGTCCCCTCCCCCCTCTCCCCCTCTCCCCTTTCCCCCCCCCTTCTCCTCCCCCTCCCCCCTTCCCCTCTCCCCTTCCCCTCTTTCCCCACCCCCCCTTCCCCCCTTTCTTTGGCCATCATGGTTTTATGGCTTTTTAGTTAGTTTATGAGTTATTTATGCGTTTGTTCATGATGATACCTTTTAGTATTCATATTTATTGTTTTATGGTACCCATAATTTCTGCTCATTTAGTTATTCATTTTTTAAGGCTATACACTTTTATTATTTATGTTTTTATGGTATTCTATATTTTGATACAGTTGTTGCTATTAATGATATATTTTTTAGCTTTCTATGGTTGCACAGTGTTTATCTACGGTTGGGCATGGTTTTACTTGCCTGGACAGTCAGGTTTTTTAATTATTGATTTGAAGTACTATATTTTTTTAGTTCTGGTTTTATGGTGGTTTTAATCTGTGTATGTCATATTTTGGTACAGTTGTTGTCTCTAATGGTATAGTTTGTACTGTTTTAGTTTACAATGGATCTGCTACTCGTTTCTTTAATCATACAATATCCACGAGTAATGTAAATGTACTCTACAAGTTATTCTAGTCCCCTTTTTTAACTGTCCGGTTTAGGAATTATAAGAGATCACATCTGTTTGACACCTTAAAATGCCTCAATTTTGGTTCTTTGTGATCTTTACCTTTGTTTATATGCATCCCGCCTCGGAGGCTCCGCCCCCTTTTTTTGCTTTTATACACATGTGCGGGCGTCCTTCCTGTTTGCGTCTTGTCGACTGTGCAATGATAGCATTTTTTCGGATGTCTTGGCAAGTTTCTGTTTTATTTCTCTTCTTCATGCTTTTATTCGCATTGCCCTTATTATGTACGCGCTGATTTTACACTCTTCTAGCAAAGGGCAGTTTTGGCGATTTTTTATTTTAGATAGCAATTAGTAATTAGTAGTGCAATACCACTAGCCATCATGGTTTGGTTGTTTTATGTTACATTCTTTGAGTGCGGTTTTAGTTTACATATGCCGATATCTCCTGTGCTACTTCTTTATAGCTATAGTCTGGTTACATTGCCGTTTTTACTGACATGATAGGGTCAGCATTATGATTCATGGCAGTTTCGTCAGCATCGGAAGGTCTATTGTCCCCTTACAAAAATTTTTCATTCCATTTTTTAGCAAGTATTTTTGGCTATTTCCTTTTTTCAGATTGCAACTATTAGTACATCATTATCAGCCGGCACCTCTAGGTATTTCACATTCTTTGCATGCAGTGTTTGGTTCACACACGCTGAAAATGGATTGGCATCACTGCCCCCTTTACAGATGTGATAAAGTCAGTATTATACCTACGGAAGTATGGCCCTACATCGTAAGGTTCTTTGACTCACTTCATTAGTATTTTAAATAAATCTCTCCTTCTTTCTTTTTTTCATGTAATATTATGGTTGCTTTTATTTTTGATGTTTATACATATCCTGCCCTATGTCGTCCTCCTAGTTTTCTCCTTTGGTTTAGTGATACATTGTTAGTTATTTGGTGCCATTAGTTTTTATTATTTTTACAGTATGTTTTAAAAGTATTCCATTGAGATATTTTGATTTATGTCCTTCTACTGTGTTCTCCCTTTTAGTTGATGTATAGATCGTTTATATTTTTATATATGTCTTCTCAATTGCATTTATTTATTTTTTTAGCATTAGCATACTATTTACACATTAGCACAACAGTGTGAAGTTAAATTCTCTTTGCGCATTGCAACAGAGGTCAGTATTTTACTTTATTTTATTTCATGTAGCACTTTTTCATGTTTGGTCCACCAGCACTTAATCATATTCCAGCATTTGTTTTTATTACTATATGATTATTTTTATGCTTTTATATTATATTTTTATATAGATGTTGAATTTTTTAAAATATTTATTGTTTTATGTTTTTAACTTATTAGTGTACGGTTTATTACAGGATGGCTTGTCTGTTCCTTTATTGTTTGTATAATGATTATGTTTGTTTTTAGTTTCTCGCCTGGCTAGCCCCTGATGAAGGGTTCGAAACACGGCCTGTGTCGGGCAGCCGTTTGGTAATAAAGGACTCTGTCTTTCCATTTACCTCACGCTTGTGACTGTGTTTCTTATAGCCAGGTATAGTTACATCCCAATCATGGTTTTCTGTGAACCATGTTTCTGTAACTGCCACTAAATCCAAGTCAGCCACTCCCACCAAAGCTTCAACATCAGGGATCTTATTTCCCATGCTACGGGCATTTATACACACTGCTTTCCATATGTTACCCCTGTTACCCATTTCCATAAAGGTATTTAATGTATCACCTACCTGGGGGCTTTCATTTACCTGGGGGCTTTCTTCACCCATCCCCAACGAATCTAGTTTAAAGCCCTCTTCAGTAGATTAGCCAGTCTACTACCGAAGATGCGTTGACCTTTCTTGGACAGTTGGATGCCATCTCTGCTCTGCAACCCTTGGAATTATACGCATTACGTTATGACGCAGTATTGCAGTGTATGCATGTTGCGTCGTATGCGCGTTGTGGAGAACGCATGTATGCCCTATGCCGCAACGTGCGTTGCAGAGCCACTGACACGCACCGTGCACAATAACACGCGTGCCTTATGAGATACGTTTAAGCGCCTTAGGTTATGTGGGCAGGTTAAGGTGCGTAACAACGCACGTCCCAAACAAACATCACACGCATTATTGTGAGCGCTGCACTGCAATGTGCGTAGCACCACAGTACTGCTTCTTGACGTAACGCGCAAACTAGAGTAGACAGTATGAGGCACCTTACTACCTGTCCATTGCTCTTCCTCTGTGCTCTCTCCAGTTTCAGGGTTACAGCTGTTCTTCTGCCTTCCAGCTCATGCCTGTCAGCTTGATGCATCTTACAGTCCTTGGGGTACCTTAGACCTAAGATTGTGGATGTTATCAGGGGGTCAGACCACCAGTAGTACTAGGAGCCTCCCCAGCCCCCAACCATGGTCTGACATTCACCAGCAGCAGACACAGTCAGACCATACCTGCTGCACCCCACCAGGTGTTCCAGCCATGCATAAACTAACTGCAGACAATCCGCTAGCCAGTCTATATTGCATAGTCACAGAAGAACTATGCACACCCAGAGCTGGGCTGTACGACACAGACACCAGCAGGTGCTCCAGTGATGGTCCTCCAGAAAAGGGGACACACATATAACACCTGAGAGAAATGCTATGTAGCAATATGTGGGAACATAGCCATGCCATGGTCACTGTTCGGCCAGTGTGAGAGTGTCCTAACAGCACAACATGCTGTGGCCACCTTGTCGATGCAGGTGGTGGTTGGGCACTACAATGACCCAGCCATTGCCCTACCACCACTGCAGTCGCATCCTGCCTGGTCCGCCCTCTCTGGGCCATACCCACAATACCTTGCTCCTCAGTATGCAGATTTGCAGGCTGGCACTGGCAACAGTGTATGTTTTGTGGGCCCAGTGCAGAGTAGGACGCCACACCACAATGGATGGACATACACTCACCCACTCCTATTGCGGCATTGTGCAAAGATAGGGGTGGTTGGCAAACCCGACCGCCAAACTGGTCCCGATCACAGTGCAGGAATTGCTAAAGGGTACAAGAGCTAGTTGTGGGCTCTGCTGATAACTGCTGCTCCGAGCTGGTGCAAACAGCCAGACTCTCCATGGCATTTTGGTTAGTGGGGCCTGTGTGTGTGGATGTTTGTACTCCTGTTGGCTGATGCTTTTGGGATTGCACATGTTGATGTTGTATCTGCAATGTGGGTAAAATGTAGGGACATGCATTGCATGATCCACAGCTGGGATGTGAACATGTGACCCTCTGCTCTAGGAAAAACTGGCTATGTGTACTGCACCACACTGATACCAGAGAGGTGGTGCAGTCCCTGGGGCTACATTTTGCTCTTTCTTAGACAGACCTTGTTTCTTGCACTGCACATGGCACACTGGGGCAGGTCATGACCCTGGATCGCTGCAGGCAGGTGCCACCACCGCTGGCACCCCCCCTGCCATGCTGACATGCCCATATACTTTCGGTGCTGGTTGTGTGCAGTCCCAGGCCATCTACTGTGCAGGTAGGCGGGTGCCTAGGTTCAGGGTCTGGGGTGTGGTGGCATACATGGACATCCAGACATCACCCCCATCACTGCCTGCCTCTGTTCTGTCACTTCCACATGGGGGTGAGATGGCTGTAGGGTGTGAGGTGTGTGATCTGGCAACAATTGGCTAGGGTGGACCTGTTGATTGATTGTGTTCTGCTGCCAGACTGTGGTCAGGCTGGGGCATGCACTGCGGGTCCGGTGTCTCCATTATGGACTACTGGGTCTTTACATATTTCACCCAATGTGTGGTAGCACCCTGTACTGCCTTACTAGGGGCTGTGATAATGGGTGTTCATTTTGCTGGGTTTATGGACAGTTTGAGACTTATCCTGGGGCAGGTCCATGGACCCTTGTTAGTGTGATCCCCAGATGTGCACTGCTTGCCCCATTACAGGCATTGTGGTTCCTGTGTGCTGTTTGGGTTACCTGCTGGGTACGTGTCCCCTGGATGGGACACTGTGGTACACAGAGTACTGGGCATTTTGACCTTGATCAGACACCGTCATGCTGCTTTCTGGTTTCTGTGTTCCTATGTGCCACCTAGGCGATGGCCTAGTCCACCCTGTGCCCCAGTTGCCATCACTGCATGCCCTGCCTTCAGCCCCCTTTGCCCCAACTGCACCATCACTATGGTGCCCTTTCATACTTGGACACTATGCTGTTGCTGCAAATGGTCACTACTATCACTGTTTTTGGCTCCCTGTCTCTGCTGTACATTGCTGGGTCCAATAAAGAGCAAACAGTCACGTCAGAGACAGTCCACAGTAGAGGAACGTGATGTGTCCAAGGATAGAACAAGACAATCATATAATATTAAAAAGAGGCATTTATTCACAAACCAATAGATGGTGCCCACCTGACACAGGCCGTGTTTCGTTTAACAAAACTTGTGATAAGGAAGCTTATCATAGCTCAGGTAGGAGCTATAGAAAAGATGATGTGACTCTGAACAAGCAACCTGTCAGTTCTGGTAGAAGTGAGAAAACAGAGCTTTCACATAAAAGACTACCAGTCCCAGAATGCACCAGGTTTCCAGCAGCCATGAGAGGGGCTGAAGTGAGAAAATGTGTGTGCAATCAAGAGAGCTATGAGGTAATCCCTAAGCACTCATCTCAAAGGGCAGGGCCTGATTCAAGACAGCTGCGCTGTGTTAGGGAGCAGCACACATTAGAACAGGATAAGAATAGAGCTTATTCTTCAGATAACAGCTTCAAGAACAGCTTCAGGGAGAGCTTCAGCAAGGGCTACAAGCTCCAGCCCAGCTTCAGAAAGAGATACAGAGACAGCAACGGCTACAAGCACCAGTATCACCTGGAGAAGCAGAAGCCAAGCCAAGCAGATAGAGAGAGAAGGAAACTCTCTGGAAGGAAGAGAAGAAAGGCCATTGGAAGGTCTGGGAGATTCCAAGGCAGTACTCATACTGGGAGGTATTTCAAAAGCCAGCAGAGTCCATTGGACTGGATTCAGCCAGAGGAATGGAGTGGCAGAGATAGGAATCACCAGTGGCTACCTGGAAGAGAGAAGACTGCAGGTGGAAGGGACTTTCAGACCAAGGCCAGAAGGTATGTGAGAGAAGATCCAGTGTCCAGGGATCAAGATTGGAAGGCTGGACATCAGAATTGGATTACATATTGGCCAGGCTATACAGAGAGGAATAATGATAGCAGGAGAGGCTCAGGTATGAACACTGATCCAGACCCTATCTATAATAGAGAATGGCAGCAAGGGAATAAGCATTCTCATGATAGTGCCTTAATGAAAGACTCGTCTGTGCCAATGTATGATAATGACCCTATGCTGATTGATACAGCAGATGAAAGTACAGTTTATATGGACTGTTCTCTATCTAAATGCTATTACTAGCTTTCTCTGAGCAAACACATCAGCCATCACAAAGAAACCTAACTTTGTTCTTTATTTCCACTGCAAACAGCTCTTAAAGCAGGATTTGGGCTCACACAGTAGCAGCCAGCCAGCTAAAGGCTTTCAGCTGGTCCATTGATAGTAATTAGGGCTGCACCTGATTGTGTGTGTGAGCAAGGGATAATCACTGCTGAGATCGGCGTGGAAAATAAGCAGAAGTTAACCTAACCAGCAAAGTTTATTCTTTACTTTGTGCCTTTGTATTTGGTAATTATTTGCTAAGAAAACATTAGCTAATTGCCTGACAAGCTGAAGGTTGTTTTCTGGTTTACTTTGTGACTTTTTGTTATCCATTTAAACACTGCAAGCAAGTAACCTCATTTATAGTGCTATCAAGCATACATGTGCTGGGTGAATTAAACCCCATCAATAAAAGAAGTATTTTATTGATCTTACCACTTGGTTTCACAACTCAAATTATTGTCATCAGCTGTGTTTGGGAGTGAATGAACTACAATACCCACAATACCTTGCAAGAATCATATGAATATATGCATCGTCAAGATTGTGTAAGTTCTCACCCTAGGCAGCCGTCTGACAAACTTCATCAGGGGTACAGGGCAACTAAAAACAGAAACATTCAATAAATACACTCAAATATATATAATATAATAAAACATGTATTAAAAAATGATAATTAAAATCATAATAAATCAAACACTATATAAAAAAAACATTTATATGGTAATATCAAAAATGAGAACATCACATTATGGGTACGTTACATAGATGATGTTTTTATTTTATGGAAAGGGTCCGAAGAAGCTTTATCTCAATTCAATGGGTGGGTTAATGGGTTAGATACTAATTTGAGATTTCAGCTCACCTATGATTTTTCATGTATTCCGTATTTGGATCTTCTGATCCGAATTGAGGATCATCGGTTGACCACATCTCTTTACAGAAAACCTACGGATCATAATACACTTCTTCACTTTGATAGCTTTCATAATCCGGCTCTCAAAAGAAATCTACCTGTAGGACAATTTCTTCGTGCGAAACGGGTTTGTACTAATAACAAGGATTTTGAACTCCATGCTCAGGCTATGGAGAACAGGTTCCATAATAGGAAGTATCCTCACAAGTACGTCTCAGAAGCTTATATCAGAGCAAGGATGTCTGAACGTGAAGATTTGCTCATCTCCAAACAGAGGAAAGACAATGTAGGGATGGTTTGTCCGTTGTTATATACCACTCTGTCTCGTGATGTTGTCAAAATTTTAAAGAAAGAGTGGCATTTGATTCAGTCGCTGGAAGGGTTTGAAGATGTTAGACTCACGATAGCGCACAAACGTAATGTTAATCTCAAGAATCTTCTGGTCCCCTCGGCTCTGACAGAACGGCCATTTGTTCCCAGGGTCAGAGGTCACTATCAGTGTGGCCGTTGTTCGGTTTGTGTACATGCCTTGTCCATCAAAGAATTTATACATCCCGGCTCTCAAAAGAAATTTTTACTTAGTGATTTCTCTAATTGTGAGACTTCTCATGTTATTTATGTTATCGTATGTCCATGCCATAAACTGTATGTAGGTAAGACCTTACGCAGTGTACGTACTAGGATTATAGAACATAGGAGTGCGATTAGGAGGAGCAATTTAGAGAAACCTTTGGTAGAGCATTGGATACAATCAGCGCATAAGATTTCAGATATTAAATTCTTTGTTATCAAAAAGGTGAAGATTAACTGGAGAGGAGGTGACATTAATAGAACAATTTTACAACTGGAGCAGAGATACATTTTTATGTTGAACTCAATGATACCGAATGGGCTCAATCTAGAACAAGATTTTTCAGTTTTTTTATGATGGTTGACGGTTTTTGCATTAACCCATGGTGTTCTGAGGCAGTTATTTAGAGAAGTATATATATTTTTTGGTTTGGCCATGTGGAAAGGATTGGTTTCGTTGAATAAAATTTCCCCCCCTTTTTATGTGATAATATTTTGTGACTGCTTTGATAACATACATATATTTATATATTCATTTAGATTTTAATTATTCATACATATATATAATAATCATCAATAGGCTATTATTTATTATTTTTAATGTTTTAAGAACTTAATTTTTATGTTCTCTTTTTGATATGTCCAGATGAGTGTATCTCATATTTTGATGTTCCATTCTTATCAATTATTCAATATTTTTATATTTTCTTATATAAGGAATTTTCATTATATATATATATTTTATATTTTTTTATATATATTTATTGATTGTATAATTGTGTTTGGTACCAAAGTAGTCACATTTTTCGTGTTTGGATTTGTCACATTATTGTTTTTATACTCTTGTAGTGATATATATTATGTTTTGATTTGGTTTTATATTGGTTTTTATTATAGTTTTAACATGGTATAGTAGAGGTACAATTTATTAATTTTCCCCCTTTTTTTCGTTAAAATACTTCTTTAATTTAGATGTTTTAATATGGTTTCAGTAGTGGCATAAGTCATCATTTTTCCCCTCTTTGTTAGGATGTTTTATTGATTCAGCAGTTTTTAGATGGTTTTAACCAGTGGTAATATATTTTTTATTTTTTATTTCCCTTTTCGTTAAGATGCATGGTTTTAGTTGATGCACATTTTTATGCTCATTTAAGTACATGACACTACATTATTATTTTATTGTCTTTCTTTGATGGTTGCAGTCTGTTTTTAAAGCCGGGTTTTCGCCGTTTTTTGTCCCTTATCTCTGACGTCATTCTTGGGCGCCGTTCAAGACTCCAGCTGCGCATGCGTTGGCGTTATTTAGAGGAATCTTCACAGCACCGCACATCTTTGGCGTATTTGGTGCCACACGATAGAATAGCGAATTCAAAACGGTAAGGCCCCCGTGCTTGAGGGTAGAACTTTTGATTTGTGATGGCTTCGGTTTTATTATACAAAAGTGTTTCATTTATGGTATAAAGGTGTTGTGTTTTGTTTTATTCTTTCATAGTTTTTACGTTTTCTGTGCCGCGATTTGTGCAGCTCGGTGAGCCTTGTAAAAAGTAAGTAGGTTGAAGGACTTTTTATTTGGTTTTTAGTTAGCTTGTTACATTGTTAATGGTTACGTTTGGTTTTTGATACAGTTGTAAAGAGGAAATATCTACAGCTTTGACCAATAAGGTATTATTTGATGAGTATTTGGAGTTGGCTGTCATCACAATGGGTATGGTTATTCTTTGGTTTGAAGCACCTTTTTGGCATATACTGTGTAAGGTTTCTATTTGACTTTTTTAAGTTACCCTTTTAGAGTGTCAATAATTATATTGATGCACATGTGGTTCCCTTCTCTTCTTCTCTTCTTCTTTTGGTTCACGGTCAATGTACCTGTTTGACTCAATTCCTTTTTGCCCTTGCTTCAGTCTTTCTTATTTTATTTATATAGCGTTCCAACCCATTTTTGGTATTTACCATATAAATGTTTATTTATATAGTGATTGATTGATTATGATTTTAATTATTATTTTTTAAGGCATATTTTATTATGTATTTTTTGCCCTTGCCTCAGTCTTTCTTATTTTATTTATATAGCGTTCCAACCCATTTTTGATATTACCATATAAATGTTTTTTTTATATAGTGTTTGATTTATTATGATTTTAATTATCATTTTTTAATACATGTTTTATTATATTACATATATTTGAGTGTATTTATTGAATGTTTCTGTTTTTAGTTGCCCTGTACCCCTGATGAAGTTTTGTTAAACGAAACACGGCCTGTGTCGGGTGGGCACCATCTATTGGTTTGTGAATAAATGCCTCTTTTTAATATTATATGATTGTCTTGTTCTATCCTTGGACACATCACGTTCCTCTGCTCTACATTGCTGACATTGAAATGGTCTCTATCTCCTGCAAATGTGATCTACCGACAGGTTTTCACTTGCGGTAATGTTTAGGGCTTCATGCTCCTGCATTAGTGTAGCAGGAGCCTCTCCCTGCCCACTCCCTGGCCACTCCCCGCCCATTGACCCCTTCTCTCCGCCCTCTGGGACAGTTATTGCTGCCAGTGACATTAACGCGTGTTAACATTACCTGATGAAATGTTACCGCACGATAACATTACATCTGGTGACGTTAATGTGCGTTAACGTTACCAATGCTACTTTACTGCGCTTTAGTAAACATACCTTTAGTGTGGCAAAAGAGGTTTTAGTCACATAGAAATCTGAGTGTTGAATGACAACTGTGAGTCAAAATAAGAGCCTAGACTCTTTTAAGGTGACATTTATGTCTTGATAGTTTAGGAGCAACTTGGCATGGAAGAATATCCTGTTAGACGCATAGTTTGAAAAGCAGAATAGCTAAACTGCATATGGGAGAATTTAGAAAAGATAAACATCAGACCTATGGAATGGCCTGAAGTAACAATAAAAAAGCTGGAAAGCTGGTTGAAAAGAGCCTCAAACTGGAAGAGTCCTGGCCCAGATGGAATAACCAACTTTTGACTCGAACAGGTAACATCACTCCACCAAGACCTGGCAAACTGCAAAAATTAATTAGTCAAGCAACCAGACTTAATGCAATGGGTTCTAACAGGAAAGACATGTCTCCTTCCAAAGGCAACTGCAAGTAATGTTCCAAAAAATTTCAGACCAATAACATGTCTACCTGTTAACTCTAACTCTAGCAGTGATTAAGGGGTATGTTTACTAAAGGACGCTATTTGCACTGCTGTCACGTTATCACACGATAAGGCACCTTATCGCGTGATAATGTTGCTTTACCGGGCGATAAGGCGCCTTATCATGCATTAACGCACGCAGCAGCGCAAACGAGCGCTGAAGGCAGAGAAAGGCTCCCAGAGGGTGGAGGAAGGCTCCCCAGGGGCGGAGAGAGAGGGTCAATGGGTGGAGAGTGGGAGGGGAGAGGCTCCCTGCACACTAATGCTGTGAAATCTGAGGATGAAAACTAACGCCAGTGAAACCCTGGCGTTAGAGCTGATTTGGTAACTTTTCCTTTATTAGTTTTTGCAATAAATACACCAATCACACAAGAACCAGAAAATACAACAACAAGATCCCATCCAACCCCCCCCCCCCACCCAAATACACATTCAACAAACCAAACTCCGACCATCCCACCCTCCAATCCAGGTCCAGACCAACCCACCCCAGCTACAAATCGCTCACCAAGCACCCTCATAGAAACCTGTGCTCCCCCGCCAGGCCCTGCCCCCACAAAGTGGTACCCCCACCTGCCCCCCCCCGCCCCCAGACCACCCACTACCCCTCTACTCCTCTCCCCTACCCTCCCGTTCCGTCCGCCAACTCTCTAACCACCCATCATAGCCCTTCCATATCCGCCGAAAGTGCGGCACCCGATGTGCCCCATAGGCCGCAATTTCGCACATACTCCGCACCCCACTTAAGCGTCCCACAATATCTCCCCTAGATGGGGGAGCGATACTCCTCCACCGCAACAAAATCTCCCCCCGCGCTGCAGCAACACAGTAGCCAATCAGCAACTGCACCTCCCGGTCTCCCTCCCCCTCCAATTCATTCAACAGGACCATGGCAGGAGTCAAAACCACCGGGACCCCCGTCATCTCCCGTATAACCCCCTCCCAATCCTCCCACATAGTCCGCACTATCGGACAGTCCCACAACAAATGATATAGGTCCCCTCTCCCCTTACACCCCCTCCAACACTGCCCTGTTTCCTCCTTATTGAAGGCCCTCAATTTCCAAGGAGTCCAATAAGTCTGGTAGCGAATCTTCAAACTGCTTTCCAAATACGCCGTGCCCGGGGCCAACCTCCTAGACCACACATAAATATCCTGCCAACGCTCCCTAGTCCACTCCCCCCCCAGTGTCCTCTCCCAAGCCACCTCGCCCCGAATACACGCCCCTACCCCTCCCAGCTTAAGCAATTCCTGATAGAACTGGGTAATAGCCCCCCTTCGCACTCCCTTCACCAAAAGTGCTTCAATCACCGTAGCGGCCTGACGAACATCCTCCTTAACCTCTCGCCTACTCAAAAAAGACACTACCTGTAGATAGGCATAAAACCCTCTACCATCCAACCCAAATTCAGCTAATACCTCCCCCCAGCTCTTAAACTCCCCCCCCGCCTGAAGCAGCTGACCCATAAACCGTAACCCCTTCTCCCTCCACTCCCGAAACACCCCCCCTCTTTCCCGGGGGTAAACTCCTGAACCCCCATAAGAGACATTCCCCGTGTATATCTTTTGCCCCCTAGTAACGGACGCCGCCACCTTACCCAAAGCGCCTTAGTCAGGGCCCGAAAAGGATTCCCCTCCGTCCCCCCTTCTACCCCCCCTCCCGGGTCCCATACCCATTCCACCAGACTCTGCCCAGGTCCAACCCCCTGTTCCAGCTGCACCCAACGAGGGGTCTCCATCTCCCCACCTTGCCAACTAAGCAACGCCCTCAGCTGAGAAGCCAAATAATATTTTTCCAACCAGGGAACACCCATTCCCCCCTCCCTAGTCGGGCGATACATGACCAGCCGCGCTACCCTCGGACGCCGTCCGGCCCAGATAAACTCCACCATAACCCTTTGCGCCCGTTTCAAGAAGTTCCGGGATACCTTACACGGAAGGGAGCTAAACAGAAACAAAAACCTCGGTAACACATTCATTTTTAAAACCGCTATCCTACCCAACCACGTAAGATATAACCCTTTCCACCGTTGCAAATCCCGGCACACTTCCTTCAAGAGCCCCCCATAATTGACCTTCACCAATCCCTCCAGATTCGGTCCCATCTGGATCCCCAGATATCGGTAGTGTTCCCCCACCCACTTAAATGCAAATCCCCCTCTCAGCACCCCCTCCAACTCGGTAGTGAGATTAAACCCCAAAATCTCTGATTTACTGGCATTAATCTTATACCCAGATACCCGACTATAACACGCAATCTCCTGCATCAAATTCGGTAAGGTTAACAGGGGCTCGCGTAGGGTGAATATGATATCATCCGCAAATAAAGTAATCTTAACCTCCTGGGAATTTATGAGAATCCCCTTAATATCGGATGACCCCCTAATCCTAGCCGCCAGTGGCTCGATAACCAGGGCAAAAAGCAGGGGAGACAAAGGGCACCCCTGCCTAGTACCCCTGCCCAATGGAAACATTCCCGAGTAACTACCATTGACCCTTACCCGGGCCTGAGGGGCCCTATACATCGCTTGAACCCAATGAATAAAATTGGGACCCACCCCTACTTTCTCCAACACACTAATCATAAAAGGCCATTCCACCCTATCAAACGCCTTTTCCGCGTCTACCGTTAAGAAAACCGCCCGCTGCCCCGTCCTCTGAACCTCCCAGGTGAGGTTACAGATCTTACGAATATTGTCACCACCTTGCCGCCCCGAGATAAACCCGGTTTGGTCGGGATGTATTAGCTCAGGCATCAGCGTACCCAGCCTATTGGCTAAGACCTTTGCAAGAAGTTTTGCGTCCACATTTAATAAGGAAATAGGCCTGTAGGACCCACAAACCATCGGATCTTTCCCGGGCTTAGGGATAATGGTAATCCCAGCTTCCCTCATCGAAGGTGGAGTCTCCCCCCCCGAAAGCACTCCATTAAAGACTTCCACCATCAAAGGCCCCAGTAGGGAGCGGAACACCTGATAAAACCGCCCCGATAAGCCATCTAAACCCGGGGCCTTACCCCTCTTCAATGTCCCAATCGCCAGATCCACTTCTACCTCCGTTATGGGCCGATCGAGCCACGCCCTCTGTGCTACAGACAGTGAGGCAAGGGCACAGTCCTTCAGGTATTCAACACAGGGAGCTTTCCCCCCCCTCATCTCACTAGTATACAATGATTGATAATAGTCCGCGAAGGTCGCCCGAATTTCATTATTCCCGTGAACCAGCCTCCCTCCTACTCCCCGGATACCCCCAATATTCGTCCGCATTACCTTGCTACGGAGCCGCTGGGCTAGTCTCCTCCCCACCTTATTACCCCCCTCAAACCACCCCTGTTTTAATACCCGTAGCTCATATGCCAAATCACTCGCCCTCAATTGCTCCAGTTGACTCCGCAACTCTTTCAATTGCTCAACAACCCCCCCTCCCCCGCCCCCTCTTCCGTGCACCTTCCCTTCCAGATCCCGAATAGCCTGCACCAGTTGTGACTCCCGTTCCCCCTTACGGCGACGCTCCCGGGCAGCCTCCTGAACCAGATGCCCCCTCACCACTGCCTTAAGGCCATCCCACACCATCCCCACCTTCACCTCGCCATTTAAGTTAAACCCCTGATATTCCTTTACCGCCTTCCCAAGCCGCTCAATCACCCCTGGCTCTTCCAACAAGGCCTCATTAAGCCTCCAGAATTTTACCCCCTCATCCACGTAACCCAGATTAAACCTTACCCACACAGGCGCATGATCCGTCCACGTGATGGGGCCTTGGTCCGCCTCATCCACCCGGTTCAACCATCCTCCTCCCGCCCACACCATATCAAGCCTACTATAGGTACCATGTGGCACTGAATAAAAAGTATATTGTTTACACCCAGGGTGTTGACTCCGCCAGACATCTTTCACCCCTAACCGTTCCTTCAAGTGTAACAATTTCACCCGATCCACCCTCCTCCCCAGCCCACTGCCCCCCCCCCATTATCTACCCTCGGGTTCACCGTCAAATTAAAGTCACCCCCAATAATAAGGGGGGCATCACATAACCCCCCCAGCTCCCCCTGCATACGAACAAAAAACTCCCCCTGCCTATCATTAGGGCCATATAAACTCACTATCCAAACCTGCTCCCTCCCAATTTGAATTTTAAGCCCCACCGCTCGCCCCCCCTTATCCCGATACTCCCCCACTACCTTGTCCACCCAATCCACCCCCACCAAAATACCTACCCCCCCCTTCCGAGCCTCCGCCCTCTGCCCGGCTAACATCGCTCTGGGGTACCGCTTCGTCTGCAATAACCTTTCCTGGCCAACTTTCAAATGTGTTTCTTGTAAGCAAATGAAATCTGCTCTTAACCTACCTCCCTCACGTTCCACCATTCGCCTCTTCCTCCAAGTTCCCAACCCCCGCACATTCATCGTGGCTACAGTCAATTGCTGCTGCCCCACTCTTTTCCCTCCCCCATTCTCCCTACCCCCCCTCCATCCCCTCACCACTCCCCGTCTCTGTCCCCCCACTCCCACCCCCCCTCCCGCTCCCCATTCCCCCCTACCCCACCCCCCTCCCCCCCTACCCCCTCTCCTCTGCCCCCCTCCCCCCCTCCCCCCATCCCTTCCAAATCCCCCTCCACCTGCTGGAGGTCTCCCTCGGAGTAGTGCTCATCAACCAGAGACAGCACCCCACCACGCTCCCCCCACCCTCCACCTGTGTATATCCCCCATCCCCCCCCCCCACACTCATCCCCCTCCCCTACCTAAGCCCATCAACCCCCCCACTAACACCCCTGCATCCCTATTCACCCTTCCCCCCCCAACTGCTTCAGCAAAACACACCACCCCACACCACCCCACACCCCACAATATCCCCCCCACTCAATGGTCGACAGAGATCATTCCACAAAACAACATTATACAAAAGATAACAGGCAATTCAGTAACACGGTTACCAGTAAGGAGCATAAATCGGCCCGGAAAGGGACCGCTCCCAATTCAAAAACATTTGGACAACATAGGGAAGTCCCCGAACCCTCAGGTACCCCCCTCCACCGCATTGTCTCCAATGTGCTCTCCAACGTCCTCCATCGGACTCTCTCGCCCCTTCGCTCCGGTCTTCTGGTGTGCCGGCGGCTCTGTGCGTCCACTATCACCTCCCAATGCATGCGACGGTCCGCTCCTCAAACCCGCCATTTGGACTGCTGCCAATGCCTCCGGAACTGTGTGGGCCCTCCAATTCTTGAGCCCCACAGTGAACTGAATGCCGAAGGGAAAGAGCCAGCGGTATCTAACATTCTCCCTCCGTAGGATGGCGGTGACCGGCTGCATTGCTCGTCTCCTCTGCAAAGTACCAGCAGCCAGGTCCGGGAAAATCTGAATGGTATAGCCTTGCCAAACAAAGTCTCTACGATTGCGCATCAGAGTAAGGATCCGCTCTTTAGTTTTAAAATCTGCCATGCACAACACTATGTCCCTTGGCCGATTGGGCCTACTGGGGCCCAGAGCCCGATGTGCCCGCACCAATTGCAGCCCCCCCTGTACCAGCTCAGTCCCAGAGTCAAGCAGGACAGTCTTTAGGATTGCGCCAGCCACCTTCTCACTGTCCACAAACTCTTTTTCTTCGGGCACCCCCCGTAATCTTAAATTATTCCTTCATGATCGATTTTCAAGGTCTTCCAATTTCAACAGGATCGATTCTCTCCACGCCTCCGTGTCCTTAAGCGTGCCCTCCACCACACTCTGCCGGGTGTCCAACTGGCCCAGCTGCCGCTCATGGTCCTCGACACGCTGCCCCAGCTCACCCATCTCCTCACGCAGGGCTACACACATATCTCCTACCTCCGTCCTCACTGCCTGCATTTCGGTTTTAATTTCACCAAACCAGCTCTGCAGTTCCGCTCTTGTCACATTCTGCACCACCGTCTCCGCCAGCAGTGTAGTCTCACTCCGCTGCCCCTTCCGATCAAGCGCCTCACCATTTCCCGCGCTTTGTCCCGCCATCTTCTTCTCTGCCACTGTGGACTTCACGCTGCCATAGGCGAACTCCTTTAAGTCCGCCGTTTTCTTTCTCGTCGCCATATGGACCGGGAAGCACTCCCCCACCACCTCCTGTATTTTCTCAGGGGTACTCAAACTCGGACAGGGGAAATTTTTGTAAAACACGCTAGCTGCCCTCCGGAGCGTTCAGCCTAAGCTGCCATTCCAGTTGATGACGTCACTTCCTCCGTTAGAGCTGATTTAAAGGGAAAAAAAACCATTTCCGTCAGCAATGTACAGCAAAACCAGGGAAACCTACAAAAAGTGATGTGTGATACATGTGCCTGGAACAAAAGGGCAAATAAACAGTGAAAATGAACAGAAGAAAATGTAAAAAAAAAAAAACCAAGCTGGGCAATAGTGATATCAATGGGAAACATCAAAAAACACTCCCAAGAAAGCTCCAAAAAAAAAGATATGAATTTTGGAAGGGTCTATGCGCCGTCCCCATACAAGGTGAAATTGCGCTGAGCAGGGTTTTCCTCCACATTGGACAGGTTTCCTATGGCATGCACATGTTCCGCAACAGCAGGGCGGGCATGTCAGAATGGGCAACTGGACAGATGCTGGAAAAGGGGACACAGAGGGCTGCAGGCGGCACATGCTGTGGTGCAGCTGGGCCACAGTGCGGACTAGGGTGATGCCTAGCTGGTCCATAGGAATGCTGAAACAGTAGAGCAGCCAGACAGCAACTGATGAGGGCCCAACATGGGCACGAGTGTGCTTCCCACGGTGTCACAGGGGATAGTACCCAGCAGGTACCTCCAAGAGCACGGAACATTGGCAGGCGGTGCTGGGGGGAAGCGTGGACAGCTATGCAAGCACCCCTACCCCAGAACCTGCACCATAGGTAGCCGTCTACCTGCACACTGGATGGCCTGAGACTGCGCATCACCAGCACCACCAGCAGAAGGGCATGTCAGCATGGTGGCAGAGGGGTACTGGTGGTGGAGGGGGCAGTGGCAGCTGCCCAGAGCATACCATGGCCTAGCCCTGTTTAGGTGAGTGCCGTGCGCTGCAACAGACAGGCTCTGTCTGACAAACAGTCATGGTATCTCCAGGGAATGCACACTCTCTGTGGCAACTGGTGGTGCAGTGAACACAGCCAGTGTGTTCAGGAGAAGAAGGTCACAGGTTCAAGTCCCAGCTGTGGTTCCTGCCACCCCAGTCCCCATATTTTACCCACTACTAAAACGTGCTAATACAGACAGAACCTTTATTGCAAATAACCGAAACATGTCCAATATGCCTACATTTTACCCTACAGAGCACAGACACCATAAACATGCGCATTACCTAGAGCAGAATCTCCCAAACGCAGTCCTGGAGGGCCAAACACCATTCAGGTTCCATGCTGCCTCTAATAAACACGGCTGTGCTGCATGTCTATGCACCGCCCCCATGGTATGCAGATGTATCTCATGCATATTCATTAGGGACAGCATGAAAACCCGAACAATGTTTGGCCCACCAGGACTGGAGTTGGGAACCTCTGCCCTAGAGCAGCGGCCAACAGGGGCAGACACACCCTCACCCACAGGCTCCATTATCCAAAGCCTCCTGGAGAGGCAGGATGTTGGGCCCTGCATGCATCTTCCCATACTAGCACTTGCATACCTTAGCAATGCCACCCTAAACATGGGAATACGGTAGGTGTGGGAGCGTGTGTTTGTCTATCCAGTGTGTGGTGTCTACCAACACCTTCCTCAGCCCACACTGTTGCCAGTGTAAGCCTTCCAATGTGCATAATGAGGAGCAAGGTACCATGGGTATAGCCCGGACAGGGTGGCCTGGCCAGAATGCATCTGCACATGGCATAGGGCAATGGCTCGGACATTGTAGTGCCCGACAACCACCTGCATGGACAGGGTGGCCACAGCATGTCCTGCTGGGAGGTCACTCTCACCCTGACTGAGCAGTGACCATGGCATGGCTAGGTTCCCCCATAGTGCTATATGGTGTTTCTCTTATGTGATGTTTATGGGTTCCCTTTTGGGGCCCAATCGCTGACATCTTCTTGGTGTGTATGCTGACATCCTAGTTCTGGGTACATGCATCTTCTCCAGGAACATGCACTATGGACTAGCTAGCAGACTGTTTGCAGTTAGTATGTGTCTGGCTGGAGGCTTGCTGCTGGAGAATGTCAGATAGTGGTGGGGGCAGCTGAGCATTTCCAGGCCTACTGTCTGCCTTGCCTTCTGTATGTGTACAGATCTGCATTGACTGCCCTGTAGGGTGTCTGTTCCCCAGTAGGACTGGGGTTGATGGTCCCCTCTACTGCCACCATTGCAGGGAGGTAGAATGTGGATCTGTTGGTGGGAGATCCTGTTTCCCACCCTGAGCCACAAAGGGTGGGTTGGGTGGTGGTGCATAATCTGCCTATGGGTCCAAACACCCCCCTTCACCTACATCTTGTGACCATGGCACCAACACAGCGGCTGGTGGCATGGGCCTCATTGTACCTCCACTCTGCACGTGTCTGTGGTTGACGCACAGGGGTCAGCAACCAGGGGCAACACCCATATCCTGCATCACCTGCAAAAAAGAAATGTGCAACGTTAAAGCAGGAGCCCATGTCCACTCAAATGGACACAGGTATATACATGCAAAACAAATGCATAACATATCCTGACATAAACATATGACATCACATAATGGGACATCACAACTATGCATCAGGGTGTGAAGGTTAGACACAAACGACAAGGGTTAGGTGTACGGATTGGAAACAACATAATCTGTAACCACGACACAAATGCTAGCATCCATTCAACTATCAGCACAAAGCTCCATAGCAAGGTGGAGTTGGAGGTCCCCCCCCCCACCTGATATCACACACAGACAAATGACATACCCACACAATGAGGGATACACCTCCAAGACAGACATTTGCACATACGGTTAGTCACATGAACAGCATGTGCACGTCAGAAATGATAAATACACACCCAGCAATAAACAGTTCTCATACTGTCCTGCCTCAAATTTGGTGAAAAGTGCCGCGTGATGCAGGATATAGGAGTCATGGGTGGACCCTGCAAACCTGGGTACCACATTCAGAATATGCATATTTGCATCACATACAACCTGAACATTCAGGGAATGATAGTGTTTGTGATTGCGGAACACTACCTCCCTGTCTCTAGGCGGGACCAGGGCAACATGTGTGCAATCAATAGCTCCCATCACGTGTGGTATCCCGGCTAACGCCTCAAAGGCCTGGTTCAGGGTCCTCCACTGTAGCCTAGTGTGGGGAAGGGCTATGTAATTCCCCACACGGCTGACCATGGCACGCAGTACCTGGTGGAGACACTGTGAGAAGGTGGGGCGGCTCATGCCACCCATTGTGGCCACAGATGACTGGAAACAGCCAGAAGCAAAGAAATGTAGGGCACCAAGGAGCTTGACCAAACCCGGTATGGCATGTGACCGACCAGTCTGGGGCTCAAGGTCAGGTCTTAGATCCTCGTAGAGCTCCCTAATAGCTCCCGTGCTCAGGTGGTAGAGGGAGATGACCTGGTCCTCACGCATGCCCTGGAGCTGGGTCCTGGGCCTGTAGAGGCGAGGCTGGCGAGCCTCCACCTCTGCACGTCTCCTGCCCTGTGCGGGTACAGCCCCTGCCTGGCTTGCCCCCACAGCTGCAGGTCTGTGTTGCAGCGGGTCCACACCCATGCCCTGTGCTGCAGCCCCATCGACACCATCTCCCCCATCAGGCAACCGCAGCCCCTGCTCACCCCCCTCTGCAACCGCAGCAATCACAAAGGCTACCATACACTCAACCCGTCCAACCTCTAAACTACACTGAAACACAGACACTCACCTCACTAACCAAGCCACACACCGTTCACACCACACACACACAGTCAGCCACACAATCCAGACAACACTCACAAACACAGGCAATACACACAATACACCCTCCTTTGACTCTCCACAAGCTTCACCAACACAACACGGCCTCTCAGTCTCCTAAACAAACCCCTCAATCTGACTGAGTTGCGCATGCGCAGTCACACGAGTGCACCATTTGCACGCATTGCGCACGCGCCGCAGGGGCGCGGAAGGTGCATGCACGTGACACCATGTTACACATGCGCTGTGCATAAGCGTTCGGCATGCGCATGCACATGTCTGACGTGTCCTGCGCACACACCCCCAGCATCTGTGCGGCACATGCGCAACACGCGCAGCAGCCGCACACGCGCAAATGCACATGCCCAACACACATTACCTAAAATAAACTATAAATACACCTAAACACCTGGGTCACGTTGAGGGGTTTGTGTAGGAGAGAGAGAGAGAGAGAGAAGGCGTGTAGTATCAGCGAAGGTGAGATAGTGTTTGGAGAAGTACTGTTGGTGGAGAGAGTCAGTGACAGTTGGAGAGGTGTTGGAGAGGACAGAGGCAGGTGGGGAGGTGTGTGGCAAAGCAGAGGAGAGAGAGAGGAGGGGAGGCAAGCAGCAGGTGAGAGAGACAGGAGAGGTGAGAGGCAGACAGCAGGGAGAGGAGGGGGGCAGCGAGTAGGTGTGAGGGGGAGTCAGGGGGTAGGGGCAGGGATGATTGATAGGTAGGGAGAGGGGGAACATTGTAGGGTGCTGGAGCAGCACCACATGGCTGGGATGGAGGAGGGGCGGCCACCTACCCAGCAGGGAGGGAGTGGTGGGCCTGGAGTGGCGGCAGCAGGCACATTGGGTGGATCCCAGCCCACACAGGGGCCCCCCACTGCCAAGAGAAAGCAGGTACCGGTGCCTGCTGCTGAACGGAGGAGGGCTGTGTGGTTCAGCCCTCAGGAAAACCACATCCTGCTGGCCAGTGTGCTAGAGAATTATGAGGTTCTCTATGGGCAGCTCAGCAGCACCACCACAGTGGCCACACGCACAGAGGTATGGGAGGAGGTACAGGCGGCCGTGGCAGAGGCAGGGGGGCCACCCAGGGACCTTGACAGCCTCCGGAAGCAGTTCAATGATATCAAATGTGGTGTGCGAGCACACATGGTTGCCAAGAGACAACATGCCATGGGCACCGGTGGGGGTGGCCCCTTTACTCCAACCCTCACACCCCTGGAGCAGGAGCTGGCCGACCAGCTTGGGCCAATATACCTGCGGGGGCTGCCAGAGGCCCTGGATACTGCCCATCCCCAGGCAGGTATGCATGCAACGTACACCTTGATGCTCTCAACCCATTCCTGCAATCCCCTTTGTCTATGCGTCAGCCATCTGCTTGCAACCTCTCATACTTGTTTCTGCAGCTTAACCATTTGCCTATGCTGGGGGCACATGGGTGTGCTGTACCCAAGCACACCCCTTTTAATTGCTATCTTTCTGCCCTCCTCTCACATGTGTTTCTAACACAATCCCTTTTCCTATCTGCTCTAGACATGTCTCCTCACTCCTGCTAAAAACCTCCTCCCACACCTGTTCTTGCTATCTCCATTAAGATGATAACGCCCGCTGATCAGGGAATGTCTGTTTGTCATACTATATTCACAGTGATGCATGTGCTTGGCAGTGCCCTATAGTTGCTTAATAGTAGTAGTTTGAGGTGTAGTAGTATCTATGCAGCACACGTACAGGGCACCCCCAAGTACACATCGATTGTGGGGTGGATGTACTACACACATGTACATAGGTGGACCGTGAAAAACTATCTGTGCTGTGTATGCTTTTCCACAACCCAGGTGACTACAGTATCATGGAGGCACCTGAGGAGGAGGATGTGGCAGGGCCTCAGGATGTGGAGGAACCAGAGGCCGCAGTATCGGGGGACACAAGCGATGGCGAACAGACACCGGCCAACTCTGAGGTGCCAGAGGCACAGGACAGGGCCACCCATGAAAGTGCCATATTAGGGGATGATGTCAGCACCGCACAGGCTGGAACGCCTGCTGAAAGTGAGGGCAGCCATCACCCCATGCAGGCGCCAGGCTCAGCAGCCGCAGCACCCACATCTATGGACATGATACTTGCGGAGCTGAGGGCCCACAGTGCCTCAGCACGGCGCAATGCTGAAAGTGGGTAACATCATACACACTGATCCCCATAGGTGTGTTGGTAACATCCACAAGGGGAATGGATGATGACAACATAGCAGATTGTTTATAATGTTGGGGGAGGGGTGTCATGTGCCAGGTGTGTTCCACCCTCCTGTCGGATGGTTTGTCAAGTGACAGCATGTATGAGGTGCTCAGACACACACATACTGTGCACGGCCATATACCCCAGGTGAGCAGACAGCGGGAACCACTGATAACAGACCACCCAGACACCTTGCCCGACAGACACCCCTCCATGGGTATTGTCATGCAGCATAGTCTGTCAACATGATCTGCACTGTGCACCAGCATTGTAGAGAGCAGTGATCCCAGATATATGTATATGTGTGCATTGACCCCTCATGTCACCTGACCAATCTCCGACAACCAGTGTTCAGATCAAGCATCAACAGATTTACCTGCCACACTGCCATGTGTGAGCTCTCTGATTCCCATGACCCCTCATCAGGACCCCTTTCAGGCATCAGAATGACTCATGGGACACACAGGTCTAACCATGGTCATGCGTTGCTAGTTGTGGCATGCATGAATGTTCTGCAGACTGATCTGGTGGGATATGCGTGACATGTGTATGTGTGACGGTTGGCTACTGGAGAGGAATCTCACATATCACCTTGTGTCCCACCCACAGGCACTTGGCAGGCTCTCCTGCAAATACACCTTGATCTGGTTGCGAACACCCTGGAACTTCCACAACTGCGGGCCACAAATGAGATCAGTGCAGGGGCGCTCCTCCGAATTGCGGGCGCACTTGAGGACATAGCGGCCCGGATGCAGCAGCCAGCGCCAGCACTGACACCAGAGGCTGCAGCACCTGAGCCACCACAGAGGGGTGGGTTGGGCCATGGGCAGCGTGGGCATCCACGCAGGATGTGAGGGGGTGAAATAAACAATCATTAGCCTATACATCCTATGTGTTTGTTTCCAATGTGTGGCTCTGGGGTTCCCATGTAGCCTGCACTGCATGTTGTCTCCCTGCCCACATGACCCACACCCATGCTCCTCAGTGGTGGGGTGTCTGCAATGGCAGTTATCTGCACACAAAGGTCATAGCATGCCCTGTTTGTCATGGACTGTGGCAGATCCCAGCCCCCGAACCTCAGCGTGGGGGTATACCCACCCTCCTCTGTTGCACAGGGCTAATTTCATGATGGTATACATCTGGTGTTGGGATCTGGCACCGTCTCCCACCCCATATACCTCCCAACATTGGCCACACATGTGTGACCATTCCCGCTGCCCGCACCACGGTCTACGTGGCTGCCCTCCCACATAGGCTCCCATGCGGCACAGGCAGACAAGTGTGGCTTGCGTAGGCCAGCTGTTCATCCTTTGCACGCACTTATGGTCACCCACCGCCCATCCCTGTGACATGCATTGTCCCAGGCCGCCCTCAACAGCTATCCCCCTGAGTAGCTCCTGGGTTCAGCAGTACATCTTAACCTCCATGCAAAGACATATCTATTTGCCGGTTCCGCTATTGGTACACAAGCATGGTGCATCAGATATGGTTCCCACACATTGCACACAGCATGCACGTGACTAGGTATCCTAGGACAGGCTCCTCATTGCCACATCTCAGGGTCAGCCTTGGACTCACATGCCTATGCACATGGCCAGCCCCCACAACTGCATGTGGAGACGCTCCATGTATGATATCCATGTCTATCTTGCATACACATACCTATCTACACACATGTCCCATGCATACGTCCATAGTCTGTCTGTAAGGGCGGCACATGACCATTGGGATGTTTATAACAAATTGTATTCATAAATGCATGAAAACAATGTTACATGAGTATTTACATATATTTACATATAAACATATGGATTTATTTATTTTATTTTATTTTGTTTATTTAGACAGTTTTGTATACCGCCTTATCCTTCAATCAAAGCGGTCACAACACAATTGGGGGATACATTTAACACGCGGGGATATGAGACACATACACTAATACTTACAGGGAACTAGGGCAGTGGAGGGTTAAGTGGCTTGCCCAAGACCACAAGGAGCATCTGTGGGACTAGAAACCCCAGTCCTTCCGGCCCAAGGTTGCTGTCCTCTTGTGGGATTTGAACCACCGACCTTCCGGCCTGAAGTACCTTGCCCCAACCACTAGGCTACTCCTCTCTACTATTTGCCATACTGTGTCACAGAAGGGTCCATCACGCCCAGTATGACATCCAGAACAGTGCACAGTGGAGGTCATAATGACCCAGGTGTCAGGTCACGGAACACAGGACATCACAGGGCACGTGTGTGGGCATCACAGGGGCCATCAGACGCTCCTGGGACGCCCTTCTGGGGATGGGCGCTGACCAGACAGATGCTCCATCTCGGAGCCCATCCACAGAATGGACCCTGCCAGCCACCAGTTAGTATGTTCAAGGAAATGGAGACGTTGCTCTACGCCATCCAGGACCACATACAGGTTGTGCACACACCTGCCACCACACACACACATGGTGGGAGGTGTCTGTGTGCTGGCATGTGCATGTAACCTGTGTGTGATCCTGGATGGCATTTCAACATGCAGCCATCCATCACCAGGAACCACATGCAGTGGCTGGCAGGGACCCACAATGCCCTGTGCTGCCCTGTGTTCTCTGCCACCCTCCCCCTACCCAACACTACCCACCTCCCCCCTGCCACCTCCAACCCACCCACCACACCCTCCGCAGTCCCCCTCCTCCTCCCCCCCAAAACATCACCCACACCCTCTCCCTTCCCTCCCACCCCACCCTCCATGTCCCTATCATTCCCTTCCTCTGTGTCCAGCACTGCCTCCTCCTCTGCCGCCTCCTCCTCATCATCTGCCCCTTCCTCCTCCACCTCCTCCTCCTCCTCTGTAATACGGCGGGCAGTGGGGTGCCTCAGGGACTGTCCAGATGTGGAGGGGCCTTCACCAGCGGCATCGCCCTCTGTGGAGGATGACATTTAGCATTTAAAATTTCAGCTGCATGTCTCCTGGGGACTGTGCCCATCAGCCTACCACATGTAGCCACTGTGAGCAGCATCCATTCCCTGCGCCAAACCAACCAAGCACCCTCAAGGTGTGATATGGTGTCTTGGTGTGCAGCAATTCACAGATAATGGCACACATTAGGTATTGGATTGTGTGCAGTGCTATAACTAGGCCACTCCAAGACATATACCTGAGAGTCTGTAAATAACCCCAGTGTACCTAGAGCTGAATGTGTAAGGTCAAGTTAAGGGGCCTGTCATTACCTGGAACCACATATAGGTCACACGGGACTGAGCATGTGACACATACCACACCTAGGGGGTGTGTAAGCATAGCAATATGTTGATTGTGTGGCCAACTGTATGGACCTGACTGTACATAGGGGTGACAATGTGAGAGGGATGGGGACCTTTGGTTGTGTCACTGTTTCCCACTGCAATCTGTGAATGTGCCATATAAGGTGTCTTGAGGATGGTAACATAGTAATATAGCAGGTGATGGCAGATATGTAGTTGGCTGGTCCATCTAGTGTGCCCAGTAAGTTGCCAAATGTAGGTGTGCCTGCTGATCTGTGCAGGTCAGCCCTACCCATGTGCCACCTGAGGGCCCCACCCACTTCTCCGTGCCCCATAAAGGTGGCAAATGTAGGTGTGCCTGCTGATGTGTGCAGGTCAGCCCTACCCATGCCCTGCCTCAGGGCTAAACACAGTGCTTGGTGGCTCAGCAAGTTGGCAAATGTGGAGACGCCTGCTGATGTGTGCAGGTCAGCCCTACCCATGCCCTGCTTCAGGGCTATACACAGTGCTTGGTGCTCAGCAAGTTGGCAAATGTGGAGGCGCCTACTGATCCATGCAGGTCAGCCCTACCCATGCCCTTCCCCAGGGCTCCACCCACTGCTCCGTGGCCCATCAAGGTGGCAAATGTAGGTGCGCCTGCTCATCTGTGCAGGCCAGCCCTACCTATGCCCAGCCTCAGGGGTGTACCCAGTCCACCTTGTAGGTTACCACAACTTACACAGATAGAAGAGATGGTAATGGTATGCTTGATAACATGCTGTTGCCAGACAGGGATGCACTGGGTTGCTCACATGACATTGTTGGTTTGTTCAATGATGTACACCCATAACCACCATTGGGAGGCCAGTCCAGTCTTTCAACACCCCTTCCCTGAGAAGGAAGGTCCATACATTGCTTGTGGTTTACACCCTTGCTGCTACATGTAATATGCCACACATTTATGACTCCCATGTCCTGGGAGGGGATATGAATCAACATCAATATCCAAGAAATATATGCCCCCATCAGTCTTATATGGAACACCCTGTAGCTTCATTGCATGTCCCCTAGTCGCACTATATTGTGATGACATAAGCAATCAAACTAGGTTTACGAGTCCCACTCCATTCATTCATTCATAGACCTGCATCATATATCCCCTCAGCCATATCTTCTCCAGGTTGAGGAGCCCTATCCTTTTGGGCATCTCTTCATAGAGGGATCCCCCCATCCCTTCTACAATATCTTGTGTGTCCTCTCTATGTTTATAATAATGTGATATCCTTTTTAACATACGGTGGACAGAATTTCACACAATATTAAAGGTGTGGTCGCACCTGGAGCGATACAGAGACAGTGCAAAATCCTTTGTGTTATGTAACATTCCTTCCCTTAGGATACCTAGCATTCTATTTTCTCTCCTGACCGTGGCTGCACACTAGGTGGAGGGTTATAACATGCCATGACATCCTTTTCCTGGATGGTGGCTTCTAATGTGGAACCTTGCATTGTGTAACCATAGTTTGGCGCTTTCTGTCGTAGGTACTTAACGTTAGCCATGACTGAAGTGGTATTTAAAGTTGTGTAAGAATTGAAAGAAATATCGATACATCGGGAAGATGTATTACAACTATTAGATAAACTGAAGAGTAGCAATCACCTGGGCCAGATGGTATACATCCAAGCGTGTTGAAAGAAATGAAATATGAGATTGCAGACCTGATATTAGTAATCTGTGAATTTTCATTAAAATCATCTATAATACCTGAAGATTGGAGGATCGCCAATGTAATGCCAATTTTTCAAAAGGGTTCCAGGGGTGATCCGGGAAACGACAGACCGGTGAGCCTCACGTCAGTATGTTATGTTTATGTTTATTTATTTGCTTGACCGCCCTTCAGTAATAAGCAGAGCGGTTTACAATAAAATCTTCAATACAGCATGGCACAAGGCCGGAAAAAGGAAAAGGAAATTACAATTCAATAAAGGATAGAAATAAGAGAGCGAGAAAAGGACAGCCAACGCAGGGAAGAGGTTAAGGCTAGGAGGGAGGAGGGTCAAAATCAAGGGAAAAGAGGTGGGTCTTCAGAGCATGTTTAAAGGTGGGGTGATGGGGCTCCAGGCGGAGAACGGAGGGAAGGGAGTTCCAGAGAGCAGGACCTATGAAAAAAAAAGGCTGAGGAGCGGGTGGATTGAAGGTGAACATGCGAGGGGGGAGGCAGTGCGAGGCGGTTGAGATGGAAGGAACGGGGGGTGTACCTAGGGGTATGAAAGTGAATTAGGTCAGCCAAATATTGTGGGGTAGTGGTATGAAGCGCCTTGTGAACAAGTGTGAGAAGTTTGAATTGGATACGAAAGGATATGGGAAGCCAGTGAAGACGGAAAAGAAGGGGAGTGACGTGGTCTCTAGGGGAGGAGTAAGACACAAGTCGGGCGGCGGTGTTCTGGATTCTCTGAAGTCGTGTCAGTTGCAGTTTAGAGATGCCGGAGAGAATGGAATTAGAAAAGTCGACACGGGAGATGACAAGAGCCAGTAACAAGGTGGCAAGAGCGGAGGGAAAGAGGAAGGGGAGAATAGCACGGATTTGACGGAGGTAGAAAAAGGAGGTCTTGGAGATATGGGAGACATGGGCAGAGAAAGAAAGATCCAAATCAAAAAGCACCCTGAGGTAACGAAAGGTGGAAACCAGTGAGATGGGTGTACCGGGGAAAGAAGGGGCAAGGGAAGGGGGTTGGTGACCGTGTGGAAACCAAATAGCCGTAGTTTTTGAGAGGTTGAGGTGTAGACAGTTTTGAGTCATCCAGTCAGAGACAGCAGCCAGGCAGGAGTTGAGCGGGGCAAGGTCGGGGCAAACAGGGGAGGTGTGGTAAAGAAGAAGAATATCATCTGCGTAATAGAAAGCTGAAATTCCAAATTGTTGTATTAGTAATGTGAGAGGGGTTAAGAAAAGATTAAAGAGGAGAGGGGCCAGTACAGAACCTTGGTGAACCCCACAGGATAGGGGAAATGAGTCAGAGGAGGGGCCGGATGGGGAGGATGAAAGAACAGCGCCAGATCGGGAGAAAAGAAAGGAGTGGAACCACCGAAAGACAGTGCTGCAGAGGCCAGCTTTGCGCAGTCGGGACAGGAGGAGAGAGTGATCGACCAGGTCAAAGGCAGCGGAAAGATCAAGGGCTACCGCCACCGAAATATCACCACGGTCGTGAGCTACGTGCAGTGCATTAGTGAAGTCAAGAAGGATGGTTTCAACGCTGTGCCCAGAACAGAAGCCGGATTGGCGGGGGTGAAGGAAATTGGTAGAGTCAAGGTGGTGAGAAAGTGGTAGAGTCAAGGTGGTGAGAAAGCCTAGTGGTTGGGGCAAGGTACCACAGGCCGGAAGGTAGGTGGTTCAAATCCCACTCGAGGACAGCAACCTTGGGCCGGAAGGACTGGGGTTTCTAGTCCCACAGGTGCTCCTTGTGGTCTTGGGCAAGCCACTTAACCCTCCATTGCCCATGTTCCCTGTAAGTATTAGTGTATGTGTGTCATATCCCCTCGTGTTAAATGTATCCCCCAACCGCTTTGACCCGGTGAAAAGCGGGATATAAATGCAACTAAATAAATAAACAACTAAATAAAGACGATTTTTTTGAGGAGTTTAGAGAGAAAAGGAAGGTTAGAGACTGGGCGATAGTTGTTGGGGTCCAGAGGGTCAAGGGAAGGTTTCTTGAGTAATGGGCGGATCAGGGCATGTTTCCAGGAAGAGGAAAAGGTTCCAGTGGAAAGACTGGAGTTCAAGATGGTTTGAATATAGGGAAGGAAAGACAGGGAGGGAATAAGCAGCCAGGAAGGAGGGATATGGTCGAGGGAACAGAAGGTTTTGTTGGATGAAGAGATAAGGTGGTGGAGTTCAGCAGTGGTGGTCAAGGAGAAAAAGACTATGTGTGGGATAGTTGGGAGATGGGGGGAGGGGAGGCAGCTGGAGGAGGAGAAAGAATAGGTGGGGGGTGGGAGGGCAGTGAAGCCCTTAGGGTAGAGATTTTGTTGCTGAAGGCCGAGGCTAGAAGAGAAGGGGCGGGGACAGGATGAGTAGGTGCAGTAGGAGTAGAAGGATGAAGGGAGGTAAGAAATTTCAGGGTAGAATAAAGGTGACGGGTCTGATTGGGAGCATTGGCGATAGCATTGGAGAAGAAGATGGACTTAGCAAGGTGAACCTGGGAACGGTAGTGAGAATGCTGGGCTTTAAAGAAGGACAGGGTGGCTGGTGAAGGGGATTTGCGCCATTGCCTTTCGGCTCTACGGAGCTGAGATTGAAGTAAGAGGAGGCCGGGATGATACCAAGGATGCGATGGTCGACGAGTAGCAGGGCGTGGACAAAGAGGGGCAACATGGTCAAGTGCGGCTGAAAGGGAGGAGAACCAAATGGACGCTTGAGAGTTGGGAGATAAAGAGGAGAAATTAGAAGGGAGTAGATCTGCGGCTGAGGTGAATTGCTGGGCCAAGGATGGGGTGATACCGGGAAAAATGGTAGAAACCATCATAAAGAACAAAATTACTCAGCATGTAGATAGTCATCGCCTAATGGGAGACAGCCAACATGGCTTTAGACAAGGAAGATCTTGTCTTACTAATCTGTTCTGTTTTTTTGAAGGTGTGAATAAACTGGTGGACAAAGGTGAGTCGGTTGATATAGTGCATCTGGACTTTCAGAAAGCCTTTGACAAAGTCCCTCATCAGAGACTTTTGGCAAAAATAAAGAGTCATGGGATAGGAGGCAGTGTACTATTGTGGATCAGGAACTGGTTAAAAGATAGAAAGGAGAGGGTTGGGCTAAATGGCCAATTTTCCCAATGGAGAAAGGTGAATAGTGTACCCCAGGGATCTGTGCTGGGTCCGCTGCTTTTTGACATATTCATAAATGACCTGGAAAGTGGAATAACAAGTGAGGTTATCAAATTTGCAGATGACACAAAATTATTTGAAGTTGTTAAAACCCAAGAGGATTGTGGAAAATTGCAAGAGGATCTTGATAAATTGGAAGACGGCATCAAAATGGCAGATGAAAGTTAATGTGGACAAGTGCAAAGTGAGGCACCTAGGGAAGAACAACCCAAACTATGGTTACACGATGCAAGGTTGCACATTAGGAACAACCACACAGGAAAAAGATTTAGGCGTCATTGTGGATAACATATTAAAACCCTCGGCCCAGTGTGCAGCAGTGGCCAAGAGAGCAAATAGAATGCTAGGTATCATAAGGAAAGGAATGGAAAATAAGGCAAAAGATATTATAATGCCTCTATCTCATTCCATGGTGAGACCACACCTTGAATATTGTGTGCAATTCTGGTCGCCGTATCTTAAAAAAGATATAGGATTATTAGAAAAGGTTCAGAGAAGAGACACCAAAATGGTAAAGGGGATGGAAGGATACTCCTATGAAGAAAGGCTAAAAAGGTTAGGGCTCTTTAACCTGGAAAAGAGACGGCTGAGGGGAGATATGATAGAAGTCTATAAGTTAATGAACAGAGTGGAACGGGTAAACGTAGATCGATTGTTTACGTTATCAGAATATAGAAAGACTAGGGGACATGCAATGAAGCTACAGGGTAAACTAAGACTAATAAAAGAAAATATTTTTTCACTCATCGTGTAATCAAACTCTGGAATTTGTTACCGGAGGATGTAGTAAAGGCTGTTAGTGTAGCTGGGTTTAAAAAAGGTTTGGACAAGTTCCTGGAGGAAAGGTCCATAAACCATTATTAAGAAGGGACCCAGGATATCAATGCTTGACCCAGTACAAGCATTGTGGAACCTGTGTCTTTTCGGGAAACTGCTAGGTACGTATGACCTAGATTGGCCACTGTTCGAAACAGGATACTGGGCTTGCTGGACCTTGGTCTGACCCAGTATGGCATATCTTATGTTCTTATGTTTGTCCACATCACATCTCATCTGCCATTTGGATGGCCAGTCCTCTGAGTTAGCAGGATATATTGGTCATTATCAACAATCCTCATGGCTCTGAACTCTGTTAAAGAGTACTGTGCCATCTGCACATTTGTGACCCTCACTTGTTATTCCCATTTCATGGTCATGTAGGAATCTGTCAAACAGCAGTGGATCAAGCAGAGATTCCTGGGGTACTCACCCAGTCACCTCTCACCATTGCCAATATTGCACATTTAGCCCTACACATTGCATTACATCCTGTAACCAGTTCCTCATATCCCATGATGTGTTCATTTTTCCAGAGGTATCTCATGAGGGACCTTGGCAAGGGCTGATCTGAATCCTCACATATACCATATCAACGGACTCACCTTTGTCTAGCTGTATACTCACACCATCATAAAAACGTCGCAGATTAGTAAGATAAGATCTTCTGTGTCCAAAGGCATGTTGCCTTTCTCCCATTAAGACATGACTATCTACATGTTTGTTGGGTTATATCAATATGATGCCCCCTATCATTATTCCCGGTACTGATATCAGGCTCTCTGGTGTGTAGTTTCACAGATCACCCCTCGACCCCTTTTTTAAAATTGGTGTTACATTGGCCATCCTCCAATCCTCAGGTATCACAGATGCTAGCCATCATAGCTCACAGATGACCAAGAGCAGGCCTGCAATCGCATATCTTTTTTTACATCCACAACCTTGGATGTATACATTCCAGTCCATGGGATTTTATTTATTTATTTATTTATTTAGACAGTTTTTGTATACCGCCTTATCCTTCAATCAAAGCGGTCACAACACAAGTGGGGGATACATTTAACACGCGGGGATATGAGACACACACACTAATACTTACAGGGAACATGGGCAATGGAGGGTTAAGTGGCTTGCCCAAGACCACAAGGAGCATCTGTGGGACTAGAAACCCCAGTCCTTCCGGCCCAAGGTTGCTGTCCTCTAGTGGGATTTGAACCCCTGACCTTCCGGCCTGTGGTACCTTGCCCCAACCACTAGGCTACTCCTCCTGCCACTCCTCACTATATCAAATAGTTGTAACACATTGTCCCGGTGTCTTGATATGTCCTTCAATTCCTCTGCAGTATCATCTTTCCAAACCACATCATTTATGAGTAACATCCCTACATCTTCCTCAGTAAAGACCCAAACAACTAAGTCATGAGGTCTACCCACAATAGGCCTGTCCCCTCGTAGTGCCCCAATTACCTCCTGTCAACCATCATCTGTCAGGTATTGTAGCATAGGACTGGCTAATTACTGTACAATACCACTGGGCCCACTCAAAGGTATCAGAATGATCCTGCAATCATAACACAGGTTGGATGTGCATAGCAGCAGAGGACAAATCCAGGGAAGAGGATGAGCCTGACAAGGCATTGTGCCCGTCTCCATGTCAGACAACCACAGACCGTGACTATGAGCAGATGACTGACTGCATGTGCAGATAGTGACCCACAACACATTGCAAGAATGCTGACCAGGTGTAGCCACAGGCTGGAAGTCACTACCTATGATCCCTAGCCCTGTCCCCAAAGGCACCAACATCTGCCACATGTAGCTATCAGCTATACCATGTCTGTTATGGGAACCTGTATCCACATGCATATGCTGGCAGTGCACACATGTACCCACATTTGTTGGTATGTTCTGCCAGAATGACACACATTGCTGTGAAATAGCACAGACAATCCATCTAACCAATTACATCACATGGTGAGCACTCACACACCTCACCTGAACACAAACACAGGGTTGAAACAGGTAGTGGCCATGGATGTCCGTCACAAAACATGTAAGGTCACTATGTGTAAACAGCACACACATGTGCACACGATGCATTGGAAAGGTACAGTGGGACATGGCTGAGGTGTGTGAGCACTGGTGTGGGTCATGTAGGCCACATAATGGCTCCAAGTGGCCACATGGCCCACATCATGCGCCATGTGACAACCTCACAGTGATCAGTGACAGGACACCATGCAGTACAAAGGTAGGACCCACAGCTGGAGCACAAATGTGGCAGCATAGGCATCTCCATCACATGCCTGTGTGATGACATGGAGACTCTGTCCAACAGTCACAGGTGTATGTCTGTTTCAGTGGTGGGAATGTGCACGCATAAAGGGGCAGGCTAGCTGCAGTGTGCAACAAGAGAATCATCACACTACACCTAACCATGAGTGGTGTGCTGTAGAGTTGCCACAGGTATGTTTGAAACATAACAGATGGCATATATCCCTGTTCCCCCAGATGGAGGATCTGCAAAAGAAAGCAAGGGAGATGAGGAGGAGGAGGCCAGATTTCCTCAGAAGGCTTGAGGAGATGATGGCCACACAGGATGGTGAGTGATGCAGCATGTGTGTCACACAACAGCGAGTGTGAGGTAGGGGCCATGGCCAAATGATCCTGTTGCACTGCACCAGCAGGCATATGACCATGCACCCTGCACAAACAGGATATTACCTGCACATTTAGCCATTTCTATGCTGGCACGCATGGCATGGATAAATGCGGCACTGTGCAGATCATATTGGGGCACACAATAACATTCAGAGACTGATATCCTGTCTCATATTAAATTATGGACCTGTTGGCCACCACACAGACCACACACAAAGCTATGTGGTCATGCCATATGTGCATACCTGTTGTGGCCATGCATCAAATGCACACCCCAGAGATGGTGATGGCACAGCAGACATGTACTGTATGGCATTGCACCCGTCCCATGGTTGACATCACACACACATCTGAAGGACAATGGATCATGCATATAGAGGACACAGTTGGACAGCAGGTATGTGGTAGCACAGGCCTTTACCAACAATGACAACCCCTGTTCTATGGAAATACCAGCCACCCTACAGTCCCTGTCACATCCCTAGCTATAATGTTGGATAGCAGACAGGGACCGTGTGGGCTGTGAGTACGTGGGGCCCGCATGTGCCTCATCTGCACCCACCCATGGACCCATCAGGCATGTGTGTGTTGGTCAATCTCTGCTGTATGTACATGCCGAACTGTGTCATCGCATGGGTGCCATGTGTCCAGGCCAGCCCCCAATGCACACATATCCCATGTGCACACACACCTTTATAGGGCCCTGGGTAACTGCACTGTGCTGCTGGCTTCATGTCCTATCTCACTATATAAGTGCATACATCCTGCCCCATCCTATGCACATTGCCTGGCCACCTCCCACTGCTGCTGGGATGTATACATGCTGCCTGAAACAGAACATAGCTGTGCCCTCATACTGTATCCCCACACCACCCACAACAGTGTCCCCATCCCTCCTCATCTCTCCAATATGCCAACATGCCCATATCACTGGTTGAGCCTCAACAGTGAAATATACATCCAACTTTCACCCATGTCCTGACTATCATGTCACTGTGACACACAGAACTGCCACACATAACACTACAAGGATACCATTAGGGTGCCTATTTTTACAGTGGCCACACAGACAGGTGAAAACATGCTTCCACCACCTCAGTGCTGTACACCACCTGTGTTCCATCTGTCATCCCAATGGTCTGGTCAAGCCCCATATATGTCAGTCACTGCTGCTGTCCCCAGCACGATGCTAGCATACCTTGGCCAGATCACTTCACAGTCCCCACAGACATCAACAGAGGCTGTCAGACATTACCTTCTGATAATGATATGGAAACACGCACACTGAAGGCCACACACCCAGCCTTCCTGCCCATACTATACACATGCATCTGGGGACCCCACAGTGCTGGTGTGCAAACACCGTCAGACCCCCCCCCCCCCCACACACACTGTTCTGTGCATGCACCACAGGGGACTCTGTGTGGCGTTGCTTTGGGGGGCTGACATCTGTAGTGTGAGGGCAGGTGGGCACCTATGCACTAACACACCAGCAGGGCCCCAGATCTCCCTGAATCAGCCAACACTGCCATCTGAGTTCTCAACCCCTTGTTTGTCATATGCACATCCCTTGGATACATATGCATGTGCAGCTTATATCCTGTCAGTTCTGGGGTCACTGCATACCCTGGTGTGCATGATTGATCTGCTGTGTGGTCGATGCTCCACCAGTTATGTACCAGGCTTGCAGGCATTGTGGCTGTTGCTAGTTGCCCTGGGAGCAATGAACATGTAGCTGATGCAACATTCTATGTTTCCATTCACAGAGACCGCAGATGGAGGAGCAGAGCCACAGGCAGCTCCTGAGGCAGAGGCAGAAGTGGAGGTGGAGGAGGCGGAGGAGGAGGTGGCGGTAGAGGAGGAGGAAGAGGTTAGGGAGGGTGAGGTTGAGGAGGGTGAGATTGTGGAGGAGAAGGAGGAGGCAGAGGAGGAGTTGGTGGAGGAGGAGGCGGAGGAGATGAATGAGGGGGAGGGGAGGGGAGGGGGAGGTAGGGGAGTGGGTGAGGGAGTGGGAGGGGGTGTGGTGGGGGGAGAGGGAGAGAGGGGGGAGGTGGAGGGAGAGAGGAAGGGGGAAGGGGGTCTGGGGATGAGGTAGGCGTGGAGGGTGTGAGGCAGGATGCCCCCCTGGTGGTGTGGGATGTGGAGCGGGGAGAGGAGGTGTTGGTGCCAGGGAGGCCACCTTCCCACACCACCAGGTTGCCATCATGCACCACTGACCTGGTTGTGGCCAGCCACCTGGCACACAGGAATGCAGAGGGCCATGGGGGTCCCTGCCACCTGCCCCATGGCCCTGAGGCTGGGTTATAGGCAGCTGCAGGGGTGGCAAGCAGTGCCACAGACAGGGGCAGGTGGACGCCTCAACCCAGACCCCATACACATGGGGCCTGGGGGGGCGAATGTGACCACACCCTGTCTGCGGTACTGGTTGTCATCTCTCTGGGCCAGCGTGCCCAGACCAGGAACATAGAGCAGGCGGTGGAAGCCATAGTCCATATGACTCACGAGCTGCAGAGGCTAAGGGCAGTGGTTGAGGCCTCCGCAGCCCATGAGCCATCAGACCAGGAGGAGTAGATAACATGGGGAGGTGGTCGCACCCCTGCCCTCTGCATTCCTGTGTCCCAGGTGCTGCCACAACCACAGAGCACAGGGGGGTTGGAGGCTGAGATCCTACTACCACCAATGTTGGCACTGTGTGCCATGTGTTATTTTAAAACTTACATATTTTTTTTCTGTACAAATATGTATGTGGCCAGTGGCCTATATAGCTTTTATTTTTGTCTACATATCATTCTGTATTTTAATTTTTGTAAATATATATTTTTTAATCGTTTTGTGACAATGGACTGGTCATGTGTGTTTTTTTAGGTCATGCACTTGTACATTGTTATACACATAGCAACATTTCCCTGTGTTGCCGAAAGACACACATGTGTCACATACATGGTACAGTCCATACAGCTTTCAGTGGGAGATGAGTATGTGCAGTGCTGAATGCAACCTCCTGGGTCCCCCCAGGTGGCACAACCCTCACTGCCACAGCAGGGGACCTGTTGGTTGCTATGTCCTGCACACTGGACCCACATGCCTGGAGCCCAGGACATGCCTATGAGTGCACACATGGCACAGTGGACAGGACATTAGCAGAGCCATGACAGAGCTGTGGAATAGGGGAACATACAGTGTGGCAGGGGTAGGTGTGGTTCAATGAGTCGATCCACTGCTGTGGTGGGGGTCACTCATTGGCTACAGGTGTGCAGCAGTGGGTCTGCAGCACCAATCCATGTATGGTCCTGGGGGATGGTTGGGCCAGAAACATGTCAAGCCTACTCCACAGCCCACAATTAGGGTTCATATTGTAAGGGGGAAGACTCCCACAGGAGCGGGTGCTTACATGTGCACATGTGCACATGTAAGGTGTGCTACCCATGCCAATGTGAGCATGTTCCCTGGGTATATGGAGGTGATACCTGTGTTGTGACATGGCAAGAATGGCCTGCATGTCCATGTCACTTACAATGGGTGGGGAGGAGCCATGGGACACATATGTGAGGGACAGGTGGGGATGGCTGTTGCACATCTGATGGGAGGGCACACATAACATGTATACCTAGGTGCGTGTACACCCAGGCCCACAGCAGGTAGGGGCCTGTACACATATCTTGCCATGGTACTGACAGCCATGGTACTGACAGCCACACATGTCATACTTCTCCCCCTACTGCTACTACTGAGCATTTGTATCACACTACAGGATGTGTGCGGCACTGTATACACATGTGTGAAACATACCCTGCTCTTCAGAGCCTAAAATCTAGTAAAGACTGACAACACAGATGGCATAGACACAGACAAAACATGGGGGACTATTAAATAAAACCAGGAGAACATGAAAGTCAGGAACCAAAAGCTGCAGCAAAGACGTGAGTGCTCAGACAGGATTTGAACAGGTTTGGATAAGGGGCCTGGCATGCAGACACAGGCATCTTGTAAGACACCAAAGGTGCATCAAGGTAAATGGTGCAAAGTCAGGATCTAGCAATAGAACAAAATGGCACATATAGAGTCTATGGGGTATGTTTACTAAACTGTGTTAATGTCACCTGCGGTAGTTTCTGCGGTAATGGTACAGATGCCCATATAAAGGAGTGGTGCATCGTACGACAAGCAGTGCCAGGTAACATGCGTAACAATGGGCCTTAGGCTAACGCGCGTCACAAGGCGCTATATAAGGCCCATCAGAAGGCACCTTAACCTGAGGCGCCTCACAAGGTACGTTGTCATGCACCCTACAAGGTGCCCTAATCTAAGGCGCCATGAAGCCACCCCCAGAAGGCTCCGTATAAGGTGCCGTACAAGGTGCCCCATAAGGCACCGTAGGTTAAGGCACCTGAAAAGCAGGACATGGGGTAGCAGCCTGCACATGAACACAGGATGCTACACAGCTGACAGACGCAGATAGACGGGCAGAAGGATGGTTGGTGACTGCCATGAGGTTAATATGTGCTGGCAGCACAGATCTGCAGAGATATGACTGTTACAGGAATGACAAGTACCGGTGTAGGAAAGGCATAAAAAAAAGAGAACAAAGAGAGAGCGAACCCATGACCACTGGCCTGAAAAATCACTGCACAAACCAGTAGGCCACACCACCACTGTGAGGTTCACAGCAATGGCTGCATACAAGAACACTCCAGGGCACCACACAAAACGCCTTCTGTGTGCCAGGAGAGGGCAACCCCAACAGTCTCCATGATGCAATGCAGAGAGATGAGGATTTTGGATTTCTTAGGAATTGGGGAACATTCTGGGGAAAGGAGGGGCTCTTCCGAAGGGATGGGCTTCACTTTAACCGGGATGGAACCAGGCTGCTGGCATTAACCTTTAAAAAGGAGATAGAGCAGCTTTTAAACTAGATAATAGGGGAAAGCCGACAGTCGCCCAAGAGCGGATGGTTCGGAAGAATGTATTCTTGAAGGATACTACCAAAAGCAGAGAGGTTCCAAAAAAGAGTAAAGTAGCCCAAATGCCCTCGAGTATGGAGCAGATAGAACTTAAAGATCCCAAATTACCTATGTCTACCAATAGCCAAATTAATATGAATAAAATACAGTCTCTAAAATGCTTGTATGCAAATGCTAGAAGTCTAAAAAATAAGATGGGAGAGTTAGAATATATAGCACTAAATGAGAGGCTAGATATGATTGGCATATCAGAGACATGGTGGAAGGAGGACAACCAGTGGGACACTGTGATACCTGGGTAGAAACAAACATGATGACAGAAAAAGACCACATGGCCTATCTAGTCTGTCCTTCCATAACAACTACAACAGTCCACTTTTTACCTTTAGAGATCCTCTGTGTTGGTCCCATGCTTTTTTGAATTCAGTTACTGTCCTCATCTCTACCACCTCCACTGGGAGACTATTCCATGGATCCACTACTCTTTCTGTAAAGAAATATTTCCGCATATCACTCCTGAATCTATCTCCCTTCACCCTCATCCCATGTCCCCTCGTAGCAGAACTTGCTTTCAATTGAAAGAGGCTCTCTCCCTGAACATTTATGCCACGGAGGTATATAAACATCTCAATCATATCACCTCTATCCCGCCTTTCCTCTAAGGTGTACATATTAAGATCCTTAAGTCTGTCCTCATATGCTTTATAATGAAGCCCATTAATCATTTTAGTAGCAACCCTCTGCACCGACTCCATCCTGTTCACATCCTTTTGAAGGTGCGGTCTCCAGAATTGCACACCATACTCCAAATGAGGTCGCACCAAAGACTTATACAGAGGCATTATGACCTCCTTTTTTCTGCTAGCCATTCCTCTCCGTATGCACCCAAGCATCCTTCTAGCTTTTGCCGTCGCCTTTTCTACCTGTTTAGCTACTTTAAGATCATCAGACACGACCACGCCTAGGTCCCGCTCTTCTTTAGTGGACAAAAGTACTTCACCTCCTATACTGTATTGCTCCCTTGGATTGCTGCAGCCCAAATGCATGACCTTACATTTTTTAACATTAAATCCCAGCTGCCAAATTCTAGACCATTCTTCAAGCTTAGCTAGATCCCTCCTCATGTTATCTACACCTTCCTGGGTGTCTACTCTATTGCAGATTTTGGTATCATCCGCAAAGAGGCAAACCTTATCCGACAGCCCTTCCGCTATATCACTAACAAAGATGTTAAAAAGGATCGGACCAAGGACAGATCCCTGGGGCACACCACTGGTAACATCCTTCTCCTCAGAGTGAGCTCCATTTACTTGTACTCTTTGTCGCCTCCCACCCAACCAATTTTTAACCCAAGCAGTAACTTTAGGGTCCATCCCTAGGGTGCTCAGTTTGTTTATAAGTCGCCTGTGAGGAACAGTGTCAAAGGCTTTACTGAAATCTAAATACACCACATCTAGGGCTCTCCCTCGGTCCAATTCCCTGGTCACCCAGTCAAAGAAATCAATCAGATTTGTCTGACAAGACCTGCCTCTGGTGAATCCATGCTGCCTCGGATCCTGTAATCCGCTGGACTCCAGAAACCTCACTATTTTCTCTTTCAGCAGCGTTTCCAATAATTTACTCACCACCGAAGTTAAACTAACCGGCCTGTAGTTTTCAACCACATTCTTACTTCCGCTTTTGTGTAAAGGCACCACACAAGCCTCTCTCCAGTCCTTTGGCACCACTCCCGTAATCATAATGATAGAGCTGATCAAATTGGTGGAGGGGTTGCGCTCTATGTTAGAGAGGGCATTGAGTCAGAGAGAGCATTGAGTTAGAGAGGGCATTGAGTCAGAAAGGATTAAAGTTTTGCAGGAAACAAAATTTGCTGTAGAATCTCTATGGATTGAAACTCCATGTAAAAAGGGGAAGGCGATGGCAGTGGGGGTGTACTATTGACCGCCTGGCCAGAATGAACAAATGGATGATGAAATGCTCAAAGAAATCAAGGAAGCTAACAAAAGTTATAGTGCAGTAATAATAATGGGTGATTTCAATTACCCCGGTATCGACTGGGTCAGTGTCACGGCAGGACATGCTAGGGAGATAAAGTTCCTAGATGAAATAAACGACTGCTTCTTGGAGCAGCTGGTTCATGAACCGACAAGATGGGAAGCCATATTAGACCTAGTCCTAGTCCAGAACTAGTGCAAGAAATAAGGGTGTTGGGGCCACTTGGTAATTGTGTTCATAGCATGATCGCCTTTGTTTTAATTAGTGCAGGAGGGATAGTATCACCCTCCTGGAAATCCACAGTACTACCTTTTAACTTTTGAAAGGGAGACTATGATAAAATGAGGAAAATAGTTAAGAAAAAACTAAAAGGAGCAGTTGCAAAGGTTAAAGACTTACATCAAGCTTGGGTGTTGTTGAAAAATACTATCTTGGAAGCCCAGACCAGCTGTATTCCACGCTTTAAGAAAAGTGGAAGGAAGTCCAAAAAACTGCCAGCATGGTTTAAAGGGGTGGTCAGAGAGGCTGTTGTTACCAAAAAAGCATCTTTCAGGAAATGGAAAAAAGAGCCAATCGATGAAACCTGGAAACAGCACAAGCACTGGCAAGTCAAATGCAAGGCATTGATAAGGCAGGCAAAGGGAGAATTTGAGAAGAAGCTTGCTGCGGAAGCAAAAAGGCGAAATAAATACTTTTTCAAGTATATTCGTAATAAAAAACCTGTGAGAGAGTCAGTTGGTCCATTAGATGATAGAGGGGTTAAAGGGGCACTAAGAGGCGAAAAGGCGATAGCGGAGAGACTGAATGAATTCTTTGCTTCGGTCTTTACTGAGGAAGATGTAGGGATGTTACCCATGACTGAAGTGGTATTTAAAGGTGTGGAAGAATGGAAGGAAATATCGATACATCAGGAAGATGTATTACAACTGAAGAGTAGCAAATCACCTGGGCCGGATGGTATACATCCAAGGGTGTTGAAAGAACTGAAATATGAGATTGCAGACCTGCTTATTAGTAATCTGTGAACTATCATTAAAATCATCTCTAATACCTGAAGATTGGAGGATCGCCAATGTAACACCAATTTTTAAAAAGGGTTCCAGGAGTGATCCGGGAAACTACAGACCGGTGAGCCTCACGTCAGTACCAGGAAAAATGGTAGAAACCATCATAAAGAATAAAATTACTCAGCATGTTGATAGTCATGGCCTAATGGGAGACAGCCAATATGGATTTAGACAAGGAAGATCTTGTCTTACTAATCTGTTACGTTTTTTTGAAGGTGTGAATAAACTGGTGGACAAAGGTGAGTCGGTTGATATAATGTATCTGGACTTTCAGAAAGCCTTTGACAAGGTCCCTCATCAGAGACCTTTGGCAAAACTAAAGAGTCATGGGATAGGAGGCAGTGTACTACTGTGGATCAGGAACTGGTTAAAAGATAGAAAGCAGAGGGTAGGGCTAAATGGCCAATTTTCCCAATGGAGAAAGGTGAATAGTGGTGTACCCCAGGGATCTGTGCTGGGTCCGCTGCTTTTTGACATATTCATAAATGACCTGGAAAATGGAATAACGAGTGAGTTTATCAAATCTGCAGATGACACAAAACTATTTAAAGTTGTTAAAACCCAAGAGGATTGTGGAAAATTGCAAGAGGATCTTGATAAATTGGAAGACTGGGCATCAAAATGGCAGATGAAATTTAATGTAGACAAGTGCAAAGTTTTGCACCTAGGGAAGAACAACTCAAACTATGGTTACACGATGTAAGGTTCCACATTAGGAACCACCACCCAGGAAAAAGATTTAGGCGTCATTGTGGATACCATGTTAAAACCCTCGGCCCAGTGTGCAGCGGCAGCCAAGAGAGCAAATAGAATGCTAAGTATCATAAGGAAAGGAATGGAAAATAAAACAAAAGATATTATAATGCCTCTATATCATTCCATGGTGAGACCGCACCTTGAATATTGTGTGCAATTCTGGTTGCCGTATCTTAAAAAGGATATAGCATTATTAGAAAAGGTTCAGAGAAGAGTCACCAAAATGGTAAAGGGGATGGAAGGATACTCCTATGAAGAAAGGCTAAAAAGGTTAGGGCTCTTTAACCTGGAAAAGAGACGGCTGAGGGGAGATATGATAGAAGTCTATAAATTATTGAACGGAGTGGAACGGGTAAATGTAGATCGATTGTTTACGTTATCAGAATATAGAAAGACTAGGGGACATGCAATGAAGCTACAGGGTAAACTATTTAAGACTAATAAAAGAAAATATTTTTTCACTCAACGTGTAATCAAACTCTGGAATTTGTTACCGGAGGATGTAGTAAAGGCTGTTAGTGTAGCTGGGTTTAAAAAAGGTTTGGACAAGTTCCTGGAGGAAAGGTCCATAAACCATTATTAAGAAGGGACCCAGTATATCAATGCTTGACCCAGTACAAGCATTGTGGAACCTGTGTCTTTTCGGGAAACTGCTAGGTACGTATGACCTAGATTGGCCACTGTTGGATACAGGATACTGGGCTTGATGGACCTTGGTCTGACCTAGTATGGCACATCTTATGTTCTTATGTTCTTATGTCCACAACAGGCGTCCACAGCTCATATCACAGTCTGTAAGTGGGACGAGAGCCACATAGAAACACATGCACACACACCATGAGATGTTATGCAGTGTAAACAGCATGCAAAAGAGCATGGGAGCGATACAGAAAGGGCATCAGTGGCCGGCTGAAGGGACGGCTGTGTGGACGGCGTGTGGATCAGGGCAACAGAATGAAAAAGGAGTATGTGAGAATCCAACCTGCACAGTGACGTGGCACAGACGAGCCAATAACAGCGGTACCAATCCACCAAGCCGACTGCTCACATGGACGCTACAAAGATATAGCCATATGTAACACACAATATGCGACAGATAGGCTGCAGAGAGGGCACACTGTGGTGCACAGCGCAGAGATGGAAGGGTGTTGTGGAGAGGTGACGAGGCTGCAGCCATTGCATGGGCAGGTTAGCAGAGCACAGGAAAGGAAAAGGAATGGAACATGTGGGAATCAAACCGGCAACCTATGGACTGCCAATGGGTGTCTGTGACCACTATCCCAAACAACCCCAACCAGCACAATGCAAACAAGTTACTGCAAAAGGCACACCCTGTATCGCAGTGCTGAGATGGATGGCCACTCTGCTCTACTGTGAACTGCAGACATCGCGTCCCTCACCTTGCTGCACCTTACGCCTGTAATAAACTCCCGGGGTCTGTGTGCCAGGCACCCTCTCAAACACACATCCAATCCATGCTGAAAGCTCACCTACCCACTGCTGCCTTTGGAACCTAACTACCCTGATCTCCCTCCTCCTTCGCCCTCTCTTAGCCCTGCTCCCACATTCTCCCATTTTTCATAACTAGAATGTAAGCTTTGGTGAGCAGGGTGTCTGTCCTACATGTCTGTGCAGCGCTGTGTACGAGGGGTAGTGCCAGACATAAGTACTGAGTTATCTATTTAATTAACCAGTTGTTTATCCTGCCCTATCCATCAATTAAAGCGGTGGCCAATGGAGGGCCTTGTGGCCTGCCCAAGGCCACAAGGAATGTCAATAAGACTAGAAACCCCAGTCCCTCAGGCCTGACATTGCTGTCCCCAGGTGGGATGTGAACCCATGGCCCCCTGGGCTGAGGTACCCTGTCCTAACCAACAAGCCATGTCTCCCACTGTGCAGGTGCAGTAGGTGTGGCAGTAATGAAATTAGTGAGATATTACTTTGTGATGTAACTATACCCATACATCGTACACCGTAACAATACCCGTACACCTTCCCCCCCCCCACCGTCCCCCTTTCTCCACCCCCATGCTGAAGCACACATACCAGCCAACTCCAATGCCTGCTCTCTGACCCTTCCCCCCCCTCTATTCACTAACTCTACTCCTTCCATTCCTGTCCATGTGAATTGCTGTTCCTTTCTCTCACCAGCAGTCTGTGACATGTCTGTAAACAGTTTAGGCACATATGTGATGGGCGGTATAATAAGTATTTAATAAACAAACAAATAAACAATATTTCCCAAGCAGGATATCAGGGACATTCACAATGCAGAAGTGGGGATAATGTGTATGAATGCAAGTTACAACCCCTGGTGCCCACCCTGTCCGGATGGCTGGGGAGCCTTGCTGCCCAGGAGACCTTCATGCAGCATGAGGAGATCCTCAGCCATCTGGACAATGGCACGTACCACCCGCCCCAGGGTACGGGTCTGTGTCCACTGTGCATGGGACACAGCACACATTGCCACAGACAGGCAGCGCACACACATGCCACCACACAGACACACTGTACCCGCTGCCTGTGTGGCGGCATCGGCAGACCGTCCATCTGTGGCAATGTGTGCCAGGCACCTGCCCATCTGTGAGACATCCCTGGCACCATGGGGCAGGTGGCAGGGGCCTCCAGTGGCCTGTGGTGCCCAGGACTGGCCACTCCCTCACCCACCTCACCCCCCCTGCATCCCAACCCCTCTCCCCCACCCACCCCTCCACCTCCACCTCCCCATCCCCATCCCCCCACCCCACCTCCCCCTCCCTGGACACTCCCCCCATCCCCTCTCCTCATCCTGATCACACTCTCCCCAATCTGGGCTGGCGGCTGGCCCCTCCTGCTCCACCATGGCACCGGTGTCGATGGCCACTGCCGCCACCCCCAGGTCCTGCGCCCCTGGGGCTGGCTGCCTGGGTCCATTGTCAGGAGCATCGCCACGATCTGCATCCACTGTGGAGGGAGAAAATAACATTACCACCATGGCCATGTGTTTGCCACATCATGGACATATAGTAGGTGGCACCACAGGATGGTGGCCCACCTGATCATGCTGTTGTGCGACACACAGGCTGTCTCACTCACCATGTCTGCTGACCAATGCGCGACGCTGCAGCTGCCGCAGCAGCCGTGGGCGATGCAGCCGCAGCCACAGCCCCACCCTGCACAGCTCGCCCACCTGGGGGTACAGCAATGGATACAGATCGTTATGGGACAGACATCACTGGCCATCGGCTGATGCACCTCACACATGGCCATGGGCAGCAGGGGGATGCACCAGCTGCAAACTGTAGGTACAATGCCAGGTGTTGGCCATGCCACCTGCATGTGTGCGTGTGCGGCTCAACATGTGTGGGTCACCCCCCGCGCATACTGTGTGCAACCACCCATGCACCATGTGCCCACCTGATGGGCATCCTCTGTGTTACATGGTTGCCCCATGCCAATTGCGGCAGTGTCAGGCTGCATAACAGGTACATCATAGCAGCAGTGCTGCATGGTGCCGTTTGCCGTGTGATGGATCACCCTGTCTGCTACACCTGACGAGGTGCCTGAGACAACTGGCAAGGGTATGCTGTGACTGCCCATGCCCGTGCCACAGGTGTCCATGGCAGCAGTGCTACACATGTGGCTAGCCATTGTGCCATGCATAGAGCAGCAGACTCACCTACGAAGGTCCAACAGATGTATCACAGATCCTGCTGTATAGACCAGGGGCCACCTGGGGTAAGGGCAGCCCTACACACATCAACTGGCACACCTACCATAGCACCAGGGGTAAATACAGTCCCCTGTAATGAGGCCTGAGGCCATCTGGGGCCAGAGCACACACACACAGGTCAATGATATGAGAGGTAGACTGTGGTCACAGTGCTGAGTGATCCTGATGGCATCGACATACGATGCCTCGATCTCCTCTCCACACATGCCCCCCCTGATCCCCTGCAGTCAGGCCTCCAGCCATTACACCCCACCGAAATGGCTCCTGCCATAGTCCACAGCAACTTGTCCCTGGCCCAATCAAAGAACCCATAATATGTGGTCATCCATCATGACCGCCCTGCTGCCATTGACACTGGTTACCAGAACCTTCTTCCCAATACCCTGCCCTTGCTTGGTCCGAAGGGCTCTGTACCATACAGGTCCACCTCCCATCTCCCCCATCACTCGCTCTGTGTGTGGGCTGGTGGCTCCCCCTCCCCCACTACCCTGCTCCCAGATGGTGTACCCCCAAGGATCTGTCATGGATCCCTCATTACACCCTCCATACACAGTCCCCTGGTGTGCCCATCACCACCCATGGCTTGCAGTACTATCTAGATACTGATGGCTCACAGAGCCACCTACCCACACCTGAACCCCCCCCCCCCCCCGGCTAACCAAACCATTATCCACACCTGGCATGCTGACATTGCTGCCTGGATGTCTCACCACAGCCTGAAAGCAAACATGGCCACGACCGTACCTCCCATCCATCACCGTAACACCTCTCTGCCCCCCCCTCTGTTGTCGGTGTCTGTGGATAACTCTGTACCTCCCGCAGTGTCCCCAGGCTGCAATCTGGGGCCATCCCTGACCCCTCACTCCTGTGCATGACACACAGCCATCTGATAGTTAACACCTTCCCCCTCTTTCTCTACAACAGCAGTGACACCCGCCCCATCCTCCCTGAACACACCACCAATATGCCCATGCACTCCCTAATTGCATCCTGTCAGGGCCACAGTAATCTGCCCCCTGCAGGTCTCACCTGGACTCACCATATTCCCCATCAATGTGTGCAACAATCTGCTGTGCGTCCAATCCTGCACCAAGCCAGTCATGGCCATACTACCCCCCCTGTCAGGTCACGTCAAAGCCTCCATATCCTTTACCACATCCATGTCAAAAATCCCCTGCTGAGTTCAAAATGCAGAGATTCTATGGCTCCACACCACCTCCCGTCTCCCATCTCCCCGTATACCCCCCCCTGAAAACATCAGCCCCCAGCAGACACCTCCCACCTGTGAAGTACACCCATACTGCTAACTCTAGACCCCGCCCCTCTCACCGTGATGTACTGTATGCCGTGAACAAACTACCACTGTCTGTACACCAGGCACCGTCTCCAACCCCCCCCCCACAAATCCAGGATGAAACCACATGTACCTGCTGCAGCCTTGGAAGCATGATTCGCCTGACCCCCTCCCCTGTCCCCTGCGGTATCCCTCCCACCCCATCTGTGTCCGTGCTGACTAGATTGTAAGCTCTGATGAGCAGAGCATATCTCCCTCCTGTCTGCACAGCGCCACATACACCATGTAGCGCTTACAAATGCTCAGTAGTAGTAGTAATACATGTCTGCACCATCACGGCCACAGCACCAGAAAACACAGCTGACAGGGGTCACGTTTCAGGCAGGCACACCAGGCTGACAACACACACACAAGGCAATAAGGTCTGAAGGGAAGATACAGAGATATAGTGTTATTTATTTATTTATTTTATTTATTTTATTTACATTCTCTTATGTACCGCGCTATTCTGCATCAGTGCGGTTTACATTGAACAAACTGAAATTACATTGAACAGGGCATTATAACTTGGAGATAACTATTTTACAGGGAACATGGGCTATGGAGGGTTAAGTGGCTTGCCCAAGACCACAAGGAGCACCTGTGGGACTAGAAACCCCAGTCCTTCCGGCCCAAGGTTGCTGTCCTCTAGTGGGATTTGAACCCCCGACCTTCTGGCCTGAAGTACCTTGCCCCAACCACTAGGCCACTTCTCCACTCCAGGCCACTGCCACACAATGAAGTGCATCTGCAGTGCACAAGCAAATGCACAAACATGCCAATGTCATGTCCCAGTGGCCCAGCACCACCCCTCAGATGTGTAGACCTAATGTGTGGGTATCTGTGGGTCATACAGCAGTGTAGATGCCCATAGAACAGCACGTGATGTGCTGAGAAAGATCAGATGTCAGGTAGTCATGTAAATAAACCCCTTTTAATGCACATATGGCATCAGAAACAGTGACACAATGCAATATGAGGACATGGTATTAGGTACGAGAGTCACATGTTGGCAAAAAGCAAAGAAGGCGGAATCTCACTGACATACAGAGGTAGCACTATGCGGAAGGCCCACTGCAATGGGTGCGGTGGATATAGGAGCAATCATAATATGGCAATGTACAGGGAATGCACAAATGAAGCCTGGAAATTGACACACCCGCCGCCACACTGCAAAGGTACTGGTGCAATGTGAGTGGCGCAATGTTATGTCATAAAGAGGACTGTGCACACATGCAAAGATAAGTCTGCAAATCAATGTACGTTCCCACATCTGTCCAGTAAACACACACAATAACATGTACGCAGAGGTACAAAGAGACATCCACAACGGTGCACGTATCCACACAAATCCCACCCCGGCACACGCACCAGTGTAAGAAACGAGTCAAGCACATGCACATGCACCGTGTACGTTGATACAGGACAGAGTGCTGCCCCATATCCACTCTAACACCCCCTGCAATGGTCAAACAGCAATCAGAGATGGTAGCACGCATCACAGTGTTCTGGAGGCAAATAGTGTGTCATGTACAAGTGTAAGGTAGCCACGCAAATAAGCAGGACCTACAGAATGTCTCTCCTGTGCCACATACGTGGCTGCATGTACCTGTGTAGCCAAATATTGGTACAATGACTGCGATGTGAGTCCCACACATTGGCCAAACACAGCAACACAATATCAGATGGATGTACAACATACAGTGCGCATGTGAGTTCCTGCTGTAGATGAACGGACAAGTGTCCACAATGCAAATGTCACCTGTGACCCCACAAGTCCAGCTATGACCATCCCAGATTACATGGCCTTGCAAAGTCACGAGTGACGTCTCAATGTTCCACAGCAATGCAAAGGTGCTGTGTCTCTGCTGCGATAAACGCAACACACAGACAGAGCACGGCAGCAATGTGTGTCAGTCATCCTGGTGATGCTCAAAGTATCAGGCCAACAATGATGTCCATCATAGGCATGTGTCCGAATCGCATAGGTCCATCTCCCAATGGCACCATCACCCATGGACCATTGCATGGAGGTGTTCTGTCCACCCACAGTTGGGCAATGGGGACTGCAGATGCAGTGTAGTAGATGTGCTGTGTGTGTTGGCTGTGCCCTGTGTCAAAAAGAGTAGAGAAAAGGTAAAGGTATGCTACACACACCATCAGGTCACAATGCAGACAGTGACACCACAATATGTACATAATGAATCCCCAGAAATGAAAACATGACATGACCACAACACACAGAACAGTACATGTTGACCACAGCAGGAAATGGCATTGCAGACCAGGTTGCCATCTCAACATGGTCATGTCTATGCCCATGTCACACAGGCATCCTAGAGGTCCACAGCATGTCCAGCAGTGGTGGTGCACATAGATCCCATAGAAAGGCACGATGATATAAACAGGCCAAAAGAAACATCTACACGTGGATGTCAGTCAAAGAAGATCTAAGGTGCAACCTACCGTCAGTGTGCAGCAGGTGTCTGATGGGGACTGTCTGAGCCAGGCAAAGGGCACAAGGGGTCACAGTAGAGGCAGAGGATGTCAATGAAATGCATCCAATCACCACGTCGTCATGTTCAGCCATCAGTGGCACATGTCCAAGGTATGGTGAGATGCGTGTAACCGAAACATTGATGCGTAGTGTCCTGTCAGCAAACATGAGACAAGTCAGGCAACAATACATGACACATATGTAGACACATGCGCACAATGTACATAAGGGCAACAGCAGAAGGTCACAGATAGATGAGTGATCACCACTGCACAGGTGTCCAGACACATCCCTGCACCAGACAATGCCAGAGGGCATCGGAAGGTACCATCACATAGACACGCCCCAAAGACACAGAGACATACACAGTGAGACAAGGTGAGCATGCTGCACATAACATACGGCATGTCTGTGCACAATCAGCGACCAGTGGAGACAATCATGACAGTCCATGAAATGATACACTGATGTTGTATAATGCCACAATGCCAGGGAAGGGTGTACATGCTATCCACCAACCCCACACACTGTGCCCGGAGACACACACAGCTCGGTCACATGTGCCCCAAATACAGTGTATAAACACAAGAAATGGTCACAGGCCAATGGCCATATGCGTGGCAACCAGAACATATGGGGGATGGAGCCACAGGCCAAACAGGTGTATAACAACATATGTGCAGTGGAGAGGGAAACACAGACATGTGTAATGCTGCACTGTCCCCACAGTACATTTACCTTTATGTCCACCCACCCCAGTCACCTGCAGGTTGAATGATGTACACACAGTTCCCACATGCACCACAGCACTGGGCAGGGTCAGCAGCTTATCCTGGGAGAGTCAAAAACACAAGTGACAAATATATATGTCATGATAATGGCATGAAACACATAGGGCAACACGTACATGGAGACCCATATGCACATCCCCACATATGCAGGACTTACAGGAGAACAGCTCCTCAATCAGATGTTGCCTGACTGTCATCCCCTCATGTGTGTCACCACGGCCACGTACAGGAGGGTACACAGGACCCCCCTCCAGATTCTCATTAATTTCAAATGGGACATTGTGTCTGAGAGCAATGTTGTGCAGGATGCAACAAGCCAGAATGATACGTGTCACAGTAATGGGTCGGTATTGTAAGGCACCACCGGTCCTATCCAGACACCTGAAGCGACTCTTCAGAACTCCAAAGGTATGCTCAATGACTGAGCATCTGGAGGCATGGGCCTCAATGTACCTCATCTCTGCACCTGTCCGTGGAAGACGCACAGGAGTCAGCAACCAGGCACGACAGCCATATCCCACATCTCCTGCAGAATGAAATGTGGTAAGATCAAGCGGGAGATGATGGACACACAAAAGCACAGAAGCATCAACGTGTGACTGGACAACAGATAAACAGGGACACAAACATACAACGTCATAGAATGGCACACGATGGCTCTGCACCAGCGTCTGGAGCTGGGAGACACAGAACCCAGGGAAAGGCTAATGAGGGCAACACACATCAACTGTATCCAGGCCAAACACACGGCCAACCACCTGGACTCAAACGTCAGTAGTGGCAGTTGTGAAGGCATCAGGCGGACAACCGGCAAAGCACAATGGAAGGGGCAGAGATGCGCATGTGTGCAATCATGTGACGCCCATGATACAGTGCACACACAGCAGTTGTCACAGAAACATATTCCTGAGGGGTCAGGTCAGGATGGCAGTAAAGACAAGATAATGTAGACAGACATACAGCATACATGTGTGATGTAAAGTGTCACCACAACTCCACCCACATGTTGTCGCAGACAAGGACAATGGAGAATGGCCCCCACACACACCATACAGCATGAGAAAGGTTCTGGGGGCATACATAACCCCCCCCCCCTTCCTGGACCACACACACACACACACACACACATGTTGCATACTGAATCCATGAGGGATACACCACAAAGGCACACACATGTACATCTGCGTGTGCGGTATGTCCGAGGTCTTGTGATGGAGTCGTTATCAACCAAGAGGTGTCGCACCCCACCATAGAAAGGACACACCATATGTGCCCAGAGTGTCCCTGTCCATAAGACCTGTGAAACAGAGCAGCAGTAGCATATACCAGTGTTACCCACATGTGTGCCGAGACACCCAGATGAGCAATGAGCCACACATGGTAGACATAGTTACATGTAAAATCCCACAAAGATATGTGACCACGTCTCCGGTGATGGTGACAGGATGTGACGGTGTACAAAGCCCCATACAAGGCAGCACCCCACAACCACAATGCAAGGAAAGGCATGCAGAGGTCACAGGTGACAATGGGACCCCAGATATCATACACCATACGCGCATGTGAGATATGGTAAATACCCACCCAGCAGGACACAGTCCTCATATTGTCCGGCCTCAAATTGGCCAAACAGTGCCGAGTGCTGCAGGATATAGGAGTCATGTGCGGACCCTGGGAACCATGGAACCACATTCAGAATATGCATATTTGCAGCACAAACAACCTGCACATTCAGGGAATGGTAGTGTTTGCAGTTGCGGAACACAACCTCCCTGTCACGTGGCAGGACCAGGGCAACATGTGTGTAATCAATAGCTCCCATCATGTGTGGTATCCCTGCAAGCCGCTGGAATGCCTGGCCCAGGGCCCCCCAATGTTGCCTATTGTTAGGAATCACAATGTAATTCCCAAACCGGCTGACCATGGCCCACAGTACATGGTGGAGACAGCATGAGAAAGTTGGCCTGCTCATCCTGCCCACTGCAGCCACCAAGGATTGGAAACAGCCAGAGGCAAAGAAATGTAGGGCAGCCAGGAGCTTGGCCAATCCTGGTATGGCATGTGACCGGGCAGTCTGGGGCTCGATGTCAGGTCTTAGATCCTCATAGAGCTCCATAATAGCCCCTGTGTCCAGACGGTAGAGGGAGATGACCTGGTCCTCACGTATGTCCTGAAGCATGGGCCTGGGCCTGTAGAGGCGAGGCAGGTGAGGACACGCCTCTGTACACCTATGGCGCCGTGCTGGTATCACCTCTGCCTATGGAGCCCCCACAGCTGCAGGTCTGAATTGCAGCAGGACTGCACCCATGCTCAGTGCCACAGCCCCAGGGACACCATACCCCCATCAGGCAACTGCAGATCCACCAGCTCCACCAATGCCACCACCGCACAACACGCATTCCCGATCTGAGCCATGATAGACATGAGATGGAGCACAGTTAGATGTTAAATAGGGGGTGGGGTGTGGCAAATGATCAGAGCAAACCTAACACACCTGGTGATGCTGGGACGCACACCAGCAGCAGCATGAGAGAACGCCCAGCACGTACAGAAGCATAACGCCGTAGCGCATGTAGAAACGTGCATTCCCCAAAAAGCATGTCCCGTGATTGGCTCCGCTAAATGCAGGTAGGAGGAGCATGCGGCATGTCCCCACACCCTAGCATATCACAAACGTATGCCTTGATGCACTGCGTGCCCCACCCACACAAGTTGGAGAGCGCAGAACATAAGGCGAGTTCCAACGCGTGCAGGCAGGGCATCCACGAGTACATCTGACAATGACTAGCTTGGGGACATACCACGTGACCCACCTACACCTGCCGGAATGCGCCATATGTAACAGACAGCACTCAAAGCAATGATAAATACCGGGATGTGCAGGCGCGCACCACGAACAACGCCCGAGGATAAGCCACCCGTATATGCAGCGGTGCACACCAATAGCAGTGCTGACAATAGATCTGAATGCGGAGAGCAGAGGAGTAAGGGCGTAGTGTGTCTAGGAATGCGCCTTCCACACACACCTCACACGACGCGATACGTTATGCGTAAGGCGCGTACCTGCATGCAGGATGGGAGCAGTTACCTGTGTGGGGCAGATAAGGTGTCCCCACTGCGGTGCTCCTGCCCCGCCTTAGGGCTAAAGACAGGAGCGGGGCCTATTGCCTCGTGAGGAAGGAGTTTAAAACCTATTCCCCTGGAATGCTGGGTACTGTAGTTTTTCTGCTCCTTTCACTCCGAAATAAAGTGTAGTTGTGCGCCAGAGATGGTAAGGCTTATTTGCAAGTATTTTTATTATGGTTAAGGTTATTCTTTCATCGCATGACAAATTCAGAAATATGAACAAAACAGGTGCTTTGACACGAACAGAAAGAACTCAGGTATAAAGTCAACTTAAAGTAGAAATTCAGCTTTACTTCTAAGCAGTTTACTCAGCTCTGCCCCAAGAGGTCATTCACTTTAAACGCAGCCTCTTTTCACACACTGTTACGTTCACAGTGCTGGGGCACTTCAGGTGCAGGTAATTAAAGCTTTCCTAGCATGGCAGCAAAACAGCTCCGTAGTATTCAACTCATACACGGCATAACCAGTTTTCTTCAGTTTGGTATTTCCACACAACAAATAGTACAGTCCATGCTCTCACAGTCAGGTAAGTCAGAATTATCCTGCATTAATTCCTCAGACTGTATAGAATTATTAGCTTCCTGCAATACTGGCTGTCTGTTTGCTGTTAGCTTTAAAAAACTCTTTAAAATCCTGGAGAAGCAATTCAGCCTGTTGTCTGCTAGATAAGGAATTGTTATCAGTTGTTAAACTTCCCTCTTGATTAAGGCTGTTTCCCTTTTCCTCTCTCAGGTTAAGTGAATCAGAGTAACTCTTAGGCTCTTTTGTTAAGGTTTCAAATATAGGAGAGTTGGGTTTACCTTCACTCTGGAAGCTCTTTGGCAAATCGCTTACTTGTTGCCAAGCCCCTCTTATCCTAGGTGGCTCAGACGTCCTCCAGCTGTGAGAGTTTCCGTGCCTCTCTGGGCCAAACGGTAGTTCCCAGAATGAGTTCTTTTTCTCTCTTGCCTGCCGTGAAGGCTTCCTCTCCCAGGGCTCTGCCTTCCTCCAGGTGTCTATTCCAGGGCTTGGTCCACTTTCCTCAGGACTTCCATTTATTGCCTCTGAACAGATTCTTGCAGGTCTTCTTCTACTGCTTCGGCTCAGTCCTTGGCTGCTAGCCTTCTCTCTCTGACTGCTGCTCCTCTGACTGCTCATGGTACTCTGACCATTCCCTGGGCTTCTTCTCTTCTCCTTCTCCTTCCACTTCTCCTTCTCCTTCCAGCTCTCCTCCTTAGCAAAGCCATACTCCGGTTTAAAACCAGGTTCTCTTCTAGACACGCCCCTTCCAAGCACTGGGTGTGCCCAATCAGGACTGCACGACTCCTCCCCTGGGCTGGTATCCATGCTCAGCTCAGCAGAACGAAGTCTCTCTTTCTTTCCAGGATTGCCAATCTGACGTAAATCCTGTTGCCCTTCAGGATTTTCATCTGTCTCCATAGCCTCAGGAGGGCGCTCTTCACCACACCACGCACTGGCACCCGCAGACGTACACGTGGATGCACCGCGTACCCTCCCACCTGCGGTCCGCAGACCCAATCTCTGTGGAATGCACGCAAATGCAACCCGTGCTGCTATGCATGCGCGCGACGCTCATGCAGAATGCACGTAGGACCACACCCTAGGTACATAACCGGGCACAGCATGCACATAATGCGGAGGGTGTATGGTACAGAGGACGTACCAGATGATGGAGCAGGAGAGGCAATCTGAGACAGAAGGGGAGATCAGCCAGCAGCCACCAGCAGTCCCCACTACATCAGATCCAGAGGGGGAGGAGGCAGGCCCATCCAGGGTCACACACCACCCACCTGAGGTGCGCCAGAACCTAAGCGCTGCCAGAGGCCCGTGGCCGACGAAGCCAGGAGGAGGGCGGTCCGTTTCACTCAGGAGGAGAATGACCTTCTCCTGGCTAGTATCCTCGACAAGTTTGAGGTGCTCTTTGGCCAGCTAAGCTCCACCACCACCATTGGGGCGTGCACCAGGGCATGGGCAAAGGTCTAGACAGCAGTAGCGTCAGCAGGGGGCCCATACCATGACGTGGAGAGCCTACGCAAGCGCTACTGTGATATAAAGAGGAGCATCCAGGCCTAACTAACACAGGAGAGGCACGATGCTCAGGGCACAGGTGGGGGTGCTGTGCAGGGGGCCACCCTGACCACACTGAAGCAGTGCCTGGCGGACCGCCTGGGGCCGATGTACATCCATGGCCTGCCCCCTGTGCTGGATACAGCACACCCACATGCAGGTAAGACGGAGAGTAGTGTTCTGGCAACAGCCCATAAACAAGCAAGTGCAGGGACTGACGCAGGGGGGTGGGGGGGGGCCATGTCAGGAGACCCATAGAGATGCATGTCCTCAGCCAGTCCCATGCAACATATGGCATAACTGTCACACCTGGTGCACCATCCCCACACTGCCCATGGATCATAGCCCCCTGTCAGCCATGCACAGTGTAACCTGCCACCCACAGTCCCCACACGCAGACGGCCGAAACCTGGCCCAATGTGGGTCTGTTGCACAAGCACTCATTATGCCACACTTGGACTACTGTAACGCCATCTTACAAGGTCTACCCAAAAAGTCACTAAATATCCTTCAAATGGCCCAAAATGTGACGGCCAGGATCATCATGAAAACAAGCCTGGCTGAGCACATTACACCTGTTTTGATTGAACTACATTGGCTCCCCATTGCAGCCAGGATACAATACAAAACATTGATAAACGCATTCAAACTGATAAATAACATAGCCCCGTCATTCCTCTCCACACTTATCAGCACACAACCAACAAACAGGGACAGGAGAACTACAAACACAGCCACACTCCATGTCCCAACTAACATCAGATCTGTTAAAACAAGTACGAGTCGCAGGGCATTCTCATTCTCTGCACCAACTGGAATCAGCTACCAATCGAGCTGCGATTAATCAAAGACATTACTGTTTTCAGGAAGGAACTAAAGACTCATCTATTCAAAAGGCATTACAAGCAGCTATAACTCTCCATAAGATATAGATGAACCAAAACAATTAATTAATCATGCTCTGCTGAACCATATGTACTATATGTATAAATATGTATAAATGTAAAAATGTAAATATGTGTAGTCCAATCTCCTATACACTAATACTGTGTGCGGTGCCTCACCCCCAAAACTATGTATATATTTGTCCCACTTTTCGGTCCTGATTTGACAACCCCCAAAGATGTAATCAAACCGCTGCTGATCGCTGGAAGTAGCGGTATATAAGTGTGTACTAAATAAATAAATAAATAAACCATCTCACCCACACACCCCCCTCCCTATGCCTTGTCCCCAGCCCCACACCACACTAGTCACCATGCAGCTCCATCCCAGGGCACTGGCTTATCCCAGCAGGGCCCTGCAAAGGCCCACGGTCAGGCCCTGGTACCCCACGCACACATACAAGGGCTGGCAGCCTGCTGTACTGCAGACAGGGGCGCGGACAGTGTGTTGCCACCTGCCATGCATGGCCCTTTGCCTAGAATACCCCTGTAAGATGCACAGACTGCCACTGCACACATGGGCAGGGGTAGTGCACCAAGGGACTGCATACACAGAGGGAAGCGAGCAGACCATGAACAGATCCATGGGGTACAACTACTGGGGACGGCAGAGCAGTGGGGGTGCAGCAACAGATACACACACAGAAATAGTGTTTCATAGGATGGGGGGCCAATGAGGACAGTACAGAGCCATACACATAACCGAGAACAGGGAAACATTGATGTACCCGACATGGGACAACCAGCAGGGGAGGGGGCGGAGAGGGACGATGGATCGACGGACCAGCCAATGGGGGAGGTGGTGGGATTGGGTCAGAAGGGGGGGCCGGCCTGGCAGGCGGGGGGGGGGGGAGGGTGCCGGGGTCCAACACCACCACCCCAGCCAGAGGGACGAGGGGTGTGGGAGAATGCAGGAACCCCATGACAGAGAGTGGAACTAGGTGCTGTCCCATCAGGGGGACAGCAGGTGTCAGGCAGCACAGGCTGGGGCAGACCAGCAGAGATGGGGGGATCATGTCTGGCAGCTGGGGCAGGTAGGGCAGAGCATGCACCCCACATGGCACTGGAAAGCATGTGGGTGGTGGCCATGGACATGCATTAGGCTCGTTGCATGCCGATACCCTCCCAGGGAGTGTCCATGGGGGCAGGTGCCAGGGTGACAGCTCCGGCTGAGAGATGGTGCAGGGGAGGTGGTGTGGCGGGCAGAGAGGGGTCAGAACAGTGGAAGCAGGGCATGGCTGCCATAGATTGAGGGGAGGGGACCACCACAGGGGCAGTGGGTGTGGAAGCACGGGCGCTGCTGATAGTGCAGGGTACAAAATGGAGGTGAATGTGGCGATGGTGAATGGGGGTGGACGAGGCGTGGCGTGAGAGTGCAGGGGGGGTGACAAGTCCGTGGTAGCAGTGGTGGGCGACAATGTGATATGGAGATAAAGTACAGGGGTGGTGAGGACAGCAAGGCCACAGGGGCCAGTACATGGGGGAGACAGAGATGGACCGCACCTGTGTGTGCCATAGGCACTGGGTGCAGGGACGCAGGAGGCAATGGGGAGCCATGGGGTGTGTGGCTGCGTGTGGTGGTGTCAGGGGGTATGGCTATGGTAGCATAGGATGCTGGACACAGGAGGCACCAATATACAAGGGGCGGTGTGGGTGAGGAGCACAGGGGCCCCAACACAGAACTGTGTGCCACACACCCACACATGCACCTGCTCCATGCAGCCACCCACAGCCCACCACCAGTCACACCGCCAGGGCCCCACCCCACCCCGGGCCATGCACCCATGCACGCATATCCCCGCTACCACAGGGCACACCTGTCCCCGGCTACAGCAGCCAAACACCCCCAGCCCCACCCCAACAGTCATGCCTGGCCATGTGGGGCATTCCCAGTTGCACGCACACACAGGCACCGGTGAGCTTCCGCAGGCACCCGGGACACAGACATCGGACAGTAACACACACATCCCTGCACCAGTACCGTCCCTGGCCACATGTACGCAGCCTGGGTGCCCCCACACTGGCCGAGGTGCCCTGCAGTGGCTGATGACATGCTGTGTTCGGCCGGTCCCTGGCCCAGCCTGCCAGAGGTGGTGATGGTCCCCCCACCTACCCCTGTGCTGCAGCTGCCCCTCCTGTTGCCCCCGCTGCAGGCCCCGTCTCAGCCAGGGCCAATGGCCTGGGGGCTGGGAGCTCCACCCCCTCCTCCTCCTCGATGGCATGTATGTCACCTGGGGGGGAACAGGGAACATAGCTCAGGTGTGGCATGGCTGGCTACCCCTTTGACCTGAGGAATGATTATAGTGGGAAGTTAAAGGTTGTGAATGATAGAAATTCCTACAGTGTGAATGCAGAGCAGCCTCATGCAAGAAATCCAAGGTGGGGGCAGGGCTGTAACTCTCAGCCGAGGGATTTGAGCAGAGAGCTGAGCAAAGAGCAATTGAAACCTCCAGAGAAAGAAAGATATTACCCAGAGGACGTGTGCATGTCTGAAGATGACCTTATAGAACTTCCTAAGCCACAGAGAAAACCCCGCAGGCTAAAACCTGATATTAAGAGGGGAGAAGGACATTATCTATCCCAATCTGAGGATAGAACTAATAAGCTCTCCAGGGGTGGAACCTCCTATAGGAAGGGAGTTTATAAGAACCCTGAGTGGTGGCTTCCCTCTCTCCCAGACACAAGAGGCTACGAGAGCAGTTATTCTAGCCATAGAGCGAGTGCTACTGAGAGACACTGTGACGGCACAGCACAGGGGAACTTACAAGCATATTTTAATAAGGAGAGTTCTGAATGCGTGCAAGAACCAATGATTATTGACACACTCAGTGAGTGTTCTTCTAACAGTGACCCAATGGACTGCACACTGATTTTGTCAGATAAAATAATGTCTTTGTGCTAGTCAAGGATGTGCATAGTGTGAAAGGAAAACACTATAACTACTGAATGCTGGTTTCCACACAGTGAGACTGTGTGCTGAAGTTGAATGCTTAACTTTATACTTTACTTTGAAGCAAGAAGAAGTGTTCTATTGTTCCTTTATGTTTTTGCCAGAAAGCATGGCTCATTTCTTTTGAGTACTTGTGTTCTGTTTATTTTGAATAATCCGACCCCGGGAGGGGAATAAATCCTTTTTGCCTTCAACCACTCGTGTCGTGCAACTACATTCCTTGCCACCAGACGCAGGCCTGCTAGCCAGGAGGCAGTCTGCCCACCTGGTGGTGACATTACATATTCCCCTTGAGGTACGTGCCTTTTGTGGCATGTTGAGCTGGTGCCTCTAGCTCGTATCACACGTGCATATTGGGAACATTCACTGCGAGAGGGAGGTCCCCTCATGGTGACATATCCAACACAATATAGTTTAGGACATATATATTAGGGAATAGGCTTAAGGGATGTGGTTCACATATAGGTTTGTGTGCACCGGTCTGGAATGTAAATCATATACATATTGTATAATAGCTCACATTATAGTATAGCTCACTATGTAGATAATGCAACTCACTCTAACACATTATACCATAACTTTAACTTTTATTTCTTTACATTTTCTCACTAATACTCTTAATATCTTTGTTTGTAAGACCGCTTTGATTGTATGATAAGGCGGTATAGAAATCCAATTAAATAAAAATAAATAAAATAAATAAATGTGCGTGACACCATGGTTCTCGCCATGGTGGCGGACCGTAGCAACCCATTGGTACATCCGTTTGTCTGTGGTGCTACATCGGGTGCCGCACATGCCCATCCCCCGCCCTTGCCACGGGTATGGTACCATGTATGGGACTGTTGTCATGCACACAGACACACATGTATATGCTCACACCTGTCATTCACACCCCACTGACATGTTGCAAAATGGGACACCTGACCATCATGAGTATGGCAAACATATTTACAGTGTTTATTAAGGGGGGGAAACAGCTGTAGGACCCTGTGCAGGCTTGGGCCCTACCGCCCCAGTCCCCGGCAGTGGTGGCAGTCCCAGGGCACGGGCTTGCACAGGGCAGGGGTGGCATGTGTGGGGCCCCCACTCACACCCCCTGGGGGCCCTCATCACCTGGTGGCTGGTCAGCTGTGCTTGCCGCGTGTCTGTCGCACAGCATGCACAGCTGGTCAGCCACCACGGCCATGGTCTCCAGCACCCTCCCTAGAATGTGGGCGTGCTCCTGCTGGGCGTGTGCCTGAGCATGCACTGCCATGGCCAGGCAGAGGCCGCACATGCACCCGCACAGACACACATCTCCCCTTGTCTGTGTGGCTGCATGTACAGCATGTCTGCCTGCGGCGATGTGTGCCAGACCTGTGGCCAGATGGGGGCCATCATTGGCACTGTGGGGCAGGTGGCTGGGGCCCCCAGTGACCTGTGGCAGCCTGTGCCACTCAGGACTGGACACACCCTCCCAACCACCCCACCCCCTCCCCATTCCCCGCCACCCCACCCCCTCCCCAGCCTCCCACTCCCACTCCCCCTCCCCGCCACACCCACCACCTCCCCTTCCCCCTCCCCAGCCTCCCCCCGCACCTCCCCCCTCCTCCCTCCTCCCCCAACAACTCTCCCCTCACCCCCTCCTCCCCCTCCCCAGGCTCCCACATACCCTCCCCCTTCCCCTCCCCCTCCTCCTCCCCCTCTCTGCTTCCGGTGTCCCCTCCTCTTCGGCCTCCCCGCTGTCAGCCGCCTCCAGGCCCTCTTGGATGTCTTCAGCTGGCACTGGTTGCCCGGGTTCGGCGTCCAGCTCTGCTGGGCCCTTGTCTGCACGTGCGACCGCTGTGGGAGAGAGGTACACAGGGACGTGCCGTGCACATGGCATGGGCTGCATCACTCACCGTCACGTTGGGCCTGCTGGTCCCGCTGCACCCGCGCCACGAACCGCAGGTATCTGGCCCACAGCTCACATGCCTTCTTGCAGAGGTCCTCAACCTGTGGGTACAGCAAAGTGTGGGAACATTAGGGGACAGGCATCCATGGTCATCCGGTGCTGCACCACACACATAGCTGGGTGCAGCAGGTGGCTGCCTCTTCTGTGTGCTGTGTATCGACTGCTAGCTGTTGCCCCTGCCACATGAGTGTATGCGGTGCAAACCTCCTGGCACCCTTTGCCAGCCTGACGGCCTATCCGTGCCTGGGCCTACACCACCACGCCATATGTGCCATTGCCATGCTATGGGTCACGTGCATCATGCCGGTGGAGCTACATGGTGTCAGCATCCATGCACGGTGTGCCATGGGGGGGGCAGGGCATGCGCCACATCCCGCACATATGCACTGTGTCAGCATGTCAGCTACACCCATCAACCTGGCTGCAACCCTTGTCCGACATATGCACAGACTGCATAGGCATGTGCCACTGTATGCACTGGTGGGGGCAATGATCATGTGACTCACCAGTGGCCCTTGGACACAGCAACAGCCACGCTCGGGTGTGGCCTGAGGATGTGCCGCCATATTCCCTCCAAGGTCCAGTGACAACATGGGGCTTGGTGAGGCCTACACACATCAGCCGTTGCACCTATCATAGCAACAGGATCGATAATAGACCTCTGTACTGAGGCCTGGAGCATCCTGGGGATTTGGCAGACCTGTGAAACTGCAACAGGAGCAGGTACCATAACACCAGGATGGATAATAGACCTTTGTAATGAGGCCTGGGGCGTCCTGGGGATAGGGCACATCTGTGTAACTACAACAGCGGCAGGTACCATAACACCAGGATGAGTAACAGACCTCTGTAATAAGGCCTGGGACATCCTGGGGATAGGGCAAATCTGTGAAACTGCAACAGCAGCAGGTACCATAACACCAGGATGGATAATAGACCTCTGTAATGAGGCCTGGGGCATCCTGGGGATAGGGCACATCTGTGTAACTACAACAGGGGCAGGTACCATAACACCAGGATGAGTAACAGACCTCTGTACTGAGGCTTGGGGCATCCTGGGGATAGGGAAAACCTGTGAAACTGCAACAGGGGCGGGTACCATAACACCAGGATGGATAAAAGACCTCTGTACTGAGGCCTGGACCATCCTGGGGATTTGGCAGACCTGTGAAACTGCAACAGGAGCAGGTACCATAACACCAGGATGGATAATAGACCTCTGTACTGAGGTCTGGAGCATCCTGGGGATTTGGCAGACCTGTGAAATTGCAACAGGAGCAGGTACCATAACACCAAGATGGATAATAAACCTCTGTAATAAGGCCTGGGGCATCCTGGGGATAGGGCACATCTGTGTAACTACAACAGGGGCAGGTACCATAACACCAGGATGAGTAACAGACCTCTGTAATGAGGCCTGGGGCATCCTGGGGATAGGGCAAACCTGTGAAACTGCAACAGGGGCAGGTACCATAACACCAGGATGGATAATAGACCTCTGTACTGAGGCCTGGAGCATCCTGGGATTTGGCAGACCTGTGAAACTGCAACAGGAGCAGGTACCATAACACCAGGATGGATAATAGACCTCTGTAATAAGGCCTGGGGCATCCTGGGGATAGGGCACATCTGTGTAACTACAACAGGGGCAGGTACCATAACACCAGGATGAGTAACAGACCTCTGTAATGCGGCCTGGGGCATCCTGGGGATAGGGCAAACCTGTGAAACTGCAACAGGGGCGGGTACCATAACTCCAGAATGGATAATAGACCTCTGTAATGAGTCCTGGGGCATCCTGAGGATAGGGCACATCTGTGTAACTACAATAGGGGCAGGTACCTTAGCACCAGGATGAATAATGGACCTCTGTACTGAGGCCTGGAGCATCCTGGGGATAGGGCAGACCTGTGAAACTACAACAGGAGCTGGTACCTTAGCACCAGGATGAATAATAGACCTCTGTAATGAGGCCTGGGGCATCCTGGGGATAGGGAAAACCTGTGAAACTGCAACAGGGGCGGGTACTTGGCACCAGGATGAATAATAGACCTCTGCAATGAGGCCTGGAGCAACCTGGGGATAGGGCACATCTGTGAGACTGCAACAGGGGCAGGTACCTTAGCACCAGGATGAATAATATACCTCTGTCATAAGGCATGGGGCATCCTGGGGATAGGGCAGATCTGTGTAACTACAACAGGGCCAGGTACCTTAGCACCAGGATGAATAATGGACTTCTGTAATGAGGCCTGGGGCATCCTGGGGATTTGGCAGACCTGTGAAACTGAAACAGGAGCAGGTACCATAACACCAGGAGCAGGTACCATAACACCAGGAGTGGAGGAGTAGCCTAGTGGTTGGGGCAAGGTACTTCAGGCCGGAAGGTCAGTGGTTCAAATCCCACTAGAGGACAGCAACCTTGGGCCGGAAGGACTGGGGTTTCTAGTCCCACAGGTGCTCCTTGTGGTTTTGGGCAAGCCACTTAACCCTCCATAGCCCATGTTCCCTGTAAAATAGTTATCTCCAAGTTATAATACCCTGTTCAATGTAATTTCAGTTTGTTCAATGTAAACCGCACTGATGCAGAATAGCGCGGTATATAAGAGAATGTAAATAAATAAATAAATAAATAAATATAATAGACCTCTGTCATGAGGCCTGGGGCATCCTGGGGATAGGGAACATCTGTGTAACTAAAACAGGGGCAGGTACCATAACACCAGGATGAGTAACAAACCTCTGCAATGAGGCCTTGGCCATCCTGGGGATAGGGCAAATCTGTGAAACTGCAACAGGAGCAAGTACCATAGCACTAGGATGGGGGAGAGAGACCTCTGTGATGAGGTGTGGGCCATCCTGGGGATAGAGCAGACCTGGGAAATGCAACAAGGGCAAGTACCATAACACCAGGATGAATATTTGACCTCTGTAATGTGTTCTGCAGCCTCCTGGGGACGGGGCAGTTCTGCACACATCAACAGGGGGGCCTACATTCATCCCATTTGGACTCCACAGACACCTCCTTTTCCCTTGCTGTGCGTGTCTGATATGTGTGTTGGTTGCCGTCTATTGTTTTGCACTCCTAGGTTTGGGTGCTTGTCCCCATGCACTTACCTCATGTGGGTAGTCAGAATCCCTATTACAGCGCCTGGTGAGGCGCCCCCAGGTCCTCCTCACCCTGGTGAGGTCCTGCCTGCGGGAGGAGCCTGGAAACAGGCGCTCCTGGCGGAAGCATATTAGTTTTGACAGGAGGTAGAGGTCTGCATGTGTAAATGCAGGCTTTCTGGACCTAAATCTTCAAAATACACACTCCACAAAACAAAAAATGCTTCTCAGAAAACTTCAATGTTCATTATGCAATGATCTTAAACACATAATCGCTACATGGAAGGTCTCAGTAACCACGGGCTTATGACAGATATAATACAAAATCACTGTCATGATACACAGGCCCCCATAACATCAATGAACCTCCATATAGACCCAGACAGGCCACCAAAACACATTCAAAGATGGATCACTTAGCTTTAGAAAACATGTCTGTGTCTTAATCGGTGACCACCCCCCTCCCCGATGCTTCAATTCAGAGCTCACAAGCGTTTCGCGAGTACCCTCGCTTCATCAGGGGAAACACCAACTGTCCAACAAAACAAATAACAAACATTAATCATTAAAAATCTAGTTGGGGGTGGAGTTTCTGTTTGGAAGGAAGTTTGTATGGTATATAAGGTAGGATGTGTGATTTCGAAGGAGATGATCTGTGAGCATGCGCGGCGTTTTTGGATCAGCTGTGTTAAAGGAAGGCTGGAGACATCGCGGCTCTGTGCTTTATGTTCAATTTACCAATCTGGGGTGGGGGTGAGTACGGTGCCAGAGGTGAGTTTGTTGGTTTAAGCTTTTGTCGGGAGATTTTTAATGATTAATGTTTGTTATTTGTTTTGTTGGACAGTTGGTGTTTCCCTTGATGAAGCGAGGGTACTCGCGAAACGCTTGTGAGCTCTGAATTGAAGCGTCGGGGAGCAGGGTGGTCACCGATTAAGACACAGACATGTTTTCAAAAGCTAAGTGATCCATCTTTGAATGTGTTTTGGTGGCCTGTCCGGGTCTATATGGAGGGCCATTGATGTTATGGGGGCCTGTGTATCATGACAGTGATTTTGTATTATATCTGTCATAAGCCCGTGGTTACTGAGACCTTCCATGTAGCGATTATGTGTTTAAGATCATTGCATAATGAACATTGAAGTTTTCTGAGAAGCATTTTTTGTTTTTGTGGAATGTGTATTTTGAAGATTTGGATTGTTACACTCTGAGAAATGACCTGATATATATTTTTTGGCTTTCTGGACCTGGCAGCCATCTTGTCTGCTGTATGTGGTCAAACCTCGTATGATGCAGTATAAACATGCCTGCGCAGTGCACACGTACCCACACACATACCTTGGTTTGCGACACGTGTTGGTCTATTTGTTTGTTTCAGGTATCCTCTTATATATCTGACTATGACTGGTCTTTCTGTTCGTGATATGTTCTATACCCATCTTTTTCCCATTGTGGTATTTTCTTCTGGGATTTGAACTCACAATACATTGTAGTCTGACATATTGCCTAACCACTGCGCTACACATACCACGCTATATTGCTCTGACAGACCTTGTTCTTGTGGGCATTGAGGCTTTACGTTACAGTGTGTCAGGCTTTCAGCCATCTGGGCCTCAGGCGCGTGTTACGTGAACTTTGATTACGGTGCCTTGGAGCGCGCCTTAGGCAACGGTATGCTAAGGAGTGCATCCTGGGACTCTTTAGCCCTAATGGCACGTTGTACGTTGCCCGAAACCGTGCTTCAGAACATGGCGCGTTCTAAGGTTTCTTATATGGTATATTGTGATACTGCGCCTTAGTGGGCGCCATATTGTAAGGTGCCGTATAGGATGCTCATCAGGTACCTTGTGAGGCGCCTTCTAAGGCACCTTATTGTGGTCCCTAGGCAGGGCACCGTACTGGGCACACCTGGGCAGATCATCTTTGTGGGATCCTTGGGATATTTCGCCATTGTTTTCGGTGGCATAACAATGTTACGGTGCCCTAGGTTACTTTGCCCTGCAGCCTGCAAGGTGCCTCACATTGACATGCATTACTTATGTCCATTGATACTCATGTCACCCTAACACTGGATTGGCCACAGGGTAATGGCACTGCACAAGTTATTGGGGGGGAGGGCTGGAAGCTCCTGGACGTGCCATATCTGCGGGCAGACCATGTGGCTGCCAGTACTGTTGACGAACATGCTGTGGGCAACTGTACCACAGCACAGGATGTGGACAATGTAAAGTACTGGGAAGACGGTGGGTGGCAGATGATGGGAATACATGTCCCCCAAGGGAGGCGGGGGTGCCAGGATAGTTACAGTGATGGGTGGACAGAGGTGTGGTGGTACCATGCAGATGAGGCACAGGCGAGGCAGGCAACGAAGAGGCACAATGCAGGAAAGGGTAACAGTGCATGACCTGTGGTGGCAGCCTGCACAGGCAGTCAGGACTCTACACAGCTGACAGACGCAGATAGACGGACCAGAGGAATGTCGGCCACTGTAGCGAGGCTATTATGGGCTGGCAGTGCAAATCTGCAAAGATATGACTGTTAGAGGCATGCAAAATATCTGAGTTGGACAGGCATGGGAGGAGGGAACAATGGGGGATTGAACCCATGACCACAGTTTGGAACGTCATTGTACGAACCAGTTGGCTATACCTCTATGGCCTGCTGTACAGCACTGCCTGGGTACAGAGGGACTGAAGGTCACCGCACAAACCTGCTCTGTGCGCCAGGATAGGGTAACTGCACCAGCACCCATGATGCATTGAACATGCGGAACAGCGGTCTACAGCAGATCAACAAATGGGGTCTGCACCTCTCTGTTACTGCAACCTGGCAAGATGGACTGCCGTGCGTGATACTGACACAGAGTAGCTACAGACCCTGCCATTGTGCAGGTTCTGTGTTCACCCTGAGGGTAAGGATGGCTGCCCAGCACTAGGTCCACAGTACATGTGGTGCTACATATAGCTCGTAGGTCCTGCTGCACATCCCTGTCACTAGCAGTATTGTGATAGGCGATGGCCTAGTATGTAGCAGAGCTAGGCCTGAAGCCCTTTTCCCCTGCTTTAGAGTACTATTGCTGACTTTGGAAAATTACAGAATGCTGTTAGCTGTTAGAAAGAAATACCGCTCTATTCTGGCTTGATAACATGTTCTGCTCTCCTGTAGATAAGAGAATAAAACTTCTCCACTGTTATTGTTTAGGTAAGCCAGATGTCTGCTTCAGTAGAATGCTGCTCCACTGTATCTCTGCTAGATGTGCTCTGACCTTGCAATTAGGATGAAAAACAGCAGAAAAAGCAGAAAAGTGTAGAATATTTTGTCTAGCGTTTTGAGCCAGGGCTAGAGAACTGTGCACAGAGGGAGGGCAATGGGGTATGCCCGGTCAAAGATGGCTATTGGATGAAGGTATGTGGGCTACCAGAACCAATGAGGAGTTTGGCCTGTATTAGCTTGAAGAAGAAATGTATAAATGCTGTTGTTTGATTGAGCTCGGGGCTCAGACATTTTGTATGCTATTGCTGACACTGTATATACAATAAAAGGGAGTTGAATCCTCGTCAATAGACTCCGGGTATTATTGGGTTGCGGGCGCTTCGCTATTACATTTCTTGGTGCGTTGGCCGGGAAGCGTAATACGAATTGAACGCAAGCGAATATTACCGCGTATTACCGCCTCTAGGTTTGGTCCGGCTGGGACCGCAGCCGACTGACAGCGGAGAGGATCCCAGGTGCCGTCGGTCCCTTGTATCTGACGGTTCCGCCCTGCCTCGGCGGCCTGCCAGGTCCAGCTGGCCAACACCTCGAACCCTGATTGAGGGGAGTCCAGGATTCAACCCAAGGTGGAACGCGTTGCGCAGCGCATTAGCTACCGGATCCAGTGAGTATTGATTTTTCTGGTTCTTAGTCAGATAGCTTTGGGAAAGTCTCGAGACACTTCTGGTACAGTAACAGGTAAAGGAAGTTTGATCAGCTTCCAGGGCGATCCTAGTACCCCTGCAGGTGTATGCGCGGGGCGAACCCATCAGCCCTTTTGGTTTGGTAATTTTGGTTTAGTCAGCCCGGGAATTTTGGAATTTGGGAAATGCTAGCATGTTTGGCTGTGTGAAGTGTGTTTGAGAGGCCTTGCAACACAGGCCAAGCGAGAGCGGACTCCTCAGTAGCGCAGTTCTTGACCAGGCGACCGCGTTCAAGTCGCAAACAGGAGGAAGCGTCTGTTGTTTGTCCCCCTCATTGTTCTATGGGCTACGCGGACCCCTTACCCGTAGTCATTCTACCTACCCTTTCTGTTTGCTGTCTTATACGTTGTACGTCATCATGGGAGGGGCAGAGTCTGTGCAAACTCCGTTAAACTGTATGATCACAAATTTTAAGAAAGGTTTTAGTGGTGATTATGGGATCAAAATGACAGCGCCCCGTTTAGAAATATTGTGTAGCAGGGTGTGGCCAGTGCTAGATGCCGGGTGGCCACCAGAAGGTACTTTTGATATCCAAACTGTGTCCCGTGTGCACAAGATAGTGCGCAGCTATAGTCCCGAACAGTTTTCCTATATAGACTCCTGGCTAGGAATATGTGAGAAGCAGCCCCCCCGGATGAAAAGTTGCAGTGAGGGACAGAAAAGGATTATGTTAGCCACTACCACGAGAGTCCCTGCTAAGACAGAGAAACTCCCGATTTATGCAGAGCCAGAGCCCCCAGAAGTTCCGGGATATCCACCCGCCTTTCTGTATGCCCCAGTCCCGTCAGCTCCACCCCGAGTACCCCCATCAGTATCCCGAGTACAGCCGGAGGTAGCAAGGGTATCTCCAGCTGAGGTGCCTCCACCCGAGCATCCACCTCGAAAACTTGAAGAGCAGACCCCTCCACGTAGAAGTCGGAGCCCTAGTCCTGAGCAGTACTCTGATGCGGAGCAATCACCCCCTGAGGAATCCGCTAGTGGAGAGTCAGATGCCAGTCCAGAGTCATCCACCAGTCCAGCCGCCAGTAGCAGAGTCACCCCCAGATCCACTACGTTGCGGGACGCCCTCAGACCCCGAAAAGTAGCCCAGAAAGAAGCCCGCCAATTGCCACTGCGGCAGGTCCCGGGATTACCTTTCAAAAATGAAGAGGGTCAGGTTGTGCCCGGACCGACCAGTTTAGTTTATGTGCCTTTTTCCACAACAGATTTATTAAACTGGAAAACACATTATGCTTCCTATACTGAAAAGCCCCAGGATTTGACAGAGTTAATGACTAGTATTATGCAAACCCACCAACAACTTGGTCTGATTGCCGCCAGCTCCTGGCTACCCTTTTTACTACGGAGGAGCGGGCACGGATAGTGCGGGCAGCCACTAAATGGTTGGAGGAGAACCCTGTAGTTGGGAGAGACCAAAATCTAGATCCCCAACAGGCAGCCGCTGCGGATTTTCCTAATAAAGATCCCAAGTGGGACCCAAATAGTGATATAGGAGAAAAAGCCCTCACCCAGTTTCGCCAGGCTTTACTGCAGGGCCTGAGGAAGGGAGGCCAGAAAGCTATGAATATTGGGAAAGTAGTGGAAGTTCTTCAGCGCCCAGATGAGAGTCTGGCTGCTTTCTATGAACGATTATCTGAAGCTTATAGACTTTACACCCCATATGACCCAGCAGCCGAAGAGAATTTACGCATGGTAAATACCGCTTTTGTGAGTCAGTCCCAGGGAGACATAAAGCGAAAACTGCAGAAATTAGAAGGATTTGCAGGCATGAACTCAGCACAGCTAATGGAAGTCGCACAAAAGGTATATTTATTTATTTATTTATTTATGCTTTTCTTCTATACTGCTTTTTCCAAAGATCAAAGGCGGTTTACATTTAACATATAATGAACATGGTTTTTACATGAAACAGTGTTTTTTTCATAACTATGTACAATTAACTTTTCATAACTATATACAATTAACTTTGGCTAGTAATGCTGTAACTATTTACATAAATCATTCGTTATTGATCATAGTTTGTATATGTGAACCGTGATGAAGAATGCAAAAGGGAAAGTGACAGAAGGATGAGGAGAAAAGTGGATCTGCTTGCTGCAGCACTAGTGGAAGGACGCGGAGGAGGATATCCTAACAGAAGAGCCAGATATCGAGGAAGGGGCCGACGGAGCGTTCGGCCCCCCTTAGGCGCAAATCAGTGCGCTTATTGTAAAGAGGAAGGACTTTGGAAGGATACGTGCCCAAAACGCGGCTCCACCCCCTGGAGGGGACGTGGGAGCAGGAGAGCGGGGGGGCAATTCCAGCAGCGAGGGGGGATGCAGCGCGCACAGTTTCAACAGACTCAGCAGAATGAGACTGCCATGGAAGGAATAGTCGCCGAGGGCTATTTCATGGATGATGAGGACTAGGCCAGACCGGGCTCCAAGTTCTTCTTGGGTCTCCAGGAGCCTATGGTCAAATTAAAGATTGGAGACCAGCATATGGACTTTATGGTAGACACAGGGGCTGAGCATTCAGTAGTAGCCAAGCCTGTGGCCCCTGTGTCCTCTCGATCTGTTACAATTGTGGGAGCTACTGGAACTAGAACCACAAGACCTTTCCTGCAGAACCGCGCCTGTGAACTAGGGGGGCAGCAGATAACACACCAGTTCCTGTACATGCCTGAATGCCCAGTTCCCCTTTTGGGCCGAGACATGCTTGCAAAGCTACAAGCACAGATATCCTTTGTTGAAGGGGGAAAAATGGAAATGACTGTAAACTCAAAATCTGCTGGCCTGATGGTGTTAACTGTCCCCCGAGAAGAAGAATGGCGATTCTATTTACCTACATCCAAAGCAGCAAGTTCCTGTATATTTACCAGCATTGCAGCCCCGCCTGGAGTATGGGCAGAGAATAATCCACCTGGCCTAGCGAAGAATATAGCTCCTGTACTTGTTACCCTTAAGCCCGGAGCAGAACCAGTGCATGTGTGTCAGTATCCCCTCCCGAGACCAGCAATTGAAGGTATTCATCGCCATTTGAAGAAATTATTGCAGTATGGACTTCTCAGAGAATGCCAATCACCCTGGAACACCCCCCTTCTCCCAATCAAGAAGCCTGGGAAAGGTGACTACCGCCCAGTGCAGGATTTACGTCAAGTGAACAGTGCAGTTGAAACCATACATCCAGTAGTACCAAATCCTTACACCCTCCTGGGACTGATTCCAGCAGAAGCCACTCACTTTACTGTTTTGGACTTAAAAGATGCCTTTTTCTGTATACGCCTGGCAGAGGCCAGTCAGCTTTTGTTTGCATTCGAATGGGAAAACCCTACCACAGGACGACGAGGACAACTCACTTGGACTCGACTGCCCCAAGGATTCAAGAATTCACCTACTATCTTCAGTGCAGCTCTCAGTCAAGATCTGTCAGGCTACTCTGTGATTCCGGGAAAAAGAATTTTGCTCCAATATGTAGATGATCTGCTCATAGCCACCAACAGCAAATCTGATTGTATACAAGCTACAAGTGATCTTCTGCACCTTTTGAATGAAGCTGGATACAAAGTCTCAAGAGCTAAGGCGCAGCTATGCCAGACAGAAGTGAAATACTTAGGGTTCCACCTGTCCAAAGGAACCCGGAAATTAGGACTCGAGCGAAAAGAAGCAGTATGCCGCATTCCAACCCCCACAACCAGAAAACAGGTGCGAGCTTTCATGGGAGCTGCAGGCTATTGTCGCATATGGATACCACATTTTGCGCTAATGGCAAAACCCTTGTACCAAGTCACACAGGGACTGGAACAATCTCCTCTGGAATGGGGCCCAGAACAAGATAAAGCATTTAAATTGCTGAAAACAGCATTGATGTCATCCCCAGCCTTGGGCCTACCGGATGTGCAGAAACCATTTCGTCTGTATGTCCATGAGTCATGTGGAAACGCTTTGGGAGTCTTGACCCAGCCTCTTGGGTCTTGGCAGCGACCTGTGGCCTACCTGTCGAAACAATTGGATCCTGTTGCCAAAGGCTGGCCACCTTGTCTAAGAGCTGTGGCAGCCACAGCCCTCTTAGTGAGCGAAGCTGACAAGCTCACTTTAGGACAGAATCTTCAAGTCACTGTACCACACTCTGTTTTAACCCTGATGGAACACAAAGGAAACCATTGGCTCACCAATGCCCGAATGCTGAAGTATCAAAGTATGCTATGTGAGAATCCTAACTTGCAATTGAGTGTTAGCCAAACTCTGAACCCAGCTACCCTACTGCCAACCGGCCCAGGCCCTCCTGACCATGATTGTTTAGAAGTAATGGACACTGTATATTCAAGTCGCCCAGATTTGACTGATGTTCCCTTGAGCCACCCAGACAGAACTTTTTTTGTGGATGGGAGTAGCCTCATAATTGAAGGACAACGATGTGCTGGATATGCAGTGGTGACTCTGGACATGGTAGTAGAATCATAAGCTCTAGCCCCAGGAACCTCAGCGCAGAAGGCTGAATTGATAGCCCTCACACGTGCACTCAGAATCGGAGCAGGAATCAGCCTGAATGTATATACAGACTCTAAATATGCTTTTACAACATTACATGCCCATGGGGCCCTATACAAAGAACGTGGATTGATCACCTCAGGAGGCAAGTCTGTCAAGTATGGCCCAGAAATATTGACTTTGTTGGAAGCGGTTTGGGCCCCTAAACACGTTGCTGTAATGCATTGTCGAGGCCATCAGATTGGAGATGGAGAAGTGTCCCGAGGAAACAGATTTGCTGATGCCTCAGCCCGAGAAGCAGCCATTGCAGGACAAATTACCACTCCAAATGCTGCAATTCAAGCTGCCATATTTCCAGTACCTCTTAGTGCATGGACCCCCAGATATACCAAAGTGGAGATGGACCATTACTGTCAAAAAGAGGGGGGGGCAATTATCAGACACTGGATGGATTGTGTTGCCGCCGCCTGAAGGGAGCGCAACCCCTGGAATGACTGTAATTCCTGAAGCACTAGGCCCTGCCTTTGTCCAAGCTTTTCATCAGGCCACACACTATGGTAAAACTAAGATGGCAGAAGCTCTGAAGCCATATTTCTATATCTCATTGCTAGGACTTTTAATCACCTCAGTATCCCACAGCTGTGTGATTTGTGCCAAAAACAATGCCCGAGAAGGTCCTGTCCTACCCCCAAGAATTCAGTCAGTGGGAGTTACCCCCATGGGAAATATCCAAATAGACTTTGCAGAAATGCCACGAGCAAATGGATATCGCTACTTGTTAGTCCTAGTTTGTACCTTTTCTAGATGGGTGGAAGCTTTCCCCACCAGAACTGAGAAGGCCAGAGAAGTCACCAAGGCCTTGCTTCATGAGATCATCCCCAGATTTGGAATACCACTGACCATGGGGTCTGACAATGGGCCCTCTTTTATATCACAAGTGACCCAGCAACTAGCCCATGCCCTGCAGATACAATGGAAGTTACACACAGCATATAGGCCCCAGAGTTCAGGGAAAGTAGAGAGAATGAACCGGACCCTGAAGTCTCAGTTATCCAAACTTTGTCAGGAAGCCCACTTGAAGTGGCCCCAAGCTCTCCCCATTGCCCTTCTCCGAATATGGTCAGCACCCATCACGCCATTAGGAGTATCCCCATTTGAGATCCTATATGGGAGGCCCCCGCCTATAATTCAGGGGATAAGGGGAGATATGATTCAAATTGGAGCACAAATCACTAGGCAAGAATTGTTGACTCTAAGTTCTGTTTTGCAGGGTCTTCATACCTGGGTGCAGGACCAGTTGCCTATCAATCTAACAGAGCCATTGCACCCTTTCAAGCCTGGAGCCTCGGTGTGGGTAAAAGAGTGGAAGAAGACACCGTTGGCGCCCCATTGGAAAGGGCCGTATATCGTTTTGCTATCAACCCCAACAGCAGTTAAAGTAGCAGAGATCGACTCCTGGATCCACCACAGTCGAGTGAAGCCAGCAACAGTTCCTGAGAGTCGCCCCTGGACTGCGATCGCTAATCCTGCATCACCGTTGCGACTCACGCTGTGACGACGAGATCTATCATCGTAAAGAACGTTGCCCACTTGTTCCTGAACATTGAAGAAAGAGACGTTCTTCAGTTCTGTATTAGTTACCTTCCAGGCCCTATCCTTCCTTATCTATCTACCTCAATCAACCATCATCTACCTCAGTAGTCATCAAAGACTATAATCATGATGATTACCAATTGCTGCTATTTCCTTCTTGCGGTAGCCCGAGGACTCTTGAGAACAACTCTTGCCTTGCCCCCTTGTGCAGCCTGTATAACCACCACCCGAACTGGAATGCAAGTCACCCAGACTCTACTTTACCACTCTTACTATACTTGTACTGGCATAGTCAGCCGGTGTATCTATAATGGTATAGAGCTGAATGTTTGCACTAAGGGACAGACTCGTACTTGTTTCAGATCTCGACAGAATCCATCTTACTATGTCCTGGAACTGAGATGGAATGATGTCATGTGGAAACGCTTTGGGAGTCTTGACCCAGCCTCTTGGGTCTTGGCAGTGACCTGTGGCCTACCTGTCGAAACAATTGGATCCCTTATCAACGCTACGAGTCAACTCTCTGATCCCAATCAACCTGCGTACTTGTATTTTGATGCTTGTGACCTGATTAACAGAAATAATTATTACAGGTGCAGATCATGGGAACAAGCCTACTACTATGATGAGAAATATATGTGTCCTGAAGGTGCGTACAACTGGGGAGTATGCACTGGGATACATTCCCCAACCACCTATAGCAGATCAGCGGAATCAGATTATTTCTGTCCGAAATGGGATTGTGTGTACTATGCTACCTGGTCTGGTAGCCCTACAGGACAGACTGGAGACAATCGCAAGGCACTGCTGGAAAGATTACCCCTGCTGAAACCTGAACAGTGCAAGAAACGTGCCTGCAATCCTCTACGACTTCAAATCTTCGACCCCAACCAGTGGAAGCAAGGATTTCGATTCGGCCTGCGCATAGCAGGAGGAGGAGCTGACCCTGGAACCATTATATTCATCCAGCTGAATGTAAAGACTCATGTTTCTTCACCATATCGCATACATCATACCTTCCATGAGGCCATGAAAGCAGAATTTGTTGTTCCCCACGCTTCGCAGAATTTATTCATTGAACTAGCTGGAGCTGTAGCATCCAGCCTCCAGATCTCGGACTGTCTCTTTTGTGGAGGAACTCAAATGGGAGACCAGTGGCCTTGGGAAGCCCAAGAACTGAACTATTCCGTACCATATAACCAAACTGATGTGCATAACACTACCAATGAATGGGTCCTAGCCCACTCCATAGTGGGTAGACTGTATTTTGTACGAGCAGGACCACAATTTACTGCATTGGTAGGACAATTGGTCTGTCTGAACCAGAAATATTACAATGCCACTACTGGGAAGACGTCTTGGTGGTCAGGTGCCAGTACTCCAGAACCTTCTAATCCTCTGATCATCTTTCCTTACTTGGCCAGTATATGGACAGATCTGGCTACACACAGCACTTGGCAAGCTCCACCTGGACTATATTGGATTTATGGCACCAGAGCATATGCTAAACTCCCTGCCAACTGGGGAGGAGCGTGTGTTCTTGGAACAATACGGCCATCTTTCTTTCTTTTGCCCCTTTCCCACGGAGAACAATTGGGGTTCCCTGTATATAAAAGTCGACAGAAACGAGAAGCTCTGAGAATTGGCCAGTGGGACAAATGGGATGCAACCTCTGAAGAATGGCCACCAGAGCGAATTGTTTCTTACTATGGACCTGCTACCTGGGTGCAAGATGGTTCTTGGGGCTACCGCACCCCTATATATATGTTAGATCGTATTATACGTTTGCAAGCTGTTGTTGAAATTATAACCAATGAAACTAGTAGAGCACTAACCTTGTTAGCTAAACAAGCCACACAGATGCATACAGCCATTTACCAGAACCGCTTAGCTTTAGATTACCTGCTTGCAGCTGAAGGAGGAGTTTTGGAAAATTGAATTTAACTAACTGCTGCTTACAAATAGATAATGAAGGACAGGTTGTAGAAGATATAGCCACCCACATGAGAAAGCAAACGTATGTCCCAGTCCAAACATGGCATGGCTTGCAACTAGATGGCTGGTTTGGTTCTTGGTTTTCAGGCCTGGGCGGCCTGAAGACACTTATTATACTTGTATTCCTGATTGTGGCTATTTGTTTATGTATCCCATGTTTCCTGCCCTTATGCTTACGTATGCTACACTCCGTTATTGATAGTACTATTGACCGCAAGGCAGCGGCACATATATTAGCTTCATGGGATTATTACCCTATACCACGCAGTGATCCCTCTACTATAGTCTGATGTATTTTGCTATTTGTGTGATTAGATTCTCACCCTTTCTTACTTGCGGGTGTGAATAATCAAAAGGGGGGAATGTGATAGGCGATGGCCTAGTATGTAGCAGAGCTAGGCCTGAAGCCCTTTTCCCCTGATTTAGAGTACTATTGCTGACTTTGGAAAATTACAGAATGCTGTTAGCTGTTAGAAAGAAATACCGCTCTATTCTGGCTTGATAACATGTTCTGCTCTCCTGTAGATAAGAGAATAAAACTTCTCCACTGTTATTGTTTAGGTAAGCCAGATGTCTGCTTCAGTAGAATGCTGCTCCACTGTATCTCTGCTAGATGTGCTCTGACCTTGCAATTAGGATGAAAAACAGCAGAAAAAGCAGAAAAGTGTAGAATATTTTGTCTAGCGTTTTGAGCCAGGGCTAGAGAACTGTGCACAGAGGGAGGGCAAGGGGGTATGCCCGGTCAAAGATGGCTATTGGATGAAGGTATGTGGGCTACCAGAACCAATGAGGAGTTTGGCCTGTATTAGCTTGAAGAAGAAATGTATAAATGCTGTTGTTTGACTGAGCTCGGGGCTCAGACATTTTGTATGCTATTGCTGAGACTGTATATACAATAAAAGGGAGTTGAATCCTCGTCAATAGACTCCGGGTATTATTGGGTTGCGGGCGCTTCGCTATTACAATATGACCGAAGGTACCTTTGTGCCCATCTGTGTTCTGCTGTCACAGGTATCCTTCTGGGACCAGACACCACCCAGATCAGTGTGTGTACCCAGTGTTAAGGTCTGGCTGCCATGGCCACCTGTTAGCACAGCGGAGGGGTGTCTAGTATCTTATGAGGGTTATGTACCACTGCCCCCTACTGTTCAGAGTAGTATACACTATGTGTCCCCCAAAGGCCCCAAACCACCCATATTTTTAGGTGAGGGCATGGAGGGACAGGTGCCTGAGCCCACAGGACTGGCTGTGGGACCAGCAACCCTGGTCCTGATGGCAAAAGACAGCCCTCTAGGGCTAGTGCGCAAGAGACATACCTGTGACTGGGGCATTGGCAGACCATCAATAATGTGGGGGTGGCATGTGAATCCTCACTTGCCACATACCATGGTCTGCCATGCATCATCAGACAACACTGTTAGACTGCACCTGCAGCAGTATACAAGGTGTTCTCACCATGCACAGATTAACTGCAGACATGCCACTGGCCAGTCCCTGGTACATGCTCACTGAGGAAACATGTGCACACAGACATAGGATGGGCAGTGCACACACACACCAAGCAGGTATGTCAGTGATTGGGCCCCAGAACTGGGATCACACAGGTATCACTGGAAACCGATAGTATAGAGCACTATGGGGGAACCTAGACATGCCATGGTCACTACTGAGTCAGGGTGAGACTGACCTCCCAGCATGACATACTGTGGCCACCCTGTCTATGCAGGTGGTGTTCAGACACTACAGTGTCCCAGCCATTGCAATACTCCCTGTGCAGATGCAGCCTGCCCAATTCGCCCTGTCTGGCCTATACCCACACTACCTTGCTCTTTATTATGCACATTTGCAGGCTAACGCTGGTAACAGTTGGACAATGTGGGCCGAGAGCGGGGTGGGCAGCCACAAAACAATGGATAGACATACACACACACACACACTCCTACTGCAGCACTGTGCAATGATAGGAGTGTTTGGCAACCCTGCCTGCCACACTGCCAACATTTCTGAACTGTGCAGGAGGTAGCAGTGATGCTGTGATGGTACCTGCAGCTCCGTACTGGGGCCATCAGCCTGCCTGTACAGGATGATTTGGATAGTGGAGCCTGTGTGAGTGGGTGTTTGTACCCCTGTTGGCTGCTGCTGTGGGGATTGCACGGTTTGATGTTGTATCTACTTAGTAGGGTAAAATATTGGAATGTGTTCTGTGGGGTCTAGCAGCTGGGACCTGAACCTGTGACCCTATGATCCTGGACACACTGGCTGTGTGTACTGCACCACAGTGTTGCCAGAGAGGCACAGCAGTCCCTGGAGCTACCTTTACTTCTCCTCAGCCAGACTTTTCCTGTTTTTCTGTTGTATCTACATAGTAGGGCAAAACTTTGGGATGTGTTCTGCAGGGTCTGCAGCTGGGACCTGAACCTGTGACCCTTTGCTCTGAGTCACACTGGCTGTGTGTACTGCACCACAGTGGCACAACAGTCCCTGGGCCTACCTTTATGTCTCCTCAGCCAGACTTTTTCTGTTGCACTGCACACCATGTACTGGTACAGGGCATGGCCTAGGTCCACTGCAGACAGGTGCCACTGCCCCCTCCAGCACGAACACACACACCCCTTCTATGCTGACATGGTCATATGCTGTTGGTGCTTGTTGTGCGCCATCCCAGGCCATCCACTGTTCAGGTAGGCAGGTGCCTAGGGTGCAGTGTCTGGGGTGGGAAGGCATACAATGGACATCCCCACACACCCCCATCACCACCTAACAACATTCTGTCCCTTCAACATGGGGGAGGGATGGATGCGGGGATGTCCTGTCTCTGCCCTGGCAACTATTGGCTAGGGTGGTCAAGGTATTTGTATATTGTGTTTGGCCTTTGTCAGCTGCTGTCTTGCTGACTTCCAGTTATGTTCCTATGTGCCACCTAGGTGACAGCCTAGTCCGCCCTATGCCCCGGCTGCCCCCACTACATGTGCCTCCTGCAGCTCCCTATGCCCCATTTACACCATCGCCATAGTGTTGTAGTCACTATACTGTTGCTGCAAATGGAGCACTACTATCACGTTTCTTGTGCTCCCTGCCTATGCTGTACATAGCTGACACTGAAATGGTTTCTCTCTTCTGCAAATGTGCATCTAACGGCAGGTTTACATTCGCGGTAGGATTCAACCCTTCAGTTCAGTGAGTTAGCGTGCAGGGAGCCTCTCCCCGCCAACTCCCGCCCATTGACCCCTGCTCTCCGCCCTTTCTCCTCCCTCTGCGGTGAGTACCGCACCGCGGAACGCTTCCGCGTGGGTTGTAACGTTACTGTGCGGTAAAGTTACATTACCGCACGGGAACGTTACGCACCGTGTGGTAACGTTACCTAACGCGCGGTAACATTACCTAACGCGTGGTCTGTAACATTACCACAGTTTAGTAAACATACCCCTATATGACCAAAGTGCGCAATCTCCAAAGGGGTGGGGGTTATGGAGATTAATGAGAGGAAAGGTAGTGAGGAGGTTCTGTGCAAATGCAAGTCAAGGTCACCAGGTGCCCCTTGAAATGGATGCAGAAATAGATATGGAGCCACTAAGGTGACATGAGAAAGGGGCGAGACAAGCACAACAGTTCTTGTGGGAGACATGTCGCACAGAGGAGGGTTGTACATATCTAAGGGGAGAGAGATGATACCCAGGGAGACCATCAGGGAATCAGTTACAGGAGTATGCATGAGATGTGAGTAAGGAGTCGATATGTGACTTTGTGGTGTGTACACAGAGGTTGGGCCATAACCTGTCACCGTCATAGAACAACAAATGGCATGTCCAAGCTATCACATGGATGTTGTGGAGAAGGAGTGAGTTGGAAACAGCGAGGAGATGTCACTCACCCACAGAGACTGGGAATGGAGGAAGGGGACCAAGATTACCAGAGGGAGAAACACAGGGGCTCTGCCCTGGCTATGTTCACCTTCAATATGAGACAGACATCCAAGCAGCAATGTCAGAAAGCCAGGTGGTGAGCCTAGTGTGGTTTGATGCAGCAATCTCAGGTGTGGAGAGATAGATCTGGGAGTCATTGGCAATAAGATGGTAATGTAAGCCATGGGAAGGGATGCGTACACCAAGGGAATGTGTATGGAGCTAGAACAGGAGTGGACCCGGGACAGATCCTTGGGGTACACCAACTGAGAATGGGATAGGAACAGAGGATGAGCCACCACAACTACCACTGAAAGAGCAGTAGGAGAGGTAGGATGAGAAGCAGGTTGGCACAGAGCCCCTAGACCCACATTAGAACATGGTATCAAGGAGGGGCTTGTGGGTAACAGTACCCAAAGTAGCAGTGAGGTTATGAGGGATGTCGACATAGATACAGCCCCTGGATGTCGCCAGGCACAGGTCACTGGGGTCTGTGCCAAGACCTTATGCAATAGGGCATAAAGGATGCCAGACAGATTATAATGGGTCCAGGAGGGCATGTGTGGAGCGGAGGGCAAGGCATCAGCAGTCAACTGTGAGTACCTGTCATTTACAAACATAGGGGTGGAGGGAGAGGGGTGGATAATCCAAGGGACACGTGGATCCAGGTGAGGGTATCCCGAGGGGGTGTGTACCTAAATCATGGTTGACGCCTGCAGGGACAGTTGCAATGGAGTATGATAGGTTCTTGTTATGAGAGTTGTGAGGGAGAACATTGGAGGTAATGTGGCCCTGGTGATGGGTGTGGATAGGTTCCGAGGAGTAGGTGGTGACCCAGAAGGAGTAAAGGAGGTGTGCAGTATCCTCTTTGGTGATCTACAAAAAGGAAGGGAGGGTATCAGAGGTCGAGGGGGACGGAGGTATGTGAAGAGGGTGCAACAGTGAAGGTGGGGAGAGAGCTGAGCTTGTGGGGAATTTGGGGTTGATCCTTTGACCTCTGTCATGGAAATCGTCAGCCAGGGTCTGGCCACAAAGGGAAGGTGGGGTTGGAGGCCATGCCACTTTGATGATAGAGTACAGATCAATAAGGCAATGGTGAAGGTCAGAGGCAAAAGAGTTTGTCTAATGGACATACTAGTTCTGTTTGGCAGCAGCTATGACAGAATGGACAAAGACATGCATGAACTGGAGGTGTGGAATGTCTGCCGGGGAGCAGGATCAGAGCCAGGCATGCTGAGATGAACAGGCACAGGAACGTATGGAGCAGGTACTGGCTGGAAGGCAGGGCTGGGGTGCAGTCAGCCCCACCGGACATGTCATGTGTGGAGCAGGAGCATCCAGGCCAGTGGGGAGTGCGGTGCCAACAAAAGCTACTGCTATGCCAACAGACCTAGATGACATAGTGCATGCATGAAATGTGGCTACATTGGGGGACAGAACGGAAAGATCAATAGCATGCAGATGTATACCTAGGTTGTTGGGACAGTGCAAGGTGAGGTGGCCGGTGATGAAGAGTCAGACCTGGCAGGTGATGCTTGGATATGGGTAGGACTGACGTTTAGATTTTTAAGGCCAGTAAACAGGTGAAATATACCAGGTCATGGCAGTAGCCATGCTGGTGAGTGGGGGCATTATTAGTCCACTAGAGGTCAAATGAGGGCCTAAGGGATGGGAGCATTATGACGTTAAGAGCAAAGGGCCATTCAACATGACTTTTAACATCCCCGTGAATAAGAGTGAGGTAGAGGACTCCAGAAAGATGGATGGACACGAAGCAAAGTTGGTGGACTGGTGAGACCATGACTTGTCAGGAGGTGAGCGAGGCACAGCTACCCGGGGAGGGAGTGGGGTGACAGGGCAGATGGTGTGGACATAAAAAGTGGTAAGGGAGTGAGACAGAGGCATCAGAAGGTGTTGTAATTGGCAGGAGGGAAAACGTAGATGGGCAACACCACCACCACCACGACCAGTGGTACAGGGTGTGTTGAGGAGGTGATAGCTACCATGACAGAGAGCAGTGACAGTTGGAGTGTACTCTGGGAGGAGCCAGGTCTCAGTTACATCATGATGATGGAGACCATGTGACATATTGAGATCATGTGTAAGGACACGTGTATCAGAGCTGGATTGTGCAGTCCACATGGCACATGGGAGAGGGAGAGTGGAAGGGCCAACAGAGACTATGAATAGGGTTGGAGGTGTTGGGTGAACATCCCCTCTCAGAGCGTGACAGAGGTCTGGGGGCCATGGTTGGGTTTCCTATCTACAGATGTGAGCCAGAGAAGGAGTAGCAGATTACTGGGCAGGTAGGAGACAGTACAGCAGAAAGGAGGGTGAGGGTGCCTTGGAGACAGAGAGAGGTGATGGCTGAATGAGAGGCTGAAAGTGTTGAGGCTCAGAAGATGATGATAGCTGAGAAGACAGAATAGGGGTGGAAATGAGACAGGTAGAAGGGAGATAGAGGGGAGGTGTGAAGATGCTGTTAGAAGGGGGGACAATTGGAGTGTAAGAGGAAAGGCAGACACTCAGACGCAGAGCCATAGAAGAGTGATAAAGAGTGGAAAAGAGGCCAGATGAAACAGATGGCTGGAGAGTGGCCGCAGGGAGTAGGTACATCTTTGAGTGAGTGAGTGAGGTAATGAGCAGCTGACAACTCCAAGAGACTTGGAGTCACAGGGTGAGTGGGGGGAGATATGTTAAGCTGCTGAGATGAGCTGAACAAACACATGCACAACCGGGAGCAATGATGTAGGGGAGCACCATAACAATGGACAGATATTTGCTATGTGCAGTGAGACCGACACACATCACAGAAAGCCAGCACATTCACTCACAGGAAGCAGATGACATTCACCCTTCTGTCCCAACTTGTGTGAGGGGGCACTTCTCTTCCTCATGGACAGAGAGGCAGACAGAGCAAGGCACATGTGGCAGACATGAAAAGGTCCTATAGTGTACCTCACCAGGGGGGAGGGGTTTGGGTATCAGGTAAAGATATGTCTGAAATAGGAATATGATATAACACCTGGCAACAATGGACACTTGGCTGCAAGAGGTACTGAATTAAGGTATGTTTATTTACATGGCACCAATCACACCCCTACCCATGACTAATGCCTGCGTGGGTGCCCACGACCACGCTGTACTGTCTCCCTAGCACCCCTTGCAGATGCTGCTGCTGCCACTCTGAAGACATGGCTGCCATGACATCTGTCTGGCGGTTGATTGCTGCCACCATGGCCCTGACAGCCTCAGCCAGCGAGTCCGTCCCCTGGGCCCTTGCGTGGTTCTGCTCCCGCTCCTGGGCCATGTCTTGGCGTGTAGCAGCAGAGCGCAGACAAACCAATAATACCAGGAGTCTGTTCAGAAGGTCCAAATCATTTATTTGTGCACAAGTCTCAAGCAGAATCAAATTCAAAATGGCTGAGCAATGGCTGTTAGTAAAACAACAACTTTTATACTTCTCTTGTCCATTCTAGGTATAGGCAAACTTTTCATTGGTCCCGGTAACCCCTTCTACCCCATCTATTGGTCCCGGTAACATTACGTAGTCATCCAATTAGGACTTTGGTCTGGGCTCAGCACCTGCTTACCCCCCTTACAGTCCCAATTACAATGGTCAGTTCTTCCAACTTTGATACTTTCCTCCTCCAAGGTCATTTAGCTAGCTAGAACATGTGGGAAATCAGGGCACTGTAACTTTTCTTTCAGCAGTGTTAATTAATTCCATAGAAGCTCCACTCTCATCAATACCAATTAAACTTGTTTTTCTATATTCTCTAAGTTTCGATTCTGCTTAGCTATACTTAATTGTGCTCAGTTAAGTTTCGATTCTATGGTAGCAGCATTCAGGGGAATGTGTAATTCCTTTGGGCCTCTCCACAGGCTTCATTTACAGGTCAAGCTACTCAGGCCTGTCTGCTTATTTCAGACACCATGGATCATAGGCCTTCGCCTACCACATTCCCCCCTTTGATTAATCTCACCCTATGACTAATAAGGTGTGAGAATTAAATCACTCAATTACACTGGGGTCGGGTTTCGACCATGTGTAGTAGGATTAGGGTGCCATAAGGCTAAAATCTTAGTTGCGGTTTTCCGCTCCACTGTATTCTCAATAACACTGTTAATAGAACGCATACAACATGGGATTATACATGGTAACATAAAGAACAAAGCTACAAAGATTAGTATTATCATAGCAAAAGTAGTTAATCCTCCTAATCCAGAGAAGATAGATGCAAACCAATTGGGTATCTTAAGACTATGCCAGGTCTGTACTGGCACATAAGTTTGCTTCCGCATGTTTTCAGCAATTTCTTCAACAACCTGACCCTTATCATCTATCTTCAAACAACAATTTGTGAGATTCAGCTTACCACAGACTCCTCCTTCAGCAGCCAAGAAGTAATCTAGTGCCAGGCGATTTTGATAGATTGCAGTGCGCATTTGTGTGCTTTGTCTAGCTAAAAGTGTGAGTGCTTGGCTAGTTTCATTGGTAATGAGTTCAACTACTGCTTGCAAGCGTATAATTCTATTCAACATATAAATTGGGGTACGATATCCCCACATGCCATCTTGCTCCCAAGTGGCAGGTCCATAATAGGCAATGATTCGCTCTGGTGGCCAATCCTCACCATCCCATTTCTCCCATTTGCCTATCTGTAGGGCTGCTCTCTTCTGTCTCTTTGAATAGACTGGGTAGCCTAGTTGTTCACCATGTTCTGTGGGCAATAGAAAGAAAGAGGGTCGGATAGTTCCTAAGACACACGCTCCTCCCCAGTGGATAGGGAGTTGAGCATATGCTCGGGTTCCACAAATCCAATATAGGCCAGGTGGGGCTTGCCAGGCATGATGTTGGTTGAGGTCAGTCCATAAAGGGGCAAGTTCTGGAAATCTTGCTAATGGATTGGTGAGCTCAGATTCATTAACTCCTGACCACCAAGATGTTTGTTTTGTGGTGTCATTATAAAACTTCTGGCTAAGACAGACAAGCTGTCCTACCTTAGAGATAAACTGGGGTCCAGTTCGAGCATAACACAGACATCCAACTATTGGGTGTGCTAATACCCATTCACTGGTAGTCTTGTGTAGCTCTGCTGATTGTAAATTACTGAGTAATTCAATTCTTGGGCCTCCCAAGGCCACTGATCACCCATCTTGGTTCCACCACAAAAATAACAATCTGAGATATGGAGACTGGAGACCACAGCTCCAGCCAACTCTAAGAACAAATTCTGAGAAGGGTGAGGGATATCAAACTTGTTTATATGCATGGTTTCATAAAAAGTGTTATGTATATGGTACTTTGACGATCGATGGGCTTGGGTATTCAGTCTAATATGTACAATGGTCCCTGGATCTGATCCAGAACCTGCAATGCGTAATCCAAATTTATACCCTTGTTTCCATACACTGGGATTGGCTATGAACAACTCTAGTGGATTACAAGCACCTTTCTTACAATTTTTAGAATTCTTCACATATGGCTTGGTTAAGGCAGCCATTCGATTGTCTCTAGTATTTTCTATCATGCCAGTTTTCCATGTGGCATAGAACACGCATTCCCACTTTGGGCAATAATAGTCTTGAACTGGTGCTGTGCTATATACATTTGCTAAAACTCGTTTACCTGTACAGGCCCCCCATCCTGTGGTTCATTCAGGACACATATACTTATCATCATTAGCATAAGCTTTCTCCCAATTGGCACATTTTGAACGACTATCTCTATTAATGGCATCACAAGCGTCAAAATACAAAATAGCGTGCTGTGTGGGATCAGTAAGTGGGGGTGTAGCATTAAGTAAAGCTCCGTCCGCATCATTCCATCTTATTTCTAGGGTATAATAAGATGGGTTCTGATGTGGGTTAAAACAAACTTTAGTATTACCTTTAGTACAAACATTCAGTTCAGTGGTGTTATAAATACACCGACTTACTGTACCAGTACAGGTATAGTAAGAATGATAAAGCAAAGTCTGAGTTACTTTCATTCCAGTCCGGGTAGTAGTAATGCAGGCAGTACAGTACATGGGGGTAAAGCATGAACCAGTTCAAAACTCCCCAGGCAAGCAGCCAAAGCAAGATAGAAACAAAGATGCATGATGATTGTAGTTCTTCTGGATCTCCGCTGGAAAATCTTGACCACGACGTCTTCTTCTTCTGGCGCAATGCTGACCCGTTTGCTAATAAAGCAATTCAACGGGTGTCAATGTTGATTGAAGATCCTCAAAAGTCTCGCGGTGATGCCAACTTCCCAAATGTAGTTGGCCTGATGGAAGTTTATAAAGGCACAGTTTGTCGATGAAAAAAACAAATGTCTTTGCTGTACAAGGAACAGCAATCCTCTTCGAAAGACTTGGCTGCTGTAGGACACTATAGTTCATAAGTGTCCCCAATGAGTTCTAGGCTGCTGGCTGCCTCCGTAGGGTAAGACGCAAAGGGACGTCAGGATGTGGCTCCGCTGTCCACTGGTCCTGATCTGGAACTGCTGCTGGCTTGACTCTGCTGTGATGAATCCAGGAATCGATTTCTGTTACCTTTACTGCAGTTGGGGTAGACAGGATGACGGTGTATGGTCCCTTCCAATGAGGTTCCAACGGTGTCTTCTTCCAATCTTTGATCCACACCGAGGTACCAGGCTTGTAGGGATGCAGTGGTTCCGTCAAATTGATAGGCAACTGGTCCTGTATCCACGTGTGAAGAGTCTGCAGAACAGAACTAAGAGCTAGGAGTTCTTGTCTGGTTATTTCTGAACCAATCTGTGGCAAACTACCTTTAACACCCTGCACTATTGGTGGGGGTTTGCCATACACAACTTCAAAAGGGGAAAATCCTGATGATTTTACAGCAGCTGAGCGTATTCTAAGTAATGCTATTGGGAGAACCTGGGGCCACTTTAGGTGGGTCTCCTGACATAGCTTGGACATCTGAGATTTCAAAGTTCTATTCATTCGCTCAACTTTCCCTGAACTTTGGGGTCTGTATGCAGTGTGCAACTTCCATTGTATCTGTAGGGCACTTGCTAACTGCTGGGTAATTTGAGATACAAAGGAGGGCCCATTGTCTGACCCTATTACTGCTGGAATTCCAAATCTGGGGATAATCTCTCTTAGCAAAACATTAGTTACTTCTCGGGCTTTTTCAGTCCTGGTGGGGAAAGCTTCCACCCACCCAGAGAAGGTACAAACTAATACTAACAAGTAGCGATATCCATTGGCTTTTGGCATTTCAGTAAAATCTACTTGCAGGTGGTGCATGGGGGTTACACCTCCCGACTGAACTCGTGGTGGTGGCGTGGGGCCCTGTTTGGCATTGTTCTTGGCACAAATTAGACACTGGCGAGCCACTGAGGCTGACAGGGCTCCCAATAGAGCGATACAAAAATGTGGTTTAAGTGCTTTCTCCATAGCACTCTTCCCATAATGTGTGGCTTGATGAAAAGCTTTGACAAAGGCTGGTCCCAATGATTCAGGGATCACTATTCGTCTGGGAGGCTGACTGCCCTCGGGAGGTGGCAGCTCAATCCATCCATCTTTCAGCACTCCCTCTTCTTTATTACAATAGTAGTCCAATTCTTTGGTGGTATATCCTGGTGTCCATAGATTAAGGGGTACTGGAAACAATGCTCCTTGTTTTGGCATGGCTTGTGGTGAAATTTGGCCTGTCATGGCTGCTTTACGTGCTGAAGCATCGGCAAATCTGTTTCCTTGGGCGATTTCTCCTTTCCCCGCTTGGTGTCCACGACAGTGTATGACAGCTACACGTGTCGGGGCCCATACGGCGTCTAGTAACATTAATATTTCTGGGCCATATTTGATTGATTTGCCTCCTGAGGTAATGAGCCCTCTTTCTTTGTAGAGAGCTCCATGTGCATGCAGAGTGGTGAAGGCATATTTTGAGTCCGTGTATACGTTCAGCAGGAGTCCCGCACCCAATACTAGTGCTCTGGTGAGTGCTATCAATTCTGCTTTCTGGGCTGATGTGCCTGATGCAAGGGCTGATGATTCAATGACTTTCTCCTGGGTTACTACTGCATACCCGGCACAACGTCGTCCATCGATAATGAGACTACTTCCATCCACAAAGTAAGTTTGGTCAGGGTTCTCTAGGGGCACATCAGTTAAATCAGGTCGACTTGAAAATACAGTATCCATGACTTCTATACAGTCGTGCTCTGGGGGGTCCTCGCTGACTGGTATCAGGGTAGCTGGGTTCAAGGCATGGCTCACTTCCAGTTGTATTTGTGGATTTTCACATAGCATGCTTTGGTATTTCAACATCCGAGAATTGGTGAGCCAATGATTTGCTTTTTGTTCCATAAGGGCAAGTACCGCATGTGGTACTGTGACGCGTAAATTCTGTCCTAATGTGAGTTTGTCTGCTTCACTTACTAATAGTGCTGTAGCTGCAACAGCTCTCAAACATGGTGGCCATCCTTTGGCCACAGTGTCCAATTGTTTTGATAGGTACGCTACGGGTCATTCCCAATGTCCCAATTTCTGAGTCAACATGCCTAAAGCATTCCCGTGCATCTCGTGCACGAATAGATGGAAAGGCTTGTGGACATCTGGCAACCCGAGTGCTGGTGACGACATCAATTCTTCTTTCAGGGTCTTGAAAGCTGTATCTTGCTCAAGTCCCCATTCTAGTGGTGATTTTTCTTCTCCCTTGGTGGCTTCATATAGTGGTTTAGCAATCTGAGCAAAGTTAGGTATCCATATCCGGCAGTATCCTGCTGCTCCCAGAAAGGCTCTGACTTGCTTTCTGGTAGTTGAGGTTGGGATACTGCACACGGCTTCTTTTCTCTCGCGTCCCAATTGTCGGCTTCCTTTGGTTAGACGAAAGCCCAAGTATTTTACTTCTTTCTGGCATAGCTGTGCTTTTGCTCTGGAAACTTTGTATCCGGCTTCATCCAATAGTTGCAAGAGGTCAGTAGTGGCTTGTATACATTCACTTTCAGAGGTGGCGGCTACCAGTAGATCGTCTACATATTGGAGGAGGACTCTTCTTTCAGGAGCCACTGGATAGCTTGAAAGATCTTGGTTTAGTGCAGCACTGAAAATGGTAGGTGAGTTCTTGAATCCTTGAGGTAATCTTGTCCAAGTAAGTTGGCCCCGCATCCCCGAGACAGGGTCCTGCCATTCAAAGGCAAACAGCAATTGGCTAATCGGGGCTAATCTTATGCAAAAGAACGCATCTTTCAAGTCCAAAACAGTAAAGTGGGTGGCTTCAGCAGGAATCAGTCCTAGGAGTGTGTAGGGATTTGGCACAACTGGATGTATGGTCTCAACTGCTTCATTCACTCTCCTTAGATCTTGCACTGGGCGGTAGTCCCCTGTCCCAGGCTTCTGCACTGGCAGGAGAGGTGTGTTCCATGGGGACTGACAAATTTTGAGTAGGCCATACTCCAGTAGCCTTAACAAGTGGCGATGGATGCCTTCAATTGCTGCTCTTGGAAGTGGATACTGCTTGACATGTACTGGCTGTGCACTAGGCTTGAGATTCACAATTATTGGAGCTATATGTTTGGCTAGGCCTGGTGGATTGCCTTCTGCCCATATTCCAGGAGGGGCATCAATGCTTTTCAAAGTAGGTTCAAAATAGGTATCAATGATTGGCTCAGTACTTGGCTCAGTACTATAATATCTCCATTCTTCTTCTCGAGGAACAGTAAGCACCATTAGGCCAGCAGGTTTTGTCTGGGAATTTACTGTCATTTGCATTTCTCCTTTCTCAGTAAAGGATATTTGGGCCTGCAGCTTGGCTAGCATATCTCGTCCCAGTAATGGCACTGGACACTCTGGCATGTAAAGGAATTGGTGTGTTATTTGCTGTCCTCCTAAATTACATATACGGTTTTGAAGAAAAGGCTTTGTGGCTTTAGCACCAGTTGCTCCCACAATGGTGACTGCTCTTGTAGAAAAAGGAGCTATTTGTTTATCTACTACAGAATGTTCTGCTCCAGTATCAACCATAAAGTCCATAAATTGGTCTCCTATTTGTATACTGACCATAGGCTCCTGGAGACCTAAAGCGAATTCGGAGCCCGGTCTGTCCTAATCTGCTTCATCCAAGTCATAGGCTGTGGCGGCTGCCACTCCCTGGATGGCCTCCGTGCGTTCGCGGTGTGATTGTTCTCGATTGGTTCCTCTACGATTTTGGGGTCGGCCTCTCTCTCTTTCCCTCCAGGGGGCGTGTTCCCCTCCATCCTGAGAGGCTTCTTCGAGTCGCGGGCATGCACTTCTCCAATGTCCTTCTTCTCTGCAATAAGCGCATTGGTTCGCGCCTAATGGGGGCCGGTCATCTCCTCGGCCCCGCCCTCTTCCTCTGCTCCTTCGACTAGGGACACCTCCCCTTTTCTGTTCCACTATGGCCGCAGCCAAAAAATCTGCTTTCTTCTTCATCCTTCGATCACTTTCTCTCTGTCTTTCATTATCACGATTCACATACACTTTATGAGCGACTTCTAGTAACTGTGTTGCATTCATGCCCGCAAACCCTTCTAATTTCTGCAGCTTACGTCTAATATCTGGTTGTGACTGATTTACAAAAGCAGAATTCACCATGCATAGGCTTCCTGGGGCATCTGGGTCATAGGGAGTATACATCCTGTATGCTTCAGTCAATCTCTCATAGAATACTGCTGGGCTTTCATCTATGCCCTGATTAACTTCGGTCACTTTAGAAAGATTCATGGCTTTCTGACCCCCCTTTCGCAGACCTTGCATAAGGTCTTGGCGAAACCGGGATAGGGCTCTGGATCCTAATTCAGTATTTGGATCCCATTTGGGGTCTTCGTTAGGGAATTCTTTCTGAGCTGCTTCGCGATTGTCTATTCCTGCTCTTTCAGCTCCCTCTGCTACAGGATTATCTGCTAGCCAGTCGATAGCAGCTCGCTTAATTCGTGTCCGCTCCTCAGTGGTAAATAGAGTAGACAGGAGCTGACGGCAATCTGCCCAAGTGGGCTGGTGAGTCTCCATGATCGTATGCATCAATTCTGTTAACTCTTGGGGCTTATTAGTGTAGGAAGCATAATGCATCTTCCAGTTCAACAAATCAGCAGTGGAGAAAGGCACATATACTAGACTCAGGGGTCCCGCTACTATCTGATCATGCTCATCCCGCACGGGCAGCCCCAGGACTTGTCTCAAGGGGGCTAATACTTTCGGGAGGGCTTTCGGCTTCTTAGTAGTGACTTTCGGGATCTTGGTGGGGGCTTTCAGCTTCAAGACTCGCTTAGTCTGGGGAGCCTCACTTGCAACCGATGAACTAGCACTAACAACTGATTTTTCACTTTCTGTCTCTGTCTGGGAGGATACATCTTCATCTTCCTGCTCTGACTCCAGCTTATCCTCAGTCTCTGTCTCAGACTGATCAGCATCTTCTTTGGGCAGTTCATCTGGCTGATCTTCTGGTTGGTGAGGAGGTGGACTCTCCCGGTCCCGGGGGCCTGCCCCGGGACGCGGTGGTACTCTCACTGGGTGCTGAGCTCGGGACTGCCTAATTACAGCTCCCGGGGACTCAGGATCTACAAGAACAGGTTTCTGGCTAGGTTTCTTAACTGTCCCTGTTTTCTGGGTCTGGTCTGTTAATGCTAACATTATTCTGCACTGCTCTTCATAACAGCGCTTTGCCCAAGGGGCGGATCCTCACAAATACTCAACCAAGAATCTATATAGGGATACTGATCGGGGTGCGCTATTCGCACCTTCCGATGAACTGACTGAATAATTCCTAGGTTAAATGTTCCATCTCGAGGCCACATGGGGTTTAAGACGGGCCACTCCCTAGTACACAAAAGCTGTAATCGTGAGGCAGTCAGTTTTACTCCATAATCTCCTGAATATCCTTTACTAAAATGTTTGATCATACATTCTAACGGAGTGTTCCTAGTAGACTCCGCCCCTCCCATTTCGATGTGTGCGCGCAACAACAGACAGAAGGGAAAAGGAAGGCAGACCGTGGGTAAGGGGTCCTCACGGCCCTAGAAACATTCAAGGGAGACAAATACAAGACAAGACGACGGTCGCTTCCTCCTTTTTATGATCTGGACGCGGTCGCCCGGCCAGAAAATGCGTTACTCAGGAGTCCGCCTTCGCTTGGTCTGTGTTGCAAGACCTCTCATTCACACTTCATTCACACAATCATGCTAGCAACGTATCCCAAAAACAGCCCAATCCTGTCTCTGCTGACTAGGCTATATCAAATTCCGAAATCTAAATCAAAAAGACGATGGTTTCGCCCCGCGCATACTCATGCAGGGTTAATCGGACCGTCTTGAGAGTTGATCATGCTCTCTTACCAAACAACAAATTCCAAAGTTTCAAAGTTCAAACGACAGTTCTGCTCTGACTCATCTGTCTAGTCAAATCAAAACTATACTCACCGGATCCGGTTCCCAGTTCCCAAGCAAGCGCATGAGTTGGACCTCGGACTCCCCTCACGGTTCGAGGGGTTGGCTCCGACCGGGTCTGGCACTCGCCGAGGTCCGGCCAGCTCCCTCCGATACAAGGGACCGGTGGCGCCAGAGAGCGAGCCCACGTCGGGAGGGCACGATCCCAGCAGGACCAAACCTGTAGAGGCGGAAAGTCGTGGTATATTGCCCTATATACCCTCTATTACCACACCTTCCCGGCCAACGCACCAAGAATATGTAGCAGCAGAGCGCAGACAAACCAATAATACCAGGAGTCTGTTCAGAAGGTCCAAATCATTTATTTGTGCACAAGTCTCAAGCAGAATCAAATTCAAAATGGCTGAGCAATGGCTGTTAGTAAAACAACAACTTTTATACTTTTCTTGTCCATTCTAGGTATAGGCAAACTTTTCATTGGTCCCGGTAACCCTTTCTACCCCATCTATTGGTCCCGATAACATTACGTAGTCATCCAATTAGGACTTTGGTCTGGGCTCAGCACCTGCTTACCCCCCTTACAGTCCCAATTACAATGGTCAGTTCTTCCAACTTTGATACTTTCCTCCTCCAAGGTCATTTAGCTAGCTAGAACATGTGGGAAAGCAGGGCACTGTAACTTTTCTTTCAGCAGTGTTAATTAATTCCATAGAAGCTCCACTCTCTTATCAATACCAATTAAACTTGTTTTTCTATATTCTCTAAGTTTCGATTCTGCTTAGCTATACTTAATTGTGCTCAGTTAAGTTTCGATTCTATGGTAGCAGCATTCAGGGGAATGTGTAATTCCTTTGGGCCTCTCCACAGGCTTCATTTACAGGTCAAGCTACTCAGGCCTGTCTGCTTATTTCAGACACCATGGATCATAGGCCTTCGCCTACCACAGGCGGAGACCCTGGAACTCCTGGCGGATACCTGTGGAATAATGGTTGGGAATAGTGATGCACTGTTCACACACCTGCCATGATAACACATGGACCTGGGGGCTCAGGGATGACATGGACATGACATCTGAACAACATAGATTGACTGTAATAACCGCAGGTCACCTGTTTGCCCATGCAGGAACAGTAGTGTGTGCATACTGTATGGAACCGGGGGAGGGGGGGGGGGTAATTCTGTTGGGCAAGCAGATATCGCCACCTCCTCTTCCCTGCAAGAGGGGAATAAAACCTTGCAAACTAACACATATACAGGGAGGGCCTACCACCTCCTCCCAATAAACCACACCTCATGCAGATTATACTTGTACCTGTCACAAAATTCTCAAAGATTTTCCTTACAAAAAAACCACCTTCATTTCCTTCTTATATCACAGAAGCAAGCATATGAGAAGTGCAACCAAACGGGCTAAATACAAAGTTTACAGCTATAAAGTAATTATGAGATTTCCTGTCCATAGACAGATCCTAGCACAGTGGAAGAGAAGGATATATGGTTCCTAACTACACTCAAAGATAAACTAAGGAAAAACTTTCACACAGCACAAAGAATCAGGATCATACCCACTCACTCATTAGCAGACATGCAGTGGAAATTTACAAACTACCTTCTTCAGAAAATGTGGTGTAAATTCCTAATCTTTGAAAGTTCTGTCCTGTTATATAGATTTTCTTTTCATCTTAGTCCCTTTAATTATTCTCTTTGCTTTGATTTCTGGCATCTGGATTCTCTCTTTCATTCCTTCCTTTGTCCTGTCATATCTGCAGTCCCATTCCTGCTGACCTGTTTGTGGCAGGTGCAGGCCTGTGATCCACGGTGTCTGACATAAGCAGGCAGGCCTAACTAGCTTGACCTGTAAATGAAGCCTGTGGAGAGGCACGTAGGAATTGCACATCCCCCAATATGCTGCTATTGTAGGATAGAACTCTGTAAGAGAACTAAACTAACTTAGGTAAGCAAAACTGAGAGATGGAAAAATACAGAAAAGTATGTTTAAAAGTTACTGATAAGAAAAAGTACATCTGCAAGGAATATAATTGGGAGTGCTGACAGATGAGTTGCAGAGCCCTGCTCCCCTGCATGCACAAATTGGCTCTATGGCCTTGAGAGTATGAAAGTAACAAGTTGATGAACTGACCATTGTAATTGGGACTAGAAGGGGGGTATGCAGGTGCCATGCCCACTGAAGGAACATAATTGGATAAACTTATCAGTACCGGGACCAATGGAAGGGGTACGGGAGGTACGGGAGAGTACCGGGACCAATGAAATGTTTTTCTATACCTAGAATGGAACAGAAGTCTATAAAAGTTGTTGTAATGCTAGAAAACTTTGCTCAGCCATTTTGAAATTGACTTGCTTGAGACTTGTGCACAAATAAATGATTTGGACCTTCTGAACAGACTCCTGGTATCATTGGTTTGTCTGCGCTTTGCTGCTACATATTCTTGGTGCGTTGGCCGGGAAGTTGTGGAATCAAAGTGTATATAGGGCAATATACCACGACTTTCCGCCTCTATAGGCTTGGTCCTGCCGGGATCGCGCCCTTCCGACGAGGGCTGCTCCCTGGCGCCGCCGGTCCCTTGTATCGGAGGGAGCTGGTCGGACCTCGGCGGGTGCCGGGCCCGGCTGGAGCCAATGCCTCGAACCCGAGTGAGGGGAGTCCGAGGTCCAACTCATGCGCCTGCTTGGGAAGTTTGAGGACCGGATCCGGTGAGTATAGTTTTGATTTGGTGTCTAGACAGAAATAGAAAGAGCAGTACTGCCATTGGAATTTGGAATTTGTAATCTCGAGATATTGGGAATTGGTAAGAGAGCATGATCACCTCTCAAGGAAGGGCCGAGTAACCCCGCATGGGAATTCGCCGGGTGAAACCCCCAGCCTTATTGTAATTGGGAAAAAGACTAGTCAGAATAGATAGAAACGAATGCATTCTGGGATACGTTGCTAGCATGATTGTGTGAACGAAGTGTGAATGAGAGGTCTGGCAGCACGGACCAAGTGAAGGCGGACCCCTGAGTAGCGCATTTCCTGACCGGGCGACCGCGTTCAGGTCGCGAAAAGGGGGAAGCGATTGTCGTCTTGTCTTGTTATTTGTACTCCTTATACGTTTCCAGGGCCGTGAGGACCCCTTACCCACGGTCCGCCCTCCTTTTCCCTTTTGTCTGTTGTTGCGCGCACACATCGAAATGGGAGGGGCGGGGTCTACTAGAAACACTCCATTAGAATGTATGATCGCACATTTTAAAGAGGGATATTCTGGAGATTATGGTATTAAAATGACAGCAGCCCGTTTGCAGATTTTGTGTACTAGAGAGTGGCCCGATCTAGACCCCATCTGGCCCCGAGAGGGAACGTTTAATGTAGAGATTATTCAGTCAGTACACCGTAGAGTGCGGATAGCGCACCCCGATCAGTACCCCTATATAGATTCCTGGTTAAGTATTTGTGAGGATCCGCCCCCCTGGGCGCAGCGCTGTTATGAGGAACAGTGCAGAATAATGTTAGCTAAAACAGATTCTAGACAGAAAACGGAACAGCCTAGAATGAAAGAGCAGGATAAGAAGTCCAGGAAGAAGCCCATCCTGGTAGATCCTGATTCCCCGGAGATAATTCTCAGACAGCCCCGAACCCCAGGTCCGATAAGAGTAGCCCGGCGTCCTGCCCCAGAACCCCAGAGACGGCGGGAGCGGGACCCAACCCCTGAACCCCCTCCTGGAGGGCAGAGAGAGGAATTAGCTGAAGAAGAGGATGCTATAAAAAGCGAGTCAGAAGCAGAGGTAGAAGAGGAAGAAAAAGAGAATGCCCAAAGCGAGGAAGATAGCGTACAAGTGGTTGTTGCTAGTGCCAGCGAGCCGGCAAAAGATACACCCAAAGTGAAACCTGTTGAGAAAGCGAAAGTAATCCCTGGAAAGATAGTTAAGAAAACAGCCCTTAGATCCCAAAAGACAGCTACCGCCAAAATGCTGCCTTTACGGCAAGTCCCGGGAGTGCCCATAAAGAACGATAATGAGGAGGTGGTAGCGGGACCCTTAACTTATGTGTATATCCCTTTCTCTACAACTGATTTGTTAAATTGGAGGTCGCATTATGCCTCCTATACTAGTAAGCCCCAGGAACTTACAGAATTAGTAACTACTCTAATGGAAACTCATCAACCCACCTGGGCAGGTTGTCGCCAACTCCTGTCCACCCTATTCACGACAGAAGAGCGAGCACGAATTAGAAAAGCAGCTATTGAATGGATGGCAGATAACCCTGTAGCTCCGGGACAGGGACTGAGCAGAATAGACTATCGGGAAGCAGCCCAGAGAGAATTCCCGAATGAAGACCCCCATTGGGATCCAAATACAGATGAAGGATCCACGCCCTAGCCCGTTTTCGCCAAGGCTTTTTACAAGGCCTGAAAAGGGGAGGCCAAAAAGCTATGAACCTTTCCAAAGTTGCAGGAGTTATCCAGGGTGTAGATGAGAGCCCAGCAGATTTTCATGAAAGACTAACTGAAGCATACAGAATGTATACTCCCTATGATCCCGAGGCACCAGGAAGTTTATGTATGGTGAATTCTGCTTTTGTAAACCAGTCTCAACCAGACATTAGACGTAAATTACAGAAGTTAGAAGGGTTTGCGGGCATGAATGCAACACAGTTACTGGAAGTCGCTCATAAAGTGTATGTGAATCGTGATAATGAAAGACAGAGAGAATGTGATAGAAAGATGAAGAAGAAAGCTGATTTTTTGGCTGCGGCCATAGTTGAACAGAAAAGGGGAGGTGTCCCTAGTCGACGGAGCAGAGGAAGAGGGCGGGGTCAAGGCGGAGGCCGGACCCAGAAGCTAGGCGTGAACCAATGCGCCTACTGTAGAGAGGAAGGACATTGGAGAGATACGTGCCCGCAACTCGAAGACGCCCAGCAAGATGACGACAGCAATCATCAGTGGCGAGAAGAAAGATGAGGCTATCCCCGAAACCGCGGAGGAGCCAATCGAGAACAATTCCAGCGAGAAAGAGGAGGAGGAGCCATTCAAGCATTGGCCACAACGATCCAGGATGAAAATGACGTGGATTAGGACAGACCGGGCTCCAAGTTTGCTTTAGGTGTCCAGGAGCCTATGGTCGGAATACAAATAGGAGACCAAGTTATGGACTTTATGGTTGATACTGGAGCACAACATTCAGTGATAGACAAAAAGATAGCCCCACTTTCTACAAAAGCAGTCACCATTATAGGAGCAACTGGTGTCAAAGCTACAAAATCTTTTCTTCAGAATCGTATATGCAGTCTAGGAGGACAGCAAATAACTCATCAATTCCTTTACATGCCTGAATGTCCAGTGCCACTACTGGGACGAGATATGTTAGCCAAACTCCAAGCACAAATATCTTTCTCTGAAGAAGGAGAAATGCAAATGACAGTAAATTCCCAAGCCAAACCAGCAGGAATAATGCTGCTGACAGTTCCCCGAGAAGAAGAATGGAGGTATTACGTTGATGACTCCATCCAAGACACCTATTTTGAACAAACTTTAAAGAACATCCATGCACCACCTGGAGTATGGGCAGAAGGCAGTCCCCCAGGCCTAGCCAAGCATATAGCTCCAGTGATTGTAACCCTCAAGCCTAGTGCTACACCAGTGCACGTCAAACAGTACCCTCTCCCAAGAGCTGCAATTGAAGGCATTCATCGCCACCTGCAAAGATTGCTCGAGTATGGCCTACTAAAAGTATGTCAATCCCCATGGAACACTCCACTTTTGCCAGTAAAGAAGCCTGGAACGGATGATTACCGCCCAGTACAAGACTTAAGGAGAGTAAATGATGCAGTTGAAACTATACATCCAGTTGTACCCAATCCTTACTGTACTGGATTTAAAAGATGCATTCTTTTGCATAAGATTAGCCCCTGTAAGTCAAATATTGTTTGCATTTGAATGGCAGGACCCCATCTCTGGAAGAGGAGGCCAACTCACCTGGACAAGATTACCCCAAGGATTCAAAAATTCGCCTACCATCTTTAGTGCTGCACTGAATCAAGACCTTTCAAGTTATCCAGTGGCCCCGGGGAAGAGAGTGCTTCTCCAATACGTGGATGATCTGCTGATAGCTGCTATATCAGAAAGTGAATGTATACTAGCCACCAAAGATCTCTTGCAGTTACTAGATGAAGCTGGATACAAAGTTTCCAGAGCAAAAGCACAGCTATGCCAAAAAGAAGTGAAGTACTTGGGTTTTCGTATTACCCAAGGAAGCCGAAGATTAGGCAGAGAAAGAAAAGAAGCAGTATGTAGAATTCCAACTCCAACAACCAGAAAGCAAGTCAGAGCCTTTCTGGGAGCGGCAGGATATTGCCGAATCTGGATACCCAACTTCGCCCAAATTGCCAAACCACTGTATGAAGCCACAAAAGGAGAAGAAAAGTCGCCACTGTAGTGGGGACTTGAGCAGGATACAGCCTTCAAGAAGTTAAAGGAAGAATTGATGTCATCACCAGCACTTGGACTACCAGATGTCCACAAGCCTTTCCACTTGTTTGTACATGAAGCACAGGGAAATGCCTTAGGCATGTTGACTCAGAAATTGGGAAATTGGGAACGACCTGTAGCATACCTATCAAAACAGTTGGACCCTGTGGCCAAAGGATGGCCACCTTGCCTGAGAGCTGTTGCAGCTACAGCACTATTAGTGAGTGAAGCAGACAAGCTCACCTTAGGACAGAACATACGAGTCACTGTGCCACATGCAGTCCTTGCCCTTATGGAACAAAAAGCAAATTATTGGCTCACCAATTCCCGAATGTTGAAATACCAGAGTATGTTATGTGAAAACCCACAGATACAACTAGAAGTGAGTCATGCCTTGAACCCAGCCACCTTGATACCCATCAGTGAAGAACTCCCGGAACATGACTGTATCGAAGTCATGGAAACTGTGTTCTCCAGTCGACCTGACTTGACAGATGTGCCCATAGACAATCCTGACCAAATCTATTATGTTGATGGGAGCAGTCTCATTCTTGACGGACGACGCTGTGCCGGATATGCAGTCGTCACTCAACACGAAGTAGTTGAATCATCAGCTCTAGCCTCAGGCACATCAGCCCAGAAAGCCGAATTGATAGCACTCACCAGAGCATTGTTGTTAGGAGAAAAACTTGTGCTAAATGTATATACAGATTCCAAATATGCCTTCACCACTCTGCATGCCCATGGAGCCCTCTATAAAGAACGAGGGCTCATCACGTCCGGAGGAAAATCAGTCAAATATGGTCCCGAGATATTAATGTTACTTGATGCAGTTTGGGCCCCAACACGTGTAGCTGTCATGCATTGTAGAGGACATCAAGCAGGAAAAGGAGAAGTTGCCCGAGGAAATAGATTTGCAGATGCCTCAGCACGACAAGCAGCTATGACAGGACAGATTACCCCACAAGCTATGCCAATGCAAGCAGCATTGTTTCCAGTACCTCTGAATTTATGGACACCACGATATACCACCAAAGAATTGGATTACTACTGTAACAAAGAAGATGGAGTACTGAAAGATGGATGGATTGAGCTGCCACCAGAAGAGGGCAGTCAACCCCCTGGCCGAATAGTAATTCCTGAACTGTTAGGACCATCTTTTGTCAAAGCTTTCCATGAAGCTACCCACTATGGGAAGAGTGCTATGGAAAAAGCACTCAGACCACATTTTTACATCCCTCTGTTGACAACCATATCAGCCTCAGTAGCACGTCAATGTCTAACCTGTGCCAAAAATAATGCCAAGCAAGGCCTTATAACGGCACCCCGAGTTCAGTCAGGAGGTGTAACTCCCATGCACAACCTCCAAGTTGATTTTACCGAAATGCCAAGAGCCAATGGATACCATTACCTGTTAGTATTAGTTTGTACTTTCTCTGGGTGGGTAGAAGCCTTCCCAACCAGAACTGAGAAAACCCGAGAAGTTACCAAAGTCTTAATGAGAGAGATTGTCCCTAGGTTCGGAATTCCAGCAGTAATAGGGTCAGACAATGGACCCTCATTTGTCTCCCAAGTTACTCAGCAGTTAGCAAAAGCTTTGCAGATACAGTGGAAACTCCACACTGCATACAGACCCCAGAGTTCAGGGAAAGTTGAGCGAATGAATCATACCCTAAAAGCCCAAATGTCCATGCTTTGTCAGGAGACACACTTGAAGTGGCCCCAAGTGCTCCCAATAGCTTTACTCAGAATACGCTCAGCTACTGTAAAGTCAACAGGATTTTCCCCTTTTGAAGTTCTGTATGGTAAACCCCCACCAATAGTGCAGGGAATTAAAGGAAGTTTAGCCCAAATTGGTTCAGAAGTAACTAGACAAGAACTCCTAGCTCTTAGTTTTGTTCTGCAGACTCTCCATGCGTGGATCCAAGACCAGTTGCCTATCAACTTGACGGAACCCTTGCATCCCTATCAGCCTGGTACCTCGGTGTGGATCAAAGATTGGAAGAAGACACCGTTGGAACCCCATTGGAAGGGACCGTACACCGTCATCCTGTCTACCCCAACTGCAGTAAAGGTAGCCGAGATCGACGCCTGGATCCACCACAGCAGAGTCAAGCCCGCCGCTGATCCTGAACCAGAGCAGTGGACAGCAGAACAGCATCTTGATGCACCCTTACGAGTTACTCTGAGACGGCAACCAGCAGCTTAGACACTTCATCACAGTGCTTTGCAGAAGCCAAGTCTTTCGAAGAGGATTGCTGTTTTCCATGCAGCAACAGTTTTGTTTCAACGAACCCAATTTGCGTGCGATTTGGCACACTACTTTGATACTACATTGACTAGCCAGACTTCACAAGCCAACTGAAGTTGCTAATAAGTTGGTTAATGTGTACTGGACAACCTGAGGATCTTCAATCAACACTCAGCACCCGTTAAATTGCTTCATTAGCAAACGGGACGAAGAATAAAAGACCGTCGTGATCAAGATCAGCAAGCTGAGGATTCAGAAGAACTCCAATCAACATCAACATGCATCTTTACTTTTGCTTTGCCTTGGTTGCCTTATTTGGAGGTTTTGAACAGACTTATGCTTTACCTCCATGCACTGCTTGCATTACTTCTACTCGAACTGGACTGAAAGTAACTCAGACTTTGATTTACCACTCGTACTATGCTTGCAAGGGAAAAGTGACTCGGTGTATTTATAACACCACTGAACTATATATTTGCAATTATGGCAAGATTAGAGCATGCTATAATCCGCATCAGAATCCATCCTATTACACGTTGGAAATACGATGGAAGGATGCAGATGGACCTATACTAGCTGCTACACCACCACTTAAAGACATTACTAAACCTGCTGTTTTGAATTTTGATGCATGTAATGCCATTAACAGAGATAGTTATTCCACCTGTGGTACTTGGGAGAAAGCGTATCGAAATGACCATAAGTACATGTGTCCGGAAGGTGCCACAGGATGGTGGAAGTGTACAGGTAAAACGGGATCAGGCTATAGTACTGCACCAGCAGCAGATTACTATTGCCCGTATTGGGGATGTGTTTTCTATGCTACCTGGAATAATGGTATAGTTGATGAGAAGATAGATAAACGAATGGCTATTTTAACCAAGCCAACCACAAATGATAAATGTCAGAAAGATGCTTGTAACCCCTTACACTTACGTATACACAATCCCTATGCATGGAAACAAGGATACAAGTTTGGTTTACGTATTGCTGGAGGAGCAGTAGATCCGGGAACCATTGTGTATATTAGATTGAATACCCAAGCCCACAAGTCATCTAAATATCATATCCATAATACCTTCTATGAAGCCATGCATGTAAATAAGTTTGAGATCCCTCATCCCTCACAGAATCTATTTCTAGAATTAGCCGGAGCAGTAGTATCTAGTCTTAAGATCTCAGATTGCTATTTCTGTGGCGGAACCCAAATGGGAGACCAATGGCCATGGGAAGCCCAAGAATTGAATTATTCTTTGATTTACAATCAGACTGAATTACACAAGACTACCAGTGAATGGGTGTTAGCGCACTCAATCGTTGGACGTCTTTGCTATGCCAGAACTGGACCCCAGTTCACCCAAAAGGTAGGACAGCTGGTCTGTCTTAGCCAGAAGTATTATAATGCCACAACCAAAAAGACAGCATGGTGGTCAGGAATCAGACACCCTGAACCTCCTAACCCATTAGCCAGATTTCCTGAACTTGCAGATTTATGGACTAACCTTGCCAAAGTCCATGCCTGGCAAGCCCCACCTGGCCTGTATTGGATCTGTGGAAACCGAGCGTATGCCCAACTCCCGCCACAATGGGGAGGAGCATGTGTCTTAGGAACCATCAGACCTTCTTTCTTTCTTTTAAACACTGAACATGGAGAACAATTAGGATACCCTGTTTACACTACCCACCGACACAAACGAGCATTAAGACAGAAAAGAGAAGCCTTACAGATAGGCAAGTGGGAGAAGTGGCAGGGTGATGATTGGCCACCAGAAAGGATCATTGAGTATTATGGGCCTGCCACTTGGAATGATGATGGTATGTATGGTTATCGCACTCCAATCTATATGATTAATCGTATTATTCGCTTACAAGCAGTAGTTGAAATAATAACCAATGAAACTAGTCATGCTCTTACGCTCTTAGCTAGACAAAGTACTCAGATGCGCACTGCTATATATCAGAACCGCTTAGCACTTGATTATTTGTTAGCAGCAGAAGGAGGAGTATGTGGTAAACTGAATTTAACTAATTGCTGTTTAAAAATAGATGATAAGGGTCAAGTAGTTGAAGAAATTGCTAAAGATATGCAAAGACATGCTTATGTGCCAGTACAAACTTGGCACTCATTGAAATTCCCTAACTGGTTTGCTAACCTTTTCTCCTGGCTGGGAGGATTTAAGACTTTCATTGTCTTAGTACTAATTCTTGTTGCTGTTATTTTCTTATTACCATGTTTAATCGCATGTTGTATGCGTTCCATTCATAATGCTATTGACAGCACAGTAGAGCGGAAGACCGCAACTAAAATAATGGCTTTATATAAAGCCAGCCCTAGTCGAAATCCTTCAATCATGATGTGATTCTTCTAAAGGTGATTTAATTCTCACACCTTATTAAGTAATAGGGTGAGATTAATCAAAGGGGGGAAAGTGGCAGGTGCAGGCCTGTGATCCACGGTGTCTGACATAAGCAGGCAGGCCTAACTAGCTTGACCTGTAAATGAAGCCTGTGGAGAGGCACATAGGAATTGCACATCCCCCAATATGCTGCTATTGTAGGATAGAACTCTGTAAGAGAACTAAACTAACTTAGGTAAGCAAAACTGAGAGATGGAAAAATACAGAAAAGTATGTTTAAAAATTACTGATAAGAAAAAGTACATCTGCAAGGAATATAATTGGGAGTGCTGACAGATGAGTTGCAGAGCCCTGCTCCCCTGCATGCACAAATTGGCTCTATGGCCTTGAGAGTATGAAAGTAACAAGTTGATGAACTGACCATTGTAATTGGGACTAGAAGGGGGGTATGCAGGTGCCATGCCCACTGAAGGAACATAATTGGATAAACTTATCAGTACCGGGACCAATGGAAGGGGTACGGGAGGTACGGGAGAGTACCGGGACCAATGAAATGTTTTTCTATACCTAGAATGGAACAGAAGTCTATAAAAGTTGTTGTAATGCTAGAAAACTTTGCTCAGCCATTTTGAAATTGACTTGCTTGAGACTTGTGCACAAATAAATGATTTGGACCTTCTGAACAGACTCCTGGTATCATTGGTTTGTCTGCGCTTTGCTGCTACATGTTGACCCTTATGGCCTTGTGTATAACCATGTGCTCAGGCCTTTGTCAGATTTATTCCCTGTTATCTTTTCCCACTTATTCAACATTCCACCTGATTTGTCTTTCCATCCCTTATTTTCAAGAAAGATAGCATATATATGACTTATTAGTTCCCTGATCTTCTGACAGTTTCCACACTAGGCCTCAGTAAGCCCCATGCCAAACTGGCATGCCCATGCTAATGAGACCTTCTCTCTCCTGTGCTTTGTAAATAAGTGTGTTTTTTCTCACATTTCTTCCTTCTGATGTCACCTAATAGGCCTAGCATCCCACAATGCACATGCAGTACAAATGCCAGCAATTTGGCCACATGTTAGGTATTCTTTGTGTTAATCCCTTCCCTTCTGGCTCTCACAATACAACCCCCCCCCCCCACACACACACACCAACAGTGACTGTACCCTATCACACCATGTGCCACAACATGCCACATTATAGTTTGTCAGCCACCTGCAAGGTCTGCATAGGTTGTGTCCGTGTAGTGATGCAACTCCTGCATCATCTCCCTCATCAGACTTTGGTAACTGGCGGCCTCAGATGACTCTGGGGCAGGGCATCGTCCACTCCCCAGCTCTGTTTCTGTTGTCTGGGTGCTTGTTCCCTCATCAGTGCTGCTGCTGCCTGTGAGGTGTAGATGTAGGTCATCTTCCCCCTCCTCACACACATCCTCTCCCTCTGTTTGTTCCTCTGCAGCAGCTGCAGGCACCTCAGCCCCTGTGTCAGCACCCAGTGGTGTTGTGACAAGGGCACCATCACACCCTGTTGGGATGTCAGTGTGGCATACCTCCACCATGACACCATCATCCTGGTCTTCAACCTCCAACTGTGTCACCTGGGGAAAGACAACATACACTCACTACAGTTCACATCCTGGTACATGACCATATCAAGACAGTTTCACATTGTAAGGTGCCATGCTGCCCAAGGGACATTCAAGACAGGTCAGAAACAAGGTGGAAATACACTTTGGTTGTCATTGAGGGAGCTGCACAGGTCCATGTATGCAACAGTCACACAGACCATAGGGTCACACATGTAGCTAGGTGCATACACGGTATATGTGTGGCCATATGGCCATCCATATCTACAGGATGTGTCAGTTGCTTGCAAAGGACAGCGTGTGTGCGTGATTAACAGGGTTGCATTTGCCACATCAGTCACATGTGTATAGTAATCTTTGTTGTTATGTTTCTTAGGACTCTAGCTATACTGTGTCATCATTACACCAGGCCAAAGAACATTATACAATGGGTGAATGGACAAAGACCAATATTGGGAATGTCATCAAATATCGGATAGGGGAGCAGCAGAACAGGTTGCAGGTGACATATATTGAGGGGGAAAGGCACGTGCATATAGCAATTAGGTAGATGGTGGGCATTCACATTTCAACACTTACCAGCATGTGGGTGGGCTGTGTCCAGCTCTAGGGCCAGTCCATGTATATAGATGGGCTCCAGTCTGTCTGCCAACTGTTGCTTAAGGGCAGAAAGTTGTGCCCACTGGGTCTGCCATGACCTGTGCCCATTGCATGCTGGCGCTCTGCTGTAAGGTATGCTCGGACACCACATTTTATGTCATTATACCTCTTTCTGAGGCTCTCAATGTCCCTGGGTAGTCCACCGGCCTCACTAACAGCTTCTCGGATCTCCTCCCAGACCATGTTTCTTGTGCTCAGAGGTGTTTTTGTACTGAGGCGCCCATAGAGCACATCATTATTTTCCAAAACATTAGCTAGGAGGATGTCATTTTCCTGCTGAGTGAACCGCATTGCCCTCTTGCACACCTCTACAGGGACACACTTCCTTTTCTTTTGCCGGGTAGGGGCTTGTCAGGCTGCTCTTGTGGTTGCTGGACCACCCCAGATGGCCTAGCTTGTTCCTCTTCTGGGGCCTGGACCCCAGACTGCTCAGGGGGCTATTCTTCATGTGTTTCAGTACCTTGGTCGATTAGTATCTCCTTTCACTGCATGTTTTCCGTAGTTAACAGCAGTAGCACGTCTCCGGTCAGAACACTGACTTACAATGCGTGTCACACCTACACTACACCCTACACCATTTGTGCATGAGCAGCATGCCTCATGCATGTGCAGGGCACCCTGCGCATGTGCAAGGTGCTCTGCCTCATGCACGTGGTGGGTGTGCTGGGCATGTGCATGATGCCTTCCACATGCACATGGTGCCATGCGCATCCGCATACACAATTAGGTGCCTTATAGGTGTGACACGCAGTGCAAAGACTATGCATGTCCGCACACATGCCAGTACTCCTAACTCCTAAAAATATGCTGCAAGAAGAACACATTAACAGCAGGACCATGATCAGTCATGAGGCGCACTGTACCTTCGGAGGGCACGGTCCGCATGTGCATGGTGCCTCATGCACAAGCAGTGTACCTTGCCCACGTGCAGTGCTCCCTGCACATGCACAGGACATTTCATGCACAAGCCTGGCACCCTGCGCAGGCGCAGGATACATAACGCAGTACATCTTGCACATGAGCGCGACACCCTGCACATATGCAAATGGGGTTAATCGTGTTTTATGTGTGACATGTGCTGCAAATGGGGTTAATCGTATTTATGTGTGACACGCACTGAAAACCCTATTTATGTCCGGACATGTACTTGTGCTATTAAGATGCTGGGAGAGGGAAATCCATGAGACAATACAAACAGATGAACAGCAAGCCTGTGAGCAGTCGCAAGTCACCATGAAACTCGGGAAGGCAAGGAATAATGCACAAGGAGCCTTGCACCTGTGTTCCCCTCCTTCCGCATGCGCAGGGTGTCTTGTACGTGCGTTCCGTGCCTTCCGCATGCACAGGGCACGTTACATGTATGCTCCACTCCTTCCGCATGTGCAAGGTGCAGGGGGGCCATCACAACATCCAATTAGCGCCGCTGCTTGTGTGCGGTGCGTAATGCACAGGTGTGTAGTGTTTGTTCTGATCATTTGCCCGTCCCCTCCCTATTTGAGGCAGTGTGCATTTGCTGAAGCTGTCATCCATACTGGCTCACTTTGTCTTTGCTGCGAGTGTTGTCCAGTGGTTGCATGGTGAGAGAGAACTGTGGTTGCCTGAGGAGGGATATGGTGTCCAAGGGAGAGTGGCAATGGGCAGGAGTCCAGTCCTGTAGCAACACAGACCTGCAGCTGTGGAGGATCCACAGGCCAGGGATAGGGCATCACGGCGCCATAGGCGTGCAGAGGTGCGCCCCAGACAGCCTCACTTCTACAGGCCAAGGGTCATGCTCCAGGGCATGCTTGAGGACCAGGTCATCTCCTTCTATTGTCTGCGCACAGGAGCTATTAGAGAGCTCTATGAGGATCTAAGATCTGACCTCGAGCCTCAGACTGGCCGATCTCATGCCATACCAGGATTGGTCAAGCTCCTGAGTGCCCTACATTTCTTTGCCTCTGGCTGCTTTCAGACATCAGTGGCTGCAGTAGGTGGAATGAGCCGGGCCACCTTCTCACGCTGTCTTCACCAGGTACTGCAAGCCATAATCAGCCGGGTAAGGAATTACATTGCATTTCCTAACAGTAGGCAGCAGTGGGGGGCCCTGAACCAGGCATTTGAGCAGATTACAGGATACCACACATGATGGGAGTATTGATTGCACACATATTGCCTTGGTCCCACTCAGAGACAGGGAAGCAGTGTTCCGCAACCGCAAATACTACCATTCCCTGAATGTGCAGGTTGTATGTGATGCAAATATGCATATTCTGAATGTGGTTCCTAGGTTTCCAGGGTCAACCCATGACTCCTTTATCCTGCATCACTCAGCACTATTTCAACAGTTTGAGAGTGGACAGTATTAAGGACTGTGTCCTGCTAGGTGGGTATTTTTTCTGTCTACTATGCGCATACTGTTAGGGTGATCTGGGGTGCATAACCACTATCACAGATGGGCCAAGGTCACAGGTGGTTTTGGTTGGCACCTTTATGTCTGCGTATCTCATGCTGCAAACAACACATGGCCTACTGCAGGAGCACTGCATTTTTCTATGACATTCTCCAGACTGGTGGTTCTGCTATGGTATGTCACAGCACAGCCATAGCATCCATGCCTTTCTGTGGCTGGGCAGCAAATGCACATGGTACCCCCTTGTTCCCTTATTTAATTTTTGGTGGTGGGAATCTGTGATGTCTGGTACCTGTGGCTACTATCTCAGCATGAAACTATCTCTAGAATGATGTTCACATCCCTTTTTGTGTTTTTACAATGACATCTGTCTGGCATTTGTTTTGACTATGTTATTTGTGGGACCATGCAGCCATGAGGTTTAGATTGAAATTCCAGACTGCTGCTCTATTTGACAGTCATTTTAGCCTCTGCAGATATCTGCATATGTGATGAGCTCATCATGTGCTATTCTGCAGCATGTTCTGGGCAGCACATTTGCTGATTACACCTCTCATGACCTGGATACCCACATGTACATCTGCCAGCCTTGGTGGTGTATCCCGATTTGTGTCTCTTGCCAATCATTGCCTGTACAGTGTCTTGGTGAGCTTAAACTCCGTTTAATAGGTGTTTGTTGCCTGGTTCTGTATCTATGCGCCATTTACCTCTCAGCATTTTGCCCTACTTTCATTGTTATCTTTCAGTTTGCACATTCAGAGCCCTAATTATTGGTTTGCTGATGCACTATGATTAGCATGTTTAACAGACTAGAAGTGGGCTCGTCATGTTAATGTGACAGTGGCACTTGTTCTATTTCAGAAGTATGGTTTTTTTTGGAATGTTTTCAGAGAGGTGAATCTTTAAGGTTGGCACAGATATGTTGGGCTAGGTATGGTTTAGTCTTTCATAACAGGTGTTACTGCATTTTGTGTATGGCAGGTTATTAATGTGTTTGAGATGGGCATGGATATCTGTGTTAGCATCATGACTGAATGAATTCTTTGCTTCGGTCTTTACTGAGGAAGATGTAGGGATGTTACCCATGACTGAAGTGGTATTTAAAGGTGCAGAAGAATTGAAGGAAATATCGATACATCGGGAAGATGTATTGCAACTATTAGATAAACTGAATCATAGCAAATCACTTGGGCTGGATGGTATACATCCAAGGGTGTTGAAAGAACTGAAATATGAGATTGCAGACCTGCTATTAGTAATCTGTGAACTATCATTAAAATCATCTCTAATACCTGAAGATTGGCGGATCGCCAATGTAACACCAATTTTTAAAAAGGATTCCAGGGGTGATCCGGGAAACAACAGACCGATGAGCCTCACATCAGTACTGGGAAAAATGGTAGAAACCATCATAAAGAATAAAATTACTCAGCATGTAGATAGTCATGGCCTAATGGGACTAGACAAAGCTATAAGGCCTGGTAGCAGAGCGATTTCACACTGAAGCCAAACAATAATCCTACGCTCTAACACATTAATTTCTGCTACGGGTTGAAATCTAAAACATAGGGTGTGCTTTACTCGGGTCTCAGACTACACCTTGGCATTAGAATCTGGGTGTTTAAAAGTCCCCAGCGATATGCCTGTTAGCATCAATGACCCAACTTTTTTGTAAGTTCACCCCTCTCATGTGTCAGCGAGCAGAACACATAGTACTTTACATAAAAGCTACTTAGCTCATATCGTTGAAGTACATTATAGAGTTACTAGACTGGTTCGCTCGATCTCGAAGTCCCAACGCTGTTATCGAAGCGCCCCCGCATTTCACTAATAAGGTTCTTCAGGGGACCATTATCTATACTATCGATGCTGCCCACGAATAACATACAGACCGCTGTTCTCACAAGATGCACTTCTCAAACGGTCTCAAAACGCCGCGCATCGTGATGGGGAAGAGCAAGCTGCAATGGAGAGGTACCAGCATGTACATCCAGACATTTTGTGTAAACGAATGTTACTTGTTCAAATTTCCACTTTTCTTTCTGCAGGTGATCCTGGATATGGGTGTCGGGCCTGGTTGCTGACCCCTGTGCATGTTCCACAGTCACCTGCAGAGATGATATTCAATGAGGCCCATTGCCTCCACCCCCTCTGTCATCGAGCGCAACTTTGGCGTGTTAAAGAGTCGCTTCAGGTGTCTGGATAACACTGGCGGGGCCTTACAATACCGACCCATGACTGTAGCACAGATAATTCTGGCCTGTTGCATCCTGCACAACATTGCTCTCAGGCACAATATCCCAGTCTACATTAATCCGGATCTGGAAGATGATCCTGCGTACCTTCCTGTACATGGCAGTGGAAACACATGTGTGGGCACAGCAATCCGCCAACATCTGATTGAGGAGCTCTTCTCATGTAAGTACTGTGTACATGGGGAGATGCATATGTGTACAAATGTGCATGCTAGCCTGTGTGCTTCAGGTTTACATCCTGACATATGTGTGTCTGCTGTGTTTGTGACTATGCAGAATCTGCTTGCCAGGCTGTCACTCCTGCTAGTGTGGTGAGGTAACTACTTTGGGCAAGTGGATCTACATGCAGCCGTCTGTGTTATAGATCCATACAGATGACAATATGGCAGTTACTTGTGACTGGTGCATCATACACTGTAGCACCAGAGGTATGCATTTAACATAACATACATGCATAGGTTACACAAACGTAACTGCCTTCTGTGCTGATGCTGTTGTGTCACTTGCCATGCATACACTGCGGGCACAGGACAACATTTGGCATGTATGATGTTACCTTGTATTCCAACCTATATTGCTCTAAACCTATCGTGCATGCAGTCATATACCCCATATCTATGATTTAACATCTATATGGCCATCTTGATTTCAGTTGTTGGTAATTGGACACCATAGTTTTGCTGACATTACCAACTAAGATGTTGGTGTACAGAGCTGATAGGAGTTGTAGTGTTGAACATTGCATTAATTTTTTTCATAACATTGTGGAAGCAGCCAACATAAATGTATCCTTGGATAGGCTTATGGCATTGCTCCTACTGACCTCATATTTGTCCCAGACAGGGAGAATGCTGCCAGGTGCACATGTGTTTTACATCACAGTGTGTGTGGATTGTGAGTCACATTGTACTGATATACTGTGCAGGCATATGTTCAGTATTTCTTCCTGGGATGAGGTCTGATCAGCCCTTTACAGATCACCGCAGTAATAATGCTGCATTTCAGGTGCTGCCCTGTGAATGATGTGATCATGTCATGCATTGTGTTCTGTGTTTAAAATGTCATATGTTTTGACTGATGGCAAATCTGAATACCCCAGCATTCATGTTTGCTACATGACGCTAAAGTTTTGACAAGAGACAATGATGTTTTCACATGCACACAGACTAATGTGACACTTTTCAAACACCACCTCTGTGTGTGGGATGACAGCTTGGACACAATGACATCTGCAGCCAGTACCTGTCCACCACATGCACCACACAGCAGATGGCCTACACATTTTATCATGTTTGTCTAACATCATCAGATATCTTGTATGTGATTTACTTGTTTGGTACTCAGAGTTCATTGAGAGGTCAGTATCCGACAGCACTGATAGACATGATGGGGACCTATGACACACCTGTATCACATGGCCATGGACATGTCTATGTGCCTGTGCAGATATGAACATACTCTGTACTGATCATTTGGAATGTCCTATACCTTCAATGGCAGTTGTGTTATGGGAATGTAATGGTTGAATGTTAGACGTTTCCTACTTGACATATTAAACTTGCAGGCACTGGGATGGCACCTCATGATGTGTGATGTATGTTCTAAATACCTTTCTATTCCTTTTTCCACAGAGCATGGCCCACACACACAGCCAAAGGGACCTACAATGTCCCTGTTTAATATACATTACCAAGTTTAAGTTTCAATATAAACCACTTTGATTGAAATGATAAAGCGGTATATAAAACCTGTTAAATAAAAATAAAATAAAAAATACAGTTCATTTGCGGTCACCATCACCCGTATGTGGGAGGACACAGCAACAACATGAGATTATCCCTGAGAAGGGGTGGCATAAAGTAATGGAACTTAGGTTGAGGAGCGCATGCCTATGCTGGACATTGCTATTCGTGTGGGAGATTGGTGCATGCAGAGGGAGCACACTAACTTAGTGATAGGATCCACTGCCTGGTTGGCATGACTCCTTGCCACACCCAAGTTTTGCCATTCCCTTACTATGGATTATCCCATCATCAGACCTCACACCTCAATGTGCACACCTATTGATGCATAAAAAGATTTTGAGAGAGCTGTGATGGTGCACACACCATTTGAGCTGGGGAGACGGACTAGTGGCAGCTAACAGTCTAGCAGCAGAAACACTGTCAACTGGGGCCTGCCACTCCAGACTGTCATTTACCTTTTGGTTGAATTACCATATCATTGCCATGCCTTTATGGACGACCTCAAATGTTTTGGGCCAAAAAAGAATCAAGCTGGGTGTGTCGCAGCAGAGAGACATCGTATATGTGATGTGTTCTTTCCTTGTCACCCTTGCACTTGGCTGTGACACGCTGTTGCACATCCTCACAAGGTGGACCACAACAACATGTTTGATCTCTGCTTGGCCATATGCAAGAATGATACTCTGCATATAGGGTATCACTGTGTCATTTGGTGAATTACAGTGTGCATATGCATGTGCATAAATATGTTGTGACACAGTGATATGTAATGATGTGCATTTTGTGATGTTTACTGTATCATAGTTTTCATGTTTTGACACTTCACAGAAAATATTGAGCTGTTTTTTTTTCCAATAAAGATGTGTAATTGTTGATTGGCTTATAGCTTACACAGTTGCATGTGTGCTCCATCCTATGTCTTTCATGACAAAGTGCCACACACATAGCAAGGGCAATTTTCTGATGTAGCTATCTGTATATTTACACATAGCTTGGATTGTGCATTGCATGTACATTCTCGTACCTGTACAGCTCATGGATATACGGCTACCATTACCCCAGAGCTATTGCAGTCTGCTGTCTCTGCACCTGTGAGAAACATTTGTTTTGGACTACTGTGCCAACACGTGGTTCTCTTAACTACCTCCACGTCATCATTGTAGATTGTGTCCCTGATTTTTGAGGCCATTTCTACAGTAAACTGCCCTAGTTACCTGTGTAAATGGCTTCTGGTTGTTTTTGGCACGGCACATACTCATGTGCAGGCCCTCTACAATGCTGTTTATCCCACTAACACGCACATATGCTATGTGACTGCCATCAGGTGTGTTGGGGCATTGTGTGGTAGGGCATGGGCACATAACATGGTTGGCGCATGTCACTGTTTTGCTATGCACTACACATAGCCATTTGTGCATGGCAACTTGGCCCTACTTTTCCCAAATTATCTTTCTGCCTTTATATCTGGGTGGTTATCAAGTTAATCTTGGCCTAACTGCCTAGCTCCTGCTCCCTCTCGTTTATGTGGGCAGACACATATTTTCAGGGCTTGCACACATATGACCACAGCTTTGACATCAGTATTAGACAGTTGGCGGTCATGCAATGCATCAACACATCACTTTGCACTACCTAGATTAAAATCCTAGAACCAAATATTTTGGAACATAACATCTATACATGTGCAAACATTCCCTGTAGGTATGTTGGAACATCAGCCATGTGCCATCTGCAATATTAGAATTCCAGTGCTGATGCAGGACACTTCATTGCATGCCCTCAAGCTCAGTCACCACACTGACACCTCAAGATCACCAATGTCATCATTGGCCAGTGTGGAGATATTTCTAACAGAGATTTCTGTGAGCAGCACAGTTGAACAAATATGTTATGCATGTTTCAGTCAGGAAGCTTGAAAGACGATGGTGTCAATCTTGCTTCACTGATGACCAGGAAACATATACCTACCACCTAAAAAGACACTGCACAGCAGTCACGGCGAAAATGAAGCAATACCATGCAGAAATCCTGCAGCGCTCTCTACTAAACCGCATGACCTATTCAACCTAGTGAAGACCCTAACAAAAGAACCTTCCCCCACCCAACCAAGCCTGCCAAACCCACAGGAATTCACGGACTACCTACAGTCCAAAACAAGCCAGACCAATAAGACCACGAACCCCACTCCGTTGCATGAGTCACACCATCCAACACCACTGAATACCTTCTCTACCCCATCTGAGAAAGGCATCCAGGGCATCATCACAGTCATCAACACCACCATATCTCCAAATGACCCCTGCCCAGCATTCTGGATAAAATCTCTGCGCGTAGAACTCAGCCCTTTCCTGGCCAAACTCATAGACCTATCCTTCTCAACTGAGACATTCCCACGAAGCCTGAAGCAAACATCCATCAGGCCACTTCTAAAAAACAACAAACTGGACCCATGGAAGGTAGACTCATACAGACCAATCTCAAGCATCCCACTACTGGCCAAAATAATTGAAAAGATTGTCCAACGCCAAATCCAACACCACATTGAGACCACCGCTCCTCTCGACCCATGTCAGCATGGATTCAGAGAATCACATGGCGTCAAGACCCTCCTGACCACCCTCTTCAGCACCTTAACCACCGGAATAGACAACATCAGACAAGGATTTGCCCTAATCTTCATGGATATTGCTGCGGCATTCGACTCCGTCAGCCATGAACTACTCCTGGCACGTCTCAAGGAGAAGGGAATCCATAATACAGCGCAAAGCTGATGCAAGTCATACTTGAGACAGATGGCAACATGTGCGAACCAGCTCCATGACCTCCGAACCTTTCCAACAAGAACAAGGGGTGCCACAGGGATCCTCACTCTCGGCCCTGCTTTTCATGCAGCCCATTTGCGCTCTCATCTGCTCCTTCAAAATTGCCTGCCTGGTATACGCCGATGACGTACTGCTCTACATGCCGTTATCAACCGACCAGCCAGATTTTTCGCCACTAACAACCTGCTTCGAATGCTGTCACCGACTGGCTCCATATACAAAACCTCAGAATAAATTTCAACAAAACGGAGACCCTATTCATTACCAGGAACCAAGCATTTACTCCTCCCGCCTCACTAAAAGTACGAAACGCCGAACTCCTAAGCAAGCCTACTGTACGCTACCTAGGGGTCACACTAGACCAACAGCTAGACATGAAAGCCCATATAAGCAACACGGTCAAGGCAGTTTACCACAAAATACGGACAATCCGACACCTATGACACCTGCTGGAGCCAGACGACTTACGAACAATCTATCAGGCCCTTGTAATCCCCCACTTTGACTATGCCAACTCAATTCTACATGGACTCCTGAAGAACACACTGAACCCACTTCAGCTTGCAATGAACGCAGCCGCCAGAATATTGCACGGAGCCTCTAGGAGGGATCACGTAACCCCAATCTTGAAACAACTCCATTGGCTACCGGTCCACTGCAGACTCTCCTTCAAAATACTATTGATGACCTTCAAAGCCATCAACAAGTGCTTCTCCACCTCCCTCACAAACCTCGTCCACCCCAGTCCCCCTAACAGAACCAGGAGGTCATTCGCCGCCAACATGCTGATAATCCCAAATGCAATAACGAAATGCTCGCAAGCAACAAGAAACAGAGCCTTTGTATTCTATGCACCCACATGTTGGAACGCCCTCCCACCCACCATCCTGGCCATCACTGACCTCGCCCAATTTAGGAAGTCACTGAAGCACCATCTCTTCCTTCAGTACTACTCCCATACTAGCGACAAATCACAACCAGCCATACTCAACCGCCAGGACACCGCCCCCAGCACACTCACATCACACTGTTGCAGCACCACCCTTTAGCACAACGGTACACCCAGTATATTGAGCATGTTTATATAGCCATCTAATATTCAGATAGACCCCAAGCATCCCCAGTCAAGGCTGTACATCTGCGATCTGAATGAACAACCTGTATATAATTAGACAACCTGTAAATAGTTGCCAGCCGATCCGGTCACCTGTGACCTGATCGCTCAGCCTGTACATAGTTACCCTTGTTAGTCACAAGTTGTAACACCTGTTCATTGTAAGGACAGCGCAGGTTCTGCCTGCACTGTACAAATTTTGTTGACTGTAAACCGCACTGATTCTAAAGAGTGCAGTATAGAAAAGACATTAAATAAATAAATAAATAAATAAATTTGTGAGACAGAACATGTACATAAAGATGCACACCACTGATGTCCAGACGTGTGTGCAATGTGTTTGTTCAGGGAGTCCCAGCCATTGGGGAGGCACACTGTTTGTCTTTCAGATGGTCCTTTCTCAGAGGTAGCTGTGAGGTGCATATAGATCCACACATATCATACACCTACATAGCCTTAAAGACTGTTTTCTGACCTGTGGTTCACTCAGAGCTCCCTGCTAAAATGTAACTGTTGACAGCTAGGTAGCACAGTGTCTGTGGCATACATGGCATGTATACGTTATGTTGAAATGTAGCTGACACACCTATTTGTTGCACATGATCCATAGCTCTGTGACACATGTGAGATTGTCAGCAGCACCCCTGGTGCACATGGGCAACACATATATTCATAAATTAGCTTTACACATACAATTGACTCTTGCATAATATACCAGATGTCATAAAGGGCCAATGGAGGCCTATTCTACATGTTTTGTTAACAACATCACTGCATAGATTTTTTGTTCATAATGCTCTCATATTGTCTATGAATCACACATGTTACTCATCCAGGCACTCTACAGCTACTCTTCTTCAAAACATACTGCAAACGATGCAATAGTGGCACAGCAGGTGTACATTGTGTGTACATGTACATGATGGCCCTTACAGACGCTAAATGCATTCCAATGGCACAATCTTCATTATGTCCACATCAGACACACTCACAGCTGATGCAGCAGGGCCCCATATTGTCAAGGGATATTGCATGAGGTGGTATCTCCACCACTGTGCTACTCCATTATGGCCCACAGATCCCAGCACAGAAAACAACATTGGTAATGCGGTGCTGCCAAAGACACATTATAGCGGCCCATGGGCTGGGTTCAGCTGCATGTCAGCTCCTGCATTCCTTCCTGGCTTGTTTTCATGATGTGCACAAATAATATGCCACAGCCAGGTTCACCCGGGACAACGTGCTAGTAGCATTACATTCCCATCTGTGAGGGCTATCAGGGATATAGATGGGCTATGATATATTTGGCACTGGACATCAAGGTTGATGTGCGACAGACTGCCCCCGCACGTGCCTCCTTGTAAACACACCATCCGAAACGCATCTGAGGCTCTCCATACACCTGCACTGTTGTTGCACAATATGCATGTGCTGGATTGTATGGCTTACACTAACAGGCAGAAATGTGATAGAGGGCATGTCATGGATGACGAACGTTGGTCGCCTCATAATACATCACATACTTTCTACACACATGCTCTTGAGAATCAGGCCTGAAGAGCATAGGACTGCATTGGGGGGCATACTGAACAATGCACACAATGCAGCTCCTAGACGGGATCTGTCCTGCAGCTGAGCTGTGGACATAGCAGTGAATATACATGGGACATGTTGGAAACATACTTCTCAAAGTTGCTGCATCTCCACACTCACCAGCGTATACTCCGGCATAATCATGTTGACCGTACCTCATTTTGCCACCAATCCCTGAAAGGTATCAGCAGGATGGGCTGCAAATCAGCTGAAACATCGCAGGGAGATACAAATATACATATGTATGTTCCCTTTATTGGAAAGTATTTCCATTGCAGTTGCTATACAAGGTTAGCATAGTGGTTAGAGCACTGTGTTTGGACACACTAGGGAGCTGGTTCTATTCCCACAGGCTGTTTTCAATTCATTTTCTTCAGTGCTGCACCAAACACCCTTGCATCTATTCAGTGTGCACTACATTATGCACTCCATGCAGGCTACCCGTTAGGCATAGAGTGCAGCCTCAGCTGTGGCCCATTGGTGTGTGTTGGTAATGTGAACGCAGAAGATGCATAACCCGCACAGTAGGCAGGCTTGGGAGACTGAACCCTGACTGTGTGTGTCGGTCTAGGCCTCCATCGCATATATAATGTACACACAACCACACCCTACAGGGGTGATATGGATGGTTCTATCAACCTGCTTCTACATTGTTGGCAGATACATATGGACCCTTTCTTGGTAATTTTTGCCACGGCAGATGGCTGGCAGTGTTAGCATAGTTGTTCGTGCACTGTGTTTAGACACCCCAGAGAGCCAGTTCAATTCACACATGTTCTTTTTTTTCTTTTTTTTTTTTATTCTGCCCTGGTGCACATACCATCCAAAAGGGTGCAGGTGCAGCCCAGCCCCGAGCACCCTTGCATGCTCTTTTCAATCCAGGCTATCTAATGGTTAGAGTGCGTGACCTTAGCTGTGGCTCACATCCCACTTACCGACTATAATATCAGCTGGCAAAGCTCTATCAATTACCACCTGTACATCCATCAATCTTGGGGCACCTTAACTTCAGATGTCAGTCCCTCAGGGCATATTAAACTCTTAGGGCACCTTAGGTTGCAGACCCTTATAGACCTTTGGTGCATTGATGTTTGTCACCTTGGCGTCCGCTGTTACGTTACCACACAGTAAGTGGCCAGGACACCCTGTTCCACACAGTACATGGTCAGGGTGCCCTGTACCACAAGTTACATGGCCAGGGCGCCCTGTTCCACATGGTAAATGGCCCATGGTTACCTTTACGCCGCACCGCCCACATCCTTATATGGCGTCGGTATGCGGGTGCAGCCCAGCCCCAGGCACCCTTGCATGCTCTTTTCAATCCAGGCTATCTAATGGTCAGAGTGCGTGACCATAGCTGTGGCTCACATCCCACTTACCAACTACAATATCAGCTGTCAAAGCTCTATCAACTACCGCCTGTAAATCCATCCATCTTGGGGCACCTTAACTTCATACGTCCTAAAATCTCAGGGTGCCTTAGGTTATGGACCCTTATAGACCTTTGGCGCATTGATGTTTGTCACCTTGGCATCCACTGTTACGTTACCGCACGGTAAGTGGCCAGGGCACCCTGTTCCACGCGGTACATGGCCAGGGTGCCCTGTACCACATGTTACGTGGCCAGGGCGCCCTGTTCCACACGGTAAATGGCCCATGGCTACCTTTACGCCGCACTGCCCACATCCTTATATGGCATCGGTAACATTAGCGCTGTGCTTACCGCCGTTGACGTTAATGTCATTTAGTAAACATACCCCTTAGGCATCATCGTGAATAACATGTTGAAACCCTCTGCCCAGTGTGCAACAAGTGGCCAAAAAGGCAAATAGAATGCTAGGAATCATAAGGAAAGGAATGGAGAATAAAACAAAGGATATTATCATGCCTCTGTATCATTCCATGCAACCGCATCTTGAATATTGTGTGCAATTCTGGTCACCATATCTTAAAAAGGATATAGCGGAGTTAGAAAAGGTACAGAGAAGATCCACCAAAATGGTAAAGGGGATGGAAGGATACCCCTATGAGGACATTCTTAAAAGCATAGGGCTCTTCAATCTGGAAAAGAGATAGCTGAGGGGAGATATGATAGAGATCAATAAATTAATGAATGGAGTGGAACGGGTAAATGTAGATCAAATGTTTACACCATCAAAATGTAGAAAGACTAGGGGACATGTAATCAAGCTGCAATGTAATCTGCTTAAGACTAATAAGAGAAAATATTTTTTCACTCAATGCGTAATCAAACTCTGGAATTCGTTACCGGAGGATATAGTAAAAGCTGCTAGTGTAGCTGGGTTTAAAAAAGGTTTGAACAAGTTCCTGGAGGAAAAGTCCATAAAACATTATTAAAGGGGACCCAGGAAATCCACTGCTTTCTCCAATACAAGCATTATGGAACCTGTGTGACGTTAACGCCATTTAGTAAACATACACCTTAGCCATCATCGTGGATAACATGTTAAAATCCTTCGCCTAGTGTGCAGCAGCGGCCAAGAGAGCAAATAGAATGCTAGATATCATAAGGAAAGAATGGAAAATAAAACAAAGGATATTATAATGCCTCTGTATCGTTCCATGGTGCGACTGCACCTTGAATATTGTGTGCAATTCTGGTCGCCGTATCTTAAAAAGGATATAGCGTTATTAGAAAAGGTACAGACAAGAGCCACCAAAATGGTAAAGAGGATGGAAGGATACTTCTATGCAGGACTGTACCTAGCCCTGTGCGAGCGGTGCGGCCACACAGGGCGCAAAGGTTTAAGGGGCGCATTTCAGCTGTCTGCCGTTGCCTGCCGCCGCCACTTTTCCTTCTCTCAGCGGCGGCAGGCAATAGTAGACAGGTGTAATGCACCCCATAAGCCTTCTCATGGCATGCTAAGCAGGTCTGGTCCCTCCCTCCTCTGATGCGGCGTCACAGCAGGGAGGGACAGATATGCTTAGTGCGCCGGCAACTTGCACATCGGGCATGCCTCTTCTCTCCTGCCGCCATCCAGAAAGTGGCTAGATGGAGGTGCGGAGGGTGGGAGGGAGGAGAGCATGCACCTGATGTGCAAGTAGCACAGGGCGCGATTCACGCTCGGTACGACCCTGCTCCTATGAAGAGAGGCTAAAAAGGTTAGGGCTCTTCAACCTGGAAAAGAGACAGCTGAGGGGAGATATGATTGAGGTCTATAAATTAATGAATGGAATGGAATGGAATGGGTAAACATAGATCGACTGTTTACATCGTCAGAATATAAAAAGACTAGGGGACATGCAATGAAGCTACAGGGTAACCTATTTAAGACTAATAAGAGAAAATATTTTTTCATTCAACGTGTAATTAAACTCTGGAATTTGTTACCGGAGGATGTAGTAAAAGCTGTTAGTGTAGCTGGGTTTAAAAAAGGTTTGGACAAGTTCCTGGAGGAAAGGTCCATAAACCATTATTAAAAGGGATCTGGGATATCACTGCTTGACTCAATACAAGCATTGAGGAACCTGTGTCTTTTGGGGAAACTGCTAGGTACTTATTATCTAGTTTGGCCACTATTGGAAACAGGATACTGGGCTTGATGGACCTTGGTCTGACCCAGTATGGCATATAACGGAGTTACTTACCTGTAACAGGAGTTCTCCGTGGACAGCAGGATAAGTCAGCCACACATGGTGACGTCATCCGACGGCGCCGTTACGGAAGCTCTCATAGCTCAGAACTGAGCATGTGCGAGAGGCCCCACCTCCCCGCCCGCCCCTAGCCCATTCAGTGAGTGATTAGCTCCGCCGCGAGGCGTCAGGCTAGGAGCAGGCCTGCCTCATACAGGGGAGGCGGGTGGGAGTGTGTGGCTGACTTATCCTGCTGTCCACGGAGAACTCCTGTTACAGGTAAGTAACTCCGTTTTCTCCTAGGACAAGCAGGATGTCAGCCACACATGGTGTCTCCCAAGCTGTAGAGTAGTTGTGGAGTATGAGGGAGGCATGCAAGGAGAAGGACACTCGCACATGATGTAGTGTGAGAACGTTTATTAAGAACATTAACAAATGCACAATCAGGGGTAGCATTTAAGTGCGCTATGAATTTTAGAACACCAAAGTAAGCATTAACATATTGCACGAGAACAACCCCATCTGAGGTAATATTACGTACCCTATTAAGTACAGTATTAGGACATTTCACGAGAACAGAGCAGCAGGCAATGCGTGGTAACGCGTGGGTTGTGCAACAACAACATACGGTGCAAAACATACGGTGCAAACGTGTGCAAAACAACACATACTGTGCAATAACAAGTGGGCGTGCAAACAAGCATTAACAATCTGTAAGGCACGATTCTTAGATAAGGCTGGGCGGCCTGGTTGCCTGTTGGGCGGAGGTAGAGGCCGGTCCTGCCTTGGTAGCTGCTGTCAGGACAGTGCGGCCAAATGTGCTATCTGATTCCGCCAGGAGGTCCAGGCAATAGTGTTTCTGAAACGTTAGCCGTGATGACCATGTGGCGGCCCTGCAGATGTCTCGTAGTGGGACTTCGTGCAGCTCGGCAAGTGAGGTAGAGAGTGCACGGAGTTGGTGTGCTCCGGCCCTGGCGGCCGCCGGTGCACCTGCCTTCTGTAGGCAGTAGGCGACACAAGCCGAGATCCAGAGGGACAGTGTGCGCTTGCCGACCGGCCGTCCAGGCTTGTTGGGGTCAAAGGACACGAACAGTTGTGCCCCTTGCCTGATGGCGGAGGTCCTGTCAATGTAGGTGCGCAGAGCTCTGACACAGTCCAGGGAGTGCAGGCGCTCCTCCTCCGGGGAGGAGTGTGGAGCGGGGAAGAAAGCTGGTAGTTCGACAGGCTGGTTGACATGGAATTCAGATGCGACCTTGGGCAAAAACTTTGGATGCGTCCGGAGAGAAGCACGGTTGTGGTGGAGTTGCGTATACGGTGGATGCGCCACGAGCGCTTGTAGCTCACTGATGCGTCTGGCCGAGGTAATGGCAATGAGAAAAAGCGTTTTCCATGACATGAACTTGTAATCCGCTGACTGGAGTGGTTCGAAGGGTTCTTGCGTGAGTTGTTGTAGCACCCGGTTGAGGTCCCAAGCAGGGACAGGTTTCTGAACCGGGGGCCGAAGGTTCACCAAACCCTTCATGAATTGTGACACAATGGGCAGTGCTGCTAGAGTTCTTGAATTAGCGCACCTCCCGTGATCGTGCAGGGATGCAATTGCTGCTAGGTGAACTCTGATAGATTGTGGCTTCAGTCCCACGTCGAAGAGGTGGGTGAGATACAGTAATATTTTGGGTATCGGGCAGGAAACAGGCTGGAGGCCTTGATTAGCGCACCAAAAACTGAAGCGTTTCCATTTGAGGTTATAAGACTTGCGGGTGGACGGTCTCTTGGCCGCCAAAACGATTCGCTGGACCTCCGGGGATAGATGAAGGGCCGAAAGATTCATCCTTTCAGTCTCCACGCCGTCAGGGCTAGGACCTGAAGGTTGGGGTGTAGAGTTTTCCCGTCGTTCTGAGAGAGCAGGTCTGGTCTTGTCGGTAACCGCAGGGGTGGCTCCTGAGCCAACCGGAGCAGTAGGGCAAACCACATCTGCCGTGGCCAGTAAGGTGTAATCAGTATGAGTTGGGCTGATTCTGAGATGATCCGCTGCAGAGTTTTGGGGATCAGTGGCGTTGGGGGGAAGGCGTATGCCAGCGTCCAGCTGCCCCATGGCACTGCAAACGCGTCGGTCGCGAGGCTCCTGTTGGATGGGAGCTTGGAGCAGAATGTGTGGCATTTCGTGTTGACTTCGGACGCGAAAAGGTCTATCTGCGGAGTGCCCCAGCGAAGAAATAACTGGTGCACGACTGCTGGGTGGAGCGACCACTCGTGGGGCTGCAGTTGTCTGCTCAGTCTGTCTGCTACTGTGTTTAGTTCTCCGGGCAGATAAGTGGCTTGCAGGGAACAGTTGATGGAGAGCGCTAGGTACCACGTATCCAGAGCTTCCTTGCATAGGGCTCGAGACCCCGTGCCCCCTTGTTTGTTGATGTAGAACATCGTGACCTGGTTGTCCGTCTGGACGAGGACAGATTTCCCCGTCAGTCGGTCCCGAAAGGCTTGAATTGCGTGTTTGACGGCTCGTAGCTCCAGCAGGTTGATGTGGAGATATTTCTCCGCCCTGGACCACGCTCCTTGGGTGTTGATGTGCTGCAGATGGGCCCCCCAACCCGTGGCCGAGGCATCTGTGGTGAGGACAATCTGATGGTTGGGTGCCTGGAGATCCCTGCCCGTGGACAGGTTGCCCGATTTGGTCCACCAGCGGAGATCTCTCCTGATCTGCAGAGTGATATTGATGCGGGCATGCAGAGGCTGGGACAGTTGCTTCCATTGAGCCCGGAGGTGCCATTGCAGGGGGCGCATGTGGAGTCTCGCCAGAGGTAGAACCGAGGTGGTGGCCGCCATGTGTCCAAGAAGGCGCAAGATGTAGCGCGCCGTGGACTGCCCGGACGCCGAGATCTTTCTGGCCAGGGATGTGATGGTCGCTACCCGCTGTTGCGGCAGATAGGCTTTGAAGGTACTGGTGTTGATGATCGCACCGATGAACTCCGTTGATTGTGTCGGTTGCAGGCGAGATTTCTCTTTGTTGAGGATAAATCCCATCGCGGCCAGTGTGTCTGTGGTTGTGCGCACTGCGTTGCGCAGGCAGGCCGGTGAGGGGGCAGAGAGGAGCCAGTCGTCCAGGTAAGGAAAGATGGCGACGCCTTTCTTGCGAAGGTGTGCTGTTACCACAGCCACACATTTCGTGAAGATCCTGGGTGCCGGGGATAATCCGAAGGGCAGAACCCGGTATTGGTAGTGTTGGTCCATCACTACGAACCGTAGGAATCTCCTGTGATCTTTGTGAACAGGGATGTGTGAGTATGCGTCCTGTAGGTCCAGGGTGGCCAGCCAGTCCCCTGCTTTGATGAGCGGGAGGATTGAATTGAGGGAGTACATCCTGAATTTTCCTTCGTCAGGGCAAGATTGAGCTTGCGGAGATCCAGAATCGGACGTAGGCCACCGGACTTCTTGAGAATTAGGAAGTACCGGGAGTAGAACCCAGTGTTGTATTGTTCCGTGGGTACAGGTTCTATCACCCGGGAGGCAAGCAGGCGTTGTAGAAGTTCTGCCATGGCTGTCGCCAGGTGTGGAGGCGTCTCGCTGACCGGTCGCTTCGACTGACAGGGTGCGAAGGCAAAGTTCAGACGGTAGCCCGACTCGATGATCTTTAGCACCCATTTGTCGGTTGTGATGGACTGCCAGGCTTGTAGAAAATGAGTGAGACGGCCGCCCACAGGTAGCCCTTTCTGGTGCACATGTGGCGGAACCGCCTCTAGCTGGATGTCAAAAGGAGGTCGTGGTCTTTGCGGCTTGTGAAGAAGCTGGTTTCCTTTGTTTGCGGTCCCTCGGTTGTTGCCTCTGAAAGGAGGGGTGGTAGGGTTGCTTGTATCTGGTGTTCTGCCACCTCTTGGTGGGGACGTATTTTTTTGAGGCATAGTAAGGCCTGCGGTAGGTACTCCCTCTCTGAGAGGTGGAGGACCGCTCGAGTCCATCTGCTGCCAGTGTCTGTAAGGTGGTGCAGTGTTCCTTGAGGTCATTTACCGTGTCAGCGACCTTGTCCCCAAACAAGGCATCACCTGTGCAAGGGGCATCCGCAATTTTGCTGTGCGTGTCCTCTCTCAAACCGGACGCCCGGAGCCAAGCCCAGCGTCGGGCCGCCACGGCCGTGCCTGCCGTCCGGACGGCAGTGTCGAAGGCGTCGAACGCAGTGCTCATCAAGTGCTTGCTGCATTCTGCCAGGTCTTGTAGCAAGGCTGAGGCCGCCTGATGGTTCTCCCTAGGGAGTGTAGACAAACTGTCTTTGAGATCGGCCAACAGGGTATCCTGGAATAGAATGTGCTGGAACTGGTGGGCCGCCACCTTGGCATTGACCATTGCTCCTTGGTACACCTTTCTGCCCACTTCGTCGAGGAGCTTAGGGTCCCGACCTGGCGGGTGATTGGACTGGTTGCGAGAGGACTTGGCTTTCTTCAAGGCTGATGAAACCACGATAGATTGGTGAGCCAGCTGCGCCTTCTGAAAGACTGTGCTTGGATGTAGGAGATATTTCGTCTCGAGTCTCTTGTGACAGGCACGTCCGGTAGCCGGGGATTGCCACGCAGCGGTGTGTGTGTCCTGCAATTTCTTGTGCAGCGGCAAGGCAAGCGCTGGCTTGGGTGCACTGAGGTACTTCATAACCTCAGGCTCCTTTTCCGCGGATGGGTCTTCGGTGGTCAAGTGCAGGCGGTCTGTCACTTTCCGCAGAAACTTAGGGTAGGTGAGATCCTCTGGTGGTTGGGTGCGCTGGGTTTCCTCTGGGTTGTCCGTGCGTGCGGACGAGGCCTTAGATGCGGAGGAACCCAAGCCCGCTTCCTGGGCATCGCTGTCCTCGGAGGATAAAACCCCATCCTCACCCGAAGAAGCGTCGCGCTCTGGGGTGGGAGCGTCTCTAGGGGGGGGCAGTGCAGGACTGCGGTGAGGCTCACTGGCAGCAGCCGAGGGTTCTCTGGTCTGTTCCTTGTCCCGTGGTATTTCTTGTACCGGCTCTGCGACGTTGGCCGTCTGTTGCACGAGCCGGGAGAGGAGCTGCAGGATGGCTTCAGAAGTCCTGGCCTCCGCCGAACACTCGGATTGAGTTTTTCTGGGGGTAGTGGAGCGGGGGGAGGCTTCGGAGGAAGAAGAGAGGGCGAGCAGGAAGAATGTTGCCTCCTGCGATGCCTCTTGTGTTTGTGGTGGGAGCAGGAGGAGTAGTCTCTGCTGGTCCTGTGCTCACTATGCGCTTTTGAGTTGCAGCGGCGTTTTTCCTTGCTCTTGCTGGAGCCATGTGCTTGCTCATAGTTCCTGCTTCCCGCAGAGCGGCTCCGATGGCTCCGACGTCTTTTTTGTCTGCCGCGCCGATGACAGGATCGGGAGGGTGAATCCCTGCATCGGCGCGAGCAGGAAGGGTCGTCCGCGCGCGCGGGAGGGGAATCCCTGCGCTGACGGGAAGCGTCGGAAGTACCTCTCCTGAGGTGGGCGGAGCCAGAGGCGGAGCCGGGGACACCCTCTGATGGCAGAGGGGAAGGTCCGCACTGTCGGGAGGAGCAGGGCTCGACGGGGCGGTCAGAGGAGTTCCGGTTGGTCGGGTGGGAGGAGGCAGAGGCGGAGCCATGTGGAGGAGAGCCAATGGAAGGCCGTGGGGAGGCGTGACCAGGAGCCACGATGCCGGCGCCATCTTGGCCAGCCATGTGCGTTGCTGCCTCTGCGAGAGTACTCACCGGAGGAGTCTCGGGGTTCTTCGGAGACACCGGATCGGCCTCTTTGCTTCGTGTGGCGCTGGGGAGCAGCTCAGAACGGCCGGGGATGGAGGCCCTGCAGGGCGCATCCCGTGCCGGAGCAGAGACCACGGCTGGCAGATTATCGCAATTTTTGCTCTTGAATTTCTTCTTCTTCGCAGCGATTCTGGAACCGGAGCTAGCAGCCAGGTAATCCTTGAGGTCGTGCTCCCTGTGTCTGACGGCCCTGGGGGACATTTCAGAACATGCAGCGCAATCCTCCGTGGCATGGGCAGCTCCGAGGCAACGAAGGCAGCTCCGGTGAGTGTCGGCAGCGTTCATCTTGCGGCTGCAGTCTGGGCATTTCTTGAAGCCCGGCATAGTAAGGTAGGTTAATTAGGAGAGCTGAATATCCGTCTTGGCAAGGCGGAAGAAGAAAGAAAAAACTGAATGGGCTAGGGGCGGGCGGGGAGGTGGGGCCTCTCGCACATGCTCAGTTCTGAGCTATGAGAGCTTCCGTAACGGCGCCGTCGGATGACGTCACCATGTGTGGCTGACATCCTGCTTGTCCTAGGAGAACTTATGTTCTTATGGACAGAGTCACAAAAACAGGGCTGCTCCCCCTCCCTCTGGACTTCCACTGTGACTTATGTCCAACAGTACCAGTCGGTCTGAGGCCTGTGAGTCAGTGAATGTTCACAGGCTCTTCCCCCTCCTCTCATGTGGGCTTCCTATTAAACTGGGAGCCTATGTAGAGTACTGCGGTCTATGAGCACCCACTAACATATAGGGTCCTGTGCTGACTGCTACTATTATTGGCTGTACTACTACTGCTGTTGCTTTCATAATTTAAATAAGTGGGGGTAGAGGAAAGAAGTGGATGAGAGAAGGAAGTCTATTATTTAGTTTTAATCATATGGGCTCACATGCATTTACAGGAGTTAAAATGGGATAGAAACATAGAAACATAGAAATATGATGACAGAAAAAGACCACATGGCCTATCTAGTCTGTCCTTCCATATCAACAACTACAACAGTCCCCTTTTTTCCTTTAGAGATCCTCTGTGTTTGTCCCATGCTTTTTTGAATTCAGTTACTGTCCTCATCTCTACCACCTCCACTGGGAGATTATTCCACGGATCCACCACTCTTTCCGTAAATAAATATTTCCGCATATCACACCTGAATCTATCCCCCATCACCCTCATCCCATGTCCCCTCGTAGCAGAACTTGCTTTCAATTGAAAGAGGCTCTCCCCCTGAACATTTATGCCATGGAGGTATTTAAACATCTCAATCATATCACCTCTATCCCACCTTTCCTCTAAATTGTACATACTGGACAAGGATCATACTGAACAAGTTTGGGAAGCACTGCTCTAAGTGTTCCGAAACAATACTTTTGCACAGGGCCTGAATAACTCTAAGACCATTGCTATCTGTTACTTCTAGTCTGACAATTTAGTTTCTTATATAGCAGAATTTTTTACACTAACATTTTTCAAATCTTTGCATTTTTGGCTTTTTATTCTCATCTTCATCTTTTGTTTATTGTTCTTTTTTTCTGTGCACCTCATGTTCTTTCATCTGTTTTCTTTATGCTTGTTTTATATGTCACATTTTTATTTTTTAAATTTTCTTATTAATTTTCTATTTTCTATATTTCCTCTCCCCTCTGATTTTTATATTTCCTTCTTCTCTTACCCAGATTTTTTTCTAAATGTTTCCATCATGTCCCTTGCTGAATTCATACTCACTTCCCATTTATTTTATAATATATCAGTTATTTTCATTTTTACTTTTATTGTTTTACCTAACTTCCTGGCAATTACCTTACTTCCTGCCAATTCGCATGCTTCCCTCCCCCTCCTCTCACACATACCTTCCTCATTCTCATACCTCATTCTCCTATCGCTAATACATCCTCGCCAAATCTCACACATACACACTGCTTACCTGCTCCTCTCTCACACAAAACAAGCATTCCTCCATCTTCCCTCACTTTTTTTTTGCAACTTTATTTAACCACAGGAGATACATGTCAAAACAATATACAGCCACTATCAACATTTATGATTTATATATTTCAGAAACCTAACAATTCCACTCATTGCTATCAATCATCATAACAACTTACACTTTCCAAAGGGAAAATAAAAAAGAGATATTGCTGATTCACAAGATACTGCATCCAGGAAATTAAAAAGAAAAACATGACTGGATCTAATACACATTCAATAACTAACATATAGTGGAATCTAAAAACCCTCACATTAAAAAACACCACATAAACTCTCAAAACATATGCGCATAACCATCACACTCTCAGGGGTCTGTTTACTAAAGCATGTTAGAATTTTTCAGCTAAAGCAGCAAAAAAGTACAGATAGCTGCAAAAGCCGTGCATTATCTGTTGGGGGGGGGGGGGGGGGCGGGTGTGCACAGCATTTCCCCATCAGATAACACACTTAATTTGCAGGGAGCACAGTGGAACAGCAGCTTGGATGCCACGGGTGCTACTAATGCCATCAAGTTGGCATTAGTAGCACCCGTGCTATCTGCAGATCTGATGGTTACCATGCACTGTTGTGGCCCGTGATAACCACAATTTGCAGATATGCCCACTATCCACCATTATCCCTCCTACTAAAGCAGATAATGCGCATACTGCAGATAGTGCAGAAAATCGCTGCATTATTCGCATTTTACATGTGTTATCTGTTATTGAGGCCAGATAACATGCGCTATTTGCTTTGTTAACAGATAACACAGTTTAGTAAACAGACCCCTCTGTCTCCAACCAAACCTCACATCATTATCCCAAGCGAAACTTCATCCAAGCACCACCCCTAACAATTAATTTTTAAAAATTAACATTGAGCATTAGTATAAATAAAGAATGCTGCATTTATAATAAATTATTATTTCACATCAAAAGGAGAAAATGATACTAATTGACATTCTCATTTATTCCTTTAATTTGGCACCTATTTGGTCTGGCTCATGGCATTCAACAAAATCCAGTGGGAGAGCTTTAAGCAAAAAGGTAAACAAACTACATCATGATGGGTGCTAAGAAGGTGCGATTCATGAACCTAAACAAATAAAATTAAAGAAAACCATAACAATTAGCATACAATAACATTTCATATAAAGCATTTTAAACAAATACAATATAAAACAAATTTAATTCATATCTATAGAAAACAAATTTGTGCTATGGTATTCATAGGTTGCGCACCAGGAAGTCTGCACATTAGAAATTAGAATCTGATTTTCAGTGCTTTCAGTTTAGCAAATGTAGAAACAAGCTTCTTTAGATCAATGTTTTGTGCAGTTCTGTGTTCTATTGACAAAGCAGGTAGCCCAACAAGTCTACCTTGCATCATTGAGGAACAAATTTATGTTTTCATCAATTTTAGTTTGGAAAAGCTTCACTCATCACTGGCTACAAAAACAGAGGAAATCAAGAGGACACAGAGGGCAACAAACATGTTGGGGACACGATTAGGTTATATTTACAGACAAACGTCAGTACATTTTGTGGTGATTTGACTTTTCAAACTCGTCTTGCAATAGCTTGCAATTCATTGCATAAATCTATAGCATCAATATCAATAGAGTCCTCATGCTGTAAAGCTTGCTCTAGTTTCAAACAATGTTCCAGAATGTCCTTTGATGCTATATTCTGCAAACGGTGAATATTCTAGAGGAAACCGAGAACTAATCTGATGCATCTGTATAAATCTTTCTTCAACTGATTGTATAGCTGTATCAAGGACTGTCTTTGTCCCAATACAGACTGGATCTGGTTCAAAATGTGATGGTATCCCCAACTCCTTCGCAAGCTCATGTGCATCTACCAATGTTTTAGCAAACCTTCCATCGCTCCTGCAAGCCAAGAAATCTCTCAGTTCTTCTCAGTTGTTCAATAGCATTGTGTATTTCAAATTCTTTTGCCTGAAGTTGTTTGCTAGTCATACTGTATTAATCTCAAAAATAATGTTATACCACTGGGCCAGTGCAACAATTAGGCAAACTAAATGGTCGCCTAAAGATGCGGTATAAAAATGAGTGTTAAATAAAAATAAATAAAGTGCCACTGGTCAGGGGATGCCCATTGCCACTGCTGCTGTCCCTCTCTGGGATGTACAGAGGTGGCAATACATTTAAAAAGGTACCACGGCATTGGAATTACCTTCTGTTCTGGCATCACGGTGCCATTTGCACTTCTGCCCCCCTCCAATTCCACTTCCTTTAACAGGAAGGAAGTGGAATCGGAATCGGAATCTGAGGGGGCAGAAGGCGAACCATACTGCAGTGCTGGAACAGAAGGTAACTCTGGTGCCATAGTGCTTTTTTAAATATATTGCCACCACTACACAACCTGGAGAGGGGTGGCAGCGGCGTCAAAGGGTGTGAGGGTGGGGTAGGGGGCGGTGCTGGAAATGAGGTTTGCCTAGGGCACCTCATACCCTCGGCACCAGCCCTGCATACCACACAAGAGAAATCACAAACTTGAAATTAGAAATGCCTTTAGCAAGCGCTTGTGATTCTACTCCTGACGATTCTGTAACTGTAAGGTTCTGTCATCAGCAATTTCAGTTAATGCATCATAGACATCACCTAGCTGATAGTTAAGAGATTTCAAGGCATGAATTTGACTCTCACATCTTGTTTCACTCAATGGTTTTAATGTAAGATTAGACACATGGAGCCCAATATTCAAAGGCCCTTACATGGGTAACTTCCTTAGTTACCAGTGTAAGGGCCTTATCTGAGATATTCGAAGGGTACCTACACGGTTAGTGCTCTTCGAATATCCCGGCTAAGTCCCTAACGCACTCAGATGCTATCTGCATAGCATCAAGTTGTGATAGGGGTGTACCAAGGTGGAGCGGGGGTGGAGGAAGGGGCTACACGGGTAGCAGCGATTTTCAATACTACCCAAGTAGCCTCTGCGCCCTAAAGATAGGTGCCACCGCGGCACATAGCCTGCCCAACTCAATATCGGGCCCCTGGTGCATAAGAACTTCCCAATAATGTGTTGGAACTGATAAATATACATAAACACATTGTACTAAGCCAAAGAAAACTATTGCCTCCAAGCAACACTTGGCAGCATCACTAAGAATAAAATTCAAAGAATATGCACTGCAAGGAACAAATAAAGCTCATGGATTAACATCCAGAATTCTTTGCTGACACCATTTTCTTTCCCATTCATATTGCTTCTGTTATCATAACTTTGACCACATAAGTTTTCAATAAGCAAGGACATCTTTTCCAACTGATATAGTGTCTGTTATACCAGCACCAGCTGTATCCTTGAGTGGTACAAATCCCAGGAAATGTTCCTTTATGCTTACAGGCTCACAATTTTCAGGCTCCAAAACTATGTTCACAAAAAAAAAGGATCATGGTCATTCAACATGGCCTACATCGGGTGTTAAATCTAGAACAGGGGTCCTCAACCCAGTCAGGCTTTCAGGATAGCCACAATAAATGTGAATGAGAAAGATTTACATAGAATGGAAGCAGTGCATGTAAATCTCTCTCGTGCATATTCATTGTGGTTATCCTGAAAACCTAACTCGCTAGGTGTGTCCTGATGACTGGGTTAAGATCCTCTGATCTAGAATGATTGAAAACTATTTGGCAGCTTGAGCAGATGTTAGGATTTCTAATTTGATGGCATTGGATAACAGCTGAATCAGTTCATTCTTTATGTCTTTCTCAAAATAGTGGATGTGTGTCTCAGCATCTTTTATCTTGTGAAGATGCTCATCCATGACTGGGTCAATCACAGCTAAATATTCTACAGATTTCAGAAAGTTCCCATTACAAGGAGTATGCAGTTTTCCATGTGTTCCCTGAAAGGACAGATTTTGCATACCAAGAACTTTTACTAAAGCAATGAATCATTCCAAGATTTGCTGCCAATATGTTTTTTTGATGTTTAATGAAGCACAATTTTTTTTCATCAATTGTAACTCTGGTAAACCCGAAGGCCCTCCTCGCCTCCATCAGCAAGCCTTAACACCATACATTAACTTGCCCACACACAAAATACCCCGACAACTGAATCTGGTACAAACTTTGGTCGCAGCTTTATTTAAAACCTGTAACAACCGGCCCAACACGGGGCAACATATACAACCTTCCAACATAACCCAGCCCCCCACCCCATCGCCGGATGATGCCCCCACCCGCCATATTAGTAGCAAGGTGGAGCATCCTTCTTCCCCGGACCCCGCCGCCTGCCTCGCCATACTAGTAGTAAAGGCCGGCCCCCACACCCCCACTACTGGGCCGAGACCCCCAACCGGGCTGTCTCGCCCCATCCCGAGGAGCACTTCGCCCCCACTGTTCCTAAACCAGTTCAAGCCCCTGCCGCTTCGGCGAGAGCTGGCTCTCTACCCCGCCCCCACCAGCTGCAACATCCCTACCCACCACCTCAAAGGGTAGGAGGGCGGGAACACGTCTTGCCTGCCGAAGAGCCACGGCGAAAAGGACAGCCACGCGGCTCCTCGCCGACACCTGCTCCACCCCCCAATGCGCAGGGCCAATGAAATCGCCCCTTCTTGTCCAAAGGAGCGATTTCAAATGCCGCGCTCCTCCAAGCCTCCTCCCCCCCCCGCCATAGACCCCTGTCACGTACAGGAGGCCGAGGCCGGGCCCGGGCCCAGGTTACTGACGGCCACGGGACCCGGCCTGCAGCCTCGTGCATTAACTCTGGTAAACCTGGAGGCCCTCCTCGCCTCCATCAGCAAGTCTTAACACCATACATTAACTTGCCCACACACAAAATACCCCGACAACTGAATCTGGTACAAACTTTGGTCGCAGCTTTATTTAAAACCTGTAACAACCGGGCCAACATATATAACCTTCCAACATAACCCAACCCCCCAACCCATCGCCGGACGATGCCCCCACCCGCCATATTAGTAGCAAGGCGGAGCATCCTCCTCCCCCGGACCCCGCCGCCTGCTTCGCCATACTAGTAGCAAAGGCCGGCCCCCACACCCCCACTACCGGGCCGAGACCCCCAACCGGGCTATCTCGCCCCACCCCGAGGAGAACTTCGCCCCCCACTGCTCCTAAACCAGTTCAAGCCCCCGCCGCTTCGGCGAGTGCTGGCTCTCTACCCCGCCACCGGTGCGAGGTAGTTTACTTATCCTCGCACCGACCCCCCCCCCATAAAGCTGCGACCACACACATTTCCAGAGCTTCCTGCCAATCATTTAGTAACAGGTCCTGACCGACCGGAGACAAGTGTACCCCATCAGTACGGTACAGCCCCGCACACTGCGGATCTGCCCAAGGGTGCTGGACCTGCCATCCACCAGCCTGCTGCAACCAACGCCCAATCTGTCGGTTGACTTTCGCTAGCCCACGCAACCACCGTCGCTGGGACAGGCAGGCCGGCCGTGGGATAATGTCCGACCAGATGATTGCCACACCTGGCCACTCCTCCTGCAGCTCCCGAAGGTCCTGTTGCACTGCCCGAATGAGCTGTCGGCACGTCCAATTGGATAGATCATTCCCTCCAAGATGTATCAACACTGCCGCTGGTCGCTGCCGCCGCTCCGCATGCTCCCGAACACAAGGAAGGAGCTGCCACCATCGCATGCCACGTTCGCCCATCCACATCAACCGAACATTGCAGGACACCAGGCCCAGGTGCAGACCTAGCGGGCGTATCGAGGCTCTGCGCTTCGCCCAGTACACAAACGAATGTCCAAGAATCCATCACACTCCTGCTGGGCTCATATATTCGCTCCGTGGATACCAGCCCTGCAGCAACCCTGAAACAGGAAACACATCATTAACACCCCCCCACACCCTCCCCAACCCCCACCAGCAGACGCCTCACAATTGGTCCAGGCGAACATAACCTTCATAAGCCCCAGATCGCCACCTCCCGATCCGTTGAATCACTTCCCCCCCCAGCCCAGCTGCAGCTGCACTTGTCGCTGCCCCTATCCGGAAGGAATGAGATGCATACCGCTGCTCATCCAAGCCCAACCGCCGCAAGGCTAGGCGCAGAATCGCCGTGAATTGAAACTGCGTAACCGCGATCCCATCCGAGTGGCAGAAAAAATAGCCTGCCCTGTCCGGCCGCCGACGAACATAAGACACCAAATTCTGTACCGGACAGGAGCCCCACCCCGGAATTGCGCTCAACAGCACCCATCGGCCAAGACCTTGCTGGTCCGTCTTCGAGCGCGCCACATAAATCCACACTAGGGTCTCCTTCAGGTCCACATGTTGAACCTGCAAATCACCCCAAACCCCCCGCCTGCATGACCGTGGGACCAACTCACTGACCCGAAATGCCCCGAAAAAAGCCATAACAAACAATGCACGAAAGAGCACCGTCTCATAAGCAGACGCCGCCACCTCCAGCAATACGCCCCATATGCGCAGCAGCAACTCATGTGAAACGGGGCGGTGCCAATCTCGCTCCAGCGGCTGTTCCTTTGCCCACCCAGCAAGGAGCCGCTTTACGATGCACTGGGACTGCCCCAACCCACCACCCTGCTGAAAAAGGAGAAACCTGCCAGCGCTGCACGCACCGACGACCGGGTCCAACCGCGCCCCTTTGCCCACACTATAAACGAACCCACCAACCTATCCTCCACTCTACCACCTCTCCACCCGCTGCCCCATAAAAACTCTCGCATAACCCCGCCAATACGCCGCCCACGTACCTGGAGCCAAGGAGGACCGCAACAAATCCATCATTCCGGCATCCCAATCCTCCAAAGGTGCTCCGGTACCACCGCCGCTGTCTCGTCTGCACCCGGGGCCAAAGCCCGGAACTGCGCCCACTGAAAACGAGACAAAGCATCAGCAATAGCATTCTGTGAACCTGGCACATGACGCGCTCGAGCCGTGACATTAAGACGAAGACATGCTAGCACAAACACCCACATCAATGCCACAACTCGCGGACACTTGGGCGAATGTCTGTTAATAACTTGCACTACCGCAGCGTTGTTGCACCAGAATACAACCCTCTTATCCCGCAACCTTTCCGGCCACACCCAAAAGGCAACCACAATCAGGAACAGTTCCATGAACGTCACATTACGCGTCAACCCACTCACAGTCCAAGATGCCGGCCAAGGCACCGCACACCACGAACCTTGACAATACAACCCCATACCCGAACTACCCGCCGCATCAGAGAACAACTGCAAGTCAAGGTTGGACAGCTCCGACGATTGCAACACAGAGCAACCATTATACTCCGCCAGGAAAGCATCCCAGACCCGCAGGTCGGCCCGCATCCCTGACGTCACCCGGATGCGATGATGCCCACATCGCACCCCTGCCATAGCCAGGGACAGCCTTTGTGCAAACGGCCTCCCCATCGCAATGACTCAACAAGCAAAATTCAAGTGACCGACCAACACCTGCAGTTCCTTCAACGTCACCTTCGAGGCGGAGCCCACCGCCGCCACCAATAGACGCAGACGCTCAACTTTATCCAAAGGTAAATGGACCACTAACTCCCCAGCATCTATCTTGATCCCCAGAAAGGAAAGAAACATCACTGGTCCAAGCGTCTTACCTTCCGCCAACGGGATACCGAATTCAGCAGCCATCTCAAGGAACAACCCCAGCAAGGACTCACACACCGCGGTCTGCGCTGGACCCACAAACAAAAAATCGTCCAGGTAATGCACAATAGATTGGCGCCCAGAGCGCCTCACCAAAACCCAGTCTAAGAACGAGCTAAAGGCCTCGAAGTAAGCACAAGATATCGCGCAACCCATCGGCAAACACTTGTCATAATAATACTGAGCGTCAAACCGAAATCCCAGCAATGGAAAGGCAGATGGGTGAACCGGTAACAGCCTAAATGCCGATTAGATGTCCACCTTTGCCAGCAAAGCCCCTTTTCCGCACTGGCGCACCAGCTCCAAAGCCTCATCGAAGGACGCATGGCGCACCGAGCAGAACTCACGCGGGATATGGTCATTGACCGAGACCCCCGGGGGGCAGGACAGATTGTGTATCATCCGATAACGCCCTTGCTCCTTCTTTGGGATAACCCCAAGCGGTGAAATAATAAACGGCGAAAAGGGTGGATGGTCGAATGGTCCGGCAACTCTGCCCAGCGCACATTCAGCCGCAATTTTTTCATAGGCCACCTCCGCTAACAGGCGCACCGATCTAGCATTGCTGGCCGCCACCTCAAACACCTCCCCATGAAACGGGATACGAAATCCCTCTGAAAAACCTGCCCACAACATTGTCCCCGCCTTGCCGTGCCTACTCTTCGCATAAAGTTCTAACCACGGCTGTAACGCCTGAAATTTGATGGGGGTAGGCACCAACCCCCCGCTCCCTTCTTCACTTACCCCCAACCGGTGCCCCTGGCACACCTTTTCGGCTACACTTCGCGGCCGAGTGACCTGCACCACAGAGCAAGTAGGCATGCCAAAACTTGCAGTCCGGAAAGGGACAGGAAGCTTTATTGAAGCGCCAGCAAAGGTCCCCACCCGGTCCACCTTTGGGCGGTTCTGGCACTGGGCCTGTCGCCCGAAAGGACCGAAAACTCGCCGCCGAAGGATTGCCTCCTGCCCTGACCTGACCCGCACCACCCCCCGCACCTCCTTTTTTGGCTGACATTTGCGTCAGCCAAAGGTTAATATCCTTCATCCCCCAAGACAGTTGCCGATTCTCCTCCATCATATCACGAAACTCCTCGTCATAATTGAGCCAGGCCCAACCCTCATGTGCCTGGGATGCCGCCAAGATGGCATCCGCATAAGCCAACAGCTCACCATAACGACTCGGGTCCGCATACCCACATACGCTCGCCAAACGCAAAAAGGCCCGGGTCCAATTTAAGGTATTACGGGAAACCTTCCACATCCTCCCCACCTTCTCATCCTCCTTACGTTTCTTCCTACTCTCCCCTGAGCGCTTCCTCCCCTTTAGGAGCCGGAAGATATCAATATATCGCCGTTTCATGATCCGCCGCCTTAACTTGCGCGGAACACTCTCCCACAACTCCGCGCAATGCACCACCGATGACCCCGCCCCGTCACCTGCCTTCTCGCCCGCCGCGGAGGCATTAGAGAAACTATTCGAGGACGAAGAAGACGAAGACGATGACGATGCGCTACGCCTACAACGACGCCTGTGCTTCCTCTTCATCTTGGCTTTGCACGCAATCGAACCTCCCTCCCCTGCCGGCAACCTCTCAACACCTCCGACAACCGAATTCCCGGGACACTCACCTGCTGTGACTCGCTCGGCCGGCTCAGGCACCACCAAGGTCGGACCGGTCTGATCCACTCTCTGTGCCATCGCCGTCTGACTGCCCCCTACGCCACCTGCCGCAGCCATACCGCTCACTGGAACCTGCAGAGGGAGAGAAGCACCCACAACCGGAGTAGCCATCTCGTACTGCCCCAACCCCCAACCTGTTCCCCCCCTTGAGGCCATGCTGAAGTACCCAAACCCCCCGCCACCCAACCTGCCGCCCCCCATGGAGGCTGTCCCCCGCCACTCTGAAAGCCAGCCCCCACCCAGTCCCCCGCCAGCCACACCCCCATGGAGCCATGCTCATGGGCTGTCCAGACAAAGGGGGCCAGCCCGCCCACCCCTCTCCCCGCACACCCAGCCTCCCCCGCCCTACCGGAAATGACGCGCAAGCACCCGAGACAACCGGACCACAGAGGACCCCTGAAGGGCTGAAGCCCATGTCCTGCGCCCACCCCAACCCCCCCTGTCCCTCTGTTCCCCGCTGTCCCCCCCTGCCCCAGAGCAACTCCCCGATCTGACAGGCCCCCTTCCCCCACCTCCCCCAAAACTGAACCTTGCACCCCTATCCCGAGCCCCCCATTCTCGGCAGGTGCACCCCCGGACAACCCCAAACCCAACACCCCTTCTTCCAGAGCAGGCAAACACCCCCTACTCCCACTCCCCCTCCCTCTTTTCCTAGCCACTCCACCTGCGCCCCGCATGCTCCGACCGCCAGCCCTGGCCCCCGTGGCTGAACCAGCGCCTTGTGACCCTCTAGCGCTCCCCCCAGACCTAGCAACCGAGTCACCACCCCTCTGCCGCCCCCTAGCCCCTTTACCCGAGTGTGCCATGCGCCCTCAGCCCCAGGAAGCAAGTAAGCGTGCCTAAAGATTCCCCAAGATGCCTGTAGCCCTTTTGCTTTCTTTTTGACGTTTTTATTTAGTTTATTATTTGAAGTATGGCCCCCTTTAAAAGCAGGCTCAATTACCCACACCCAGCAGCCCAATTACAGCGGCAGCACTAACCTATCAACCTGCCCCCCTATCACACCGCCGGCAACCCCCCCTCCCTTGCAAACAAATACTCCCCCCCCCTTTTGCACCAAAACACTCACCCTGTTTCTGAAACTGCCAAAGATGCCCCGGCAGCAAACTCCCTCCCCGCTGAGCAGCACACCGCCGAAGATGCCGAGCCAACACGTCTTACCCGCCGAAGAGCCGTGGCGAAAAGGACAGCCACGCGGCTCCTCGCCGACACCTGCTCCGCCCCCCAATGCGCAGGGCCAATGAAATCGTCCCTTCTTGTCAAAAGGAGCAATTTCAAATGCTGCGCTCCTCCAAACCTCCTCCCCCCCCCCCATAAATCCCTGTCACGTGCAGGAGGCCGAGGCCGGGCCCGGGTCCAGGTTACTGACGGCCGCGGGACCCGGCCCGTGGCCTCGTGCATTTTTCTTCTTTTACAAGTGCCATCCACTTTTGAACATTCTCCAAATGATCAGTGCTTCTCTCATGTGCTGCAAGAATTACAGACATGTTCTTCTAATCTCTTGAGCCTTTATCAACCAGGAACAACTGACTCACCAATCATATTAATGGTAAACAGTCTGCAACAGAAGCAAAACCCAGAGTTCGTTGACATGGAGTGCTGTAGTCCCTGACAATGCATTTTTTCTCCATTGGCAAGTCTTCTTTTGTAATGAATTATTGAAACATTTCTTTGATTACCATCTTTAGGGAAATCAAACTGCTGAACTTGTTCTGGTCTGTGCTTCACCAAGATTTGATGCATGCAATCATCACATTTGGTTGACAAAATTCTCCACGTAGCTGGATCACCAAAGGTCAAGCTGGTGGCATTTTCCTCTTCATGTTCCCTCAAATCTTCATCCTGCTGGACTTCACTTAATTCATCTCCTATAGTCATTTCTCTCAAGTCTTCATCCTGTTGGACTTCACTTGGTTCATCCTCTTCTATTGTCATGTGTTCCTCAAACTCTACAACTTATGAAGAAACTGAAAGCAAAACAGCCATCTCAGCTTTGGTCTCAAGCATATCCTTTGACATACTTTTATCTTGAGGTGCTCAAAAATAATTGAACAAAGTTTCTTCTTGCTTCACTTGTTATTTTTTCTTTCAGCTCTCTGTTTATAATAGTGTACCTCAAACAATTTTTTCTTTCTGGGGAGGGGTGGCCTGCATGGAGCGGCAGGCGCACCTACTCTTGCCATCTTACTGGGCAGACTAGATGGACCATACTAGTCTTTATCTGCCGTCATTTACTATGTTACTATGATGCCACATCAACTGAAGGTTACATCTTGCTGGATCAGATATATCAAACTCCTCAGAGTACTAGATATTGGAGGCATGCGATAGCACAGATATAGAGGGTAGCACATGCTGGCACAGAGTATGCAATGGACCCCAAGGCAGGTGGCTGCACCAAAGGTCAGGAATAGCGTGAATGCCATGATGTATCAGAGATGGAGAAAGAACATGTGCAGCAAGAGCATAAAGGACCCACAAAGAATGAGTGTGGGTGTCAGATCACAGACAGCAGCCAATCAGGCAGAACCAGGCAGAGGGCATGGCAGGAAACCAGATGTGAATGCGGAAGGGATGTGGAGTAGTGTGCAAATGAAAGCTGGTAAGCTCAAGCTGTCCAGCAGTAGCAGATAGCATGCTTGCTGGTCAGGGATATATGGAAGTAGCAACAGAGGGCAATGCAAGTAGCAGCAGGAAAGAACACAGGAAAGAACTTCCAGGGTAGCGTTCTCCGAAATGCTTCCCGTTCCACGCGCAGGACCCAATAGGCAGGCAGAGCTCCGGAGTCTCAATGCGTGGATGAGACAATGGTGCAGAGATGAGGGGTTCGGATTTGTTAGGAACTGGGGAACATTCTGGGGAAAGGAGGGGCTCTTCCGAAGGGATGGGCTTCACCTTAACCGGGATGGAACCAGGCTGCTGGCATTAACCTTTAAAAAGGAGATAGAGCAGCTTTTAAACTAGATAATAGGGGAAAGCCGACAGTCGCCCAAGAGCGCATGGTTCGGAAGAATGTATCCTTGAAGGATACTACAAAAAGCAGAGAGGTTCCAAAAAAGAGTAAAGTAGCCCAAATGCCCTCGAGTATGGAGCAGACAGAACTTAAAGATCCCAAATTACCCATGTCTACCAATAGCCAAATTAATATGAATAAAATACAGTCTCTAAAATGCTTGTATGCAAATGCTAGAAGTCTACAAAACAAGATGGGAGAGTTAGAATATATAGCACTAAACGAGAGGTTAGATATGATTGGAATATCAGAGACATGGTGGAGGGAGGACAACCAGTGGGACACTGTGATACCTGGGTACAAACTATATCGAAATGATAGAGCTGATCAAATTGGTGGAGGGGTTGCGCTCTATGTTAGAGAGGGCATTGAGTCAGAAAGGATTAAAGTTTTGCAAGAAACAAAATTTGCTGTAGAATCTCTATGGATTGAAATTCCATGTAAAAAGGGGAAGGCGATGGCAGTGGGGGTGTACTATCGTCCGCCTGGCCAGAATGAACAAATGGATGATGAAATGCTCAAAGAAATCAAGGAAGCTAGCAAAAGTTACAGTGCAGTAATAATAATGGGTGATTTCAATTACCCCGGCATCGACTGGGTCAGTGTCACAACAGGACATGCTAGGGAGATAAAGTTCCTAGATGAAATAAATGACTGCTTCTTGGAGCAGCTGGTTCATGAACCGACCAGAGGGGAAGCAATATTAGACCTAGTCCTTAGTGGAACACCAGATGTAGTGCAAGAGATAAGGGTGTTGGGGCCACTTGGCAATAGTGATCATAGCATGATCGCCTTTGATTTAATTAGTGGAGGAGGGATAGTAAGGAAATCCACAGTACTACCCTTTAACTTTCGAAAGGGAGACTATGATAGAATGAGGAAAACAGTTAAGAAAAAACTAAAAGGAGCAGTTGCAAAGGTTAAAGACGTACATCAAGCTTGGGTGTTGTTGAAAAATACTATCTTGGAAGCCCAGACCAGCTGTATTCCACGCTTTAAGAAAAGTGGAAGGAAGTCCAAAAAATTGCCAGCATGGTTTAAAGCTGAGGTCAGAGAGGCTGTTGTTGCCAAAAAAGCATCTTTCAAGAAATGGAAAAAAGAGCCAAATGATGAAACCTGGAAACAGCACAAGCACTGGCAAGTCAAATGCAAGGCATTGATAAGGCAGGCAAAGAGAGAATTTGAGAAGAAGCTTGCTGCGGAAGCAAAAACGCGAAATAAAGACCTTTTCAAGTACATTCGTAGCAAAAAACCCGTGAGAGAGTCAGTTGGTCCATTAGATGATAAAGGGGTTAAAGGAGCACTAAGAGGCGACAAGGCGATAGCGGAGAGACTGAATGAATTCTTTGCTTCGGTCTTTACTGAGGAAGATGTAGGGATGTTACCCACGACTGAAGTGGTATTTAAAGGTGTGGAAGAATTGAAGGAAATATCGATACATCGGGAAGATGTCCTACAACTATTAGATAAACTGAAGAGTAGCAAATCACCTGGGCCGGATGGTATACATCCAAGGGTGTTGAAAGAACTGAAATTTGAGATTGCAGACCTGCTATCAGTAATCTGTGAACTATCATTAAAATCATCTCTAATACCTGAGGATTGGAGGATCGCCAATGTAACACCAATTTTTAAAAAGGGTTCGAGGGGTGATCCGGGAAACTACAGACCGGTGAGCCTGACATCAGTACCGGGAAAAATGGTAGAAACCATCATAAAGAATAAAATTACTCAGCATATAGATAGTCATGACCTAATGGGAGACAGCCAACATGGCTTTAGACAAGGAAGATCTTGTCTTACTAATCTGTTATTTTTTTTGAAGGAGTGAATAAACAGGTGGACAAAGGTGAGTCGGTTGATATTGTGTATCTGGACTTTCAGAAAGCCTTTGACAAGGTCCCTCATGAGAGACTTTTGGCAAAACTAAAGAGTCATGGGATAGGAGGCAGTGTACTACTGTGGATCAGGAACTGGTTAAAAGATAGAAAGCAGAGGGTAGGGCTAAATGGCCAATTTTCCCAATGGAGAAAGGTGAATAGTGGTGTACCCCAGGGATCTGTGCTGGGTCCGCTGCTTTTTGACATATTCATAAATGACCTGGAAAGTGGAATAACGAGTGAGGTTATCAAATTTGCTGATGACACAAAACTATTTAAAGTTGTTAAAACCCAGGAGGATTGTGGAAAATTGCAAGAGGATCTTGATAAATTGGAAGACTGGGCATCAAAATGGCAGATGAAATTTAATGTGGAGAAGTGCAAGGTTATGCACCTAGGGAAGAACAACCCAAACTATGGTTACACGATGCAAGGTTCCACATTAGGAACCACCACCCAAGAAAAAGATTTAGGCGTCCTTGTGGATACCATGTTAAAACCCTCGGCCCAGTGTGCAGCGGCGGCCAAGAGAGCAAATAGAATGCTAGGTATCATAAGGAAAGGAATGGAAAATAAAACAAAAGATATTATAATGCCTCTATATCGTTCCATGGTGAGACCGCACCTTGAATATTGTGTGCAATTCTGGTCGCCATATCTTAAAAAGGATATAGCAATTTTAGAAAAGGTTCAGAGAAGAGCCACCAAAATGGTAAAGGGGATGGAAGGCTACTCCTATGAAGAAAGGCTAAAAAGGTTGGGGCTCTTTAACCTGGAAAAGAGACGGCTGAGGGGAGATATGATAGAAGTCTATAAATTAATGAACGGAGTGGAACGGGTAAACGTAGATCGATTGTTTACCTTATCAGAATATAGAAAGACTAGGGGACATGCTATGAAGCTACAGGGTAAACTATTTAAGACTAATAAAAGAAAATATTTTTTCACTCAACGTGTAATCAAACTCTGGAATTTGTTACCGGAGGATGTAGTAAAGGCTGTTAGTGTAGCTGGGTTTAAAAAAGGTTTGGACAAGTTCCTGGAGGAAAGGTCCATAAACCATTATTAAGAAGGGACCCAGGATATCAATGCTTGAACCAATACAAGCATTGTGGAACCTGTGTCCCTTGGGGAAACTGCTAGGTACGTATGACCTAGATTGGCCACTGTTGGAAACAGAATACTGGGCTTGATGGACCTTGGTCTGACCCAGTATGGCATATCTTATGTTCTTATGTAACCCCAGCAGTATGTGGATAGGCAATGTATGACAGTGTGGCAAGAGATTCCGTGCATGTAGAGGCCAAGGTGGCACACAGAGCAGGCCTGATGTTAGGTGGGTAGTAGTACAGAGGCAGGAACGAGGTGAAGGAAAAAACAACCCAACATGAACTGTATACAGTAAAATGTATTGCACACTCTGTTGTTCCTCTCTAAATGGCTGTGTTTCAGCATGCACCTTCATCAGGGGTGCATACAGGTTATAAGAAACACAAATGGGTATCCACAAGTGCCTAAATGTGGATTCCACAATGATAAACGATCAGAGACACTCTTGAAGGCATGTCCTAATTGCGCCAGGCTCGAATATTTTGTAGGTTTATAATGTAGGTGTTTGGGTGTGTGGTCAGATCATGGAAATACATGTGGCACACAGAGCAGGTGCAATGTCAGGCAGGTGGCAGCTCCGTGTGGGAGAGACAGTTAGACAGGATGGGTGACAGGGATTTGTGTGCTGTTGGAACCTATAAGGTGGCTGAGAAAAGCAATCATGCACATCCACTATCCCATTTGTAGCAGCAACAGCAACAGCACAGCCAGGCCCAGTGACAGTGGCAGAAGAGGAAGGGTCAGAGGAAGCAGTGGCAACTATGGAGGTAGAGCAGCAGGAGGAGCTAGAGGAGCTGTAGGAGCAGGCAGCTGGAGCAGCAGACCCCACCACAGCCCTAGCTTGCATCCTGAACATGTCAAGTCTCAGAAACCACTGCTGGTAATTGGTACCTCTCAGGAAGAGGACGAGATGGATAGTTGCCACAGCTGGGATAGTATGCAAGGATCCCTATAGCCCATGTGACCTGCTCACAGGACTGCCCACCCCGCCTACAGGAGCAGAAATCCACAGGCGCTATGTGGTCACCAAGGGTAGCCTGTGTACAGTGAAAGGGAGGGAGGGGGAGAACTGGGAGGGATGGGGGAGGGGTATGTGGGAGTGGAAAAAATGGGAAGGAGTGAGGGGGCTGAGGGGGGAAGGGAGGGAAAAGGAAGGCTTGGGGGGAGTGGAAGTATGGAAGTAGAGTAAGGAGGGGGGTAGGAAGAGAAGAGGGCATGGCATAGATAGCAGTGCTGTGCTCAGCATGAGCTCTCTATGGGCTGGCCATAGGTGCTCCACCAGGAAGCATCCTTGGAACAGACAAAGCCTGAGGTCCTGCTGCATTCCCAGGCCATCCAGAAGAAGATGCAGCAGGGCTTTGGAGCAAGACCCAAGACCTTATAGTGGGCCACCTGGAAGACATAAGAGCAGAGCTGCATGCTCTGATGCAAACCTTACTTGAGCTCCGGGCATGTGTCTCTGCCCTTATAATGCCTGCACCCTTGCGGGAGGGATCTAGTTAGAAGAAGGGGCGAATATATATATGTGACAATAGTTTGTTAGAGTTTGGAATAATGTTGCTACTTTTGTGGGGAAAATGCTATCTCTGTTTGTTTGATTTGTACCCCCCAACACAGCAGACACCACTGCCATTGAAGGATCCAGGGCTACAGAGAGAACTGCATAGTACTCATTCAAGTGTGAAAGATGCCCCATGCCACAGGTGTAGCATTGTTTCCAGAGGGGGCACTGGTGAGTCTCTGGCCTTGTAATGAAGCAGAAAGCTTTGGGCACACTTCAGTTCCGGTAACAAATAAAACAAAACAGCAGAGAGATCATTCAGACCTCCAGAACTGAAATGTGCCTATAGGTTTATCAGCCCCCCTTATAATGCCTTGAGGGCATGTGGTTGCAGCCAATTACATATCTTCCCCCACCAGGGGCGGCCCAAGGGGGGTGCGGGGCCATGTGCGGAGACCCGGTGCAGGGCCTCATTTGCATAAGTGGCCTTATTTGCATAAATATTTGCATAAATATTTACATAATGCTAACATACACTAACTTTTAGTAAACATGCCTCTTAATGAGTGTATGGATAAAGACAGACTAAAAGATTTCTACATTACTATAATCCAGTGCCAACCGCCAGGCACATTAGGAACTACTACAAACACTGCCCATTTAGAACCCATAGCAAACCCGCCGTATCCTAACAGCACTACCAGGACTCACAAAGCACCATACCCTACCTATCAAAAGGCAACACTGCAAATATTAAACCAATACATTTCAGAGAACAACAATACATGACCTACTGGGGAAAGAGAACAAGTGGCAATGTCAAATAGGAATTACATAAATAGAATACCTCAGCTCAGTTACACATGCAGAACATAGATCATCACCAAACAAGGAATCACAATTTAGAAACAGGAAGACAATAATTAAACTGGGAACCCCAAAAGCCAAACTTGGAATGTACAACAACACTGTAGAAATAAAACTATAAATTAATTTCCTCTTGTACCAAACAAAGCGCAGACGTTAATGATGCACATTTCCCAGAGCTTTCATATTCCAGTTAATAAATTCAAAATAAAGAGATATCTTTCCACCTTTTGTGCATTTTTTTTCAGTTGCAATTGCTCCAGCCACTTTCTTCTGGTTTCTTCATGTTTTCTGCTAACTCTCCATCATCTGCTGTCCATTTGTCCTCTCTTCTAGTTTTTTTTTCCATTCTCTCTCTCTACATCTGCTTTAACATACTAATCTTTCTCCTTTTGCTCTTTCCTCATTCCTATTTCATCCACTCAAATTTTACCCCTCCATCCTCAATCCCCACTTACTCTCCCAATACCCGGTCAATTGTAGATTTTTTATCCCTCCCACACAAAATATTTTTCCCCTCTCCATTTTACTCTCCCAGCCCCATCCCATTCTAATCCTCCCCCAACATCAGCTCCCTTCTAGTTCCAGCCTCACCCAGCATCCATTCCCTTCTAGTCCCTGCATCAGCCCATTTCCAGTCCTAGCCCCCCATCAGCCCATTTCCAGTCCTAGCAACCCCCCAACCCAATACCAGTCCTAGCCCCCCCATCAACCCACTTCCAGTCCTAACCCCCCATCAGCCCACTTCCAGTCCTAACCCCATCAACCCATTTCCAGTCAGCCCCCCATAGACCATTGCCAGTCCTAAACCCCCATCATCCCACAGCCCATTACCAGTCCTAACCCCATTAGCCCACCTCTAGTCCTAACCCCTCCCCATCAGCCCATTTCCTGTCCTAGCCCCCCCCATAGCCCATTATCAGTCCTAACCCCCCCATAGCCCATTACCAGACAGCCCACTTCAGCCAACAGCACATTACCAGTCTTAACCCCCCCATAGCCCATTACCAGTTCTAACCCCCCCAACAGCCCACAGCCCATTACCAGTCCTAACCCCATCAGCCCACCTCAAGTCCTAACCCTTCCCCATCAGCCCATTCCCTGTCCTAGCCCCCCCATAGCCCATTATCAGTCCTAACCCCCCCATAGCCATTACCAGTCCTACCCCCCCATCAGCCCTCAGACCATTACCAGTCCTAACCCCATCAGCCCACCTCCAGTGTTAACCCCCCCATCAGCCCATTTCCAGTCCTAATCCCCATCACCCAATTTTCAGTTTAAGCCCCCCCATATCCCATTACCAGTCCTAACCTCCCCATCAGCCCACTCCCAGTCCTAATCCCACCAGCCCGTTTCCAGTCCTAATCCCCCATCACCCAATTTTTAGTTTAAGCCCCCCCATAGCCCATTACCAGTCCTAACCCCCCATCAACCCACTTCCAGTCCTAATCCCATCAGCCCATATAGACTTAGCTCCCCCATAGCCCATCACCACTCCTAACCCCCCCAGTCTCCCCATAGCCCATCACCACTCCTAATCCCCCCCCCCCCAGCCCAGCCCAGCCTAGGGAAATTTTTTTTTTTAAAAAGCTGTCTTCTCCCGCTGCCGGGGCCGCCGCGGCAGAATCGAGTGTGCTGCGGGGCCCCCCCTGCCCAGCAGAGCCTGCCCTCCCCTGTATCCGCTCTCTCGTTGTAGCTGCAGTCACACGCGCCGGCTTTCAGAGCGCAAGGGGAGAGTTTCTCCCTCGCTGCTCTGTTAAGCCCGCGGGGGCTGATGGGAAGTTCCCATCAGCTCCCGCGGGCTTAACAGAGCCGCGAAAGGGAAACTAGTCCCTTCGCGCTCTGAAAGCCGGCGCGTGTGACTGCAGCTACAACGAGAGCGCGGATACAGGGGAGGGCAGGCTCTTCTGGGCAGGGGGGGCCCCGCGGCACACTCGATTCTGCCGCGGCGGCCCCGGCAGCGGGAGAAGACAGCTTTTTTTTTTTTTTAAAGTTTTATTTTAGGATCAGAATGTTTTTTGCGTGGGGCCCCCTGAAACGCGGGGCCCTGTGCAAAAAACATTCTCGCTCAATGGACGGGCCGGCCCTGTCCCCCACCCTCATGTGGAACCCTGCCAGTCCACCACCAAATTTATATTAATTGTTCCCTTTGGCGGCATTCTGAACAACGAATAGCGTCCAAGGTGGACATCCAAACTGCACTGAGCCCCAGAATGCGATTCCGGTCCAAGTGCTCCCCGGATGTACACAGATTTGTGCGGGGAGCACTGGACATGGGCAGGAGGGGCGGAACGGAGGCGGTTCTGAGGCAGAGTGGCAGAATGGCTAGCTGGTGTGAAGTACAGGGCCTATTCAGGTCAGGGCTCTGAATGTCCACCAACACCTACTTAGACAGCCGGCTTAGAAACATAGAAACATAGAAATATGATGACAGAAAAAGACCACATGGCCTATCTAGTCTGTCCTTCCTTATCAACAGCTACAACAATCCACTTTTTTCCTTTAGAGATTCTCTGTGTTTGTACCATGCTTTTTTGAATTCAGTTACTGTCCTCATCTCTACCACCTCCACTGGGAGACTATTCCATGGATCCATCACTCTTTCCATAAAGAAATATTTCCGCATATCACTCCTGAATCTATCCCCCATCACCCTCATCCCATGTTCCCTCATAGCAGAACTTGCTTTCAATTGAAAGAGGCTCTCCCCCTGAACATTTATGCCATGGAGGTATTTAAATATCTCAATCATATCACCTCTATCCCGTCTTTCCTCTAAGGTGTACATATTAAGATCCTTATGTCTGTCCTCATATGCTTTAGAATGAAGACCACTAACCATTTTAGTAGCCACCCTCTGCATCGACTCCATTCTGTTCACATCCTCTTGAAGGTGCGGTCTCCAGAATTGCACACTATACTCCAAATGAGGTCGCACCAAAGACTTATACAGAGGCATTATCACCTCCTTTTTCCTGCTAGCCATTCCTCTTCGTATGCACCCAAGCATCCTTCTAGCTTTTGCCATCGCCTTTTCTACCTGTTTTGCTACTTTAAGATTATCAGACACAACCATGCCTAGGTCCCACTCTTCTTTAGTGGACAAAAGTACTTCACCCCCTATACTATATTGCTCCCTTGGATTGCTGCAGCCCAAATGCATGACCTTACAATTTTTAACATTAAATCCCAGCTGCCAAATTCTAGACCATTCTTCAAGCTTAGATAGATCCCTCCTCATGTTATCTACACCTTCCTGGGTGTCTACTCTATTGCAGATTTTGGTATCATCTGCAAAGAGGCAAACCTTACCCGACAGCCCTTCCGCTATATCACTAACAAAGATGTTAAAAAGAATCGGACCAAGGACAGATCCCTGGGGCACACCACTGGTAACATCCTTCTCCTCAGAATGAGCTCCATTTACCTTTACTCTTTGTCGCCTCCCACCCAACCAATTTTAACCCAAGCAGTAACTTTAGGGTCCATCCCTAGGGTGCTCAGTTTGTTTATAAGTCACCTGTGAGGAACAGTGTCAAAGGCTTTACTGAAATCTAAATACACCACATCTAGGGCTCTCCCTCGGTCCAACTCCCTGGTCACCCAGTCAAAGAAATCAATCAGATTTGTCTGACAAGCCACCTTGAGGGTGGAATAAGCTTCTGGTGCCCCCCACATCGCATACCACAGCCTCCCGAAAAGCAGTCTGCTGTACACGCTGTGCCCCTGCAGCCACATTCCAGCCCACAGCGGATGGCAGTGATGGCCGGACAGCGGGCTGCAGGGGCAGATGGATGCCATACTGTTCCAAGCCATCCTGTGGATGGCTTGTTGCCATGGTGCCAGGACACCACAGCTCCCACGCCCCAGTCATGGCATTTTGGCCTTGGGAGGGCAGCTCCCCATACACCGATCTCATCAGCATATGGGGAGCACCCAGACATCTATGTGGCCGATTCTACCGTCACAGGTACATCCAGGATTTGCAGTGGCAGAATCAGGTACATCTCCGGCACATCCAGGTTTTGGCCAGGCAATGCGGCCGGACGTGCCGGAGTCAGAATTGGCTTCCACGTGCAGTTCCCAGGGTTCACATGCAAAGAAAGCTGACTCAAGCAGGATAGAGAGAAGCACTGCCTGCTGACAAACAGTTATATAGGGTCGATGCGTGATGGCAGTCAGACCCATAGGCCGCACAGCAGCTTTGAGGAAATGGGGCTCAACACTGCAATGCTACCATGGAACTAAGTAAAGATGAGGTGCTATGCCAGCTATCTACAGCACACAGCAGAAAAGGATGGACCATGAATGTTGGGGCTGTGGAGCATGCCAGACCAGAGTCTGCACAGAGTGGCAAAGTTTTGAGCACTTGTAGTGCACCCAGTTCCCATTTTATTTATTTGATTTTTATCCTGTCCTCTTAAACTGCTCAGGACAGGTTACAAATTACATATATAATAACAAATAGCATAACACAGACTGACAGTACCTCATCACAACAGTATCTGTTCTTCATAAAATTTAAAAAAAAAAGAAAAAAAAAGACAGGGCAATTGATTTCCAAAATCCTACAATGTCCATCATGGCAAAAGACAGACCAGAACTTGTGTGTCTGGTATTTCCAGGCATTCAGCTGGCTTGAGAGCCAGTGCAGACCCATAGGCAGCTGGCAAGCACATATCTTATGCATAAGACTGGGTTCATCTGAACAGATCCTAGTGCACTGTCCTGTAGGATATGTGAAATAACTTCAGGTGGACAAAAAAAGCCTCCAATGCCTGCAAGACCATGGACAGCTGTCGTGTGAGCTAAATCCAAGAAAGCTGCCAAGTCATGTAGATGTGAGTCTAACAGATCAGGATTATGGCATCTTTAAATGTTTGACAGCAGACCAGGGTCACAGAGGGGCTCCAGTGTGTGGTCAAACCAAGTCCTGGTGGCGCCCTATGTGGGCACTGATGGCCAGACAATGGAGACCTGCATGGCATGTAAGGCACAGGGTCGCTCTACCCCCAATTCATGGCCACCTAAGCAGATGCCTACATCCTAGCTGCATCTTTCCGTCTTACATGTGCTGCCCTCCCCCATATATATATCACCCTGTCGGTACACTTTTGCAAGGCTTGTTTGGCTGAGCACTGCATTCAAAACAAAGAGGCACATATGTGTTCTATCACTACATCTGCCCTGAAGTCCCAAAGCTGTACCCTGCCTGTCTGCGCACCATATATGTGCTGGCTGTGGAGAAGCTGGCACCAAGGGACTTGCCCTATAATGCCAAGGTCAGTGGTTTCAGGCCTGCCTACGACCATGAGGTTGACATTGCCTAATTTTTTCCTGTCTGATATTATTCACCTACTCCTTCTTCCATTACATTTCTAGTTCCACAGCCACCACAGCTGACACGGCTGTGACAGTAACACTCACAGTTACCAGCTGTTTCATTGGCCAGCTGCTCACTAACCTTTCCCGAGTGCCCTGAATTGAGGGCTGCCATGGACTGCAGTGTTCTTGGTAGCCAGTAAGATCACAGGTACATGCATCTCCTGTGGTCGCTGCCTCACCAGCCTACGTCCTTGTCTCACTATTATGCCAGTCCTTCTACCCCCTGTCATCCCCTCTCAATCTTATCTATCCTTTACCCTGCTAAACTGCAGATCTCTGAGCTCTAAAACAGCTCTTGTCTCGGACCTTCTCCCCCAGCACTCTCTTAATGCCCTTTTCATTACCGAGACCTGGCTGAGGGAGGGGGAGGATCCGCTCCTCAACTGCTGCCTCCCACCTGAGTTTGTGACCTTCTCTATACCTTGGGTGAGCTCCAGTGTGGGTGGGGTGGCTGCCTTCCTTCGGGCTTCTACCTTGGTTTTTGAGGTTTCTTCTTCCTCCCTCCATTATCTTGAATCCCTCCTGCTGCACCTTGATAGCTTTCCCCCACTTCATCTGCTTCTCATCTATGCCCCCCCCCCATCCTCATCTGTGGGATTCCTTTTGCAGACCCTATCTGAGGTTTCTCTCCACTTTCCACACCTCTTACTCCTAGGAGACTTTAATATTCACTTTGACTCCCCCAGACCTCACGATAAGGCCCTGCTTACCCTCTTTCAGGATCTTTCACTCACCCATCATTTTCCTTTCCCTATTCATGCTTCCGGCCACATAATGAATCTTATTCTCTCTTCTTTGGACCTCTGTTCTCTCTCCTCCTCTCTCACACCTCTGAATCTTCCATGGTCAGATTATCATTGTGTCTTTTTCATTCTTCCTGTCTTTCTATCTGATCTCTCTCCATCTGTGGCCACCTCTTCCTCTTCTACAACCACCACCTTGCTGTCTCATGCCCTCTCCTCCTATTCCCCTCTTTGGATCTAATTTTTCCAGAGGATTTTTCTACCCTTCTTGCTGACACTTAAGGACTTCTGGCACTCCAGCATTACTGACGCTCTAGATCGTATTGCCCCCTTCATCCTCAAAACCTCCCCAACCATTGTACCATCCATGTCTCCACCTTCTCCGGACTCATCTTCGTGGTGCAAGCGCCCTTCAACTGAGTTGCTTCAGCATTTTAAGGATCTGCACCTTCATTATCGCCTCTGTACTAACACTGCCAAATTGCACTTTTTATGATCATCTTATCTCCTCTGCTCCTAATTCTGCCCAACAACTTTACTCTATCCTCTCTTCTCTTTCGAGTACCAGAACCTCTTCCTTTCCTTCTTCTTCAACCCCCCCCCCCTTAGCTCTACTACCCTTGTATACCATTTTCTAAGGTTCAGAATCTTCACTCTATCTTTGAAAAATTGCCCACCACCTCTATCTCCACTTTCCTCCTCCCCTTCTCATTGTCATACTTGGTCTACCTTTCATACAATCTCCTCTGTTGAAATAAGGTTTTATCCTTATCCCAAAAGACCAACTGTCCCTCTGACCCCTTCAACCTGGCTCATGGAACCCTCCCTGGCTCTATTTCCCCCCAATTCTTTCTATTTTTAACAACAGCCTGTCCTTTGGTACTCTTCCCTCCACCTGGAAATTATTGAAGAACTGCTCTCTTGATTCTTCTGTTCCTGCTCACTTTTGATACGTCTCCACCCTTCCTTTTCTTTCAGGACCCCCAGTGTAAATAAGATGTAGATATGTTATACAATGTACATAGTTCCCCCCAGTTACTTCCAAGTTGATCTCCTGTTTATTGTAAATACAACTCAGGGTTCCTGTGTTGTATGGTTGATGTTGAATGTAAACCGCTCTGATCTAAAATAGAGCGGTATAGAAGAACTGTTAAATAAATAAATAAAATAAATAAATAAATAAATAAAAGATTCTTGAGAAGTTGTTGTTTTCCCAGCTTTCCTCTCATTTCAATGCCATTCATGCTCTATACCCTCGTCAGTATGGTTTTTGCATGGGTCACAGCACAGAAACCATTCTTCTTTCCTTCATGAATGAAATCCACCAGGCTCACGATCAAGGTGACTTTTCTCAGACTGGCTTCCTGGACCTATCTTCCGCTTTCGACTTTGTTGATCATGCTACTCTTCTTGCTTGTTTACACGATCTTGGTATCCATAGGACTGTTCACTGCTGGTTCCATTCTTTTCTCTGTCACAGGTCTTTCTCTGTTCGCGGTGGCTCCTCTCCCTCCCACACTTCCTCCTCTTTTTCACTCAGTCCTGACCCCCCCTTTTGTTCAACATTTTTTAAAGTCCTCTCACTCCGCTTGTTCAACAACACAGGATTTCAGCCTACTATTATGCAGACGATATTATTCTCTTGTACCACATGGATCCTTTGACCCCTGATTTACTTTCCTTGAACAATAGTTCTTTCCAATATTGCCACATGGTTCTCTGATAACTTTCTCCACCTCAATCCTTCCAAAACTGCCAGCATCTGGTTCTCTTTTGCTGATTCATCTCCTTCAGTATCTCATGCATTTCCCTCCTGTCCAATCCCTGTAGTTGATACCCTCTGCTACCTTAGGGTAATTCTTGACTCTCCCCTCACCTTCCAGACGCATCTCTTCTCTTATCCATCGTGCTATTTTCTCTCTTCGTTGCATCTGTGCTGTCTGTTCTTTCTTGTCCCCCTCGTCTCTTACCACCCTTCTTCTGACCCTGGTGATGGCCAAATTAGATTACTGTCATGTTACTTTTCTCAGTCTTCCTTAATACTCAATCCATTGTCTGAAACCTTTTCAGAATACCACAGCCTGTATCATCACATATGCCACCTGCTTCGATCATGTTACCCCCTCCTGATTCACCTTCACTGACTCCTCCTCAAATATCACTCTCAATACAAGCTTCTGACTCTTCTCCACAAGGCCCTTCGTACTGGTACTCTCACTTATCTCTCTGATGTCCTCCACTTTCACGCCCTCCCCCCAAGTTCTTCATACACCACACGCTGTCTTCATTTGCCCTCTGTTTCACATGCCCGGCTAGAATCCATTCGTTCCTCAGCTCTATGCTTCCTCAGACCTGCCCTTTGGAATTCCTTACCTGCTGATCTCCGCCTTGAACTTTCCCACTCAAAGTTCAAAAATAAGCTCAAAAATACCTGTTCTGCATTGCTTTTGACCTTCCATAACCTGACTTCTAGTCCCCCCTCTTGCTCTGCTCTGTCCTCTCTGCTGTTAGTATGAATGTATATCTTTCCTTTCTTATAATGGTGTTCCTTTCTTCTTTCCTGATTTTCTTTGTAATTTTTTGAACTCTACACTTCCCTGCTGTTTCAAAGGTGCAGTATATCAAGCAAAAATAAACATAAACATCTATTCTGCCTCTGCATACTCAGCAACAGAGTGTACAGATGCTGCCCATGAGCTAGCCTTTCCAGCCACTGGCATGTCCCCTGTGCCCTACAGGAGTAAATCTGTGCTGCCCTGCAACACAACTCCCACACTGTCCCCAGACACCTGTTTCCAGAGACTCTGCCACTGTTGTGTGGGGCACTGCATGTGCACACTAGGTCACTGACAGGACAGTTGTTCCAGTGACAGACATCATACTTGCATGAACAAAATGAGTGCTACAGAAATATGTTGGACACCCTGCCACTATCTTAGGTTCTGCTCCACAGATGGCTGTGGAACATTGTGCATTTGCTCTAGTGAGTATGATGGTGCCATTGCCACTGCACAGGTTGTTGCTATATGATGGACACAGAAGCTACATGCTGATGCAAAAAGTGTAGCTCCTACAATGTTCCTAAAGATATGGAGCAGTATTGAAGCAACGTCCTACAGTTTGCAAAGTCTCCTTCTGGCAATCATGACCCGTGTACATATTGTGCAGCCACAGCCTCACACAGCCTCACACATTAGTGCTGCTAGTCCAACTACCTACCATTCAGCAGCTGCCAGCATGACCATTTCCACAGACCAAGAAGGCACGAACCTCAACATCAGCTCACCTGCTGCGAGAAAGGAGCACAACACAGCTATGCAGCTATGTACCCAATGGTAAACACTACTGCACAGCCCATCCAGCAACACTTCTATGCACCCACAAGGGATACATGCCTTCTCCACTACAATGTTAGAGTGTCCAATCGAGGATGCTGGAAGACCCTGCAATGGAGGTATAGCACATACCTATACATGGTCATCTGGCAGTCTATGAGGGCATTCACATAACCAATTGTGCAAGTGTGTCGCCAATCTCTATCCCTGCTGAGTGTCTACAGGAATGGCTAGTTTTAGATATGGGGATGTACATATCCAGCACATACAGGACCCAGCCTCTTGGATGCCCAGAAGAGCATGGCTGTATGTGCAACTGCCTACTTTTAGAAGACTCTCAACCAGCATTCGGTGCTGACCTGGCATCATGGCCCCCAAAGGCAAGTTCTCCTTGTGCAAGGAAAATGTCTGTCCTCAGGAGATGGATCTATTGCACTGGGAGGTGCTGGTGAGAATTATATTCTGTTTCTAACACTGCTGCTAATTATAATACCCACCAAAAGGAATTGCTATATATCACAAGAACAGGGACATCGAGGATGTCAAGCGCAAGAGGTGAGACATGTAGAGAAGGGCAAAGCACAAGGCAGCTGCTCGAGGTAGTGATGGTGAGCTTCCTGTATTGAATGAATTAAAATGTATCCTGACCACTGTGGATGAAGAGGCAGTGACACTGGTCAGCGGCCTCAACAGTTCAAAGTCTTCACAGCAGCAAAGTGAGTATAGCACACCTGCAAGCCACAAACAGTGGTGTCAGTCCAGTATGTGTGCAGTGCAAGTCTTGTTTACTTCCGCAGTCGTACCCCCTTTCCTGCTTTACAGACACATTCCAGGGTCATGCATGCAGCCCCTAGCACCACCTCGCTCTCCATTCATTTGTTCACATCCCATATTAATCATTAATCCATGTAAATATGTAAGAATGTTCTACTGGAAGTTGCACTTGCACACTGCCACAGTTAAGTTACAGTTCACCATAATTGTGTTTCATTTATAACATTTTTGTATACAGTTTACTGCACTTGTGTTCCATGTATAAGCCATGTTAGTTCTTCTATAAACCGCCTAGACTTTAAGATTAGGCGGTATAAACCCCCCCCCCCCCCATAAATAAATACAAATAAAATAAATTACTCCTCTATGTCCATGGCTGCAGCCCCACCAGCACTCTCCAGGCCACCTTCGCAGTGCATGTTCTTGATGGGAAGGGCTACTTACTGCTGTATTTGGCACGTTAGTGCTGACATTGCTTTAGCAGAATATGTGGATGTGGAGCATATCACTCAGACTATGTAGGGGGGTCATGTAGGCCGCATGTTGGAGCCAGACAGGTGGCTGAAGCCATGGCAGAGTGGGCACTGCAGTACACTGGTGCAGTGTCTGCCTTGCACATGGTTTTCCTGATTTCTGATCCCCCACCTCCCTCACACAACACAGCCTCTATCCCATAGGATGAAGATGAAAGGGGATAGACTCAGGAGTAATATATGGAAATATTTCTTTATGGAAAGAGTGGTAGATGCGTGGACTAGTCTCCCAGTGGAGGTGGTAGAGATGAGAACAGTATCTAAATTCAAAAAAGCATGGGACAAACACAGAGGCTCTCTAAAGGAAAAAAGGGGACTCTTGTAGTGGGTGATATGGAAGGGCAGACTCCTTTAGGTCAAGTGCTTTTTATGCCGATATGTTACTATGTTTCTATACACATCACTGCTCCTCCGGTACAAAGTCCCTGGAATGTGGGTGTTGGGACTTCAGGCATACGCATCCCTTGCAGTGGTGCTCCCCCTGTACCCTGCTACACCTGCATGCTTGCATGTAGTTTGCACAAGGCAAACGAACGATATGTGCATCTCTACTCCAAGAATAAGCAAGTGATGACAGAGCCTGACCTGGTCTCCACACTTGCGGGTGCTGAGGATGGCACTGATGGTCCACATAGCTACAGGGATCATGACTATCCACAATAGCCACATCCAAGAACAGCAGCAGAGTCCTTGGACACACACATCACAGCAGAGAAGTTACCAACCAAAGAGGATACCACTCTTTACTGTGACAATGGTTCAAGAGCTAAAAGAGGAGGGGGATGGCGAGGAGGATGTAGCATATAGAGATGGCCTGGGTGTACTTCCACTCACTTATGATGATACTGGAGACCCACCTTCTGAGGAGGCACAGCTGGAGCCACTGGAGGGTTAACACACCATAAGCCGCAGGAGCCAGCATCTAATACGCTGTGGGGAATGTCTACTACAGAAACATGCAGAAAATCTTCAGATTCATCATGTGCAGCTCACATCATGCACCAGTCCCTGGAGATGCAAAGAGAATGGAGAGACTACATCCATGATCAACTGGCAGAGCTGCATGCACTCCAACAGAACCTGAAAGGATACATGGTTTAGCTAAGGCCACATGCCTCCCAAACCCAGCTGCCATCCAGTGGGCCCAGTGTCAGTACAAAGGCAGCTCCACATATTGCTTCAGCACCCACAAGCAACAGAGCTAGCAGACCATGCAAATCCAGTCATGCCCAGTCGCCCATGCCTTAACCATACAACATACTGAGTGCACCCTCCCGCAGCACAAGAACCCTTCCACGCTTCCCAGACTTCTATGGTGCCAAGCAAAGGGGTGATGAGGGAGAGGTGGAAGAGTATACAGCTTCCTCTGCTTCCAGTGACAGCAGTGATAAAGCCTCAACCATTGCTCCCCAGTCCCTCCAAAGCTGTCAAGGGCAGGTTGCAAGGGGTAGAGGCACACAGGGAAGGGGCAAGGAATGGAGGTACCAAACAGCATAGCTCTGCCAGCCTCTTGTGGCTAGCCTGTGTATAAGGAGCAGCTCCAGATATTTAGCTATCTACAGTGGCTTATTCGTAGACCTGCAGCTCCTGTTGGCAGGCTGACAATGCTGTTGGCAGTTTGTTGTGTCACATCCTGTCTTTTGCTGGAAGTGGGAGGGTAAAGAATGGTGTGTCTGTTATGTGCAGGTGCTGGGTGGTAGTAGCCTTACACAATTGTATTCAAATGTATCTCATGCATATTCATTAGGGACAGCCTGAAAACCTGAATGGTGTTTGGCCCTCCAGTACTGGAGTTGGGAATCTCTGGTCTAAGGGGTTGATATCAGGGCTATACAAAGCTGTGAGGGAGGGAAAGCTAAAGGATGAGAAAGTAGGATATATGAAGGCATGGGAACGGGAGATGGGGATGCAATTGGAACCCCTACAGTGGAAGGCTATTATGGGACAGGTTAAGCAAATGCCTATCTCCATAGCGATCAGAGAAAATTGGTATAAAGTAGTAATGAAATGGTACTATACTCCAGTACGGTTGCATAAGATGTATCCTGCAGTATCAAAGGGGTGCTGGAGAAATTGTGGGGAGGAGGGGACTATGTATCATGTGTGATGGGCATGCCCACAGATTCAACTCTTTTGGAAAGAAATTCAGCAGTGGATAAAAAGAGTGGTGGGGGTGGAAATAAGGTGGGACCCTCTAATCTTTCTCTTTGGGTGGTGGAGAGGGTAGAAAGCAAATTATGGCATGCCTCAGTGTGGCTCAGTGTGAGGTGGCCTACCGGTGGAAACAGGAGAGGCCGCCCAGAGTAGAGCAGTGTGAAGAAAGTCTGAGTCATATTTACCTAATGGAAAAACTAACGGCAATTCGTAAACAGAAGGGATCAAAGTTTGAAAATGAATGTTAGAATATGTTGGTGTACTTACAGGGGAAAGTGAGGGAGGGGGGAAGGAGGGAGGATGGGGAGGGAGGGGGAGGGGAATGGAAAGGGAGGGAGAGATTTTAGTAAATTGGGTTGAAAGGTATTTCAGGAATGTACCTGTATTGAAAATCGAAGAAATGGTTGTATTTCATGTTTTAGTTACTCAATAAAAATTTTAAATATAAAAAAACCATGACTATCTACATGTTTAGTTATTTTGTGCATTTTAGCTGGTACTGATGTCAGCCTATGTATGATCGGTAGGTACCCTATGACCTGCTCTGAACCAAAGCCTGAACCTTACAAGATGATTCCTGCTACAAAAACGTCTGCTGTGTGCCAAGCCTCCGACCTGCTGACCAAGCAATTGCCTGCAAAGTGTTCTATGTGTGCATACAGCAAAACTATGGTTCCCAGCCATGACAATGTGCTAAGAGAACCTGCTTTTTAGGCCTTTCTCATCCACAGACTGTTCTACTGGTCCTGCACATTTGCAACAATGTATGAGACTGCATACCATTATCTTCTGCATTTCGTTCCCACATGGACTCTTTGCAGGATGACTACTTCCTGATTTGCTGACACCTCGCAGCCTCTCATGTCAACTACTCACCAAAATGTGACAAGGATTCATTACAAGGAATAATACACTATGCAAAGAAGAACATTTGCCCCATTTTGTGCCTTCTGCCATCCTTTCTATTTCTGCACAGACAGACACACGGTGTGTGTGTAGAAAGCCGTTCTACTAAACCTTGGCACAAACTAAGCCTCCCACAGATCTAAGGTTCTGTGCTTTCACGCAGGTCACCTCCGGACGGCTGTAGCCAGTGTTATTCAGCCTAGTTGTCTCTTTTGGAGCTGGTATATAATCTTTAGGAGCATGACCATATTTACCAATGCCACTCTCCCGAATATTGGCAGTGGCAGTTCTTCCCACCTACTATACAGGTTCTTAATTTGATTAATTTTTTTTTCATGGATGTTCTTTTGGTACACTACTTTCATATCTTTGTGCAAATAGATACCTAAGTATTTCAGAGGGCTCAATAACCACCTAAAGGGTGCGGCAAACCCTTTCAATATTATTCCTTCACCCAAGACTACTGCCTCAGATTTTTACGCATTTATGTGTAGACCTGAAAACTCTCCAACATTCCCAATTATTCTCATCAATGTATGTAGTCTCTCCTTTGCCTGCTTACTACTAATCAGAATGTCATCTGCAAATAAAGTGATCTTACACTCTTGGTTGTTTACCCTTATCCCCCAGATCTGATCAGAGGCTCTCAATTTTATAGATGGTAACGCTAGTGAGAGCACAAATAATAATGGGGAGAGAGTACATCCCTGTTGGGTTCCTTTTTGCAAGTCAAATGATCTTGTCAGCATCCCATTTCCTGAGATCTGAGTCTGGGGTTGATGGTAAAAAGACTTTAGCCAACTCAAAAAATGCTCCCCCAACTCGTGCCTATTTGATACCCAAAACAGGTCATCCCATGCCACCCTATCAAAAGTTTTCTCTGCATCCAGACTTGCAATCACCACTTCTTCTTCCCATGGTGTAATGCTGTCTAAGGATTGTTAGGGCCATATGAATCCCACCTGATCCTTATGCACCAGGCTTGGAACTATCTCATTTAGTCTTCTTGCTAGAATCACTGCTAGGATCCTCATCTCCTGATTCAGTAAGGATACAGGTCTATATGATTCCAACTGCTCCGATTCTCATCTTGGTTTTATTTATTTATTTATTTAACAGTTTTTATATACCGTCTTTCTGCGATTCAAGACGGTTTACATAGAACAAAATAAGGCAGTATATTTCAACTGTTTACAATGGAACAACATAAGGATACATAGGCATAAATGTGAAACTTTATACAGTAATCAACTATTTACATAGGGATATATGGTTACAGCAAAGTTGTAGGAGTTAGTTTGAAGGGCAGGAGAGATGGGGGGAAGACAAAGGACTGAGGACTATGGATGTAGGGAAAAATGTTCCAGGAAGAAGTGAGTTTTTAGCTTCTTCCGGAACTCAGAGTGGTCAGAGCAGTTTTGTAGATCATGAGGTAGGGCATTCCATAAGGACGGGGCATAGAGGGAGAAGGTCCGGTTACAAGTAGCTTGATTACAATATCTCTTATTTGTTGGGATGGTAAGATGTTTTTTGGTGATGGAGCAGCATGATCTATTGTTGTGGATGATGGATAAGAGTGAGGAGAGGCACGGAGCTGACTCATTGAAGATGATTTTATGTGTGAGGGTAAGTACTTTGAATTTAACTCTGGATTAAATGGGAAGCCAGTGGAGATCATAGAGGATTGGTGTGATGTGAGATCATCTAGGGTTGTTGGATATGAGACGAGCTATTGTGTTCTGGGCCATTTGGATAGGTTGTGCACTGTTCTTGGGAAGGCCATGGTAGATAAGGTTACAGTAGTCAAGAGAAGGGATTGTAAGGGCCTGGCAGACAGTGTGGAAGGAGTTAGGGTTTAAGAGGGGTTGGAGGTTCCGAAGAGTACATAGTTTTGCGTATATTGTATTAGATGTTCTCTTTATCTGATCTGAGAAGGAGAGATTCTGATCGAGGATAATACCAAGATATTTCACTTGTTTTTTTATGGTGAGAGATCTCCAATAGTAAGGGTTGGAGGAGGGGTATATGAAATATTGGAAAATACTTGAAGAGCTTCAGTTTTAGATTGGTTAATTAGGAGGTTGTGCTGTAAGAGCCATGATTTTAGGCTTGTGAGGCATTCGCTTAGCTTAATTAAGTTAGGGTTTGCTAGGTTGAATGGGATGAAGCACATAATGTCATCTGCATATAATTGGTACTGAATTCCATAAGTTTGGAAAATGTTGCAAACAGGTTGAAGGAAGATGTTAAATAGCAGTGCGGATAAATTAGATCCTTGGGGGACCCCCTGTTTTAGTGTAAATGGAAGGGAAGTATCATTTTCAATACGGACCTGTTGTGTTCTATTTGTTAAGTAGGAATGGAACCAACTTAGGGTTGTGCCTCTCAGTCCTATTTCATGGAGTCTGTTTAGGAGTTGATGGTGGGGAAGGGAGTCAAAAGCAGAAGATAAGTCAAGGAATATGAGTAGACATCCTTGGGTAGGATTCTGGGTGTAAAGGTACAAAGAATCTAGAAGGAAGGCAAGGAGGGTTTCTACTCCATGGTGCTTTTTGTTAGTAAAACTATTGTGGCCCTACTGGTGCCTGCTCCAAATCCCCCGTTTTCTACTGATGCCTCTCCCATTTCATGCAATGGAACAGATCCTTTAAGATTTTATAAAATTCGGAGCCCAACCTGTCTGGCCCTGGTATTCCAGCTGATTTTCGGTGTCCAATCACTATCTGAATTTCTGCTTGCATTATTGGTCTATTTGAGAAGTTCCTCAACACCTAGCTTGCAGTGGGGAAGGTCTGATTCTGAAAAATATCTCTCTTTGGCCTTCTTTTGCTAGATCTACATTATATGTTGTTGTTGTTAAGTGCCATCGAGTCGGAGTCGACTCATGGCGACCCTCTGGATAGCTATCCTAAATTGTGTTCGATCTTCAGTCAGGCGGCTCATTGTTGACAGACTGGTACCCGTAGCTACATTATATAAATGCTGGAAAAAAGTTAAAAATCTTTGTGCAATTTCCTCCTCCTCCATTAAAAGTATGCCATCTCCAGGGCTGGTGCAAGGATATGAGGCACACTAGGCAAACCTCATTCCAAACACACCACTTGCTTCAATTACCTCTATCGGTACCAGCCCTCTTCAGGATGTGCAACGGCAGCAATACTTTTAAAACAGCAATGAAGCACCAGAGTGAACTTCAGCTCTGGCGCTGCGGTGCCGTTCCTACTTCCGCCTTCCTCCGATTTCACTTCCTGTTTGCAATGTGGCAGAAGTTGCTTCCACTCCCACGCAAAAGGAAGTGAAATCATAGGGGGCCGAAGCAGGAATGGCCCTGCAGCGCTGGAGCTGAAGGTAAATGGTGTTTTGACACAATTTTAAAAATATTCCACTACTGCATGTCCCGGAGGGGGGTGGCAGCGACAGCAATGGGTGCCCCCAGAGCACCAGTGCTCTAGACAACTTCCTAATTTGCCTTAGGTAACGCTGGCCTTGGCCATCTTCCCGTTCCCAATCTAGTTATGGTGTGCTTTACTCACAATGGGTGCACTAAGTTATTTAGTAGCTTTCCAATTTTATTCCCTCAATCTATGTGGTTTCTATTTATAAATTTGAATGTTTTGCACCACCCATTGCTGCAGCAGAGCATTCAACTTATTCTTTAGTTCTTGGACTCTAAACCGCTCCCTTTCTTTCCCTTGAGCCATATTTCTTAATCTGGCATTCCTTAGCTGTTGGAGCATCAGAAAAACCTCCCTATTCCAATCGTTATTATTTATTTATTTTACAGTTTTTCTATACTGCTCTATCATAGGATTCAGAGCAGTTTACATATAATGTGAACTAGAAATAACATAAAAGTCTACTTTGAACAATGGTGCTAAATTTGGATGATTATATGGGGTGCAGATAATTCACATGTATCAGTATTGTGGGTGACACATTAAAGCAGATAGGGAGTATGCTCTTTGGAAGGTGGAACCGGTTGGGAGATAGAGTTAGGTAGAGTTGGGGAGAGAATGAAGGGGCAGACAGATGGGAAGGTCTGTATACTGAGGTGTTTCAGTATGTATTGCTGTTAATAGGGTGTTTCTGTAGTATTCAGTAAATAGGAAGGTCTTTATTGCTTTTCTGTAGTCTGATATGTCCTTGATGGCTCTTATTCAGTTAGGTAAGTCATTCCATAAGGAGGTAGCATATAAGGAGAATGCTCTCTTGCATGTCGTTTGCTTGGTTTTCCTCTTGTGTGTGGGGATGTTCAGAGTGTTGTTCTTGAAGGTTCTTCTTGTTCTGTCATCCGGTGTCTTATTTATCAGCGGTTGAAGAACTAGGGGTGCTAGGTTGTGGATTATTTTGAAGATCATCAATAAGACCTTGTATTTGAAATGTGTAGCTATTGGAAGCCAATTTAGTTGCTGTAGTGTAGGGGTTATGTGGCAGTATGTTGCTGTTCCGGTTCCTATGCGTGTAGTATTTGGACTTTCAGAAAGCCTTTGACAAGGTCCCTCATCAGAGACTTTTGGAAAAAATGAAAGAGTCATGGGATAGGAGGCAGTGTACTATTGTGGATCAGGAACTGGTTAAAAGATAGAAAACAGAGGGTAGGGCTAAATGACCAATTTTCCCAATGGAGAAAGGTAAATAGTGGTGTACCCCAGGGATCTGTGCTGGGTCCACTGATTTTTTACATATTCATAAATGACCTGGAAAAGGGAATAACGAGTGAGGTTATCAAATTTGCAGATGACACAAAACTATTTAAAATTGTTAAAACCCAAGAGGATTGTCGAAAATTGCAAGAGGATCTTGATAAATTGGAAGACTGGGCATCAAAATGGCAGATGAAATTTAATGTGGACAAGTGCAAAGTTATGCACCTAGGGAAGAACAACCCAAACTATGGTTACATGATGCAAGGTTCCACATTAGGAACCACCACCCAGGAAAAAGATTTAGGCGTCATTGTGGATAACATGTTAAAACCCTCAGCCCAGTGTGCAGCGGTGGACAAGAGAGCAAATAGAATGCTAGGTATCATAAGGAAAGGAATGGAAAATAAAACAAAGGATATTATAATGCCTCTATATCATTCCATGGTGAGACCTCACCTTGAATATTGTGTGCAATTCTGGTCGCTGTATCTTAAAAAGGATATAGCGCTATTAGAAAAGGTGCAGAGAAGAGCCACCAAAATGGTAAAGGGGATGGAAGGATACCCCTATGAAGAAAGGATAAAAAGGTTAGGGTTCTTTAACCTGGAAAAGAGACGGCTGAGGGGAGATATGATAGAAGTCTATAAATTAATGAACGGAGTGGAACGGGTAAACATAGATCGATTGTTTACGTTATCAGAATATAGAAAGACTAGGGGACATGCAATGAAGCTACAGGGTAAACTATTTAAGACTAATAAAAGAAAATATTTTTTCACTCAAAGTGTAATCAAACTCTGGAATTTGTTACTGGAGGATGTAGTAAAGGCTGTTAGTGTAGCTGGATTTAAAAAAGGTTTGGACAAGTTTCTGGAGGAAATGTCCATAAATCATTATTAAGAAGGGACACAGGATATCACTGCTTGACCCAATACAAGCATTGTGGAACCTGTGTCTTTTGGGGAAACTGCTTGGTACATATGACCTAGATTGGCCACTGTTGGAAACTGGATACTGGGCTTGATGGACCTTGGTCTGACCCAGTATGGGATATCTTATGTTCTTATGTTATGTTCAGTAGTGTTTTGTACCAGTTGGAGTGAAGTGTTGTTTTCTTCAGGAGACCTTGATAGATTATATTACAATAATCTAATGTGGGGGTTATAAGGGCCTGACAGACTGATCTGAAGTCGTTGTCACTGAGTAGAGGCTTAAGTCTGTGTATGATTCTTAGCTTTTGATATGCTGTTTTAGTTGTTCTCTTGATGTGGGTCTGGAAGTTGAGTTGTTGAATATCACTCCGAGGTATTTGACTTCATTCTTGACTCTTAGTGGTATGTTTACTAAACTGCGGTAATGTCACCTGCGTTAGGTTCCGCAGTAAAGGTACAGATGCCCATATAAAGGCGTGGGCGGTGCATCGTTACAACAAGCCGTATCAGCTAACGCACATTACAAGGCGCCTTAGACTAACGCGCATTACAAGGCGCCTTATAAGGCACCTCACAAGGCACATTACAAGGTGCCTTATAAGGCGCCTTGTAAAGTGACTTGTAAGTAAAGGTGCCTTATAAGGTGCCTTATAAGTAAGGTGCCTTGTTAGGTGCCTTATAAGGTGCCTTGTAAGGTGCCTTGTAAGGTGCCTTATAAGGTGCGCCCTATAGGGCTGGCACCCCTGGACAAGGCACCGTAGAAGGCACCCTGGGCTATGGAACCATAGGTAAAGGTGGCCTAACAAGGTTACGGTGCCCTAGGTTAGTGTGCCCTAAGGGCTGCAAGGTGTTTCAGGATGACATGCATGACCTGTGAGGCACAGAGACAGATGTAGCCCTAACACTAGATAGAGCACTGAGGAAAGGCAATGAACAGGTGAGTGAAGGAGGGAGAGCTGGGAGCTGCTGGACCTGCCATATCTGTGGGCATCCCATGTGGCTGCCAGTACTGTTCACAAACATGGTGGGGGCAACTGTAGCACAGCATAGGGTGTTGGCAATGTAAAGTACTGGAAAAACAGTTGGTGGCAGACGATGGGAATATGTATCACCAGTGGAGGCGGAGATGGCAGGATAGTTACAATGATGGGTGGTCAGAGGAGTGGTGGTGCCATGCAGATCAGGCACAGGCGAGGCAAGCATGAAGAGGCACAATGCAGGAAAGGGTAAAAGCGCAGGACATGGGGTGGCAGCCTGCACAGGAAGACAGGACTCTACACAGCTGAGAGATGCAGAAAGATGGACCGAAGGATTGTTGGCAACAGTGGTGAGGTTAATATGGGCTGGCAGCATGGATCTGCAAAGATATGAGTGTTACAGGCATGCAAAATATCTGAGTTGGACGCATGAAAAGAGGGAACAATGAGGAATCAAACCCATAACCACAGTTTAGAATGTCATTGTACTAACTAGTAGGCTATACCTCTATGGCTTGTAGCACAGCAATGGCTGGGTACAGATGTTCTGCAGGTCACCGCACAAACCATCTGCTCTGTGTGCCAGGATAGGGTAACCCCACCAGCACCCATGATGCAATGCACATGCAGAACAGCGGTCTACAGCTGATCACCAGATGGGGTCTGCACCTCTCTGGTACTGCAGCATGGTAAGACGGCCTGACAGTCCGTGATACTGGCACAGAGTAGTTACAGACCATGCCATTGTGCAGGTTCTATATTCACCCTGAGGGTTAGGATGGCTGCCCAGCACTAAGTCCTCAGTACATGCGGTGCTAGAGATAGGTTCTTCTGCACATCCCCAGCATTGCCAGTGTGTACCAGGTGTTCCTAGCAGTGCAACTGAAAGTACTTCTGTGTTCTGCAGTCACATGTGGCCCTGTGGGGCCAGACACCACCCAGATTAGTGCATATCCAGTGTTAGGGTCTGGTTGTCATGGGCACCTGTTATCAGGACAGAGGGGTGTCTAGACTCACATGAGGTGGACGTAGCACTGTCTCTACAGGTCAAAGTGGTATACACTATATACCCCAAAGGACCCACAATCACCCATTTCGTAAGTGAGGGAGTGGAGGGACAGGTACCTGAGCCCTGGCTGTAGGACAAGCAACCGTAGTCCTGCTGGCAGAGGACAGCCATCCAGGGCTGGTGGGCTAGAGCCATACCTATGACTGTGGCAGACCAGCAGTAATGCTTGGGATAAGCCAAGGAAACCTCAACTGCCTCACACCATAGTCTACCACTCACCAGCAGATGGCACAATCAGACTGCACCACCCTACAAGGTGCTCCAACCATGCACAGACTAACTGCAGACAGTCCACTATCCAGTCCATAGTGCATACTCACAGGGTAACCCTGTGCACCCAGAAATGGGATGTACAGCACAGACACCAAGCAGGCCTCTCAATGATTGAGCCCCAGAACTAGGAACACACAGATATAACTGAAGACAAAAGTGTAGAGCACTATGTGGGAGCATAGACATGCCATGGTCACTGCTCTTTCAGGGTGAGAGTGACCTCACAGCATGCCATGCTGTGGCCACCCTGTCCATGCAGGTGGTGGTCAGGCACTACAGTGTCCCAGTCATTGCCCTACAACCTGTGCAGATGCATCCTGCCAGCCCGCCCTGTCCGGGCCATACCCACAATACCTTGCTCCTCATTATGCACATTTGCAGGCTAACGCTGGTAACAGTGGGACATTGTGGGCCCAGAGCAGTATAGGCAGCCACAAATTAACTGATAGACCAGGGGTGTCCAACCCTATCCTGGAGGGCTGGAATCCTGGCAGGTTTTTGGGATAGCCCTAATGAATATACATGAGATATATATGCATTAGAGATATCCTGCCAGTCTGACTGGTTTGTGGCCATCCAGGACTGGATTGGGAGACCCCTGCCTTACACCTCTGTCATTTAAGATTGTGAGTGGGCAAGGTACAGATGTCCTAGACATCAAAAGGCTAGATAGAATGTGTCACATTTCATCTCGATTCTCACCACCACCAAAAAGTTGTCTAATAGTAGTAGTGCTCTGCTGATAACAGCAGCTCTGTGCTGGGGCCAATAGTCTAACTCTCCATGAAGCTGTGGATAGCGAAGCCTTTGTGAGTGGGTGTTTTGACCCCTGTTTGGTGTAGCTTTGGGGTTTGCACATGTTGGTGCTGTATCTGCATTGTAAGGTAAAATGTGGGGAGATGCTCTGTAGGATCCACAGATGGGAGTTGAACCTGTGACCTTCTGCATTTGGACACACTGCCTGTGTGTACTGCACCACACAATTGCCACAGAGGAGTAGTGGTCCCTGGAGCTGCCCTTACTTTCCTCAGGCAGACCTTTTCTGTTGCACTGCATACCATGTACTGGTACAGGGCATGGCCTAGGTCCACTGCAGGTGGGTGGCACTGCTCCTTCCAGCACAAACACACCCCCACTGTCATTCCGACATGACCATATGATGTCAGTGCTGGTCATGCGTGGTCCCAGGCCATCCACTGTGCAGGTAGGCGGGTGCCTAGGGTGAAGGGTCTGGGGTGGCGAGGCATACACAGACATACACAAATTCCCCCCATCACTGCCTACCAATGTTATGTCCCTTCCATATGGGGGAGTGAGGGCTGGGGGGATGTCAGGCTGGTGCTCTAGCAACTATTGGCTAGCGTGGACCGGGTAGATGTAGGTGGAGTGTGTTGTTACTGCTGACTGTGGACAGGCTAGGGTATGCACTTCAGGTATGGTGTACCCAGTTTGGCCTACTGGGTGTATATATGTTTCTGACAATGTATGGGCACACCCTGCAATGCCTTACTAGGGGCTGCCGTAAAGTGTGTTCAGTTAGCTGGGTCTACGAACTGTTTGGGACCCATCCTGGGTGTGGTCTATGGACCCTTGTTAGTGTGGTCCCCAGATATGCACTGCTTGCCCTATTACAGGCATAGTGGTACCTGTGTGACTTTTGGGGTACTTGCTGGGTAATGTCCCCTGGATGGGACACTGTGGAACACGGACTACTGGGCATGTTTGGCCCTGGGCATCTGCTGTTCTGCTGATTTCCAGTTTCTATGTTCCTATGTGCCACCTGGGCGACGGCCTAGTTCACCATGTGCCCCAGCTGCCCCCACTGCATATCCCACCTGCAGTCCCCCTATGCCCCATTTGCACCATCACCATAGTGGCCTTTCATACTTGGCCACTATACTGTTGCTGCAGACGGAGCACTACTATCACCTTTCTCTGGCTCCCTGCCTAGGCTGTGCATTGCTGACACTTAAATGGTTTCTCTCTCCTGCAAATGTGCACCTAACGGCAGGTTTTCATTTGCGGTAGGATTCAGCCCTTCAGTTCAGCACGTTAGTGTGCAGGGAGCCTCTCTCCACCCACTCCCCGCCCATTGACCCCTGCTCTCCGCCCTCTCTCCTCCCTCTGAGGTGTGTACCGTGCTGCAGAACGCTTCCGCACGGGTTATAACTTTACTGCGCTAACGTTACGTTACCGCGCGGTAACGTTACCTAATGCACGGTAACGTTACCTAATGCGCGGTCTGTAACGTTACTGCAGTTTAGTAAACATACCCCTTAGAGTATAATCTAAGATGTTTATGGATTCAGGTGGAGAGAATAGTACGTTCCTGGTGATGTGTAGTGCTTCTGATTTTTTGAAGTTTATAGTGAGGTTTTGTTCCTTAAGCCATGCAGTCATTGCTTCCAGGCATGCAGTGATCTGTGCGTAGTCATGTTATTCAATGTTTACTGGGATAAAGACCATTATGTTGTCCGCGTATATCCTGTATTGGATTTTGTATTGTTTTATGATGCTACAGAATGGCTGTATGTAAATGTTGAAGAGCAATGCCGAGAGGGCAGAACCTTGCGGGACACCTTGCTGCTGTGTGAATGGTCTCGATTGTTGGCTGCCAGATCTCACTTGTTGTTTTCGGTTTGATAGGTAAGATGATAACCAATTCACCACTGTTCCATGGATCCCTATTTCATGGAGCCTTCGCAGCAGGGTCTTATGATTGACAGAGTTGAAGGCTACAGCAGGTTAAAACCTAATTGTATGTTGTCTATACCATTTGATATGGTGTTAAGGAGTGATGTAATTAGTATTTCCACACTGTGATTGGGTTTGAAGCCATACGAGTGTGCGTCTAATGGAGCATGTTCATCTATGTGGCCTTGTAGTTATTGCAGGACTACTTTTTCGATCACTTTGATTATGAATGGTAGGCTTGATATTGGCCAATATGAATTGATGTCTTTGGTGTCGAGGTTCTTGCCTTTTAGAATGGGTTGTATCAATGCTTGTTTAAGGTGAAAGGGTAAGTATCCTTGCGTGAGTGAAGACCAAGTGATTTCTAGTAGGAAGGATGTTAGCTATTCTCTTGTGAGTTTGATCCATGTGGTTAGCCATGGATCAGAGGAGATGTAGTTGTCTTTATGCTGGTTATGATGGCTTCTATGTATTCTTCTGAGGGAATGCGAAAGGATTTCCATAAGTTTATATTCTTGTGGTATGACTGCTGTGGATTTAGCAAGGTTAAGACTGAAGAAGGCATACTCTTGTATTTTAGCATTAGGTAGTCTGCCATTTCTTAGGGATCCGAGTAGTTGGTGTTCTTTGGCTGTTTTGGAACGCTAATCAATGTGTTCACTATTTCAAAAACTTCTCTTGGTTTATTGAATGACTTCATAATTAGATTTGTATAATATTCTTTCTTGCACCTGTTTATCATATTGTGGTATGAGGCTTGCATGTCGTTGTATTTGATTAGGTGTTCCTGTTCTTTATTTTGACGCCATTTTCTTTCTAGTTTCCGTAGAAGTTTCTTTTGGCTGTTGATTTCCATTGAGAACCATGGAGCATTGTGTTTCCTTATGTTTGGGGCTGCTGCTGCATTGTTGAGTGTGTGATTCCAATTATTTATTATAGAGTCTAGATCTGGTGTGTTCTGTTCCAGTTCTGGAAGAACTTGCTTCAGAAATTATTAACTTTTGCTATGTAGCCAATGATTCTTTCTTTTAATACTGCTTTTGCAGCCTCCCAGTATATTATAGGGCCTACATCTTCTTTCCTGTTTTCTTCCTCATATTCCAATTTTTCTTACACATGTTTTAAAGTCCATGCTCTGGCACCATGCCAGATGAAGCCTCCATATCCTATCCCCCAATTTTTCAGGATCTTGCACCATCATCTGTAATGCCTCATGATCTTGATACTACCTGTGGCCTGACCTCTCTTCTCTTCAACTTTCTAAACATTTGCTCTGATAGGTAATCTATTTTGGTATGTAATTTGTGTACCCCAGAGTACTGTGTATAATTCTGTTCTGTTTGGCTACAATGTCCTCCATCCATCTATCTCTCTAACTCCTTGCACAGAAAGTTGACTCTCCTTAGCTCAGTATCCCTTCTTGGCAGGCTTACAATCCATCATTGAGTCTGCCACCATATTAAAGTAACCACCCAATATGATCTTGTATTCTGTGTAGCCCTCACTTGGTTTGCAGCTTGTCATGCTGTGAAGGATTGTGTGCATCAGTAATGAGTCTTGAAGGACTACAAAAAGGGACTGCTACTTCTGGAGAGAGATATGCAACTGTAAGTATTTACTTCTGGGAATTTTTCTAAATCTTGGTGAAAAAGGAATTCTTTAGATTAAAGCTGATTAATCTGTGAATCCAGTGTATTTGTTAAATCACTCAGGGCCTAGTATCAGCAAAGACCTTTTAGTTAGATTAAAAACTCAACAGGTAGCTTTCAGTTTAAGTTTAAAACCCAGCAGAGAGCTAGTTTAAATTTAATACTCAGTCAGGGCCTAGCAGCAGCAAAGAGCTTTCAGTTTTTAAAACATATCAGAGAGCTTTCTGGTTAAATTTAGAACCCAAGACTCCCTCTATCCAAGCAAGGGCTGTGTGAATCACCCAGGAAATTGGTCACAGATTACCTTAGAAGCACAGGACAGGGTACTGTGTAGCAGCCAACTTTTAATAGGTCTTCTTTCCCTCCCTCCCTTCCCGATATCCACCCACCTCTGGGATAATCGTAGCTCTATAGGTGCTTAAACCTCTTAAAGGAAAGGAGGTGCCATATTCACTCTCAGGTGCAGCTGTTTATCCTCATCAGGCATACATTAAGGACCTGAAATTAATTAATCTTCAGATGAACAAAGTACATTAAACGTATTGGGTCCGATTCCGATCCTGACAAAAATTTCCTTTGTACATCCAGGCTAACCTGGACATACAAAGGAGATTGTGATTATGATCCCGCAGGGCACGTCTAGCCCCGTGGGATCAGAATCGTGACCAAGCCTGTACGTGCAGGCCAGGACTGTGATTCAGTCCCAGCCTGCACGTATAGGCACTGCCCGGCTAACTCAGCCAGGGCTTTTAAATGGAGCCATGGTGCCATGGCGTCATGGTGCCATGGCACCATGGATCCATTTAAAAGCTGCGATGCCAGCCACCTGCTACAAAAGTTAATTCCCCTCAGCCCGACCCCTGATCTGGCTCCTAAGGCTAGGGTCGGGCTGCGGGGAATTAACTTTGCCCCCTCCCCGGCCTCTTCTGCGTTCCGATGCAGACAGAAAGAAATGTCCAGGGATGTTATTCCACCCTGGGGGTGGAATAACTTCCCCGGACATTTTGCTGACCCTGGACGTACAGGGCCGACATCAGAATCGGCCCTGTATGTCCAGGACCGGTGACCGCCCACTGCCCAACCACTCTCCACCCTCATGCTGCCCCTTCCCTGCCCCCATATAGCTTCCCCGCACAACTGGCGGGGAAGTTTTACAGAGGCAGGAGCCAGCACAAATAGCGGGGATGGACATCCCATTGGGATGTCCATCCCCATTATTCGTGCCTCAGAATGATCCCCATTAGGTATATAGTTTTATTAGTATAAGTATCCCCAGCAACCCTTAGTAACTAAAAAACTTAAATACCTAAACACAACCTTAAAACTAAGATGCAGACAGCAGTCCAGAAGCGAGATGGGGATTTTCCAGTCTTTTGCATTGAGTGTCCCATGTATGATTTTATCCTAGTTGGTAAGGGGTCTTACATGTGCACTAGGTGCGAGGAGCTCTTTGCTCTCAGGGAATGAGTCCAATCTCTGGAGGCTAGAGTAGCAGACTTGGAGGACATAAGGAAGACAGAGAGGTACATAGACGAGACCTACAGGGACATAGTACTGAAGTCCCACTTCCAGTCTGGCAGCATCCCTGTTGCCATAGAGGAGAGAGGTCACATGACAGGAGAGCATCACCCTGGTGTGGCAAGAAGTGATCCTGTATCTAGGACCTGATCTCCAGGTGATGTAAAACCCTCTCATCTAAGGAGGTTTCTCCAGGGCCATGTGCCCACGAGGGAAGGGTTAGGACAGCCGTTACAGTTGGCGATTCAATCATTAAGTATGTAGACAGCTGGGTGGCTGGTGGATGTGAAGATTGCCTGGTAACATGCCTGCCTGGTGCGAAGGTAGTGGACCTCACGCGCAACCTAGACAAGGTCTTAGATAGTGCTGGGGAGGAGTCTGCTGTCTTGGTACATGTCGGTACCAATGACTTAGGAAAGTGTGGTAGGGAGATTTTGGAAGCTAAATTCAGGCTTTTAGGTAGGAAGTTGAAATCCAGAACTTCCAGGGTAGCATTTTCCGAAATGCTTCCCATTCCATGCTCAGGACCCAAAAGGCAGGCAGAGCTCCGGAGTCTCAATGCATGGATGAGACGATGGTGCAAGGATGAGGGTTTTGGATTTGTTAGGAACTGGGGAACATTCTGGGGAAAGGAGGGGTTCTTCTGAAGGGATGGGCTCCACCTTAACCGGGATGGAACCAGGCTGCTGGAATTAACCTTTAAAGAGCAGCTTTTAACCTAGATAATAGCGGAAAGCCGACAGTCGCCCAAGAGCGCATGGTTTGGAACAATGTATCCTTGAAGAATACTAGCAAAAGATTGAAGTTAGGGCATATCAGCAGAGAGGTTCCAATAAAGACAAAAGTAGCCTAAATGCCCTTGAGTACAGAGCAGACAGAGCTTAAAGATTCCAAATTACCCCTACCTACCGATAGCCAGATTAATATGAATAGAATACAGCCTCTAAAATGCTTGTATGCAAATGCTAGAAGTCTAAAAAATAAGATGGGAGAGTTAGAATATATAGCACTAATGAGAGATTAGATATAATTGGTATCTCAGAGACATGGTGGAAGAAGGACAACCAGTGGGACACTGTGATACCTGGGTACAAACTATATCATAATAATAGAGCAGATCAAATTGGTGGAGGGGTTGTGCTCTATGTTAGAGAGGGCATTGAGTCACAAAGGATTAAAGTTTTGCAGGAAACAAAATTCACTGTAGAATCTCTATGGATTGAAATTCCATGTAAAAAGGGGAAGAGGAAGGCAATGGCAGTGGGGGGTGTACTATCGACCACCTGGCCAGAATGAACAAATGGATGATGAAAAGCTCAAAGAAATCAGGGAAGCTAACAAGTTACTGCACAGTAGGGTGATTTCCATTACCCCGGTATTGACTGGGTCAGTGTCACGGCAGGACATGCTAGGGAGATAAAGGGGAATGTTTACTAAACTGCGGTAATGTCATTCCGCGGTAAAGGTAGAGATGCCCATATAAAGGAGTGGGCGGAGCAGCAGTAAAGATGTGTGTCAGATAAGGCGCGTTAGAAGGTGCGTTAAAAGGCGCGTTATAAGGCACCATAGAAGGCACGTGCCTATGTGCCTTACGTGCCTTATAAAGCACCTTATAACGCGCCTTGTACTGTGCCTAATTAGGAGCCTTGTAACGTATTTTACGGAGTGTTGATAGCTGTGGAGAGGGATCTGTGGCTGGCAGCACAGATCTGCAAAGATATGACTGTCACAGCCAAGCAAAATATCTGCGCTGGACAGGAATTGAACCCATGACCTCTGCCTCCACAGTCATCAATGTAACCAGTGGGCTACAGCTCTATAGTGTCTAACACACCGCTGGCTGGCTACAGAAAGACTGCAGGTGACCACACAAGCTGTCTGCTGTGGTTATCAGGATAGAGTAGACCCACCCATACCCATGATTTTTATTTATTTATTTATTTATTTACATTCTCTTATATACCGCGCTATTCTGCATCAGTGCGGTTTACATTGAACAAACTGAATTACATTGAACAGGGCATTATAACTTGGAGATAACTATTTTACAGGGAACATGGGCTATGGAGGGTTAAGTGGCTTGCCCAAGACCACAAGGAGCACCTGTGAGACTAGAAACCCCAGTCCTTCCGGCCCAAGGTTGCTGTCCTCTAGTGGGATTTGAACCCCCGACCTTCCGGCCTGAAGTACCTTGCCCCAACCACTAAACTGCGGTAATGTCATTCCGCGGTAAAGGTAGAGATGCCCATATAAAGGAGTGGGCGGAGCAGCAGTAAAGCTGTGTGTCAGATAAGGCGCGTTAGAAGGTGCGTTAAAAGGTGCGTTATAAGGCACCATAGAAGGCACGTGCCTATGTGCCTTACGTGCCTTATGAGCACATGCAACTCAGCAGCCTATGTCTGATCACAAGATGGGGTATGCGCCACTATAGCACCCCGGCCTGGTAGGGGGAGCTGACTGTGTGTGTTACTGGCACAGAGTAGCTACATACCGTGACAGCATGCGGTTCCTGTGCTCACCCTGAGAGTGAAGTGGGGGGCCCAGCACCAGGTCTGCAGCACATGGCATAGCTGAAATAGGCTGTGCTGCAGGTCCTCATCAGTGTCAGTGTGTGATAGGTAGTCCTTGCAGACACACCTAGGATACACCTGTGTCCATCCGTATTCCCCAGTCATGTCTAGCCCTTGTGGACTATGATGCACCCAGAATAGTGCATATCCTGTGTGGGTGCCATGGTCATAGAATACGTGAAGGGTAGTATGCAGACCCTAAAGCAGATTATATGAGCACCATCCAACCCACCCCTGTGGGTCAGGGTGGGGAACAAGATCCCCCACCGTCTACATCCCTGCAATGGTGGCAGTAGAGGGGACCATCAACCCCAGTCTTGCTGGGGAACAGATACCCTACAGGGCAGGCAATGCAGATCTGTACGCATCCATAAGGCAATGGCAGACAGACAGTAGGCCTGGAGATGCTCAGCTGCCCCCCACCACTATCTGAAATTTTCCAGCAGCAAGCCCAGTGAGCCTCCAGCCGCTGCACCCTACAAGGATGGTCCAGCCATACACATACTGACTACAGACAGTCTGCTAGCTAGTCCATAGTGCATGTTCCTTGAGGGGATGTGAGCGCACACACCAAGCAGCTAAGTCAGTGATTGGGCCCCAGAAAAAAGAACCCATAAATATCACTTGAGAGAAACACTACATAGCACTATGGGGGAACCTGGCCATGCCATGGTCACTGCTCAGGCAGGGTGAGAGTGACACCCCAGCAGGACATGCTGTGGCCACCCTGTCCGTGCAGGTTGTGGCTGGGCACTACAATGTCCGAGCCATTGCCCTATGCCCTGTGCAGATGCATCCAGGCCAGGCCACCCTGTCCAGGCTATACCCACAGTACCTTACTCCTCATTATGCACATTGGCAGGCTTACACTGGCTGAGGAAGGTGTTGGCAGACACCACACACTGGATAGACAAACACACACTCCCACACCTATGCCAGCATTGTGCAACTATAGAGGCTCTTGGCAGCCCTGGCCACCACACCAGTCCTGGGCACAGTGCGGGCATGGCTATGGTACGCAATACTGTTGGGGTCAATCCCCAGGGTGGTGAACACTGTCAGACACCAGACCTGAAACACACACCTCAGACATCAGAGAGGTTGGTATGATACAGCTCAATGAGCAGATTGTGCTTAACTTAGGAATTGCTATCTGCCAGTAATCATAGCAACCTCTTGATATATGTGTTCTGTATGCCCAGGTTTCGGGTGGCATTGTTAGGGTATGTAAGTGCTAGTATTGGGAGATGCACGCAGGGCCCAGCATCCTGCCTCTCCAGGAGGCTTTGGATAATGGAGCCTGTGGGTGCAGGTGTGTCTGCCCCTGTTGGCTGCTGCTCTAGGGCAGAGGTTCACAACTCCATTCCTGGTGGGCCCAACACTGTTCGGGTTTTCATGCTGTCCCTAATGAATATGCATGAGATACATCTGCATACCATGGGGGCGGCACATAGAAATGCAGCACAGACATCTGTATTAGAGACAGCATGAAACCTGAATGGTGTTTGGCCCTCCAGGACTGCAGCTGGGTACTCTGCCCTAGGTATTGCGCATGTTTATGGTGTCTGTTCTCTGTAAGGTAAAATATAGGCGTTTAAGGCATGTTTATGTTATCTGCAATAAAGGTTCTGTCTTTATTACCATGTTTTAGTAGTGGGTAAAATATGGGGACTGGGTTGGCAGGAACCACAGCTGGGGCTTGAACCTGTGACCTTCCGTGCCTGAACGCACTGGCTGTGTGTACTGCACCACTGTGTTGCCACAGAGATGGTGCAGTCCCTGGGGATACCATGACTGTTCATCAGACAGGGCCTGTCTGTTGCAATGCATGGCACCCACTTACACAGGGCTAGGCCATGGTCTGCTGTGGGCAGCTGCCACTGCCCCCTCCACTGCCAGTACCCCTCTGCCATCATGCCCTTCTGCTGGTGGTGCTGGTGGTGCGCAGTCACAGGCCATCCAGTGTGCCAGTAGGCGGCTGCCTATTGTGCAGGTTCTGAGGTAGGGGTGCCTGCATAGATGTCCATGCTTCCCCCCAGCACCGCCTGCCAATGTTCTGTGCCCTTGGGGGTACCTGTTGGGTACTATCCCCTGTGACACTGTGGGAAACACACTCGTGCCCATGTTGGGCCCTCATCAGTTGCTCTCTGGCTGCTCTACGGTTGCAGCATTCCTATGGGCCACCTAGGCATCACCCTGGGCAACACTGTGGTCCAGCTGCACCACAGCATGTGCCGCCTGCAGCCCTCTGTATCCCCTTTTCCAGCATCTGTCCAGTTGCCCGTTCCGAAATGCCCACCCTGCTGTTGCGGAACATGTGCACGCCATAGAAAACATGTCCAATGGGGAGGGAAAACCCTGATCAGCGCTATTTCACTGTGGGATCATTCACCTTGTATGGGGACAGAGCATAAACCCTTCCAAAATTAATATCCTTTTTTGAGCTTTCTCTAGTGTTTTTTGATGTTTCCCATTCATATCACTATTAGCCAGCTTGGTTATGTTTGTTTTACATTTTGTTCAGATCATTTTCAGTGTTTATTTGCCCTTTTATTCTGTGCACATGTATCACACTTATCACTTTTTGTAGGTTTCCCTGGCTTTGATTGCTGACTGAAATGGTTTCTCTCTCCTGCAATTGTGTGCTAACGCCTGGTTTTCAGTTGCATTAGGATTCAGCCCTTAATTCCTCCGCGTTAGTGTGAAAGGGGCCTCTCCCCACCCACTCCCTGCCCATTGACCCCTTCTCCCCGCCCTCTCTCCACTCTTTTTTGCACTTAACGCGGCCGGGAACGTTAAGGCGCCTTAACGGTACAGAATGTCCCGTTAAGGCGCCTTAAGGTGCCTTAACGTAGCCGCTGCTATGTTAATGCAGTTTAGTAAACATGCCCCTTAGTAAGTTTCTAGATGAAATAAATGATTGCTTCTTGGAGCAGCTGATTCATCAACCAACTAGAGGGGAAGCCATTTTGGACCTAGTCCTAAGTGGAACACAAGATCTGGTGCAAGAGATAAGGGTGTTGGGGCCACTTGGCAATAGTGATCATAGCATGATTGCGTTTGATTTAATAAATGGAGAAGGGAGGGTAAGGAAATCCACAGTACTACCTTTTAACTTTCAAAAGGGAGACTATGATAAAATGAGGAAAATAGTTAAGAAAAAACTAAAAGGAGCAGTTGCAAATGTTAAAGATTTACACCAAGCTTCAGTGTTGTTTAAAAATACTATCTTGGAAGCTCAGACCAGCTGTATTCCACTTTGCCCAAGACCACTTTTTAAGAAAAGTGGAAGGAAGTCCAAAAAACTGCCAGCATGGTTTAAAGCTGAGGTCAGAGAGGCTGTTGTTACCAAAAGAGCAACTTTCAGGAAATGGAAAAAGGAGCCAAATTATAAAAAGTGGAAACCACACAAGCAGTGGCAAGTTAGATGCAAAGCATTGATAAAGGCAGGCAAAGAGAGAATTTGAGAAGAAGCTTGCTGTGGAAGCAAAAATGCATAATAAAGACTTTTTCAAGTACATTCATAGCAAAAAACCTGTGAGAGAGTCAGTTGGACCATTAGATGATAGAGGGGTAAAAGGGGCACTAAGAGGGAACAAGGCCATAGCGGAGAGACTGAATGAATTCTTTGCTTCGGTCTTTACTGAGGAAGATGTAGGGATGTTACCCATGACTGAAGTGGTATTTTAAGGTGATACTGCGGAAGAATTGAAAGACATACTGATACACGAGGCAGATGTATTACAACTATTTGATAAACTGAAGAGTGGAATCTCAACTGGACCGGATGGTATACATCCAAGGGTGTTGAAAGAACTGAAATATGAGATTGCAGACCTACTATTAATAATCTGTGAACTATCATTAAAATCATCTGTAATACCTGAATATTGGAGGATGTCCAATGTAATGCCAATTTTTAAAAAGGATTCCAGGGTGATCCTGGAAATTTACAGACCGGTGAGCCAGATGTCAGTACCGGGAATAATGGTAGAAACCATCATAAAGAACAAAATTACTGAACATGTAGATAGTCATGGCTTAATGGGAGACAGCCAACATGGCTTTAGCCAAGGAAGATCTTGGGGTATGTTTACTAAACTGCGGTAATGTTACGTACTGCGAGGTAGGTAACGTTTCCGAGCATTAGGTAACATTAACGCACGGTATGTAAAGTTAACGTGCGTTAACGTGACCTAACAAGCGTTAGCATTCCCGTCTGCGGTAAACACCGCAGAGGGAGGAGAGAGGGCGAAGGAGTCAATGGGCAGGGAGTGGGTGGGGAGAGGCTCCCTGCACACTAACGCTCTGAACTGAAGGGCTGAATCCTACCACGAATGAAAACCTGACGTTAGATGCACATTTGCAGGAGAGGGAAACCATTTCAGTGTCAGCAATGTACAGCATAGGCAGGGAGCCCAAGAACGTGATAATAGTGCTCCATTTGCAGCAACAGCATAGTGCCCAAGTAAGAAAGGCCACGATGGCAATGGTGCAAATGGGGCATAGGGGGCTGCAGGTGGGATATGTAGCAGGGGCAGCTGGGGCACAGGGTGGACTAGGCGGGTGCCCAGGTGGCATACAGGAACATAGAAACTGGAAATCAGCAAGACAGCAGCTGACAAAGGCCAAACACAATCCACCTACATCTACCTGGTCCACCCGCGCTAACAGTTGCTAGGGCACTGACCTGACATCCCCCCAGCCAACCCTCCCTCAAGTGGAAGGGACATACTATTGGTAGGCGGTGATGGGGGGATGTGAGGATGCTCATGCATGCCCCCTGCCCCAGACTCCACTCCCTAGGCAACTACCTACACACACAGTGGATGGCCTGGGACTGCGCACTACCAGCCTTGACAGCATATGGTCATGTCAGCATGGCAGGGGGGTGTGCTCGTGCTGGAGGGGGCAGTGGCACCTGCCTTCAGTGGACCTAGGCCATGCCCTGTACCAGTATGTGGTGTGCAGTGCAACAAAAAAGGTGTGGCTGAGGAAAAGTACAGGTAGCTCCAAGGACTACCATACATGTGTGGTGCAGTATACCCAGCCAGTGTGTCCAGAAGCAGAGGGTCCCAGGTTCAAGTCTCAGCTGTGGCTCCTGCAGGGCATGTCCCTATATTTTACCCTACAATGCAGATACAACAGCAACATGTGCAAAGCCCAAAGCAGCAGCGAACAGGGGTACAAACACCCACTCACACAGGCTCCACAATCCATCACCATTGAGTAATAGTCAGTGGGCTTGATGAGTCTCGGCAAACTCTCCGTAACATCTTGGATTTTGGCACCAGGCAGACAGCATACCTCTCTGGACATCAAGTCTGGTCGGCAGATGGACGCCTCAGTACCCCTCAGAAGAGAGTCTCCAACCACCACTACCCTTCGTTTCCTTGTGGTTACTGATTCTGCAAATTTGGGGTACTTGAGCTCTGGTTCTTCCCTTTCCAGGGATGCTTTCACCTCCTATACTTCCAGGGCTGCATAATGGTTCTTGAATTCAAGGGCTGGGGAAGTTGGATTGGTGATTTTGGAGGCCCTGGTGACCTGTGTCCAACCATCGACAGTCTGCTGGCACCCATCTTCTCCTCTGCTGGAGAGCTTGGTTGCTGCAAGAAGCATCTCATCAATGTACTTCTCACTGTCTTGAATGCTCCTCAGCCTCGCCACCTCCTCTCTGAGTTCCTCCACTTGTTTCCTCAGAGCTTCAGCATGCAGGCACCCTGCACATGGAACCGGTCCTTCAACTGGCACTAGGACCTCTGTCTGGACCGAGGCAGAAGCTGTAATGGGGGCAACAGCTCTAGCGATACGATTTTTCCCAGTCATTGTTCTGTTCGTGGAGCTTAGGTATCTGTTAAAGCAAAAGAGAGAGATCTACCAAGTACCAGCCGGTTTCCCAGCTGTCCTTTCAGAGAAAAAGCAGTTAAATCTCCTTAATTATATTCAAAATGTGCTGGTCCAATTCTCTGTGCTTTGTCAAATGGGGAGGTGCCCTATAAAGCAAGACTACTCGCTAGGGGTGGGTGGGAGTCGGGGTGGGTAGGGAGGGAACTAACACCTGATTAGGTGTTAGCAGTTCCCAAAGCTGAGGAGGTTACTGGAGTTCAGCCACCTACTGTGCTCAAAGGAAAGTCCCACTAAAGAACCAAAAAAAGTAACCTTGCTTTAAAAATGTACAAAAAACCCTTTTAAGAGCTCCCAGTCAGAGAGCTAACAACTTAATATAATAAAACAAACCCTTAAATCCTTACTGTTGGTTGATCTGGAGAGCTTCTGTAGGAAAGCCTGAACAGGGCAGGGCACTGGAGCCTTTTATGCAGGCCCTCAGCTGCCCTCAGGAAATCAGGCCCACTAACTCCTGATTAGGTGCTAGCAGTTCCCAAAGCTGAGGAGGTTACTGGAGTTCAACCACCTACTGTGCTCAAGGAAAGTCCCACTAAAGCACCAAAAAAAGTAACCTTGCTTTAAAAATGTTCAAAAAACCCTTTTAAGAGCTCCCAGTCAGAGAGCTAACAACTTAATATAATAAAACAAACCCTTAAATCCTTACTGTTGGTTGATCTGGAGAGCTTCTGTAGGAAAGCCAGTTGGTATGCATAAGAACAGAAAGTCACAGGTATGTGTCCTGGCTGTGGATCATGCAGTGCATGTCCCTGTGATTAGATTTTATTCCACAATGCAGGTACAACACCAACATGTGCAACCTCCATGAATCGGCCAACAAGGGTACAAACACTCACACAGACAGGCTCTACTATCCTCTGCTGGATAGAGAGTCAGGCTGACAGCACCGGCACACTGAGTGTGTATCAACATCAGAGCACACTACTAGCTCCTCCCCTTCCTCCTTTCTCAGACTCTGTGGATAACTCTCTATTCCTCCGTCTCCTCAGCTTGCAACCTTGGGGTCATCCTTAACTCCTCTCCTTCTTCACACACAACCAACTGATAGCTAAAACCTGCCGTTTCTTTTTCTATAACATCAACAAAATTCACCATTCCTTTCTGAACACACTACTAATTTATCCATTCCTTAATCACTTCCCATCTTGACTATTGTAACCTGCTCCTTGCTGGTCTCCCTCTGAATCATCTCTCCCCTTCAATTTGTTCAGAACTCAGCTGCACAGCTTATCTTCTGCCAACCTCGTCATGCTCATATTACCCCTCTTCTCAAGTCTCTTCATTGGCTCCCTATCCGCTTCTGCATCCAGTTCAAACTTGTCCTGCTGACCTATAAATGCATTCGCTATGCAGCTCCTCACTACCTTTTCTCTCTTATCTCTCTCTACACCCCTCCCCGGAAGCTCTGCTCTTCTGGCGTATCACTTCTATCTGTGCCCTTCTCTTCTATTGCTAACTCCAGACTTTGCTTTCGCTTTGCTGCTCCTTATGCCTGGAGCTGACTACCTGAGTCTGTGCGTCAGGCACCTTCTCTGGCCCTTTTCAAGTCCAAGCTGAAAACGCACCTCTTCGCTACCACTTTCAGATCTTGACTCACTTGATCTCCTTTATGTTTCCTTATCATTCTCCCTAGATGTATCCCCGAATAGTAGACTTGCTAGCCGGGATTTGATCTTGGCTGGGGGTATACTGGTCCCTCCCCAGCTATCCAGTGGGGATCAGTGCTGAAGGGGGGCCCAGGGCAGTTTTTTTTTAAATTATGGGTGCTGCAGATCTCTACATCCATGGCACTGACTCTGTGGATAACTCTCTATTCCTCCCTGTCCCCTCAAAAATTCCAGGCCCTCATGGCTGAGGCTCCATACACCAGCTTTTACAGGAACAGGGTGGTCCTCTGCACATCATTGTGGAACCTGTGTCTTTTGGGGAAACTGCTAGATACTTATGACTTAGATTGGCCACTGTTGGAAACAGGATACTGGGCTTGATGGACCTTGGTCTGACCCAGTATGGCATATCTTATAGATCTCCTGCACAATGAGCACACCTTAACAATGCCTGAGTTGAGATTGGGACCAGAGTGGCAGGCAGGAATGCCAGCCATCCCCATTTTTGCACAGTTAATCAATATGAGTGTGTGTGTGTATGTCTATCCATTGTTTTGTGGCTTTCTACTCCACACTGAGCCTCGCAGTGCCTAAGCTGTTTCCAGCATTAGCCTGCAAATGTGCATGATGAGGAGCAAAGTATTGTGGGCTGAAACAGGGCAGATGTGTCTGCATCGGGGGTGGATCAATGGCTGGGATGTTGTAGTGCCCAACTGCCACCTGCAAGGACCAGGTGGACACCGCACGTCATGCTGGGAGGGCACTCTCACTCTGACTGAGCAGTGACCATGGCTTGGCTATGTAGCCGCATAGTGCTTATATAGTGTCTGGTTCTAGTGATGTGGGTGCACTTCCTGTCCTGAGGGCCTGCTCACTGAACCAACCGCTGGGTGTCATGCCATATATCCCAAACCTGGATACACATGGTCACTCTGTGCACACAGCAATGTGTACTGACCAGCAAGCTGTCTGCAGTTGGTATGTACATGGCTGGAAAACCCAGTGGTGGGCAGCAGGTGCAATCTGGCTGAGGGTCAATGTTAGACCTAAGTGGTTAGGATGCAAGGTGTTCCAGGCCTACTCCCAGTCATACTGGTAGGGCCAGCAGGACCCTGGTAACAACCCCATGCAAGTCTAGAAGTACCCCCCGGTAGTTGGCCACCATGGCATCAGTATTGTAACACTGGGTATTGACATGCACTGTTCTAGGTGGGTCCCCATCCAACAGGTGCAAATTACAGAACCAGATGTGACTAGCATAATCACACTGCAGACAATACCTGCAACACACTGGCGGTGATGGGGATCTGCAGCACAGGCAGCAGAGACCGTTTCTAGCACTGCAGGTACTGGGGACCTGGTGCTGGGCACCCATCCTCACGATCAGAGTGACCGCAGAAACTGCTCAGTAGCACAGTTTGTAGCTGCTCTGTGCTTGTATCACACACTGTCAGTGCATCTTACTGAGCTGAGGTGATGGATATGTGCATTCTCCATTTGGGGATCCGCTGTAGACTGCTGTTCGGCATGTACACTGCATCATGGGTACTGGTAGGGCTACCCTATGCTGGCACACAGAGCAAACATTTTAGGCAGTGACCTGTAGTCTCTTTGTATCCAGCCACTGCTGTGTAGAGAGGTGTGGAGGTGTAGCCTACTGGTTAGTGCATTGTCTCCATAAGCAGGGGACAGGGGTTTGATTCCTACCTGTTCTTTTTGTAACTGTGCTACTCAGATCATTTTCATGCCTGTAGCAGTCAGGGCTCTCCACATCGGTGCTGCCAACCCATAACATCCTCTCCTCAGTCGCCATCCATTCTTTGGCCCATCTCTCTGTCTTACAGACTACCAATATACACTCTGTGGCCCTGGGGCACATTGTGCAGTGGTGGGCAGCATGGCAGCCAGACTGAGCCAGGCTGCCATGTCATGCAGCACCACGCAGTTCCTTGATGCATTTATGGGGCATGCTGCACAGTACATCTGCCTGCCAAGAACCCAACAGCTGCGGCAATAGGTGATGCAGAGAGTGCAATCAAACCCAGGAATGGGCATGTGCAGGGACCCAGGGGTGGGCACAGGCATGTGACAGTGTAATGGCATGTGCATGGGTGCACCAACCATCATAGCGCTTTTGCTGAGATGCACGAGACTGGCATGGTCAGTGGCAGCACTGGGGTGAGGGTGAGCAATAGATGTGCACACACAGAGACCCAAACCCACATGGAGAAGGTACAGGTGACTGACTGAGTGGACAGAGCCCCTAAGCATGTGAGTGGGTGAAAAGCCCGCCCAACCTGCCCCATCCCCTCCCCACATGCAGGAGCACATGCAGGGCCGACTTCACATCCCCCCCTGCTGCTTCCAGCCCCCCTAGTGGCCACCACCCCCTCCTTCCCCCCAGATTCCGTTTGGAGAGAGGCAGGCAGTGGCAGTATTTCCAAAAGTGGTGGCTTTTTGCTGCTACTTTTGAAGCTGCTGCTGTTGCCGGTCTCAACTCAAACAGAATTATTAGAAGTTGGGGGGGGGGGGGTTAGTGGCGGTTCGGCCACCCATTTCTGCTGCTGCTACCAACACCCAACAGGGCTGGCACGGGGCACACACAGCCACAGAATGGAGGCCGCACAGAAATTTGTCTGCCGTGGGAGACTGCACTGCACAGCTGCAAGCACCCCTGGCAGACCCTACACCCAGGGGACCGTACAGCCATATGACTGTGACTGCGTGACATGCAGATCTGTATGTGTGCTGCCATGTAGGCTGATGTATACTGTAATGCCCCTGCCCACACACACTGACATTTCACATCTCCCCGCAGGTGTCCCGCTGTCCAGATGCAGTATGTGGTAACCAATGCTGTCGCAACCATGGCTGTGCTGGACTGCTCCAAATGTGACCAACGTAGGCACGCGTGTGCCACCGTCCATATGGTACGGTATCCAGGCCAAGGTGTCTGTATGTGAACATATTGGATGAGCAGTGCATAACCCAATACAGGTTTGACCGTGCTGCCATACACGATCTGTGCCTGGAGCTGAAGCCATACCTGGTAACATCCACACGCACACAGGCACCCTAGGGTTCCTGGGGACTTCTTGATTCCAGATGGTGATGGCCATGGCAGCCAGACTGAGCAAGGCTGCTGTGTCACGCAGCACCACACAGTTCTTTGATGCATTTGTGGGGCATGCTGCATGGTACATCTGCCTGCCATAAACCCAACAGCTGTGGCAATAGGTGATGAAGCATTTCTACGAGGTGGCAGGTTTCCTATCTGTGCTAGGGACAACTGACTGCACACATGTTGCTCTCTGACCACCACACAGTCATGAGGAGACATACAGGAATTGTAAGGCCTGCCACTCCATGAATATGTAGGTCGTGTGTGATGCGCAAGCGGAGATCCTGGATATGGTAACCCATTACCCTGGTTCATGCTGTGTCTGAGCCAGTCGGGGATATCCACTGCATTTGAGCATGGCGACCTCACCGGTGGCTGGCTAATAGCTAAGTGGACACAAACAGAGTTGCATGCCCCCATGCCCCTGGGGTCCCATGGGAGCACAGCAGCTAGTGAACACATGCACATGCATCCCTGTCCCTGTTGCCCCTAGCTGCATGAAACCCAAACGGTGGCCAGGCAACCACGGCAATGCGGGTATATGTGTAGGGCCATGGGACACACACAGATGGGTGGTTTTGCAGCCCCGTAGCCCACTATGCGCCCTGATGGCACCTGGTGTGAGTAGGTGTGGGTCCACAACACAGCAAGGTGGTGGGCAGCATGGCACAAGTGTGACACACATACATGTGAGTACACCTACTATTGCTACCTCATTGGGAAGACTAGATGGACCATACTGGTCTTTATCTGCCATCATAGACTATGTTACTATGCATGTTACTGTGTGATTCTAGCCAGTGTGGGCTATCCTGGACTTGCTGACCATCACCTGGCCTGCGCATCCCCACTAATCACTGATGTGATGCTGTTCACCCCGCTCTCCACATTGACAGGGGATACCCGCTATGGGAATGGCTCATGACATCAATTGTGCATGCATCTGTGCCAGCCGAACAGTAGTACAACCGTGTGCACCATCAGACACACTCAGTCATCGAGTGGATGTTTGGCCAGCTCAAGTCCTGGTTCTGCTGCCTGGACAGATCAGGTGGAAAGCTCCTATATGAGTCAGTGAAGATCTGTAAGATCTTCCTGGCATGCTGTATGCTCCACAACTATGCCCTACACTGGCAGCAGCCCATGCCAGATGGGGCAGACGTACCACCGGAGGAGGTCGATGATGACATAGTGCCACCACATGCACACCATGGGCCTACGTATCAGAGGGGCATGGTGACATGCCAGAGCCTAATACAGATGCACTTTTCCTGTGGACAATGACTGTGGTATGATGACCTTGGGGCCTCCAGGGTGGTTTCCAGGGGGCCAGGCCAGAGCTGGGTTGCCATGGGTGGTGCCTGGTGCACGGCGTTGCATATGTTGAAAATGGAGGTGCAGGCAGAGTTTTGTGCCACCTATCTGAATGCTCTACATGTGCAACCACCCTGCTTGGGCATCAGCCACCCCCAGAGCTACTGCATGAAGCACAGATGTAAATGTGGATGTGCTCTTTACTGGAACCTGACTGCCCCTGTCCCAGCCATGATATGGAGGCCAATGATGTGGGTCCTAGGGAATGCTGTGCAAACAAAGTGAACCCCATCCACACACAGCCCCCTCAACTATGCCACATATGCAGGGTGTGGCACTGTCATGTGCCTCTGTCCTGTGCGCAGGTAGCTGCACACTTCCCGTCTGCACTGGATTGGGGTGTGGCTTGGGCCAATGTTGGGGTCCGGTGGGCAGAGGACACAGGGTACAGGGAACACATTGTGCCATAGGTGTTTGTGCATGGAGCAAATGGGCTGTTGGCTGTCATGCCATGTGTTACCCTCCCACCCAGTGGTGTGAGTGTGCAGCTCCACTAATACACCACATGGGGGGGACCACGGCAGCCCACATCCCCAACATCCCACCTGTCTGGGCAAATGCAACGCTGTGCTACCCATTTCCCCCCGATGACCACGGTGGGAAGAAGTCCATGAACATGGCTACAATGTAGAGAGTGGTGCATGTGGCCCTGTATGTTCATGCATCCTGGGCAGCTACAGCATGCACCTGCAGTGTCCCACCATGGTTACCCAGGACAGTGTGAATAGTAAACCACGGTCCGGTCACCGTGTTGATCCCCTGGCCATGAATCATGGCTGTGGTGATAGTTACATGGCCAATGTGTCCCCCGTACTGCACGGCCCTACTGAGACAAGACTCCAGACATGTTCCCCATCATGGCTGTGGCCCAACCACACAGGGCCATCACATGCATGGCTCCAGCCCCACCCCGTATTGTGCTGTCTGGACTGGCATCCCAGCAAGTGGACAATGGGTGGACACATGGGTCTGACTGGATAGGGTCACTGATGTGCACCCCTTGTTCACACTTCCACCCTACAGGCCAGTATGTGCAGGGACTGCAGTGTGTGGATGGCAGGAGGTCTGCATCCATGACACTGTAAGTACTCTGGGTTGCACATGCACCCACCCTATGTGACTATGTGCTGGGCCCACACCAACCCACTATTTTTTGTTAAATCAGTCAGGGCCTAGTAGCAGCAGTTTAAGTTTAAATTTAAAACACAGAGGGGAACTTTCTGGTTACATTTCATACCCAGCAGAGAGCTTGTAGTTTAAATGTAATAGTCACTCAGGGCCTAGTAACAGCAAAGTATTTTTAGTTTAAATTTAAAACACAGAAGAGAGCATTCTGGTTACATTTGGAACCCAGCAGAGAGCTTGTAGTTTACATTTAGTAGTCACTCAGGGCCTAGCATCAGAAAAGTACTTTTAGTTTTAAAACACAGAGGAGAACTTTCTGGTTACATTTCATACCCAGCAGAGAGCTTGTAGTTTAAATTTAATAGTCACTCAGGGCCTAGCATCAGCAAAGTACTTTTAGCTTAAATTTAAAACACAGAAGAGAGCTTTCTGGTTAAATTTAGAACCCAGCAGAGAGCTTGTAGTTTAAATTTCATAAGAAGTTAGAGCCTAGCAGCAGCTAAGAGCTATAATTTAAATCAAATCAGAATATAGCTTACCTCAGCAGCACAAGACAGGGTACTGTGTAGCAGCCCTCTTTTAATAAGTGTTATTTCCCTCCCTCGTAGCAAAAAACCTGTGAGAGAGTCAGTTGGTCCATTAGATGATAAAGGGGTTAAAGGAGCACTAAGAGGCAACAAGGCGATAGAGGAGAGACTGAATGAATTCTTTGCTTCGGTCTTTACTGAGGAAGATGTAGGGATGTTACCCATGACTGAAGTGGTATTTAAAGGTGCGGAAGAATTGAAGGAAATATCGATACATCGGGAAGATGTATTACAACTATTAGATAAACTGAAGAGTAGCAAATCACCTGGGCCGGATGGTATACATCCAAGGGTGTTGAAAGAACTGAAATATGAGATTGCAGACCTGTTAGTAATCTGTGAACTATCATTAAAATCATCTCTAATACCTGAAGATTGGAGGATCGCCAATGTAACACCAATTTTTAAAAAGGGTTCCAGGGGTGATCCGGGAAACTACAGACCAGTGAGCCTGACGTCAGTACCGGGAAAAATGGCAGAAACCATCATAAAGAATAAAATTACTCAGCATGTAGATAGTCATGACCTAATGGGAGACAGCCAACATGGCTTTAGAAAAGGAAGATCTTGTCTTACTAATCTGTTATGTTTTTTTGAAGGAGTGAATAATCAGGTGGACAAAGGTGAGTCGGTTGATATTGTGTATCTGGACTTTCAGAAAGCCTTTGACAAGGTCCCTCATCAGAGACTTTTGGCAAAACTAGAGTCATGGGATAGGAGGCAGTGTACTATTGTGGATCAGGAACTGGTTAAAAGATAGAAAGCAGAGGGTAGGGCTAAATGGCCAATTTTTCCAATGGAGAAAGGTGAATAGTGGTGTACCCCAGGGATCTGTGCTGGGTCCGCTGCTTTTTGACATATTCATAAATGACCTGGAAAGTGGAATAACGAGTGAGGTTATCAAATCTGCAGATGACACAAAACTATTTAAAGTTGTTAAAACCCAAGAGGATTGTGGAAAATTGCAAGAGGATCTTGATAAATTGGAAGACTTGTCATCAAAATGGCAGATGAAATTTAATGTGGACAAGTGCAAGGTTATGCACCTAGGGAAGAACAACCCAAACTATGGTTACACGATGCAAGGTTCCACATTAGGAACTACCACCCAGGAAAAAGATTTAGGCGTCATTGTGGATACCATGTTAAAACCCTCGGCCCAGTGTGCAGCAGCGGCCAAGAGAGCAAATAGAATGCTGGGTATGATAAGGAAAGGAATGGAAAATAAAACAAAAGATATTATAATGCCTCTATATCGTTCCATGGTGAGACCGCACCTTGAATATTGTGTGCAATTCTGGTCGCCGTATCTTATTAAGGATATAGCGATTTTAGAAAAGGTTCAGAGAAGAGCTACCAAAATGGTAAAGGGGATGGAAGGATACTCCTATGAAGAAAGGCTAAAAAGGTTAGGGCTCTTTAACCTGGAAAAGAGACGGCTGAGGGGAGATATGATAGAAGTCTATAAATTAATGAACGGAATATAGAAAGACTAGGGGACATGCAATGAAGCTACAGGGTAAACTATTTAAGACTAATAAAAGGAAATATTTTTTCACTCAACATGTAATCAAACTCTGGAATTTGTTACCGGAGGATGTAGTAAAGGCTGTTAGTGTAGCTGGGTTTAAAAATGTTTTGGTCAAGTTCCTGGAGGAAAGGTCCATAAACCATTATTAAGAAGGGACCCAGGATATCAATGCTTGAACGAATACAAGCATTGTGGAACCTGTGTCCCTTGGGGAAACTGCTAGGTACATATGACCTAGATTGGCCACTGTTGGAAACAGAATACTGGGCTTGATGGACCTTGGTCTGACCCAGTATGGCATATCTTATGTTCTTATGTTCACCCTGTGGTAATGGATCCACATGCTGCCCTACAGCACATGCGCAAGACCAATTACCAGTAGGCGGGCTGCCCTGGGATGCCAGCACATACCTTTCACCATGACTGTTGACCCCTAGTGCCCCCATGCCAGCTGCCTGCACCATAGGTTGAGGATGTCACATCACATTGGTCAGCCATCACACATGCCAATGCAACACTAGTACCAAATATCCATCTTTCGGTAGCACCTGTGACCCTACACACTATGTCACCATTGGCTCCGGTAGATAGGGTGAAACACCAGCGCATGCTTCCATGCGGTTCTGTACGTTGTGACACAATAGTGATGCACGCAGTTGGTACGTCTTGCCCACTGCTGCCCAGCACCCCAGTGGCCAGGTGGACCATGCACATTGGCTTCCTGCTCATGGGTGCCCTTGAGGTGGCTGATGTGTGCACCCTGGGCATGGCATTGACATGCCACCTGCACAGGGCATAGCTGGCCCTGTATTACAGGGCACGCTGCAGGTCTGTCTGTTGCACTGCAGATTGACCTGTGCAGTACCATTGTCTGGCATCTATTGCCCCTGCCATTGCCCCCTGCTGCAGTGGTGCACCCCCCTGCCGCCTCGGCTGTGTGCATCTGCTTTCCATATCAGCATACCCCTGTACTGGTACACCACCTTTCCTCTCTGCTGTGTGTGTGGTGGGGCCCCCTCAGGAGTCACAATGCATGCATCATGCTGGGCCGGCGGGTGCAGTCCCTGCCAGTGAGGGGCCGGGTTGTGTGGGCAAAAGGGTCTCACTCTAGCCTGGGGATAGGAGGACTGTGGATGGATGCCGGACAGTCTATACCTTGCAGTTTCTGTTGGTGTTGCACGCACGGCCTGTCAGCCCTGGGTACCCCTGTCTCCCTATGTGCCCCTGTGCCAGTGCCTGCTGGCCTACATGCACTGTCGGTGTCTGTGGCTTGAGTATCGCTACCTAGTTATGACACATGGGACTTCCTGGCACACCGACACCTATACAGTGGCCTCACCACAGTGCCCTCCCCGCCCGCAATAGCACATAGACAAGGCAATGGGCAGCTGCATACAATGTAACTTTATTAAATGGTATCAACAGGTGCCCGGACAATGCAATATATGCGTGCCAGGTCAGAAGGCACAGTAGAAACATTTGCATTTCCATAGACATGACACTGCACAACAGGTGCTAAGGTGCAACCGTTTCACCCACACCGTGAGTTGACTTGGCTCCCATTCACACAGCCAAGCTGCTATGCTATGCTGCTATGCAAAATGAGCCATAGCTGCTATGCTGCTATGGCTCATTTTGAGAAGCAGTGGTTAGCAGATGGGCCTTTTCAATCCCATATTTGTTTATGGGTTCGATATATTGATAATGTTTTTTTTTACTGTGGACTGATTCCAAAGATCAGCTGTTGTCATTTCACCATTGACTAAATCTCTGTGATGTTAATTTGTTTTTTTTCACTGGATTATAGTGCCATGACAATTTCATTTTTAGATGTTTCTCTTACATGCCAAGCTGATGATCTCATCTCCAGATGGCTTTTCTCTATTTTTCTAGTGCCCATCCTCATGGTCTGAAGAAGAGTTTGTCACTGGCACAATTCCTTTGCTACTGTCGCAATTGCTCTACTGTTTTTGACTGTAAGTTTCGTTCACAGAGTCTTGAGGAATCTTTTATTGCCCGTGGTTACCCGTTCTTTTTGGTATGTAGGGCTCGCACCTGTGCACGTTATAATGATCGTGCTTGGCTGCTTGCTCCTCGAGTACATACTGAGTCAGTTGATTCTGGTCTTGTACATTATATTTCTCATTTTAATCCACTCAGTTATCATTTATCTAAGATTGTGCACCGCGACTCACAGATTTTTCGGCTGATTCCAGGCTTGAGCTATCTTTCTATTAGGACGGTGTATACTAGGAATCATAATTTGCAGGATATTATGTCCATCTGCCTACTCTAGGGCCTTGCCACAACGCACATCAACACCCGGTCACAGTAGTTGTGGGCACTGTTCAATCTGTTTTACGATGCTTACCTGCGATTCGTTCCAGTATAACCAACATATGTATCGTTTGGATAGTATGACCACCTGTAATAACATCAGGGTGGTTTACTTGATTTTATGCCCTTGTGGTCTGGATTAATGTTGGCAAGACGCAACGTGCATTAAAAACTCGTCTTATTGAACATCGAAGCAAATTGCAGCGGCTGCCTGAAAGGGCACCTCTGGTTCAACAGGCTGGTGGTTTTTTTTTTGCGGCGAGCCGAGCACTGCTGTGTTTCTGGTCTTGTTCTTGTTCTGCGTTTTTTCTTCTTTTTTGGATTACTGCCTTTTTGTTTTTTGGAGAGATCTAATACCATTCTCTTGCTTTTAGGATGTGCGACGTTGGAGTGAGCTCCCTGAAGAAGCCGGTTGGTGAAACACCTGGTGTTGGGGCTCCAGTGTCATTGCCAAGAGTATTGCTGTCTTTTTGAAGTCGTCATGGACGTTTCATTGAGGAGTGTTTTCTGCTGCAATTGGCTGCTTCTCCTTGCTAAGTTACTTTTATTACTCTTTTGATGCTGGATTATATTGCTTTCCTGAGCTGGATTATGTTGCCTTTCTGAGTTTTTTGGCTACATTGGCTTGTCAGTATTTTATTATTTCAGCAGTTTTTGGGGGTTTTCTATTGGACCGTTTTGAGTTTACCTCAATAATGAGGTTTTTTTGACCACTGATGTCATGTAGAATATTGTCGATGATTAGGCATTTAAGAGTATGCCATTCGACTAACTCATCCTCTCTGCTTTGATATGCGGGAGGACTGGCTGAGGTCTTTTTTCCTCTATTAATGCTGGTACTGTTTTTTCACTCTCCTGTTTGGAATTTCTATTGGATTTTTGTTTGTTTTGGTGCAGTGTCCAAGAATTGTTGTCTATCTTTTTTATTTTTTGCCTCTTTCTTTTGTAAATCTTGTTGGGGCTTTTTGGTTTTTTAAGTCTGCTGTTTTTGGCTCCCAGGAGTAAATTTTTGCTATATAGTGCTGCTATGTTACCCATGGCCCCTGCAGCCTAACTCTGCTCCCTCCTTCCAAGCTGTGTGTTTTGGTGGCCCATGCGCACATCAGCCAGGCAGCTTACCTCCTGCATCAGGTCTCTAATATCGACCGCATGCCCACCAGCTGTTCAACCAACATCTCAAGGGGCCGTGCAATGGCTGCAAGGCCCGGGGTCACAGCCCTGCTGTTCTCCCATTCGGTCCCCAGCATCCATGCCACTCCACCATGGCCATGCTCTCCCTGTACCTCTGCCCCCATCCATGTTTTCTGGCCCCTGGCCGGCCAGGCACATCCCCTCTGCCCCAAATGCATTCCCCTCACCACCCACATAGCCTGCAGGCAGACCCTCTAGCTCCCCCCAGGCACACACACCTCTGCCCCCCCACCATCCTGCATGTCATCCACCCCACGTACCACCTCATGAACACATTCCTGTCTCACCCCCACCCAGAGCACATACCACCCCACTCAGCACACCATGCACACTATTCACCGCCCCACTCCTGCTCATCGCACACACCACCATGCTCTCTGCCACATGCACATTCCACAACCCCACACACTGCTACCTGCACCAGGCACACTCACTACTGCCCCACCACCACACTGGTCACACACCTCCCCACTCTCCTCAGCATGCATGCCTCTCTCCACACCCTCCCCACAGGGCACACACTCCCCCTCGCATGCCACCCCAGATGCACCTCCCACCTCACCATCCCGCTCTGCCCTCCCCATCCATGCTGGCTGCCTCCTGCACCTATCGTGGCCATATTAACCCCATGGGCTGCCCCCTGTGCCCACCACCACCCCAGGGCACATGCCATCACCTGGTGACAAGTCCTGTACCTCCTCCTCCTCTAGGGACTCCTCGTCATCCCTATCCCCACACAGGCTGGTGGTCCACAAGTTCTCCAGAATCTCCCCCTCTTCCAGGCTGGCTTGCATAGTCACCGCCACCTGGTCAGCCCTTGGCCCTGACTCTTTTCCTCACCCCACTGCATAGACATCACGGGATGTGGCGTCACCAAGTACCAAACCTGCAGCCTCCGGTAACCCATCCAGTGGAGACCACACACCAGGGGACTCTGGACTGTCAGGCACCTCCCCCCTGGATGTGTGTGGCACCACTATGAGTGTAAGCACAACTGTCTCATCACCCTCACTCTTGCCTGATGGGGTGGGGCTGGAGAGCATATCGGGTTTGTTGTTGTGTGTGTGGAGGTAGAAGGGCTGCTGGGGGTGCCAGTTGTTGGGTTTCACAGCCTGTGGAACTGTCTCAGGTGTGGCTGTGATGGAGCTTCTACCTCAACTGCTCCCATATCTTCCTTGACATCCTCCTCCTCCTCCCCCAAGTCCAGCTCCTTGGCAACATCTGGTGTGGGGATGGGGGGGGGGGGAGTTCTCCATAGGGATGACTGTGTGTGGAAAGACAAACGGTGCCCATCAGGCACTGTGGGGGTGCTGTCATGCTGCCAAGCGCTTGTGCTTCAGGCATGTCTGCCTTCTTCTCTCTGCTGTTCCCCCGCTGGTGGGGCCGCTGTACCATTGTGTCATGTTTGGTGGTGGTGATGCACGTGTCCCCTGCTCCTTGTGAACTGGGGCCATATGCGCTGCTATGATGGGTGTGCGTTCTGTCGGGGACATCCGCCAGCATCTGCCACAGTATTGGGACTGGGTGGGATGTCCCTGTGATATGGGTCAATCCCACAGGGTCCCTCACCCTTTGCCTCTCTCCCTAGGGCTGGGTTGGCCTCCATATGCACCATCGGCAGCGGGCTGCACCAGTGGTGTGTGTCCCCTTTCCATGGCAGGTTCAGTAGCTGGCCTCTGTGGGGGAGGGGGGATGTTCTTACTGCACCTTGTCTGCCTACATTACAGAGGTGGTGTGGTCTCATGGTCGGTGGGCTGGCTATGTAACTAGGATTTCCTTCCTAGTGGCACTTCTTGCATGTGTATGACTTCACCCCGGTTTCACTATGTTGGCTTTTGCTGCTGTGGTCCCATTTCACACTACACAGTGACCTCTGTTTAGATGCACAGGCATGGTGTGTGGGTGGGCTGCTTTGGTCTTGTGTCTGTGTATGTCTCTTTTGGTTGATAGGTGCATTCTCCTGAGACATCCATGCTATTGCTCAGGAACGTTCATGTGCTGTAAGTTCCTGGGTCTGTGTGACTAGCTGCTATCTTTGGCCTGCCTTCAGTGCTCAACACCAATCCCACACATGATTAGACTTGGGGACCCCTGTATCTGCTTTGCAGGTGGTCTTCCACATTATGTGCATGAATCTCTTGGGTGGTGTGGTCTCAGTGTGCACACACACTCTGGGTCCAGCACACACTCTCACTGGGCCATCTCTCTTCCTCACTCACATTGGGGTGGTGCAGTCGGACTTTCATGTGATCTTTCTCGCTCCTCCCATCGTCTCTACCCTGAAATATATGTTCTTCTGTCTCATCTTATCTCTCCTCTCCCTCTTTCTTTCCTGTCAAAGAATTGTAACTTCTCTTCTTGTTTCTATTGGCCCTCGGCCTTGATTTTCCTTTGTTTTTTGAAAATTGTACACCGCCTTGATTCCTGTAGAAAGGCGGTTCTATCAAATTTAATAAATATAAACTACAATTCTCACTCCCTGCTATGTTCGGTTTCCAGCACATGCCTTCATAATGCCCATGCCAGATATGAGCCTTTCATGCACTCCCTCTCTCCCTCAACATTTGGGCCATGCCTTCCTCTGTACATGTCCACCTGCCCTGCTGCTTTATCTGTACTTACTGGGCTAGGACGGACCTTATCCTCTCTCAGCTCCTATGTGCAGCCCCTGAGAAGCAGCACTGATTTGTCCTGAAGGACCAATCTGCAGAGTAGGCGTGTCTCAGACTCTGAAAAATTTGGTTGATGGATTGCCATCATGCAGTTTACTCTGCCTCACTGTATTGGGGGGGGGGGCCTCCACTCCATCCTGTTGTTTTCAGACTTACACACGCCCTTGCACAGTGGGATTTGGGAAAATGTAGGTGGGTATTGCACATGATTTGCAGGGGCATTTTCGGTAGCTGACGGGTGTGAACGGTTCCATTCTTTGCACATCAGGGACATACATGCACAGCGGTAGCAGGTGTATGTCTATGGCGCTATTCCGTGGGTGCATATACGTCCATGGATATGCCAGCAGAATTGGTGTCGCAGGCTGCACATCTCCAATTTAGATGTTTCTATGGGTCCTGTAAGTGCTGGTCCAAAAGTGTCTCTATGTGTTTCACTCTTGGGTCTTGAGGTAATTTCAATTGGTTTTCTGTATTTGAGTTGTGTTTCAGCTTTCAGATAAGAAGTGCACTTTGTTTTGAAAAATTCCTATCACAGTCTAAGTGAAAAAAAACAGAGATATAACATAGCACTGTGAGTTTTGTACATGCTGATTTTTGTTTTGGTAACGTAATCATTCAATTATTGTGATTTTCCTTATGTAACAGATGCAAATTCGTTTCTTTCCAGCACAGGTACTTTTTCTGAAGTTATGGAAAATGCTCCTACCCGACAATATTAGTATTCAAGTTGTTGTACTTATTGCCCTTCCTAAACCCTTAGGGGGTTACTCTGAGCCACAAATAGCTGGAATGGATGGCACGAAGGGACGTCCATCCCCACTATTCATGGCTTCATCTGCTCCCGAATAACTTAGCCGTCAGTTGTGCAGGAAAGTTAGATGGGAGCAGAGAATGGACGGCATGGGGGCAGAGAGTGGGTGGTCACTGGCCCTGGACGTACAGGGACGATTCTAACGTCGGCTCTGTAGATCCGGGGCTGGCGAAATGTCAAGGGAAGTTATTCCACCTACAAGGTAGAATAACTTCCCTGGACATTTATTTTTGGAATGCCCGGGGTGCAGATGGGGCAGGGCGCCAGGGTTTATTCCCTGCAGCCTGACCCTAGCCTTAGGAGGCCAGAGCAGAGGTCGGGCTGTGCGAAATAAACTCTTTTTCTTGGTGGCCGGCCTCACTTTTTTTTTTAAATGGAGTTGCAGTACCATGGCTCCATTTAAAAGCCCTGACTGAGTTAGTCAGGCTATTGATGTACATGCAAGGCTGGACAGAATCACAATCCCGCTCCGCACGTATATTTTGTTTGCGATTCTGATCCTGTGGGGCTAGACGTGCCCATGGGATCAGAATCACAATACCCTTTGTACATCCAGTTTAGACCAGATATACAAAGGGGATAGACGTACGGGACAGAATCAGGCCCTTAGTGTATAGACGGTAGATATGCCTGGGGGATGAGTGTTCTAAAATGTTTTGAAAGAAAAATTTTCATGTCATAAGGACTTTAGTTATATTGCATGTTTAATACTAATTAGGACATACGTAGTAAGTTGTCTGCCTGACTGAAGACCAAACACAGTTTAGGACAACGATCTAGAGGGTCACCATAAGTCAATACTGACTTGATGGCACTTAACATCAAGAGAGTTGTCATTTGGAATGAGTAGAAAGCATAGTTACTCACCTGTAACAGGTGATCTCCGGGAACAGCAGGAATTTAGTCCTCACATATGGGTATCGTCGGTACCGACTGAGCCTGCGCGGGAACGCTCCCCAGCATCCAATTAGGAAGCTTTTGGGAGCATCCCACAGCACCTGCGTGCTGCCTTCCCGCCTTTCCCAACTGCCTCTCTCCAGTTGAGTTTAAAGCTAAGACAAAAAGAGAGAAAGAGAAAGAGAGAGATACAACGCCTAGGGGAGGTGGGTGGGTTGTGAGGACTACATTTCTGCTGTTCCCGGAGATCACCTGTTACAGGTGAGTAACTATGCTATCTCCAGGAACAAGCAGGAATGTAGTCCTCACATATAGGGACTCCATAGCTTTAGATGCCAGGGAGAGATCCCAGAAGTTGTGTCTCCCTGTGAAAAGGCTCCACTTCCCACCATGGATCTCTGGCATCCTACCAGGGATGGTGGGTAGGAGTTGATTAGGTATGGAACAGGTGTTGGAGAACAGCATGACAAAACAAGGCATCCCAGCAGGAGTCCTTGTCCAAGCAGTAATAGGCTGTGAAGGTGTGAACCGAGGCCCAGGAGGCTGCTCGACAGATATCATCGATAGACACAGAGTGTAGATGAGCCATTGAAGCTGCCATGGCTCTCACATTGTGAGCTGTGACATGGCCCTCCAGTACACTAAGCAATCCAGTTAGACAGTGTTCTCTTAGAGACTGGAAGTCCCAAATGAGAAGGATCAAAAGCAACAAAGAGTTGAGAGGACTTTCCATGTTGCTGTGTTCTTTGCAAGTAAAAGGCTAAAGCTCTTTTATAGTCCAAAGTATGAAGATTCCTTTCTGCATTTGATGCATGAGGCCTTGGAAAGAACACAGGCAGGTAGACTGCTTGGTTAAGTTGAAAAGGCGAGACCACCTTTGGCATAAAGTGTGGATGAGTCCTAAGGACTACCTTGTCATGATGGAACCTTGTATAAGGTGGATCAGCCACTCGTGCCTGCAACTCACTGATGCGATGTGCTGATGTGATTGCAATGAGAAAGATAACTTTCCAAGAAAGGAATTTCAATGAGGTAGTAGCTAGGGGTTTGAAAGGTGGCTTCATGAGCTAACCAAAAACCAGGTTTAAGTCCCATGCCACCGGTGGTAGCTTAATGGGAGGCTTAGTAAGAAGAAGACCTCACATAAATCTTGCTATAGGAGGATGGGAGGAAATAGGTTGTCCATTTAGAGGCTTGAAAGAAGCTCCAATAGCACTCAAATGGACTCTTACTGAGTTAGTCTTAAGTCCTGCATTGGATAAATGAAGAAGATAACCCCCTTGCGATACCTCTGGAATCATTACTGGAGTAAGACCCTTCTGCGAGCACCATATGGTAAACCTCTTCCACTTAAAAGTATAAGAGCATCTTGTGGAAGGCTTCCTGGAAGCATAAAGGACATCCTTTACTTGCTGAGAGAGGTTAAGATCATGAAGATCTAGGCCTTCAGCAACCAAGCTCTGAGATGCAGAGACTGGGGATTGGGATGCCATAACATTCCGTCCTCCTGTGACAGGAGATCTGGAGCAGATCCTAACTCCAGGGAGGAAGCTTGAGAGAGATGTAGAAGCAGAAGGTACCACACTCGCCGTGGCCAATGTGGAGCTACGAGAATCATACGCCCTCTGTCTCTCTGAAGCTTGAACAGGGTTTTGGGAATTAGGGGAATGGGTGGAAAGGCATAAAGGAAGTCTTGCCCCCAGTGAAGGAGGAAAGCACCCCTGGCTTGAGAGCCGGAATTCTGGAACATGACTTGCAAAGAGGTCTATGTCTGGGGTTCCCCAAATTTGAAAGATCTTGGCCACCTGGTCTGCATGTAGAGACCATTCGTGTGGAAGCAGAACTCAACTGAGTCTGTCTGCCCAAGAGTTCTGTATGCCTGGAAGATACACTGCCAGGAGATGAATCTGATGCTCTCTGGCGAGGGCCCATAGTCGCAAAGCTTCATTGAAAAGCGACAGAGAGCCTGTTCCCCCCTGCTTGTTCACATAGAACATGGCTACTTGATTGTCCGTATGAATGAGGACTGTCTTGTAGCTGAGCAGGGTGTGGAACACTCGAAGAGCAAGGAAGATTGAACTGAGCTCCAAGAGATTAATATGTAGATGAGTCTCCTGTGGAGTCCAGGTGCCTTGGATGGAGAGGTCTTACAGATGAGCTCCAGGACGGAGGGTAGGAGTTGCATCTAAGTCTGAAAGAGGTGCTGGCGTACAGCCTGATGACCAAACATGGTATCCCAATAGGCATCCTTGTCCAGACAATAATAGGCAGCAAAGGTATGGACAGAAGAACAAGTTGCTGCTTTGCAAACGTCATCATGGCTATCAAGCATAGTTTTGCTATTGAGGTGGCCATGCGCAAATGTTGTGAGCAGTGACATACCCTTCCAGGGAGAGTCCTGCTTTGGCATAGGCAAATGAGATGCAGTCCGCTATCCATCTGGAGAACTTATACTTAGAAACATATAATCCCAGGTGACTGGGGTCAAATGAGAAACAACTGCGAGGGTCCTTTGGAGATAAAAGACAAGGCATGTTTGCAGTCAAGTGTGCAGAGTTGCTTCCATTCGAGACGCTTGCGGTTTAGAAAAGAAAACTGTCAGGTAAATTGGTTTAAACGGAAGGGAGATGCCACCTTTGGCATAAAGTGTTGGTGAGTCTCATGGTGGAGGCAGGTATAGAGTGGATCCACCACCAAAGTCTGAAGCTCACTAATGCACCGAGCTGAAGTGAGGGCAATTAGGAGAATACCTTCCAAGAGAGGAACTTAAGTGAGGTCGTGGCTAATGGTTCAAAGGGCAGCTTGACAAGCTGCACTAGAACAACACTGAGGTCCCAAGCTACCAGAGGTGGCTTAATGGACAGTAGGAGATCTCTCATGAAACATGCTACTAGCAGTTGCATAGATGGGCTGTCCATTCAGTAGGCCGCAATGGCACTGAGGTAGACTCTCACAGAGTTTGTCTTTAGACCTTTCGAGGACAGGTGGAGGAGATACTGGAGGAATGACTCCACTGGAGTAGAAAAGGGATTGAGATCTTTCTAGAAGCACCAGAGAATCTACACCACTTAAAAGTGTATGAGCATCTGGTGAAGGCCTTTCTAGAAGCCAAAAGGATCTCCTTAACCTCTTGAGTAAGGTCAAAGCCTTGTAAAGCTATGCTCTCAGCAGCCAAGCTGTGAGGTGGAGAGACACTGGATTGGGTTGGAGTAGTGAGCCGTCGTCCTGGGAGAGGAGATCCAGTGAATATCCCAATGGGAGAGGATGAATCTAAGTCAGATGTAGCAGCAGTGGAAACTGTGGTTGCCAAGGCCAGCAAGGGGCTACGAGAATCATGGAGCCCTTGCCAGACTGAAGCCCAAAAAATGTCTTGGGAATAAGGAGTATGGGAGGAAAAGCATAAACCAAACCCTGACCCCAGTGTAGGTGGAAAGCATACACTTGTTGGTTGCTGGATGTTGACATTCTTGTGCAGAAGCAAGGAAGCTTGGCATTCTGCAGAATAGCAAACAGATCTATGTCTAGGGTTCTCCAAGTATGGAAGATGTAGGATGTTGTGTCCGGATGCAGAGACCACTCGTAGGGAAGAAGAATGCGACTCAGTCTGACTGCCAAGACATTGAACTCCCCCAGGAGGTACACTGATTGGAGGTGTATTTGATGAACAATGGCAAGGACCAAAAGGTGTAGCGTCTCCTCACAGAGGACCCAAGAACCTGTTCCTCCCTGTTTGTTCACACAGAACATAGCAACCTGATTGTCCATTTGACTAGGACTTCTGATGCTCTAAGGTGGTGTTGACACATCTGGAGGGCATTCGAGATAGCACAAAGTTCCAGGAGATTAATCTGGAGTTCTGATTCTTGCAATGTCCACAGACCCTGTGTAGTCAGGTTGCCCAGGTGGGCTCCCCAACCCAGTTTGGAGGCATCCATTGTCAGGGTGCATTGAAGATTTTCTAGAGACCACCACTGAAGGGATGTAGTTAGAGGGGCAGTGACTTGGATCCTGTCCCAGAGACAGCACGAGGCCTGCTTCCACTGGGAGGCAAGAGTCCACTGGGCTGTCCGCATGTGTAGTTGGGCATATAGAACATGATGTACTGTAGAGGTAATGTGCCCAAGGAGCTGCAGCATCTCTCGGGCGGTCAGATGGTCTCATAGGAGCATTTGAGATGCTAGTTTGACTAGACAGGCACAATGCAGCTGGGGCAGAAATGCCCTGGACTGTTGGGTATCTAGTAGGGCTCCAATGAACTCTAGCTTTTGAGTTGGGGTGAGCTGGGATTTTTGGACATTTATCACAAATCCCAAGTGTTGTAGTACAGTGATAGTACAATGCAAGGAAAGCAGTATCTCTTGGGAGATGTCTGCTTTTATTAGACAGTCACCTAAGTAAGGGAAAACGAATATCCTCAGAGATCTTAGATATGTGGCTACGACCGCCATGTACTTTGTGAAGACTCTTGAGGCAGATACAAGTCCGAAGGGAATGACTCTGTATTGATAATGCTTTCCTTGAAAGGTGAAGCGTAGATATTTCCTGTGTCCTAGATGGATGAGGATATGTGTGTATGCTTTTTTTTAGATCTAGAGAACAGAGCCAGTCCTGACTCTGGAGGTAGGGAAGAAGGGTCCCAAAAGAGATCATCTTGAACTTTTCCTGGACCAGAAACTTGAGGTTGCTGAGGTCCAGAATGGGGCTATATCCTCTGGTTTTCTTTGGAAAAAGAAAGAGCAGAGAGTAGAAGCCCATTCCCTGTTAGGATGTTGGGACTTCTTCTATGGTGCCCTGAGACAGAAGAGATGACACCTCGTCCTGTAAAAGAGCAGTGAGTGGGGGTTGCATTTGATATTCCCCCATGAAAGTGGAGGGGTGGCAGCACTTGCAGATTAAGTCTGTACCCTTACTGGACTATGGTGAGTGTCCACTGCATTGAGGTGATATTTGTGGGCATAGTGACACAGTCTGCCTGCTATGTGGAGGGGTGGGGGGTCCTCCAGAGGCAGGGTGCAATGTTGTCTAGGAAAGAGTCAAAAATCAGGTGCAGACTGTGGCTACAGAGCTGGTTGAGATTTAGCCACTTGTGGCTTCTTTGTTGCTTAAGAGGTTGCTACCTCTTCTGTGGGGCCTGAACCTGGTACTGAGGAGGAGGATAAGAGAAAAATGTCTTATTATTGTAGAAAGACTTCTTTGCAGGTGTCTTTTTCCTAGCAGGGTCGGCTATTACTCTAGATAATCTCTTTAGAGTAGTATTTTCTGACTCTAAGTGAGAGGCCTTATCTCGCCAGTCTTTACCAAAGAGGTTTTCCCTTTGCAAAGTATGTTGTCCAGCGTATCTTGAATCTACTGTTTAAGATCTGACGCTTGAAGCCATGCAATTCCACATGCATCAATGCATATTGCTGAAGACCTGCTTATGCATTCAAAGGCATTGAAGGTAGCCCTATTGACAAACTTCAAAACGTTTTGGTTATGCTTAACTACAGCAAGATAATCTGCCCTCTTGTTGTCTGGGAGGAGAGGGGCAAAGGCCTCAAGATCCCTACAGACCTCTTTGAGGAACACAGCCGCGCAACTGGCATGACAGCCTCGGGTTTTGACCCCCCCTTTACCCCGTCACCTCCCCCCCACCCCCCCACTAAGTCACCACATTACGCCAAGGGTTTTTCTTTCAACAACTATTTCTATTTATTTATCAAACAATGATTAACAATGGTTATTAACAGCACACAAAAATTGTTGGCCACAGCATGCACAAAACAATCAACAAAGACACTGAACACAATTCCTTTCCAGCACCACCTGCCTTTTCTGCCCCCTCGAGAGCCACAGCCAATATCCTACAGTACTTGTAAGTGTCAGGAGGAAAATTTGCAGTGAAAGCTTTTTCCTCAGTCCTTAGCCCTCTCCATATCCTTCCGTCACAAAGCTGTTACGCCTGCCGTTCAAGCAGACTTGGCAACCTTTTTCTTGCTTTATCCCCCCCCCTTTTTGCCCACCATCAAAGCGAGGCAGGGGGCCCTCTGCGCGGTGTTCTTGTTGCCTTGTCAATCTCCCGGGGGGCAGGTCCATGTTTCTCTCCTGCAACTCTCCCCCTTTACTTAAAGCCTGGGCTGTGTTCTCTCTCATCGGGGGCGTTTTTTCTGCAGTCTCTCGCATGCTGTGACTATTCCCCCCCCCCCCTTTGCTAATCGGGTGGGTCGGGAGGGTGTACGTCCTCCTCTAGGAAGGGAGGGGGAAGCGGCGAAAGGACGAGCCAGCGCCGGCCGCACTTTTTATTTCAGCTCAACTGCCCGCCCTCGCCGTCCTCCCTGCCTCCCCGCCCTCCCCCTAACCCTCGGCCCGCCAATGGGCATCTGTGCCCAGCCGCGGTAATTTGCAGCCGGGTCTCAGCTGCGCAACTGGCATGACAGCCTCGGGTTTTGACCCCCCTTTACCCTGTCACCTCCCCCCCCCCCACTAAGTCACCACATTACGCCAAGGGTTTTTCTTTCAACAACTATTTCTATTTATTTATCAAACAATGATTATTAACAATGGTTATTAACAGCACACAAAAACTGTTGGCCACAGCATGCTCATAATCAACAAAGACACTGTACACAATTCCTTTCCAGCACCACCTGCCTTTTCTGACCCCTCGAGAGCCACAGCCAATATCCCACAGTACTTGTAAGTGTCAGGAGGAAAATTTGCCGTGAAAGCTTTTTCCTCAGTCCTTAGTCCTCTCCATATCCTTCCGTCGCAAAGCTGTTACGCCTGCCGTTCAAGCAGACTTGGCAACCTTTTTCTTGCTTTACCCCCCCCCCCTTTTTGCCTGCCGTCAAAGCGAGGCAGGGGGCCCTCTGCGCAGTGTTCTTGTTGCCTTGTCAATCTCCCCGGGGGCAGGTCCATGTTTCTCTCCTGCAACTCTCCCCCTTTACTTAAAGCCTGGGCTGTGTTCTCTCTCATCGGGGACGTTTTTTCTGCCAACCCCAACAACAGCGAATCCTCGCTTGTTGACGGGGCCCCACTTATCAACACGCCGCTGTGGCCAACACCTGCTTCTGCCATAATTGCTCGACCGTGTATGGCGCACAAAAAAATGTCCATTCCTATGTCTGACAGGTGCACTCCATCTGCGCAATACAATCCCGGGCATCTCTCTTCGATGAGGTCATGCCTGATGCTGTAACCCCCTATTGCTCCCATGAAGCGGGCCATCCACTTGTTCACCTTTTGTCTCGTCCTCTCCAATGCCTTGTGCGAATTCTCGCCCCTCCACACACGCCGCGGTATGATGTGAGACCATGCCAGGGCCGTCCCGGGAAAGGTGTTTGCTAATGTCAGCATGTTGCGTTGCATTTTTTTGGTGAGCTCAATGCTGCGTGTGGACGCAAGGTCGTTGCCCCCTAAGTGGATCACAATCATCACTGGGTTCCCGGTTGATCTCTTCCTTTGTAGCAGGGACGGCACTAGCTGATCCCACACCATACCCCGTCGCCCCAGCCATACCACCGAAACCTCAGCGCTTGGAAATCCCAAATTCAGCCCTTGCTGTCTGCACCGAGTCCGCCTTTGCACCCAGTGAACAAATGAATGGCCGCATATCCATGCTTTGCGAGGCCAGAGGCGGCGACTTACTCCTGCATTGGATCACAATCAGAAAGATATGATTACAGCAGAACTATCTACACAATTGTCATAAACACTTATCTGATACAAAATTGCTCCCAAATTGACAGTATCGACTTACTCCTGCTCTCTACATGCTAACATTTTCTTTTTTTTTTTTTTATGTATTCATTTTTCTCTTTTTTTTTTTTTTTGTTGTGAACCCGTCGTTCTTCATTCCACTGGACGTATATACAGTTTGTATCTATCCGAGCGCCATCTGCCTATATTCATGATCTGTTTCTTTGACATCCCAATGCCAGCTGCCGTTGAAGCAGCTCCGATACGAAAGGAGTGTGAGCCGTACAAGCTTGCATCCCGTCCTGCTTGTTCTATTACCAGCTTGAGTACTTTTATAAATTGGAAACGTGATGGGGGGCACCATTCGCATGCACGAACCATTGATCTCCGGACTCCGGCCGTAATTGTTGGTAGGCTATAGCATTTCTCAGCAGGCATGAGGGGTCATTGTGCAATGCCGACAACACCACCCGTACACCTTTTCCCACCGTATCAGTTTTGGATCTGCGCAATTGTAGCGCTATTGCCCCTGAGAGTATACTTACATTCCGCTTTTCTATACACTCCATAGGCCGTCCCGTGCTTCGAGGATGAGGATGCCACTAGCTCCCCTACCCGAAATGCTCCGTAAAAAGCCCAGGAAAAGGCACATCGAAACAGCCTTGTCTCGTACTCATTGTAACACACTTGGCTAGCTGTTACCATCAGTTGTTGGAGCATCTGATGAGTGATCGGGCGGCGTTGGTCTACTTTCCGGGACTGCCCCATGGACCAACCTCTCATTACCTTCTTAATGATAAACTCCGCCTGAGGACTCCTCTTACCTATAGCCTTTGCAAAAAATGATACCGCTGCTAAACGGGCTTGCACTGCTGCTTTTGTGTAGCCATTGCTTTTGCAATGTAGAATCCATCTCAGAATCGTTGCTACTTTAAGTCTGTCTTCCTGTTGTATTGTGGCTTCTCTGCAAAATGTTTGGTACTGTTCCCATGCTGCTACGTATTTTCGCCTGGTAGGTTCAGCTAAGGAGCCTAACAGGAGCTCCCATACCTCGGTGGACCATACTCCCAGACATGATCGGGCATAGCCGTCTTGACTGCGTCTGCCTCGGGAGCCAGTTGGTGAAAGAGCCTGATCTTACAACGAGAAAGAGCATCGGCAATGTTATTATTCTTGCCCTCAATATGCTCCGCTCTAATGGTTATGTTATGTACCAGGCATAGTAACACGATTTTTCTTAATAGTGCCACTACCCTTGGCGTCTTGGCTCGCATACTGTTCACTGCCCACACCACCGCTAGGTTATCGACATGGAAGGTGATAGCTCTGTTGGCGAGCCCTGGTGCCCAGATGCATAGGGCTACCATTAGTGGGAAAAGTTCCAAGAACGTGATGTCCTTGGTAGTCCCTTCTTCTAGCCATTCCCTGGGCCATGTCTCTGAGCACCACGCCCCCTTATAGTAGATGCCGAAACCAATTCCCCTCGCGGCATCTGTGAAGAGATCTAGGTCCGCATTAGATACCGGGAGAGCTTGCCAGAAGGCAAGGCCATTGAACGTGTGTAGGAATTGCATCCAGACCATAAGGTCTTCCCGTATTTCTTTGGTGACACGGATGCGATGGTGTCTTTTTTTGATACCTCTCATTGCCAATGCCATACGGCGGCAGAAAACCCTCCCCATCGGTATCACCCTGCATGCGAAGAATAGTAGGCCAAGTATTGACTGAAATTGTTGCAATGTCGCTTTTCGCTGACTGTGAAGTAGTTGAATATCTTTCTTCAACTTCAGCACCTTATCTACTGGCAAACGTGATCTGTGCTCCGGCACATCCAACTGTATGCCTAGGAAAGTGATGATCCTTTTCGGGCCATCTGTCTTTTCTTTCGCTAAAGGGATACCAAACGACTGTGCCATCTGCTCGAAGATATCTAATATCCTTTTGCAGTCATCATGGTCTTTTCCTATAAAGAGGAAATCGTCCAGATAGTGCACAACCGTGTTGGGGCCCGCCAGGTCTTCAACTACCCAGTGTAGGAATGAACTGAATTGTTCGAAATATGCGCATGATACCGCACATCCCATGGGCAAACATTTGTCATAAAAGTATTCCCCATTGAACGTAAAACCTAATAACGGGAAAGACTCCGGATGCACCGGCAGTAGCCTGAAAGCGGACTCTATGTCTGCCTTTGCCAGCTGTGCTCGCTGCCCCTTACTGCATATGAGCATAATTGCCTGATCGATGGTGGCATATTTCACGGAGCATAGAGCCGGATCAATGTAATCGTTAACTGATTTCCCCTCAGGGTATGATAGGTTATGAATTAGCCGGAATTGTCCCGGCTCCTTTTTAGGTATGACACCCAGTGGGGAGATTACGATGTCCTTGAATGGTGGCGACTGGAAAGGACCCGCTACTCTCCCCATACCTACTTCTTTTGCTATCTTGCTGTGGGCTATCGAGTTGTGTTTTCGGGGGATTATTTATAACTCGCATTTGTGATTTCTTCCTTATTATTAAGGATGGGATGCGGAAACCCTGTGAGAAGCCATTTTCGATACTGCTAGCCATATCCCTCTTAGGGTAGGCTCTCAGCCACGGACGCATACTCTCAAGCCTGATGGGTGTTGGGGCCAATTCCCTCGGTTGAGCGTTGCTGCACCGCTCTGAAAGGCTTGGCCTCCCTTGATGCCCTGCAAGTGAAAGCAGGGTGTCCACTTCCGCATATTGAGCAGGAATGTTTGAATTTACAAGGCTGCCATGTACAACTCCCCGCGTTGTACTGGCGACATGCCCGTCGCCCCGCCGACTGGTTGGGTTGCCGCCATTGCGTGCTCTGAAAAGGCTGCTGCCATTGCGTGCCAGTAAAGGGCTGCTGTAGCCCGTCCTGACACCATGGCCTATTGGGCGCCATTTCTTCCGTCCACATGTCCAGGATTCTGTGATGCCATGTTAGGGTGGGATCCTCTGCCATGCTTCTCCTGAACTTAACATCGTAGTTCAGCCATGCCCACTCACCGTATTGTTTATGTGCTCTGGTAATCGTGTCCAGGTACCTGGTCAGATATGGCCCCGATTCAGGTTCCTTCTCCATCACCACGCTCATAAAGATGTGGAATGCTGTCACCCAATTGTTAATGGATTTGGGGATTTTGGGTTTCCTATCCCTCTCACCTCTTTTATCCTTATCTTTTCCAGTATTTGATTCATCATCCTGATCCCTAAGCAGGAGAGAGAATAGGTCAATATATTCTCATCTCCAAATCCGCTTTTTTATCTTTTTGGGCACTGAAACGGCCAGTGAGCTCACCCCGCAGCGTGGATCGCGACTAGCATCGCGTCAATCTACCTGCGTTCTTTGGGCCGCCGCAGATGGCGTGCTCTCACGGTCCTCGGCCCTCTGAGTCTGCCCCAACCATGCCTTCATTAGGGGATTTGATTGCTTTGTATTTTTCTTTCTTTTAAATTTGTTTAATGCATATTGTATCACATCTGCCAATGTTATGTCACCATCACTGTCAGACAAAGAATCCTCGGATGATGAGGTTAACAACTCTGGCGCCCCCTTTTCACACTCAGACTTACCATTTGTCATGGTAGGTGTTGATATGCTGCTGCTCGTTGTTGGCTGTTCTTCGTTCTGGAAGCCTGGCATTCCCAGTCGTTGTCTGACTGAGGTCAGGCCGTGTTGTGTAACCTGCTCCCGTACCATCTGGAGTAGGTCGTCCAGCTCCTGACTCTGTGTAGGGGCTGAGCTTTCCTGTTGCTGTGGCACCTTCTTCCTATTGCTGCGTCTAGGCTTTACTGCTGCTGCGCTGCTAGTTGCATCATGGCTGGCCTTATGTACTCTCCTTGTGCTTGACCCGGTAGCTGCCCGCGCCCTTGTTGCTGGTGCTGCTTTCGGTGTAGCCCTGCTACCCTGCCTGCTGGGCACCTCGTGTCTTGGAAGCCTTTTGCATCTCCTTTCTCGGCATCTCTAGCCTAAGATAAAATTACTATGCGGGGGTAATGGAAAGTCTCAATTACTGTCTGTCTCCAATATTTGCCTTAATCCCATGCCACACTTGTTACATCATATCCCTATATATATCTATATCCATATGTATATATATTTAGATATATATAGATATCTATCTATGCACATATTTTCCCCCCGCCAACAGTCCACCTAGCTTCGGAGCTGCATAACCCCTTCGACCTTCCCTTGTACATTAATACCATCTCCGTTTCTTTATATACCTGGTTATCTTCAATATAAAACAAAATCATCCTACTGATCTGCTACACCGGTTTGTCCATTAGATGGCAGCATTACTCCACATTAACCTACTTCCCCAGTACTTTCAGCACTGAATCCGCTCTTAAACATTGCAATGCCCTCTTTCTTTTTTTTTTTTTACAAGAAAACTTTTAGTCTGTGCTTCCCCACGTGCATCCGTTTTTTTGGGTTTTTTTTTTATTGTTGTGTTGCCCTGCTTCTCCTTCTGCCTGATCGCGTGCGCCTGCGTTGTTTTCTAGGCGCGCACATGGCCCGCATACTCCTGCCCCTCTCCTTTGGCTCCTGCCAGGTTTGTCTCCCAGATGGCCCACGATGCAGCCCACTATGAGGATGAGAAAAGGTAGGGGGGGGGGGGTCCTTGGCAGCCTCCCTATCTCTTCTGGTTACAGTCTTGTTACATCTCCCCCTCCTTCCCCCCCCCCCAGAGCACACGGGCCGCTTCGCCTACCTGGGACCGCCATGTGTTGGAAGCACCACGCCGAGCAACCCGGTCTATGTTACCCGCTGCCTTTTAATATAAGTACTTGCCGTTTGTTGCGCTGCGGTCCGCTGAAACTCTCGTGCCCGGCCTGGACAGCCTAGTAGATGTGGTGCTCCGATGTCCTGTACTTCCTGTACGTCCTCCTCTAGGAAGGGAGGGGGGAGCGGCGAAAGAGGACGAGCCAGCGCCGGACGCGCTTTTTATTTTGGTTCAACTGCTCGCCCTACCTCTAACCCTCGGCCCGCCAATGGGCATCTGTGTCCGGCCGCGGTAATTTGCAGCCGGGTCTTTCCCATGTAGAGGATACAGGAGTTGATCCTAGCTGAGAGCATGGATGCCTGGAAGCATCGACGCCCAAAGTTCTCAATTCTCTACCTGAAGGATTGGAGGACCGAGTCTTCAAGCTTTTGATTTGGCGCATCACAGATTCAACCACCATAAAGTGATGGGGAAGCTGCAGCTTTTGGATGCGGGATACTCCGGTACCCGATATATGGTATCGAGACATCAACTTTGAGGTGAGACCTTGAGAGGCATCTCCCACATACAGAGCATAAGGTCATGAAGGATGCGGTGCACCGGTAAAGTGGCTGCCTCTTTGGGTGCTGTTGGGTATTGGAGGATTTCTAATTCCTGTGCCCTTGGCTCCTTCTCCGTTACCGCGATAGAGAGACCCTTGGCTAAGTCTCAAATGAATTCCTAGAAGGAAATGTCTTCCGGAGGCAACATGCATTGCTATTGAGGTAGGGAAGGGTCCAAAGGAAGGTCTCAGGGTCCCCAGGAATTGAGCAACTCCACATCTGAATGGAAGAATCAGAGGACTCGAAGTATCGAGTGTTCACCGGAAGCTAGATGCTGGTACCGAGGTATTGGCCTTTGTGAGCCGCTTGGGTTTGGTACCGGTATTGGTGAGAGTTTTAAGGGAGCGATGTCAATGATGTCGTGCCCAATCAGTATCAACAGGGTGGTGCCTGTAGTCAAGGGTTTTATAGGTACCAAGGCTGCAAGGAGAGCTGCCAAGCTCTGCTCGATGGCCAGTATGTGCTGGTCTATTGAGGCTGCCGATGCCTGGGTGTCGGGTATTTGCACTACCATCCTAGAGCATGGCACCAGTAGCTCTCCGGAAGTCAAGGCCTCGGGAGCACACTGGGGTGCCCCATGATGGCTTTGGAGAACAGGGTTGCCCACTGGGACTGTTTAGCAGATCGATCCACCTCCGAGGCAACACCCGAGGGGTCTTGATGCTTTTAGCGAGATCTTCCCCAGAGGTATTGTCAGACTTCAATGTGGCCTTGTGCTTGGACTTCAATGATACCCGAGATCCATGGGAGGATGATGAGGCTCTCGACAAAGTGGACGCTATCGATACTGCATCTGAGGTGAAGAGTGCTCCAAATTTAGAAGCTTGGTTTTGTAGGCCTCTCCATGTTATTTTCTGATAGAGGGGATAATTTTTTGGCTGGTGGTCTGGGCTGAGGCATTTTAAACATCAGTCATGTGCGTCAGTCATCAAGATGGTGCTGGCACAATTAGAACATTTCTTGAAACCACTAGTTGGCTTCCCCATGCCTTTGAGAATGTGAAGGCTATGGTAGGCTTAAGGCCTAAAAAGGGCATCAATGCCCAATTTTTTTTCTTTTTGAAAAGAAAGATAAAGAAAGAATTAAAAGAAAAGAATAAGGTAACTAGAGATGTCTTCAACGGTGTCGGTGTCAATGGGAAGGCAGAGGTGCTATCCACAAAAAGAAAGTTTTTCTGCAGTGACAGGATTTGCTTCCTACTGACTCCGCAAAATACAAAGAACTGAAGAGAGGGAGTTGGGAAGGAAGTCACGCAGGTGCAGTGGAGTGCTCCCAAAAGCTTTCCAATTGGACATTGTGGAGCATTCCCATGTGGGCTCCGTCAGTACCAATGTCACCCATATGTGAAGACTACATTCCTGCTTGTTCCTGGAGATGTGTGTTATAATCTTTTCTTCTTATGATAGTAAATTAACAGAATCCTAGTACATATCACATCCATGAAAGTTTGTTATTATGAAAAGGTCCTCGCAGAACTGATGCTATTAATTGGAAGTGTGAGCAAATATCTTGTCGTTAGTAGAATACCACAAGCACCAAGACTGATTAACTAAATTAGTATCACTGACTGAGGTACATTCAAGATGTAAATGCATTGCTGTTTTGTGCTGAAAACAATATAACAAAAAGAAATATTAAGCTGTTCAGCAATGTAAACCAATTGAATTTTTAATTGGTTTAAATATTTTTTTTAAAGTTTTGTGGTTATGAATGCGTACCTTTCCTTGCACACAATTCTTTGGAGTATTAATTATCTTGCCCTAGTATTAATGAAGAAACAAACCTTTTTCAAAGATGGGGAAGCTGTAATACTAGAGGGCATAACATGAAGCTGCTAGGGAGTAAACTGAAAGGCAACATCAGGAAATACTTTTTCACTGAATGTTTGGAATGTCCTCTCGATGGAAGTGGTTGGGGCAAATACAGTGACAGAATTCAAAAGAGCATGGGACAGACACAGTAGATCCCTTTAGAGAAACAAGATAAAATCAAAATAAACGTAACTAACTGTCTCGGATATCTTAACAAGTCGAGATAACCTGAATGGAGCAGTGGGTACACCCCTAAACAGACGTATGGGGAGGGGTGACCTGCACAGAGTGGCGGATGCACCTACTCTTGCCACCTTGCTGGGCAGACTAGATGGACTGTGCTGGTCTTTATCTGCCGTCATATACTATGTCTATGTATCTATTTTTTTTTGTATCCTGATTTCTTTCCTTTGTGAGCTGAGATGTCTATGTTAATTAGATAGTTATATTACTGACAACATGCAAAGTAATGCGAGTTGAACCATTACCCAAAATAAGACAGCCTTCCTAAAACTTTTTGGCACACACTTGAAATGAGTTTAATTTATTCGCAATATTATTTACTCTCCAATTGCAACAATATAAAGGTATAGTTAAACGATTAGTGATATGTACAATTGTGCACCTGACAAGAGAGGTGTGTCTATTAGCTTGTGGCTTAACATTTCATTTGGTAAATAAACAGCATAAATTAAGGAATGTAGATGCAAGATAGAAATATGCTACAAACTGGCTTGGTCTATATATAGTCAAATAATTTATAATAATTTAGTGCTAGCAGTAGATGTATTGTAATTAGTTAGCATTAGATAATTCTGTTCAACAATTCTATATTGCTATTAGGTATAAGTAGTTGTGCTTGTCTGCCATTGTGTAGAAACAAGAGGGGTGCTGTAGTGATGAGTTATGGTTCTGCAAATTACATATTGCATGCACAGAATTCTACAGGCTGAAGATGAAGACTACTATGAATGAAAAGTCTGCAATGCTGAATGTGTGGACTCCTAGTCAAGATAATCAATTCCAACAGGACTACTCATGTATATGCAACCATGAAGCCTGGGTGGATAGTCACTAAAAACTCTGTCCAAGATGTGCATAGCGCAGCCCATAGTGAAAAGAGATGCTGCTTAAGAATTTGGAGTAATGATCGGTGCCATGATGTGAATGTGGGTGCAAGCCTCTGAACTACTGAAAGACCTATGGAAGGCAGTTGGCCACTGCCAGCAAATAGTGCTTGCAAGAATAATTGGTAGAGCCTTACTCTCTGTACACATTCATATTGAGACACAGCAAGGGCAAACAGTATCACATGGCTTTTTTAAATTTGCAGAATGATTACAATCCTTTTTCTATAAAGTGTGCTATGTATAAAGCACAGTTACTTACCTGTAACAGGTGATCTCTGGGAACAGCAGGAATTAGTCCTCACATATGGGTACGTCGGAACCGACGGAGCCTGCGCGGGAAAGCTCCCCAGCAAGGAAGCTTTTGGGGCCTCCCACTGCACATGCGTGCTGCCTTCCCGCCTTCCTGACCAGCTCTCCTCAGTTCGAGTTTATAGCTGAGACAATAGAGAGAGGAAAGGAAGATAGATAGAAGATACAACTCCTAGGGGAGGTGGTGGGTTGTGAGGATTAATTCCTGCTGTTCCCAGAGATCACCTGTTACAGGTAAGTAACTGTGCTATCTCCAGGAACAAGCAGGAATAAGTCCTCACATATGGGGACTCCCTAGCTAAGATGCCTGGGAGATCCCCTTCCAAGGGTTCGCCATCTTCGTATGGATCTCAGGCATCCATCCTGGGAAGGTGGGCAGGAGTTGTTCAAGTATGGAACAGGTGTTTGAGGACAGCCTGACCAAACAAGGCATCCCGGCGGGAGTCCTTGTCCAAACAGTAATGGGCTGTGAAGGTATGAACCGAGGCCCAGGTGGCGGCTCGACAGATCTGATCTATGGATACAGAGTGAAGATGAGCCATAGAAGTGGCCATGGCTCTCACATTGTGAGATGTGACATGGCCTTCCAGAGAAATGTTTTTACTCTGGTAAGCAAAGGAAATACACTGAGCAATCCAATTGGAAAGTGTACGGTTGGAGACTGGAAGTCCCAAATGAGAAGGATCAAAAGCCACAAAAAGCTGGGAAGACTTTCGATGTGGCTGAGTCCTGTTGAGGTAAAAGGCAAGAGTTCTTTTACAATCCAGAGTATGAAGGTTCCTCTCTGCACTGGATGCATGAGGAGCCGGGAAAAAGACAGGTAGATATACCTCTTGATTAAGATGAAAAGGCGAGACCACTTTGGGCATAAAGTGGGGATTCGTCCTAAGGACCACCTTATCATGATGGAACCTAGTATAAGGTGGATGAGCCACTAAGGCCTGTAGTTCACTGATGCGGCGAGCCGAAGTGACTGCAATAAGGAAAAGGACCTTCCAGGAAAGAAATTTCAAGGAGGTAGAAACCAACGGTTCAAAAGGTGGCTTCATAAGCTGACCTAGAACTAGGTTCAAATCCCATGCTACCGGAGGAGGCCGGATGGGAGGCTTAGTTAGAGTCAGGCCTCTCATGAACCTTGCAATAAGAGGATGAGAGGAGACAGGTTGTCCATTTATAGGTTTTAAAGATGCTGCAATAGCACTCAAATGGACTCGTACTGAATTCGTCTTAAGGCCTGCATTAGAAAGATGCAGAAGATAGTCTAATAGAGAATTCAAAGGAAGTGCTAGAGGGTCAAGACCCTGTTGAGCACACCAAATGGAAAAGCGTTTCCATTTGAAAGCATAGGAACGCCTCGTGGAGGGTTTCCTAGAGGCATGAAGGATATCTTTCACTGGTTGAGAAAGATTGAAGTCATGAAGGCTTAGGCCTTCAGTAACCAAGCTCTGAGGTGTAGGGACTTGGGGTTTGGGTGCCACAAAGTCCCCTCCTCCTGAGACAGAAGGTCTGGCGCAGCCCCCAGGTCCAGGGAGGGTCCCTGGGAGAGATGCAGAAGTAGAGGGAACCACACTTGGCGTGGCCAGCGTGGAGCTATGAGGATCATTGATCCGTGATCCCTCTGGAGTTTGAACAGAGTCTTGGGAATCAAAGGAATGGGTGGAAAGGCATATAGGAATTCCTGACCCCAATGCAGGAGAAAGGCGTCGTTGGCCTGAGCTCCCTGACACTGAGTCCTGGAACAGAACCGGGGAAGTTTGGCATTCCACGGACTTGCAAAGAGGTCTATGTCCGGGGTTCCCCATTCCTGAAAGATTCTGCGTATCTGGTCCATATGCAAGGACCATTCGTGTGGAAGCAGAACTCGACTGAGTCTGTCTGCCCGAGAGTTTTGAACCCCTGAAAGATACACTGCCAGAAGATGAATTTGATGCTCTCTGGCGAAGGCCCATAATCTGAGAGCTTCGTTGCAAAGCGACAGAGAGCCTGTCCCTCCTTGTTTGTTTACGTAGAACATGGCCACCTGATTGTCTGTCTGAACTAGGACGGTCAGGTTGACAAGGAGGGTATGGAAGACTTTGAGGGCAGATTGCTCGCAGTTCCAGGAGGTTGATGTGAAGGGTGGTCTCCTGTGGAGACCAAGTACCCTGAGTGGAGAGGGATTGTAGATGGGCTCCCCACCCTGTTTGGGAGGCATCTGTTGTGAGGGTTGCTTGGGGCAACAAAGGTTGGAAGGGGGCCCCCAACAACAGATTCTTGGTGGACATCCACCATTGGAGGGACAAAAACAGACGCTTTGAGGTGAGGATTTGGTCGGAGAGCGCTCCTGATGCTTGAGTCCACTGGGTGGCCAAGGTCCATTGAGCTGCTCTCATATGAAGACGAGCGTGGGGCACCACGTGAACCGTGGAGGCCATGTGGCCCAGAAGTCGCAGCATTTCTCTGGCTGTCAAGTGACTGCTGGACTGAGCTTGGGAGGCCAAGCACACCAGACATTGGCCCCGGACTTGAGGTAGGTAGGCCCTTGCAGTGGTGGTGTCCAACTGGGCCCCTATGAATTCCAGAGACTGAGTAGGGATAAGTTGAGACTTGGGAAGGTTTACCACCAGTCCCAGATACTGCAGAATGTGCCTTGTGCGGTCCAGGGAAATCTGGGCCTCTGACTGAGATGGAGCTCGGATGAGCCAGTCGTCCAGATATGGGAATACAAAAATTCCCAGACCTCTTAGAAATGCGGCAACAACTGCCATGCATTTGGTGAACACTCTTGGAGCAGAGGCTAGACCGAAGGGAAGTACTCTGTACTGGAAATGTTTTCCCTGAAACAGAAATCTTAGATATTTTCTGTGGGATGGGTGGATGAGTATATGTGTGTACGCATCCTTGAGATCTAGAGAACAAAGCCAATCCTGACTCTGAAGGTATGGAAGGAGAATGCTTAGAGAAAGCATTTTGAATTTCTCCTTGTACAGAAATTTGTTCAATTCTCTCAGATCTAGGATAGGTCTGAATCCCCCTGTCTTCTTTGGTATGAGAAAATAAGGGGAGTAGAATCCTGTCCCTTGTTGAAGAAGAGGAACCTCTTCTATTGCCCCTTGGGCAAGGAGAGAAGAGACTTCCTGACCCAACAGGCCCAGGAGAGATGGGGGAGAATTGAAGTGCCTCACCATGGTATATGGAGGATGGTTGGAAAAATGAAGTTTGTAGCCCTCTCTGATGATAGAGAGGGTCCATTGCTCTGATGTAATTTGCTCCCATCTGGGAGCAAAGTGAGCTAACCTTCCGGGAATGGTGAGGGGCTCTGGTTGTTCTAGAGCCAGAAAGGTTAAGTTCTCTAGGGGCAAGTCAAAACCCCTGAGGGGGTTGAGCCTGCTGAGGAGTGGCAGACACTGCAGGCTTTGACCTTGCCTGTTTAGGCTGCTGACGTTTAGCAGCAAAGCGAGGCTGAGAAGATTGTTGGCCAGTATTTGTGGAAAATCTGGCCTTCTTGTAGTAAGGCCTCTTGAAAGACTTTTTCTTGGCAGGAGTAGAGGTAGACTTAGAAAGTCTATCTAAGGTAGCATTTTCTGCGTCCATTTGAGTGGCTTTAATTTGCCAGTCTTTACCAAATAAGTTCTCACCTGTACAGGGCAGATTCCGTAAGCCATCAAGGACCCAGGGTTCTAGGTCAGAGGCCTGGAGCCAAGCAAGTCATCGGGCTGCAATGGCAATGCCCGAAGCTCTACCGGCACCTTCAAAGGAATCAAAGGCTGCTCTGTTGGAGAACTTAGAAACATCTAGAAGCTGTTTCACTATAGAAATGAACTCCTCCTTTTTATCCTCAGGGATAAAGGGGGCAAAATGCCGTACCTTTAGGGCAAGTTCCCTGAGAAACATGCCCATATACAGACTGTATGAATTAATCCTGGCTTTAAGCATACTAGCCTGGAAGATTTTCCTACCAAAAGAGTTTAGGGTCTTACATTCTCGCCCTGGAGGGGTAGAAGAGTGCCTTTTGGTACTCTTAATCTTTTTCAGCGCAGACTTTACCACAATGGAATGGTGAGGCAGCTGAGTCTTTTGAAAACCAGGAGAAGGAGGGACCCGGTACATGGTGTCCAACCTACGAGAATAAGGAGACAACGTTAGAGGAGCCTCCCATAAGTCCATCAAGTGTTCTTGAAGGATTTCATGGATAGGCAGGGTGACTGCCTCTTTAGGAACCTTAGGGTATCCTAAAATATCCAGTTTCTTTGATCTAGGTTCTTTTTCAGAGGATGTGGTAATAGAAAGTCCTTTAGCTAGTTCTATAATAAAGTCTTGAAAGGACAAATCCTCTGGTGGAGACATTCTCCTCTTTGGGGAAGAAGGGTCTTCAGGAAGAACTAGAGACAGCTCATCAGAGTCCTCAGAGGAGTCAAAATCCTCAGAAGAATCAGAGTATCCTCTATTTGCTTCCAACGCACGATACGCATACCGTTCGGTATCGACATCGGGCGTACCGGGTATGGGATGGGTATCGGGTGAAAACCCGGATCCAGCATGCGGAACCGATCTGCGTTTGGAAGACGATGGTCTCGGTTCCGATATGGGAAACGATACCGGAACCGGACCCGGAACCGCTGGTTGCGGTACCGAGGGCGTCGCAGCTTTAATGAAAGCCAGCATGGCCTGCTGCATGGTCTGAACAGTATTGCTCATAGACGCCACTGCTGCCTGGATGTCGGTACCGGTATGGGCCGGTACCCCAGAGCAGTCTAACAGGTGATCAGTCGAGGCCGTGCCATCGATGTCAACCTGTAACCCCATAGATGGAGCTTTGGAAGCCAGAGCTTCCCGCCGGGGTTGTTTGGCTGGGGCAGGATCCTCAGATTCAAAAGTGAGAGCCTCTCGATGCTTTGAAGGAGATTTGCTCTTTGAGGACATGCCCGAAGAAGGTTTGGTTACCTGAGATCCATCCGGAGAGGAAGACCTGGATGACTGTGATGCTGGACTATCTGAAGCAAACAGCACATGGAATTTGTTGGCCCGGTTCTGCAAACCACGTTTAGACATCAGGGAGCAGGATGGGCAGTCTGGAATGGAGTGGTCAGGTCCCAAACATTTAAGACACCAGTCATGGGTGTCTGTGACAGAAATAACAACACTACACTTGGTACACTTCTTGAAACCAGGGGCTGGTTTCTCCATGAGGAGAATTTGTGTAGGCCTGAGGCCTAACCGAAGTCACCAAGTTGTGCAAAAATAAAGATTTTTTTTTTTTTGAAAGAAAGAAAGAGAGAGACCGGCGGTACCGGTTTCGGTATGGGGAAGGCAGGTACGCGGTCTAAAGAAACAAACTAAAACAAGAATTTCTTCAGCGGTGACAGGAACACGACCTGCTGGCTCCACGGAAAAAGAGAAACTGAGGAGAGCTGGTCAGGAAGGCGGGAAGGCAGCGCGCATGTGCAGTGGGAGGCCCCAAAAGCTTCCTTTCTGGGAAGCTGGGGAGCTTTCCCGCGCAGGCTCCGTCGGTTCCGACGTACCCATATGTGAGGACTTATTCCTGCTTGTTCCTGGAGATAGACTACTTCCAAACAGCAAGATGAAGTTCACCTATGAACCAGATGTGCCTAGGACTCTGAAGGTTAGATATATAGAATGCAATCCTCAACAACATCAAAGGCTATTACTGTAGTGGTTTGCGGATCTCTTTAACTACCAGCTGCATCTCATACTTGAGCAGTAATTAACCGCTTGCTTTCTCTGTTTCTCATTTATAGATTAATAAGAACTGGGTCTCAGACTGTTACCAGCACATTTCATGGGATTATCTCCCTGTAGTGCTAAATTCGCATCAATGACCACAGTTCACGATAAGTTTCGTACTAATAGCATTCATACCACATTAATCGCAATGTTTATCTTCTGAAGTCAGTATCATTCTAATACATATTTGAATGCAGTAAAGAACTGGAACTTATCTTGTAATCTTCCGTTTTTTTAATATCTTTTAACTTTCCCCAATTGTGTGTATCGCTTATCTCTCCCCGACGCCACCATCCGGCACCGTATTTGCGTTTCACGTTTGTTTCATCAGGGGTTCAAATGCTGTGAATAAACACATCTTCACTGTAATGCCAATCTGAACAGTCTATTTTTGTAAAGATCTTATAATTATCCTGTGCCTATCTTATGAAATATGCAGAAATTACTCCTGCTAGCGCTACCCTGCATATGAAGTATCAAGTTGTACAGATTCAAAAAAACGCCGCGCATGGGAGTATTGCTATTCGAACGATTTAAATGGATCAAGTCCCAAAACGTGTGACGTATAGCGCAGTCCGTCCACTCTAGAGGCACGCCCCCCACTCAATCGCGGTATTCAGACCACCAGGGGCTACAGTACCTAAACGATGTATCCAGCGCTGTTCTCTTACGATCAATGATTGTTCCATTGATTTCCCATTTTGTCCTGTAAAAACTCTATCGATGCAAAAGCATCGGAGATGCTCAAAATCATGTTTGTGTTGTATGCAATGTGCTACAATCGGAGCCTCCTGAACTTTACATCGCAGCCGACTGCGGTGTTCACACATGCGGATCTTGAAAGCTCTACTCGTCTTGCCAACATACAATAATTGGCATGGACATTTTATGCCATAAACGACAAAACTAGTGGTGCAAGTAGTTCGATGCCGTAGATGATATGTAACATCATGATACTCAAAGTCCAGAATGCTTTCTGTTATGCAGCAGATATTACACTCTCCACACGGGTGATGGGCAGTCTCATTTATAACATCATTGTCAGACAAAGATCTGAGCACGGTGGGGCTAAGTTTCTCTTTGAAGTTCTGGTGTCTAGTCCAAACACATCTAATTTTCTTTTGTTCTAGCCCTGGTAAAGTGCTGATAATGTTGCTATGTTTTTTGATAATCTGTTTAATATCTCTACTGTAGGGAGAATGTTTCGTCACGAGGTTAATATTCTTATCATCTAATGTTTTCACTCGACTGGTGTTCAGAAGTAATGCCCGATTGTTATATAGGGCTCGCTTATACGCTGACTTAACTATATGCTTAGGGTACCCTCGATGTTGAAAATCTTGTATTAATTTACATGCTTGTTGCTTATATTCTATAGGATCAGAACAATTCCTCCTATAACGGAAAAACTGCGACAGTGGCAGACTATCTCTCAATTGTTGTGGGTGACCGCTCCGATAGTGGAGGAAAGTATTCCTATCTGTCATTTTGCGATATAATGATGTGGACCAACCATTGGTTCCCTTTGTGATGGTCACATCCAAAAAAACTTATGCTATGTTGATCATAAGTGTAGGTGAATTGTATAGCCACATCCAGGCTATTTAACCAGGTGAAAAACTGCAGTAACATAACTTCTGATCCTCTCCACAGCATGAAAACGTCGTCTATGTACCTCTTCCACAGTAACACCTGATCTTTATAGGGAGATTGAGGTAACCAGCGTTGTTCGTATAAATCCATGAATAAGTTCGCGATGGATGGAGCACTAGTAGCACCCATCGCTACTCCAGATGTTTGCAGATATAATTGTTGCTCAAACATGAAATAGTTTTGAAAAACTACTATCTCAGCTAATTTGGACACGAATGATATAGTTTCTTCTGAAAGGTCCTCCCTGCCTCGCAGAGCCGTGATGATCGTCTCGTGAGCTGCCCCCTGCGGGATACTAGTATAAAGGGCCGTAACATCGAGCGTGACTAGAAAAACTTGTTCGTCTCCTGCCCACTTGGAATTGGTTGTCAAAAGGCTCAAAAAATGAGACGTGTCTTTAACATAAGAAGCCATATTTTTCATCAACGGGCGTAAAAAGGAATCCACATAAACGGAAAGGGGTTCCAATATTGATCCTTTTGTGGAGACTATTGGACGGCCCGGTGGAGACATCAAGCTTTTGTGAATTTTTGGCACTAAGTACAATTTAGATACTGTTGAGCTTGGTTTGTTTAAAAATTGCCATTCTTTTTTGCTGATAACTTTTGTTTCCAGAGCTTGTGTGGTCAATATTTTAATATGACGTCGTAAATCCTGTGTAGGGTCTTTACCAAGTGGTTGATAAGTGTTGACATCTGATAATTGTCGCGTAGCTTCCGCGAGGTACTGGTGTCTATCCAATAGTACAATAGCACCCCCTTTGTCAGCATGTCTAATTACGACATCTTCCCTATTTTGCAATTGGCGCAACGTTACATTTTCTGCCCTAGTGAGGAAACTGATTTTAGGTGCTTTATTTTGTTGCACTTTTCCTATATCACGTAAAATCAAATCCCTGAACACCATCAATGCTGGAGGAACTGGTGTTGGTGGATTCCACGTAGAGCGGATCGGAAGAGGTATCCGTTCTATTGATGGGGGATTTGCTTGTTCCTCCACAGGGGATCGAGACGCAAAAAAGACTTTTAGATGGAGCTTCCTGATCAAGCTCTCAAGATCTATCCGAAATTGAAAACTATAAAAAAATATTTCTGGCACGAAAGACAGGCCTTTATTTAATACCTCTTCTTGTTCAGGCGATAAAGACATGCTGGATAAATTAACTACCATTGAACCATATTTTTGTGTCTCCGTCCAGTTTATATGTGCATTCCATTCTTATTTATGGCATAAAATGTCCATGCCAATTATTGTATGTTGGCAAGACGAGTAGAGCTTTCAAGATCCGCATGTGTGAACACCGCAGTCGGCTGCGATGTAAAGTTCAGGAGGCTCCGATTGTAGCACATTTCATACAACACAAACATAATTTTGAGCATCTCTGATGCTTTTGCATCGATAGAGTTTTTACAGGACAAAATGGGAAATCAATGGAACAATCACTGATCATAAGAGAACAGCGCTGGATACATCGTTTCGGTACTGTAGCCCCGGGTGGTCTGAATACCGCGATTGAGTGGGGGGCGTGCCTCTAGAGTGGACGGACTGCGCTATACATCACACGTTTTGGGACTTGATCCATTTAAATCGTTCGAATAGCAATACTCCGCATGCGCGGCGTTTTTTTGAAGTCTGTACAACTTGATACTTCATACGCAGGGTAGCGCTAGCAGGAGTAATCTCTGCATATTTCATAAGGTAGGCACAGGATGATTATAAGATCTTTACAAAAATAGACTGTTCAAATTGGCATTACAGTGAAGATGTGTTTATTCACAGCATTTGAACCCCTGATGAAACAAACGTGAAATGCAAATACGGTGCCGGATGGTGGCGTCGGGGAGAGATAAGCGATACACACAATTGGGGAAAGTTAAAAGATATTAAAAAAACGGAAGATTACAAGATAAGTTCCAGTTCTTTACTGCATTCAAATATGTATTAGAATGATACTGACTTCAGAAGATAAACATTGCGATTAATGTGGTATGAATGCTATTAGTACGAAACTTATCGTGAACTGTGGTCATTGATGCGAAGTTAGCACTACAGGGAGATAATCCCAAGAAATGTGCTGTTAACAGTCTGAGACCCAGTTCTTATTCATCTATAAATGAGAAACAGAGAAAGCAAGCGGCTAATTACTGCTCAAGTATGAGATGTAGCTGGTAGTTAAAGAGATCAGCAAACCACTACAGTAATAGCCTTTGATGTTGTTGAGGATTGCATTCTATATATCTAGCAATTAGCTGACTCCTCAAAAGATTTGACCTTTATTTTTAGGACTCTGAAGGAGCATCTGCAAAGTGAACTGAAAGGCATTCTCCACTGTGGCAGAAGAATTATTTTGAACTTGGACATGTTTGAGCTACCACTCTTTTGTAATGATATAGAATCACAGGTGGGACTGTAGGAATGGACATGTAGCAGAAACCAAAAATCTTTAGGGTGTAATTGAAGAAGCCTCTAATATGTGCTAACCAGATGAACTTTGGAGATAATCAGTCATGTGTTTAGTTTTTTTACCCATTGCTTTAAATAAAGCTAGACATATAGGGAATCAAAATATCCAAACAGGCATTCATCCTCATATTCATAGATATCTCTGCAGCATTTGATTCTGTAAACCACAGAAGACTCCTCACCCGCCTGACAGAAATCGGAACAAACAGGATTCCCCTAAGATGGTTTCACTCATACTTATCTGATGGCACACAACAGGTAAAAGTACAAAGTAGGACATTGAAATCATTTCATATTCACCAAGGACTGCCTCAAGGATCAGCTCTCTCGGCTCTCTTATTTAACATATACAGCCAGCCCATATGTAACGTCCTTTGGAAACACAGGATAATGTTTCATATCTATGAAGATGACATTATGCTGTACACTCCAATAGCAATAAAGAACCAGGACTTTTCCACTATACTCTCTTGCCTCAATGAAGTAAACCACTGGCTACATGAACACTCCCTCACACTGAACTTAAGTAAAACCGAGGCACTGGTTGTGAGCAGAGATCCCAACTACATTCCAATAGAGAAACTTACCTTCAATAACCACTACATCCCCATCAAAACTGGACTCAAATACCTAGGAGTCACACTAGACCAGAAACTCAATTTCCAAGCACACATTAAGAAAACAACTGCAGTGACTTATCAAAGGATAAGAACACTACATAACCTCCGCCCATTGCTGGACCACAAGCTATTCCGAATGGTCTGCCAAGCAATCATTACTCCAATATGGAGCTACTGCAACTCAATACTCCAAGGCCTACCAAAAGGCACACTCCTTCCACTCTAGATAACACAAAACGCTGCAGGCCTACTTATCATCAAAGATACCTAGACAAGACTACATTACTCCAGTATTATAGGAACTACATTGGCTGCCTATCCAAGCTCAAATACAATACAAAGCAGCACCTTAAAAAGCATACACATAACCTAACCTCTGCCCATCTATAACCTCTTTTATTCATCCCTCCTGACAGACCAAGAAGAGGCCAAGCCATGAACCTCTTAAAAATCCCCAGGCAGAAAACAATCAGTACACAAGAGATATGCCACCACACCTTCTCCATAAACGCACCTACACTATGGAACTCCCTTCCAGCTAACCTCAGAGCAACTACTGACACAAAGGTCTTCAGGAAATTGCTAAAAATGCACATATTTGAGAAATATTATGGGACAGACTGTCAAAATCACTATCACAACTAAAACCTGACACAAGCCTAGATGACCGAAATACAAAAGTATGGACCCTATACCGCTCAAATGTAAACAGCTACCAGATCACTTCAGACAGTGAATATCTTACTACCTATAAGTTAAAATGTAAATAGTTAATCGCATTGTGATTCAAATTGCCTGTACATAGATAGTTGTACCATATTCCCTGTAACTCATGTACTGTTCAATGTAAACCACCTTGATACCACTGAAAGATGGTATACAAGAAATGTTAAACAAAAAATATAGTCAAAGAAATTGTGATTACTCTAAGAGAATTATAGGTCACTACTAGTCTTTGCTAGCTTAACATATCTTTTGGGACTTTCCAGTGTAAAGAAGAAATTTGATTATAGCAAGATAACTAAATGTATTATATTTGGTCACTAATAACCTATCTATGCAAAATATTATGTTATTTGGGATGTTATTTGTGTCGAAGTTGATCATAACTATATAGCACAGTTACTTACCTGTAACAGGTGATCTCTGGGAACAGCAGGAATAAGTCTTCACATATGGGTACGTTGGTACCGACGGAGCCTGCACGGGAATGCTCCCCAGCGTCCAATCAGAAAGCTTTTGGGAGCATCCCTCAGCGCCTGCGTGCTGCCTTCCCGCCTTTCCAACTGTCTCTCTTCAGTTGAGTTTTATAGCTGAGACAAAAGAGAGAAAGAGGAAAGGAAGAGAGATAGAGAGAAACAACTCCTAGGGGAGGTGGGTGGGTTGTGAAGACTTATTCCTGCTGTTCCCAGAGATCACCTGTTACAGGTAAGTAACTGTGCTATCTCCAGGAACAAGCAGGAATGAGTCTTCACATAAGGGGACTCCCAAGCTAAGATGCCTGGAGCCCTAGCATGTTGGTGATTGAAACATGCTCCACCTCATATGCCCAGGCATCCCGAGGATGGTGGGTAGGAGTTGAAGAAGAGAGAAGCTGTAGGAGACAGCTGACCTAAAATAGGACTACAGACAAGGAGTCCCTGTATATATGATAAGTAGCATGAAATGTATTGAAATGAACAATCACCATATGGACCTCACCTACTGGATTGCAGGAAGTAGAGAGGTTGATGGAATCTACTGGGGATCCAGTAGAGGAATCTTCAAGATGACCTCACAGGAGTGAGTTGAAGGTCAAAATCTGGAACTGACAGGTGACCCCGGGATTCAACTGGGGAAGAACAAAAACGGTAGGTCTTTAGTAGAAAGCTTTATGGAAAAAGCTGAAAACTCTTTTGGCTAGAGAATTAATTATAGTTAAGAGCAAAAGAGGAAGACTGACCGAGTTGGACAAAATTGGCTTAGTCGTTGAGGGAAGAAGGGGTATGGGGAAAACCCCCGTAATCCCAAGAAAGGGCAGATGTCTGAGGAGTTGGAGACCTCAGAGCTACTGAAGATCCCCAATGTCTGTCCTAACTGACGAGAGGTAGGAAGATAAGGAATAGGGAGCTTCAGGGATACCTGAACCTAAGGTATGGTAAAAACTGTCAGTACCACAGCAGTGGTTGTGTGCATAAAACCGAAACATACTGTGAAATAGTATGAACATGTGAAAACCCCACTGTCTGGAACAGATAGGAAGGAAAAAATACCTGTATGGGCACAGACAGTTAGAAAGATAAGTATGTGAATACATATCTTACCTAAAAGAAGTGTCTCGACAGATACACACAGATATATATATATATATGTGTAGACAAATATAGATATATACATAGGGGCATATATATAGATATGTTTATGGCGAGATCCAGGGGGTATAGCATATACACACATGGCTGACAGACATATGCATCTAAAGAAAGCATATAGACATATGCACATATATGTATATATATATAGGTCTAAAGAGAAATGTCTGCAAGTAAGCAGAAAGAGATATGTCTACAGGAATCTTCACATCGAAGACGTGAAGAGGAATGATTCATCTCATAACAAGAAGG